>CM069444.1:16782665-18201421 GCA_035610835.1 Ophiura sarsii
CTGAAATTGTAGTCCAATAAGTACAAACAAGCCTAGTTCCACGTTCATGAGATGGCTTGAGTCGTTTTGTAAATTATTATGCAATAATCCTATATAACAACTTCAAAACAAAACACTATAGTGTCCGTACGCACAAAACTATTTTCTAGTCTAAATAAAGAATAGTCCTCCCAGCAAGGATATTTTAATGCTTTGATGAGCTCATTTGGGGAGCTGCGTTGAAAATGGTGAATGTTACAATCTAAGTGCGGATTTGCGCTAGAAATTGGCAGCACCCTAGTTGATGCGAACTGATTCTGATGATTCACCAGCAGCGAAATTAGAGCGCTTTGAGCGGCTATATAAATACTGATTATTGTTATTATTTATTATCATTCTACATTATTAATTAACCTTATAAGGGGTAATACATGTTGCATTGCAGTGTTATATTAGCCTAACCAGGCGACTACAATTGTAATGTTGGACCTAACTATAGGGCGTATAAAAGGGATATAAAAGAATAAATGTTCCTTCCAGAAGGACTATTCATTATTTAGACCAAGTCTAAAGTTATAAATATATAGACCCGTTCTAACTTGTTTTATGCATATCGACCTATATATCTCACAATGAAAACACAACGCATTTAGATTAAAAGATACAATAAAATAATGTAATGGTAAAATGATCCTACCAGAAGGACTATTCATTATTTAGACCAGGTCTAAAGTTATAAAAATAAAGACCCGGTCTAACTTGTTTATGCATAACCGACCTATGATATAGGCCCTAGATCTCACACTAAAAACAAATCACACTTAGATTGAAAGATACAATAGAATAATGTAATGGTAAATTCGACACAATATACAAAATAATTTAGAACTTGATCTATCCCTGGAGAGACATTATTATACAAAATGCTTTCGGAAAGTGTAACAGATTGACTATAGCAGATATATTGATGAAATAAAGTAATGCCGCCGGCTGTATGAGTTAAAATACGGGTAGAAAGTTACCCGAGAGTGATACAATGTATAATATTAAGTAACATTAATTTTACATCATGGCATTAAAAGAAAAATAAGTCTCTTTCACTATTGTGAGTCAGTCAGGAAATCACTCTGTACGAGACCTAATTTGTTTAATGGTCCTGTTTAACAGTCTATGTTTGAAGCAAATAGTTGTCAGATTTACCGATATCCACATCTCTAATAACCGCTCATTCAATAATAGCCTCCCGAGTAGCCTACATAACCATCGAGTTGCCTTTATCGCTGGTGACAGATGTTAAGGCAGGGATAACGTAATACCACAACCCCCTATTTCCCGCGAGTATTATTTGAACTCTACATGGGGATGCAGAACCCAATTTCGGTGTTAACCGCGGGTGTTTTTAGCACGCCTTGGATTCCGTGCGGGAATCGAGGGCAGCTACGGTGTTCAGTGGTCTATACTTTTTCAGACACCACAGTAGCACACAGTAGGCCTTTGGGGTCCTCAATTTTGCTGGCAACCCGATTCGAGTTCGCCACCATTTTGGAATATGTTGAACCAAATCATTTAACCTCTATTGATCCAACGTAGACTGGCGGCAGTTCAATAGCCTAGATCGGGCCATGCTGCACGGGGTTTCTTCGGCGGTCCCATGGGTTTCCAAGGGAGCATACCCTGCTGCAGATGAAAGTAGAAGATATTCCTGACTCGGGGGTCAACATCGAGTGCTTCAAACTCGGCCATAGCTTTTTCCCAGGCGTTTAACCTTTGGTAATATTCAGCATCTTTGCGAAATGGTTTGCCATTTGGTCCCATCCCCAAGGCGTTAAGTTCGGCGGCTGGATTCGTGTACACTGTGCCATCATCATCATCATCGTCGACGACGAGGATATTTTGCGCACGAGATGAAGAAGGCTCTGACTTTGGTTCACTCGCCAACTTCGCTATTGCTGAATCACCACTGTGAACTGCGCATTCGGCTGCTACGGATTTGAGGAATTGTATTCTACCTCTTGCAGTCTTTGGTGGCTTTGAAAGTACTCTTTGTGCAGTTGCACATTCGGGTGCACATTGTGAACGTGGCTCTTGCGCAGTTTGTGTAGGGCTTGGATGCCGCTGCGATTGCGCCGGAGCAGATGGTGGGCTAGGATGTAGGACTACCTGCTGGACAGATTCTTTCGACTCCAGCACCTGCAGCCGCTCCAGTCGTTCCTGGGTCTCTTCCACGTCAAGGATAGCCCCTGGTTGGTTAAGTTGTTGAAACAGCGTTTCCTTGCTATCTTGACCTTCCTTTTCACCCCCGAACCTCGCATGAAATACTTTCCGATTATTTTGGCGTCTTTCTTGAATATGATGGTCTCTCTCGTCATCTGTATAGAAGAAATAGAAAATGTATGGAAATGCGATACTGCTGAGTGAGTGCTGATAATCTTCGGTGCTTGCACAAGAAGCAGGCCTGCTATTACCATAATTACGTACCGTCAAAGTTCTGAAGTCGCTGCCTTTATTTATTTGGTTATAACATACATGTTAGAATTTAGGAAGGTTCTATTTTGTCTCAGACGTAAAACAAATCATATAATACAATTGCATAAAGATCATTAGATTCATCTTAAGAGTGATTCGTCTTTTAAGAAGAATCACTCTATATAATAAATTTTCAAGATTATTTAAGAATTAGTATTTCGTAATTAGATCTTTATGAAACATAACCCATTTATAAATCTCAACTGAAGAAGAATTCTTTTAAAAGAGTTTGTGAAATCACTCATCTTTATAAGTCCACTTAAGAAGAATATGAAATTAATTAATTAATACATGGGACTTTAATTTTATTAAGCGCCTTGCCATACAATGTAAACAGCTCTAAGGCGCTGAACAGAAAATCTTAAAAACTACAACAGGACATGCTGAAACACAAGTGGGAAAGAGTATGAAATCGGTCACTGGATCCACATATCATTATATCAATCAATGATTACCTTATATCATGTATATCCACCCCACCTGCGTAGCTCGTCAGGCTCTATATCCCCTCCCGGTACTCTGAGCCCACTTTGATCAATCTCTTCCCGTTTCATCGGTGTCGATTACACGGCCTTCTATAAATATATAGAGGGCGCTAAGGAATTCAGTCTATAGCTTACCTAGAACAGGACTAGGGAGAACAGGACTAACAGGACTAGCTTTTCCTTCCTTGACCGATTTCACGTTTGTAAATCGTCGACGCCTAATGCGAGGCATACTATTTCGGACACTCTCAAGTGGACGCGCCTTCGGCCTTGACGCTCCTGATGATGACAAAATAAGAAAATCTCGTTTATATAATTCGATTCGTGAACGTCGATAGCACTCTTACAAATGCAACTTCATATGTCATCGTTAACCACGAATATAAGTAAGTAAGAGACCATCATGAATATGGTACCCTCCATCTATATCTAGAAATACCTAATACCCTCATTTTCACAAGCCCACGTAAATAATGGTCGGTTTGCTTCGCGATCCGCCCCCTAAAAATCAGAAAAGAACAACCATTGACTATGGGCTGCTCCTTTTGAAATCCATCCCCACGTAGGGGTGTATGGATCTTCCACACATGGGGGTTACCTACATGTGAATCGCCCCCTCTCCCCTTCTGAATCCTGAGATTCAGGTCGTGGGCCCACCAGGTACAAGTTTTAGACAAGGATTGCTGGCCGATATTCCTCGACACGCGCCCTGCACACCAACGAATCCATTGACTTGCTCCTCCCTCGCCTTGAATATGTTGGTGGCACATCTTGTAATGTAAAAATATCCTTCGTATCGGGAAATACGATTAGCATGACTCCAGGTATTGATTATACAATATATCTATATTATATTCCCCGCACACCGAGTGATACAGGGTGTATCAGAAAGAACTGTACCGAGGCAAAATGATTAATTACGGTATGAATTCGATGGATATTGTTCAAACCGCTCTCATAAGAATTTTAAATTTTGAAATTCGGACATTTCTAATGGAAAATACAGACTTTCTGGTAAAGATGGTATATTTCAATTTTGGTCGAAATGATCCATTTCAAAAATCTGTGAAATTACTTACCCTACCTGAGATATCCATCCGTCCATAGGACAGAGTTTATTTTATTAGTTGCCATAACTTTTCACATCACTCGTATAACTATTTATTATTTGCATACTTTTGTGGGTGAAATTTTGAGATAAATTTGGATTTTTAATCCGTAAATAAACCGGAATACGTTCTGCTTGAGTGGTTTTAACTCTCCTTTCTTTGGCGGGAGTTTTGAATATTGCTTATGTGGTGTGGGCTACATTGTTTGAAATGTTGGGGTAGTAGAGAGGATTGATTGAAATTGAAAACACGTTTTTCATCGATTTTCGATTATGTCTTGCCACACGAGAACAAAAAGAGATATCTCAATGAAATTAACATATAATATAGGAAACATGTTCACCTTTATATTGCAGGTGTTTATTTTTAAAACTAATAATTTTGTATTTTTTAAGTATTTAAGAAACATAGTACAGTTCTTTCTGATACACCCTGTAGGTCATTACCAAAAGACCCCTGATTTTCGAAAAGTGACTCAAAATTAGGGATCATTCGGCGCAAAATTGACACATAAAAATAGGTCATTTTAATGAGGAAGCTGAACAGATGGGGTCAATCATAAGAATCTAAAATTCTGCACGAAAAGGGCTAATTCAGAGAGAACCTCACATCTTGTCGATGTCCAGGCCATTCATATTAATTAGGGCCATCAACGAGAGACGTTTTAACAAAACGGGGATTATTCAGTGAAAAGTTGTTGAAAAGGAGAGTCACCCATTGATTTAATCCAAAAATGGGAGTCAAGTCAAAGAAACGCAAGACAGATGTGGATTTGAGAAAAATTAACCTGTCAGCAAAGTTGCCTGGGAGGATGGGAGCGTGTGTGGTCTAGTGGATAAGACGCCGGTCTCACGATGCAAAGGTTGTGAGTTCGAGCCCCGCTACGGCCAACATGTTTGTATCCTTGGGCAAGGTACTTAGTCTCAATTGTCTCGTGGTTCAGAAGTCACGTATAAATGGTGGTTTCGTGCATCGGAAGTGCAAAAATCCGAGCACGTTAAAAGGTCACAGACTCCTTCGTAAAGAGTAGGGGATCATCCAGGTGTCTGTATACTCACTTTCCCAGGTTCCTGTTACAGGGAACAGTTGGTGAAGTACAGTTTATCTGCGCATACCGACTTAACCGAAACAGAAACAGAAACAGGATGGCAACTTTATCGACTCTTTTTTCAAGAGCATCGTGATAAGAGATTGCGCCTGGCTAGAATAAAGTTACCGTCAACACAATAAGTAACTGACCAAGTAATAAATGTTCTGATTATTCTAAAAGTATGACTCCTTACCAATGTTTTCTTCTGACTCGAGCTCAACTGGCATCTTAAATTTGTGCACGGCAGTACTGCCTTGTCCAACACAACAACATGCCAACGTGAAACGCAACTGCGCCGATAATCGTCTCCTCAAACGTGCTCTAGTTTTCTCCATAATTGTTGGTTTATGTTAGATAACTAACTCGGTTTTCTTGTAAGGAATATAGATGATTTTGTAGTATAAAAGATCACAAGACTTCACACACAAAAGTTTGTAAAACTGCAACTGACGGATGAAGGTATGTTTTTGATACATGTGGGACCAAACGCGCCGTTCCCATGGTACATGTTTTACGCAAAACGCGAGCCACGTCGCGCGGTGCAAAAACGCACGCGTTCGCTGCACGCGTTCGCTGCACGCCATGGAGTGCGGCATTTTTAACGTATCATGTGCCAGTCCCTGGGTGCCAGGTGACTTGACTTGACGTGTCAAATGGATTTCTCAAATCGCTCTGCTTACATATGGTGGAGAACACATGGTATTCCAAAATTGTTTACAAAAAAGGTGTTATATTTGCTACAAATGAGTTTAACACCAGTATTCTAAATTCAACATGTTCAATTTTCAGCCGCACCCCTGGAATATATTATGGTTTTGACATGATATTTGTTTAAAGTAGTTTTGGATACAGGCTACTAGTTATACTGTAGGCCTAAATACTAGAGAAAACGGGGAACATTTGTAAATATTTCCAATATACAAATTTTCTCAAGCGTTTAAAGTCATCAACACCTTCAGGTGATCAATAATCATAACACAGGCCTTTGAGGCGTTCCATTTATTACCATGATTACTGTACCGTTCTCAGAAGTACATGCAAGTTCATGTCGCCATGAATGAGTAGAGTTTGGGAGTCCCAACAACAATCCCCTTTAAAATATTTCGAGTAACCGACATATCGCCCACACTGTTTCCCATACCGCTGCGAGAAAGTTTTAAAAGAATTCTAAAGTCAGAATTTGTATATACAAGGGGAAAAGAAAAATGTACGAAAAGGCATATTTGATGATAAACAACAAAAAAATCGAAAGTAGGCCTATCATTATAGTGTTGGCGAATTTCTACTACTTAAAGTTCCCGTGTTGTTATCTTAATGATAACAAATTGGAGAGATACATTTAAAACGCAACTTCAAAGATAAAATTACTTAAAATTAGCTTAATATTGATCTGAAATGTTGAATATTCAGAACAAATCAAGCTAATTTCAGTCAATTTTTACAAAAAAGCCAACATTTTGCGCGCGCTTCTGGCCGGCCCCTACCCCATTTATTTATGTATCTTGCCCCCCCCCCCCCCCCCCCCCCCCCCCCACCCCCAAAATGTGTATAGGCCTACTGGTGCCGCCACTGATAACTTTTTAACCCGAAAGTACTTTAAGTAGTTAAACCATGCAAAACAACTTGCCTATAATGCCTTCTCTATGATTGTGTAAGCCCGGGAATAGTCTATTGTCAGGTGTAAGCATTTTATACAGTGTTTTCCCGGGCCACGGGTATTCCCCTCTAGCTGCACGTTAAACATGTTAAAATGTTTGATATCAAACCCAGTGGAACTTGGTTAACCTACCTGAGACGTTAAGTGCTTTGATAAATTCTTATTGTAAATAATGTGAGCTTCTGGAGACACGAACAACACGTCCTGAACAAATGGACCCAACAAGTGTTTTCAATATCTTGTAGAATACAAATAACTTGTTATTTGTGTTCTAAAGTAGATCTAATATACTCAAAATGTCTCGAAATAACGCCAAATTGATTTTTGACAGGATTGACAAAAAAAAGTCCTTCACATATCAAGCAACATGTTGTAAAAGAGTTCTATTGAAGTAAAACTTAATCCAGAGTCCAGACATTACCGTTTGAAGTTACTTCTACAGGGTGTCCCTAAAAAAAAGGTGCACGTGTTTACCCAACTTGTTGACCATGCATAAGTTCTACAATTTGGTGTAAAATGTTTTATACATATGGAACGACTAAGGGATCACGTCAAAACTCGACCGCCCGGCCATCGCCGGTTACGGCCGGTTCCGCCCGGTTCTCACAAAACGTGTCGTCTGTTATAATATACACTCATAATGAGGTCAAATAGTAACACTCTGGTGAACACGACAGGTTGATAGTGCCTCGTCTCACGCGTGAGCAATAACATCTTGAAGTAATGGGCTCTTTTAAGACTTAAAAGTCTCAGTTGACACCCAGTACAATACAGCTATTGATTTTCGCTGGGGTTGGCTTTTTCAATCTGTTTATAGCTCAATTAACTTTTTAAAATCAATACCGAAAGTCTATGAATGTTTTTTTTTTATAGAACGATTATAGAGAGAGCTATTATGACCGCAAAGTAACAGATTGATAGTGTAAATTGGTCAGATTACAGCATTAAGTCAACCGGCGGTTGTTCAGTGTTGCATGCGCGAATATTCATATACCAGTAAAACATTTGACCTGAAAGAACCGGGCGGAACCGCCCGTAACCGGCGGTCAACGGGCGGTCGAGTTTTGACGTCTCCCCTAAACACCTTGCTTTCAGATGCTGCTTATTTCATCTCATTCAGATCTGTCAATCCTGAGATATGGCCAGTTAAATGGAGCTACCCAAAATCGATGTCGTGCCACTTTACAGTTTCAAAGGTTTACTCATAAGGGATGGCATTCAGATTCGTACGGATTGAAAACCGTAGATCGGAGAGGGTAAACGCACTGGCTGTCCGTTCACGTGAGTTGTTCAATGCGTTCGCTAAGCATGGCTATATAAACACGTATCGGTTGGTCATTATTTAACCGCGTTCCGTTTATCTATCACAAAACTGTCCGTTTATCCCAGTGCGTTTACCCTCTCCGATCTACGGTTTTCAATCCGTACGAATTTGGATGCCATCCCTAAGATACAACTTCCACTTGTACGATTGTCGATTGCCCTTCACCAGTGTTTTGCATTGAGATTGAACATGTTGAATATAGGTTTATATAGAATGAGTGTCTGTGTATCCAAGCAGAAGTGAATATAAAGATGTTTGTTACATAATTTGAACCAGTCCTTTTGAAGAGGTTTCACAAAATGTTCACTGGACCTACATTTTCAAAACAAGACAGACGCCCATATTATGGCGGGTGCGGCCTACAAAGAGAGGGTGTTCCTGGTATTAAAATATCATGAAACGAGAAGTCCAGCTGAAGTCATCAGAGAGTTTGCCATTCCATTTCCCAAACACTCGCTTACCATCTAGGAATACACCTGCAAAGGAATATCGGAAATATATATTTGGCAAATGGTACAAGCACCAATATGAACAAAGAACATTCTGGAAGACTATTTAGTGGTAGGACACAGTAACATAATGATCATGTTGATGACGAGCGGCGTGCACTTCAGAGGGATAACTGCTCGTAGAAATCCCTACCACATATTCCAAGGAAAACATTTTTAGTTAATTGATTCATTTTGTTCCTCGGTCTCTAGGGGGGGGGGGGGGGGGGGGGGGGGGGGTACCGCGCCATTTTGTCCCGAAGCAATGGTTATGACGTCATATTTTTGTCGATTTTCTGAACTCTTGTATTGGATTTACGTGCAAAAAATATGCCCTTGGCATCATACTTTCCCAGGTGTGCAGTTCATTTTAAATTTCAGATGTTCTAAAATGGATGGTTTTCTAAACAATTCGAGAAAGAAAACCGAACTGCACACCTCAAAATTGCAAAAAAAGTGTAAAACAAGTCAATTTTGTGTGCCTTTGAACAGAGTGGCGGCCGGGATTGTAGAATTTAACACAGTGCATTAACCCTTGACACATGATATAAATAAATTATTTGCAATGCCTATTTCCAATTAGCACGGTTAGTGTAGTGGATAGAAAGTCGACATGAGGAGCGAAAGGTTGTGGGTTCGAGCCCCATTAGGAGCACTTTTGTTTTATATGCTTACGCCATTTTTTTCTCTCGAAAATGTCAACAAAAATTACCGTTCTTTTAAAAATAAGGATTATAATCAAATTACAAACACATTTTGTGCGAGAGCAACACACACATTTGGCAAAAATGGCACAATAAAAATCCGTTCGTTATAAATAGATAGATATGGTTAAATAATAAAACTATCACAATGACACTCGTTGATCTCTGTGGCGTGCGTAGGTTGGCCATGTCGTTGGCAATCGGAAATCACGGGTTCGAATATTCCTTTTATTTTTCTATTTTTAAATTTGATGGTGGATAAATGTAACATCATCATGATCATTGTTATGTCAATTTTTATCAATTATAAATGCCGCCCATGCGTTTATAGTTTTCTTTTTATTTATTTATCTATCATAAATGTATCCTTGATTTATTTAACTTTGTATCTAAACAATTAAAATGCGTAAACAATTATATTATTGCTCGATAAATAGAGTGATTTAACTTGAGTTCAGTTTTATTAATGATAGCAAAACTTGTTGTAAAACCATTTTACCAGTGTGTCCAACAATTTCGCCTTTGCACACTTTGGTAATACATTCAGAGATGTCATTTTTAGCTTGTTACAACTAGGCTCAATTATAAGCAAGTTTGCGACCGGGTTTGCGACCTCTATGATTTTAGGCTGGTAACACAATCCCACAGTGCATTTCGTTAAAACAGTGTAAATTATTTTTCCATGATACGTATCACGTGATAACCACGATCGATTTCGCAAAATATCGCAAAATGGCGCGGTACCCCAACCCCCCCTACTCGGTCTCTTTTAAACAATTCTGGCCAAATGCCCGCCCCCAACGTTTCAAGACGATTGATGCCCATGTATGATGTACTGGATAGACCAATGTTAGTATCGTTGTTGATCGACGCTCATAATCATTCGTACTGTAAAAGTGGCACAACATCGGTTGGATAGCTTTGATAGACTGAGTATATCTCAGGATTGAAAAACCAAATCAGATAAAATAAACGGCATCTGAAAGCTAAGTGTTTCTACTTTCCGAATGTATACAAATATCACACCAAACACTAGAACTTCATGGTTAACAAGTTGCGCAAACATATGCACCCTTTTTAGGGACACCCTGTATACTCTACCGTACGCTCTGGTATGGCACAGGTAATCAAGAACACTCACCAGCAAGGTTGAAGGGCGCGGAGTCGCTCTAAAAATCCCTAAGACGGGCCCTGGGGAGGGAGCCCGAGAGAGAGAGAGAGAGAGAGAGAGAGAGAGGGGGGGGGGGGGGGGGCACTGACAATGGAAAGGGTAGAGTTATGTGCCGCCCTGAAGACCCCCCCTTTCGACCTCTTCTGCTCTCTCTTGAGACTTCCCTTTTGATCACGTGAGTCTGCATCAGCTTAGACCCCCATTTTATTGTCAATTCAAATATCTTCTATTTTCGAAAAATTGGCGTTCTTACTAAACAAATTAAGAAAAACTCCTGAGTTCTTCTTAAGACCCCATTTGTTGTCAAAAATCCGCTCCGAAGCCCCCGTTTTTAGAGACCCTGGACGGCACACCCCTCCCAGAAATAAGTTGGGGCGGCGAGGTAATCCGAATTATGAGATGAAGCATGTAAGGCTGTTAAAGACATAACCACGCCAACTCTCTGCTGGAAATATCAGCCAGGGAGGTTGAGCCATAAATTCATGTAATAATGAGCTAGACGACACAATAGCCGTTACTAAAATTAGGGGAATTAGCCTGAATGACAGGCCCTATTACTTTGAACAAATTTAACCTTGACTTTCCTTGTCCTAACAGCCTTGATTGTTTTACCATGTGTGGTTCGCTAGTGGGGAACTAAGAGAATGTGGTTACACCTTTAAGATGTCCCCCTCCACCTTTCAATTTTCGATTGTTTGGGGGACAAAATGGGATGGGCTTGAGCTGACTGGTAGAGCAAGTCACTGGGCAATACCCCATCAGTGGGCAATAAGAAATACCCCAACCAGTGGGGCATTAAGAAGGGCATTAAGAAATACCCAACCAGTGGGGCATAAATTATTAAGAAATACCCCATCAGTGGGACATTAAGAAATACCCAACCAGTGGGGCATAAAGAAATACCCCATCAGTGGGGCATCAAGAAATACCCCATCAGTGAGCACCTTGTGACCTTCTTAATGCCCCACCTTGTGACATCACTGAATATAAAATCACAAATATAATTTTCATGTCACATACAAGAAACAACATATCTCCTTGGTATGATGACAACTGAAAAAGGGGGTTCTTTATCCTACAGTATTATAAAAAGGCAGTATTTGACAATTCAGTTAGCATGCCACACAATTAGATTTTACACAGCACTTTCGATGATAGAGGGCAGTGGTTAACCTTGCTGAACAGCATGATTGTATTTTCAATTCTATGTAAATCGAGTGACTCGGAGCGGGAATGGTAATTTTGCCAATGGCCACCGATGATCCAACAAATAATTGGAATTTGATTTAACACATTATTTTTCGTGGCGCGAATATAAGACATTTGACAATTCATGCAGTCTCCTAGCAATACTACAAAGCACGTAACAAGTTTGGGTTAAACGAGTCTACTCAAGTTGTTAAAATTCAGTAAAAGGTTTGGTGCAACCATTAGGTGCAACATAGAACGGGTAAAATCGCTCCTCCATGATGCTTCCCTATAAGCGTGTTTCTATTCCATCACCACTAATCACCACCTGTTGTTGGCGATTGGTGGTGATAATCATCCCCACCAATAACACTAAATTTGCGTTTCTATTCGGCACCAAAAAGGTGGTAACACAGCAAATCACCACCGAATACTGGGTTGTTTTGGTGGTGATGGAGGTGGTAATTGCGTGTTCAAGCCATCATAACCTTTTGCATTGGGATAGAAACAGGTATTATGTCATGTAGTCGACTTGTAGACCTTGTATAATTTCACTCTTACACAATCGAACAACACCCTCTGATACTTCGCCTTGCCGAAAACTGCTCCCATCCGAGAACCGCCCAATTCTGGTAAGATCAGAGGATGGGGAGCAGTCTGATTAGGAGCAGTTACAGTGAGTGAGTGAGCCCTCTATTGGTTTATAAAAGGGTCTAACTTCAGAAGACTATAAATGTTATGATGAATTGTGCTTTTTGAAATTGAATAAATTTGCTGTTGATGTGTAAGCTCTCTCACCAAGCCCGTAACCACCCCCCCCCCCCCCCCCCAATTTTACAATGTACCTTTTTTGTATACTAATGTACCTTTTTTGTGTACTAATGTACCTTTTTGGAAAACGCCCCCCTTCCCCATTGAGTAAAGCATTTTTTCGGGCCGGTTTGGATTAAAATATGTCCTTATCCCCCCCCCCCTCAAGTTTCTCGAGCTGTCTGCAATACAAATTGAGACAACCTTTTACGATTTTTTGGGTACCAATGTACCTTGATATACTCATGTCCATATGCACAGACCAACTTAAACCTGGTTTAACTTTAAACCTGATCTAAATTAAGAATAGTCCTCCCATAAAGGACCCTTGTATGCTTTGATGAGCTCATTTTACATGGTTAATGAACCTTATAAGGGGAAATATAATTTATTGTTATATCAACCTAATTAGTTGACTTTTAGTTTAAAAATACTTTTAGTTATACTTTGAGCGAGCATACAAAGGAAATAAAAAAATAAGTTGGTCCTTCCAGGAGGACTATTTGTCATTTTAACCAGTATAAAGTTAGACCGGGTCTTTTGTGCATACTGACATTAAGCTCCAACATAACCCCTACCATACGTTTGTTACATAACAATACTGACTTTAAAAAAGGCAAGGTTTGGAGATTTAGGTACAGAGTGAAATGACCCCAAGATATCCTAGAAACCATGGAATAAAGGATGGGTCAGATGTGTACAACACTTGAACGCAGTGGCATAGCTAGGTGATGGTAGGGATGGCACATGCCATGGGCGCCACTTGAAGAAGGGCACCACTTGAAAGAGGGTGCCAGTCGAAGGAGGGCGCCACTGAACTGTTCTATTCATTTTTAATGGATTTCGAGCACAGGTCATCTTGCATCAGTGAAAGCTAGAAAAGCACTGTTGTTATTGACTATCTGTAGTGTTATATGTGTGGTGGTATGGGCAAACCCTTCACATGGTCATTTTCTATAGCAACTTGGTTTTTCTATGGCGGAGAGCTTCATAATCTACTGAGTATTGGACGGTTTAAAATTTTCAGAAATTCCATCTAGAACTACAGTAATAGTATTTAAAAGTCGGCAAATTTAAACGCAACACTAAAAATTGAAACTGACAATTCAAAGGTGTACACAAAATCTTTTAAATGCTCTAATAATAATAAAACTACATTGTTATGTCACACAGAATAGCTTGTCATATGAAAAGGACTTTTGATATGAACCTATTTTTTTGGGCGATATAATTAACAATTGTAAGTTCTTCACTTTCAAAATCTTTACAATGCATTGTCGGAATTCACAAGTGGTTACCATGGTAACAATCTCATTTTACGTAGCATCAAAATTTGATAAACAAGGTTCAGAAAAGTACTAAAATAAACTTAACATCTGGAATTTTGCATACAAAACTCCTGGAGACTGAAGTTCAAGGTATAATCTCTATCTTGGGACCAAAGTTTGAAAATTGACTTGGAACTCATTTGTTAGGAATATTTTGGTATGACCCATATATCTCAATATTAACACTAGCGACTTCCAACGGGTTTTCCCATACCACCACACATGCAATAGTAGAAATACCTACACGACTGTCAATCGTCAACCCGGGTTGATGATCAGGTGTTTCGCAGCTCTATTAATAATATTGTGTGTACTGATCATAATAGTAGTATTGCTTTATTCCATAATAATAAGAAGGATTAAAATCATGTCTTGGCCAGTTCACCCCTCGCTAGTCTAGTGGTTGAGTTATGTGCCTTACAATGCAGAAGTCCACTTTTTCAACTGGTTTATTTCCTTTTGTAAAAGTTGGGGTTAGAAATATTCTAAGTCCACAAAGTGTGTCGTTCCTAGTCAACCCTGGGTGGAAAGTCATGTGGGTATTTCCATTGCTGCATATATATATAATTTTAATTAAGAGATATAACTAAAGCTTAAGCTGATATTATGGTGAAGTTATGTTTAAGGAGGGCGTCAGAGGTTGGATGGGGGCACACTTTCAGTGCTTGCCATGAGCACTATTTTCCATAGCTATGCCACTGGTTGGACACCATTCTCCTGAGTTTCTCAACTCATACTACCATATTATTACAACTATACTAAAGAAGACAGTAAACATTACTACAGCATTACTCTGTATCTCTCACATTTTATTGTGACTTCAAATAAAGCCATAAAGAAAGCAATAATATGAAATATAACTATTAAAGCCGTTTAAGATGCTTTAAGTTATAGGTAAGGAACGCAGGGACAAAACAGATAAATTTCAAGAACAAATAGTCTTGAAAGTAGACATGGTTGTTTCATTGATAATATGGGATGCAGCACAACAAAAGGGGGGACTTTGCGGCTGTGTTTTGTTAAAGATATAGATAAAAACGGACAGAAAAATATTAAGAAAATAATAAGAATTTAGGAGTCGCTTTCACCTGTAAAATCTGAATGCCTTGATAAATTGTAATAAATTTTGTGTCATTTTTAAAGCTCAGAAAATGCTCTGAGAGCACACATAATAAACTAAAAATTGACTTCACCTGCAAAGTTCCCCCTTTTGATGTACTTCATCACATATGTGACGCGATCAAGCTGAATGAATCATATGTTGGGAATATTGATTTCGAGTTATAGGTAGAAAGAAGTTACAAGATTCTTATAATTTACCTTGTTTTCTCAGTGGGTAACTTGTTTGTAACTTAAAAACTAAAAGTTCGATTCTAGTGGGGTTTGGACCCTACAATAGCATTTTTCACCTGCTTTTAAATGATGGACAAATGTCAAAATTGAAAACTGCCGACATGTGACTCATTATGCTTGATCATTAGCATACATGCATTCAGAGAGATAATGTCTGAGCAGTTTTGGCAAGGGGAAGGTAATGAATGCTTACACTTATATGTCAACTATTATTAGTGTAAGCATGCAGCTCATTACCAAAAACAACCTGTAAATTGACTACTAAAACTGTAAAGCAACAACATTTCGCTAGCATTTTAATTTCGCTAATTTCGCTAAGTCCTCTATTCGCTATAAAATCAAAATGCTGCTAATTAAGATTTTACACATAGGTTGTTAACATAGCAATATTATTTAAATTAGTGAAATTAAAATGCCACTTAAAGGCATATTATGTGATCTTTTCCAGGGGGCGCCCTCTATTCATGATATTTTAAAAAGTAGATTTTCTTGCAGATTTACGTTTCTGATCATAAATCATAAATATATTCTGAGTTACAGAGTGAAACGATCCCTAATTACTTCAAAATCATGGTTTTAGAGTGAATTTAGAGTGAAAAATAGCAGGACAGTTTATTTTCACTCTTTAAACAATGCTTTTGAAGTAATTAGGAATCGTATCGCTCTGTAATTCAAAATATATTCATGATTTATGATCAGAAATGTAAATCTGCAAGAAAATCTACTTAAAAAAAAAAAATCATGAATAGGGTGCCCCCTGGAAAAGATCACATAATATGCCATTAAAGGTGGTATTTTGCAAATTTGCAAAATTTTGATGCCGTGAAATTTTAGTGTTTACAGTATTTCTCAGAAAGATGATACCTCTTAAAATCCTGCCAATATCAAAAAAGCGTGATGTCCTGTTTCTTGTACAATATAAATTCCTAAAAAGTAACCCTTATCATACTTGAAAGTTAATAGGGAAATTATGTGATATACAGGGTGAGTCAAAATATTCAGGTCCCGATTTTACCAATTTATAAACCAGTTAGTATGCAAAAAAATAATATATTTATTAATATGCACAGTAAGAACACATTGTTAGCTATATCTTCAATTTTATTTCATTCAAATTGTTTTTTCCAATAGGGAGATATGTACATTTTCCCAAATTCTGTACAATTTAATCTGTTCCAGCTTCCAAGGTACCTCTATGAATGCAAAAGTTTAACGCAAATGAATTGGCAAATTTTCTAAAAACCGGGACTATTTTGACTCACCCTGTATACTCATTTTAACACTTTTGGTGCAATAGGTCTATTTGATCAACACGCAAAATCCTTGTTTAGCTATATGTTTTGCTTCAGAAGAAATGTGCGTTTAGGGGTGTCTCAAAAATATTTGGTCACGTCTGATAACAGCATTTTTTTTGACTGATGGAACTATTTAGGTCAATATTAAATCTGCGTGTATGGATGCTTAATATGATATTTGCAGTCATTGCAGTCAGGAATTGTTTTAAAGGCATATTGCGTGATATTTTCCATGGGACCACCTCTATCTAATCTGTGATTTTTTCCTAGAAGTGCAATTTTTTTTGGTTTTGGTCAAATTACATTATAACCATGAAACTAAAATATCTTGTAAGTTAGAATGCAATATGTTTCCCAATTACTTCAAAATCAGATTTTGTAATAAGTTGTCCTGGTACCAGGACAGTTTATTTTCTGAGTGGTTTTTTCGTTCGTAACTAGAATTCCATGGTTTAACACCGTTTTCCCTCTGTTTTAACGCCGTTTAGGCCCAAAAAAATAAATGGTTTGCTCGTCCATAGATGCCAAAAAAAAGTTGGGTCGGTCGGATTTACTTTTTTTTCTTCTTTTTAAAATCCTGTATCAAGTATCAATATGATTGAACACTAGGCAATGCGACCGTTACACGGTTCAACCATGTAACGCACGTATAACCTGGGGTCCGTAAGCAAAACACGGTATATGAAACACAAACTAGATTTTAACTAACAAAGTTTACGAAAACGAAATCTGAACTGCCGATACTGGAGAATTTATCATACTTTTTAAGTTATTTGAAGATGAAACTCAATCTCATTGAACACTGATAACAATACATATGCAAAAGACATATCTCAATGTTAAAAAAGGTGGTGTTTCAAAACATGTGTTTCTTCCATTTTATGATTTATTTTTTTTACCAACAAAAAAAGGTTATTTTTGTTGTTGTTGTTGTTAAAAAAAAAAGGAAAAAAAAGTTAAAACGTCACGGTCGGGACCGTAGGAGACGGTCGGTCGGACGAGGACAACCAAACACTTTTTTTTTGGCCTTACAGTGTTTCAAACTTCATTATTATTTATAAGAGAGATAAAAATATGTGTAAAAAAACTCACATATTATTGCTTGAAATATTGGTCCACCACCGGATATTCATTCCCTATGGCTTCAAATACTATTTGCCACCTTCTTACTTTGAGGTTTAGAACAACTTTGAAACGTTTGTATGAGTCAATAAATATTTCTGTTGTAATTCTCAAGAATGTAGCTCCTTATGATAAACTATTTTTTGCACACAAACTGGATGCAAAGAAGCTCCTGGTTCCAAAGCTCACTTCTCTCCTGAAGTCAACGGCCCATCCAGACTCATTTCTCCAGCAGCCACATCATATATAACTTTCTGTCTTTCTCATCGGAGAACGACGGTACAAAGTTGACTTTGACGACCTCGTCGATTCCTTCCTTCGGGGACGGCTCAATGTATTTGTTCCTGTACGAGTAGTACACCATGTCTTTAATGCTTGCGTGATTCTTCACCGTGTCGGAAATTTGTCGAAACTGCGGAGAACAAACAAGAGACTGATCATTATATAAGGGGTAATACAGAGATTTAATGTATTTGCAAAGTGTAATAATAGCTGTCTGTACACAAATGTGAGGAAGGAAATCAAGGATAGGCATATTTGTCTGGCAGTTTAGTAGACAAATCTATGCAGGGCCAGGCATTTTTTGTGTGTGATAAAATTGGAACAAGGTAATTTGTTTTCTATTTCGGGAAAAATGAGAGCAAGTAGGACAAGCTGTGCCAGGTACTGTAAAAGTGGTAATTTCTGCGCGATTAAATTGTTGGGCTTTTTTTGCAGATTTTCAACTGTTTGCATGTTCTAAATTCATGATTTGTAGTTTCATGACAAACGACATATACCAGTAGCGTAACTTGGGTCTTGAAAGGGGGGGGCTACTGACAGGGGGCTACTGACAGGGAGGGGGGCATAACGAACACGGTAAGTGGTTAAGGGTAGAGAAACATTCATCACTTTCAAAGTCGAGTCTAATAATCATCTAGATTTATGGAATAAGGTTTAAATAATCTGTGGCTTGTCATTTACAAATTACATATTTTTTTTGGGTAGGGGTGTGCCGACCAGGGTCTCAAAAAGGGGGGCTAAATAACAGAACTGAGTGGATTGTATGAGGAAAAATAGGGTTCTAGGAACTGATTTTTTTTAAAAAGTAGGTCTTGAGAACTGGCCTATAGTTCAATTTTGACTAACAAGAACGATTTTTTTTGGTTTTAAAACGCAAAATATTTGAAGAATTGGGGCTATAGAATGCAAAATTTCGCGATTTTTGAATTTTCAATACAATTGGGGTCGAATTGATGCAGGTTCAAAAGGAGGGGGGTCATAAGAGCTAGCAGTAGAAGGTGAAAAAGGGGGTCTTCAGCACGGCACATACCCATACCCTTTTCCAATGTCAGTGCCCCCCCCCCCCCCCCCCCCCCCGGGTTCATATAGGCCCCTATGTCATTGTAAAAAAGATTTCCAAAGCTTGTACTTTCGTTATGAGATTCAGGATGGCCCAACCATATCCAAGAAAAGGTGAAGGGTTCTACCTCCCAGGTTCTACCACCTACCCCCCCCCCCCCCCCCCCCCCCCCCCCATTGGTATAACTATAAAATCTACCCGATCATGACAAAACTATGCTTGGTGCTGTAAAACAACTTTATTTCACGGCAACTTTATTTAGCAAATTAGCATTTAGTAAACTTTTTGCAGCAATTTAATTTAACTCATTAGTATCATCTTCCTTAAACCATTATAAATAATAAATTGGCAGCAATTAAATTTGGCAAATTGGATCTCCTAGCGAAATTAAATTGCTAGCGAAATTAAGTTGTTTTACAGTATGTGCAAGGTATTGCCGAAGTTGTGCCAGTGTTGCCAAAAATGAGTAAAATGGGACAAAGCTGCACATGTTTACTTTATTTATTCAGGGAGTGATGGTGAAACCTTTAGTAGGGTCATGAAAACTTTTCTCATTCAAAATATGTGCAGTAACGACACAAAGTGGAAAAACAGGTCTCAAAACATGGGGCTAAAGGGCAAAGATACCTTGTAATTCACAAAATAGTCCCTGTAGCAATTTAATTGTCAATGGCAAAATGTACACATAAGGGCTACCTTTGGTAAAATCTGATAAAAATAGCGCTCGTATTAATAAAAGAATTTTTAAAACAAAAACAATGTTTTTAATTTTTTTTAAAAACATCCAAAACCCACGGGCAGTTCAAAAAGGCAGTAAAAAGTCACTTTCTATCTTGATCTTTTATCCATTTAAAAAAAAAATGATATGCAGTTGTTTCATAATAAGTGCAATATTATTCGGTGTGCAAATATATATGATGTTTTTATAATGTGCTGTTTTAATATTTGTAGGACCCCAATGGAAATAAGCCCTTTTTAGAGCTTTCTTGGGATCCTTGGCATTATATGTTTTCTTTTATTAATATGTTGTGTTAATTGTTGTAACTTTTTTAGATTTGTATTTTGATCTGATGTATTATCTCTGTGTTTTTATATGCCAAATAAAACTAAACTAAACTAAACTAAGAGTTTGAGTAAAGTTGTGGTCTTACCGACTAGCATAAGAGGTGAAATGTGTTATAAGTGTAGCACATACCAGCCTAGTTTCAAAAGTCACCACAGCGGTTTTAATTTTTGGCTTAAAATTTAGCCCAAATGGGCTACCAAAGTGTACAATTAGCACAATTGGGCTATTAAAGTGCCCAGTTAGTCTTATTATGTGCTCAGTCCCATTAAAAGTACAAATATTGGTCTTGTTCTTGTAATCCTTTGGATTTGTGCAACGAGCTGATGGGTTTATTAACCCATCCCTATTGTTTGTATTCCAAGAATGTAGGGTTTAAACTCGGGGCATGGAACTAAACAAACTGTAAAACCGGAACTGAACAAACCGTAAAATGGTGTTTGCCGCACGAAGTGACAAAACCATTACCTAATTAAACTTGTCTAGTATCACTTCAAGGCTTTTTGTGCTAATAACAGCTGCCGTATGTGTTGGTTTGTAGTGTATATGCTGAGCAATTATATTTTTCACAATTCCTATCACACAAATTCAAAAGTTATAATGTCATGAATTTGAGATAAACAGGAAAGACACAAACGTAGACGGTCATGTAAATGATGGGAATTCCCCACAACTTGTCTTAACACTTTCCATGCGGCAGATGTCTGCAGACGACATTCCAAAATTTCACAAAATGTTTCAAAAATGTCAACATTGTATTATTGTATTTCATTACCATATTTGGAATCATCGTGCGAAATGCATTAAAATAAGTACAAACATGCCTAGAATTGGTTCAGTAATTCTTGAGATCGACTTTGAAAGTTGGTAAAAAGGTTTCTGAAAAATCGGTATATGGTAAAATAATAGCAGCATGTAAAGTGTTAAGATTATCTTTGGTTGCACTATCATATCAGTGCTCAAAGGAGCAATTTTCATGGAAATATTAAGATAGTAAGATGCAAGTATGATGTTTTATGAGCGCATAGTACACCACATTGACCAATTACAGCAATCCAGTCAAGCATATCTCAAATCAATCTTTGTCAAATTAACTTCTGCATATGGGAAGATGAAATTGCAAAAAGGCTTATTGAGTGATACCATCTGTAACCTCAAGTACCCCCAATTAAGTGATACCATCTGTAACCTCAAGTACCCCCACCCCTGATATCAATGAAATGAAGCCTAAGTCTGGTGTGACAAACCTGGCAAGCATACTAATTATTACAAGCTTGAAATACATAAAACGGTGGAAAATGTAAGAAGAAAAGAAGTTCATTATTTAGTTTCATGAAATATATTAAGGCTTTCGCCAGGATTGAAGGTGTAACGGGGTACCTCAAGCATAAAGGACCATCATGCATCATTCTGTGAAGATGTAACAAGGTTGCTCAAGCATATTATATGCTTGAGCTACCTTATTACACCTTCACAGAATGATAATAGGACCATCATGCATCTCATAATTGTGACCAGTCAAATAAAAAAGGACATGTTGTCGGCAAACACATTTCTGAGATAGAGGTCAATATATTTGGTGAAATACAAAGAAAATAATATAGACAAACAAATCTTGTGATTACAAAGTCTGATTGCCTTCAAAATGGTATCATTTCAAAGCTTTTAAGTCATATCAATCACTCAGTTTTGACTCGGGGCCTCCAACATGTCCATTTTGATGGGTCACATATAATGTAAAAAGGATGTTCCTCAAACAAAGCTTAAAATTTGTGTTTTTTCAATCAATTTTTTTCTCGGATATTTCACAGTATAAATTCATATTGTGTTACATATCAATAGAAAGCTGACATGTTCTTCTTTCCAACGATATCACACTAGCAGCAATCATTTGTTTCAGTTCTCAGCCAATTGTTTGAGAATGTGGGGAGGTCTCATTCAAAATGTGCCATATTCAGGTTCTACCTATGAGTAAGCTATCACACATTATTCCAGTGCAAAGACTCTCTTTTTTGAGTTTATACAAATAACATATAGGTATGATTTTGGCTCATCCAGATAAAGACCTGCCCATAGTGATTGCTCATTTTCTTTTGGTATCATTAGAAGATGAACACATGCAGCTTTCCATTGATGTGCAACACATTGTGAACATATAACAAAATACCAAATTGGTATCCATTGCAGGTAGGGCATATTTGCACTATAAACCATCAAATATTCCAAGTCTTGTAGTTAGTTTGCTGACCTACATTGTACATGACACTGTAGTAATTGGTTAAAAGGGTTATATTAAACGGTTTTAACACATCAACTAAAAAAGTTAAAACCCTTTAATTTAAAAGCGTCACACAGGCTTCCAACGGCAAGTAGTATATGGGTTTGTCACTTTTACTGTGATAAGATCGATGGTAAATTAATAACTTCGAGAAATAAGTAAAATGTTCATTTTCCCAAGCCCGACTATTATTACACAATCAACTTTAACATACATACCCTTTCATTGTGCCTGGCCTGTTCCATGGTACATACCCTTTCATTGTGCCTGGCCTGTTCCATGGTACCTACCCTTTCATTGTGCCTGGCCTGTTCCATGGTACTTACCCTTTCATTGTGCCTGGCCTGTTCCATGGTACATACCCTTTCATTGTGCCTGGCCTGTTCCATGGTACATACCCTTTCATTGTGCCTGGCCTGTTCCATGGTACATACCCTTTCATTGTGCCTGGCCTGTTCCATGGTACTTACCCTTTCATTGTGCCTGGCCTGTTCCATGGTACATACCCTTTCATTGTGCCTGGTCTGTTCCATGGTACTTACCCTTTCATTGTGCCTGGCCTGTTCCATGGTACATACCCTTTCATTGTGCCTGATCTGTTCCATGGTACTTACCCTTTCATTGTGCCTGGCCTGTTCCATGGTACATACCCTTTAATTGTGCCTGGCCTGTTCCATGGTACATACCCTTTCATTGTGCCTGGCCTGTTCCATGGTACATACCCTTTCATTGTGCCTGGCCTGTTCCATGGTACTTACCCTTTCATTGTGCCTGGTCTGTTCCATGGTACTTACCCTTTCATTGTGCCTGACCTGTTCGATGGTACTTACCCTTTCATTGTGCCTGGTCTGTTGCATGGTACTTACCCTTTCATTGTGCCTGGCCTGTTCCATGGTACATACCCTTTCATTGTGCCTGGCCTGTTCCATGGTACATACCCTTTCATTGTGCCTGGCCTGTTCCATGGTACTTACCCTTTCATTGTGCCTGGTCTGTTCCATGGTACTTACCCTTTCATTGTGCCTGACCTGTTCGATGGTACTTACCCTTTCATTGTGCCTGGTCTGTTGCATGGTACTTACCCTTTCATTGTGCCTGGTCTGTTGCATGGTACTTACCCTTTCATTGTGCCTGGCCTGTTCCATGGTACCTACCCTTTCATTGTGCCTGGTCTGTTGCATGGTACTTACCCTTTCATTGTGCCTGGCCTGTTCCATGGTACCTACCCTTTCATTGTGCCTGGCCTGTTCCATGGTACTTACCCTTTCATTGTGCCTGGCCTGTTCCATGGTACTTACCCTTTCATTGTGCCTGGCCTGTTCCATGGTACTTACCCTTTCATTGTGCCTGGACTGTTCCATGGTGACTTTAAATACAAAACAGCGACACTTCACACCTGCCTTCTTTGCACAGTCAATATATCTGAAAATTTGAATTATATTAATGAAATTATTACTGCTGCTTATAATGGAGCAGGTAACTCTAATGTACTGGCATACATGTACTTGTTTAAAACCTGACATAGGCATGCGATAATTACATCTTAACTGACACACGTAGAGATTTCAAATCAATACATCTGGGGGAAAAGTGTCTAAACTCTGAATTCACAAAGACCTAATATATTCAGCAGACACAGTCAAGCGAGCAAGCGAACGAGTGAGTGAGCAAGGAAGCAAGCAAGCAAACGTATAAACACACCCCTACTTATAATTCCCTGCAAACGAGGACCAGACATGGTACTATCCAAACGAGGACACACCAACCTGGACATACACCGACACGCTGAGGACCAAAATGGTGGTAAAATCGCCAACTAGACTGTGTGCTATCCAACCGGGACCTAAGGGGAGTCCGGGTGAGTATCACATATGAGGACCTCGTTAAGATAGCGTTTCTGAGTTGTTTGCAATATTCTGCACATATCAGGATTGCAGGTGTGTCCACAGTCGGAATGTATAAACGGGTGTGTGTCCTCGTTTGTAGGTAATTACAAATGCCCCCCCCCCCCCCCCACACAAACACACACCCCAGCAAGCAGGTAAGCAAGTCAGCAAGCAAGAATTGATCAAACAATCAATCAAGCAAGCAATCAAGCAAGCAAACAAGCAAACAAGCAAGCACAAAAATACAAACACACACACACAGACTGCAATCCTACCTCTTTCTGGACTCCATATCTGGATTAGTGTTGTCTATGACTACACTCTGTCCCTTGCTCAATGCTGCTGTACACACAGATACACACTTCTGCCATGTACCCATGGTATCCTATGGACAGAAAATACAACAAATTGTGTTTTATTATCCACATTTCACAAATGTTTGGTCCAATATTCCAATATAATGACTTGATGAAATACTGAGGGTACATTTCGAGCCTAATTGAGCATAATATTATCCACATTGGGAGCGAAGTCATCTAGATTTAGCTATAATTTGGTTGAACTTGTTTATGATTTCAAAGGAAGCAGCAAATGCTTAACTTGACTCAGCTATTTCAAAACCTTTCAAGACTTATTTGACTCAAGTAACTTATCCAAAAGACGGTACCTGACTGTACAGGGTGAGTAAAAAAAACTGCAATAGGGAAAGAAGCCATTTTGTTTTCAAAACCAAAATGAATTTTAAAACTTTTTAAACGTTGCAAGAATGATATATTTAATCCTAACTTTATGTGAAAAAATGAAGTCGTTCGCATTTTTTGTTGTTGTCTTTGGTGACCCTCTTTGCTGCACAACTAAATTTACATGTTTGTCCACGAGCACACCAATTTTCAATTGAAATGGCACACACTGCATTTTCATATTTGAATATTCCGCCAACAAAAATTTGGAAAATGTCATTTTTGTATTAAAATTTAGAACATTATAAGCATTTCATAGCATAGGTAGGGTACATTTATTATGTCAACTCACATGTAAACAAGAAAGGATGCATCAAATTCCAATAACATTACAAATGTACTCAAGTGTCCAAATATGAATGAGCGACACATTTTGCAATCTGATGCATATTTTGGGTATCTCGTGGACAAACGAGTAAAATGGGTGCACAGGTAAAAAGTTTCACCAAAGGCAAACGGAAAATGATATTGACTTCATTTTTTCACACATATTTAGTAACAAATAAGGTATTGTTATAATGTTTAAAAAAAATCAAACTTCAACTTCAGTTTTTTAAAACAAGATGGCTTCTTTCAACTATTGCAGTTTTTTTTTACTCACCCTGTATGTAGCTGCTTATCTAAAACATGTAACTTGACTAACATTTCAGGAAACTTTCCCCAAAACAAACTAATAGTCCAAATTACTTGACCTCAACTAGAATTGACATGATCTACTGAATTGATATATCTGAAAGAAAATTGAGAAGGACTTGACTTTAAAAACACTTTCCACGCGGCAGGCATCTGCAGACGACATTCCAAAAGTTCACAAAATGTTTCAAAAATGTCAAAATTGTTGGATTTCATTACCATATTTGGAATCATCATGTGAAATGTATACAATATGCCTAGTATTGGTTCAGTAAACTTGAGATAGTCTTTGAAAGTTGGGAAAGGATTCTGAAAAATCTGTTTTGTACATGAAGAGTTTTTTTGCAAAAGGGCCTACAGACCACCCTACATGTTACTCATTTTGCATTTGTGAATTTGCATTGACAAGTCCATGGAATTAATCAAATTATTGTATGGCTGTGTTCATTACTGTTTCTATGACTTGGATTAGTGCATCCATGCACGCTAATTGAGGCACCAACAATACAAGTCACATTCCACATAATATCCATTCAATAATGCAAAATGAGTAACATGCAGAAGTGGATGTAAGCCCTTTAATAGCAGCATAGAAAGTGTTAAACCAGATTATCTTATACTCAAAGCTATCATGTCTTACCCTGTTGACGTGCACATATTTATGATCAAGTAGATGATTCTTGGCAAACGTGCTCTTACCAGCTGCGTAAATAAAACACAAAACAGGTTTCAATTAATGTTAAATTCTATATATAAGGCAACAAAACCCATCTTTCATTGGGCAGACAATCCCCTGGGGTTCAGGATTACTAACATGTATGTATGACTTAAAGCACGAGGCTGCCGAGTGCTATAAGGAATTAATAGCACTCATCGACAGTACTAGTATTAGTGATGATTTATGTGGCAGAACTCTGTACAAACCCCTGCACAGTAGGACACTGATAGAACACACACACCAAGTTGGGATATAATTAATCAGGTTATTTACGATGTCAAATTTATATTAGCACCCTGAAGCTGTGCAATAAGTGAAATTTGTGGAACTCTGGACTGGCTGTCTATGTGCTATTAGTCATTTAATTTCCATCTAGATTTACGCCCCACCCTCATTTGTTGTTTGCATTTTCTTTTGAAATTTGCAATAGTCATTTTTAACATCGTATGAAAACAAGAAAGATTTAGTCAATAGATGGCACCATTTTGATTTACTATGTGAGGTGCAATGATCAAGTTATTGGCAAAGTTAACAGTGTATTCACAGGCTCAAGGGACTGATTTTGAGTTAAGACAATCTATATCTACAGGGATATCATCATGTGAAGAAAAAACCCCTTAAGTAATGACCTGGCTACAAGTCCAATTAAGAAATCCTGATTTTACATGAAATTCTATTATTAACATAGTTTTCCGAAATATCAATTTCCTTTTTTAATATTTTATAGCAGACAACTAGCAGAGGCACAGTCCAAAAAGCCATTTGTTCTTGGGAAGAATAGATATAAATCCATAACATCGGTAACATCAACACCCACCCCTAATATTAGTGTCCCCTCCACCGTCTATCTATCTTGACATTGTAACTTTTAAATAAAGGTTACATGAGAACCTGGTAGGAGAGGTTTATCATAAAGTAATTCAAGAAATTCAAAATGGTAGTCACATTATTTGGGACGCTTTTGTTTATTACTATCATGCATACAGACAAACCAGATACACATTCTTTTATACAAAACACTTACAAAAATCCAAATACATGTCGAGGGCTAGTGCCACGATAAGGACCTATCTCCAATATGGGCCATTTTTTATATTGGGCTAGTATATACACTAAGCGATTAATATAAACTAAATGTAACTCAGAGCAGCGATTGCAGATATTGTCTTTCTATTCAGATGTTAAAAGGCACTATCTATAATTTAATAGCTGCCATATGTTATACAATATGTTATACACTTCTGTGTTATATAGTGTGGCTCCAAATCTATGATGTATTACTCACATGCAGGAAAACCGACTAGAATCAGCACCTCTTGTTTTGGAGAAGGCAGCACGGTTGTGGCAGGTTCTAGAAGTGGGCCATCAAGGGGCACTGTCCTCTGAAAGATAAAGTACATAGTTCAAAGAACACAACTGATCCAAGATCTGAAATTTTGATAACACTTTTACTACACTTCATTCCAGCTGGAGCATGAATGCAACATTTTCAGGTCAACTTTGCATTCTTACTACCTTAACCCTATCAACTGTAGATGTTGAGTGATGAAGGAACAACAAGAGGGGAAATTGGGAAAAAATGGCCAGCTTGCGTCAGGGATTGTTCCCTGGTCCTCCCAATGTAGAAGGCTAGTGACTCAGCCAGTAAGCCATCACAACTTGGCTCACCAATCTCATTTCTGGTTTCTATATACAGCCAGGGTGAATCAGCAGCGGACAGATATTGTGTATGTAGCCTTTTATTAAGTCATTTGAATTTTCGCCAAAAATATCTCATTAGCTGATTGGTTATTGATGTCGCAAATTATTCTTTTGCCTCTCCATAACGTCATATGTTAATATATGAGGCTGGCACAAGGAAATAGTAATTTGTGCAAAGACCCTTGCGTCAAAGCACACATTCTCTAAGCCTTCGAAGTGTATTAAAATAATAAAAAAACCTGATTAACTCTTTTACAAACAAGTATTGAAAAGTGTGTTGGGTAAACATGACCCTGCACTTATCAAACTGCGTGATACATTTCACGGACATAAATTATGCTAATGAGCTAATTCGTGAAGGGTGCCGCTCATTAAATGACGTCACTCGCATCATCTGGGTTTTCCCGATGTCAGTAGAAAATTCCAAATCGATTCACTGGTAAATTAACTTCGTACATTGTACTGCTGCGCAGAAGATTTTGCTAGCTAATGATTGCCCTTGTGTCAGTTTTTCTGTATTGGCACGAATCGATTTATTAACATACTTTTTACCGGATCAAAATTGGTCAAGCCAGTCGAGAGTAACAGAATTTTCAAAAAATCTTCTTCCGATATTTTCGGAACGCCAAATTTGTAAGTTTGAAATTCTAGGTCGAGTAAAATGATGTGCTTATTTGTTGTCTGTGAGCTTTTGTGAATTTTTTCCCGAATTGAAGTATTTTTTTATTGAAAATAGACAGTTCAAATTAAACGTTGGTTCCAAATTCAACCGACAGCACATGTATTTAGGTACACAGCAACAGCAATATTCAGGCACCATTTGAGAAAAAAACGGTGCCCGGCTATGCAAGGGATTGTACGAGGAAGTGTATGGGCGTGTAGCAGGGATGAACATGTACACAAAAATCGCATCAGCGCATGCTCCTGTTGCGATCAAAATCCAACACACAAGCAATGGGCGAGTTTTATTAAGTGCCCTGCTGCGTATGTTGCATATTAACCCTTTTTAACTCCCTAATTGAAAGGGGAAAAAATGGGTCAATTTTTGTTTGACAGATTACTGTTTGCCCGCGCCGGGGATCAAATGGGGATCAAACCAGGGCCGCCTAACTGATTGCACAGACGGGAACTTTTTCGAGATTGACAGCACGGCCGAATCGTGCCACAAGATAGAATCGTGAAGCACATGATAGAGCAGCTATTTGCTGTGGCCTTTTGTGGCCTCTGGTAAGGTTAGGGTTAATGCCTACATATGCTGCGTGAAGGACCAAAGCCAGCGCCAGCGCTGCAACACATCGTCTACGTATTCATTCATTAATTAATCAGATTATATAGAGTGTATGGTGCCAAATACTGCTGATTGATCCTGTGATTTTGATCCTGTGATTTTTATATGATCTAGGAAAGTTAGGGTACATCGTCACTGTTCTGTCAAAACCACACATCTCCATCTGGCCCTTCAGCATGTATAAAGTAATCTGCTCTAAACATGTTCAAGGGCTAAAATCACATCTACCAAAACCTCGTAAGCGTTCTTGCCCCTGAACATGTATAAAGCAATACCTCTATGCATGACCACTGGACAGTCTTACTTTATACAGGCTGAAGGGTCAGAAAAATTACAATGTTTTGACATAGCAGAGACAACACGACTTACAGGGTTAAAGGATGGCAGGTTAAACTGTGTCTTCCTAAGTCCTAGAAAGTACTCCTCCGGTGTGTGAAACTTCAAGCCCAAATTCAAGGCAAACTGAGAGAGAGAAAAACAACAACAACAAAACAAATTATTCAAGGTGTGATTAAGCAGGGAGAGATACTCTCATACATGTAAACTGTAAAACCAGACATGTTCTTGAGTTTAAATTTCACGAATCAGCAACACTGGCCAAATTCATGGCATGAAAATTTCATGTGCGTAACTTTGCAATGCACTGCTACAAGGTAGATTGGAAATATTTGTGGCATGAAATTAGTGCTCCTCGCGAAATTAACGAAATTTAAATGCACATGAACATTTCTGGTTTTACAGTAATATATATATATCTTTTACCCAAGACGCAAACTTACTTCACTGCAAGTCCTCCTTTTTTAATTTGTTTGCAAACATTTCCAATAAACCCTCTTTTGAGGACAGTTTTGGCATTCTTTCAGCCAATGAAACCCTGTTTATTGCATGTTCTTTGTCACTTAATGCCCTAGACGATCCACTACTGCTCGTGGATGGCAATCACAATATGACTGCATATTTTTTGAGAATGTCACTCAAAGAGTCAATATTTTTTGAAAAATTAAATTCTTTCACTCAAAGGCGCCAACTTTTGTCACTGAATGGCCTCTTTTTCAAATTGTTTGCAAACATTTCAACACAAACCTCTTTCTAGCGCAGTTTTTGGCTTTCTTTCAGCCAATGAAACCGTTTTCTTTCGCATGTTTTATGTCACTATGAAAGCCAGAGACGATCCATTGCTGCTAGTGTATAGATATTAGCAAACACAATGCTTACCAATCTGTCGCTGCAAGAGAAATCTTTCCTAGCTTTGGGTCGCCAATTCAATGGTCTACCTGCAGCATCTAAAATATACAGAGATTTAAAGTGGTTAAGCAATTAACTATGGAAAAGTTTACTTTCTTCCTCAACATTTGGTTACTTAGATCAAAGACTTTGCCATAAATGGCTCAGAATCCTGAGTAATGAAGTCAGCAGATAAAAAGAGACTGGATTCCTTTGCGTCATGTTTCTATCACAGAATCCTGACCATATCATGAACTATAAAAGGAAACTAATGCACAAGTCTTGGAGAAACTGGGAGTTAATCTCTATTCTAAAATTAGCTACATGCCCTGTCGGTGGATAGAGAGAGACAATATTGAAGTGGCCCCTTAACACTTTCCATGCGGTAGGCGTCTGCAGAAGACATTCCAAAATGTCACAAAATGTTTCAAAAATGTTGGATTGCATTACCATATTTGGAATCACAGTGAGAAATGCATTGAAATAAGTACAAACATGCCTAGTATTGGCTCAGTAATCCTTGAGATAGACTTTGAAAATTGGGAACGGTTTCGGATAAATCTGTTTTATATATATGATAAAACTACAAGCCGCGTGGAAAGTGTTAAAGACCAGTTGGATGCATACGGCTTCCATCCATCTACCTCATATCCTGGAGTCATATATCTGGCATATGTAAAACTATTATTTATAAACTCTTTTTGTTTGTTTGTTTGTTTGGGTGGTGTGTTGGTGGGGTTTTTTTTGGGGGGGGGGGGTGGGTGGGGTGGGGTGTTTTTTTAAGAACAAACTATAACAACAGAGACATACACAATAATTGCCGCCCTGATTTCTATCGTGCTCTTGTTGAAGCCCCAAATGTTTGGTAAACACTGCACATGAATGTCTGTAAGTTCACACACGAAGACGACGCAACAAATATTCATGCTCATGTTCCACACACACCGTCTTGCATTACAGACCTCAATCTCTATTAACCTCATTTCCTTTTTGAGACATATCAGAGCGAGACACACTTAACCTACATACAAGGCAAATCATAAGGAATGAAAGGGAATTATGTGTAATTATAAGACATTTTACCCGTGTTTCTGCATATCTTATTACCATACTCTTAATATATAGTTAACCTAATTTCTATTTTGGGTACTTTTCAGAGAATACACACTTAACCTATATACAAGTTCTAATTTATTGGGACTTAAGGGGGTTTATGTGGATTTATATGGAGTCTTTTTTCCTTTTTTTACAATTCAGCATCACGGTTCCTCGAGACAGGGCTACGAAATCCACAGGAACGCGGGAACAGCGTTCCTGTATATTCAATCATGGGTCACAGAAAAACCCTTTGCAAAAGACACAAAACAACTATTGTATCTTAAAATGTATAGCTTCACGGTATTGCATATGTCATATAAGGCCAAACAAAGAAGAAGTTTGTCTCAGAAACATTTTGCAAAAAGGTAAGTGCTGTGCGATTTTTGTCTTCTTTTGTTAGAAAAAAAGCTATGAGGTATGTGATTTTGTTGTTGTTGCTAATCCAAGCATACAGAAAACTTTTTTTTTTTTTAAAATCCAAAAAAATACCAATTTAAAAATTAAAAAAATTAAAAAAATTGGGCTTAGGCCTCAACGCGTAGACCTATGCGCCGAACACTTAAATATTTTTATATTTTTTTCCCTCAAAATAATAAAAAATATTCAGGGTCGGCGATGTATTTAGGGTTGGTCAGGTTACGCCAATCAAACCTTCTTTTTTTTAGGCCTAAGACGCCTTCCTCTGGGTGCCACCATCATGCAGTCTCTGGTAAGCTGGAAGTGGATAACAGGATGAGTCAAGTCATTCCTGCGAGGAATTCTCAATTAGTAAATACCACAACTATCACTTGGTGACGCACCTGTTTGTAGAACACTCCTAAAATGATAATTTTTCCATAAGGAAATAATGACCATATCGTTTTAAGAGTTTAGGGCTGTACATTTCCAAATACTAAACTATGAACTTCCCTTGGTTGTTCGGGAAAAAGGGCATGTTGTTGGTGTAAAAAGTCAAGTCATGCCGATATTTGTATATATAGGGCAAGGCTGGTTTTCACAGAATTAGGCCAATTTTTGTTGTTGTTTGATTGTCCATAGATCACTTTTTAAAAGTTGGGTAGGTCGGTCAGGAAAAGGGTTTTTTTCTTCTTTTCTCACTAGCCCTTTTTTTCAGGTACCAAAAGTAAAATGAGATGTACTTGTTGTAGTAAAACCAAAACGGGGAACAAAATCTTTAATATTTTGATGAGTATTTTTATTTTCTCAACACTTTTTAAAACAAATTAAAAAATTAAAATATTGATTTTCGACTAATATTTGTAAAAAAATGAAATTTTCAACAAAAAAATATGAAATTTTTATTTAAAAAAAAAGAAAAAAAGAAAAAAAGAAAAAGAAAGTTTTTCGGTCGGACTGATTAAGAGGGTCGGGCGGACGAGGACAATCAAACAACTTTTTTTTGCCTTGTGGTAAAATGCCCAAGTGAAATCAACCTTACCCTGTAATGATTGCCTGACTCTAGGGCAAGGTAGGTTTTCAAAGACTTTAAAATGCTCATGTGAAATCAACCTTGCTCTGTAATTCATTTTATTGAGCCTAAGAGGTGTAATAGCAAATCAGTCAAGGTAATGATATATTTGTAGTTATCGCATCCATTAATCGGAATGGCAAACAAATTCCATTTGCAAACTGAAAAACAGCCATTTTATTGAAAATGGTATATCTACTCGTCACATCTTCTAATTATACTAACAACATATGAAATCATAGTCCTGTATGCTATCAGAAAATCTATCTATCAATAGATTAGTTCCAAGAAAGATATCATTTTTTCCAAGCTCTGCCTCAAGATAGGGTGGTGACATTTTTGAAATTTTGAAATTGTATGTTTGCTTGACTTGCAATTGTAACTTTTAAACGAGAGCATCAATGATGCAGAAGCTCAGCTAGTGCCAAACTATCCATTTCATGTATCCAGTGACAAGCTATCAATTTCATGTATCCACCAGTGACAAGCTATATCAATTTCCTGAATCCACCAGTGACAAGCTATCAATTTCATGTATCCACCAGTGACAAGCTATCAATTTCATGTACCCACCAGTGACAAGCTATCAATTTCCTGAATCCACCAGTGACAAGCTATCAATTTCATGTATCCAGTGACAAGCTATCAATTTCATATATCTACCAGTGACAAGCTATCAATCAGCTATCAATTTCATGTATCCACCAGTGACAAGCTATCAAATGCATGTAAAGGGGTCAACAAAAGTAAGTCCCCCCCCCCCCTAAAATTAGATTACTTTTGTTTACATAACTTCAATCACAATTAGACGTTTCAAAAAGTTGAAACGATTATGAAAAGAGAAAACGCTTGGGTACCAATAGAAAGTTTTACATTTTCGATATCATGTTAACTCTTCCCAAAACAGTCACATTTTCCCAAAATGATGTTTTCAGAAAAAGTGGTACTTGGTCCATACCAGTCAATTTAAAAACTCTCTCTCGTGATTTTTTTGTACACAAATTAGACCAAGTTTGTTTGCATAACGCCGCACAGGATTGACCGTTTTGAGAAATTAAAAAAATTGTGAAAAGAAAAAGTGCTTGGCTTCTCACAGAAAGTTTCCCCTGTTCAATATCATGTTTACTTTTCCCAAAATTGTCTCATTTTCCCAAAACGTTGTTTTCAGAAACAGTGGCAATTTTTAAAATCCTATATAATTTTGTTTGCGTAACACCCCCACACAATTGCCAGTTTGGAGAAATTGAAACTTTTCTGAATAGGAAAAACGCTTAGCTATCCATACAAAGTTTTCCATTTTCCCCAAAAAATCAAATATCCCCAAAATGTGACGCGATCAAGAGGAATGAGTCGGATGTCGGGGAATCCCAAATTGAGATATGGCCAATTCAAAATGGCGGCTTACATACGTTTTGATAAAAATTCATGTATACAATTTGACATAACTTTAGAACAAAACGTCGTATCGACATAGGGTTTTCAGTTTCTGAAAGCTCTAGGTGTCTTCTTTAAAACTGTATTAAAAACTCATTTTCGACCAGGGTCGACATCCGACTCATTCCTCTTGATTGCATCACAAATGATGTTTCCGCCAAACTCCAATACAAGTAAGTGCCACTTTTTCTGAAAACATCATTTTGAGGAAATGTGACTGTTTTTGGAAAAGTAAATATGATATCGAAAATGTAACACTTTCTATTGGTAGCCAAGCGTTTTTTCTTCTTTTCATAATCGTTTTCGAAACATATAATTGTGTGTGAAGTTATGTAAACAAAAGTAATCTAAGGGGGGGGGGGACTTACTTTTTTTGACCCCTTTATCTACCAGTGACAAGCTATCAATTTCATATATCCACCAGCAACAAGCTATCAATTTCATATATCCACCAGTGACAAGCTATCAATTTCATGTATCCACCAGTGACAAGCTATCAATTTCATATATCCACCAGTGACAAGCTATCAATTTCATATATCCACCAGTGACAAGCTATCAATTTCATATATCCACCAGTGACAACCTATCAATTTCATATCCACCAGCGACAAGTTATCTATTTCATATATCCACCAGTGACAAGCTATCAATTTCATATATCCACCAGTGACAAGCTATCAATTTCATATATCCACCAGCAAAAAGCTATCAATTTCATATATCCACCAGTGACAAGCTATCAATTTCATATATCCACCAGTGACAAGCTATCAATTTCATATATCCACCAGTGACAAGCTATCAATTTCATATATCCACCAGTGACAAGCTATCAATTTCATATATCCACCAGTGACAAGCTATCAATTTCATATATCCACCAGTGACAAGCTATCAATTTCATATATCCACCAGCGACAAGCTATCAATTTCATATATCCACCAGTGACAAGCTATCAATTTCATATATCCACCAGTGACAAGCTATCAATTTCATATATCCACCAGCGACAAGCTATCAATTTCATATATCCACCAGTGACAAGCTATCAATTTCATATATCCACCAGCGACAAGCTATCAATTTCATATATCCACCAGCGACAAGCTATCAATTTCATATATCCACCAGTGACAAGCTATCAATTTCATATATCCACCAGTGACAAGCTATCAATTTCATATATCCACAAGTGACAAGCTACCAATTTCATATATCCACCAGTGACAAGCTATCAATTTCATATATCCACCAGTGACTAGCTATCAATTTCATATATCCACCAGCAACAAGCTATCAATTTCATGGAAGAGTTATGCCAAAATGTATGATGGCACAGTATGGTCCAAACCCCACTAAAATCTAACTTCTAGTTTTTAAGTTACAAACAGTTTACCAACTGAGAAAACAAAGTAACCCAAAATAATGTGTCACTTTTTTAACTATTATAACTTAAAATCAATATTCCCGTCATACGACTCATTCCGCTTGATCGCGTCACATATTAAGGTTCCCATGATGCATAATTATCCAAGTCTGGTTGTAATCAGTGTTTGTATAAAAGAAATGTCATCTTTTGATGTTTTTAGCTTATTTTACACCTTGACCTCAGATGACCTTTAACCTTGATAGGTGACATTTGACATAAGCAGGTTCCCATGTTGCATAATTATCCAAGTCTGATTGTGTTTGTATGAAAAAGAAATGTCACCTTCTGATGTCTTCAGTTTGTTTTACTTGACCTCAGATGACCTTTGACATGTGACCTTTGACATGAAGGTTTACATGTTGCATGTATGATACAAGATCGGTTGCAATCAGACTTATATAAAAACAACTGTCACATGTTACTTATTTTATATGATTGATTTTGGCTCTATAAGAAGCTTGTCCAATAAAAATATTTCATTTTTAGGAGCCATGCATCAACATTTCATGACCCCCCCCCCCCCCCCCCTTTATGCCACAATAAATGTTTGCATCCCCCCTTCATGTTTAATTTTTGTGTGTGTCCCCCCTGATCCCCCCCCCCCCCCCCCCCCCGCCCCCACACCGGCGTGTTCGCTCCCTAATCGGTGCTTGTATGAAAAAGAAATGTCACTTTTTGATGTTTTAGTTATTTTACAATTTGACCTCAGATGACCTTTGACCTTGATATGTGACCTTTGAAATGAAGGTTCATATGTTGCATGTATGATACAAGTTTGGTTGCAATCAGTCTTTATATGAAAAAGAAATGTCATTTTTTGTTGTTTTCAGCTTATTTTACAACTTTGCCTGAAATTGATAGGTAAATGTGAGTGTGACCTTTAAACTCATGCACAGTGTGTAATACAAGTTTGGTTTGTAATTGGTGTTTGTATGACATGAAGGTTCCCATGTTGCATGTAGGTTACAAGTTCGGCTGTAGTGTTTGTATGAAAAAGAAATATCACCTTTTGATGTTTTCAGTTATTTTACAAGTTGACCTTAGATGACCTTTGATCTCGGTATGTGACCTTTGACATGAAGGTTCCCATGCTGCATGTAGGATACAAGTTCGGTTGTAATCGGTGTTTGTAGAAAAATGTCACCTTCTGATGTTTTCAGCTTATTATACAACTTGTCCTCAGATTACCCTGATATGTGACCTTTGACATGAAGGTTCCCATGTTGCATGTAGGATACAAGATCGGTTGTAATTGGTGTTTGTATGAAAAAGAAATGTCACCTGTTGATGTTTTCAGCTTATTTTGACATAATTATGATGGATCCCATGCTGCATATGTATACAAGTAAAATTGGATCAACTGAGCCAGCTAAACCGACGCCAACCCAGATGCTTTAATTTCGTAGCTCTCAGATGAGTTATCATGATTCAGAGTAGCTACGAAGACAAGCATAGACAGTCGGCTTCATTTGTGTTACTGTAGCGGTTATGGACGCACGTCACATGAGGTTGAACTCCCATAAAGTGTGCGAGTTCAATGGTTCAACCTTACCCTAAAACGGTGCACCGGTCATCTGTGGTGCACACTACATAAGCTCGACCTCACGGATCTGATTGTTTAGCGGTATTTTGTGAGTTTTCAAAAATACACATGCAGCTGATCGAAGCAGCGCCCGCATATACATGCGGGAATGGGAATAATCAAAATTGTGCATAATTATGTTATACCCTTCGCCCTCAGGGCCAGAAAAACTGCACATTTTACTTTTAAAATTTCCATTCACAGAGAAAATTTCCCTTCAAATTCTTATGTTTTTCTTTATTTGTATACCTAAAACTTCCCTCTAAAAGCCAAAAATGTCTGAGCCAAGAATTTCCCTCCTAAGTCAAAATTTTCTGGGAACCTGGTTCCAGAGTTCCCCATTTTGTCCAGCCATGCGAGGCGCCTATTCCAAACCATTGCACTTTATTCCCTAAACGTTACCTGTGAAGGGTATAACAGAATTATTACCAAAAATTGAAATGAGTTTCTCAAGTGTTTTAGAATTTGTATGTGCAAGTGTTGACAGATTATTATTTGAAAATATCCATGTGATTTTTTTCTCTTACAGAAATACAGAACTTCAACTGGTGCATTCCAGTAACAAGATACGGCGAATTAGCATCAAGCTAAGAATGTGTTATCAGCCTTCGGAATAAGGCTGCGGGTCCTCAGGTCAAATACCCGCAAAAGTCGGCGCGGACCCGCTACTTTCCTATCGTACAGGTCCGCGGGACCCGTAAAGATTTAATCAAATACAAAGTAGAATGAGAATGTGTTATCAGCCTTCGGAATAAGGCGGGTCTTCGGATTCAACTACCCGCAAAAGTTGGTGTGGACCCGCTACTTTTCTATCGTACGGGTCCTTGGATCAACTACCCACTAAAGTTGGCGCGGACCCGCTACTTTCCTATCGTACAGGTCCGCGGGACCCGTAAAGATTTAATCAAATACAAAGTAGAATGAGAATGTGTTATCAGCCTTCGGAATAAGGCGGGTCCTCGGATCAACTACCCGCAAATGTTGGTGTGGACTCGCTACTTTCCTATCGTACAGGTCCTTGGATCAACTACCCGCAAAAGTCGGCGCGGACCCGCTACTTTTCTATCGTACAGGTCCGCGGGACCCGTAAAGGTTTAATCAAATACAAAGTAGAAAGAATTAAGGGAAAAAAGATGGTTGTCAGGAAATGATGGTTGTCCACCACAATTTTTGGTTGTCCGTATTTTATGTGTTTATTTGGTTTGAAACAGTGGCAAAAGTTGCCTCTCCATGTTTGAAATTGCAATGCCGAAGACGTACATGTACATCAACAATCAACATTCACACACGAACATGTTATCACTCATGATGACGACACAGTTTCGTATTCAACCAAAATATTAGAAGAAGTTAATTGTGCCCCGTTAACACGAAGGACGCGTTTGTGTAATTGACAAATGATGATGACGTCATGTATCATTGAATACCAATAAGATATCGACAAATAATTACTCTTGTTGTTGACGACATCATCATCATCATCCTTCGGATGTAGAGCAGGCGACCACAAGTTTCTTCCATGCACGACGGTCTTGAGCAAGAGTGACAATCTGTCGATCTTCAATCATGCCTTCATTGTCTCCAAGTAAGCGTTGTATATATGTAAGATATGGTGTGCAGGGCCAGGACGACCAGGTCTCCTTCGGCCGTGTGTTGGTGCGTAGGTGGCATACTTTTTAGCAGGCTCTTCATCAGGGAGACAGAATATATGGCCAATAAATCTCAGCTGGCGGCACTTTACACGGTGGATAAGAGGCTCTGTCTTGGTCATGTCATAAATTGTGGTGTTTGAGACATGATCCATGCACTTGATGTTTAGCATTATCCTGCAGCAAGAGGTAGCCAAGGCATTTATTTTGCATGTTGACGACACAGCTCCGTATCGGACCAAGATATTAGTATGTTCTTGTGACCTGTTGACACCTACATGTATGTTGCGGTTGTGTGATCCACAAATGATGATGACATCACATATTTATTATTGAATATCAATGAGATATCGACAAAAACAACTTATGGTAACGTTGTGAACGATCATTTTGATTTGTTGTTTTAGTAGCTTGGCAGAGTAAGGCCAAACAAAGAAGAAGGTCTGTCTCAGAAGCCCGCCCGCATTGGTATGTGAAATGAGCTACGGCGCGTAGGTCTATGAGCTGTGGGCTAAAAAACTTCTTTTTTTCTTTTTTTTTAACATTTTTTGTTGTTTTGATTTTATGATATATTTTTTTTTGATTTAAAAAAATAAATAAAAAAGTTCTCCGTAAGCTTGGATAAGCAAAAAAAAAAAAAAAAATCGCATACCTCATAGCCTATTTTCTAAAAAAAAAAAAAAGCACAGCACTTAGCTTATTTGCACAATGTTTCTGAGACAGACCTTCTTCTTTGTTTGGCCTAAATAGCCAATCACACATGTAGAAAGAGACAAACAATACACGATTTACTTTTACTACAGACTACCGTGCATATACAGGCTGTAACAAAAAAAGTTATACAGTTTTGAAAAAAATATTAAAAATATCTCCCGTAGAATTTCTGTTTCGAGTTTTAATGACGTGCGAGGGGAATTTTCTTAGCTTTCGAATAAGCTTTGTTTCATGGCAATCGATGGTCGGTAAGCAGAGATACGATCAATTGTCTAAAGTAGTCATGAAATCACCTGGGCCACTTTGGTTTAATCAATGGTAAAACCACTGGGATAAATATGAATGGAATCGAACTAGGAACATAGCAGTAGGGCGCTCTTGTTAGACAACATTGGTTCATTTCAAGTGGTTAAGAGTATTACAAAGAAGGTTAGGTCTTTACAAATAATAATTATTTATTTATTTTATGAATTTATTTATTCAAATGAAATAAAACTATTTGAAAAAGAATGATATTGTTCTCTTTAATGTTCCTTGCATGATACCCTAACCATTAAATGTATACGAGCAAGATTGTATGATATTGTGAAAGTGGCCCAGTCCGATTTCTAGACGACTTAGTAGATTAGTCATAACTTTTAAACACAAGTAGTGAAAAAGGCTAAATAAAATGATTCTGGTAGCCAAAACATAACTTAACACAGAGTATAAAGGATTTTGACAGTGCATGATTTTAACATTGGATTAAAAATAAAATTGCGATTGTATAACTTTTTTTGTTACAGTCTGTATATGATATTATATGACTACATGATTATATGATGAGAGTGTAATTTAAAGGCAGAAACATTGTTTTTGGACCCTGGAAAATAAGTGAGGCCCCTTAAAGTTTCTTATTTCAAAGCCTGCGTGTTATGATCTTAGAATATGCCTTTTGAATTGCCTTGTTAGAAAGGGCATACACATACGGATTGATGGCCGAGTTGGACATGATGCAAATGTGACCCAGGCGTTGAATAGCTTCCGACACTGAAGTAAAACCAGCGATGATATGTATTATGACATATGGTGCCCAACATAGAGAAAAGACGATGAGGACCACCATCGGCATCTTGTATAGTTTTAGATCTTGGCGTGAAGGAAATCGTTTTTTGCGTCGACGCCATCTTGGAACCGTAGTTGACGCGTTTGTACTGTCAGATGCAGTTGTGATGTCTACCGGCATGACGCGATTTGCACTCGCGCGGACCGTGAACAGCATCAGTGCGTACAGGATCGGAACTAATATCAAACCGGGTAATACAACGTTAGTCGCAAGGAAAATGGTTCTTCTTATCCAATTGAAGTCATCAGCGTGGAGAAAACACCCGTGCTTATATTTAAATACAAATGTGTGGCTTCCATTGATGACTGGCAGAGCAGACATTGCCAGCATGAGCACCCATGCGACCACGGAATAAACCAAAACCAGTTTCATCTGGCAAAACTTACGGTATCCACTTTGAGGGCGCACTATCACCACGTAGCGATTACACGCAAGTACAGTTAACGTCAGTATGGAAACGCCCGCAAAGGTGCCCGTTAAAACATGCGTTATTTTGCAGATTGGAATCGAGGCATACGATTGCGATACTACATTGTTATATATGGCGAGCGGGCACGCCACTATACACGTCAACAGATCTGTGAGGCAGAGATTGGTGACAAGAGCTATGCAAGGGTTTCGAAGTTGCGGAGTGGTGACCACGGCAAAAAGGAATAAGCAGTTTCCGACGGTACCCAGGATGCTGATAAGCCCATAGCAAATTATCTGGAATATAATTATGAAACCTAATCCTTCTTTGAGACCATTTTCTAATACTCCCAGAATACTCTCCTTTGATTGGTTCAATCCGCTATCAATACTGTCGCCTGATTGGTTCAAAGTAAGAACACTCTCGTCTGATTGGTTCAAAGTAAGAATACTCTCCTCTGATTGGTTAAAGATTGGAATAGTGATGTCTGATTGGTTGAACAAATCCATTGCGTAATCTGCTTGGCACAGTTGCAGTGACTAATCCAAGAGCGAAGAACTTTCAAAACTGATGTTGAAAGATTGAACTCCTTAGTGCTGATGAATGAATACTGATACATACAAAAATGCCAGTAACAATGTTGAGTGGAAAGAGTTAAAAGTTAACCCATGCTGCATCTCATCTGGATTTAGTATGACGCGTTTTATTCCCACAGAAATTGAGAGCGATTATTGCAACTAGTAGTTTCAACTTTGTTCGTTCGGTTACAAAAGCGATGTTATGAATGATGAAACTCTAATATTAATTTTAAAGATACATCCTTCCTATGAAATTGCACTTGTGGGGGCTAGATGGTTTGTATCAGTTAGGCCAATTTTTGTTGTTGTTATGTTGTCCTCGACCGCCCGCTCGTCAGATTTAGGGCCGCTAGATTTTTTTGATTTTTTTTTTCTTCAGATTTTTTTTCTTCTTCAGATTTAAAAAAAAGAAGTTTTAATGACATTGAATATTAAATTAAGTGTTTATAACATATATGTGCGACTCTTAGAGTGATTTAAACTTCTTGTTGGCTGAACTTTGAGCTTCCGCTGGTAAAAGAAAAAAAAGAAAGAAAAAAACCCGCCCGCCCGCCCCTCCTCTCTGAAAGTTGTGGAGGACAACATAACAACAACAAAAATTTGGCCTTAGCAAACTTAATTCATTGACTCATCATTAGGCAAAAAATTTAAAAAAATTGTTCTGTTGCCCTTAAGTGCCAAAATAAAGTTGGGTCTGTTGATCGTTGGTGGTTTTTTTTTGGGTTATTTTGCTGACAAATATTACTGACAGACCGTGGTTTGTGACAAGCACAAATTGGTTAATGATCACATAATATGCCTTTAAATCCAGCCCCTTGATGCAAGGTACATATTAACTAGCAATTAAATCCTAAAGCCCGCCATGGTGTCAAGAAACACCAGGGGCCACCGCTGCCACCAACTGTGTCATGTACCGCCCACACCTATACTTTTGTGACAATATTTTAGTTTCATGTTTATAAATCCCATGGGGAAAAGATTGTGTTATGATGCCTTAAACTCAACACATAACCTTTGATAACTCCACGCCATTATTTTTCTGAGACTTGCATCACATCTCAAGCAGCACGACATTCACCTTCGTATACAAGTACTTTTGTAATTTCATTAGCGAAACAAACATCTAACAGTATCCCATCTTTTCTTGACTTTTGTATGGCTGATTTTTGAAAGAAGAATCTCCACACTTCCCTCCGGGGGATTTTGCGCATTGGATATTTTTCATAACTACATGTAAGAGTACTAATAATACTAAGAGTATCACAGTGTATTCAAAACAATATTGGAATGTCAGTGAGGTGGCGGAGGGAAATGTCAATTGAATTAAATATGGATTTAATTTTAATTGATAAAAAACATCGATTGTGGCGCTTACTTCTTCTTTTCTCTATTTGACATCATCTTCACCAGGTGCGGGGGAAGGGGCGGGGGCAGGGGGGGCACTAGGGATATTACTTGGTATACATGCTCGTCAGAGATAATGTAAAAAAAGGGGACAATTTTGACCCTGTTATTAACGCCAAGTCGACGATGTCTTTAAAATTAGGGAGCACATTTGTCACATTAACCTTCGACGTTTCTAGGATCATCGTTTTTGGGTCCCTTTTTGTTGATCATCATTCGATTCAAGCCACCTCTTCATTTCCAATAAATATTTTGTTTTTTATCAATGCACGAAAGAAGTTGAGCATAACTGATATATTCTTGATTTAGTATACATGGTTTAAAAGCTCGAACAGGGGGAGTCTGAGGGGATGTCTACCTCAATTTTCGAACCCATGGTGCAATCTGGTGTACACTTTTGACCAAAATTTGATCGAAAAGCCACCTCTTCATTTCCAATAAATATTTTGTTTTTTATCAATGCATGAAAGAAGTTGAGCATAACTGATATATTCTTGATTTAAGTATACATGGTTTAAAAGCTAGAACAGGGGGGTCTGAGGGGGGATGTGCCCCCTATGGGGGGATGTGATTTGGTGTGTACTTTTGACCAATGTGTGTACTTTTGACCAATGTTTTATTGAAAAGCAATCCCTTTCGCCCGTTTCTTCTCATTTTTTCCCCTTCTTCGATTTTTCTTTCTTTGCAAAAAAGTGGGGTATTATAGGCCTACATATACAGGGTGACCCAAAAATCACAAACTTTAAAAAAACAATTAAAAATGAAAATAAATAAATATGGCATTCTGTTTTCAACAGTTATGTAGACAATTTATTCAGCTTTCTGGAGAACTTTAGATCATGTAAATTTGCCTTACCAAACTAAAGATACACTTGATTGTGTGACAGGGGGTATTTTCGCCCTTTTGTAAAAGTGAAAAAATTGTAACTTGGTTCAGATATGAAACTTAATTCTGTTATAAGTACGGTGAGTAGTAATCTTTTCTTTTGATCTGTATTTATCAAATTAACATTTTCAAGGGGACTTCAGTTTTTGTTTTCAAAGTCTCTTATATAATAATAATATTGATTTACATAATAAATTAATATTGATGAGATACTGTACGGTAAGGTCCGAAGTTTACCGCGGAATTGAGGTATAAACGCGGAAAACGACATTTTGATGAAGAAAACAAATGCACAAAAAAAAGTCCAATAAAACACACAATTTATGGCGATATAGAGGGTCGGCTACAGCCGCTACAGTAATAAGGTAAGCCTAAAAATCAAAAATGATGTGTTCTCCTGTAAAGTGTGTTTATTTTGGTTTTATAGATCGTAAATTTTAGGCTTTCTTGGGGAAAATTACATCACAGAAAAATGCAAAATGTACAAAGCGGGAAAACGCAGAATTTGACAATTACAAAGCGGTAAACTTCGGACCTTACTGTACGGAAAGAAATTGTTTCAAACAGGCACTTGTTCTGCTCATGTAGCATGAATCCATTTTTTTGCACTTCACTTACACTACAAAACAAGACTTCTTACAAAATTACACATATTTTAAGTTTTGTGTGGCCTATTTATGATCTAAAATGTTTCAGAAAGTTAAAGGTGCACATAGCTGGTGAAAGAGTTATGCAATATTTTGTTATTTTAATGGTAATTTTTTTTATTGAATTTTGTGATTTTTGGGTTCAACATTTTCTGGGTCACCCTGTATATATCGCGACATACAACGTTATTTTATTCACCAATCAGTCACTCAATTAAAGGCTCTTTCTCCCTTTCTCTCCCCCTTCCCCCTTTCTTCTCCCCCTCTCTTTTCCTTTTTTTTGTTGTTGATTTTTTTACCGGGGGGGTTTCCACACTGCAATTGTGGAGCATATTAAAGTCATATTATGCGATCGTTTCCAAATGGCGCCCTCTATCTTTGATTTTTACTTTGAAAGCAGATTTTCTTGCAGATTTGCATTTTTTATAATAAATCGTGAAGATCTTCTACGTTACGGAGCCATACGATTCCTAATTACTTCAAAATCACGGTTTGAATACTTTAAAATAAACTGTCGGGGTCTGCCGACAACTTATTTTCTGAGTGACTTCCCCCTTTTTTCGTTTGTAAATAATGCTATGGTTTGACACCATGCTGCCGTGATTTACAGTGTTTCCTGGTACAATCGCACCTGTACATAAGTGAACAGAATAGTATGGAATGCTTTATGATGAAATGTGTTGAGAAATTCCTTAAAATTGCCAAAACCAAATTACTGCATGTGCCTTGTCCTGCCTATATGGTCTGTGCGCAACAAAGCCGGGTATCGTTCTGCTTGGGGCAGAGTAAAACACATGCTTACGTATCTAGAATGAGATCGTAATTGGCAATGGCAGTGGCAAGTAAACGCACTTACGAAACTAGTATGGAGATATCCAGGGTTAGCAGTATACCTTCCAGACATATATTCCACATCCAGTGTTACTCCCTAACACTATGAGTTTGAAAAACTTTACCCGCCAGTTGGGCGGGTGCTTTTGTAGCTTCAACCGCCCGAAGCAAAAAAAAGTCACCCGCTATGTCAGTGGTTCTTAACCTTTTGGCCCCACGACCCCTTTTTATATTCCTGGTCAGTACTGTGACCCCCAAAACAAATATTGAATAAAAACACCAGTTCGGATATCATAAATGAAACTGCTTAGTTTGGATGCGAGCGTAGCGAACCGATTTTTTTTGCATATTTTGAACGTTTCTTTTGGGTGTTTCTAAGCTTTTTTAAAGCGAAATGTAACATGGTTCCCCCAAAACCTATATTTATGAGCCCTTTCATGACCCCCTGGAAAACCCCAAACGACCCCCATGGTGGTTGAGAACCCCTGCACTATGTGCAGGTGGGCGGGTGCTATTTCCAGGCTTGAATGTAATGAAACCATCTGACAAGACGAGGTCAACTAAAAATAGCTAAGCAACCTCTGTTATCTTCCCCATAACAACAGCTGCTCATACTTCACACACTGGTAGACGACCATGCTTCCCAACTACATCTTATTGCACAATCACAGTGTACTCTTCAGTCGGAAAATTAACTTTCGCGAGACCAACTCACTTGGCACATACTGTAAAAAGTGGATTTTTTGTGTGTGTAATTCTTGGCGCTTTGCACAATTTGAACAATTTTGCTTGGTTTTTTTTGGTTTTTTTTCGATTTTGAGTTTCCTTACATACATGTAGACCTATACAAAATGAATATATTCACATGTTTATTTTCGCTCTTGCTGATGCTGATTGCCCCTGAACATGTATAAAGCACAGGCAGGGAAATAGCATCCGCCCGCCAGCCCATAGCGGTTAACTTTTGTGTCGGGCAGGTGAAAATACAAAAGTACCTGCCCGACTGGCAGGTATTTTTTTTTGAACTTACACTGGCTGGTGGAATTTCTATTGGGCAGGTATTTTTTGTGAGTTACCTGCCCGACTGGCTGGTTGAAGATAATCTGAAGTTACAGCCCTGATAAAGCAACACTTCCTATGCATAACCGTTTGGCAGTTTTACTTTATACATGTTGCAGGGCCGGATTGACAGAACAGCAACAACATGTGGATCCTGGTATTGATGCATAATACTGTGCCCGGGGGGGGGGTACTCGCCTAAGATGGTATACGGGGGGGGGGGGGGGGGGGGGGGGGGGGGGTGCCGCTCTAATGGGTAGCTTTTTGAGCACAAAATCCCTAAACATGGGATTTTGTGCTGGAAATCCCTAATAAAGGGGTCACTTTTACAAATGGGTCTATTTTCGCGAAATTTTTGTCTGTTTTCGCGAAATTTTGCCAAAATTAGGTATATTTTCGCAAAAAATTGCAAAAATTAGGTATATTTTCCCGATAATTTGCGAAAATTTGGTTTAAAATGAAGCAAAACCCTAAAAATTGGGTACCGATTTTTCCAAAATCACCCCTAAAAATGGGTATGGGTTTTGAATCTCCAGCGGCACACCCCCGACCAAACCAAAATCGAGTTATTCCACGACGATAGAAGAAAACAGGATGAGGGAGACATGTAGCGCACGTAGCACAAGTAGTACAAAAGCCCATCTGTCGTCGCATCATAGTCCGCCGACCAAAGTACAATTTTCATCTTTTATTCTCTAATTAATCAATCTCTATGTGCTTCTTTTAATTTAACAAACTTCAACGAGAGCATCAATGATACAGAAGCTCAGCTAGCGACAAGCTATAAATTTCATGTATCCATTAGCAGGGGTCGCATTCTGACACGTCTGCGCGTCCTAGACCTCTCACTTTCTTGTAGTGACGCGTCAGATCTTTAATTGGAAAGACTGCGGGTCCCGATCAAAATTGAAGGGACCCCTTAAATTTGACGATGTATGGAAATGGAAACCTTAAGAAATTCTGTAAATTTCATATCCATCCTTTGCTCACAATATAAATTCATTAAAACTGTCCGTAAAAATGTAAACTTTTCAAATACCCAAACTTCAGGACCCCTCAATTTTGTTGGGGACCCCTTAAATTTTGTTTTTTTTGAAGTCCTACAGGGTCCTGAAAAAAGTCATGAGACCTATTACATTTTTGATCCAGCGCTATCCCTGTCCATTAGTGACAAGCTGTCAATTTCATGTATTGGATAGATTAGGTCCATAATGTATTGGTTGAGCTATGAGGTGTTTTCTTTAAAAATATTTTTAAAACTCAGTAAATCACCCAATTTTATCATTATAAAGTTTTGGATCCAATGTCATTCACACTTGAACAGCTCAAAACATAATAATGTATGCACAAAAATTATCATTTTTTATATGTTTACCGCTTATTTTACAACTTGACCTCAGATGACATTTGACCATAAAAGGTGACCTTAATAGGTGACCTTTGACATATGAATGTTTAAATAAATAATTAGACACAAAAAACAATGTAAATAAACCTCAAATACATCATTTTAGGACTCTGATGAGCTTTTACATTGCCTCTAGATTTTATAGTCTGTTATATCCAGTACCATCTGGCATGACTGGCTTGGTAAATTAAATTATGCCTACCTACACTGGCGAATTCTGCAACTTTTCAGCATTTTACTCAGAACTTTCAATGGATATTTCAACTTAATGTGCACTTTTTAATTCTGCCGATCCCCAAGGATAGTTTAGGGGGCAATGTCTTGCTACACGTCCCGTAACTCAAGTGCGCATGCTCAAACCAATTAAAATATGTTGTAGCTATACACGATTTATTCTTTATCGTTTAGTAAGTGTAAATACTTCAATCTCATTGGTTAACACGTATGAAATCTGATCCATATCGTGTAAACAAGAAAGTCAAACCACACGATATATTCCATATCGTCGATTAACCGCGCTCCCAGGACCGCGTTACCAGTTAACCGTGTAAAGCGATTGCTTTGTGTCTGTGGAAGAGTTGCTTAAAATATGAGACGTAAATAATAAATGGCGGATGATTTAAACGCAAGTGACTCGATTTCTGTTACATTCTGAGGCCGAAATAGACCGCGAAAAGATATAATCCACGCCGAAAAATAAATGATCTGCATATAACATAACCAGACATATTTTTCGCGATGATTCTATGGACAGAGGTGCGGCGCAGAGCCTGTTAAAGGGTGGTTTACTTCGGGGGATTTTACGGACGTAGGAAGGGAAGAGAATTCAGCGCCTTATTTGAAGGGAGTTTCGTTTTTCGCGAGTGTTTTAAAAATACTTTTTTTTTTGTGGGCCTTTGGACTAAACGATAAATTCGTTATCCCCTGCATGTTCACATAATACGGAAAAATACCTATGGTTTGTGCCATATCACATTCGGCCTGCGGCCTCATGTGATATGACATGCCAAACCATAGGTATTTTTCCGTATTGTGTGAACATGCAGGGGATAACTAATAATATCGTCGATTAACTGCGTTACCAGATGGTGCGAAATGATATTACGTGTAAAGCGATTGCTTTGCGTCTGTGGAAGAGTTGCTTAAAATACGAATAAAATGGCGGATGATTTAAATGCAACCGAGTCGATTTCTGTTACATTCTGAGGCCGAAATATACCGCAAAAAGGTCTAACCCACGCCATAAAATAAATGATCTGCATATAACCTAACCAGACATGTTTTGGGCCATATCACATTCGGCATGCGGCCTCGTGTGATATGACATGCCAAACCATAGGTATTTTTCCGTATTGTGTGAACATGCAGGGGATAACTAATAGTACGGGACGTGAGGCAAGATATAGCCGTTTAGGGAGTGTTCAGAAATACTTGGGGCCTGGGGGGTGGCCAACTTGCAGTTTTGGGTTTCTGAACTTTTTTGACGTAGCTAGGTTATTCATATTGGGGGCGAGAAATGAGAAAGAACCAACAAGACTTTTGTGAGTCAAGAACTGCGCAATTTTTTTTAAACTTTACACCTACTTTTGGAACGATTGAGGTACATTTTTGCCCCGGTGGTTTCAGTCAACATTGACTTTGGGTACGCATGATCGTTCCAAAACTCGCGGAAAAGGGCGGTTTTCTGTATTATGTCCGCGGACATTCCGCGAACATACCTTCCGCGAACATTTTATGTCCACGATTTTCCTAAATTAGGGGTGCTTTTTGAAGCTATGTCCGCGACAGGGCTGGAAAAGATGCAAGGTTTCCCTGCAAGAGAAATTTGACAAAGTTGGATTTACCGCTGGTTTAGCGGCGGAGGGGGCGGTTCCCCATAGAACCTTAAAGGGCACAATGCAATGCAAATACAAGTGGTGTGATTTGAGTCAAGTCTACGAGGAGGGACCAGAAAGCATTCAATATATGTGCTAGTTGATTATGACATCAATTGTGGAACTATTGATAGCTCTGTGAGTACTATGAAAAGAAAATTCCAGGTGACTGGTTTGAATCTATTCATGATACTCACTGATAATCAATATACCACAAATGATGTCATTTGTGGCGTGTTCATTTTTCTGGCCCTGTTTATTGTAATGGAATGTCCCACAAAGACTTGTAGCAGGATTATCATCCCTTTTCCTGTGCCCTTTAAGCTATTGATGCCATGGTGCATCATATTATGGAATATCGGCTGTATAATGCCTAATACTCTTTTTAAAAAAACTCTTAAAAAAAAATTAAAAAAAATAAAAACATTTTTAGGGGGGTAGGGATTTCCTGCGATATGGCAACATTTCCCGGCACAAGGAGCTTGCCGATTTGCCCTCTTTTTCCTGCCCTGGTCCGCGATTTCCCTAAATTAGGGGTGTTTTTTGAAGCTTTGTCCATGTTTTCCAAAAATAAGGGGTCATTTTGAAACCTATGTCCGCGATTTAACAAAATTAGGGGTGTTTTTTGTAGAGGTTTATGTACGCGAAGAAGAAAATAAAATAGAATGTCCTCGTTTTTACGCAAATAGAGGGACTATATATAAAGTGTCCTGGGAATGGTGAAAAAGGGGGGTCATTTTCAGGCAAAATGTCCGCCTTTTAGTACGAAAAAGGGGGTCAAATTGGCAAAATTGTCCGCGAAACACCTTCAAATAGGGGGTATTTCAAGATCCTGGAACAATCATGTGTTACCCCTCTGAATATGAAGAGAGAACACCAGGATTTTTTCATCTGTGTACTTTTGACCATAATAATTCCATGATTCCATTCAATATTATTTAATTATTATATTAAACAGTTGTAATTTTATCTATACCAACACTTCACAACAAGGTCATGGCCGAAATTTTATAATACAGTGTAGCTATTGATATACTGTAAAAGCTGAAATTTTGGCGGCGGTTTAATTTTGGCGAAAATTATGACACGCCAAAATAATGTTTTCAACATTCATGCAGTGCATCCAGAAGGTCACCCACGAAAAAAACAATTCGCGAAATGTCTATGATATCAAAATGTGCGAAAATATATGTACACGAAAATATTGGCTTTTACAGTAGCACGCATTGTCTGCTGGTGTGGATTGACTGATAAACAGTCATTATATTGTCCATTGATATGTTGATTCAGAAGTGTGACAGTAACAATAATTGTTTGTTTGGGCAAGCTTTTGAAGACAGGCAGTGGTATAAGGCAACAAAGAAAAAATGTTTGTTTGTCCATAGAGGTCCAAAAAAGGTAGGGTCTGTAGGTTGGATAATTTTTTATTTTTTTATTTTTTAAATACGGATATTGTATTTGGGAATATAAATTTGGTATGAATACTGTGAATGATAGTCATCCAAACACAAAACACATCACTTTGATAGTATTGAACTTTTTTTCATGAGTTTGTTAGAATTGAAATCCTGCTCGGACAGATTGTCTGTATAAAGTTGCAATATTGTAGTACTGGTTGCAACACTCGGTCAAAGGGTATTTTTTGTAACAAATTTGCAATGCGCAGATACCGTGAACATGTTGTCGGTCGCCGCCATTTATTATGATAGAAAATTTGCAAAAAGAGAAATAACATAGTGGTGATGTTCTGTTAGATATATATACGTGAAAGTATTACTAAACCTATTTTTTCCCGAACTAACAAAAGAAATGTTTTATATTATGTTGAAATCAGCTTACAGCGTACGAAATTAGGAATAAGACGGTCCTTTTGGCCATTTAAATTGCTCAAAAAAAAGTTATTTTAAAAAAGTAATAGAAAATAAAAAATAATATGGTCGGCACCAAGGTACACGGTCGGTCGGATGTGGACAAACAAACAAAAAAGTATTCTTGGCCTAAAGGAACTCCTGTTTGTTTTGAATTTGACACAAGCTCAAATAATGATCAACAATTTCTTGATGCACCCCAGGATGCTTCACTTTCATCACATGACCAGATGACCGTCAGTTGTTAATTACTTTAACACATGTGTGACACTGTTTGTTCTGGTGATATTAAGCCCTGCTAATACTGTAGGGGCGCTAAGCATTATGGGGTACATCAAGAAATCTTCTTTGAATAATGATAGTGATAAATGACTTGCCTTGCAGGTGCTTGCTTGACCTGGACGAGTTTCAAGACACCCTAGTTTTTTGGTTAAACCTTTAATAACATTTTAACGCAAGTGAAAAACGTCAGGAAATGCATCTCATATGTTGTATCGTAACATATCTAGAAGATATGCGGAGTCACTTTTTTAAATGTTTTATCTGTTTTGTCTTAATTGCCATTTTCTGGGCCATTTTTACTTCCTAGCGTTTAGAAACTATTGCCATTCACCATGCTATCACTGACCTTTCGAACGGGATAACAAGAGCCTCATCCTACTGTAGTAGGCTGAGCTAAAAAAGTCAGGTCATGTAGGTAGGGTTAGAAAAGATGTGTCAGTTAAAGGGGCACGGAGAGATTGGCGTTAAAAATGAAAATTTGAAGAAGAAAAAAAAATTCAATTGATAAGGTGTAATAGAACCCTGAAACATAATTTTTCATGGGAAAAGGGTTGAAGTGATGGCGCTAGACAGACATTCTGGTGAATCATACACTCTAAGAAATTAAAGAACCCTTTTTTGTCCTGCCAGGAGAACCCTTAAAGGTTCTTTAAAGAACCAAAAATAGTTCTCCAAACGTGATACAGAACCATTTTTGGTTGATACAGAACCATTTTTGGTTCTATGAAGAACCTTGTTTGGTTCTTCAATTTTCAAGAACCTTTTTTGAAGGTTCAAGAGAGAGGTTCCTCATAGAACCTTCAAAAAAGGTTCTTGAAAATTGAAGAACCAAACAAGGTTCTTCCTAGAACCAAAAATGGTTCTGTATCAACCAAAAATGGTTCTGTATCATGTTTGGGGAACTATTTTTGGTTCTTTAAAGAACCTTTAAGGGTTCTCCTGGCAGGACAAATTTAGAACCATTTTTTCTAAGCGTGTATGTGCCAAATTCTGCTGATAGTTTCCGATGTGATCTACATCGAAATTACCAAATTGTGAAATATTACATGATATAGTGCGAATTAAGGTAAACGGTTTCAGATAGTAGATAGTATATATACCTAAGTATTACTTTGGTGCAATAAAACCCAATTTCCAACCAAATTGAGGGCACACTTTCATACATATCTCTCAATGCCTCTTTAAAGGAGCAAAATGACTCTACCCAAAAGCATCGACTTTTCTAAAAAGTGGCCTAACCAGTTGGGTAGTTAATAACGCATGTGAATCAACTAACTGTATTTGAAAGCCAACTTAATTATCTACTACAATGTGAGAACATATTTTTGTTGAACACTTTGTAGACCTGTTAAGTGTTCCCCCTTCTCCCCCTGATCAATGTTGAATCCTACAATTTGTCCACCCTCAGCAGATCGCCTTACAACATTGATCGGTGGGGAAGGGGGAGGGATATGAGTAAGGGGATACGTAAGGCTACCATAAACAAGTTTCTATTTTCATGCGAATCAAATAGCGTGCATTTTCAGGTGCAGAAGGCATGGCAATTAGGGTCAGTGTTCGAACACATTTTCCCTATGATTGTAGCTTAAATAAACATTAATACCAAATACTGAGTAAAGGTAAAGGTAAAGGCGGTCGATCCTGTAATACCAGGAGCGGAGTGCCCATCCCCCTTTCAAAGCGATAGGGCCAGACTCACTCCTTTTTATAATGTTGCTGTGTGGGGCTCGCTACACTTCCTCCGCAGCGAGTCTGTTACCTTCCCAGCTGAAGAATGCCGGTACCCATTTAAATACACCTGGGTAGAGAGGAGTAATTGCGGTAAGGTGCCTTACTCAAGAGCACAACATGTTGACCACAGCGGGACTCAAACCCACAACCTTTAGATCATGAGTCCAGTGCTCTACCCACTGCGTCACACATGCCCACAATACTGAGTATTAACACAAATCTTGTGGAACATGTGCACCTCTTTTATGGGACACCCTTTAGGTACAAAAATTACCATCCTGATTCCTGAATATCATACTGACCTTATCCAAGCGAAAAACCCTATATTTGACCAAATTATCATGTCAATAAGATATTATGAATACTTTCGATAATAATCACTGTGCATACAACCAATTTGATATACATGTAGATAATAAATACACCATACTCAGACTTATGGTTTAAAGTCTAATTCATATCTACATATGTGTCTGTCTATTATGATTATTTGCACGAAAATATTTCAAATATTATTCATAAAGTGGTTCCATCTTGGGTGGTATACAGATTTTCCACTAATATCCAACAATCAGCAATGGCCGAGATACAAGCACCAGTGCCTCATTTGGAAAAGGACGCCGCCCTTGACCGAGGATTTCCAAAGTGGAAGTTGATTATTGTTTCCATTTTGATGGTAGGGTTTTCACTGTTATTCTATCTATTAGGAATGCTTACTGGCAAGCAGCTAACAACCACTGCAGGTGCAACAATAGAGGCTGTACTAGCCAATGACAAATTGTTGTGCAATTTGAGTGTACACAAATTGGACTTCAACAGGAATCTTATAACCACCAATGGTACCGTGATACATGCTGAACTAGGTGATGATCATTTCCTGGGCAACCTGACCGTACACAAATTGGACTCCAATGGGAATCTTATAACCACCAATGGTACCGTGATACATGCTGAACTAGGTGATGATCATTTCCTGGGCAACCTGACCGTACACAAATTGGACTCCAATGGGAATCTTATAACCACCAATGGTACCGTGATACATGCTGAACTAGGTGATCATCATTTCCTGGGCAACCTGACCATACAATCTGCAGACACAAATGGTCAGTTGATATCTACAAATGGCATTAATGGTTAACACTAAATTGGATAATGGTCAATTCTTTGGAAACTTAGCTGTACAAAGTCTGGACTCCAATGGGAATCTTACAGCCACCAATGGTACCGTGATACAAGCTGAACTAGGTGATCATCATTTCCGGGGCAACCTGACCATACAATCTACAGACACAAATGGTCAGTTGGTATCTACAGATGGCATAATGGTTAACACTCAATTGGACAATGATCAATTCTTCGGAAACTTCACTGTACAAAGTCTGGACTCCAATGGGATCCTTATAATCACCAATGGTACCGTGATACAAGCTGAACTAGGTGATCATCATTTCCGGGGCAACCTGACCATACAATCTACAGACACAAATGGTCAGTTGATATCGTCAGATGGCATAATGGTTAACACTCTATTGGACAATGATCAATTCTTTGGAAACTTTACTGTTCAAAGTCTGGACTCTAACGGGAATCTAATAACCACCAATGGTACCGTGATACAAGCTGAACTAGGTGATCATCATTTCCGGGGCAACCTGACCATACAATCTACAGACACAAATGGTCAGTTGATATCGTCAGATGGCATAATGGTTAACACTCAATTGGACAATAATCAATTCTTTGGAAACTTAGCTGTACAAAGTCTGGACTCCAATGGGAATTTTATAACCACCAATAATACTGTGATACATGCTGAACTTGGTGATAATCATTTCCGGGGCAACCTGACCATACAATCTGCAGACACAAATGGTCAGTTCATATCTACAGATGGCATAATGGTTAACACTCAATTGGACAATGATCAATTCTTTGGAAACTTAGCTAAACAAAGTCTAGACTCCAATGGGAATCTTATAACCACTAATGGTACCGTGATACATGCTGAACTAACTGACAATCAGTTCCAGGGCAACCTGACCATACAATCTGCAGACACAAATGGTCAGTTGATATCTACAAATGGCATAATGGTTAACACTCAATTGGACAATGATCTATTCTTTGGAAACTTAGCTGTACAAAGTCTGGACTCCAATGGGAATCTTATAACCACTAATGGTACCGTGATACATGCTGAACTAACTGACAATAAGTTCCAGGGCAACCTGACCATACAATCTGCAGACACAAATGGTCAGTTGATATCTACAGATGGCATCATGGTTAAGACCCAATTGGACAACAATCTATTCTTCGGAAACATCACTGTACAAAGTCTAGACTCTGATAAGGTACTTATTACGATCGGGGGAACAACGTTGGAAGCATATCTCGGCGCAGATCAGCTCTCGAGCAACGTCTCCCTATACACTGCAGACACAAGTGGACAGTTGATAAGTTCTGGGTTCACGATGATAGATGCTGTACTGTGTGACGACGGATTCTGGAACTTCACGATACAATATCCTGATTCTAACGGCGTCCTAATTTCTCCTGGTATCACGATCAGGGCTAAATTAGCCGATAATCATTTCAAATCCAACCTCACTGAACATGATCTCAATTTATATTGGCAAACAACCACTGCTAAGAGTCTCTTGGTAGATGTGATGCTAAAGGCTGATCAGTTGTACGGCAACTTCACCCTGAGTGTGTATGGCCAACATATTACATTTGGTAGAATGTATATACAATTTGAAATTTTATATGTGGTATTGATTCTACTTTTGATAACAGTGTTGATGGTGCTAAATCGTATTTTACTGATTCCGAGAGTGTGGATCCAATTGATAAGACATAACATGGGGAAAGTGGTCTTTGCATTACTTGTATCGGGGCTGTTATTGCCATTAACACTAGCTCTGTTAGTTGTACTGACAAGCGGTCCAGGGCATTATACTGATACTAAAGGTGCAATTATACAAGCATCACACCATGATGGCCATTTCTTGGGCAATTTCACCATAAAAGACAACTCAGATATACGGAAGTACAGCAGAGATACCATCAAACGTGCTACCATAGAAACCATGTTAGTTGATAATAACCAATTTTCAGGCAATGCGATGTTACAATCTAACACGGTAAACTCCCAGGGACATTTGATTGCAGCAAGTGGTACCACTATAGACTGTACACTCACTGATGATCAGTTCTTTGGCAAATGGACCATAGAATCTATAGACAATGATGGACATCTCATTATCACTTGGGGTGTCACTATACAAGCTAAACGAGTTGGTGAGCAGATTGCGGGCAACATGACCATAGAGTCTATCGACTTACATGGACAACTCATTGTCATCATCAAAGCCACGATTGAGGGTCAAATAGCTGATGGTCGATTCTTGGGGAAAATAGCCATACAAACAGTGGACCAAGAAAGACAGCATAATTTTACGAATGAGGCAATTTTAGAAGCCAGGCTAAATCATGGTCATTTCATAGCCAACATTACTTGGCCAGACAATTATGTCGCTGCCGTGATAGAAGCTACGCTAAGCGAAGACCAGTTTTTTGGCAACCTCACATTCCAGGTGGGACTCCCCGAAGACATGATGACCTTCCTCAGTTACACAATAAACGCAACATGGCACGTTGGTGACTTCTCCAACAAGAATGCCAATCAAGGTACATTAGACAACGATCCACACGGACAGCTACTAAACATGAGCAAAATTGAAGCTTTACTAACTCATCAAAGTCTTGACGAAAATAGCGACCTGCAAACCACCGGTGGCTTCAAAATCAAGGCTTCTCGTCTTGATGATCAGTTCTTCGCCAGCTTTACCATCTTATCTCTAACAGACTATGAATCCTTGACTTCAACTATTGCCAAGGTTATGTCAATTCTAGTATTCCTATTCTTTATTGTAGAAATATACAAATATTGACATGAGGACATACATCTATCTATATCTATATCATATACTCTGCAAAGTTGCAAAATGCAATATCTAACAGAGGAATATACATAATGGCGACAATTGAAAATAGACAATAGAATACATCATAATCTTAATCTACAACTACAACTACACATGTTATGAGCAATATATTATAATTTTTGAATACAGTGCTTGAAAATTTCCAGAGATTTGGCATTGTACATTGAGGGTGTCAGTGAATTCCAGTCCTTAATTGTGCGGGGATAGAAGCTGAACTTATATGAGTCGGTGTGAGTTGGAACGATACTAAATCTCTGTGGATGGAATTGCCTGGTTTGAACAGCCTGTCTACACAGGTAGTGCGGGATAGGAATGGCAATTTGTTCATTTTGAATTTTATATAGGATTGCTAATCTGTTATTTTGTCGTCTTTGCTCTAAGGAGGGCCACTGCAGGTCTTGTAAGATATTTGTTACCGTGCCCTCTGTTCTTTTGTGGTTATTTGTTACAAATCGGGCTGCTCTGCGCTGTACTGCTTCTAGACGTGATATGTCGCATGCATTATGGGGGTCCCATACAGCGCAGGCAAACTCAAGGTGCGGTCTCACAAGTGCGAAGTACATTTGTTGTTTCACGTACTTCGCGCACCTCCAAAGATTCCTGCGGATAAACCAAAGGGAGTTATTAGCTTTTACAGTGACATTATGAATGTGATGTGACCATTTCAGATTATTGCTGAGTTCGACTCCCAGATATGGATAATGGGATACATTTTCAAGGATATCATTATGCATTTTATAAACATTCTCAGTAGGAGCTCTCTTGGTGGTGATACGTAGGGTATTGCATTTACGAGTATTATAAGACATCTGCCATTTAGAAGACCATTCTACTAGAGAGTTAAGATCTTTCTGTAATGATTGTGAATCCTCTTCAGATGCAATTGATCTGTATAATAGACAGTCGTCTGCAAACAAACGTATTTTAGTTGAACTATCTAGATTATCTGAAATATCATTTATATAAATTAAGAACATGAGAGGTCCTAACACTGTCCCTTGAGGAACACCTGATTTTACAGGAGACGGTTCTGAGCATTTCCCATCAACAACGACCTGCTGTGTTCGGGATGTCAGCCATTTTGTGATCCAGGTTAAGATGTTGCCACGTATTCCATAGAAATCTAGTTTCTGAATGAGTCGTTGATGGGGAACCGTATCGAACGCTTTTTGGAAGTCTAGTATTAGTACATCTGTTTGGAGTTTGTTATCAAGATTACGGGAGAGATCTTCGACTGTAATTATGAGTTGAGATTCGCAAGAGTGCTGAGCCCTAAATCCATGCTGAAATGATGATAGTACATTGTGATTTTCAAGGTGTGACATAATATGTCGAAATAAAATATGTTCAAATAGCTTACACGTTACAGACGTCAATGACACGGGCCTATAGTTGGCGGGAATACTCTTATCACCTTTTTTAAATATGGCTGTAATATTTGCGGTGAGCCAGTCAGTTGGAATATCTCCCGTGTCGAGCGATTGCTGAAAAATATGTGTTATAATTGGAGCAAGCTCCATACTAAGATATTTCAAGATGGTAGAAGGTACGCCATCTGGGCCACTAGCTTTCTTGGGGTCGATATTACTCATACGGAAGAAAATTCAATTCAATAGCTCGGATGAAAAATACAATAACAGTTTTGGAAGTTTGAGACAACGATATCACCAACCCTTCTGTGTTTTCTGATCGTTCCAGGGGGTTCAAATAACCTCTATTTTGACGGCGTTTCAAGGAGAATTTGGCTAATTTGACCCCCTTTTTTGCCTGAAACACCTTTACCATTTCAAGCACACTCTCTAAATAGTCCCCCAAAACAAGAACATATTTGGTTTAAAATACCCCCTTTTACAATTTATGCACATGAGGAGCAGTAATGGGAGTTTTCAAATATAATAGGCCTGACATTTTTTGTTAATTTCGCGGACATAGCTAAACCCCTCCCCCCCCCCTAATTTTGGGGAAAAGTGAAAAATTCAACACAAGATTCAACACAATAAACTCAAAGTATGCATATGTTTGGACCAAACAAACAAACAAACAATAGACCAAGCTACTGTAATAGGTACTTCCATCACATAAATCTATGTTTAGAAATATTTATTATTTATTTAATTGTTTTATTTTATCATGATTATACCATAAAGCAATGAGATTATATTACTGATACCTGATTTGGGTGTTTTTGAGACATGGCCATGCAGCTGATTTGTGAGCCCATATTTATGGAACTTGAAAATGAGGCACATTTAACTTTTGGCGTTTTTGTGTAGGGCTCCTTTTGCAGCACAACCTCAGTATTTGCAGGTTAATTTAGATTTGGTTAATTTATGTTTACAAATGATTAAGTATCTCTAGGCAACTGCGAACTGCTACTTAATTTAATAAGAAAATCCTTGTCACTTACATCTTCACTTCCACCAAGGCAACATCCATCAGTCTTATAAATAAAAGTAAAGTTCATCTTCAAGTTTAAGATCGTCTTCAAGTTTAAATTCATCTTCAAGTTTAAATTCATCTTCAAGTTTAAGTTCATCTTCAAGTTTAAGTTCATCTTCAAGTTTAAGTTCGTCTTCACGTTTCAGTTCATCTTTAAGTTTAAGTTCATCTTCAAGTTTCAGTTCATCTTTAAGTTTAAGTTCATCTTCAAGTTTATGTATATCGTCAAATAGGGATCATTAGTTTTAATAAATCAATGATAAAAGTATTCATCGGGCAATTTCAGCATATGTTTTTCGTCATTGTTTCAATTGATTTATATATCTACAAGTTAAATTGGTTTTCTACAAGTTGTAAGAGTCCACCCACACGATCAAGATCGCTGGACATAAATATATATTTCATATCATCATCTTATAGTATAGTCTTTTTCGTCAAATTTTCAAACCTGCGGCACTACATTAGACAATACAAAAGTATTTGTCGCCCAATTGGGTGCTTTTTTGGAAATATTAGTCAAATTGGGCCCAATTTAGCATCATTTGGTGCTTTTGGTGGACAACTTGGTAAACCTGAATATTGGGCTACTTTGGGGTAGTGACTAGAACACGCTATAGATGGCAACACTTAATATAAATATTATATATTGACTAAAAATGATTTAACAATGAGCCTGCAAACTATGATTCTAAATTTTTAAATTTGCATCGAATTACTTGATGAAAAAAACACAGAATAAACAACAGGTGGAGAGATTTTGCCAAATTTATATTTCTCTCTACACATTTAGTCCTAACGTTTATGCTGTCTTCTAATTGATATGATTAACCCTATAACTCTTGAGTAGCCCAAAACTACATACTACTCCAACTTTAACACTGTCCACGCGGCTGTCGTCTGCAGACGAAACTTTCGAAATTTCACAAAATGTTTCAAAAATGTCAAAAAATATTAAATCCAATCACCATATTTGGAATCATTATGAGAAATTCATTAACATAAGTACAAATATGCCTAGTATTGGTTTAGTAATTCATGAGATAAGACTTTGAAAGTAAGAAAAGGTTTACAAAAAATCTTATTTTTACATGGTAAAATAGCCGCATGGAAAGTGTTAATAATGGTGCTATAGCCCCTGTACTTCCTTTACTTGAAAACCAACACTAACAGTAACAGGATAATAGCAATTTTTAAAATGAAAAATAATTGATCTGATATAGAATCTGTGTTGTTAATTAATATGTATGTCATGTGCATCCAAAACGTTTTAAATTTTAAAATCTAAATCTGTTGGTGCATTGTTCTGGTGCACAATTGTTTTCAATCCATAATCAATTGTTGTTGAGAGTGTGAAACACATTGATTTTCTGGGTTTAAATAATAAATCACTTCTAAATCAAAGCATTACATCATGCATGAATTACATGTAACTCAATATAAATTGTTCAATATTGTGCTGCGACATTGATGGACAGTGTGTTGTTTTTATTTTAAAAGATAATGAATTACTCAGTTACTGCGTGCAAATTGCTGGAAAGATTTAGTTGATTGCTGGAAAGATTGTTCGATATGGCAATGATTACGACAACAGGTTTTATTTGTGCTAAATCAGGAAAAATATCCACTTCTGTCCGACTTAATGGTTTGTTTAAATGGATGGCAATTTTCAACGTAATTGTTGATCTACTGTTCCTCTAATTGTGCTGTCACTGGGTGATTTAGACTTGGAGCAAAGACAATCATATAAGTGACTTAGATTGTAGGCTCCCTCGTCTTGACAAACAAGATGGCTGCCTCAGTGTCAGCCTCACAAAGACAGGAGGACTTCACAGAGGAGTTCCTGACATGTTCCATCTGCACTGAGGCATTTGACGACAATGAAAGGCAAGCAAAATGTTTGCCCTGTCAACATTCATACTGTAAATTGTGCTTGAAACAGCACGTGGGCAAGCGTGCACGATTCAGCTGTCCAAACTGTCGTAAGGTTGTACTTTTACCCGGGGGAACCATCGAGAACTTACCGAACAACTTCATCGTCCAGAATCTGAGAGAGTACCAGGATATGTTCAATTTTACAGTGTTCTGCGGCGGCTGCGACAACAGATTCAACAAAGTTGTGAGCTTTTGTAATGAGTGCGGTTGCTTTCTGTGCCCCGGCTGCATCGGCACGCATAGAAAATTACGCCCTCTACGTTCACATCGACTATCCACTCTCGCTGAGCTGCGAGAGAAGAGGGCCAATCCAATTATGCATCAGCAACTGCAATGTGAGAAACACCCAAAACAAGACCTCAACATGTATTGTCGATCAGAACAGTGCAGGGTACCGATCTGTGCCACATGTGGCCTAATAGACCATCGCGGACATGATCTTATAGAGCAAGCGGCGGCTATTGATGAGATAGTTTCCGAAATGAGGACATCTTTGTCACATGTCGAGGACAAAAAGCAGATACTTATCAGGAAGCGAGCACACGTTGAAAACATGCAGAGAATGTTGACGGAAAATTTTGATCGGACTGAAAAAGAGTTATCTGAATCTGAGCATAAACTGCTAACCTTGTTGAAAAGTCGTTACAGTGAAGCTAAATCAAAATTTAATCAGCACTACCAGACTGAGTTGAATCAGTTGAGTACATTGACTGAATCTATAGACTTACTATCGACCCAGATGACCAGCGCCTGCGAGTTTGCCAACAAAGCCTGTGATACGATCCATTCTTCAAAGCACCTGCCAATCTCTCACAACCAAATCATTGAGCAACTATGCGAGCTAGAGAACACAGAACTACCGAATTGTCAGTCAGATAACATCGGGTTTACTTTCACCGAAAAGCACCAATCAGCCCTGACGGATATCAAAGAATCCTTGCCGCATTTGTGTGCGGTTGATTGGCTGAAACATCCGGAGATACTTCGCGATGCGAAAGGGAAGATAACTGATACGCCACCTTCACAAGGATTCATATCGTCTCTCTGTCGGCCATCAAAAATATTCCTGATCACAGCCATCATGGTGATCCTTCTATCTTTCTTAACGCATCATAAATTAAAACCGCAAATCGATCCAAGTCGCTGCACGATCGAGCTAGGCTTGCCGTGCAATGATGACGACGACAATGATGAGTGGTTTCGCACGGCTATCATACAGACGGTAGACAATTACGGGCGGCTGATGAACACTGGTGGCGCTAAGGTGGAAGCATACTACAAGGATTTAAGTGATGCGATATATGTTCAGGATTATTACGATGGTGCGTATACGTTTGAGTATGATTGCTGGGAGACCGTACACGTTAAGATAAACGATGTGGAAATGGATGGAAGCCCGTTTGATATGGATTCAAAAGAGGAGGATTCCATCACAAATGTGTAAATGGGGATTTGTTATACATGAAATATAAATTAAAAATACAGGTCATTCTCTGTCACAAAATTGTTTTTTTAGACAATCTACAATGACGCCATCAATTCTGTGACAGACAAGCTACAATTACGCCATCAACTGTAACAGACAACCTACAATTACGCCATCGACAGACATTGGTTCATTTGTTGGCACTTATTATCTCTTTCCTTGAATTTCAGACATTTATTTCCAACATTTTCAAACTTCAAACACTTTCAATTATTTTAAATATTTTTTCGATAACTTTCCAAAGTGTTAAATGTTCACACACTTTTTAAATTAATAAAAAGAGAAAAAGAAGAAGAAATGAAAATGTAAAATCAAAAAAAAATGAGAGAGTAGGCCCCCATAACATTATTTGTGTCCTCCAGACCTCCACAGTACATGTACAACACACAATCCTGTTTTTGTGCTTACTTAAAATTTAGTCACCTTTTTTGAACCATGTTGCCGCTTAAATAGGGTATCCCAGACGTATGGACATCCTTGTTTAGTAATTATAGAATTAGTTAAAGAAATCTTTATAGAAACACTATACCTTATTACCAAATGATGCTTTGGCCCAATTGATTGGTTCTAGTTATAATATCATTGAATATGATTAATTGAGAGAGGTGAACATCAGAATCTGTTAAACTGCATACACATATATAATGACAATAATAGAAAAATAAAGCATTCAAATGGACTTCATTATTTTTTCTTTTTCTTTATCCTGAAATTTGCATTACACCTTTGCTGATAAATCATAATGCCAGGTGTCCGTAAAGCAGGATTCACTTCATTTCTCTGAACTCAAGTTCAACCATTGAATAAGACGCTGATTATCTAAATATTTGGCTTTGAACCAAGAACCTCAGGAATATTAGTCAGAGGGGGGGGGGGGGGGGGGGGGGGGGGGGCTGGTGTAATCTATTTTATTATTTTTTTCAATTTTTTTTCAAATTTTCTTTTTCAATTTTTTTTTTCAATTTTTTTTTGGGCTGAAAAATATAAGGTTTATGTCAAGACAAAAATGGTATATGCCCATATGTCAATTTAACTAATGTTTCTAGTGCGACAATAGTCTAAAAAACATTTATTTAGGCTTATTTATTTATTTCCAGCAAGAAATAGTAACATTTAGACACTTTTAATCAAATTTAAATCTAAAAAAAAAAGGAAATTAAAAAATATATATATAAAAAAATGCGACCCTAGTTTTTACGATTTTAGGGTCGGTCGCTGAGGGCAACACAACTCTCTTTTTTTTTTGTGCCTAACCATAGAGCGGCACATACCTGTATAATTTCTGAGTTATATCACAGATGGTGGATATTCAATACATCCTCCTAACTTGTGCATGATTACAATAACTAAATTTAATCATGGCATTGACTGTGTGGCCGTAATTTGGCAAAACAGCGTAACTCGAAAATGACGTTTTTGAGACATGAGCACTTTAAAGTTCAAGTGTTTGCATTTTCTCTATTATTTACAGAGGAAATTGATTTAAAAATGGAAACGTGCATTATGTTTAATTTTTTTAATTTTTAAAAACTTATGTAAAGTAAACTATTTTTACTAAAGATACAGCTGATTTTGTCCAGATACGCGGGTTTGCCAATCCGACATCTAATTATACGCAGAGTTAATCTTGCAAAACAGCGTAACTCAAGTTACGTGTAATTCTTTGGTTACTATTTTTTCGCAAAACACGCGTATCTTGTAGCAAAATAGTTGTTTGGAAAAGACGCGTGACTTAGAGATACGCTGTTTTGCCAAGAAAAATAATAGATTTTGAAACACGTAACTCGAGTAACGCTGTTTTACCATATTAAAATGCTAAAAGTTGCAAAATAAGGCTGAGATACGTTACGCTATCTTTAAAACGGTGCGTCGAGGTCTTTTGAGACTCTCACAGATGAAAAGAGCGCCCTCGATTTCCCCAGAAATGCATGTAACTCAAAAAGTCAATATTTCGAGTTACGCTGTTTTGCTAAATTACGGCCGTGTGGACCCTCCAACTAAGAGAAAGATCAATGTACTGTAAAACCCCTTAATTTTGTAAGGGATTTAATTTCGAGAATTACACAAGGGATGGGGATTCACAAAATTAAATACCAGCAAAACTGACAATTTTGCATTGAAAGTATAATAGCAAAATATCCATAACATAACATAACATAACATAACAATGAGCATTTATAGCGCTCTTACACATTATACAATGGTACCACAGCGCTTAACAAAATTAGAACATAAAATTAATATTAACAGTGTTAAACATCACTCGCACTATGACAGTGGAATAAATCCAGATTCATGAAATTAAATACCCGCTAAAATTCAAGTGTTTTACAGTATACCAGCTCACATAATATGGTATGTCAATGCCCGGTGTCAATGACAGTGTTGTCATAAATATTGCTTACATTGAGCGAAGTGAAAGGTTCAGTGGTTTCCATGGTAACAGAAAGTAGCACAATTCACTAAAATATAATGTCAAAAGTAGCCCAACAGACTCAACAGAATGAACACATTTTGTGTTTGCTATAACATTATTATCTGAAGCAGCCCAAATTGGGTGAAAAAAGTAGTGTAAATCACCCAGTGACATCACAATTAGAGGATCAGAAGATCAACAATTACTTTGAAAAGAAATAACAAAATATAGATTAAAACGTAGCATGAAATTTCAAAAGTAGCCCAGTTGGGCTCATAAAGTGTGGGTCGAGTATATCACTGCCACATCATGGTTTACTCACTACATGACATGTATATTTGATTGCATGAACCATGCATGGACAGACTGTGACAAATTTTCGTTATCAATTCACAGGCACAAATTCTGATTTTTGTCTTCAAATCAAGAAATAATCATGGCAGATTCAAAGTTATTATACCAAAAAGAGGATCTGAAAGAGTTGACATGTTTTCTGTGCGCAAAGCTGTTTAACAATGGTAAACACCAAGCCAAATATTTACCATGTCTAGACTCCTATTGCAAGTCTTGTCTGCAAAATTTGGTTAGTGAACAATCTACGTTGAACTGCCCTTCATGTGGTAACGATGTAATATTACCAGGAAATTGTGAAAACCTACCTAGTAACTTTCTTGTGGAGAACCTGAAAAAATACCACAAGATCTTAAATTCGGTAGTATCGTGTGAAAGTTGCGATGATGTCATTGACGTGGTTAGTTTTTGCCACGACTGCGGCTGCTTCTTGTGCCAACAATGTGTTGATACCCATCAGAAAATGCGCATACTGCGCCACCATAAGCTTTCCACGATGGCTGAGCTACGGAAACTAAAGTACAATCCCATCATGCAACACCGACAACGGTGCAAGAAACACCCTCAGCGAACACTTGACATGTACTGTAAAGAGGCACGGTGCGAGGAGATTATCTGTGCAAAGTGCACAGTTGTTGAACATCATGGACATGATCTTGTTGAATTAGATACAGTCATGAATGAAGTTGTTACCGCTATGCAAGAATCCATCTCTAAAGTTAAAGATAAGAATATGGCTTTTATGGAGACTAGAGCAGAGGTTGAAAGTCTACAAAATACTGTGACTGAAGCTGTCGACCAGAGAGAGAAAGAAATGAAGGACACCGTCCAGACACTTCATGATCTGATTGATTCCCGCTACAACACGGCCCACTCTCACATGACAAATATGCGGAAAATTGAGATGAACAGGTTAACAGAGAGCATCGAATATATAGACTTCCTTTCATCCCAGATGACAAGTGCCTGTGAGTTTGCTGATAACACCTGCGATACAAGCCAACCAACACAAATACTAGGGGCACAGAAACATATCACGAAGCGACTACATGAGCTTGAAACTGCAAAACTACCTGAGATATCCATGTTTAATAGCGCAGATTTCTCTTTTACGCACAATCATCATTCCGCTATGGCAAACATGGAAGAAATAATGTCAGACTTGTGTGAGGTACAGCTAAAGGATAATACTGCTGAGGAAGAACCAACATCAATAAGAAAAAGGATGTCCTTTTTTCAGCCTTCCCCACATGTGATACCCAGATTGATACTGCTATCCGGACTAGTACTGATTGCATCGGTTATGCTATTTTATATGCTGCCACCATGTGGTGAAATTGTACCAAGTCACTGTACATTTACATTTGAAGAGATCAAAGATGAACCTGAATGGCTAAAGGTCACCATGCAAGGTGTAGACTACTACTGGCAGAATGTGACTACAGGGGGTGCCCAGGTAGAGTTGGACCCTGATGACAAATTCAGCTGGGATGTTGTTGGGGATAATGAGGATGGCACCTACTTATTTGAGGTTCAATTAAGTCACTTTAAGTCTTACTTGAAAGTGAACATAAATGATCAACAAGTTTCTGTCCGTATTCCAGATCTAGCTGCTAATCATCATTCTGCGATGGCAAATATGCAAGAACCAATAGTTGCATCGGTGCTGCTATGATGTGTACTACGCTCCTTATTTCTTCAAAATCATAAGTGAATTTAGAGATAAAATTAAGTTGTCCCGCAGATCTGACAGTTTATTTTCACTCTTCTCTTTAAACCATGATTTTGAAGTAATTAGGAATCGTATCGCTATGTAACCCGGAATATATTTATGATTTATGATCAGAAATGTAAATCTGCAAGAAAATCTACTTTCTAAAAAAAATCATGAATAGAGGGACTGCCCCATGGAAAAAGATCACATAATATGCCTTTAAAGGTTGGCATTGTGCCCTACCTAATAATAGGTGTAACCATAGTTGTTGGAATAGTTTTACTCATAGTTGTAATTATGGGGTTGATTACATGACTGCTGAATGCAAATACTGTAAACGTGCACATTTTTGCGCTACCTTAATTTTCGCACTCCAAGAAGCTACTGCGACAGAGTTGGTAGAGTTGTGAAGGAAGCAAGAAGGATAATAGGTTTGTCACGGCAGGACTTCGAGACCCTGTACACCGATCTCCTGGGCAAGAAGCTGACCGATGTGATGGATGATGTTAACCATCCTCTTTACGAGCGGTTATCCAGTCACCTGATCGGCCGATCGGGTCGTATGCGCGTGCCCCCTGCCATGACAAACCGCTATCTTTCCTGCTTTGTTCCACAAGCAATTGCTTTTCATAATTCACATTATAAACGGGGGGATATTTAAGTTGGGGGGTCTTGTTTTGTATATATATTATTGTGTGTATTGTGTTTATGTATGAGCACTCTCATGAGTTGAATTTTCCTGTGTGGGATTAATAAAGTTTAAATGAATGAATGAATGAATGAATGAAAACATGTGAACAAATTATTTTAAATGACGAGTCTAAAAACAAGCGAAATGGCTGAAAGTCGGCAAAGTGTGATAATTACATTAGTCTAGTCTATAGACACAGGGGGGGGGGGGGGGGGAGGGGTTGTGTACTTTTTTGAGGGGGTGTGCTGTTGTAAATGCTGAGCCACTTTTAGAGGTATATTTACATAGTCAGTCCTAATTTTTGTTTTTGTGATTTGAGATTCATGTTTAGGGTTTTCCAGCACAAATTTATTATAGGAACTCTATACCTTAATACAAAATGATACTTTGGTCTAATTGATTGGTTCTAGTTATAATATCATTGAATATGATTAATTGAGAGAGGTAAAAATCAGAATCTGTTAAACTCCATACACTTATATGATGACAATATTCAACAGAAAAATAAAGCATTAAAATGGATTTCTTTATTTTTCTTTTCTTTATTCTGAAATTTGCATTACACCTTTGCTGATCAAATGACAGGTGTTCGGAAAGCTGGATTCACTTCATTTCTCTGAACTCAAGTTCCATCATTGAATAAGAACCAAGAACCTCCGGAATATGAGTCCGAGGGGGAGGGTGTACTTTTTGAGGGGGTGTGCCGCTTAAATGCTGAGCCACTTTTAGAGGTATATTTGCATATAGTCACACCCCCCCCCCCCCCCCCCCCCCCCCCCCCGGTATAATTTGCAATAAGGCCTTATTTATAAATATGAAGATGGTATGGATAAAGAAATACAAACTTTGTTTTATTCATTCACTGTTCATTTGCCCTGTACATAATTTGACAAAGGAAAGAGTCATTTTGCTCATTTATTCAGTATTAATAATTGATGTCCATATGAGCTCTAAGATAAATAGCTTACCTTGCAAATGCAGATTGTGTTTTGTTGCATTTGCTTTATCCTATCCCAAAATATACTTGATTAAAGTTATTAAGTCCTAAAATCTGACACAACTTTGATTTTGATTGCTCATGGTTAAATTTGAATTAATTTACTTCAGAATTCAAGATGAACATTAAAAATTGCCATTATTGTTGTTTATAGCTACTAAGAAACCCAGCAAAACTTGATTAAAACAATGTTTTAAATATGTTGGAATGCCACCACTAACCATGTAACCATGTAAAATGCTGGTTGCGGCTCTCTCTACCAGCATTTTTGAATCGACGCTTTGTTATACAAAGACGGATGATTTTTCTTAATCCTTATAGGTGTAAGTTCATACGTAATACAATTGTAAAAATATACAAATCCCAGTTTTTATCATATATTTTTGTAATTGAGGGCGCTGCTTCTGTAAGATGTTCCATATACTGTATAAGATAGATGCGATTGGCTCGCGATAGCACATAGGCCACGCCCATTGATATCAATGTATTAGTATCTTTGGGTAGGGCCTATACGTACTGACGTCACGTTCAAGTGACCAATCGTGAGACAATCGCCTCTCTGGTTATACGAAGTTCTCCTGCGAGGTGGAGAGGCGGGTCGGAGTCAGTTGTGTCTTGGCTGTGAGTCAAGTGCAAGCTCTCTGAGTATCCTCTCCATCTATGGACAACTCTGGTTAACGAATAGGGAACTGGTGTCGAGATGGTTAATAAATATGACAGATCTAAAATAGTCTAAGTATGCTTATTTTAGTAGTGAATCCCTTTGTGTTAACGTACGTGGAGTTTATCGCCAAGTATTCAAGTCAAGAGTGCTCGTAGGTAAAAACGCGTATAGTTACACTTCCACCACATCTCTTAATGCCCCTTTAAGCAAATTTGACGAAACAAACTGAGCCTGAAAGGTTATTTATTTATATTGAAGCTTATGCAAATATCAAATCTAAATAGGAAAGGTTTAATGATCAAAATAACACATTCCTTAAAAAACATCTTTGTCTTAAAGTGCTTGTAGTTGATCAAACCTATCTTTATAGATCAAACAAAGTGAATACAATCATTTGTATTTCGAAACCAGCTACAAAAGTAAATTACCTTTTAGTTTATATAAGGATTTACTCTTTCTGGATATTAAATGAGAACACTGACATGGAACATATGCAACTTTCTCGGGACACCCTGTATAACCGTAACAATAATGATCAGGGGAGAAGGTAATAACAGTCAGAGTAATTTTTAAATCATTTTCAATACATCCTCCTAACTTGTGCATGATTACAATAACTAAATTTAATCGTGGCATTGACTGTGGACCCTCGAACTAAGATCAATGTACTGTAAAACCCCTTAATTTCGTGAGGGATTTAATTTTGAGAATTACACAAGGGATGGGGATGCACAAAATTAAATACCCGCAAAACTGACAATTCTGCATTGAAAGTATAACAGTAAAATATCCAGATTCGTGAAATTCAATACCCGCTAAAATTAACAGTTTTACAGTATACCGCACATGTGGTTTGTCAATGACAGCGTTGTCATAAATATACTAAATTGAGCGAGGTGAAAGGTTCGGTAGTTTCCATGGGATCAAACGGGTTGCAAAAAGTAGCGCAATTCACTAAAATATAATGTCAAACGTAGCCCAACAGATTCAATAGGATAAACACATTTTGTATGTTTGCTATACACATTATTTTCTGAGCAGCCTAAATTGGGTGATAAAAGTAGCCCAGTGAATTTTTTTGTGTTAAAAAATAATGAAACATAGATTAAAACGTAGCATGAAATTTCAAAAGCAGCCCAGTTGGGCTTGTAAAGTGTGGGTTGAGTATCACTGCCACATTATGGTTTACTCACTGCATGACATGTATTGCATGAACCATGCATGAACAGACTGGGACAAATTTTTGTTATCAATTTACAGGCACAGATTCTGATTTTTGTCTTCAAATCAAGAAATAATCATGGCAGATTCAAAGTTGTTATACCAAAAAGAGGATCTGAAAGAGTTGAGATGTTCTCTGTGCGCCAAGCCGTTTAACAATGGTAAACACCAGGCCAAATATTTACCATGTCTAGACTCCTATTGCAAGTCTTGTTTGCAAATGTTGGTTAGTGAACAATCTACGTTGAACTGCCCTACATGTCATAAAGATGTAATATTACCAGGAAATTGTGATAGCCTACCTAGTAACTTTCTTGTGGAGAACCTGAAAAAATACCACAAGATCTTAAATTCAGTAGTATCGTGTGAAAGTTGCGATGATGTCATCGACGTGGTTAGTTTTTGCCACGACTGCGGCTGCTTCTTGTGCCAACAATGTGTTGATACCCATCAGAAAATGCGCATACTGCGCCACCATAAGCTTTCCACGATGGCTGAGCTACGGAAACTAAAGTACAATCCCATCATGCAACACCGACAACGGTGCAAGAAACACCCTCAGCGAACACTTGACATGTACTGTAAAGAGGCACGGTGCAAGGAGATTATCTGTGCAAAGTGCACAGTTGTTGAACATCATGGACATGATCTTGTTGAATTAGATACAGTCATGAATGAAGTTGTTACCGCTATGCAAGAATCCATCTCTAAAGTTAAAGATAAGAATATGGCTTTTATGGATACCAGAGCAGAGGTTGAAAGTCTACAAAATACTGTGACTGAAGCTGTCGACCAGAGAGAGAAAGAAATGAAGGACACTGTCCAGACACTTCATGATCTGATTGATTCCCGCTACAACACGGCCCACTCTCACATGACAAATATGCGGCAAATTGAGATGAACAGATTAACAGAGAGCATCGAATCTATAGACTTCCTTTCATCCCAGATGACAAGTGCCTGTGAGTTTGCTGATAACACCTGCGATACAAGCCAACCAACACAAATACTAGGGGCACAGAAACATATCACGAAGCGACTACATGAGCTTGAAACTGCAAAACTACCTGAGATATCCATGTTTAATAGCGCAGATTTCTCTTTTACGCACAATCATCATTCCGCGATGGCAAACATGGAAGAAATAATGTCAGACTTGTGTGAGGTACAGCTAAAGGATAATACTGCTGAGGAAGAACCAACATCAATAAGAAAAAGGATGTCCTTTTTTCAGCCTTTCACACATGTGATACCCAGATTGATACTGATATCCGGACTAGTACTGATTGGCTCGGTTCTGCTATTTTATATGCTGCCACCATGTGGTGAAATTGTACCAAGTCACTGTACATTTACATTTGAAGAGATCAAAGATGAACCTGAATGGCTAAAGGTCACCATGCAAGGTGTAGACTACTATGGGCATAATGTGACTACAGGGGGTGCCCAGGTAGAGTTGGACCCTGATGACAAATTCAGCTGGGATGTTGTTGGGGATAATGAGGATGGCACCTACTTATTTGAAGTTCAATTAAGTCACTTTAAGTCTTACTTGAAAGTGAACATAAATGATCAACAAGTTTCTGTCCGTATTCCAGATCTAGCTGCTAATCATCATTCTGCGATGGCAAACATGCAAGAATCAATAGTTGCATCGGTGCTGCTATGATGTGTACTACGCTCCTTATTTCTTCAAAATCATGGTTTTAGAGTGAATTTAGAGATAAAATTAAGTTGTCCCGCAGATCTGACAGTTTATTTTCACTCTTCTCTTTAAACCATGATTTTGAAGTAATTAGGAATCGTATCGCTCTGTAACTCGGAATATATTTATGATTTATGATCAGAAATGTAAATCTGCAAGAAAATCTACTTTCTAAAAAAAAATCATGAATAGAGGGACTGCCCCAGGGGTGGTGCCACTGAGCTTGCCGATCGGGTCCACTTTTAAATTGAACTTAGTCAGCATAGAATTGATGGCGCTATACTGATAAGGCGTGATTGTAGCAGGGATTGTAGCAGACGATGGTAAACACGAACGGTCGTTAATTTTGAATTCCATTACTTTCGATGTAACAATGGATTTTGCCCGGGATTTTGATTATATGACCCCATAAAATTCATCACACGTTGGAATTAAATTATTTCATCCAAAAACCGCTGGAGTTGGATAACCAACTCCAGTGTCAGTATTTTTTTAAATTTTTTTTACAGCAAGCTGTGTGTAAATCTACCGCGTGCACAGCGCCACCAATTCTATGCTGACTAACACGCCGGTCACCGACGCATTCCAGACGATTATCATAATTTATTCAAATATTCAAAAGGTCCGTTTTCGCTACGTACGTTAGTATACGACTTTCCTATCCCAAAATTAATAGTATCCCTGCTGCCCCATGAAAAAAGATCACATAATATGCCTTTAAAGGTTGGCATTGTGCCCTACCTAATAATAGGTGTAACCATAGTTGTTGGAATAGTTTTACTCATAGTTGTAATTATGGGGTTGATTACATGACTGCTGAATGCAAATACGCTACCTTAATTTTTGCACACCAAGAAGCTACTGCGAAAATGAAAACATGTGAACAAATTATTTTAAATGACGAATCTAAAAACAAGCGAAATGGCTGAAAGTCGGCAAAGTGTGATAATTACATTAGTCTAGTCTATAGACACAGGGGGGGGGGGGGGGGGGGGAGAAAGAAATGAAGAAGATTATCCAGACATTTCATGAGCTGATTGATTCCCGCTACAACATGGCCCACTCTCACATGAGAAATCTGTGGCTATATGAGATGTACAAGTTAACAGACAGCATTGAATGTATAGATTTTCTTTCGGCCCAGATATCGAGTGCCTGTGAGTTTGCCGAAAACACCTGCAATACAAGCCAACCAACACAAATACTAGGGGCACAGAAACATATCATGAAGCGACTAAATGAGCTTGAAATCACAAAACTACGCGAGATATCCACGTCTAATAGCGATTTCCTTTTACATACAATCATCATTCTACGATGGCAAACATGCAAGAATCCATGTCAGACTTGTGTGAGGTACAGTTATGTCAATCAACTTGTAGTCTACTACAGACACAAGTTGAAAAAGAGAATATAACTGCTGACGAAGTACCAACATCAATGAGAAAAAGGAAGTCCCTTTTTCAGCCTTCCCCACTGATGCTGATATCTGGAGTACTGCTTGCCTGGGTTCTGCTAATATATAATCTGCCACCAGATGGTAAAATTGCACCAAATCACTGTACATTTACATTTGAAGAGATCAAAGGTCAATATGGATATGAAACTGGACAGCTAAAGGTCACCATGCAAAGTGTTGACTACTACGGGCAGAACGTGATTACAGGGGGTGCCAAGGTAGAGATTGACCCTGATGGGCAATATGTTAATACTTTCACATGGGATGTGAGGGATAACAATGATGGCACCTACTTATTTTTAATCAGAAGATACGATGAGTGTTACTTGGAAGTAAAAATAAATGATCAACAAGTTTCTGTCCGCATTCCAGGAATTGGCTGCTAATTAGCCAATTTAGTGACGGATACTGGATTCTGGTTTTCATAGGTTTTTGTCGCGCAGTGACAATGAAACCGAATTGATATGAAGACCGTTTCATGTACATGCATATACACTGCTAAAACGTCACACCACACACGTTACCATTGCATTGTTGACTTAGTGATTTAGTTTTATGTGCTACTGAGCATAATAAAGCTATCTCGATTGACATTGACCTGTGAATTAATTGTGTTTAACAATTAATAGACAAGTTAAGAGTTATCCTTGATTGAGCTAGATTTCAGTGTGAAATTACCAAAATCAGACGTCGGACCTTTGACCAGAAATAACACAGCAGAAAACATTAACATTGCCTTCCTTTGGCTAATCGTTCAGGAAATCTGCACCAATGATGCAAACTTCAACTTAACCACTTTGCTGCGACTCCCGTTAAAGAAACTATTACTAGGCCTACGATGCGGGAACTGATTCTAGAAACTATTACTAGGCCTACGATGCGGGAACTGATTCTAGAAACTATTACTAGGCCTACGATGCGGGAATTGATTCTAGAAACTATTACTAGGCCTACGATGCGGGAATTGATTCTAGAAACTATTACTAGGCCTACGATGCGGGAATTGATTCTAGAAACTATTACTAGGCCTACGATGCGGGAATTGATTATAGAAACTATTACTAGGCCTACGATGCGGGAACTGATTATAGAAACTATTACTAGGCCTACGATGCGGGAATTGATTATAGAAACTATTACTAGGCCTACGATGCGGGAGTTGATTCTAGAAACTATTACTAGGCCTACGATGCGGGAATTGATTATAGAAACTATTACTAGGCCTACGATGCGGGAATTGATTCTAGAAACTATTACTAGGCCTACGATGCGGGAATTGATTCTAGAAACTATTACTAGGCCTACGATGCGGGAATTGATTCTAGAAACTATTACTAGGCCTACGATGCGGGAATTGATTCTAGAAACTATTACTAGGCCTACGATGCGGGAATTGATTCTAGAAACTATTACTAGGCCTACGATGCGGGAATTGATTATAGAAACTATTACTAGGCCTACGATGCGGGAATTGATTATAGAAACTATTACTAGGCCTACGATGCGGGAACTGATTATAGAAACTATTACTAGGCCTACGATGCGGGAATTGATTATAGAAACTATTACTAGGCCTACGATGCGGGAGTTGATTCTAGAAACTATTACTAGGCCTACGATGCGGGAATTGATTATAGAAACTATTACTAGGCCTACGATGCGGGAATTGATTCTAGAAACTATTACTAGGCCTACGATGCGGGAATTGATTATAGAAACTATTACTAGGCCTACAATGCGGGAATTGATTATAGAAACTATTACTAGGCCTACGATGCGGGAACTGATTATAGAAACTATTACTAGGCCTACGATGCGGGAATTGATTATAGAAACTATTACTAGGCCTACGATGCGGGAGTTGATTCTAGAAACTATTACTAGGCCTACGATGCGGGAATTGATTCTAGAAACTATTACTAGGCCTACGATGCGGGAATTGATTCTAGAAACTATTACTAGGCCTACGATGCGGGAATTGATTCTAGAAACTATTACTAGGCCTACGATGCGGGAATTGATTCTAGAAACTATTACTAGGCCTACGATGCGGGAATTGATTATAGAAACTATTACTAGGCCTACGATGCGGGAATTGATTATAGAAACTATTACTAGGCCTACGATGCGGGAACTGATTATAGAAACTATTACTAGGCCTACGATGCGGGAATTGATTATAGAAACTATTACTAGGCCTACGATGCGGGATTTGATTCTAGAAACTATTACTAGGCCTACGATGCGGGAATTGATTCTAGAAACTATTACTAGGCCTACGATGCGGGAATTGATTATAGAAACTATTACTAGGCCTACGATGCGGGAATTGATTCTAGAAACTATTACTAGGCCTACGATGCGGGAATTGATTCTAGAAACTATTACTAGGCCTACGATGCGGGAATTGATTATAGAAACTATTACTAGGCCTACGATGCGGGAACTGATTCTAGAAACTATTACTAGGCCTACGATGCGGGGAATTGATTCTAGAAACTATTACTAGGCCTACGATGCGGGAACTGATTATAGAAACTATTACTAGGCCTACGATGCGGGAACTGATTCTAGAAACTATTACTAGGCCTACGATGCGGGAGTTGATTCTAGAAACTATTACTAGGCCTACGATGCGGGAGTTGATTATAGAAACTATTACTAGGCCTACGATGCGGGAATTGATTATAGAAACTATTACTAGGCCTACGATGCGGGAATTGATTCTAGAAACTATTACTAGGCCTACGATGCGGGAATTGATTATAGAAACTATTACTAGGCCTACGATGCGGGAATTGATTCTAGAAACTATTACTAGGCCTACGATGCGGGAATTGATTCTAGAAACTATTACTAGGCCTACGATGCGGGAATTGATTATAGAAACTATTACTAGGCCTACGATGCGGGAATTGATTATAGAAACTATTACTAGGCCTACGATGCGGGAACTGATTATAGAAACTATTACTAGGCCTACGATGCGGGAATTGATTATAGAGAATGGCAATATTATCACAGGACATATGGCAACTTAATATCATTCCTGCCCTACAGAGATAATAAATATTAACATGCTTTGTGTTTGCTATAACATATTATCTGAAGCAGCCTATATTGGGTGCAACTAAAAGTAGCCTAATGAATTTTCTTGAGCTAGAAATAACAAAACATACTGTAAAAGCCAATATTTTCGCGCATTTTTATATTTTTTTGCGGGCAACCTTCGAATGCACTGAATGTTGAGAACAAAATTATTGCATGTTATAATGTTCGCGAAAATAAAACCACTGCGAAAATGTCAGCTTTTACAGTAGATTAAAACGTAGCATGATATTTCAAATGGAGCCCAGTTGGGCTTATAAAGTGTGGGTCGAGTATATCACTGCCACATCATGGTTTACGCATTGCATATTGCATGCATGTGAACATCAGACTGTAATAAATTTGCGTTTTCAATTAACACACACAAATTCCAATTTTTGTCTTCAAATCAATAAATATCATGGCAGATTCAAAGTTTTTATGCCAGAAAGAAGATTTGACATGTTCTCTGTGCGCCAAGCCGTTTAACAATGGTAAACACCAGGCCAAATATTTACCATGTCTAGACTCCTATTGCAAGTCTTGTCTGCAAAGATTGGTCGGTGAGCAATCTACGTTGAACTGCCCTACATGTCATAAAGATGTAATACTTCCAGGAAATTGTGATAGCCTACCTAGTAACTTTCTTGTGGAGAACCAGAAAAAATACCACAAGATCTTAAATTCGGTAGTATCATGTGGTAGTTGCGATGATGTCGAAGGTGCGGTTAGTTTTTGCCACGACTGCGACTGCTTCTTGTGTCAACGATGTGTTGACAACCATCAGACAATGCGCATTCTGCACCACCATAAGCTTTCCACGATGGCTGAGCTACGGAAACAGAAATACAATCCCATCATGCAACAGCCACAACAGTGCAAGAAACACCCTCAGCAACATCTTGATATGTACTGTAAAGAGGCACGGTGTGAGAAGATTATCTGTGCAACATGCGGACTTGTTGATCACTGTGGACACGATCTTGTTGAATTAGATACGGCCATGAATGATGTTGTTACCGCCATACAACAATCAATCTCTAAAGTTAAAGATAAGAATATGGCTTTCATTGAGACCAGAGCAGAGGTTGAAAGTCTACAGAATACTGTAACAGAAGCTGTCGACCAGAGGGAGAAAGAAATGAAGGCAACCATCAAGACATTTCAAGACCTGATCGATTCCCGCTACGACACGGCTCACTCTAACATGACAACTCTGCAGCAAATTGAGATGAACAGGTTAACAGAGAGCATTGAATATATAGACTTTCTTTCAGCCCAGATATCAAGTGCCTGTGAGTTTGCCGAAAACACCTGCGATACGAGTCAACCAACACAGATACTAGAAGCACAGACACATATCATGAAGCGACTAAATGAGCTTGAAACTGCAAAACTACCCGAGATATCTACGTCTAATAGCGCATATTTCCCTTTTACAGACAATCATCATTCCGCGATGGCAAACATGGAAGAATCCATGTCAGACTTGTGTGAGGTACAGTTAAAGGATAATACTGCTGAGGAAGAACCAACATCAATAAGGAAAAGGATGTCCTTTTTTCTGCCTTTCACACAGATGCTGATACCCAGATTGGTACTGATATCTGGACTAGTACTAATTGCCTCAGTTCTGCTATTTTATATGCTGCCACCACGTGGTGAAATTGTACCAAGTCGCTGTACATTTACATTTGAAGAGTCCAGATTTGGATATGATTATCTGAAGGTCACCATGCAATATGTAGACTACTACTGGCAGAAGGTGACTACAGGGGGTGCCCAGGTAGAGGTTGACCCTGATATACTCATCAGCTGGAGTGTGTGGGATAATAATGATGGCACCTATACATTTATTGTCAAAAGACGCATTAAGTACTTTACAGTAAAAATAAATGATCAACAAGTTTCTGTCTACATTCCAGAATTGGTTTAGCAGCCAATTTAGTGACGGATTCTGGATTCTGGTTTTCATTTTATTTTAATTGCAGCTTGTTTTTGGGTGCAAAAGTTCATCTCTCTTTACTAAAAAATAACGAGCAAAGCCATCACACAAACTATTTTCTTGGGCGAATTTGGAAATGTCACAGATTTTAATTAAATGGTGCTAATCATTGTTAATCTTTGTTGTTTTGTGGCAAACATCAACTTTCTAGCCTGTTTGGTCAACAAATAATTAATAAGTCACTGTATAGGACAAAAAAGTGTATGACTTTCTTTTGTTGAGCACTTTATACATAATGCATAGATTGTGTGCTAGTTTATGTGTTTATATTGTTATATGTTTTCCATGTACAGTCCAACCTCAGTTATCCACCCCCTTTTATCCGGCTGATAACTCTGTTATCCGGCTGAATTATTCCAAAGTTTTTTACAGCCTAATCACCTAACTTTCACACTCTGAATCATTTGATGTTAGTGCTGTCAGGGACAATCGAATAAAGGGACACGAAACGGCCTATTGTATCGTTACATCATCGTATTCAATTACAAAACATGCGAGTTGCGGGTGTGTTTTTATTCAAGGAACTCAAAGGTTGCCCTATAATCTTTCGAAAAATGATCAAAATATATTTTTCCAAAAAAATTATGCCTAGGTCAAACTGAATACAATTTATACATGATTTGTTCAAAAAATAACGTTCTAGTGTTAATAATAAACGGTAATAAACGAAATGAAAGTTAACCGACAAGATTGTCTAAGTAAAGATTTTACTATGATTATTGAGGTACACTTTAGCTCTAATTAAGCTCGTTGCATATGAGGAAGCGCGCAAAAAACTTGCCATCTGTGTACTTTTGACCATCATTATTCCATGATTCCTCTTATCAAATGAACCGACAGTGCCAATCTCAACCGACACGACAGTCGATATTGGGGGTGGGGGTAGTCGCCACTGCATTATAACATAATCGATAAAGGGGTGTGGCTTAACACGTCAAAAATTTGCCCAATAGTGCCATTTTGGCACCCGGTGGTCTGAATCTAGACTTATTCATCCATGATGTTCAGCAATAAAATCACATTTGTACCCTACTTCACGTCATGTCGAGCTTTCACCCGACTAAGAGTCCATCAGTATCGAGCAAGACACACAGCGAGTCGTGCAGTATGATTGCTGAGATTTGTACCAGTGCCCATTCATGAATGTATTGTATATGCTTGCTCAACAGATGATGTTTGCACCCCTGCAGCATGCATACTTATATAATAGTATAATAGTTTCTTGTCCCTTCATTCGATTGTCCCTGGTGCTGTTTAGTGCTTGAATAATACATTGTCACTCTATTTAGTTACCCCCCATTCAGTACCCTTCTATTGTCCCAATTTGAGCATTTCAGGACAGTCAATGCAGAATAACACATAATTCGCTAATCCAGATTTTTCACTTATTCGGCCGTTGCTTGGTCCCATCATGTCCGGATAACCGAGGTTGGACTGTGGTTATTAATTGCCAGTCCAGAAGGAAAGAATACAATGTAGCCTATTTTGCACACTAAAAAAAAATATATATATTAAATACAGTGTTGTAGGACTCGGGACTTGAGTCCTTTTTTTCAAAGACTCGGACTCGGACTCGGTCCCCATACTCAAAGACTCGGATCGGACTCGGACTCGGACTCGGACCCCAAGGACCCCAAGGACTCGAGGACTCGGCTTCTAGTCCTCATCGAGTCCTGCAACATTGGGATTTTTCAGGTGTTTTATTTTCATTAATTTATCTGAATTTTGTTTTGATGAGGGACTGAATTTCCCAGTCCGCCGCTAGCGAAACAATAACTTTCATAAGTAAGCACAGAGGGTGCTGTCTGTACCAGACCAGCAAGTAGCGCTACCATGGAACGCATATTCAGAAGAGTGGGGTTGGGGTTGATCATGCGGCCACATCGCGCCAGATTCCCCCCCCCCCCACCCCCCCCCCAATGGTGCAGATGCTGATGTTCCTGAAGTGCATTGAGCATCTTCTCCCAGTTCCAAAGATATCGTCGATTTAGTATTGCTTTAAAAACAGTGAAATACAAAGAACATTAAATTATATCCTGGCTTTTATCAGAATTATTAGCCTTAGTCTAACCGTTGTAACATATAGGACCAGTTGCCCCAATGATGGGGTAACTGGTCCGTGCCAAGTAAAATTTTCAGTTAGTGGTAATTGGTTATATGTTATATGTAAACAGTTACATGGGTGATATTTTCATTGCAATTCCATAAATATTTACACGAGCTTTAATCTTTTATATCATGAAATATGCTTAACCGGACCAGTTGCCCCATCCTCCCCTAAATCAAATATGGACTGCTCTTTATTCGTGAAATGGGGTGAACTATTGTTCCTCGGTGATCTGGAGACCTAAGCCTACTATTTTCCCTCAGCCTTCGGCATCGGGAAAATAGTAGGCTAGGCTTACCGTCTCCAGATCACCTTGGGGCAATTATTGAACTATTATAGTTCACCCCATTTCCCTCATGAACAGTCCATATTTGTATACGTAAACAGTATAGAACTGAAATTCTGATTAATAAAACGTTGATATAGTATTGGTGAACTGCGTCTTGAATTTGATACGTAAGGACTCGGACTCAGACTCGGACTCGGATATTGAGGACTCTGACTCTGACTCTGACTCGGACATAGAAATTGGAAAAGACTCGGACTTGGACTCGGACTCGGATGATGAGGACTCGACTCCAACACTGATTAAATACCTGCAATCTTCTACATTGTTTTATTTGAGACCATTTTAACGAGTGGACCATTCATGATTTGATGCAATTGATCAAATATACGCCATACGGGCTTGAACAAAGCAAAAGAAATGTCTCATACGCTCCTTCTGAATTTTGAAATTCAGTTGTGGTCATTTTAAGAAGCGTATGTATCGTCATACGTAAATTTGCAATTTGACATTATTTTTTAAACACATGCATGCTTTCTAGGATGCTATCTTCAGTAGATAGCGTGCCGGTCCATTTGCACGTTTTGTAGTTTTATTACTGTATGAATGTCATTGAACCGTCTCGAAAAATTGTACAATATAAGAATATAAACTAATATTGCTTATAACCACTTCGCTGCGTGTCCCGTAATTATACGGGACAGAACCTGTACACCGCTGTGCATTGCTCATATATATACGGGACCTACCAAATTACTTGCTTTGTTAAAAACTCGCCGCACAGCCATTCACAGTATCGCTATGGGACAATTGCATATCGATATTTTCTTTAGAAAATTTGGCAACTGATGGCGCTATTTTGTTAAGGAAGGCGAGAATATTAACCTTGTTATGGGCAATCAAAGTTCAGCTAAATATTGAAAAAGAACAATGCATCTGCAGCCTAGCGGTCTGCACAGTTCCCCTTAGATTCTGATTCTTACGCTTCACTGAAAGTGTAATAAAAATAAACCGACACCAGCAACACACGAAGGACTGAATAAAACCCGGAAGCGAGGAACATACAATATTTCGGTTACATCTGGGGCTATTTCTTCAAGATATGCGGTTATATAATGCTCAGACAACAGTTCTAGTTTGAAATATAAACTTGTATGTTACTTCAAATTGTACAAGAGTATTATTTCACAAGAATAAGTTGCCTGAAATTAACACGAATTGTGAAGAATGCCGTAGTGGTTTTGCGTTAGATTTACAACCTCCTGAACCATGTGAATACATCTTCAGCAAACTCTGGTGAACAAGTAGCGCATTGAATTTGGCATGAAATAGTAAGGACAAATATATGTTGTAGTTTCTATGATTCTAATGATATTTACATTTAAATAAAATCAGTGCTTTATTATGTATTGGGACATGTGTGTGAATCAGTGAATATGAACTTTACATTCAATGTATCCATACATGTATGCATGCTGCTGTTGTTATGCGTACTGTACCTGCAGGGGTGTGTACGTGTACGCATAGGTATACAGAGCAGTGCTGTGTGTGAGTGAGAAAAATGACTCAATATTTGGCATAGCACATCACTGCACAGACTAATATTTGATAGGAGCAGCGAACTGGTTAAAGGATAAGCATTTTAAAGTGACAATGACATTCCGTGGGCCATCATAAAATTCATTAAAATCTGGAAAATGTTCATCATGTCCGCTTCCATTACCTGTTTTGAATTCAAACGGGGTGGCGAATTGGACACAAATTTCGATACTGTTTGAAAAGTTAAAGAAACTTTTTATATTTTATCTTAGACCTATACCCCGTTCTCCCAGTCGGAAGGCATACCAAGCTTATACATGCAATTCATTGATGAGTTGTTTATAATCGAGCCTTTAAAATTGCTTTATTCATTTGCACTGTCTCTTGCAAGCACTGTGCATTGTCAGGGGAATATTTGTGAAAACGTCACTTTTTCCCCATTAAAAAATAAAAATAATTTTCCCTTTTCCCATCCCCCAGACACGATCCCAGCTCAAGCCCCACCCCATTTTGTCCATCAAACATTCCAAAATGTTGACTTTTATTGTCAAAATTACCTAATATTAGCTGGATGTCCAATTTCAGCTAATTTCAGGTAGTTTTAATTTAATTTTCTTGCCCCCTCAAGATTTTTGCCCCCCCCCCCCTCCTCTATCGTGTTGATGCTGGTGCCACCACTGACTGTGAATTCAGGGCATTTTTAACATGCGGACTTGTTGATCACCGTGGACATGATCTTGTTGAATTAGACACGGCCATGACTGAAGTTGTTACTGCAATGCAAGAATCAATCTCTAGAATTAAAGATAAGAATATGGCTTCCATTGAGACAAGAGCAGAGGTTGAAAGTCTACAGAATACTTTGACTGAAGCTGTCGACCAGAGAGAGAAAGAAATGAAGGACACCGTCCAGACACTTCATGACCTGATCGATTCTCGCTACAATACAGCTCACTCGCACATGACACACCTGTGTCAAATGGAGATGAACACTTTAACAAAGAGCATTGAATCTATAGATTTTCTTTCAGCCCAGATATCAAGTGCCTGTGAGTTTGCTGAAACCACCTGCGAGACAAGTCAACCAACACAGATACTAGAGGCACAGAAACATATCATGAAACGACTACATGAACTTGAAACCACAGAACTACCCAAGATATCCACGTCTAAAAGCGCAGATTTCCCTTTTACGGACAATCATCATTCTGCGATGGCAAATATGCAAGAATCAATGTCAGACTTGTGTGAGGTACAGACACAAGTTGAAAGGGAGAATACTGCTGATGAAGAACCAAGATCTGTAAGAAAATGGATGTCTTTTTTTCAGCCTTCCACACAGATGCTGATACCCAGGTTGATACTGCTATCCGGACTAGTACTGATTGCTTCGATTCTGCTATTTTATATGCGGCCACCAGGTGGTGAAGTTGTACCAAGTCGCTGTATATTTAAATTTGAAGGGCCCGTAAATGGATATCAAGTGTTGGTCACCATGCAAAGCATAGACTACTACGGGCAGAACGTGACTACAGGAGGTGCCCATGTAGAGATTGACTATGATATACGAAAGTGGGAATTATGGGATAACAAGAATGGCACCTACACATTTTTTATCGAAACATACTATGAGTGTTACTTGAGAGTAAAAATAAATGGTCAACAAGTTTCTGTCCGCCTTCCAGAAGCCTTCCAGAAAGGGCTGATATGCCAATTTATTGACATATTCTGGAATCTGGTTTTCAATTTTTTTTAATTGCAGCTTGATTTTGTGTGCAAAAGTTCATTTCTTTTAGCCATCACAAAAACTATTTTCTTCCTGAGATTTGTGAGTTTTTTGGCTTTTTTGGGTCATATTTTAGCCTCTATTTTTTTTAAATTGTAAGTTCCCAGGGAGCCAGAATGAAAAATGCTTTCTAGTATTAAAGGGACACAATGTCATGTTGAATTTTTTAAATTTTAATTAATTTACTTCAGAATTCAAGATGAACATTAAAAAATGCCATTACTGTTGTTTCTACTAATAAAAAAACCCCGGAAAAACTTGAATAAAACATTGTTTTAAATATGTTGGAATACCACCCCTAACCATGTGAAATGCTGGTTGCAGCTCTACCAGCATTTTTGAATCGACATTTTGTTGTACAAAGAGGGCTGATTTTTCTTAATCCTTATAGGTATAAGTTCATACATGTAATACAATTGTAAAAGTATACAAATCCCAGTTTTTATCATACATTTTTGTAATTGAGGGCGCTGCCTCCACCACATCTCTTAATGCCCCTTTAATAATTGTGATTGTAAATTCAATATCAGTTATCTTGGGCCTCAAATACTAAACTATAGACTGAGTTAATATTCATTCAATCTTCACGTTAATATCTCAAATTAAAGACAAGAAATTTCCTTACAACTTTATTGTCTAATATTTTTACGTTGGAGTTATAGTTTTGGAGTTGAGAGCATATATATAACCTGGTCAGTTACTTATTTTGAGGACTGTAGACTAAAGCAAATAACATGAACCAGTGAATTGCAGTGATAAGATCAGGTGTCTGTGATGAAGTGCTGAGAAGGGATCACATCTCTGTGTCAAAGTATGAAGAAACAGTGTGACCCTTGTGATAGTCTTTAATATAGCTTTCCTGATCCATTTGGCCAGGGTGTTATACCGTCTGACTGCCCCATGAAAGAACTGTCTGCAGAGGTACCGAAAGTTTCAATTAGTGTTATGATTATAATCATAAATAAAATATATAATGCATAAAAATGTGAACTTGTTTTTTGTTTATATATATAATTGTTATGTTTTTAAGGTACATTGTAGCTGCCAATCCAGAATGAAAGACCACAATGTAGCCTCGTTTTGTAAACTTAGACTAAATAAAAATATCAATAAACTACTTATTATAATTTGGAAGGATCTCATTTCCAAATAATAATAATAATTATAAATATTCTTAAACATGTAAGGAAATGGACTATGTTTGCTTTTGAGCATCTTTTGCCATCGTAATCACTTTTACATTAATATCATCATATGAAGCTATCAAGACACCTGTTGAGTGGGACGGACAATCGTTTCACTACGGGTTAAGTGACTAGGCACGCCACATAGAGAAAAGATTGGTCGAATCGCTCCTACATGTGTCTTGAGGGGCTGAACTTTGTAACAGCAAAAAGAGTTGGAAAGTTGAGAAGGAAGAAGTTCCCGGAGTGGAGTTGGTGAACAGAGTTGGAGTAGCGGTAAGCTATTGACGAATTAGGAAGAAGAAAGGGGAGAACTCCAGAAAAGATGTGTGCGTGTGTTTTCTTGTGTCTAACCCAGCAAATCAACCCAGTTCCTGTGATGATTATCTAAAAATTATCACAATATACTGGCAGCCTTCTACAATTGGTTCATTTTAGACCATTTCAACGAGTGGAACATTCATGATTTGATGCAATTGATAAAATATAAGCCTATTATGTGTGCTTGTACAAAGCAAACAAAAGTGGTAAAGATCTTTACGGATTTCCAGATATTTTTTGATACCCAGGTAATGTTTTGTTAAATAATTTGGTCAAAATAAGGAGTTTTATGCAATATATTATAGACCTACTACCTTTTAGTCCATGGTGTTGTGTCAGAGACTGAACTTGTTTTTGCTATAGTTTTTAGCATGTTTAAATCATAAGCTACAATTATTGGCTTGTTTCCATTTTTGAAAGTATGTAAAACTCCTTTTTTGGACAAAATTATTTAACGAAACATTTCCTGGGTGTCAACAAATATCTGGAAATCCGTTTATTGCTTTTGTTCGTTTTGTACAAGCCCGCATGGCGTATATTTGATCAATTCAAAATGGCTACCCCTAGAGGTCAAACAGTGAAACTTGATATTGTTGAAGATATTCATTGACTGTTAGGGTAGCACAAAACTGATTCACTCCACATAGGTTTTACACACAATGGTGGCCTATTCAAACTGCTTTATTTCAAATGTGCTAGTGATTTGATTTATGAGATTTTGCAATCTTATGCTACTAACCCTTTCTGAATATCAAATCGGTATCACTAGGGGTAGGAAAAAAAAATAAGATTGCATTTTTTTCCGAGCCCTATGTAGTACATAGGGGTAGGAAAAAAATGAGATTGCATTTTTCCCGAGCCATAGGTATCACCGATAATATTTTTCAGTAAATGCAGCTTTTTGGTAAATTGGCAGTTAAAACAATAAAATAGCTTTTAAAATCAACACATTTTTTCTATAGACTTCATGTGCACATTCCTGAAGTACATATAACACTCATTGGGACAACACCAGATATTTTGTCAGTTTTTCACAATTAATTGGAACTATTGCTGTACTAAGTGTCTTTGCCGGAACTGGGTTTCGAGACTGAATTAGTTGTGTGCGGCCTTTAAGAACACATGTTTGTTCAAAATCATATAAAACTTATGCCATTGTTCTCAGTGTTCAATTTTAAGTATAAATACCAAATCTGATAGAATCATGAAATTCTGTTTAGGAGATGTGGTCATTTTAAGAAGTGTATCGTCAAACGAAAATGTGTGACATTATGCACATGCATGCTATCTCCAGCAGATAGCATGTCTATGGATGCTATCTTCAGTAGTTAGCATGCCAGTCTATTGGCAGGTTTTGTGGTTTTATTACTGTATGAATGTCATTGAACCTTTTTGAAATTGAACAATATAAGAATATAAATTCATAAAAAGGGGAAGGGGGAGGGAGAAGAAAAACATAATCTTCATTTTGCTCAAAGTATAAGCATTTTAACTTGACATTTAAAGAGACAATGACATGTGGACCATAATAAAATTCATCAAATCTGTCGTGTTCGAGTCCGTCACCCATTTTGAATTCAAACAAGGTGGCAGACATGTCCTAAATTTTCTAGATTTGATGCATTTCATGATGATAATACAGCGTCTGAAAAGATAAAGACACTTTAACCTTTTATCTTAGACCTATACCCCGTTCTCCCAGTCGGAAGGCATACCAAGCTTATACATGCAATTCATTGATGAGTTGTTTATAATCGAGCCTTTAAAGTGGAACATTGCTTTATTCATTTGCACTGTCTCTTGCAAGCACTGTACATTGCCAGGGAAATATTTTTAAAAATGTCAATTTTCCCCATTATAAAATACAAAGAATTCTCTCCTTCCACCTCCCCCAGACAAGCTCAAGCCCCAACCCATTTTCCATGTCAAAATGACCTAAAATGAGCTGAAAATTGGTCTGCAATGTCTAATTTCAGACCAATTTAAGGTAATTTCAGGTAGTTTTAATTCAATTTTCTTGCCCCCCCCCCCCCTCAGATTTACAGGCATGATTATGAATTTGCACGAAAAACCCTGAATATCCTGAAAAGGTGCGTATTTTTTGGAAAACAAAATAGCCTGAATTCAGGCAAAAGCCTGAACATAATCATGCCTGGATTTAGTCATGCTACAGTAATACTTAACACCTTCATGTCTCCACCATGTTACCAATTGGAATGGTGAAAACAGGGGTCATCAGCTTACACAAACATTTGGCTTATTTTTCAGTTGATTTCTTTTATTTTTTCAGAGGAAATTAACTAGATTAAACACACTTTATACAAACAACAACAATTTCATGGTTCAATGCACACACCAAGGTCAAAGAGCTGTTTCAATCCATATACAATTATTTTATTCACCCTGTATATACCGTTGTTCATTGTTGGTTATGAAAGTTCAACTTTTTGAAATTCAAAAATAGATCGTTATAACCATAAAGATAATAATGATAATGACTTGTCCGAGTATTTTTTTAAGAATTATATTCAATACAGATATAGTCCTAATTTGTGCATGATAACAATGATTATAATTTCATTGTTTGTGGCATTGAACATGGACTTTCGAACTAAGATCAAAGTATCATTCACATCTAGTTTGTCCATCGCAATGACAGTGTTGCCATAAATATAGCCCAGACTGAGCATGGTGAAAAAGTAACCAGATGCCTTTAATATTCTGATACAAATGATTAAAATCATTTGTTTCCATTGGATCATATGCAACCACAAGTAGCCCAATTCATGACAATACCGTGTTAAAAGTAGCCCAATTGGATTAACACATTTTGTGTTTGCTATATATAACTTTATCTGAAGCAGCCCAAGTTGTGCATGACTAAATGTGACCAATGTATTTTCATAGGTTCAAAACCGTAGATAAAATTTGTTAGAATGACATTTCAAAGTAGCCCAGTTGGGCTTATAAGGTGTGGGTTGAATATATCACTGCCACATCACGGTTTACACACTCCTCGATTGCATGAACCTCAAACAGTGACCAATTTCTGTTCTCAATTTACTAAAAGAGTTTTGATTTTGTCTTTAAATCAAGAAATAATCATGGCAGATTCAAAGTTGTTATACCAAACAGACGATCTGAAAGAGTTGACATGTTCTCTGTGCGCCAAGCCGTTTGACGATGGTAAACACCAGGCCAAATATTTACCGTGTCTAGACTCGTATTGTAAGTCTTGTCTGCAAAGATTGGTCGGTGAGCAATCTACGTTAAACTGCCCTACATGTGGTAAAGAGGTAATATTACCAGGAAATTGTGATAGCCTACCTAGTAACTTTTTTGTGGAGAACCAGAAAAAATACCACAAGATCTTAAATTCGGTAGTATCATGTGGTAGTTGCGATGATGTCGAAGGCGCGGTTAGTTTTTGCCACGACTGCGGCTGCTTTTTGTGTCAACGATGTGTTGATAACCATCAGACAATGCGCATTCTATGCCACCATAAGCTTTCCACGATGGCTGAGCTACAGAAACAGAAGTACAATCCCATCATGCAACAGCCCCAATGGTGCAAGAAACACCCTCAGCAACATCTTGATATGTACTGTAAGGAGACACGGTGTGAGAAGATTATCTGCGCAACATGCGGACTTGTTGATCACCGTGGACATGATCTTGTTGAATTAGACACGGCCATGACTGAAGTTGTTACCGCGATGCAAGAATCAATCTCTAGAATTAAAGATAAGAATATGGCTTTCATGGAGACCAGAGCAGAGATTGAAAGTCTACAGAATAGTATGACTGAAGCTGTCGACCAGAGAGAGAAAGAAATGAAGGACACCGTCCAGACACTTCATGATCTGATTGATTCCCGCTACAACACGGCCCACTCTCACATGACAAATCTGCGGCAAACTGAGATGAAAAAGTTAACAGAGAGCATTGAATATATAGATTTTCTTTCAGCCCAGATGTCAAGTGCCTGTGAGTTTGCCCATAACACCTGCGATACAAGTCAACCAACACAGATACTAAAGGCACAGAAACAAATCATGAAGCGACTAAACGAGCTTGAAACCGCAAAACTACCTGATCTACATGTATCCTCGTCTAATAGTGCATATTTCCCTTTCACAGACAATCATTATTCCGCGATGGCAAATATGGAAGAATCCATGTCAGACTTGTGTGAGGTACAGCTAAAGGATAATACTGCTGAGGAAGAACCAACACCAATAAGAAAAAGGATGTCCTTTTATCAGCCTTTCACACAGATGCTGATACCCAGATTGGTACTGATATCCGGATTAGTACTAATTGCATCTGTTCTGCTATTATATACACTGCCACCAGGTGGTGAAATTGTACCAAGTCGCTGTACATTTACATTTAAAAAATCCAGATTTGGAGATGATTATCTGAAGGTCACCATGCAAAGTGTAAACTACTACGGGCAGAAGGTGACTGCAGGAGGTGCCAAGGTAGAGATTGACCATATACACATCGCCAGGGTGTTGGATAACAATGATGGCACCTATACATTTACTGTCATAAGACACAAAATCAAGTCTTACTTTACAGTAAGAATAAATGATCAACAAGTTCCTGTCTACTTTCCAGAATTGGCTGCTAAGCCAATTTAGTGACAGGATTCTGGATTCTGGTTTTCATAGGTTTTTAATTGAAGCTGTTTTGGAAAGTTTAATTTTTTAAACTACAAAATAGCGAGCGAAGCCATTCCCCATACAGCAATTTCGCTGGGTTAATTTCTCAAGGGTGAAAAACCAAAATGATGGCCCAAACATAAGCGAGCGCAGTCTTTTAGGCACTAACTCTTGAGAAAAATTGGGTGAAAATCAAAAGTGAAGGGTATTTCACCATTTGTATAGGGTGAGGGAAAACACTGCCATATGTGTGAGATTTTGGCTTTTATTGCCTCTAATAATAAAATATAGACTAAAGCAAATAAAATGAATACTAGTACACACCAGTGAATCGGAGTGATAATAACAGACGTTGGTGACAATGTGGTGGGATTGAGAGCTAATTTGTCGAAGTATCCATTGAGGAAACAGTGTGATTCTGTCAATTAGATTTATGATTATAATCATAAAGTGCTCAACAAAAGAAAGTCATAGACTTTGTTTATGTCCTATAGAGTGACTTCCAATTATGTTTTGACCAGACAGGCTAGGTAGACATTGGGATGAATCTTTTAGGCACAATTTGGTACCAAACTTGCCACAAAACAACAATGATAAACCATGATTAGCCCCATTTAAAGAAAATCTGTGACGTTTCTAAATTCACATTTTCAACACACTACGCGGAGAGAAAATGTTGTATGCATTGCATGGCTTGGATGACTGCTGGGGATATCGATCACACATGCCACACTATGCATGACAGTTTTAAATTAGCCCGCGCAGGGGATATGGTCAGTGATCAATACAGGACAAATATGGGATATGCGCTTGTAAACCTTCTGTCTTTTCTCCCGTGTAGTGTACTTAATATGCGAATTTGGAAATGTCACAGATTTTCATTAACTGGTGCTAATCATCGCTAATCTTTGTTGTTTTGTGGCAAAAACCATCTTTCTAGCCTGTTTGGTCAACAAATAATTGGAAGTCACTCTATAGGACATAAACAAAGTGTATGACTTTCTTTTGTTGAGCACTTTATACATAATGCATAGATTGTGTGCTCGGTTTTATGTTTATATTGTTATGTTTTCCATGTACAGTCCAACCTCAGTTATCCACCCCCTTTTATCAGGATTACTCTGTTATCCGGCTGAATGATCCCAAAAGAAAATAAGTTGTTTACAGCCTAATCACCTTATGATCACACTTTGAAGCATTTTAAGGCCGTCTTTTTATTTTTTTAAATTTTAATTAATTTACTTCAGAATTCAAGATGAACATTAAAACAATGTTTTAAATATGTTGGAATACAACCCTTTACGATGTAAAATGCTGGTTGCGGCACTACCAGCATTTTTGAATCAACGTTTTGTTGTCCAAAGAGGGCTGATTTTTCTTTATCCTTATAGGTGTAAATTCGTACATGTATACAATTGTAAAAATATACAAATCCCAGTTTTTATCATATATTTTTGTAATTGAGGGCGCTGCCTCCACCACATATCTTAATGCCCCTTTAAATAATACATTATCACTGTAATTGCCACTCATTATAGTAACCTTCTATTGTCCCAATTTGAGAACTTCAGGATAGTCAATGCAGAATAACATACAATTTGCTAATCCAGATTTTTCACTTATTCGGCCGTTGCTTGGTCCCATCATGTCCGGATAACCGAGGTTGGACTGTAGTCATTCATTGCCAGTCCAGAAGGAAGAACTCAATGGAGCCCATTTTGCACACTAAATAAAAATATATTAACATTAAATACCTGCCGCCTTCAACATTGTTTTATTTTAGACCATTTCAACGAGTGGACCATTCATGATTTGATGCAATTGATCAAATATACGCCATACGAGCTTGTAGAAAGCAAAAAAAAGTCTCATTATGCTCCTTATGAATTCTGAAATTTTCAGAGATGTGGTCATTTTAAGAAGCGCATCGTTTACATAAATTTGCAATTTGCACATTATTTGTAAATCTTTGGCACGTGTGACAACATGATCATGCACGATATCTTCAGTAAATAGCATGTACATGTATGCTATCTTCAGTAGATAGCATGCCGGTCCATTTGCATGTTTTGTCGTTTAATTACTGTATGAATGTCATTGAACCTTCTCGAAATTGTATAATATAAAAATATAAACTAATATCGCTCAAAGGATAAGCATTTTAAAGTGACAATGACATTCTGTGGACCATCATAAAATTCGTCAAATCTGGAAAATGTCACCCGCTTTGAATTCAAACGGGGTGGCGGACATGTCGCAAATTGTCTAGAATTGATGAATTTCATGATAGTAAGACACCGTTTGAAAGGTTAGAAGAAACTTTATCTTTTATCTTAGACCTATAACCCATTCTCCTAGTCGGAAGGCATACCAAGGTTATACATGCAATTCATTGATGAGTTGTTTATAATCGAGCCATTTCATTGTCAATTTTCCCCCATTATAAAATACAAAGAATTCTCTCCTTCCACCTCCCCCAGACACGATACCCAGTTAGCTCAAGCCCCAACCCATTTTCCATGTCAAAATGACCTAAAATTAGCTGAAAATTGGTCTGCAATGTCTAATTTCAGACCAATTTAAGCTAATTTCAGGTAGTTTTAATTCAATTTTCTTGCCCCCCTCAGATTTAGTCATGCTACAGTAATACTTAACACCTGCATGTCTCCACCATGTTAACTTAAAGGTATATTATGTAATCTTTCCAGGGAACGCCCTCAACATCGAAAAAAAAATTGAAAGAAGATTTTTTTGCAGATTTACATTTCTGATCATAAATCGTACATACATTCCAAGTTACAGGGCGATACGATTTTTAATTACTTCAAAATCATGGTTTTAGAGTGAAAATAAACTGTCGGATAACACCGGCAGTTTATATTTTCACTCTAAATTCACTCTAAAACCATGATTTTGAGGTAATTAGGAATCGTATCGCTCTGTAACTTGGAATATATGTACGATTTATGATCAGAAATGTAAATCTGCAAGAAAATCTACTTTCTAAAAAAAATCATGAATTGAGGGCGCTCTAAGGAAAAGATCACATAATATGCCTTTAAATCCAATTGGAGTGGTGAAAACAGGGGTCATCAGCTTACAAAAATATTTGGCTTATTTTCAGTTGATTACTTTCATTTTTTCAGAGGACATTAATTAGATTAAACCACACTTTATACAAATAGTAACAATTTCATTGATCAATGCACACATCAAGGTCAAAGAGCTGTTTCAATCCATATACAATTATTTTATTCACCCTGTATATACCGTTGTTCATTGTTGGTTATGAAAGTTCAACTTTTTGAAATTTAAAAATAGATTGTTATAACCATAATGATAATAATGATAATGACTTGTCCGAGTATTTTTTTTAGAATTATATCCAATACAGATAGTCCTAATTTGAGCATGATAACAATGATTATAATTTCATTGTTTGTGGCATTGAACATGGACCTTCGAACTAAGATCAAAGTATCATTCATATCTAGTTTATCCATGGAAATGACAGTGTTGCCATAAATATAGCCCAGACTGAGCGTGGTGAAAAGTAACCAGATGCCTTATTCGGATACAAATGATTACCTTTTAGTTTATATAAAGATGTATATGCTTAATATTTAATGAGAACAATGATGTAGAACACATGCACTTGTTTTAGGGACACCCTGTATAACCATAACAATAATGATAACATGGATATAAAGTGATAACCATAATGTACAAACAGTCAATTTATATTCAATACATAATACTCCTAACTTGTGCATGATTACAATATCTAAATATAATCATGGCATTGAAAGCGAACCCGGAACTAAGATAAAAGTATCACTTACATCTGGTTTGTCATTTACAGTGGTGTCATAAATATAGCCCAAATTGAGTGCCTGAAAAGTAACCAGGATGCCTTCAATCAGTAGTTTGTGGTTTCCATGGGATAGAAGGTACTGTAAAACTACTTAATTTCACAGCAACTTAATTTAGGGAATAAGCATTTTAAGTCAACTTTTTGCGGCAATTTAATTTCACTAATTTGTATCATCTTTATATAACCATATAAATAATATATTGGCTGCAATTTAATTTGACGAATTGAATCTCCTAACAAAATTAGCGAAATTTAGTTTTTTTATAGTAACAATTCACTCAAATAGAATGTCAAATTTAGCCACACACTTTGTGTTTGCTATAACATATTATCTGAAGCAGCCTAAATTGGGCACAACTAAAAGTAGCCCGATGAATTTTCTTGGGTAAAAAATAACAAAACATAGATTAAAACGTAGCACGATATTTCAAAAGGAGCCCAGTTGGGCTTATAAAGGGTGGGTCTAGTATATCACTGCCGCGTCATGGTTTATGCACTGCTTGATTGCATGCTGTGAACATCAGACTGTGACAAATTTCCGTTATCAATTCACACACACAAATTCCAATTTTTGTCTTCAAATCAAGAAATATCATGGCAGATTCAAAGTTTGTATACCAGAAAGAAAATTTCAAAGATTTGACATGTTCTCTGTGCACCAAGCCGTTTGACGATGGTAAACACCAGGCCAAATATTTACCGTGTCTAGACTTCTATTGCAAGTCTTGTCTGCAAAAGTTGGTTAGTGAACAATCTACGTTGAACTGCCCTACATGTGGTAAAGAGGTACTATTACAAGGAAATTGTGATAGCCTACCTAGTAACTTTCTTGTGGAGAACCTGAAAAAATACCACAATATCTTAAATTCAGTAGTATCATGTGGTAGTTGCGATGATGTCGAAGGCACGGTTAGTTTTTGCCACGACTGCGACTGCTTCTTGTGTCAACAATGTGTTGATAACCATCATCAGTCAATGCGCATTCTGCACCACCATAAGCTTTCCACGATGGCCGAGTTACGGAAACAGAAATACAATCCCATCATGCAACAGCCTCAACGGTGCAAGAAACACCCTCAGCAACATCTTGATATGTACTGTAAAGAGACACGGTGTGAGAAGATTATCTGCGCAACATGCGGACTTGTTGATCACCGTGGACATGATCTTGTTGAATTAGATACGGCCATGAATGATGTTGTTACCGCCATACAACAATCAATCTCTAGAATTAAAGATAAGAATATGGCTTTCATGGAGACCAGAGCAGAGGTTGAAAGTCTACAGAATACTGTGACAGAAGCTGTCGACCAGAGAGAGAAAGAAATGAAGGACACTGTCCAGACACTTTATGACCTGATCGATTCCCGCTACAACACGGCCCACTCTCACATGACACACCTGCGGCAGACTGAGATGAACACGTTAACAGAAAGCATTGAATCTATAGACTTCCTTTCATCCCAGATGACAAGTGCCTGTGAGTTTGCTGATAACACCTGCGATACAAGCCAACCAACACAAATACTAGGGGCACAGAAACATATCACGAAGCGACTACATGAGCTTGAAACTGCAAAACTACCCGAGATATCCACATCTAATAGCGCAGATTTCCCTTTTACGGGCAATCATCATTCCGCGATGGCAAACATGCAAGAATCAATGTCAGACTTGTGTGAGGTACAGTTAAAGGATAATACTGCTGAGGAAGAACCAACATCAATAAGGAAAAGGATGTCCTTATTTCTGCCTTTCACACAGATGCTGATACCCAGATTGGTACTGATATCTGGACTAGTACTAATTGCCTCAGTTCTGCTATTTTATACACTGCCACCACGTGGTGAAATTGTACCAAGTCGCTGTACATTTACATTTGAAGAGGCCAGACTTGGATATGATCTTCCGAAGGTCACCATGCAAGGCGTAAACTACTACGGGGTGAAGGTGACTACAGGGGGTGCCAAGGTAGAGATTGACCCTGATGGGCAATATGTGTGGGATAACAAGGATGGCACCTATACATTTTTTGTCACAAGACGCATTAAGTCTTCCTTTACAGTAAAAATAAATGATCAACAAGTTTCTGTCTACATTCCAGAATTGGCTTAGCAGCCAATTTAGTGACAGGATACTGGATTCTGCTTTTCATAGTTTTTTAATTGAAGCTATTTTGGGGTGCAAAATTTTATTTCTTTTTACTAATAAATAACGAGCAAAGCCATCACACAAACTGTTTTCTTGGGCGAATTTGGAAATGTCACAGATTTTAATTAAATGGTGCTAATCATTGTTAATCTTTGTTGTTTTGTGGCAAACATCAACTTGACCTAGCCTGTTTGGTCAACAAATAATTAATAAGTCACTGTATAGGACAAAAACGTGTATGACTTTCTTTTGTTGAGCACTTTATACATAATGCATAGATTGTGTGCTAGGTTTTGTGTTTATATTGTTATATGTTTTCCATGTACAGTCCAACCTCAGTTATCCACCCCTTTTTATCCGGATAACTCTGTTATCCGGCTGATAACTCTGTTATCCGGCTGAATTATTCCAAAGTTTTTTACAGCCTAATCACCTAACTTTCACACTCTGAATCATTTGAAGGCCGTCTTTTGATGTTGGTAGTGCTGTTTAGTGCTTAAATAATGCATTGTCACTGTATTTACCCCTCATTCAGTACCCTTCTATTGCCCCAATTTGAGCATTTCAGGACAGACAATGCAGAATAACACATAATTTGTTAATCCAGATTTTTCACTTATTCGGCCGTTGCTTGGTCCCATCATGTCCGGATAACCGAGGTTGGACTGTACTTATTCATTGCCAGGCTTTAGGAGAGAACTCAATGTAGCCTATTTTGCACACTAAATAAAAATATTAATATTAAATACCTGCAGCCTTCTATATTGTTTTATTTTAGACCATTTCAACGAGTGGACCATTCATGAGTTGATGCAATTGATCAAATATACGCCATACAGGCTTGTTACAAAGCAAAAACAATGTCTCATATGCTCCTTCTGAATTTTGAAATTCAGTTTTGGAGAGTGGTCATGTTAAGAAGCGTATGTATCGTCATACGTAAATTTACAATTTGCACATTATTTTTTAAACACATGCATGCTATATCTTCAGTAGATAGCATGTATATGGATGCTATCTTCAGTAGATAGCATGCCGGTCCATTTGCACGTTTTGTGGTTTATAACTGTATGAATGTCATTGAACCTTCTTGAAAATTGTACAATATAAGAATATAAACTAATATTGCTTAAAGGATAAGCATTTTAAAGTGACAATAATATCATTACTATAGTTTGATCAGTTCCAAATTGGCGAGAAATAATCGTTTTTTATCTATCCGCGCACAAAAGTAATCCCAGTGTATAAGCATGATTTTGGCTTATGCAAGCGTCACACATGCAATTACACTGCAACATTGCGCGCAATATTGAGCCATGCCAGTGTTGTGTGCGACGCTCTTTTGAATCATTCGCTGCTGTAAACCTGTTTTGCCAATTTGGAACTGACTGAACTATAGAACCAATCAATAACGCCAAAGTATCATTTTGTATTTATAAAGATTGCTAAACTAATTCTATAATACTAAACAGGGATGTCCATCCTTCGGGATACGCTGTTTAAAGCGCCAACAGGGTTCAAAAAAGGTGACAGAATTTTAAATGTGGTAGAATAGAATTGTGTGTTGTCTGTGGAGTGGAGGTCTGAAAACTAAAGGACACAAAGATGTTCTGTGGGCCTATCACTCTCTCATTGTTTGATTTTACATTTGTCTTGTATTCTTTTTTCTCTTTTCTCTCTGATAAACATTTAACTTTTTTTATTTAAATTTTTTGATAAAATATTGAAAAAGAGTTTGAAAACATTCTGAAATTCAAGAGAAATGTATAAGAAATAAAAGTGCCCAACCGATGGACTGACCTGAGAGGTCTGTCATCTTGTTGTTTGTAAACTGTAACACAAACAAATTTGTGCAAGTATTTTTAAATTTGGGTTTCATGTAACTGTCCCCATTTACACATTTGTGATAGAATCCTCGCCTGTTGAATCCATACCAAACGGGCTTCCATCCATTTCCACATCATTTATCTTAACAGTCCCCATTTACACATTTGTGATAGAATCCTCGCCTGTTGAATCCATACCAAACGGGCTTCCATCCATTTCCACATCATTTATCTTAACGTGTACCGTCTCCCAGCAATCATACTCAAATGTATACGCGCCATTATCCTGAACATACTATTGCATCACTTAAATATAAGTCCAGGTTTCTACATACCTTAGCGGACGTTTCAGGAACAAGCTGGTCTATTTATCAACACATAATGAAGGGGCAATCTTATTCTGCTCAGGTGAAAACAGACTCCGACTTTTGTCTTTGCTGATAAATCATAATGCCAGGTGCACGGAAAGCTTAATTCACTTCATCACTTAAGATCCTCCATAGGAACGGACGGTGATCATCTAAATCTTTGGCTTTGAACCAAAACCTCAGGAATATGAGTCGGGGGCAGGGGGGGGGGGGGGGGGTAAACTTTTTTGAGTTGGTATGCTGCTGAAAGGCACATTATGTGATCTTTTCCAGGGCGCCCTCTCTCTATTCATGATATTTTTAGAGAGTAGATTTTCTTGCAGATTTAAATTTCTGATCATAAATCATAAATATATTCTGAATTACAAAGCGATATGATTCCTAATTACTTCAAAATCATGGTTTAAAGAGTGAAAAATAAATTCACTCTATATATTACCCGCAAAACTGACAATTTTGCATTGAAAGTAACAGTAACATTTCCAGATTCATGAAATTAAATACCCGCTAAGATAGCAGTAATTTTAAATTTGCGAAATTAGGTATCCGCTAAATTATAGTGTTTTATATTTATTGACACACCGAATGTTAGTAATACTGTTAAAACAGTATTACTCACATTCGGTGTGTCGATAAATATAGCCCAAATTGAGCACGGTGAAAAGTAACCAGATGCCTTAGGGGTCGTCCAAAATTATCGCTATACGTACAGAGCATACATACATTTTTACCCCCCTCCCCCCTCGAGTTATGTACACAATAAATGGTGAAAATATCATGGCATGATTAAAAAATGCCATTTTATGATACATACGCATACGCATATAAGAGTATATTCTTACCCTCCCCCTGTTACGTACGCTTTATACATATCTGTAAATGGTGAAAATTATGGACGATCCCTTATAATAAGTGGTTTCCGTGCAATCAAAGGTAACAGGAAGTAGCGCAATTCAGTCTAATACATATCAAAATTAACCCAATCGGATAAACACATTTTGTGTATGCTATAACATGTATCTGAAGCAGCCCAATTTGGGCGCAACTAAAATTAGCCCAATGAATTTTCTTTGGTTAAAAAATAACAAAACATAGATTAAAACGTAGCATGACATTTCAAAAGTAGCCCAATTGGGCTTATAAAGTGTGGGTCGAGTATATCACTGCCACATCATGGTTTAAACACTACTTGATTGCATGAACATCAGACTGTGACAAATTTCCGTTCTTAATGCACTGAACATTTTGTCTTCAAATCAAGAAATAATCATGGCAGATTCTAAGTTTTCATACCAGAAAGAAGATTTCAAAGATTTGACATGTTCTCTGTGCGCCAAGGCGTTTGACGATGGTAAACACCAGGCCAAATATTTACCATGTTTAGACTCGTATTGCAAGTCTTGTCTGCAAAGATTGGTCGATGAGCAATCTACGTTAAACTGCCCTACATGTGGTAAAGATGTAATATTACCAGGAAATTGTGATAGCCTACCTAGTAACTTTCTTGTGGAGAACCAGAAAAAATACCACAAGATCTTAAATTCGGTAGTATCATGTGGTAGTTGCGATGATGTCGAAGGTGCGGTTAGTTTTTGCCATGACTGCGGCTGCTTTTTGTGTCAACAATGTGTTGATAACCATCAGACAATGCGCATTCTATGCCACCATAAGCTTTCCACGATGGCTGAACTACAGAAACAGAAGTACAATCCCATCATGCAACAGCCTCAACGGTGCAAGAAACACCCTAAGCAACATCTTGATATGTACTGTAAAGAGACACGGTGTGAGGAGATTATCTGCGCAACATGCGGACTTGTTGATCACCGTGGACACGATCTTGTTGAATTAGATACGGCCATGAATGATGTTGTTACCGCCATACAGCAATCAATCTCTAAAGTTAAAGATAAGAATATGGCTTTCATCGAGACCAGAGCAGAGGTTGAAAGTCTACAGAATAGTATGACTGAAGCTGTGGACCAGAGAGAGAAAGAAATGAAGGACATCGTCCAGACACTTCATGATCTGATCGATTCCCGCTACAACACGGCCCACTCTCACATGACAAATCTGTGTCAAACTGAGATGAACAGGTTAACAGAGAGCATTGAATATATAGACTTTCTTTCAGCCCAGATATCAAGTGCCTGTGAGTTTGCTGATAACACCTGCGATATAAGTCAACCAACACAGATACTAGAAGCACAGAAACATATCATGAAGCGACTACATGAGCTTGAAACTGCAAAACTACCCGAGATATCCACGATTAATAGCGCGGATTTCCCTTTTACGGACAATCATCATTCCGCGATGGCAAACATGCAAGTATCAATGTCAGACTTGTGTGAGGTACAGCTAAAGGATAATACTGCTGAGGAAGAACCAACATCAATAAGAAAAAGGATGTCCTTTTTCCAACTTTCCCCACTGATGCTGATACCCAGATTGCTACTGATATCCGGACTAGTACTGATTGCCTCAGTTCTGCTATTTTATACGCCGCCACCACATGGTAAAGTTGTACCAAGTCGCTGCAGATTTACATTTGAAAAGATCAAAGATCAATATGGATATGAACCTGGACGATATGGATATGAACCTGGACGGCTAAAGGTCACCATGCAAAGCATAGACTACTACGGGGTGAAGGTGACTACAGGAGGTTCCAAGGTAGGGGTTGACCCTGATATACTCATCAGCCAGACTGTGTTGGATAACAAGAATGGAACCTACACATTTCGTGTCAATAGTCGCATTAAGTCTTACATGAAAGTAAAAATAAATGATCAACCCGTTTCTATCCGCCTTCCAATAAGTGATGAATTCGGGAAAGCGGTTTGCATAGTTTTTCTACTATTCTTTCTATTCATATACTGGCTGGACTCTGTGAGAGTATGACACCAGGCTTGTGCGGGGGTGTGGTTGGGATTATTGTCCAATTTGTTGCTTGAATGATTCCAGTGATGGTGCCTGGACTATTGTGTCATCTAAGGCATTCCACTCAGGAATAGTTCTTGGAAAGAAAGAGTATTTGTGCACATTTATTCGTGCACTTGGTTGGATGAAGCTTTTGTTGTTTGTATGGCGAGATCACCTGGTTGACGGTGTCAGGTAGCGGTCACTGGGGATGTCGACCAAGTTGTTGTTGATCTTGTACATCAATATGAGGCGAGCGTTTTTTCGTCTCTCTTCAAGTGTCGACCAGCCAAGCTCCTCCAGTAGCTTTGTAACCATGCCTGTGGTTCGGATGTAGTCAGATTTAATGAATCTAGCTGCTCCTCTCTGGACCATTTCAAGATTTTTTTTTTGTCCCTTTTGGTGGGGGTCCCATGCTACAGAGGCGTACTCTACCAGAGGCCGGACAAGACTTATATACGCAGTTTCTTTGAGCTTTTCAGGGCACTGGTACAGATTTCTCCGTTTTAGCATGGCCAACATGGGTGTTCAATCCCAGGTCATCTTGGAGATGGACGCCTAAATAAGGATGAGAGTTGACGACGGCAAGTTTCTGGTTGCATAACTTGTAGTCATGGTGGACTGGATTTCGGGCATGAGACATATGCATAACGTAACATTTGCTAGGGTTGAAATTCATCTGCCACTTGTTCTGCCAGGATGTCAGCTTGTCGAGATCATCTTGGAGGGCTCTGGAGTCAGATGGTGAAGAGACGGTCCTGTACAACAAGCAATCATCTGCGAAAAGTCTAGACGTTGATGTTAGCTGGTCTGGTAGATCGTTGATCTACAGTAGAAATAAAAGAGGTCCTAAGACCGACCCCTGTGGTACTCCAGAGTTGACAGCTACATTTGGTAATGTCTGGCTTTCAAGTACAACCCTCTGTGTTCTTCCAATCATAAAAGAGGAGACCCAGTGGTGAGTTGGTTGCTGATGCCGTAGAATCTGAGCTTGTTTATGAGACGATGGTGAGGTACGGTGTCAAAGGCTTTTGTAAAGTCTAGTATGATGACGTCAATGCTCTTTCTCTGGTCTATGGCTTTGGTGAGGTCGTGAAGAGTGATAACAAGTTGTGAGTCACAAGATCTTTGTTTTCTAAATCCATACTGGTAGTCGGATAATATATGGTGTGATCAAGATGATTCATTACCTGGCTGTGAACTACATGTTCTGGAACTTTACAACAGATGCAAGTGAGGGATAAAGGACGGTAGTTTTTGGATTCTGCTCTGTCCCCTTTTTTAAAAATCGGAGTGACGTTCGCAGATTTCCAGTCTGTAGGTAGCGATCCTGTTTGAATGGATTGGTTGAAGATAACCGTCAGCACTTATATTTACTCCAAACCTTGTGGCTCTTTTGTTCTCTGGTCTTCTTGAACCATCTGTTCTTTTGACGGATCTTATGCTTCGGCTCTCTGGTCATCCAAGGTAAATCACGTTGTGGTCTGATTACCTTTGTAGGGATGTACTTCTCAATCATACGGACCGTGGATCTTGTTCTTGAAAGTAGTCCAGTTTACTTCCACTGTGTTCTGGTCAGGATTTGAGTTGATAAAGTCAGCACAAAAGTTGTCAGCTTCCTTGGTTAAACCTTGCAGATCCATTTTCTTGTACATCAGTATCTTGCGAGGAGGAGTCCTGGTTCTCTGTGGCTGTATATCAACCTGTATCATGATTGTGTCGTGCTTGCATACTCCTAATCCAGGCATATGAACAATGTTATTGACAGTGGATGGGTTAGATTTCTTTTTACTAAAAAATAGCGAGCGCAGTCATATCACACAAACTAATTTCTTCCTGAGATTTGTAAGTTTTTGGCTTGTTGGGGGTCTTTTTTTAGCCTTTTAATTAATTTCTTTAGATTGTAAGTTCCCAGGGAGCCAAAGTGAAAAGCGTTTAACAAATTCTAGTATAAATAATTGTGAGTTAAAGAATAAAATATGGTTTACAGCTGTTTTGCCATAAACGATGGTCTTATAAATTATTATGTATAGGCTGTACCATATTATTTTTGAGTCGTGTATGGCAGACGGTACACGTTAAGATAAACGATGTGGAAATGAACGGAAGCCCGTTTGATATGGATTCAACAGGAGAGGATTCTATCACAAATGTGTAAATGGGGACTGTTATATGAAACTTAAATTAAAAATGAAGGTACAAATTTGTTTGTATTACAGACTTATACCATCAAAGAAAGAAAAAATCACCCCAACGCCACCGTACAAGGTGACATAAATCCCAGGTCAGTCCATCTTACTATTTTTTATACTTCCTCTTTAATTTCAGACATTTTACAACATTTTCAAAAAAAAATCAAACTCTTTTTCTATATTTTATCAAAAACATTAAAAAAAAGAAGTTTAATGATGATTATCACAGAGAAAAGAGAAAAAAGAATAAAAGAAAATGAAAAACAAAAAATGAGTGAGTCGGGCACACAGAACATATTTGTGTCCTCCAGATCTCCACAGTACAACACACAATTCTATTCTGCCATATTTTTGTGCTTAATTTATAATTCAGTCACCTTTTTTTGAACCATGTTGCCGCTTAAATAGGGTTACCTAAAGGTATGGACATCCATGTTTATTGTTTAGTATTACTGAATTAGTTAGGGATATCTTTATAGAAACACTAATAGGCTAATTGGTGGTTCCTAGTTATGATATTATTGAATATGATAAATTGAGAGAGTTAACAATTGAAGTTTTTGTCAAGTCTGTCTTTGTACACACACCAACCATACTTATAAGATTACTTTTATAATAGGCCTTTACATTATGTTATATACGCTCCCTGTTGTATTGCTTCATCTCTGCATCAGTCAGTAATATCGAATAAAAAAATATGAATGTTTGAATTTGTGCAGCGCATTCATGGAGGCCGCCATTTTGATCATTGCATCATTATAGCTGCTGTCAATCACACCGATTTGTTAACACACCCCAGTTCATCTTTGAATAATCATAATTTGGTTTAATTCTCTATTCCAGATGCTCTATTTTAGGTTGAATTGACCCGAACACACCCATGACGTCATTTTGTACTGACAAAACCATGCCCATATGTAGAAATTTACCCCATTTTTGCGATTTAAACTCGTTTTTTAAAACTTTTTCCGTCGATAGATTATTTTGTCCATTGGTGAAAAGCTAGCAAATATATTTAACTTCCGGGTTCAGAAGTTTTCATTCACCCATCATTTTGCTGGATCCCACAAACTATTGCTTATTTTACATCGAGGTATATTTTCCTGTACTTTACTGTGTAGAGCCATACATCATCCGGGACACATGTACGCCCTCACATGATTATGGCGGCCACCATGTAGCGAAGACAAATAAAAAAAATTGCCTTTTTATATTCCATTCGACTGACTGTATTGTAACATTTTAATGCTTCTATCTTTCGTATTACCCATTACCATTTTCAAAGAGGTCGTTGATAAGCGTAAGCTCTTCGTGAATTTGTTTAACAACACCTTGCATTAAAGACTCTATTGTGTAATATAGTTATTGTCTTTGTATTGCTATCTTGTATCACATAAAAATGAAATAAAACATAACCAAATCTGTCAAACCACATAATATGTGTGAATGACAATAAGGCCAAATTTTTTTTTGTTATGTGTGTGTACCAAACTTGAGTTCATGGGAATCAACCCTGGTTGGTTTAAATCATATCTGTCAAACAGACAACAACTTGTCTTGGTTGATGGCATTTCATCTGATTTTCAGAAAATTACTTGTGGAGTTCCACAAGGTAGTTTACTGGGTCCCCTGCTGTACCTCTGTTACAGTAACGATATGGTGCGCTCTGTTCGCAATAAGTTATTATTGTACGCTGATGACAGTGTCATCCTTGTTTCGGACAAAGACCCCAGTGTTGTTTCCCAAGAACTCAGTAAAGATTTGGAATCTTGTAATCATTGGCTTATTGACAATCAACTGTCTCTACATGTTGGTAAGACTAAATGCATCTTGTTTGGTTCTCATGCTAATTTAAAACGTGCAACTGATTTTAACATCAATTATAATGGGAAAGTCATCCCCTCCCAAGATTGCATCAACTACCTTGGAGTAACAATTGATCAAACAGTCTCTGGAGACAAATTAGTGGACGATCTTGTCAAGAAAGTTGTTGGTCGTATCAAATTTCTTTATAGGCATTCTAGTTACCTTAACCAAACCTTGCGTAAAAATCTGAGTGCAGCTCTCATCCAATGTCACCTTGACTATTGCTGTTCCGCATGGTTTGCTGGTATCAATACCAGGGCCAGACACAAATTACAAGTCACCCAAAACAAAATAGTTCGCTTCATTTTGAAATTGTCTCCAACTTTTGGTGTTGTGGTGATCAATTTAACCGTAACTTACTTAGACTCCTAAATACACAGGACCGTGCAAAACAGTTAAAACTTCACCACGTTTTTAGTATCTTTAATGGCATTGGTGCGCCTTACCTTGCTCACAATTTCATAAGAACCACGAGTGCTCATTCCCACCGAACTAGGTCAAGCAATTTTAATTTTATTGTCCCTAGAGTTAAAGGAATTGCTTCCAAGTCATTTTACTACAATGCCATCTTAGACTGGAACGCCCTGCCACCACATATCCAGACCATACGCAGGAAGATGGAATTTAAAAAGGCTGTGAAAAAACACCTGGCTGATTGCGCTCTGAAGCAGGAATCTGCTGATTTTATACGTGTGTAGGCTTAGTGTCCAATGTCATTTTGTTTATGTTACTCCACGTCCATGGCCCTCTTGTTGTGTTGTTTTGGGACCCCATTGGAAATAAGCCTGCACATGTAGCTGGCTTTTATGGGCTATCCTGGCATTGCAACTTTTGGTGTTGTGGTGCTTGCCATTCCAGTTTGGGATGGCATTGTGATATGCGTTATTTATTGAATGTGATTATAATTTTATACTCGTATGATTTGTTATTTGTATTTGTTGTGATGCCAAATAAAAACTAAACTAAACTAAACTAAAGTCCTCGACCGCCCACTCGTCATTTTAAGGCCGCTCCGATTTTTTTTTTTCTTTCAGATTTTTTTTTCTTCAGATTTTTTTTGTTAAAAATCTTTTTCTTTTTTTTTTAAATCTTTTTTTTTTTTTTTTTAAATCAGATTTTTTTTTTTTCAGAATTTTTTAAGATTTTTTTTAAACAGTTTAAATGGCATTAATATTAAATTAAGTGTTTATAACATATATGTGCGGCTCTTAGAGTGATTTTAACTTCTTGTTGGCTGAACTTTGAGCTTCTGTTGGTAAAAGAAAATTAAAAAAAAAAAAATCCGCCCGCCCGCCCCTCCTCTCTGAAAGCTGTCGAGGACAACATAACAATTTTTTTTTTTGCCTAATAGACAAATAAACCATTGAAATAAATCTCATCATATGTGAGTTCCATATGTGTGCTCTTTTCTTGATTCTTAATTTTGAAACACCTTTTTACCAATAAGTCATAACACAAGATGCCTAGAAAGCTAGCTTTACCTCTTCCCTCTGAAATTTTGTTCCACCATTGAATATAGGCAGATAGATGATCATCTTAACCTTTGGCCATTGTGGGACTTGGACCCAGAACCTCAGGAATATATGAATATATCAGTGCAACGCTCTACCAATTTAACAATGGTTGATGACCGAAATTCATATAATTTGCAATTCACGATCCTCCCCTCCCCCTCACTTCCCCCAGTTAGCCCAAGCCCACCCTTTTTGTCCTCCAAACACTCCAAAATGTTTACTTTCAATGTCGAAATTTACTATAAATTCTTAGTCTGAAATGTCTCAATTCAGACCAATTTCAGGCAGTTTTTAATATTAAAACAATGATGTGATTTGTACGATTCTTACCAACCAATTTTTTCTCCACCCCCCCCCCTTCCCCATTTATTCTTGCTTCCTACCCTCCCCTTACATTTTGATGCTGGCACTGCCACTGACCATGAAAGTGGGCATCTTCAAGTATATAACCATACTGCATCATTGGTTGTGACTTTTGAACTTTATGAAATTAAATAGATTATTATAACCAAAATAATTGATAACATGAAGATAAGGTAATATCTGATACAAATGGTCCGAGTATTTTTTGAATTATAGTCAATTCAATACAGATACTCTCAACCCACCCGTGTATGATAACAATGACTAAGTACCATCATGGTATTAAACATGGCCACTCGAACTAAGATCAAAGTATAACTTACATCTGGTGAGTCCATGATCGCAATGACAGTGTTGCCATAAATATAGCCTAAATTGAGCAAGGTGAAAAAGTATCTCAATGCCTTAATCATTGGATTTTATGGGATATAGGTAACAGAAAGTAGCCAATTTACTAAAATACAATGTCAAAAGTAGCCCAGTTGGGCTTAAAAAGTGTGTGTTGAGTATATCACTGCCACGGTTTAAACACTACTTGATAGCATGAACATCAGACTGCGACAAATTTCCGTTCTTAATTCACTAAAAAAGTCTTCAAATCAAGAAATCATCATGGCAGATTCAAAGTTGTTATACCAAACAGAGGATCTGAAAGATTTGACATGTTCTCTGTGCACCAAGCCGTTTGACGATGGTAAACACCAAGCCAAATATTTACCATGTCTAGACTCGTATTGTAAGTCTTGTCTGCAAAGGTTGGTCAATGAACAATCTACGTTGAACTGCCCTACATGTGGTAAAGAGGTAATATTACCAGGAAATTGTGAAAGCCTACCAAGTAACTTTCTTGTGGAGAACCTGAAAAAATACCACAAGATCTTAAATTCGGAAGTATCGTGTGGCAATTGCGATGATGTCCAAGGTGCAGTTAGTTTTTGCCACGACTGCGGCTGCTTCTTGTGCCAACGATGTGTTGATCACCATCAGAAAATGCGCATTCTGCGCCACCATAAGCTTTCCACGATGGATGAGCTACGGAAACAGAAGCACAATCCCATCATGCAACAGCCACAACGGTGCAAGAAACACCCTCAGCAACATCTTGATATGTACTGTAAAGAGACACGGTGCGAGGAGATTATCTGCGGAACATGCGGACTTGTTGATCACCGTGGACACGATCTTGTTGAATTAGATACGGCCATGAATGATGTTGTATCCATCATACAACAATCCATCTCTAAAGCTAAAGATAAGAATATGGCTTTTATGGAGACCAGAGCAGAGGTTGAAAGTCTACAGAATACTGTGACAGAAGCTGTCGACCAGAGAGAGAAAGAAATGAAGGACACCTTCCAGACACTTTATGACCTGATCGATTCCCGCTACAACACGGCCCACTCTCACATGACACACCTACGGCAGACTGAGATGAACACGTTAACAGAAAGCATTGAATCTATAGACTTCCTTTCATCCCAGATGACAAGTGCCTGTGAGTTTGCTGATAACACCTGCGATACAAGCCAACCAACACAAATACTAGGGGCACAGAAACATATCACGAAGCGACTACATGAGCTTGAAACTGCAAAACTACCCGAGATATCCACATCTAATAGCGCAGATTTCCCTTTTACGGGCAATCATCATTCTGCGATGGCAAACATGCAAGAATCCATATCAGACTTGTGCGAGGTACAGTTATATCAATCGAATTGTGGTCTACCGCAGACAACAGTTGAGTATGCTGCAGATAAAAAAAACATGTCAATAAGAAAAAGCATGTCCTTTTATCAGCCTTTTACACAGATGCTGATACCCGGATTGGTACTGATGTCTGTATTAGTACTAATTCCATCTGTTCTGCTATTTTATTCACTGCCACCAGGTGGTGAAATTGTACCAAGTCGCTGTACATTTACATTCCACAAGTACAAATATAATGGATGGACGAAGGTCACCATGCAAAGTGTAGACAACTACGGGCAGAACGTGACTACAGGGGGTGCCCAGGTAGAGATTGACCATGATACCTGGAGTTGGAAAGATTACAATGATGGCACCTATACATTTTTTGTCACAAGACGCATTAAGTCTTCCTTTACAGTAAAAATAAATGATCAACAAGTTTCTGTCTACATTCCAGAATTGGCTTAGCAGCCAATTTAGTGACGGATTCTGGATTCTGGTTTTCATTTTATTTTAATTGCAGCTTGTTTTTGGGTGCAAAAGTTCATCTCTCTTTACTAAAAAATAACGAGCAAAGCCATCACACAAACTATTTTCTTGGGCGAATTTGGAAATGTCACAGATTTTAATTAAATGGTGCTAATCATTGTTAATCTTTGTTGTTTTGTGGCAAACATCAACTTTCTAGCCTGTTTGGTCAACAAATAATTAATAAGTCACTGTATAGGACAAAAAAAGTGTATGACTTTCTTTTGTTGAGCACTTTATACATAATGCATATAGATTGTGTGCTAGGTTTTGTGTTTATATTGTTATATGTTTTCCATGTACAGTCCAACCTCAGTTATCCACCCCTTTTTATCCGGATAACTCTGTTATCCGGCTGAATTATTCCAAAGTTTTTTACAGCCTAATCACCTAACTTTCACACTCTGAATCATTTGAAGGCCGTCTTTTGATGTTGGTAGTGCTGTTTAGTGCTTAAATAATACATTGTCACTGTTATTACCCTCATTCAGTACCCTTCTATCGTCCCAATTTGAGCATTTCAGGACAGTCAATGCAGAATAACACATAATTCGCTAATCCAGATTTTTCACTTATTCGGCCGTTGCTTGGTCCCATCATGTCCGGATAACCGAAGTTGGACTGTAGTTATTCATTGCCAGGCTTTAGGAGAGATCTCAATGTAGCCTATTTTGCACACTAAATAAAAATATTAATATTAAATACCTGCAGCCTTCTATATTGTTTTTATTCTAGACAATTTCAACGAGTGGACTATTCATGAGTTGATGCAATTTATCAAATATACGCCATACGGGCTTGTACAAAGCAAATATACGCCATACGGGCTTGTACAAAGCAAATATACACCATACGGGCTTGTACAAAGCAAATATACGCCATACGGGCTTGTACAAAGCAAATATACGCCATATGGGCTTGTACAAAGCAAATATACGCCATACGGGCTTGTACAAAGCAAATATACGCCATACGGGCTTGTACAAAGCAAATATACGCCATACGGGCTTGTACAAAGCAAATATACGCCATACGGGCTTGTACAAAGCAAATATACGCCATACGGGCTTGTACAAAGCAAATATACACCATACAGGCTTGTACAAAGCAAATATACGCCATACGGGCTTGTACAAAGCAAATATACGCCATACGGGCTTGTACAAAGCAAATATACGCCATACGGGCTTGTACAAAGCAAATATACGCCATACGGGCTTGTACAAAGCAAATATACGCCATACGGGCTTGTACAAAGCAAATATACGCCATACGGGCTTGTACAAAGCAAATATACGCCATACGGGCTTGTACAAAGCAAATATACGCCATACGGGCTTGTACAAAGCAAATATACGCCATACGGGCTTGTACAAAGCAAAAGAAATGTCTCATAATATGCTCCTTCTGAATTTTGAAATTCAGTTTTGGAGAGTGGTCATGTTAAGAAGCGTATGTATCGTCATACGTAAATTTGCAATTTGACATTATTTTTTAAACACATGCATGCTATCTTCAGTAGATAGCATGTATATGGATGCTATCTCCAGTAGATAGCATTTATATGGATGCTTTCTCCAGTAGATAGCATGTATATGCATGCTATCTTCAGTAGATAGCATGTATATGGATGCTATCTTCAGTAGATAGCATGTATATGCATGCTATAGATAGCATGTATATGCATGCTATCTTCAGTAGATAGCATGTATATGGATGCTATCTTCAGTAGATAGCATGTATATGGATGCTATCTTCAGTAGATAGCATGTGTATGGATGCTATCTTCAGTAGATAGCATGTCTATGGATGCTATCTTCAGTAGATAGCATGTATATGGATGCTATCTTCAGTAGCTAGCATGTATATGGATGCTATCTTCAGTAGATAGCATGTATATGGATGCTATCGTCAGTAGATAGCATGTATATGGATGCTATCTTCAGTAGATAGCATGTATATGGATGCTATCTTCAGTAGATAGCATGTCCATGGATGCTTTCTTCAGTAGATAGCATGTATATGGATGCTATCTTCAGTAGATAGCATGTATATGGATGCTATCTTCAGTAGATAGCATGCCAGTCCATTTGCACGTTTTGTGTGGTTTTATTTCTGTATGAATGTCATTGAACCTTTTCAAAAAATTGTACAAATAAAATAAAAATATGAACTCATTTAGCTTGAAGGATGAGCATTTTAAGTGACAATGACATTATTGTGTACCATCATCAAATTCATCAAATCTAGAAAATGTCCGTCATGTCCGCATCCATCTTGAATTTAAACGGGGTGGCGGACATGTCGCAAATGTTCTAGATTTGATGAATTTCATGATGATTCGTGAAAAGTAAATACGATCAATTAATCAGCATTTCAAAGCCAGCTAAATTACCTTTTAGTTCATATCAAGATTAACGCTTACTGAATAATAAATGAGAACATTGACGTGGAACATATGCATCTTTTTGGGGTTTTTTTTTTGGGGGGGGCACCCTGTATAACCATAACAATAATGATAACAGAGAGAAAGTAATAATAACAGTCCCAAGTATTTTTTTAAATTAAAATATTCATACATACTCCTAACCTCTAAATAAGGTCATCATCATCATGAATACACTTTCTGTCATAATTGGACATTGCGTGCTTAACCAACTCATTCCTCACCTTCCTATCACTAAGCTAACATAATTATACTGTACAAATCAGTGTTCATAGTTCCTTTTAAGTCTTTCTTGATAAATGACCACCAAGAGTTCGGAGGTCGTCCTGGGTCTGTAAGTGCGGGATAAAGTATTCTAACAAAGCTTTAGGAGCTGGAGTTTCAGCATCTATTCTGAGTAGATGACCTAGAAATTGTAGTCTACCTCGTTTTATTATTTTAATCCAGGGCCGTGTCTCTGTTCGTTGGTTCGAACTAAGATCAATGTACTGTAAAACCCTGTAATTTCGTGAGGGATTTAATTTTTGTAAATTACAGGAGGGATGTGGATTGGCGAAATTAAATACTAGCAAATCTGACAACATTGCATTGAAAGTAACAGTAAAATTTCAAGATTAGTGAAATTAAATACCTGCTAAAATAGCAGTAATTTTAAATTTGTGAAATAAAGTATCCACGAAATGATAGTGTTTTACAGTCCTACATCTGGTTTGTCGAAGACAGAGTTGTCGTAAATATCAAAGGTAACAGAAAGTCACTCTAATACAATGTCAAAAGTAGCCCAACATGGTCAACATATTTTGTGTTTTATAACATATTATCATTATAGGATTATAATTGAACATTTCTTTTATTGTTGTAAACAGATTAAAGAGTGAATGGACCAAGGTCAAAAAATATTATTGCACAAATATAATACAATTGTTAAAGTTACAGTTACAGATGTATTATTTGCCTCTAATCAAGAATATGACACAAATAATTGTATAAATAAAATAATAAAAAGTGTAAATTAGCAATTAGCAAGTTCCATTATGGGAACCATTTAACCAGCTCATTTTTCTTTGAGCTGCCAATCAGAGAATTATAATTCTTATAATTATAGACTATTCAATTCACGATTCAAAAAATGAAATAATGCAGGTACATCGTCATTAAAAAGTGATATTTGTATGATGCAAAGTATGTAATATGTGAAAATATTGAACTGTATGAAAATAATAATTATGTCAATATTATGAAGAGAGGAATAAACACAAAAGATTTTTAAAAAAAATCTGAAGCAGCCCAATATATTTTCTTGGGTTAAAAAATAACAAAACATAGAAATAAAATATAGCATAACATTTCAAACGTAGCCCAGTTGGGCTTATAAAGTGTGGGTTCAGTATCACTGACAGTTGGTTTAAACACTACTTGATTGCATGCATGTGAACATCAGACTGTGACAAATTTCCATTTTCAATTTACACACAAAAATTATTCCAATTGTTGTCTTCAAATCAAGAACTAATCATGGCAGATTCAAAGCTTATATACCAGAAAGAAGATTTCAAAGATTTGACATGTTCTCTGTGCGCCAAGCCGTTTGATGATGGTAAACACCAGGCCAAATATTTACCATGTCTAGACTCGTATTGCAAATCTTGTCTGCAAAGGTTGGTCGATGAAAAATCTACGTTGAACTGCCCCACATGTCATAAAGATGTAATATTACCCGGAAATTGTGATAGCCTACCTAGTAACTTTCTTGTGGAAAACATGAAAAAATACCAACAGATCTTAAATTTGGTAGTATCGTGTGGCAATTGCGATGATCTCCAAGGCGCAGTTAGTTTTTGCCACGACTGCGGTTGCTTCTTGTGTCAACAATGTGTTGATAACCATCAGAAAATGCGCATTCTGCACCACCATAAGATTTCCACGATGGCCGAGTTACGGAAACAACAGTACAATTCCATCATGCAACAGCCCCAACGGTGCAAGAAACACCCTCAGCAACACCTTGACATGTACTGTAAAGAGACACGGTGTGAGAAGATTATCTGTGCAACCTGCGGACTTGTTGATCACCGTGGACATGATCTTGTTGAATTAGATACGGCCACGACTGAAATTGTAACAGCAATGCAACAATCAATCTCTAGAATTAAAGATAAGAATATGGCTTTCATTGAGACCAGAGCAGAGGTTGAAAGTCTACAGAATAGTATGACTGAAGCTGTCGACCAGAGAGAGAAAGAAATGAAGGACACCGTCCAGACGCTTCATGACCTGATCGATTCCCGCTACAACACGGCCCACTCTCACATGACAAATATGAAGAAAATTGAGATGAACAGGTTAACAGAAAACATTGAATATATAGATTTTCTTTCAGCCCAGATATCAAGTGCCTGTGAGTTTGCCCATAACACCTGCGATATAAGTCAACCAACACAGATACTAGAAGCACAGAAACATATCTTTATGAGACTAAATGAGCTTGAAACCGCAAAACTACCAAAGATATCCACGTCTAATAGAGCAGATTTTCCATTGACGGACAATCATCATTCTGCGATGGCAAACATGCAAGAATCCATGTCAGACTTGTGCGAGGTACAGTTATGTCAATCAACTTGTAGTCTACCACAGACACAAGTTGCAAAAGAAAATACTGCTGACAAAGAACCAACATCAATAAGAAAAAGGAAGTCCTTTTTTATGCCTCCCACACAGATGCTGATATCTGGATTGATACTGCTATCCGGACTAGTACTGATTGCATCGGTTCTGCTATTTTATACACTGCCACCACGTGGTGAAATTGTACCAAGTTACTGCAGATTTACATTTGAAAAGATCAAAGATCAATATGGATATGAACCTGGACGATATGGATATGAACGTGGACGGCTAAAGGTCACCATGCAAAGCATAGACTACTACGGGGTGAAGGTGACTACAGGAGGTGCCAAAGTAGAGGTTGACCCTGATATACTCATCAGCCGGACTGTGCTGGATAACAAGAATGGCACCTATACATTTCATGTCAATAGTCGCATTAAGTCTTACATGAAAGTAAAAATAAATGATCAACACGTTTCTATCCCCCTTCCAAAAAGTGACGAATTCTGGTCAGCGGTTTTCATAGTTGTTTTTTTTGTTTGTATTTTGGTGTACAAACAGCAAGAGCTCACCAGGTAACACAGTTAAAAGGGCATTGAGAGATACGTATGGGAGTGCACCCTCAATTATCCTGGAAATCAGTTTTTTGCATCAAAGTAATACTTAGGCATATACTAACTACCATCTGAAACAGTTTACCAACATTCGCCGTTTGTCATACAAAATTTCATGATTTTCTTAGTTTCGATATGATCATATCGAAACTAAGGTGCTGAATTTGGAAGTTATGCTAAGTTTTACTCACGGACTTTCGCGGCAAATCTCAACCCGGAAGTGCTGTTATTTGCTTATTTGGCATGAAGGCGATGTCAGAATTGTATGACATTTTGGATTTGGGCTATGTTGATGAGTATCTTTACGTTATTTGCTCATTTAGTATATCGATACATCTCTCAATGCCCCTTTAATGAACTGAGCAAGGGGGCAGGGGGCATGTGCCCCCCATAACTGAAACTGTAGGGACACTATATGTAATGTGCCCCAATAAAAAGCCACGGGAGTCATGGAATTACGGCGGTCAGATGTATAAATATAGCAATTTTCCGCGCGCATGTGCCCTCAACAAATTAATATTATATAATATTTTTTTATCATAATATAATATAAAGCAGTTTACCAACTCACAGTGTTTACAATAGACAATATAACAACAAATATTAACAACCACCGGCGAATGTCCCAACGAAAAATAAGCAAGGACATTTATAACCGGCGGGGTTCAATTCGCCACCGGTGGATGTCCTTGCTTATTTGAGAGAGAATATAATGAAGGAGACCGTCCAGACACTTTATGACCTGATTGATTCCCGCTACATGTCAAATCTGCTGCAAACTGCGATGAAAAAGTTAACAGAGAGCATTGAATATATAGACTTTCTTACAGCCCAGACACGGCTGTTTGACAGTCCGATTTATTATGACGTCATCTTAACGTTTCTTAATACTTTCGATAGTTCGATTATCACGCAAACCAGTTGAGTGCATGTACTATGTACGCGTCCTATATCTCAACGTGCAATTATGCGCAAGCCGCAAATCTAAGCACCATTTACACTTATTTTTTTCTCGTTTGGCCTCTCTCTAGAGTCTCTTATTTAATGTTGGACCAGCGGGAAATCTTATTATTCATACACTAAATACAAAAATTTCTTGTGCATAAGATGCCATCATTTTCGTATCCGGGCCTCCAATATTTGGTTTGTATGTTAACATTATTTTGGTAACATCGTTTTCAAGTTTGCTTACGAAACAGCAGTTCCCTATATCTCAACGTGCAATCATGCGCAGCTCCGTAAATCTAAGCATCATTTACACTGATTTTTTCCCCATTTGACCTCTCTCTAGAGTCTCTTATTTAACGTTAGACCAGCGGGAAATCTTATTATTCATACACTAAATACAAAAAATTCTTGTGCATAAGATGCTTGCATTTTCGTATCCGGGCCTCCAATATTTGGTTTGTAATTTCACATTTTACTGCTCACACCGTGTGTTTCTTTTAGTATTCGTCATTTGGATTCTCAAAATGGATGCCAGTAACACACAGGCAGTAGGTATAGGACTAGTACAAAAATGTGCCCCCCGATTTGCTTTTTGGTATATTATATCACATTTTGAGTTACGTATAATGTATTTTTATCGAACTGGTCAATCTGCGACATATTTGGCGGAATAACTTACGTTAGCGTTGAAACCGCAACCAAAAAAGTCTTTTTTAGAGCGCGCTAGGCTAAAAAAGCTGAATATCCTAATATTTAGCGGAATAACTTACGTTCGCGTTGAAACCGCAACCAAAAAAGTCTTTTTTAGAGCGCGCTAGGCTAAAAAAGCTGAATATCCTAATATGTGCCCCCCGATTTGCTTTTTGGGATATTATATCACATTTTGAGTTACGTATAATGTTTTTTTATCGAACTGGTCAATCTGCGACATATTTGGCGGAATAACTTACGTTAGCGTTGAAACCGCAACCAAAAAAGTCTTTTTTAGAGCGCGCTAGGCTAAAAAAGCTGAATATCCTAATATGTGCCCCCCGATTTGCTTTTTGGGATATTATATCACATTTTGAGTTACGTATAGTGTTTTTTTATCGAACTGGTCAATCTGCGACATATTTAGCGGAATAACTTACGTTCGCGTTGAAACCGCAACCAAAAAAGTCTTTTTTAGAGCGCGCTAGGCTGAAAAAGCTGAATATCCTAATATGTGCCCCCCGATTTGCTTTTTGGGATATTATATCACATTTTGAGCTACGTATGTTTTTTTATCGAACTGGTCAATCTGCGACATATTTGGCGGAATAACTTACGTTCGCGTTGAAACCGCAACCAAAAAAGTCTTTTTTAGAGCGCGCTAGGCTAAAAAAGCTGAATATCCTAATATGTGCCCCCCGATTTGCTTTTTGGGATATTATATCACATTTTGAGTTACGTATAATGTTTTTTTATCGAACTGGTCAATCTGCGACATATTTGGCGGAATAACTTACGTTAGCGTTGAAACCGCAACCAAAAAAGTCTTTTTTAGAGCGCGCTAGGCTAAAAAAGCTGAATATCCTAATATGTGCCCCCCGATTTGCTTTTTGGGATATTATATCACATTTTGAGTTACGTATAGTGTTTTTTTATCGAACTGGTCAATCTGCGACATATTTAGCGGAATAACTTACGTTCGCGTTGAAACCGCAACCAAAAAAGTCTTTTTTAGAGCGCGCTAGGCTGAAAAAGCTGAATATCCTAATATGTGCCCCCCGATTTGCTTTTTGGGATATTATATCACATTTTGAGCTACGTATTTTTTTTTATCGAATTGGTCAATCTGCGACATATTTGGCGGAATAACTTACGTTCGCGTTGAAACCGCAACCAAAAAAGTCTTTTTTAGAGCGCGCTAGGCTAAAAAAGCTGAATATCCTAATATGTGCCCCCCCGATTTGCTTTTTGGGATATTATATCACATTTTGAGTTACGTATAATGTTTTTTTATCGAACTGGTCAATCTGCGACATATTTGGCGGAATAACTTACGTTAGCGTTGAAACCGCAACCAAAAAAGTCTTTTTTAGAGCGCGCTAGGCTAAAAAAGCTGAATATCCTAATATGTGCCCCCCGATTTGCTTTTTGGGATATTATATCACATTTTGAGTTACGTATAGTGTTTTTTTATCGAACTGGTCAATCTGCGACATATTTGGCGGAATAACTTACGTTCCCGTTGAAACCGCAACCAAAAAAGTCTTTTTTAGAGCGCGCTAGGCTGAAAAAGCTGAATATCCTAATATGTGCCCCCCGATTTGCTTTTTGGGATATTATATCACATTTTGAGTTACGTATAATGTTTTTTTATCGAACTGGTCAATCTGCGACATATTTGACGGAAAAAACTCTTTTTCACAGCTTTCTAGGCTAAAAAGGCTGAATATCTGGATTTGGCCTAGGCCGGAGCTAGAGAAGTTTTAGTCGTCAAATATGTTTGCGTTTCACTGATTCGTCATAATAATGTTATACGTAACTATAAATCTGATATCGCATCCAAATAAAAATAATATGAGCACAATTTTGGATTTGGCCTAGGCCGGAGCTGGAATATCGGTTATCCCTACCATTTCAACGCGAGAGAAATTTTAGACGTCAAATATGTTTCCGTTTCACCGATTCGTCATAATAATGTTGTACGTAACTGACAATCTGATATTGCATCCAAATAAAAGTAATACAATAACAATTATTGACTTTAGCAAGTTTTTAAACCTAAACAATTAATTAGAACCATGTTATAGTAAAATCGGGCTTGTATGAATGGCCACCGTCAGAGATAAATAGCTGAACAAAGTAAATGAACAAAGAACGTGATTAAAATGGATCTAGCAGTGATAAAATGTATTTAAAAGCCCCCCGTCCTAACTGGTGCATATCCCTTTGTTCTATAATCCTTGGTTACGGAGCGGCACGGTTAGATTTACCTTTAGTTTTACCCGATAATCGATAATTGATAATCAATCTGTGCTGCCCTCTGTTGTTGAAGATGCGATTATAAATCGGACAATTTACACGCGATCAAACAGCCGTGCAGATATCAAGTGCCTGTGAGTTTGCCGATAACACCTGCGAGGCTGCGATACAAGTCAACCAACACAGATACTAGAGGCACAGAAACATATTATGAAGTGACTAAATAAGCTTGAAACCTCAAAAATACCTGAGATATCCACGTCTAATAGTGCAGATTTCGCTTTTATGAACAATCATCATTCTGCGTTAGCGAACATGCAAGAAACAATGTCAGACTTGTCATGAGAGATTCGCTACGCCATGAGCTGGGTCATTCGGTGTATTGACTTTTCACCCATTGGCTTTTATTGACATAAATCCTTATAGACAATTTACAAAGGATGTGGGAGGAGTAGTTTTTTCGATATCTGTCAATATTTTCGACCGTTTATATGAGAATCGATGACCTCGATCATGGCGTGTGGTTTGTGTGCCGGAGGACATGTCATAAAATCGGAGATGAATTTGTATTACATTTTAGAGCATTTTAGACCCCTGTGCCGTACGGAGAAAGGAGGGGGGGGGGGCGGCGGAAGTATGCAGAACTCAAGTCTTTTTAAATACTATTTAAATCATGTTAGACTCCACGCCGTTCGGAGGAGGGGGGGGGGGGGCGGAAGTAGGCAAAACTTGTATTCAAATCTTTTTTTTTCTCATTAAAACGTAATTCGTTTAAAATTATATTTTTGATATTAAAAAAAACTGTTTTTCTCCGAATTGTGTTCTACTAGAGAAAGTTAAACCCTCGTATTTCTGCCATTTCGATAAATAAACATGATTAACTTCAAATCGTTTAAAGTAATCATTTACGTCTATGGCACATGTCCGAGAAGTCTTAACGTCGCAGGGTCTTGCATTAAAAGACAGTGGTGTGGAGAAAATGAGCATTTATACACAGCTCTATGGAGAAAAATTTACATAATCGTCGATATCTCGAAAAGAAAATCATTAATTACACATTTTCTTTTATCAAAGTAACTTTTTTGGACAGCCTATATGCAAATCTTTTCTTATAAAAAAAAAGAAGAAAAAAAGACAAATTATATATATAATTATTATCCTCCAATAAGTCCTACTTTGCTGAATGTCAAATTGACTGGAATCTAATTATATTTCATGTCTTATTACACCCATCTTGATCCTTAAAACCACTATCCCCGCCGGAACACCCGTCATCACCCCGCCCACCCCACCCACCCAATACACATAACTCACTTCCTTAACACTTTCCACGCGGCAGGCGTCTGCAGACGACATCCCAAAAGTTCACAAAATGTTTAAAAAACCATATTGTATTGACTTTCAATACCCTATTTAAAATCACTATGAGAAATGTATTGAAAGAAGTACAAACATGCCTAGTCTTGGTTCTGTTATCCTTGAGGTATACTTTGAAAATTGGGAAAGGTTTCTGAAAAATCTGTTTTGCATTATGGCATAACTAATTGCCGCGTGGAAAGTGTAACCTCAACCCATCCCAAAAGCACTAAGACTCTTTCGCAGCAGGTCTTTCCCGGTCCGTGTTAGCTATTTTGGGGTGTTTTCTCAGTTTTTACACTCACTAGTCATAACAATGTGAGAGGAGTTAAAAAAGTGTGGAATAAATTTAGTTTACAATGGCAATATTGCCTGTTGTATCTCGAACATGAGAGATTCGCTACGCCATAAGCTGGGTCATTCGGTGTATTGACTTTTCACCCATTGGCTTTTATTGACATAAATCCTTATAGACAATTTACAAAGGATGTGGGAGGAGTAGTTTTTTTGATATCTGTCAATATTTTCGGCCGTTTATATGAGAATCGATGACCTCTATCATGGCGTGTGGTTTGTGCCATGGTGTGAGGTACAGATATGTCAATCAACTTGTAGTCCACCACAGACGCAAGTTGAAAAAGAGAATACTGCTGACAAAGAACCAACATCAATAAGAAAAAGGAAGTCCTTTTTTAAGCCTCCCACACAGATGCTGATAATATCTGGATTGATACTGCTATCCGGACTAGTACTGATTGCATCGGTTCTGCTATTTTATATGCGGCCACCAGGTGGTGAAGTTGTACCAAGTTGCTGTATATTTACATTTGAAGGACCCGTATATGGATATCAAGTGTTGGTCACTATGTAAAGCATAGACTACTACGGGCAGAACGTGACTACAGGAGGTGCCCATGTAGAGATTGATTATGATATACAAAAGGGTGAATTGTGGGATAACAAGGATGGCACCTACACAATTTTTATCGAATGATACTATGAGTGTTACTTGAGAGTAAAAATAAATGGTCAACAAGTTTCTGTCCGCCTTCCAGAAGCCCCGGTGGGGGGGGGGGGGGCACTCAACTTTTTTTTGGGTAGGGGTGTGCCGCACAGGGTCTCAAAAAGGGGGGGGGGCTACAGAACTGAACTGAGTGGATTTTATGACGAAAAATAGGGTCTTAGGAACTTCAAAAAAGTAGGTCTTGAGAACTGGCCTATAGTTCAATTTTGATAGCAAGAACGCAAATTTCTTTTGGTTTTAGAACGCAAAATGTTCGAAGAATTGGGGCTTTGGAACGCAAAAGTTCGCAATTTTTGAATTGATGCAGGCTCAAAAGGGGGGTCATAAGAGCTAGCAGCAGAGGGTGAAAAAGGGGGTCTTCAGCGTGGCACATACCTATACCCTTTTCCAATGTCAGTGCCCCCCCCCCCCGGCCAGAAGCCTTCCTGAAAGGGCTGATAAGCCACTTTATTGACAGATTCTGGATTCTGGTTTTCAATTTTTAATTGCAGCTTGTTTTTGTGTGCAAAAGTTCATTTCTTTTAGCCATCACACAAACTATTTTCTTCCTGAGATTTGTGAGTTTTTGGCTTTTTTGGGGTCATATTTTAGCCTCTATTATTTTTTAAATTGTAAGTTCCAAGGGAGCCATGAAAAGTGCTTTCTAGTATTAATAATTGTGATTGTAAATTCAATATCAGTATCTTGGGCCTCAAATAATAAACTATACAGTCCTCAAAATAAGTAACTGACCAGGTAATAAATATACTCTTAACTCCAAAACTATAGCTCCTACATAAAAATATTAAATAATAAAGTTGTAAAGAAATTTTTCTTCTTTAAGTTGATACATTATTCATTGAGATCGGTAAATAATTAAGAATGCGACATTGAAAAGGATCAAACAAAGTGCAGTTTACATTTTAACACTTGGAATTTGAACACGCGGGACAGTGTGACAGGTATGTGTATGGGTTGCATTGATCAATTGATGCATCCCCAATCCCCATGTTACTATCGACCAGTGAGTTGTTGCTACAATACAAGTTAATCAATAATCTGCCTGTTACTAGTCCTAGGCTGCGTGTAGACGAACGAAATGTTAAAATGAAAAATGGACTTTGTTTTGGTTTAGGGCACATAACTGAGTTAATATTCATTCAATTTTCACGTGTAATATCTCAAATTAAAGACAAGAAATTTCCTTACAACTTTATTGTCTAATATTTTTACGTTGAAGTTATAGTTTTGGAGTTGAGAGCATATATATTACCTGGTCAGTTACTTATTTTGAGGACTGTAGACTAAAGCAAATAACATGAACCAGTGAATTGGAGTGATAAGATCAGATGTCTGTGATGAAGTGCTGAGAAGGGATCACATCTCTGTGTCAAAGTATGAAGAAACAGTGTGACCCTTGTGATAGTCTTTAATATAGCTTTCCTGATCCATTTAGCCAGGGTGCTATACCGTCTGACTGCCCCATGAAAGAACTGTCCGCAGAGGTACCGAAAGTTTCAATTAGTGTTATGATTATAATCATAAATAAAATATATAATGCATAAAAATGTGAACTTGTTTTTTGTTTATATATATAATTGTTATGTTTTCAAGGTACATTGTAGCTGCCAATCCAGAATGAAAGACCACAATGTAGCCTCGTTTTGTAAACTTATACTAAATAAAAATATCAATAAACTACTTATTATAATTTGGAAGGATCTCATTTCCAAATAATAATAATAATTATGAATATTCTTAAACATGTAAGGAAATGGACTATGTTTGTTTTTGAGCATCTTTTGCCATCGTAATCACTTTGACTTTATTATCATCATATGAAGCTCTCAAGACACCTGTTGAGTGGGAAGGATAAACGTTTCGCTACGGGTTAAGTGACTAGGCACGCCACATAGAGAAGAGATTGGCCGAATTGCTCCTACATGTGTCTTGAGGGGCTGAACTTTGTAACAGCAAAAAGAGTTGGAAAAGTGGAGAAGGGAGAAGTTCCCGGAGTGGAGTTGGTGAACAGAGTTGGAGTAGCGGTAAGCTATTGACAAATTAAGAAGAAGATAGGGGAGAACTCCAGAAAAGATGTGTGCGTGTGTTTTCTTGTGTCTAACCCAGCAGATCAACCCAGTTCCCCTGATGATTATCTAAAAGTAATCACAATATACTGGCAGCCTTCTACAATTGGTTCATTTTAGACCATTTCAACGAATGGAACATTCATGATTTGATGCAATTGATCAAATATACGCCTATTATGCGGGCTTGTACAAAGCAAACAAAAGTGGTTAAGTTGATCTTTACACCCAGGAAATGTTTTGTTAAATAATTTGGTCAAAATAAGGAGTTTTACACAATATAGTATAGACCTACCTTTTTTTTTTAGTGCATAGTGTTGTGTCAGAGACTGAACTTGTTTTGGCTATATTTTTTGGAAACATTGTTTTTAGCATTTTTAAACCCTAAGCTACAATTATTGAGTTGTTTCCATTTTTTAAAGTATGTAAAACTCCTTTTTTTGACAAAATTATTTAAAGAAACATTTCCTGGGTGTCAACAAATATTTGGAAATCCGTTTAGTGCTTTTGTTTGCTTTGTACAAGCCTGTATGGCATATATTTGATCAATTCAAAATGGCTACCCATAGAGGTCAAACAGTGAAACTTGCTAGTGTTGAAGATATTCATTAACTGTTAGGGTAGCACAAAACTAATTTGCTCCCCATAGGTTTTACACACAATTGGTGGCCTATTCAAACTGCTCTATTTCAAATGTGCTAGTGATTTGATTTATGAGATTTTGCAATCTTCTGCTACTTACGCTTTCTGATTATCAAATGGGTATCACTGGGGGTAGGAAGAACAACAAGAATGCATTTTTTCCCTAGCCCTATGTAGTACATAGGGGTATAATAGCCCTATGTAGCACATAGGGGTATAGAACTATTATATTGCTGTACTAGTTTTTTTTGCCGGAACTGGGTTTCGAGACTGAATACGTTGTGTGCGCCCTTTAAGAACACATGTTTGTTCACAATCATATAAATCTTATACCATTGTTCTCAGTGTTCAGTTTTAAGTAAAAATACCAAATCTTATAGAATCCGAAAATTCTGTTTCAGAGATGTGGTCATTTTAAGAAGTGTATCGTCATATGAAAATATGCGTGACAACATGCACATGCATGCTATCTTCAGAAGATAACATGTTTATGGATGCTATCTTCAGTAGATAGCATGCTGGTCCATTTGAAGGTTTTGTGGTTTTATTACTGTATGAATGTCATTGAACCTTTTTTGAAAATTGAACAATATAAGAATATAAATTCATTAAAAAGGGGAGGAGGAAAAACATACTCATTTTGCTCAAAGTATAAGCATTTTAACTTGACATTTAAAGAGACAATGACAATCTGTGGACCATCAAAAAATTCATAAAATCTGTCGTGTCTGAGTCCGCCACCCATTTTGAATTCAACAAGGTGGCAGACATGTCGTAAATTTTCTAGATTTGATGAATTTCATGATAATAAGACACCATCTGAAAAGATAAAGAAACTTTTTACCTTTTATCTTAGACCTATACCCCCTTCTCCTACTCGGAAGACATACCAAGCTTATATGCAATTGATGAGTTGTTTATAATTGAGCCATTTAAGTGGAACATTGCTTTATTCATTTGCATTGTCTCTTGCAAGCACTGTACATTGTCAGGGGAATATTTTTAAAAATGTCAATTTTCCCCCATTATAAAATACAAAGAATCCTCCCTTCCACCTCCCCCAGACACATACCCAGTCAGCTCAAGCCCCAACCCATTATTCATGTCAAAATTACCTAAAATAAGCTGAAAATTGGTCTGCAATGTCTAATTCAGACCAATTTAAACTTATTTCAGGTAGTTTTAATTCAATTTTCTTGCCCCCTTCAGATTCAGTCATGCCATGGTCATGCTACAGAAACACTTAACGCCTTAATGTCTCCACCATGTTAACTTAAATCATGAAAATACTGGAATGGTGAAAACAGGGGTCATCAGCTTACACAAATATTTGGCTTATTTTTCAGTTGATTACTTTTATTTTTTCAGAGGATATTAACTAGATTCAATGCACACATCAAGGTCAAAGAGCTGTTTCAATCCGTATACAATTATTTTATTATATTTTGTGTTCATTGTTGGTTATGAAAGTTCAACTTTTTGAAATTTAAAAATAGATCGTTATAACCATAAAGATAATAATGATAATGACTTGTCCGAGTATTTTTTTAGAATTATATCCAATACAGATATAGTCCTAATTTGTGCATGATAACGATGATTATAATTTCATTGTTTGTGGCATTGAACATGGACCTTCGAACTAAGATCAAAGTATCATTCATATCTAGTTTGTCCATCGAAATGACAGTGTTGCCATAATTATAGCCCAGACTGAGAATGGTGAAAAGTGACCAGATGCCTTATTCTGATACAAATTATTAAAATCATTTGTTTCCATTGGATCACATGCAACCCCAAGTAGCCCAATTCACTACAATACAATGTAAAAGTAGCCCAATTGGATTAACACATTTTGTGTTTGCTATATATATATCTTTATTTGAAGCAGCCCAAGTTGTGCATGACTGAAAGTAGACCAATGCATTTCCATAGGTTAAAAACCATAGATGAAATTTGTTAGAATGAAATTTCAAAAGTAGCCAAGTTGGGCTTATAAAGTGTGGGTTGAATATATCACTGCCACGTCACGGTTTATATAATTACACACTGCTTGATTGCATGAGCGTCAAACTGTAACCAATTTCTGTTCTCAATTTACTAAAAGAGTCACGATTTTGTCTTCAAATCAAGAATTAATCATGGCAGATTCAAAGTTGTTATACCAAAAAGAGGATCTGAAAGATTTGATATGTTCTCTGTGCGCCAAGCCGTTTGATGATGGTAAACACCAAGCCAAATATTTACCGTGCCTAGACTCATATTGCAAGTCTTGTCTGCAAATGTTGGTCAGTGAGCAATCTACGTTGAACTGCCCTACATGTCATAAAGATGTAATATTATCAGGAAATTGTGATAGCCTACCTAGTAACTTTCTTGTGGAGAACATGAACAAATACCACAAGATCTTAAATTCGGTAGTATCATGTGGTAGTTGCGATGATGTCGAAGGCGCGGTTAGTTTTTGCCACGACTGCGGCTGCTTTTTGTGTCAACGATGTGTTGATAACCATCAGACAATGCGCATTCTATGCCACCATAAGCTTTCCACGATGGCTGAGCTACAGAAACAGAAGTACAATCCCATCATGCAACAGCCCCAACGGTGCAAGAAACACCCTCAGCAACATCTTGATATGTACTGTAAGGAGACACGGTGTGAGAAGATTATCTGCGCAACATGCGGACTTGTTGATCACCGTGGACATGATCTTGTTGAATTAGATACGGCCACGACTGAAGTTGTTACTTCTATGCAAGAATCAATCTCTAGAATTAAAGATAAGAATATGGCTTTCATGGAGACTAGAGCCGGGGTTGAAAGTCTACAGAATACTATGACAGAAGCCATCATCCAGAGAGAGAAAGAAATGAAGGACACCGTCCAGACACTTCATGACCTGATCGATTCCCGCTACATCACAGCCCATTCTCGCATGACAAATCTGCGGCAAATTGAGATGAACAAGTTAACAAAGAGCATTGAATCTATAGATTTTCTTTCAGCCCAGATGACAAGTGCCTGTGAGTTTGCTGATAACACCTGCGATATAAGTCAACCAACACAGATACTAGAAGCACAGAAACATATCATTAAGAGACTAAACGAGCTTGAAACCGCAAAACTACTAAAGATATCCACGTCTAATAGCGCATATTTTCCATTTACGGACAATCATCATACTGCGATGGCAAACATGCAAGAATCCATGTCAGACTTGTGCGAGGTACAGTCATGTCAATCAACTTGTAGTCTACCACAGACACAAGTTGAAAAAGAGAATACTGCTGACAAAGAACCAACAATAAGAAAAAGGAAGTCCTTTTCTCAGCCTTCCACACAGATGGTGATTACCAGATCGGTACTACTGATATCTGGACTAGTAATAATTGCATCGGTTCTGCTATTTTATACACTGCCACCACGAGGTGAAATTGTACCAAGTCAATGTACATTTACATTTGAAAAGATCAAAGATCAATATGGATATGAACCTGGACGGCTAACAGTCACCATGCAAAGTGTAAACTACTACGGGCAGAATGTGAATACAGGCGGTGCCAAGGTAGAGATTGACCCTGACATACTCAATAGCTGGACTGTGTGGGATAACAAGGATGGTACCTACACATTTCGTGTCAATAGTCGCATTAAGTCTTACATGGAAGTAAAAATAAATGATCAACACATTTCTATCCGCCTTCCAAATAGTGCCGAATTCGGGTTAAAGGTTTTCATAGTTTTGTTGATGTTGGGTATTTTTGTGTACATAGAGCTCACCAGATAACACAGTTAATGAACTGAGCAAGGGCGGCAGAACAGGGGGCAGGGGGCATGTGCCCTCCATAACTGAAACTGTAGGGACACTATATGTAATGTGCCCCCATAAAAAGCCAGGGGAATCATGGAATTACGACGGTCAGATGTATAACTATAGCGCGCATGTGCCCTCAACAAATTAATATAGTTATTTTAAAAGCTTGTGTAGCCAAAATGTACCTGCAATTAAGGGGAAAATTAGAAAAAAATATTGAGCGTTACGTGTGCATTTATTTATCAGAAATGTCTTGTTGGTTCACTTTCACTTGTTGCTCCTACAATATGAAAAACTAGCTTCGCCACTGACGTAGGCCCAATATCTGTGCAATTAAAAATATCCTGAACCAACAAGACGTAGCCACCATTTACTTTACATTATTAGGGAAAGTTTATAAATATCTTTTAGATTTGTAGTTGTGTGCATGTTTTGGTCAATGAAATTTGGGATCCCCGCCCATGGTTTTATGCTAAATCATCGTTCATAAAATAAGATTTTTGTTTGCAATTTTAGGCAAAATTTAGATCCAAATTTACTCCCTGACACCGTATACTACCAAAATCTTATAGCCCATGGAACTTAATTATTAAATGAAACAGTTTTCGAAAGGGGTTGAGAATGCGCTTTCCGGTGTTTTAACCCTTTGAACACTGATACCCGTGAGTAAACGGTAGCCCCACCTGTGACACCCCTGCCAAAATACCCCTCAATAGGGCATAATAATGTCACTGTCTGTTACGTTGCCATAACAGTTACTAGCACTTTCTTAGTTGCCCTATGTATCCTTACCGTGTCTTGTTCATCCTTATTACTATAGTCAGAATCATATATATCCTCCGTATCAGAGTCCATGACCCTTGCTAAAACATCTGCTGCCGACGGCGCCATTGAAAAATCCGAAATTTCGACCAAAATTGATGAAATAACACCCCAGTTATCAGCATAGATCGTCTTCAACGCATTGTCAGACAAAGCTATGTGCAGCCCGTAGCCCGCAGACTACTCTCCGGGTCAAAGGGCATGTTGATATTCGATGGGGATTCCTTCAAAGCTTGTAAACAGTGCGCACATGTTAGCGGCTTTATACCGGCCGCCAGTGTATATATGATACACATATTTTAATAGGCTTTATACCGGCCGCCAGTGTTCGAAGGGTTAAAATCACAAGAAATTCAAAATTGCTTTATGGAGACCAGAGCAGAGGTTGAAAGTCTACAGAATACTGTGACAGAAGCTGTAGACCAGAGAGAGAAAGAAATGAAGGAGACCGTCCAGACGCTTCATGACCTGATCGATTCCCGCTACACCACCGCCCACTCTCACATGACAAATCTGTGGCATATTTAGACGGACAAGTTAACAGAGAGCATTGAATCTATAGACTTTCTTTCATCCCAGATATCAAGTACAGTAACAAAGCGTTGTTGATTTGAGATAAACCCTCTGTTCATATGCAAATTACTAGAATGGCGAACCTTATTTGGAAACTACTAATGCATTAAGCATCGATGCAAAATTGTAAACAAACAAAAATGTTCGCAAAATGTGTTCATTTTTTTCGGCGTATAAATGCATTTCGAAATGCAATCCTTAAAGTTAGCAAACAGCTTTATATACCGAAATGTAGCTATATCCCTGCGGAATTTTTTTGGCGAGGGCCATATGTCACGGCTCACTCCCAAAGCCACAATTTTAGCCCGAACGATCGCTACCCAGCACAAGAGAATCGCCATTTTGCATCATCCCGTGGTAAAATGTGATCCCTTTCATCTAATGAACTGTACCACTATTGAAATGGAGGGGTGTGTTTTGATTTGATACAAATATTCTATAAATATGTATTAAAAAAATTAAATGCATTCTTGATTTAATTTTTCTCAGAATGTTAAAGGTGTGTGAATAAAATGCTATTTAAAAAATATTAAATTTCACAATTACTTGCGAAATAATATGTCTTCTCTAATGTTTACCTTTTGTAACCCAGGCCATTCAGAAGTTCCCTCGCCCATGTACAGAGAACGGACGATGTCCAAATAAGGGCCTAATTATAATAAAACGTAAACATTTTCCCAATTTTTTAAAGAGCAGCTATGTTTTTATGTCAAATTAAGCCTATTAAAACATGTTTTTTACTTGTATTCATCAATTATCCAATATGCTATTCACATATGAATGATGTAAATATGTTTGGTCGTTGTTGAACGGGGTTCAACAAGGTCTTCGTCGTTGTTTATCTTGAATCGACAACGGTAAGACGGGTTTATTTTGCTACCGTTGTGGATACTAGATAAACAACTCCGAAACCTTATTGAACCCCTAATTCTATCATAGATATAATCTCCACTTGTCTGGTGTTTATGGCAGTATTTACTGTATTGGTTCTATATATCTCAGTTGCGTTATTTTTGTTACTGCCACTTGGTGGTGAAATTTAACCAAGTCGCTGTACATTTACATTTCAAGAGATCAAAGGTCGGTATGGATATGAACCCGAATGGATAAAGGTCACCATGGAAAGGTTAGACTACTACTGGCAGAAGGTGACTACAGGGGGTGCCAAGGTAGATGCTTACTATGGGTATAAGAGACTTGTAACAGACCATTCAAATGGTACTTATTCATTTACAATCCAATATGAATATAAGAATTATTTGGAAGTAGAAATCAACGATGAATGGATACGCCGGTCTATTCCTATGAAATATCACCTTGATTACATAAAGGTAGGCATTGTGTCCTACCTAACAATGGGTGTAACCATAGTTGTTGGTATAGTTTTACTCATAGTTGTAATTACAGGGTGGATATATTGCTATTGTGTGTGACCGCTGAATGCTAATACTGAAACGTGCAAATGTTCGCACTTCTCATGCTCCAAGCAGCTACTGCCCAAATAAAATCATGTGAACATATTTATTTTGTATATAAGTCTATGTAATGAACTTTCAAATTACGAATTAAAAAACATGCGAGATGACTGAAAGCCGACAAAGCGCGAACATTTAATCGCGTGAAAATTACCACTTTTACAGTAGTCTAGTCTAGACACAGATCTTGTTTTGGAAAGTATTGTTGTGCTTTATTTCATCTTGGACTTGTTTTATAGTCTAGAATTTATATACATGTTCTTCAAAGTACAGTTGTCGCTATGAAATATATTAAAGGCAAACCAATTCCTTTAGTAAGGAGAAGTGGGAAAAAGTGTACTTTGTATCCCAGATACTGGTATACCAGTTTCTTTCAATACTGGAACATAAAAGTTGCAAGTATTACTCGATACTGGTACGATTTTACTGTTCCAGTATCGGTCAATACTGGAACAACAAATTATGTTCCAATATCGAGCGATACTGGAACGTTTTTATCAGGCGATACTGGTATACATGTTACCAGTGAGATTTTGTCCCAGTATTGAATATACTGGTACAAAATTATGTTCCAGTATTGCCCGATAGTGGAACATTTTTATATGTGCCTGTGCCAGTATCGGCCGATACTGGAACATTGACTTTGTACCAGTATCGAACGATACTTACCATATTAAACGATACTGGGTGTTCCAGTTTCGGACGATACTTGTCAAGTCCAGAATCTAGGACCAAAAGTTCACCTTTTCCGAGAAGTGTTTTGATGTTCTGAAAAAATGGGCTTTGTACATTAATTAGTGCTCTCCTGATTAATCCTTCATAACTGGAAGGAAAGAGCCAATATCAAGTCATTTAGGGGGACTTCAATTACTGCCCAATACCTGCAGACTTTGCATTCTTTTCTATCCCAGTAGGCCTAAAGAGTACTTGTCAGTAGCACATTTTCCATGCATCTGTTTGACTCTGGGTGGTCAAAATAAAATATTTTCTTGCTGATGGCTGATGCAATAGACCAATGAAATGCAGAAAAACCATTACGAATTAATTAATATTACTGAGGTGTAATAGTAATCAATTGAAAAAACTCTGGAACTTTACAAACGTGCCATAAATAAGCCTTTGATATTATAAGCACAGTTGCATTCTTGGATTTGTACAGGTACCAACAGGTACCACATACTATCAGGTTCAATGATGCTGCAAAAAGTTCAATGGTGTTACTTTTTACTCAGAATAATAATGGGAACACCCAATGATCCACAGTTTCAATCAAGTATGCCAAATATGTTAGACTAGGATAATTCAAATAAAACTGTATTCTATACATCACTGTAAAGGTCTGGTGTGTGCATTTTTTCATAATTTTGCAAATAGGGAATTTACATGAAATTATAAAGAACTTTGGAAATGGAATAAGTGCAAAATTAACATTATTTTTCTTTTGTTTCAATTTGTTAAATGCTAGTTTAAAAGAAAACTACATGTATTATAATAATATAAGTGGTTTGTTTTTGGTCCCAGACATGACATCCCTGCAAGTATAATGGAACATTCTCCAGCTGTTGAATTATCATTCTTTCTCTTTAGCTTCAATTTGTTAAATGCTAAAGCGAAAAGAAAACCACATGTAAACAGGTGTTTGTTGTTGTTGTCCCAGACATGACATCCCTGCTAGTATAATGGAACATTCTCCAGCTGTTGAATTTAATGACACCTTCTGTCAAATTGTTTCAAACTACATAAAACAAATAAATATTGATTATGAAAATTCCAATAGATCAATATTTTAGATACAGGATTTTTTGCACTATTCCAATTTCACTCAGTGTTTGTTCGGTTGCTGGATTGGGCTATAACTAAGGCCAAAAAAAGGGTGCCGAGGCCTGTAAAAAGTTGCACTACCAATGTTTTTTTCTATGGGCTCAATGAAAATTGGGCTACTGTTTGTAGTTGGCTGCGTCTGGGCAGTTAGCAACACTGATTTCGTCATAACACATGGTTAAAGATTGTTCAGCGCAACAGCCACAACGGAAAAATAAAACAATATGGCCGCTTTGGTGTCATCGATCACCACCACTCCAGAGATTAGAGACGGCAGGATTTCAAGGAAAGTTTTTGGCTTAAATTTGGTTGCATACATTAAGTGACATTATGCTAAAAGACCAGCCTATTTAGCAATGAAGGAAATGAGAGTACTAACAACATAACATTCTCTGCGAACAATTATTCAATCAGATATAGATATGACCTCTATACTCGCCGATGGGACTGCCAAATTCAACAACCCATAATCTGTATCCACCATCTTACAGGACAAAATGCCTATCGATTGGACAAAGATTTCTGTTGCTATAAAAACATTTATGCCGATCGAATTTCACGGAGATGTTTCAGCGTAATTTCTCAAACATATTTCTGCAGAATTTCACAAAGATATTTGATATTGATGGTATATGTGCACAACAACTGTAAGAAGGCACTACTGGGTTGAACAATACACAAACAGTAGCCACCATGTTACATTACAGGGATTCCGGTGAGACAACATTTAAACAGAATTTCCCAGCAGATAGTTTAGCTTTCTGGGCTTCTCAAAGATATTTCTGAATTTCGCAAAGACATTCCTGCAAAATATCTTGAAATCATCTGTGTAGAATTTCTCGAAGTCATATGCTGAATTTCTCAACAGGAATTTCTCAAAGTCATGTGTGCTGAACTTTCCAAAATCTTTGTTGCTGAATTTCTCAAACACATTTACATCTGAGTTTTCTATGAAATTTCTGCAGAATTTCTTGAAGATATTTCTCAAGTTCAAGTATCAACAATATCTTTATCTTAACCAGATCTCTCGAAAACATTTCTGCACAATTTCTCACAGACAAATTTGAAATTACTTAAAAACATTTATGCATAAGTTCTCAAAGACATTTCTGCAGAATTTAATGAAGACAAAATAATACCTTACAGATAAAAGTATCTTTGTTTAAAAACAAGATTTTGTCTTAAACTGTAAGCCTATGTTGGGCAAAACTTTTGATATATTTTTGGTAATCGGATATCCTTCCGATCATGTTTGAGCAACAGGGAGACAAATCCAATCCCACGATGTATCAGCAAAACAATTGTAAGAAACATCCTCGGCAAACATTGGTCATGTTTTGTCGGACGGCTGATTGCAAAGTATTGATCTGTCAAACTTGTTCTCTAACTAACCATCGCGGCCATGACCTCATAGAATCTGAGGCAGTGGTTGCAGAAACAAGGCAATCTGCCACAAGGTTATATAACAAGAACCAGATATTGATCGCAAAACACACAGATGTTGAGACCAAGCAGAATACATTGATCAAAGATTTTGATGTGACGAAAAAAGACATGGATACTTCAGAGCAGGATGTTATCGATTTGATCATATCCAATCACTGTCAAGCGCTTTCAGATCTAAGGGAGCTGTACCAAACAGAGATGAAGCGATTGACGGGGATCACTGAATCTATAGATGATCTTGCATCTCGAATGACCAGTGCCTGTGACCTTGTAAACGAATCCTGTATCAATCCACAACAGCTACTGTCCTCGCATAAAGAAATCATGCAACAACTTCACGAACTAGAGAACACAGAACTACTGGAGACTACGTCGGATAAGACAGACTTTGCTTTTACCGATAAGCGTGGAGTTGCTACAGCACAAATTCAAGGATCGCTGCCGCACTTAGGCGATGTGAACTGGTTTAAGCGCCCTCACGAGCCTGAGAAGGGTAAAGGAGATGTGCAAGGAGTAGTAAACCAATCAGCTTCATCGATACGTCTGATAAGTTGGTCATTCTGTCTGCCTATCATAAAGATATTTGTTATATCAGTAATGATAGTCTTTGTAGCAATATTAATACATCGAGTTTACAAACCAATTGCAGCCCCACATTTTTGCACTGTTCAGTTAGGACAGCCGTCCAAGAAAAGCGGCCACTTCAAGGCCACTTTACAAACTGTTGATCTCAACGGAAATGTTATTACCACTGGTGGCGCAAATATTGAGGCGTACTACAAGTCTAAGAGTGATAAAGTCACAGTCCAAAACAATAACGATGGCACCTATGACTTTGTATATGAATACAAAAGACGTATACATGTGTCAGTAAACGACGTTGAATTGCATCCTCAACAACTTGACCCGCAGGTGGACCCAAGTCGTTGTACCGTTCAGCTAGGACTCCCGTCTCCAAAGAATGGATTCTTTAAGGCTATCGTGAAAACTATAGACAGCGATGGATATTTGATCGCTATAGGTGGCACCAATGTGGAAGCTTATTTTGAGGTCATAGGTCAGCGACATCCAATCACTGTGCGCGATAACGAGGACGGTACCTATGAATTGTTATACAACTTTACTAGATGGCTACGAATCACGATAAATAGAGTTGAATTATGGGATCAGTTGAAGATGCAAGTTAATCCGCATCGATGCAGAGTTAATTTACTACAGAATGAAACAAAGGCAGAATATTTCATGGCCACAGTGCAAACTTATGACCCTAAAGGACGACGAATAACCAGCGGCGGGGCCTCGATTGAAGCCTACTACGACCCTAAAGACTCTCTGGAGGCAATCCACATCATTGATAACGACGACGGTACATACAGTTACGAGTACAATTTTCGCAAGTGGGTGCATGTTAGAATCTTTGGAGTAGAGCTTTTCTACCAACGGCAATCGCGGGTTGATCCAAAACGTTGCAAGATTAGGTTCTACAAACCATCTAAAAAGGATGGACACTATGTGGCAAAGTTGCAAACTGTAGACTCGTTTGGGCAGTTAATTACTGTCGGTGGAGCTAAGGTGGAGGCCTACTATGTCTCTTCTCCTGCAAAAATTGTTGTGCATGATCTACTGGATGGAACCTATGTGTTTGAATACGATTTGAAGTGGTGGGTGCGAATCATAATCAATGATGTGGAAATCAAGGGCAGAACAATCTAATGATATGGGGTCAAATGGTTTTTTTAATGCACGGAATGGAAGCGTAAGCTTACTCATTGCACAGTTTTATTTCGTCCGTAAAATTATATCATGGGATACAGTAGTAGATTATGGGTCTGTCATCTGTAATCCCGGCCCTTTTGTACCCAGGCCATAGCGGGGAACATGGTTAGCAGCCCAGAGTTTGTTGATATTTAGTTGAGGAGACAGATATCGATATAGGACCAGAAAAACAGAAAAAATGTGGGGAAATGTTGGGTCTTCAGTGGGGATTTGCTATACTCTGAGAGGGCCAGGAGTTTGTGCCGGGAAATTAACTGACACTGTCGGAGATCCTACAACATAAATGCAGCTAATCAGTTGTGCGTTGATGGGCGGGAAAATGCATCACAAACCAGAGAACATGAAAGAACATTGAAATCAAACTTGGCAATCCAATGTAAAACTGAGCCATAGTTCGGGGGTAGGTCGGCTGGTACTTGCAAAATTTCCTCGGGTTGGGGATTTGTCGTTAAATTGTATCCCACCCTACGGGGAACTCCCGAGAAGTAGTCCGATAAGGGGCGAGGTGGCGCAGTCGATTAGAGCGTCGTAACACTGCTGCGCACTGTAGTTCTGTTGGTGGATCGTTTGAGCGTGAGTTCAATTTGATACACCAACACAGCCTCGTCCCCATGCCTCCTTCAGACCGTGCAGACTGAAGTAGGCATGTAATGGCGCATCGTGGTTCGGAAGTCACATAGAAATGTTGGTCCCATGTATCGGAACAGACTCCTTCGTAAAGAGTAGGTCTGTATCTGTACCCAAGTATTCCTAGGTTCCAGAGATACGCAGTGCGACTATATTCATTTAATGAATTCTGCACTTTATAGGAAGAAAGGAAAGAAGGATAGATGCTAGTCAAGACAATTGAGTCCATACCTTCTTCCCCACAGTACCCCAGCCATATAGAGGTTACCTTGTAATGGATTAGCGGCCATCTTGTCGGGCGGGAATACTAAATTGTGTTTAAAATTTTCAGCTAAAGAAGATACACCTATTTCATAATATTTAAGCCTATTTGATTGCACAATTCACGCTATGAACTGGACTTCATGCAATAAACTCTACAGTCATCAAAAAAAGTAACTATGCAGGTAATAAATGGACTTTTAACTCTAAAAATATATATCCTACCTAAGAATATTAAATTATAAGATTGTTGAGAAATTTATCTTCTTTAATATGATATATTGCACGCTAGGATCTGTTGAATATTGAAGAAGTGACAATCTGAAATGTAAGGTCAAGTCACAATTTCATTTTCACATTTCAACACGGGGGAGAGTATGACAGGTAGCGTGTGTGTGGCGTATTGATCCATCGGAACAATTCAGCCGACTGTCCAACCTGCAAATGCATCCTCCAATTGCACTACCGGTAATCGATAAGGTACCCCGTAGATGGGTCCGCGTGTAGAAAATAAAAATTTGTGAAAATGAAAATCGGAATTCACCTTACATTGGGGAGTGTCATTTCCTTAATAATCACCTGATCCTAGCGTGCGATATCTCATATTAAAGATGATGAATTTTTCAACAATTTTATTATTTGATATTTTTAAGAAGAATATATATTTTCAGAGTTAAAAGCCTATTTATTACCTGTATAGTTACTTTTTTTCTACTAACAATGCCATTCTGGATTGGAATGCACTGCCACCAATGATCCAGGTTTTGCCCACTAAGTGTGCCTTTAAGCAAAATGTCAAGCAACATCTGGCTACTATGTCCCTGAATCAAGAGAGGTCTGATTTTACGGTGTAAGCTTGTTTCCATGTCCCTTAATTTTCTCTTTTTTTGTTTGTTTCGCACTTCTTCACAGCCTCTGCTTTCTTTTGGGACCCCATTGGAAATAAGCTTGCTCCTTATTGTCAGGATTAATGGGCTATCCTGGTATGTCAGGTTTGGTGTCAGTGTCTGCCATCCTGGATGGCATTGTGGTGAAATGTTTGTTATTTATGTTGTTATGTAATTTATTGTAATTTATTGTAATTTTGTAAATTATATATTTTTTTTTCTTCTTCTATCATTTTGTTTATATATGCTGACGATGCCGAATAAAAACAAACAAACAAACAAACAAACAGACTGTAGTCTATTGAATGTAGAACAGACTGGGTGCGAATCCCTTTTCTTGTTGTCTGTTCCACCCAACGAGATAAATATAAGTAGAGCGCCCTCCTTGTTTAGAAAATGAAGTAAAAAAACCCAAAAAAAATAATTTTATGAAACTTCATCGTTTTGCAAAATCAATCACATAAGTAAGTAAATGCATCTTCCATGCACATATTTTGGCAGAGAATCCCGTATCACGATTGACCGAAAAGGGTTTATTTCCAGTTATTTGAGTATTTTGAGTGCCGTCTGCTCGCAAAATTGTATTTAAGTTGCCGTTCTATTTGCAAATCCACTAAATCCCCTAAATTTAATCGATTCATTAATGAACCGTTGCTGCAATTGGTCGCAAACTGGATTCACGCGACCAATTGCGGCAACGGGCCCTGAAATAATATTACTGATTTCAGAGAATTATATTGCTGTCTTTTGTTTAACACTGATATCTTATGTAGCTTAAACTAAGTAATTAAGATATCCAAAACAAAAGTTGATGACTATTTCTACATTTCTAATGTATAACTGATTGAATTCACCATGTTTTGAAAGATTTGGCGTTTCATCTGTAATTTTACACGATTTCGAGCGCGAGATTTAGGGTTGCATTGTAAATGGGCTGACCCTAGCTACAGTCGTCGCTCTACCTATACCTATCTTGTTGGTTCTGCCTTGTTAACCTCTATTCTCTACAACTCACCTCCACAGTAAAGTGATGTAGTTAAGTCTACACTGATACCATCATTAGCTTTATTCAGTAGGTGCGTCCACATGCCTATTGATGGCTTTCTGTATAAACCGGAGCCAGTAGCCATCAGGACCTGGACAAATTAGACAATCAAATATAAGCATCTCAAAAAAAGTTTGATCATTTTGTTTTCAATCACCAAATGTTTGCACATTTTGTGATATAATCATAAAGTGTTTCATACCAATGAAAGCTGTTGCGTTCCTCTTTCTAACAAGCTCTCATTTGTAGCAATCACTTATTTCAGTGCTTAGCCATCTGCTTGTGAATGTGGGGAGGTCTCATTCAAAATGTGCCAAATTCACCAGTATTTTGTGTTAAAACCCCCAACTCTGTCGTCTGTTCAATGAAGTGTTGTTGTAGTGACAACTACAACCCAACTCTGTCGTCTGTTCAATTAAGTGTTGTATCGACAACTACAGTGTAGAGTGATGCTCTAATGACTTTAGAGTACCATATAGTGATGATGTTGGCACATTCAGATTGAGACCTCCTCATATTAGCTGAGTACTGAAACAAGTAATTGCTACAAATGAGGTATCATTGGAAAGAGGAACACACCAGCTTTTTTACTGATATGAAACACTGGTTTGCTACAGTGGTCTTATAATGTATAGGCTGTACTATATGTGTGGTGGCATGGGAAAACCCTTCACATGGTCATTTTCTAGCAACATGTTTTTTTTTCTTTGGCAGAGAGCTTCATACTCTACTGAATATAGGACTGTTTAAATGTTTCAGAAATTCCATCTAGCACTCTAGTTATAGTATTTTATAGTCGGCAAGTTTAAACGCAACACTAAAAATTGAAACTGACAATTCAAAGGTGTACACAAAATCTTTTAAATGCTCTAATAAAAATAAAACTACATTGTTATATCACACAGAATAGCTTGTCATATGAAAAGGACTTTTGATATGAACCTAGTTTTTTTTGCGATATTATTAACAATTGTAAGTTCTTCACTTTCAAAATCTTTACAATGCATTGTCGGAATTCACAAGTGGTTACCATGGTAACAATGTCATTTTACGTAAACATAGCATTTTACCCACAAAATTTGATAAACAAGGTTCAGAAAGTACTAAAATAAACTTAACATCTGGAATTTTGCATAAAAAACTCCTGGAGACTAAAGTTCAAGGTATAATCTCTATCTTGGGACCAAAGTTGGAAAATTGACTTGGAACTCATATGTTAGGAATATTTTGGTATGACCCAGATATCTCAATATTAACACTAGCGACTTCCGACGGGTTTTCCCATACCACCACACATATTTGGAGTTGTGAACGGTTGTCTTTATTCTTCATGTAGTATTTTTGTTATTTTGATATTTTAACATTTCTTATAAATATGTTATACATATTTCATTCATAGTGTTCAAAAGAGAGTAAAACATGTTTTTTTTAAGCCAATCCACGGAATGGCAATAGCACACAGTATTGTTGGGTGGCTGATCCAGAATTGACAACCAATGAAACTAGTGACATGTATGTTGGATGCAAAATCTTAAAATGACTGGGAATTAATAGAACTGTGGAATTACGAGTAATAATGCCTGTTTAATTTCAGAAAGAAAAGTGAGAAGAGGCATTTGAGCCGAGTCAGAAAGCAAATAGCTTGCTATTCGACCATCCCGTGAAATGGCTTCAAAATGTGGGGCTTTATTAAAATCAGTGTAACATGGTAATGCAATGGTCGATTTTTAAAATTCTTCTTTTGAATGAAAGTTAAATTAAAGGTCTTTCTTTACAGTGCTACCATTGGTTTTGAATATGCCTGCTTAACATTTTTGCGACTCCTTTGTGAACAAAGTGCCCGTTCTTTCTGACTCACTCTGTAGTGTAGTTGATCGTTACCACTATCACCAAGGCAACATGAGCTTACCTGTATGGGTACTCCGAGCTTCTTAATAATATTGGACACTTTTTGTTTCATATCACCGAGGGTTGTCTTGCCTCTACCAACACCAAGCTGAAATGCAATTAGGCAAACAAATCTGTAAAAACAGGTTTTTTTGTCGCCTATCTATTATTCATTAGGCCTTGTTCTACCAAGGCATTACATGTAATACCTTGGTTCTACAGACCCGGCTTTTTTGTGAATTTGAAAATTTATTTAAAACATTATTTTTATTGTTGTTTATTGTTTTGGTTTTGTTTAATAATTTTTGAAATATTTAAAATAATATGTGAAATATTTATTTTATTTAATTTTGTTGACAAATTCAAAAGTTGTTATGAAAATATATCACATTTTCCACAAAAATGAAGAAAAAACCCCATTAAAAAACCAAAACAAAAGCATGTGACTGACAGCCCCTACCTTAGAGGTCCGGAAATTTGTAGAACAGGGGGGGGGGGGGGGGGGGGGGGGGGGTTGCCTTACAGATAATTTTGAAATTCCCAATATCACTGTCAATTTCTAGGTGTGCTAAATTCATGGTCTTCAATATTTGTTGGAATATAATTATTACATGGAGATATGTCTTTCTTTTCTCATGCTTAACCTGTGGATATGAGTACATATTACATTACATATTACATATTGTTATACTGTACACAGCGCCCTACCTCGGGCATTAACGGTACAGTGCCCCTGGAACCTAGGGGACATGAGTTTTTGTGTACACAGACCGGGATGATCCCCATACAGCGTAAGAGCAAGAATTTAACACCATGGCCAATAAAAAATGAAACAAAAAAAGTTGTTTGGTTAGACTTGACCAACCGACACAACTTTGCAGGCCTGATGACTCACAACTATTTACACTCAAAATGTTCCTTCAAATGAGCGAAATGATACAAAAACAACTCGAATTACTTATTTTCTCATTTTGTACAATAAACATTAATTACTTACCTGATTTGTGAAAAACATCACCTAGAAATGGAGAGAAAAAAAGAGAAAAATGTAAAAAGAATCTTTCAAAATAGCACAATGACTAATAGTTTGCTACTTTGTTATATTTTTTCAGATGACATCAATTCCTTACAAACATTTTAGTAGGATTCATTCTTCCCAATAGGGTTTCAAAGCCAATGCTGACCAGAAATTATCTCACATACGGAATCTTTTGTCTATGATAATCGACAATGACTGCTCGATGTTTGCATCGCTGAGTTCCAGACCTACAATAGTGGTCCTGGGGCATGTCACCTTCATCCACTGCATATGGCAGCTTTTGTCATTATAAGGCTATATTAAAAAAATCTTTTGTCTCAAAGCTCTTCAGTTTTTCAAAACCTAATGCGGAATGCGTTTTTTTTTTTTTTTTCAAATATAAAATATTGAAATCCTTGTAAAAGTGACCTTTTGTATTTAAAATGATGCTTTCAAAGAAAATCTGAAAAAATCAGTGACATTTTGGGATTTTTTTTGTTGTTGTTGAAAAAAAGAAAAAAAAAAAAATTGTAACAAAATTAAAAAAAAAAGGATTTTTCTTCTTTCTAACGCTCACCAATTAACTAATGCACGCAGGAGCTTTGAGACAAATGATTTTTTTAATATAGCCTATTGATATTGTAAATGTTTCATTTACACAGTGGAGCCAACAATGCAAAATATCTCCTAACTTGTTGAAGGGTATTATTTTTTTATTTTAAAAACACCCCCCCCCCCAAAAAAAAAACCAAAAAAAACCTGGCAAACAGTAGTATCAAATACAGGAGTAAATTAGGAAACAAATTACATAGAAACCCCTAGAATTCTGCGTTATGGACTTCTTCTGCGCAATATCAGCAGTGCAACAGTGATGATTCCTTATCTAAATACTATTTGTGGCGAGTCTGTCTGTCCAATGACTCCGAGTATAGATTCCTGCCCATCTGTCCGTGCAATCGCTATGCGCAGGGATCTTCGCCCCACGTAGCAACCAGTGCCACGCAACAGTCACGAAAGTGTCACGCACGGCCCGCTACTGAAATTTTGATTTTCTTTAATCCCGGTAGCTACTATTTGGACTCAAATTGTGGCTTACGGATTGAGTGATATGATCTTCACCCAAAATATTTTCATTATAAACATAGCTACATTCCTGATGTAGCTGTTTGTTATCCTTGAAGATCGCATCGCAATAAGCATTTATACAGGATAAAATACGACCGACAAATAAAATATTTTACGAACTTTTCTATATGTAAACAAACGCTTGCACTGTTGCTGCGCGCTCGCGTATAAACAAAACATGGAGCACGCGCGCGTAATGGCGCAGACCGTAAGGTGCGTACGCGTTCGTGGCGCAAACTGGGTCTTATAGGGCGGGTAAAAGGACCGTGTCTCCGCAGTGCAAACCGTTCAGTAGACCTACAAAACGGCGCACCAGGAGACGAGAACAAAAGGTCAATCATACAGTCAGGATAGAGAGAGGACTCCAATTAACTTTAACTCCCCCGGGCGTGTTTTTGTATGAGTTAAACTATGTATATGATCAGGATGAAACGGATGAAGGTGGGGTCAGTCTCTATGCGCCGGGAATCAAACCCAGACCGTGAGCGTGTATGAAAACATGATCTGGCCACTGTGACGGTCATGTAGTACCATGTTCGGCTTTTATTCCACACAAGTTGACATCATATTTTATCCACATCTGGTAACAGACAAAATTCCCAGCTTTAATTTGGTGCCGTTTTCAAGTCTCAACTCGGACTATTAGCCGAGATATGGTTCAAAGAAACATGCGCATTTATACATATACAGTTGTGAAAGGTATCCCGGGGTTTTCCCCGGAACTATTTAGTGACGTACTACCGCAAGTGTGTAGTGTTGTATTTTTACACTATTGCAATAGGCCAATCATGGGATGTCTGTTATATACATGGGAGTGTTACATGGATATCGGAAAACGCATTAATACATTATACGTTTAGGCATGGAGGAATGTGGAGGAATAATCCCTGGAATTATTAATGTCAATAGGCAGAAAAAAACCCGGATATTGCACGCACAGTTCTCAAGACTGGGCACAGATGATCATGACGATATACACCTCCTTCCGCTGACTCTTAAACTAAAAACCCTCTGAAATAAGACCCCACTATAAAACCTAACCCTATGCCTACACATATTATAGGCCTACTGAATTATATGGATAGTATGTGCATGGGGTAGCCTACCTGGATTTACGGGCACATGGGGTTCCTGTATCATGACCTGTGATAATTGGATTTTAAGAGTAAGAGTACACATCCCATGAATCCCCAACCCGAGAACCGCCCAACCCACGAACCGCGAAATCTAGTAAGTTACTAATACTAGGCTACTGTTGCAGAATTGGTAAATTTTTGGAATTTTTTTTTGAAAAAAAAAAAAAAAAAAGGAGAAAAAAAGAGGATTTTTCTTCTTTCTAACGCGCACCAATTAACTAACGCACGCGGGAGCTTTGAGACAATGGTTTTTTTTAATATAGCCTAATAAATTATTTGAAAAATTGGCATATTATTTAATACATTTCAATCTCTTGTCTATGAACATATCATAATAGGTCCTATATCTTAACCACCACATCATTTACTCCAGGCTGCCAAGAGGTTGCTGATAATGTCAACTGCCCCAAGACCTCTATTACAATACCGCCCCCTCCCCCATGCCAATTTGCATAGGGCTGGGCTAGGCTTACCTTAAATCCTTCTGCATGTAACTTCTTTAATTTGCCTGGTACATCTGGGTATAATATCCTGCAAAAACCCATTGAAAACGTAACAACTTAATTACAGATGACAAAAGAATATAACATCAAAATGCAACAAGTTAACCCTATAACGTAAATCAGTAAACATAACATCAGTAATAATAGATCATTCTAAACATAAACATAAAACAATGTTACCTCCAATCATCGATACTCGTTGGGAAAACCTTTCCTGATTGTGTGGTGATAATAGTACCATCCATATCAAATCCTGCTATCTGTAAATGTAAAGGAGGAAATATTTAGGAGAGAGAGTCCCAAGAAATTGAGTCTCATCCAAAAATATTGTGAGTCAGAATAATCACCACCCCGAATACAGATTCCTTGAAATAGCCTGCATCGACAAAATAACAATAAGCACACTGAAAATGCCCAAATGTCCGCTAAATCACTCATATAATACTTTAAATGCAATTCGAAGCGGCGATTGACTTGAAAGGGGTTTATTTTGCCAAAATCCGCACATTTTATTTACGGTACTCCTTTTCGTTCCCATGTCGCCATTTTGAAACCCACATAACACAATTTCGACAAAAGATGGCGCCCAAACAATCAACCCAGAGTATGTGTGGAGAAATTTGGAATCAGGTCAGAAAAATAATCTGGGATCCCTGGAGCATTTATTTCCCTGGTCAGTCATTGGACCCATGATACATCATAAAACATTGCATTACGGAGTGAATTCTAGAGTTATATTCTACCCTTTTGGGAAGACAGAACCCATTTGATTCCACACCAGTTATTAATTTCAGTTCTTGCAGAAGTCAATCAAACTTTTTTTATCAGCTGGGCATCCTGTGGCCCAATGATTATTGAATTAATCAGAAATGGTACTTATTGATTCTAAATTATTAAAGTTGTAGTTTAATCCTGATTTTAGGACTATTACCTAATACCACAGTGCAAAAAGAAATATTTTCAATGCATATTGAAGATTTTTTGGATGCATTTTGATTGTAAATGTTCTGGCAACATTTCTCAACTTTTTTGATAAATGAGGGCGCTACACCAGTTGTCCAACTCTAGGGGCTAATTCCTCGGAACTTTCGGGGATACCATGTATAATTGTTTGATTAAATGATCAAAGATATCATGAAATTTAAGGAAAATGTCAAATTGAAAAATCCAGTTGCTTTTTATAAGCAAGGAAATGGGCTTTTTGTAACCACCATTTTACATGTAAACACATACGGAAACCATTTGGTGGCGTGAAATTATATGGGCCACAATTATATGTTTTAATGTCAGGATGAAATTATTCTTTTCACATCAATCTGTAGCACTTTTCTTTAGAAATATTGCAGACAAAATTGTTCTACATTAAAGTCTTTCCATACCTCCAACTCATAAAAGTTAATTTAATAAAAAACAATCACATAGCCAGAAGTATAACTTGCATAGGAGAAAATTAACATTATTCATCCAGTCCTTACATCAACACGATTGATTGCTTTTACAGCTAAATTTGGTAGACATGGTTAGAAGAAATTGCATTTCAAATGTTGGTCTACAAGGAAGCATGTGACAAGTTTAGTCAGCATCAACACACTGTGTGACTCCAGTAATTCTTACCCAATTGCTAGCACGGACCCCATTGCATGTATACACAACCAGACTGCCGTGCTCCTCCCATCGAGGTCCAGCACTCCAAGATTCACCCTGATCCAGTTTCTGCGGACCCTTCTTCTCCATTGCGGCGGCGCCATCTCCAGAAGGAACACTGGCGCTTGTTGCAGGAGCATCTGATCTGGCATTCTTGTTCTTGTACTCTTTGGCTTGTTTACGCAACGCTTCCAGCTTTTTATCAACATCATCTTCATCATCGTCATCATCATCATCATCTTCATCCATCTTGCTTCTCTTCGCCCACTGCTTCATCTCGTCCGCCAGAGTGTAATCATTAGACATCGGACGCTTCTTGGCCTTGGTGTTCATCTCATTTTTGACCGTCTTGGCATCAGCTTCATTTTTTGCTCCAGCTAAAGGTGCGGTGGAAAATTCCACACGATATTGGAACCTCCCAAGAAGCAGATGAAGAGTTGCTCCATCTGCTAGATCGCCAACTTCGTCTTTAGCGAGGATCGCTTTGGAGACGAGGCATGGGTTTGAGCCCAACTGTAAACATAGAATATTAGGGGATAATAAAGTTATAAAGCCATTGAAGTATCCAGCACAACCAAAAAGAACAGGCCAACCCTAATCTTTCTCATCATTACAAATCACTACATTGCTAAGTGCTAGCGCGATCAGCTATCATATGGTGAAAACCCCATGGCGCTATCAGGTAGATACTGTAAAAGCCAATATTTTCGCGTACAGATATTTTCGCTGATTTTGATATCAAAGACATTTCGCTAATTGTTTTTTTCGCGGGCAACCGTCTGAAAGCATTGCATGAATGTGTAAAGCAATATTTTCGCGTGTTATAATTTTCGCGGAAAAAGATTTTGCGCGAAAAGCGCGAAAATAAAACCACCGCGAATATTTCAGCTTTTACAGTATGCCAGACTACCGCACAGACAACCCCAGGTTTGATCCCCGGCGCTGGCGCTGGTACTAGCATGGCCTGATTTTCCACCCCAGGCCGCGATGAATTTTTATTTTTTAATAGCCCGATCGGGCAAGCTGTTGAGCAAAATAACTTGCCCGAATCTTGCCCGAAATATTTTTGACTGGAAACCGAGCCGGGGTCATCGTCAGGTCATGAGATATGCCGAGTGTTGACTATGCCAGGTTGAAATGCAAGATTGTACATGTTTGTATTTGTTTACTTCAGTCTACGGACAGTTTTATTTCTGTTTTTAAACAAAGTCAGCGACAATTTGATGAACTTTATTGTGGTAAGAATGAAATCTTAAGCTTAGCTAAAGAGTCAATAGTCAACCATTGCAGCATACTGAAAAAATGTGATTGCCCGAACGGGCACTGCTACTTGAAAATGTAGTAGCCCGAAATGAATAGCACTTGCCCCGGGCATTCGGGCAGCGTAATTGTCGCAGCCTGTTCCACCCCTCCCCCAAATTTGACCCTTTTTCTCCCCTGATAGTTGGATTCCCAAAACACACACACAGGGTGGTTTTGTTGGAGTTTTAAAATAAATTAAAGATAAAAAGGGGACCATCGGCCCAGGAATCGAACCCAGGTGGTCAATGTGATAACCAAACCCACAACTACAATATCAGATCACCCTTGGGCCATAGATCGTAACCTCCTAACAACTGATATGCAATAATTACCGTTCAATTAGGTTCAGTTGAACCACCAGTCTAGCTTATTATACACATGACTGAATATAATTGTGAGATAGGCGCTTTAACGATGGGTATTCATATAATGTAGGTTAAGAGTATAACGGGTTCGCCGTCGGACGAGTTCAAAACTGTCAAGCTTTCGTCAGGATTAGCTCTGACTTCTTCAGGACCAAAATATTATAAGAACAACAAATAGATTGCCAAATCTCTATATGTGACGTGATCAAGAGGAATGAGTCGGATGTCGGGGAATCCCAAATTGAGATATGGCCAATTCAAAATGGCGGCTAACATAAGTTTTGATGGAAATTCATGTATACAATTTGACATAACTTTGGAACAAAACGTCGTATCGACATGGGGTTTTCAGTTTCTGAAAGCTCTAGGTGTCTTCCTTAAAACTGTATTAAAAACTCATTTTCAACCAGGGTCGACATCCGACTCATTCCTCTTGATCGCGTCACATATTATCATCAGTTGGGCTGCTCCCTGCCCTATGATTTGAAATCAGATGTCACTTTTCTACTTGCGAAATTGGTGGCTCTGAAAAGAGCTTTATTTATTTAATTAAGTTGATATAAAAGTAGGTGCCCTTTACTATGTGAGAAAGATTGGTGGCTCTAAAAAGAGCTGTTCAGCTGAATTACTCCTTGTCCACTACTGTAAAAGTGGAAATGTTTGCGCTAAATTTATTTTCGCGCTTTTCGCGCTCAAATCAGCAAGAGCGAAAATTAAAACGCGCGAATATATTCATTTTGTATGTAGGTCTATGTATGGAAGCTCAAAATCGCGAAAATAAAAAAAAGCAAAATTGTTCAAAAAGTGCAATGCGCGAACATTTACACTCGCGCACATTTACACTTTTACAGTATTTGACAGTAGTTTTAAAATGTCCGTTGGTGAACCCCTTAAACTATTAACCTAAATGACTGTACAGTCATCACAATTTAAGTAACTGACCAGGTAATAAATGTGCTGATAACTCCTACATAAACATATTAAATTATAAACATGTTGAGAAATTTCTCTTCTTGAATTTGAGAAATTACACACTAAGAGAATGGCGGATTGTTAAGGAAGTTACAATCCCAAAATGTACTGTCAAGTCTGATTTTCATTTTCACATTTTCATTTTCAACACGGGGACTCAGACCGGAAAAATTATTGATTACTGGTAGTGGTAGTGCCAATTCACCCGTCGATGGCCTGGTTGTTGGATAGTCGGCCGGTGGCATTGTTACGGTTGATCAATACGGCACAGCTTTACCTGTCATACTCTCCCCGTGTTGAAAAGAAAAAGTTAAAATGAAAATCAGACTTGCCCTAACGTTTGGGATCGTAACTTCCTCATTAATCAACCTTTCTTAGGGTGTAATATCTCAACATGGCCTGAAAAAATGTTTTTTTCCCGGCAAGCGATTCCAAATTTCCCTCCAAAATGGAATGCATTTCTTAATGAAAGAGTAACATTTCCCTCCAAATGCCAAAATTTCCCTCCAAATGCTCAAATTTCCCGGCAAGGAGCTTTCCGTATTGCCTACTTTTTCAGCCTGTGTATCTCAAATTCAAGAAGAGAAATTTCTCAACAACTTTATTATTAAATATGTTTATGTAGGAGTTATACTCTTTATCGTTTACCTGTTTACACTTGAGTGTTTTCTTGGTCCCGTCTGCAGTTACTTCCACTGTAAAGGAAATAATTAACCAGATTTAGAAAACATATCTCACTAGCACTGATTTTGCTTACCTACATCATTAGCATTAATACTGACAGCATCATCTCAACAGGGTTCTCTTTGCTCATATTTTCTGGTGCCAGTGGACAATTTTAAATGCACTAGAATGCCAAAATGTTGGAATTTGAAGGATTAAGCAACACAAACTCACTGGATTGCATTCTCCATTCCCAAATATCCTATTTTTTAAATGGGCAGTTCCACAAAAAAGGAATTTTACAGGTTATGAAGTATGGGCACTTTATACAGACAAGATTTGTCTGTGACAGAGACTCTACTACCCCCACCCCCAAATTTACCATACTAACATTAATAGCCTATTAGCTTTGTCTGATGTGTTGGCTGTCAATCCACTAAAAATGTCCCCTTCTATTAGATTTCTGTGAATATTTTGCTACATTTTCAAACAGGAAGTCCTTTCTTCAATTTGCAGACAAATTTTATTGCAATTTTTGTAAACTATGTAGAGATGATATGACCTGTGACGTAATGCCCGGCGGTATGCATGCGCAGGTACAGGGAATGTGTTTTGTAAATTAAATTCATGCTTGATTAATCATTACTTACACTTACAGTGTAGAATAGTGCAGTAGTCATGGTCTGCATCCCTAGCACAATGAGAGACCAGGTACTAAATCTGGTTGCCCGGCAGTATACGTACGCACCATAAGGGCAGGTGCTTTTATAATTTGCGCTCAGTGATGAGTATTTTGCTTTTGAATAGAACGTGTGCAGTTGTCATGAAGTAGTATCTCTAGCATGTCTTCAGACCAGGCGCTAATCAATTTGTAAACACTACTGTTGTAAACAATAGTAAGGCTGTGAATGCACGGGTAGTTTCGTACCCTGGTACCCGACCCGTTTTTCGGGCAGGTCCGGATACCCAAAAAAGGTTTTTTTCTTCCCAAGTACAAATTTGTCCCCAAAATGACACATAATGGGGTCAATAGAGGTCATTTGGGGACAAGTTTTTAACATTTCGGGTATACTGGTACCCAATTTGGTTCCCGGGTACCCGGAATAGCGGGTGGATACCCGGGTTCCCGGGTATAAGTCACAGCCTTAAACAACAGTCTCATCATCTATATCTCATCAACATTTGCCAAAAAATCTTTGCAGATGCCAAAATGTGTCACATGGTACTACTGCCTATAGATGATGATGTAATGGAAATATTTGTGATGCAGCACATCAAAGGGGAAGGGGGGGGGGGGCTTTGCAGGTGAAGTCAATTGTTAGTTCATTTTGTGTTATGCATTTGCTAAGCTTTAAAATGACACTAAATTTATCAAAATTGATTAAGGCATTCAGATTTTACGAATGAAAATGACTCCTACATTCTTATTATTTTCTGAAATATCTGTTTTTATCTATAGCTTGAGAAAAAAAGAAGTTGCAAAGTCCCCCCTTTTGATGTGCTGCATCAGGTTTGATCGCCAGGTAGCTTTAAAGTTTCTGGAAAGTGTTCTTTAGGTTATTAGGTCCAAGGCATAAATGAAATAGTAGAAAAAAGTACCTTGTTGTAAATACCAATGCACTCTGCCGAATAATTGATGCATACCTGGGCCTAAAGTACACAATTTTTATGGATTTATTTAAACTTGGCCTTAGTACCTTGATGGCGTGAGAGCCTCTTGTCCTTGATCCCAGTGGTTGGGTTTCTACCCAGTACAACAGGATCACCATCATGTAGCTCTATAGGGAACTCTGGACAACCGTTGTCAATCTTATCCCCGACGGGGACCAGACGACAAACTATCCCCTGATCTTTTGATGACATTTCTGTTGGAGAAAAAAAACTTGTATTTAAAGTTAAAGTTTTAATGATATCCACTGAGACAAAATCCTGATGTTTGAAGTCAATAATTTTCCAAGGCAAAAGTAACACCTCTTGCCTGGGCCTAGGGAGAACCACATATATGGTCATGTTTTTTAACCTGGGATCCAATTGTGTTATAATGAAAAATTTGGAAAAATTACAGACTTTTACAAAGTTTACATTGGAATCATATAGCATTATACTATGACGATTGCAAAGTTTCAGATGGTAAAGTGCAAAAAAACCCAAATTTCCAGGAGAATTGAGGGCAACTCCCATACGATCTCTCAATGCCCCTTAATTAAGTCGGGTCACAAAATTAAATGTACTAACCCTAACACATGTAACTTCACCGGCTACATGTATATCTTCCCTCACGTCCCGTACGGAATCAACCGTATAGCTACAAAACGTGTCATTAATTGGTTTGAGCATGCGCACTTGAGTTACGGGCATGACGGGACCACATTGCCACTTCACCTACATTGTAGGTTTGTTGCGGGGATGGGGAGGGGAGGGAGTTTGTGGTGGGGATTGTGATGGTAAAGGGGTTGTGGTGGCATTGGGGTGGGTGGGGTGGGGATTTGTGGTAGGGATGGGAGGTTGTAGGGGTGGTTTAGATGTGGAGGGGGCATTGTGGGAAGGTGGAGTAGGTTTGTGGTTGGGGTTGAGTAGGTTTTTGCATGCGGGATGGGGTGGGAAGGGGGTTGTGGTGGGGGTGGTGTGGGAGGGGATTGGTGTGTGTACATCAATAAGTACACAATAAGCATAGAGGATTACCTGTATGTTAATGTAATAGTGCACTTTCAATAAGCTTGAAATGAAATTTCAAAAATAGTTTTTGCCAAAAATGACTGAAATTGCATCTTTTTTCTAGTAAAACGTAACCATGAATTGTTTTGAAGTTACACAAAATATTTTAGTATCAAGTTCAACTATCGATATATGAAGGATAGAAGATGCCATTGTGTGTGTGTGGAAGCGCTACTTTTGAATTAACTGTAAATACTGGCAAAATGTCCACTTGCCACATCATAGTTTTACTGAAATTTCATCATTTTTCTGGCAAAACGCAACCACAAATTTTGTTGAAGCGACACAAAATATTTAGGTATTGAGTTAAACAATTGATATATGAAGGGTAGAATATGCTATTTTGTGTGTGGAAGTGCTACTTTTGGATTAACTGTAAATACTGGCAAATATGCCCACTTAAGCGGGCATATTTGCCAGTGCACTGGCAAAGGGATGGCTGGACAATTTGGCCACCTGCTAGTGCTAGGACTGAATTGGGTGCTTGTCGTGTCCAAACACCGCTAAACCCTATGATTATTTGTATTTACCTTTCTAGGTTTATATGAGTGAGCAGAAAATTCAAACACAAACAGCAGAGCTCTAGTCTAATCTAATCTCTCTCACCAGCTCACTCCCGCGGTCAAAATTTTGTTGACAATTTCGACAAGCACAGCCCGTAGTACAAAAGTGATTCTCTCTTATCTTTTACTAAAATAACATACAACAAAACTGCCAATGAACAGTTTAGTTGATTTTTATAGATGCAACGTTATATTAATTTAAGTAGAATGATAAACAAAGATATTTTTCGTACACATTTACTTTTAAATCAAGTAAAATTGGTATAATTTAAGCAGTATGCTCTTATGAAATAAAAACACTGAGCCCTGAGCTGTTTCAACGCCTGCGCAGTGATCGTAAGGAAATTCCCTTTTAAAAATGTTGCTGCGTCAGCCATGTGCTAATAATATTTTCGTCTCTCAAATAATGTGAAGTTTACTAAAAATTCGGCTTTTTTCTTGATCAGTGAAATGTAAAGCAAGTCTTCAGTGTCAGGCTAGTATCATTGAAATGAGTTCGACAGAATTCCCACCTCAAAACTCAACAAAAGTCGAAAATTTTCAGCTTTTCTTTTTTTAATAATTTCTTGAAAAATTAAATTTCAGACCTAATACTTATAATAGGCCTGCCCTGGTATATTGGCACTTTGAGAAAATGACATCAGTTATTGCATTTCATACGCTTCATGATGCTAATGTCTGTATTTGTGTAGATGGTCAACTTCAAGCTGTTCTCGAACTAGAAAGTAAGCGTTCGCTGATGTTGTTTGTTGTAAAATTGTATTTTTGTATGTATTATTATTGGGCAAAATCATTGGTTAGACAGTTTGAAGTGACTATACAGCCGATGATCGGGCAGCCGTTTCGAGAAAAGCTATATAGCCGATGATGTAAAATGACTTGCATGCAAGGCCGGAGGCCGACACGCGGAAAGCCCGCTGCAGGCGCTATACTAGCCTATAGTAAGAAACAGAATAGGCCCCGCAGGGCTATTCCAGTCCTAGCAGGTGTCCAAATATGGCCACCAATTTGGGAGCCATATTTCAACTTGCCAACCAAGACAAAATGCGTAATAAATTCACTATTGTTCATGTTTGAAACCAGAAATAACTGTTCCAATGGAGTAAAAATCTGCTGAGGAAAGGTTTAAGTTTGATTTCCTGTTTGAATTTAAAGCAAATTCTGATACTTGTTGAAGAGATGAAGAACATTTTGTGATTTTGGGTTTGAGACTGAGAGGCTTGATATCTCCCAGCACTATATCTGGGTGGATCCACTAGCCTACATTAAAATGAGTACTTGTGGCCAATGAAATACAAGGGGTGTGTCAGAAACATCCATTCAGCATCAAGCAAAAGTTTTGTCTATTGTAAAAACGTTTTTGTAGTGATGGGCGGCGCAACGATAATCGATACATGTGCTTTTTGTAATAGGGGGTATAGGGAGGGATTTTGTGATTGGGAAGGGGTTAGTGATGGGGGATTGTGGTTGGGAGGGGGTTAGGCTAATGAAAGTGAATTGTTAGTTTCCCGTAGCCCGACCGACTCACATTTTGGTCCCCGCATGAATATTTCATTATTTGGTAAATATTTCATTATTTGTTTGTTTAGAAAAACAAATTCCTGCTTTAAATTTAATTGGAAATATTATAAGTGTTGAAAGAGGGAAAGAAATTTCAAAATGTGGACCAATATTCATTCTTTGGTATTTTAAAAAACTACTACAGAATCTCAGAAATTTGGATCAGTCACATGAGGGCAACCTAATTTGTTAGCCTTATTTCTTGTAATCGTATCATTATTATTTGAACTTCTGAGTTTGTTAAGATGGGTGGTGGGTATGTATGTGTGTTATGAAATATCTTCTGAAAAGCATTAAGATAAGGTCCGAAGTTTACCGCTTTGTAACTGTCGAATTCCGCGTTTTTCCGCTTTGTAAATTTTGCATTTTTCTGTGATGTAATTTTCCCCAAGAAAGCTTAAAATTTACGATCTATAAAACCAAAATAAACACACTTTACAGAAAAACACATCATTTTTTTACGTATCGTTTTTTAATATTTATAATGTTTTATTCAAGACTATTTATAAATTGTGTGTTTTGGACGTTTTTTGTGCATTTTTTTCCTTTTCATCAAAATGTTGTTTTCCGCATTTAACCTCAATTCCGCGATTTTTGCGGAAATTCCACAACACGGTAATTTTCGGACCTTACATTAAAGGTAGATGACCCGATCATATTTTCGTAACACAGAATTATTTCAAACATACGGAGATTTTCATATCATATGAAAGCTCGTATTTTTTCTCATCATACTGAAATTTGACGGCCTAAATCAGTATAATGACGGAGAAATCGATGAAATAGCGTTGAATTACCGCGAATGGTGGTTACCACCGATATAGTTTGTGTACTACTCAATGGGTACAGTTCACAGCATCTTGTGCGTCTAAAATAAGAACCATAATAGCTATGCATCTCAAATTTTGGGACACGACGTTTTTAAGGATGACCTTTCATGTAGAATAGAAAACTTCCAAGTTGAAAATCGGAACATCTATCTTTAAGAGGAAGACAGTTTTAAAATAAACAAGACTTTGTATGCAAAATGGTCTGGAATTCATTTATTTATTGTAGTAAGGACATATTTATGCCCCTATTCACAATTATACACTCTTGGTTAGGGCTGGGAATTTCGGGTATTTGTGTACCCGGGTACCCGACCCATTTTCCAGACGGGTACCCGGGTACCCGACCTCCCCCCTCCCCCTCAAAACAAAAAACAAAAACCTTTTTTTTTTCCCTATTTATTTTTTCAATTAAAAATACAATACAATATAAGGTCATGGCATTCACAATTCACAACTGTATGTGTGGATTTTAGTATAGGATCTTTGGGTTATGAGTTACTATTCCTATGGTGTGGGTCATGAGGTATTATGTGGGTTATTTAGGTTCAAATATGGGCCATCTAAGGTCCTTTTGTACTTTTTTTTATTTTAACATTTCGGGTATCGGGTACCGTATTTCGGGTACCCGGGTACCTTATATCGGGTGGGTACCCGTTTGCCCGCCCGAAATTCCCAGCCTTACTCTTGGTTCTATACGCTACATGTATTTGGGCATATAATATTTAAAAAATTAATGTTTCAAAAATAATGAATAATGAAATAGTCGCCTACTCACTGACCCCAAAAAATGTGACGGGAAACTAACAATTCACTTTCATTAGCCTTAGTGGTGTTGGGGAGGGGGTTAGTGGTGGGGAGGGGTTGTGGCGAATGAGAATGGGATGGCCCTGGGGAGAGGGTTTGTGTTGGGGAAGGGGGGATGGTGGCGTGGATGCACGGGGTGGGTAGGGTGTTTGTGGTGGGGGAGGGGTTTGTGGTACGGTTGGGAAGGGGAGGGGTGTTTAGGGTGAGGGGTTGTGGTGGCGTGGATGCATGGGGTGGGGAGGGTGTTTGTGGTGGGGTAGGGGTTTCGTGAATGGGAGGGGAGGGTTTGTGGTGGGGATGGGAAAGGGAGGGGGCTTGTGGTGGGGATGGGAAAGGGAGGGGTTTATGGTGGGGATGGGAAGGGGAGGGGGTTTGTGGAAATTGTGGTGGGGAAGGGGAGGGAGTTTGTGGTGGGGATTGTGGTGGCATGGGGAGGGTGGGGAGGGGAGGTTGAAGGGTGGTTTAGATATGGAGGGCATTGTGGGAAAGTGGAGTAGGTTTGTGGTTGGGGTTGAAAAATCTATATTATAATACGCTACTCTCTGTCTGTGTGTCTGTGTACGTGTGCTTTTTCGTCGCCTTCCTGGGGTTGGGCGGCGTTCAAACTTGGTGGGTGGGTGCAGCTCGGTCCCCGCAAGAGCAAGTTCACATTCGCTAAAGCGTACGAGGTCAAAGGTCATCTAGGGGTCAACTTTTTGAAGTTTGTCGGATCGTGCTTAAACTGGGTGATCGCAATGCTCGATGCGAGGCGAGTGTTACGTAGAGCTTGGCTCTAACGCTTGATTTAGTAATGTATTTCTAGTATGATTTGATATTACACTATCTGGCGCGATGGTCGCTAGATGGCGTTCATATAAACAGGTGCGTTAGGTTGTATAAGCGTGACTAATTTCTCCCGCGCTTTACGAAGGATTATTGTGATCGCGTTGTCAACAAAAATCATTCCCTTATGCGATGTCTTGGAGATAACTATATATTTTGGTTGCTTCCTAAAAACCGACATCTTTATCAGGGTAAGCTTGCGGTCATTGTGAGCCTGGTATATTTTGTTTCATGGGGTAAGTTTGCGTGTTTGCAAACCCATCGATTGGTCTAATGTGTGGCAATCAAGTTATTACGTGAAAGTTAGCATCATTAATTTCGTCGGCTATGGTATCAGCACCCCGTTGGATGGACGAGTCATACAGAATTTCGTCCAGGGTGAACAACTGAAAGTAGTGCCATCATGTCGACGAATGTCTGGAGACACGAGACATCACATTTGGGAATCTAACGTAAGTTTGTAAATAAGTGTAAATAAATATTGTATTATTTTTCTATAGACGTGTACGTGCTGACGTCCCTTAAAATACGTCTAAATTATATTTCACGATATTACATGTTCCCAATCCGTGTATTCAAGTTGACTACATTGAAGGTATAATATGAAGTTATTCTTTGCAATTCAAATATCAAAATTTACATCCGTGAAAATTACGGAAATTTCATTAATTGTTTTTGTAGAAATTAAGAAAACAAAATGTCAGTATCCGTTGTTTTATCTCATGAGCAAGGAAGTTTTGGATAAAGAAACATATAACAAAATGAAGCTCCTTTTTAATATATTTTGGAATAGAGCTGAAATGGGATAATAGTAGGTTTCTTTCCGCATACAATTAATATGTCTTGAATGTAAATATATTTGTAAATACAATTTTATCCGAATGAAATAAATGTTGTGTAATAGGGTGAAATCATGACTTCTTGATATTGTGTGGCTTTATGCGAATTAGCATAACAATCATGATTTTTCCCGCCCAAAATTATATATGTTTATAACAATGTATTGTGTATGGAGTGAACTCATGAACTTGCTAATATTATGTGACGTTATACGAATTAGCATTTGATCATGATTTCTCTCGCAAAATAAATATGGCTGGTGATTTATAAAAGTAAACTTTCATTTGTGTATGTTGTACCGATGTTGCGTGGTGGAAATAATACCCCAAGATTTCATGAGTACATCAGTTGAAATGTCAATTATAAATCTACTTTTGGACACGCCGTTTTAATACGGTATCAAAAGAATTGATGTGTGTTGAATTTGGTCTATTAATATATAGAAACAATTTTGACTTGTATCCGAAATGGATATAGCTTTATTTACAAATACAAAATATTATTTGCAAGGTTTTGGTTTCAATTTATTGTTTCAGTGCGTTGGCTGTTATTGCTGTTACTGCTGTTACGGCTTGTTACTGTTTATGGAGGTTAATGGCTGCCGATATAATTAGCAGTTGTATCACCGATTATTAATGCATACCAAATGTGGGGTAATCCGATGAATCTGATGGTGTTGACATGGAAATCAACCAAGCATTAAAAACCTTGGCTACGACCGTTGAATGATCATCAAGAATATATAACAACCGCTATATTGATTAAATGACAGATGTAATCCAATAATCCCTAATGATGTCGCAGATTAAGTAAGATAACATTAAATTCTGCTAAATGGGTAAGCACTGGTTATTATTACGTCATATATATCAATAACACTTTCAATTGTCTGGGGACATAACAACACCATTGATTATTCGTCGAGGTTATTACATTCATGGGAAACCCATCTACAACAACAAATGAGGCATAATTGAAGTGACATTATAATTTGATTTGAACTTTGTGAATATTATTGTTTATGTGAATGAGACCTGTTGTATAGGTCATCCATATGTTAATGGATCTGAAGAAAGTCAGTGACGGAGATGATGAATTAAAATTATAGTTAAATATGGTAAATCTGATTTGTACGATGTGTTAATTGGCGTTCAAATGTATAGTACCTCACTTATGCGTAGTTAAGTTATTGAACTTGGGCGTTACACCAAAGGTCAGGCGTAACAGCGAGCATGGCAAAAATAAACCGGGTTAGCGTTTGTCGGGTCTTCCGGGGTCAAAGGTCGTCTAGGGGTCAAATTTTCAAAGTTTGTCCGATTGGGCTCAAACTCGGTGACGGGAAGCCCGAATACGAGTCGAGCGTGGAAAAAATAAAACGGCTCTGCTTTTGGGTCGTCCGGGGTTAAGGGTCGAATTTAGAAAATTTGTCCGAGTCGAGCGTGGAAATTTTTTATTGGAAATTCAAAAAAATACAACATTTTGCGTTCCAAAGCCCCAATTCTTCAAAAATTTTGCGTTCTAAAACCACAAAAAAAATGAAAATTTGCGTTCTCGCTGATCAAAATTGAACTATAGGCCAGTTCTCAAGACCTACTTTTTTGAAAAAAACAGTTCCTAAGACCCTATTTTTCATCATAAAATCCACTCAGTTCAGTTCTGTAGCCCCTTTTTGAGACCCTGTGCGGCACACCCCTACCAAAAAAAAAGTTGAGTGCCCCCCCCCCCCCCCCCCCGGGTTGTGGTGGGGGAGGGGATTGGTGTGTATACACTAATAAGTAGGCCTACACAATAAGCATTCCATGTTTGTTAATGTAATAGTGCACTTTCAATGAAATTTCAAAAACAGTTTTTGCCAAAAATGACTGAATTTCTTTTAGGAAAACGTAACCATGAATTGTTTTGAAGCGACGCAAAATATTTTGGTATCAAGTTCAGCTATCGATATATGAAGGATAGAAGATGCCATTTTGTGTGTGGAAGAGCTACTTTTGGATTAACTGTAAATACTGGCAAATATGCCCACTTAGCGGGCATATTTGCCAGTGCACTGGCAAATTGTCCCAAGCTTGTTTGTCCGGGAACTCTGCCGCTCAATGAAGTGCTGATTTGAAGGCATTGTAGGGTACTCGGCAGGGTCCTTAAAGGGGCACTAATAAGAGATCCTTCATGGAGGAAACCCTCAATTGTTTCATATGCGTAATGCTTACTAACTACCACCTAAAACTATAGAGCTTAATTTGCAGTATTTCATGTGAAATTCATGGATTTGATATCGTTTTGAGATTCGATGAGATAGTATCAAAACTACCCAAATTCATCTTAAAGGCCACAGATGGCTTCTTATTTATTTTTTTCATGTTTATTCAAAATAACCTTGAAGACCACCTATGGCTTGTTGCGTGATGCGACCGTTGATCGCGCACTAATCTCCACGTTATTTTTGGCAGTAACTGCGTACACGTTGGACCATGGTTTGAAATACGCGGAAAGAATGACACTTTTCGAATGCTCACGAGCATTTATGGAAAATACCGACATACCTCCATCCAATTTTGTCCCCATGATGGTTTCAAAATGGCGGCGGCATACTGGATCTCTATTTTAAATCTATGGAGATGGCAGTGTTTAGGCTCATGAAAGTCAATTGCGAGTTTCCCGTTATTTTTTTCTTCAAAGTGATGAGGCGACTTTTTCATTATTTATTATTCATTATTTGATCAGATTTCATTATTGACATGTAAATGCATGTTTGATCAACCCATATTGATACGGTGCTCATTTAAATAATATAAAAACATGTTTTTAAGGTGCATATGCACATGGGTGTATGATTTACAATAAAGTTCTAGTTAAATGATCCAACTCAAAATTATCAGAACAAACACATTTTTACACAAGTTCTCTCTTTATTTAATATATTTGCACATTGCACATCACTCAGATGAACTTTTAACCATGTAGGTTTACGATTAAAAAAGTCTTGCTTATGAGCCTAGTTCTCAAAATTCATATTTTAAAGGTAGATGACCCTATCACATTTTCATAACACAGATTTTTCTCAAACATAACGGAGATTTTCATATCATATGAAAGATCATATTTTTCTGATTAACACTGAAATTTGACGGTCCAAATCAGTATGATTACGGAGAAATCAGTGAAATAACATCGAATTGCCATGAAAGGTGGTTAACCACCAATATAGTTTGTGTACAACTCAATGGACACATTTCACGGCATCTTGTGCGTCTAAAATAAGAACCATTAGAGTTATGCAACTCAAACGTTGGAATACAACTCTTTTAAGGATGACCTTTAATGTAGAATCGAAAACTTCAAGTTGAAAATCGGAACATCTACCTTTAAGAAAGTGAAAAATGTTTAAATTGATAAAACTGGCAACAATTGTGTTTAAAAATATATAATGATTTTTGGGGGAAATCATGAAATTTTGACGCGGGTGAAAAAAGTGATGCGGGCAGGTAACGGGAAACTCGATATCGACTTTCATGCGCCTTATATGTTTTTATGATAAATATTAGAAACTTCAATATAACTACACGATTTAGACTCGATAATTACTTCTCTAACATATAATGGGCAATGTTGTGCTTGCCGGACACCTCATTTATTTTTTGAATTTGATGATTATTTGGTGGTTTGTTTGTTTTTTATTTCAGGGCTTTTCGACAGCAGGTATTTCTGCAGTAATCCGTAAGTACCATAAAGAATCAGTGACTATTGTGTTGAACAAGTTCCATTTGAGCTAGTACGCCAATATATATTGTTTTCTTTCTCTTTGTATATAAAGAGCAAATGTGAACAATAGCCCAACAGACATTACAAAGTTAATGAACTGAGTAATTACAAATCAAACGGGTAACTCTCAACAGAGAGCTCTGATGGGCCAATCAATGGTTCACTGCAACTCAGAAAATAATCAAGAATACAAGTAAACACAATTGGGCTAGTAAAAAAGCCAAAGAAAGTGGCGTATGACAGAAATAGGATAAACACCCAAACATAGAGAAAAGCATCAAAAAATAAGATATCACATCGGAGTTTGAAACCTGCTATAAAGAATTTGCATACCTTCAGTAACCTTGTAGCAGTTTCGTTATAATTACTCGAACAAAGAGTAACAGTCTAGGCTATCACTGAGGCAGGGGATTTGCCTAGGCCTGAACGTAACTTAAACATAAAAGCAACTTTACTGTCAACTGATAACAGTTTTTGATTCATCTTGAAACAAGAGCATACAAAAAATATTAACTATAAAATGCAAGGTTTAACTGAACGTCATGTGGTCTTTATTTGAAGCATATGCAATCTGGGTTTTAATGTCAATGCCAAACACACCCCAGTGTTAGTGTCCTCTTTGTTCAGGTCGCCTCTTGAAAATATGAGAAAATGTCCTTTACATAAATGTGTAAGCACCTTCATGCCAGCCAATGTGGCTGTATTGTGATGTGGTGTCTTTTCTCTACATGTAGTTTACACACCTTCTGATGTGACATGCAGAAAAAAGCATGAGTATCTATGGCATCAGGTGATTTTTTGTTAAATTAAAGGTAGATGTTCCGATTTTCAACTTGAAGTTTTCTATTCTACATGAAAGGTCATCCTTAAAAAAGTTGTGTTCCAAAGTTTGAGTTGCATAGCTCTAATGGTTCTTATTTTAGACGCACAAGATGCTGTGAACTGTACCCATTGAGTTGTACACAAACTATATCGGTGGTTACCACCATTCGCGGTAATTCGACGTTATTTCATCGATTTCTCCGTAATTATACCGATTTAGGCCGTCAAATTTCAGTATGATGATGAGAAAAATACAAGCTTTCATATGATATGAAAATCTCCGTATGTTTGAAATAATTCTGTGTTACGAAAATGTGATCGGGTCATCTACCTTTAATCGTCACTATAAGGTTTGTATGATCAAGAGGTGTAGTATCTATAAAGTCAGGACTCCTGCTTTATCTCATTGGAGCAAATATACTAAAATGTGGGCCAACATTTTAACTTAGTCAACATACCATTCATGCCATCTGTATTAACCTTGTAATAGTAATTATTTTATGCTCAACTATAATGGACTTGATCTTGTAATTAGGCCAACTTAGTACATATGTAATTAAAGGTAATTAAAGGTATAAGGGATTCCGTGGTAACACATGTTACATCATAGCATACCATTATCTAGCTGTTTTAAGAGTAATTTGCGATCAACTGTTGCAAAGTACGCACAACGCACTTACTCCACGTGACCTGTTTTTCCAAAGATTTCCGATCTCAATTTGAAATGGTGTATTGCTTATTTTACAATATAGGTCAAGAACAAAATTCACACAGCAATGGAGGGAAGCTCTAGATACCATCAGAACATTTGTGGGTATCAGCACATTTGACATTGCTGTCACTAGTTGGTGAGTAAAGAAATAATTTTTAACATTCTGGAAGTTACGAAACAGGTACAATTTTGTTTTCTGTTGTCAGTGTTAATCAGAAATAAGTCAGATCATCTACTTATTAAGGGGGCTGTTAACCTAAAAAGCATGACTTTTATCAAGCTCTGTAATTTTTGAACTATTAATGTGATGTAATATCAAAGTATACATTTTTGGAAACGAAACGAGTCGGGAAAATACATTGTCGTTATCAAATTTTTGTCGGTAAAAAAGTGCTCGTTTTCAAATCCTCATCTGCTTTAAGGAGAGTCAATTAGTTTTCATGAACAATGCTTGGACGAGACCAAGGAGACATATTTAAATTTAAATCTAAGCCAATATGGAAAGCCATAACAAACTTTAAACTCATGATTACTATAAATGAATCACGGTAAAATCTGGCTGAATTTCAAAATAATTCTCTACTTTATCCAGGGTTTTCCCGTCACAAAGAAGAATTCTCCAGGAATTGGTTTCAGCAGAACGGTGAGTGTAAATCAAGCCTATATACAGGCAAGTCAAAATATTCAGGTCCCGATTTTGCCGATTTTGTAAACAAGTTAATGTGCAAAGATTAAAATATATTGATTAATATGCACAGTAAGAGCGCATTGTTAGCTATAACTTTAATTTTATTTCATTCAAATTGGTTATTCCAAACGGGAGATATGTGCATTTTCCCAAATTCTGTGAAATTTAATCTGTTGCAACTTCCAAGGTACATCTATGAATGCAAAAGTTTAACGCACATATTTTGAATATGTTAATCAATAATGTGTATGGCAAGTAGAGAGCACGTGTGGTGTAGTGGATAGCATGCCGGTCTCACGATGCAAAGGTCGTGAGTTCTAGCCCCGCTACAGCCAACTTGTTTGTATCCTTGGGCAAGGTACTTAGTCTCAATTGCTTCGTCGACCCAAGCGAGATTGGGGAGCTGTTAGGGGATATTACAATCTAGTGACGATTTCCTAATGGCAGCAAAAATCAGTGGTTCGGAAGTCACATAAAAATGGTGGTCCCGTGCATCGGAAGAGCAATACCCGAGCACGTTAAAAGGTTACAGACTCTTTCGCAAAGAGTAGGGGATCATCCCGGTCTGTAGCTGTTCACACATCTAACGGACCCCAATGGAAATAAGCTTCAACGAGGCTTTCTTGGGTTATCCAGGGTCGTAAGGCCCAAATAAATAAATAAATAAATAAATAAAGTATTTTGCACAATAGAAGAGGTAAACCAGGTTTTTGACCCGAGAAACCCAAGTTTTTTGAAAAAATATGAAAATTGAATCGTTAAACTTGGTTTTTCGATTAGATAAACCTGTTTTTTTTTACGCAAAAAATGGTTTATCTCTTTTATTGTGCAAAGTACTTGCCATAGGTGTGTTGGTATTCACAATGCCTATAATGGAAAATGGGGGTATATTTGGAACACTTGTATTTCCCTTTTTCGTTTATATGTTGTAATTATGGTCTGGAATAAGATATCGTCTTATAAATTTCACCAAGTATGAAAAAGTATTCCTACTCCTATAAACAATGAATAAATTGGCAATTTTTTAATGAGACATATATATTCTGATTTTCTAAAAACCTGACCTGAATATTTTGACTCACCCTGTACACACGGAATAACTAAGTGAAAAAAAGGTTCCGCAACATAAAACGTCCAGTTGTGTATGTCGGCTATTTACTATGCCACAGTGGAATCTTGTTGACACACACGTTGCTAGGGTCTTCTTTAGTTTTTATTTTGTCTCGCCTGATCTATGTCAAGTTGATTCATATACTATAATCAAAACAAATAATTCTCGATCATTTCAAATTATTCCCTCGTGTACATGTGACATCTGCGTGACCCCAACAGCGCTGCGCGCCTTTAGTTTTGGGATACAGTTCGTCCGAGACCGTGTTAAACCTCGGGATGAACGCGAGCGCTCGGATCCACGACGCTCTGATTGACAATTATTGTTTTTGATTATAGCAATTGGTTTTGGTATGGTGATTATAACAGTCAACATGAGTGCGGATTGGGGTAAAAAGGCCCACCCAAAGCCATCAGAGTGAGGTAATGTGCTTCCTAGCACTATATCTAACGGTAATTTTTGTAATTGGTATAAAAGGGGATAGATAATGCAAAAACTCACACATTCATTTTAACCAAAGTTCACTGCTATCTAAGATTTTTTTTAAAAGTGCAAAAACGGCATTTTTTTAAAGCACCGTACTGCCAGATTTTGGAAAGAGTGCTTTTTGAGGCAAAGTGTGCTTTTTTGCACAACAAATATGCCATGTGCGTTAAAAATAAAAATAATAAACCCAATTGCGTGGTTATGTTGCACTTGTCCATGTTTACTCATTTCTTATTGCTTCTTCTTATTTCCCCAGCTGGGTAACCGTGGATCACCATGTATGCCATGCCACCCTAGGGTTCTTTGATTCACCGTTTCACGACGCTTTAGTGCTCTCGTATGATGGCGGAGGAAACGACGGAACATTTAATGTTTACCATGCATCCAGGGATTTGGGAGTAAAGCATATAAAGAGAGTAAGTATGGCCGTCCTGCCTGCCTGCAGGTTTTCTCTGTAACCAGACGAAGATGTACCCGATACGTTGCCATACTACTACTACTACTAATAATAATAATATCAGAGATTTATTGAGCGCCTTTCCAAAAAGATCAAAGCACTTTAACAATAATAAATACAGTATTATCCCTATTAAGCGCCCAGGGCGGTTAGCAAAGTCATTTTGGGTGAGCGCTTATTATGTTACCTTTTTAAAACTCATTTATCGTGGAGACTGTCGAATTCAGCAAGGTTGCGAAGACATTTTGTTGGGTAAACATACCACTAATAATTTAGCTCATAGAAAGAAGAAAAAAAGTACGATTTTTCAATCACATTCCATTAAAAGTTGTGAAAGACGAATCGCTAATAAGAGAAAGAAAATGCCATCAATATTTATCTGGTTTTCATGTGGGCGGCCGTCTTTGCTTTTCATTTGCTTAAAATACAACAAAATGCATATTCGTACACATTCCGCACTACACATGTTCAAAACCACCGCAAATTAACTTACTTTTCCGAGAGGCACTCTGCCAGAATTCGACCATGATTCGACCATTTATGAGCGAAATTAAAGTTTTTCGGAATGTTGTGGCGATGGTGAAACATAAAAAAATGGCATTCCTTTTTCATACAAACACCGATTGCAACCATTATTATGCAGTGAGAATCTTCTGTCCTATACTTTCAATGCATTGGTAAACACCTTATGTCAGCTGGAGCAATATTGACCAACCAATATTTTTAACACTTGGAGGTCTCTTTGACACATTTAAAGCTAACGCTGTACGAATCCACTAAAAGCGTGTGTTTATATATGCCGATTGTAGTGATCGTATGTGTAGCATGCAGAAAATGCAGTATGCTTCGGCATTATTGATGCTCTTGTTTCGGTATTGCGACATCGGAGTTCAGTGTTGAAAAACGGCGTCGGGGTAAAATTTACTGAACTTAAAATTGCGTTCAGTTACTCTAAATGAACAAGAATTTCATTAATTAGGCCGACAGTTCTGCAACGCAAAAAAGCACCGATACAAGTGTGTCTATCTGTATAAATGAGGAAGTTCCTGGCCTTAAAAATGGCGATCATCAAAGTTTTGTACTGTAACAAACTGCTTTTTCCTAAATCTAATATATTTTTATTATGACCATCATCCTCCTGGACTGTAGATAAAAGCCTGTTGCTGCCCTCTATAGTTCTTGGTCTTTTTTTGGTATTGTCATTTAAATCATTGTAGATGTGGCATGTTGCAATATCAGACCACATGGTGTTGTTTTAGCATGCATCGTCTTGGGGCAAATTTCATGCTGACAACATTAGCTTTTGGGTGAGTTGCATTTTCAACTGCACATGTTAGAATGTGCATGATTTCATGCATCAGTACCTTTTACCTCTAATTAGTCAGATTTAATTTCAAGGTTTTAATAATTAGTAATGAATTTGAAGGTCACAAAAATGTTAGCTACAAAAACAAGCATGGACATCCCACGTCATCACCTTTTACCTCTAATGAGTCAGCTTTTATTTCTAGGTTTTAATAATTAGGCCCAAATTTTGTTGTTGTTATATTGGCGTAACCCGCCCACCCTAAAAATACGCCCGACCCTACACTTTTTTTTTTTTTTTCAGTGAAAAAAAAAAAAAAAACCAACCGACCGACCCTAAAAAATAAAAAAATGAAAAAAATAAATGTTTTTTCTCGAACGAAATACGACGGTGCTCCTCGAATAAACGGAAATTCCTTCCGAAAACGGAAGTATAAACATTGTGATCATCATGGCAAACAATAGGGAATGTTTAAACTCGGTTAACATTGTTCAAAAACAGCTGCTAAAAATAAAAAATAAAAAATCCCTACCTACCTACCCTATTTTTGTTCAGCCCGTTACGCCAATATAACAATTTATTTTTTTTGGCCTTAGTAATGAATTTGAAGGTCACAAAATGTTAGCTACAAAAACAAGCATGGACATCCCACGTCGTATTCGTTTCAAAACAGCAAAATATATTTACTGGTAGTTGAAATTTCAGTTATCCTTACTTATAGAACTGTACTTACAGGTTCTGTTGGTACCATCGAGGTTATTCTTCGCTCATGAATTCCGGAGATTTTCAAGGTTTTTTAACAACATTCATAGCTATCTCTGTATCATAGCTCTCATACGACTTAGTATGAGAGCTATGAAATGAAAGCATATGATGGGACATCGCCGATTTTCATTTCTAGATACATTTTCAGCTCCATAAATGCTACTAAAAATGAAATATCAATGATATAAAATCGCCCTAATAACCTGCGAAAATGTGGTAATTATGTTTCTCCCCAACCAGAAGAGGCAGTGTGTCCAACTGAGATAAGTCCCAACCGGGGCCCATTGAGTCAGGGAGGGGAGAGGACACTCCTCACACAAAATTTTGCCTACTAAAACCAAATTCACCGGTGAAGGTTTTGTAGGGGGCGCACTATCATGGTCGTAGCTAACCAGACGACGACCTAAGACGTGGTTGATTTTATCGGCTCAAAACATGACTTGTGGCACAAAAATAGTACAATCAATGGTAAAAAAAAGCTGATTGTGATTTAGAGTAAAACTGATTTGCTTTGATGATGGCGCAGAATTTAGTTCTTATATGACACGAAACATTCAGAATTGGTTATTTGAAATTAATTTACGTAGAACAAAATATGAATTTTAAATTGTGGATGGCTTCGTCTGACAGTGACAGAGGGGCGTGGCGTTATTTGCATTTCATTAATATTGTAATCAGATCAGTTAGGAAGGACGCCGGATCAGCCGGATCGCGACGATCACATGGTGTGAGGTCATGAATAGTCATGACTGAATATTAATTTACAACGAATGATTGACAGTTTTCGCTGTAACTGCCGGGTGAAGGTTTTATAGAGTGCGCTATACTGAACCACTAGGCAGATATGAGAGTCATAGGCCTGATTGAGTGTCCTCTAAACCGCGGCTCACGACAAAAAGTAGCCCAATTTTTGTGATTGCCTATAGAAAATACATTGTACATTAGCTTGATTTTTCCCAAACCGCGTCTAACCAGTCTCAAACCCAAAATCACAAAATGTTCTTTAACTCTTCAACAAGTATCAGAATTTGCTTAATTCAAACAGGAAATCAAACTTAAACCTTTCCCCAGCAGATTTTTACTCCATTGGAACAATTATTTTGGGTTTCAAACATGAAAATAGTGAATTTATTACGAATTTTGCTTGGTGGCCATATTTGCCCACTTAATCGGTGTGACAATTTGGCCACCTGCTAGGACTGTTCTATGAGGTCAATTTGTGGTCATATTTCTGATTAGTCTCGTTCCACGTTCTCATTGGTGTATCCGTGTATGTAAACCTAGTAAATCCCTAGGCGGGATAACCAATGCTGTGAATGCGATCAACTGTTGTGAAGAACGCATGTGACCTGTTTTTCCGGAGATTTCCGATCTCAATTTGAAATGGTCTATTACAAACTATTCAATGTTCTAACATATTTTACATTTAAAAGCACCCAATACGACAAATCATGTACAATTAGGGTCCTTTGTCATTATATTGATGCTAGTGTGGGGCAAGTTTTATCAAAGCTCCTCTTTTATAGGGAACTTGGGGTGCATGTGAAAAACAATAAAAAATAATTTTGTGGATGTTTTTCAGAATAATGGATTGGAATTTATGAATATTTGGATGTTTCTGAGTAATGAGATGGAATAATTAATTAATTGTGATAACTCAAAATTAATCGGTGTTTATTCGGAGTGCAATATTTTGAGAAATGTAATGTTGGAAATTTTAGGCCATAAATGTTTTTCAGAATGATGGATTGGAATTTATGAATATTTGGATGTTTCTCTGAGTAAGTGGTCGTCCATAATTTTCGCCATTTTCAGTTACGTACAGAGCGTACGTAACAGGGGGAGGGGGTCGAAATATATCCCAACCGTACGTAACTTAAATGGCGATCTTGAGAGGCGGGATTTTAGTACAAAATAAAAGAATATATGGAAATTTTTCGCGAGCTACGTGCACATGTGTCTCCAAAATGCAATATTTGTTTGGGTATTAAGCTTGTTTAGAGCCAAAATAAAAATTGGGAATGTCAAACATTTTCGCACGCTACGCGAACATTTCTTTTGCCATTATCTTGTCGGTTCACTGTCATTTCTGCCCCCCCCCCTATATGAAATACCTACGCCACTGACAAAAAATGTTTCATGTACACAAAGCAATTTTGCTTCTGTGTTTTTAAAACATTCCATGGCTCAAGTTCCTAGTGTTTTTGTTTATCATTTCTGTATTAAAAAGCATTTAATACATGTGCCATTTGTTTCAAAATATCTTGATAATTTTTGATAATTATTTATCAACGAAAATGATGATTTTTACCAAAGAAAAAGAACGGCAGATTCAACACTAGAGATAAGTTATTTTTCTCTATTTATTGCGTACGTAACTCGAGGGGGGGAGGGGGTAAAATGTTACGTACGCTCTGTACTAGGGCGGGGCGTAAATAGGGAAGGTATTTTGTTTAAATCGGCCATGGTCAAAATGTATTCCACTTGACCCCACATGATCAAATATGCACTTTAAATTTTTTTCGGAGGTCTTCAGACCCCACCACTACCCTTTATCCCCCCTATAGGGGAATACATGGTAAAGTTGCCAATTGGTGTAGCAAAATTAGGTTTCGACCTAGAACAAATTGATACATATTTTTTTCAGCTTAATGCATTTCTATAAGGTACCCATAATGACATACTAAAAGTCTGAAAATATCAGAGTGTTAGAAATATGATAATTTGCATAAACTTAAAATGGCCGCTAATTTTAGCATTTTCATTGTTTTGGACTTATTTCTTATCTTAGATAGTTGTTATGGCACTTTAAATAGCTTCAACATATATTTTATGAATGTATAACGTCTCAAAGGACATAGAGAGACATATCTGCCCTAATATGTGTATCTTAAAGTGCATAAATAAAAAATGGCCTCCAAAATTCTCAAATTAGCGGCCATTTTAAGTTTATGCAAATTAGGCATATTTCTACCACTCTGATATTTTCGGACTTTTAGTATGTCATTACAGAAATGCATTGAGCTGAAAAAATATGTTTTATTTTGTTTTAGGTCGAAACATAATTTTGCTACACCAATTTGGCAATTTTACCATGTATTCCCCTATAAGGAGATTAAGGGTAGTAATGGGGTCTGAAGACCCCCTCCGATTTTTTTATGTTAAAGTGCATATTTAATCATGTGGGTCCAAGTGGAATACATTTTGACCATGGCAGATTTGAACAAAATACTTTCCCTATTTACGCCCCGCCCTACTCTGTACGTAAGTGAAAAATGGCGATAATTTTGGACGACCCCTAATGAGATGGAATAATTAATTGATTGTGATAACTCAAAATTAATCAAGGTGTTTATTCAGAGTGCAATGTTTTGAGAAACGTAATGTTGCAAATCTTAGGCCATAGTTCCAGTTTCAATGTGCAATATTTTGTTTGTGAAAGAGAGGAGAAGTTTTGACGTTTAGGCCAAATTTAAGTTTAATTTTGTGATTTGATATGAATTTTGTTGCCATGTTTCCTTTTATTGTCATTTATTTATCAAATATTCACGATAAAAGATCTTTTAGATCTTTTGGTTGAGCAGCGAACCCACCTCTGGTAGTTGTTGTCCTTAGTCGAGGTTTCCATGCCATCCACTCTGGCTGTCACATTAGGATGTAAAATGGGAGCATTATTTCTTATTATGCAGTATGATAAAGGGGAACCCACTTTTTTGTTCCATTGTATAGAGTAATTCAGCTTGGCAAAACATCCAGGGTTCAATAATCTAGGCCACCAGCTGGAGAACACCTGTCTTTGTAACATTCCAATGTATGGAAAACATCCTAGAAAGTCTATTGAGAGATTGCACCTGGGTCCACTTTATGAATAAATGCATAAATTAAAATTCCAATAAGCTGGGTTTTTTCCATTTAGCCCAAGTGGTTTCTAGCACTTTGGATTCCAGCACTCAAGCGGACAAGAAGTCATATTATTTTGCTCTGCACAACCAAAGGTGTTTCGTCCTTTATTTCTTCACAAGTTTCACAAGGCGTGGGTTGCATTCTTGAGATATAGAAGCCCATTTAAGCCGGGTGCCAGAATATTTATTCAATAAGAATAAGAACAATTTGGCTGGACATATTGTGTGTGAGGTTATACTGATCCAGGAAACGGCGGCAATATCATGTTACGTGCCCCGTAATGGTACACGCCAACGGAATAAGCTGTGAAATGTGATGGCGTTGATTCCGTATGACGTCACAAACGGGTAAGTCAAACATGATATTGCCGAAACGGCATGTCTGTGGAAGTTTAAAAGCTTACCAAGATTTTGACGAGGGCAGCAAATTGCAGGCGTGAAACCGCTTTGATCCACGACACTGTTAGCTGTATAATGACGATGTTGGTTAGTTGGCAAGAGAAGAAACTATTGTAAGTACAAGAATAATTTGTGTTTTAAATGTGTATTTTTAAACTACCATTTTGTACAAATTTTGGACAAGTTCACAAGAACATTTGGTATTGGTATTTTCACACACAAAAAAAATGTATCTATTTGGAATTACTTTTGGGATATTCATTGAGAGAAAATGTATAGTTGGAGATAAGCTTTGTTTACACAAATGTATGGACATTTCACCTAAGTTTTCTAATTGAAAAATACCAATTGCAAACAGACTAATTTCACGATCAAAAATGTTTTGCTTTGATGTGTACCATAAAAGTTTGATAAAGTTTTGAAGATCAAAACTTCCATCAGTTTAAATTGATTCATCAACACTATGGATTTGAGTATTTTAAAGATTTGAAACATTGAAAAGGTATCATTTTCAAACCAGACAGAGTCTATGTAAATGTTGGTTAATTTTGTATTAAGGTTCATGTTTGTGACACTATCAAAAGTAATGTAATTTTGTACACAAATGTTGGGTGATAAAAACCTGCTTCCCTCAATTTGTTATTGTAAGAAAAACATGCAAAATACAAAAAGAGGATATATTTAGAATCTGACACTTTATGAAGAAATTTCAATAGTCATGATATTAAGATTCAAAATTCTATAAATGTTTTGGGTCACTCATTTCTATTCAATGCAGTGTCGCCTTTTTCTTTGGGTTTTGACGAGAGAGCGGATACAAGGACCGAAAAGACAAGTGCCATAATTCGCCACACTCAATGTCGGACGAACCATGATGAGAGACGCTGATGAAGCCAGGGATACAAAAATGAAAGAGTCGCTTGTATAGACAGTATTAACATTTACCCTTTGTGTTAAAAACACAATCGCTTTGACTCTTATAAAATATTGTGGAAAGTAAAAAATCATCCACAGGTAGATGTAACACAATTGTTTGACAACCTCTCTGGTATGTACCAACCTTTCGTATAACAATCCAGGCACATCGAGATCCAAGGAAAATCAGCATAGAGAAACTTTGTAATATATTATTTTCTCTTTTCTACCATATTGTAAATGTGGAATATTATGTTATGTGTGATAACGACAAGAAAACTGCACAGAATAAATTGATTTATATTATATTACACTTTTTGAGATATTGTGAATCACTTGATTGGTAATAATTTATTGTATATCTGGATAGTACTAGGCTAACTAAGCTAAATTGTTAAACGCTACATGCTCTTGAGATTGGCCTTACCTTTTGAAACCTCAACTGGGGAATAGCGGCTGTAACTTATTTGATACCAATTCTTTACCTGCGATATCCCAAACTTCTCAACAACTTTATAATTTGATATTTTCAGGTAGAAGTCATACTTAATATGCCCACAAATGTGAGCATGTGTGGTCCTGTGGAACAATGCAGGATTCATAATCATAATGTTGTGAGTTTTTAAACTCTGCTGTGGCCAACTTGTTTGTGTCCAACTTGTTTGTGTCCAACTTGTTTGTGTCCAACTTGTTTGTGTCCAACTTGTTTGTGTCCAACTTGTTTGTGTCCAACTTGTTTGTGTCCAACTTGTTTGTGTCCAACTTGTTTGTGTCCAACTTGTTTGTGTCCAACTTGTTTGTGTCCAACTTGTTTGTGTCCAACTTGTTTGTGTCCTTGGGCATGGTACTTAGTCTCAATTGCCTCGTTGTCCCAAGCGAGATTGGGTAGCTGTTAAAAAGGGTGATTACAATCTAAGTGCTGATACGGATGTGCTCCTAGCCGGCAGCCTACAAAGATGAAGCGAAATGATTGTGACGACTTCCTAACGGCAGCGTAATAATATAGGCTAAAGCGCCATGAGCGTCGCTTGCAGTGGATACCGGTGCCTTATAAATGTCCACTATTATTATTATTATTATTATTTTAGAGTTATAAGCACATTTATTACCGGGTAAGTTATTTTATTTGATGACTTTACATCCCTTATTAGTGCCATCCCTTTAATTTTGCAGGTGACTAATATAGTCATGCATACTCAGAATCCTTGAAATGTTTTTATTAAGTTCCTATATTTTGTTACAGGTGGATCTGAATCTAGGAACCCCCTACCGTGATTTAGCCAATACGATGCCTGAAGTGACTGGCCAACCCTGGGACCCTGACAAGGTGTCAACCTACACTAGATTTTCACCTCTCGCCCTGGCAGGAAAGGTAAGACCGCCCCTTCTCATCTCCCCAACAGCCTGATGAACCTGCAGGTGATGAAAATGTCTTGAAAGTGGCAGGATTTTTTCTTCTTCTTAGAACAAATTCCATGTTTTCAATGTTCAAATCGTCGTGCGAGTGCAACAATATCGTATCTGCATTTTGCTGTATTTGCAGGAGAAGCATTTTTATGTTTTTCATACTTATAGTGTTTTTGAGTAAAAATATTATGTTATGGAAGTATAAAGATTGTTTTCTTTGATGATATAAATTGAATATCGTGTCATAAAAGTAAGTATTTGAAAAGATATTGACATTTTTAGATAACGTATCTGCAATAACAAATCTAGTGAGTGCAACAACAACGTATGTGGCAGATACGTTATTATTGCACTTAGAAAACTTGAGAAAATATGAGAAATCAGAGTGCAACAACAACGTATGTGGCAGATACGTTATTATTGCACTGAGAAAACTTGAGAAAATATGAAAATCAGAGTGCAACAACAACGTATGTGGCAGATACGTTATTATTGCACTGAGAAAACTTGAGAAAATATGAGAAAACAGAGTGCAAGAACATCGTAAGTGGTAGATACGTTGTTGTTGCACTCCGAATAATATTAAATTAAATTAAAGTGCACTTACGATATTGTTTTTTATTAATTAAAACATAATTAATTTGTTTTAGAACTTCAAAATTAGCTTAAAATGAGCGCAATTACTTACTCTTTCAAAATATATAAAAAAGTCAATTTCGCCAAAATGTCACTTACGACATTGTTGCACTCGCACGACGAAATGGTTTCAAACTAATTGTTTGTGTGCAAAATGTAAGTGTCAGCAAGGCCAATAAAACCTTTCCTATCGAAATAAAATAGAAACTAGTGAAGGCTGTCGTCTTTGAAGCATAGAAAATGGTGCATCCTGGTCGTGTCAAAAATCACCCAACTCCTTATTGTAAACACAACACCAAAAGTAAGTCCCCCTAAACAATTTGTCATAACATCGTAAGATAAAACATTTTACCAATAAAACTTAGTTAGAAATAATCCTATGACTGTTTCCTAAGTGTTGTTTGAAAATGAAAGATGTCCATGACTTCATGGCTGAATGAGCTCAGAAGTAAGACAAAAACTGCCCTTCTCAAAAGTCACAACTCGCTGTGCGAATATCTGAGCCAAGAAGGGGATTTACATGGATGAATGAGCATGAATTGATTACACATTACAGTAATATTCGCTCAGCCACGGGTACTTTCCCATTAGTGAGAAGCAATTCATAAACTTTTGTGACTTTTGAGAAGGGCAGTTTTTGTCTTCCATTTGAGCTCATTCAGCCATGAAGTAATGGACATCTTTCATTTTCAAACAACACTTAGGAAACAGTCATAGGATTATTTCTAACTAAGTTTTATTGGTAAAATGTTTTATCTTACAATGTTATGACGAATTGTTAGGGGGGGGGACTTACTTTTTGGTGTTGTGTTTATATAGCAGGGGCATATCGGCTGCGTAACTAGGGTCTTCAATTGGGGATGGGGCATTAGAGGGGGCATAACCGACTGGGTTTTTTGTATATACATAGAGTTTATCATTTCATTTGGGGGCAAGCCTTCTGGCGGAGGGGGATGAATGCTCCACCCTTCTAGAGTTACACCCCTGCATATCGGGCAGGTGCAATAGGTGTACACGCTTTACCCTCATGTTAAAAAAAAAGTTGAGGAGATGCCTCCAAAAGCCTCCAAATAAGCTCAAATCCTGGATCACTGGACCCCAACCAATAGAAGCCTTGCTCCGCTCGGCATGGTCACAATACAAAAGAAATTCCGGGTAACAACAATCACTTGAAAAGGCACAATCTGCGCATATATTGCAATCACACATATATTGCAATCACACATATCTTAATTGTTCATGCTGGGATTGCCATTCATATTTTCCAAGCACTCTCTTACTTTATTTAATCAATCAATATTGTTGTTGTTGTTGATAGGTTATGGGATACGCTGCCCTAGGCAGCGTGAGACAAGAATGGATCGCACCGTTGAAAGATTACTATCGCCACTTCTCAATGCCACATGCATCTTTGTTTACCTTAGGAGAAAAAATTGGATTGGTAAGTGGAGCATGTCTTCTTTTTATCCTACCAATGTAATGTTCATTTTGTGAAGAAACTTTATACTGTATGAGGGAATTAGCTCAGTCGGTTATTGCAAAGGAATCATAGGATTCTTTCATAGAATATGAGTTCGAATCCTGTAAATGTGCCACTTTTTGTCCTGGATTATTAGGCTTAATTAAAAAATCATTTGTCTCAAAGTTCCTGCGCGCGTTAGTTTATTGATGCGCATTAGAAAAACAAAACTCTTGGAGAAAAAAAAAATTAAAATGTCACCGATTTTTCAGATTTTCATTGATCACATCATTTTAAATACAAAAAGTCACTTTTACAAGGATTTCAATATTTAACCCCACCGCACATTACGCATTAGGTTTTGAAAAACTGAAGAGCTTTGAGACAAAAGATTTTTTAATTTAGCCTAATCATATTGTTGGTACTCCTAGGGGTGAATTGTTGGCTGGCACTATGGGTCTGGTTGGGCAGGATTATTGAAGGTCAATTTGGGCAATGAGCAAGCTGCATGGTTTTTGGGATTGATTATTGTTTAATATGTGTTATAATCGCCGTCAGAGAAGTTCAGCACTTTCCCTACAGGAGCATGATAAATAATGAGCCTGTGGGCGGTGACATTCTTGACCCCATAGATACAATCGGGCCAATTGGAGCCACGCTATTTTACTTCACCAATAGCAACGCTAAGAAAGCGGTCCTAACAGAAAATTATATAAATATCTTCAATATGAAAAATCCCACCATGTGGTGGGTTTTCACAGATCGCATCACATATTGGCTGGTGGAATTTCTGTTGGAATTTTTTTTAGGTCCAAGTCATTCTGACTCGCCCTGTACAGTATGAACTAAATTATTTTTGTCAATTTTAATATGCAAACATTTAATAACCACATTTAATCCACACAGCGACTGGAAACCAATGGAATAGAAAGTAAATCCGATGCCAGAGACCTTGCTGCAAGTAGCCAACATGCATTCAATTTACTGCTATTGGAACAAATCACAACATGCCTTAGAGAGTATCACATAGACGGCCAGCATCCAGCATTTGATGGGATCGTACTGACTGGTGGATGTGCTTTGGTAAGAACAATATATTTTACTACAATAATATGTTATTTATTGAATTATTTTTTTTAATAAATAAAATTAAGCGACACACTTTTGCATTTGCTTAACTTTTTTACAATAATTTGTTTACAAAAGTTTCAAAAATTTTTGAGAAATTTGTCTTTCCTTTTTTTCCTTTTTTTTTTTAGAAAAATCAACTACATTTTACAAAAACATGATAATAATAAAGAAAATGCCTCACTGACTTGCTTTGCCTGAGAGGTCTGTTTACCTGAAGGAGCACTTTTGGTGTTACTTAAAAAATGTATATCTTCACACTCTCACTGGTGGCAATGGTAGCAAACACAACGCAATGCACCTCAAGACAAGTTACAGAAAGGTCAATAAGACTCATCCCGGCAGAGCTCAAAATAGATGGGGCTAAGGGTGATTAGCCCCCAAATTTTACAAAGTAGCCCCCGAATTTGTTTTCAATCAATGCCAAAAAGTACACACAGGGGTGGGGTTACTTTTATCAATTCTGTTAAAAATAGCTTCGGTATAAGCCCTGCATCTAGGACCTCCATCTGTTTTATTTCATATATGTTCAAAATAATTTATAGTGTTCGTCTTACAATGTTTGTATTTTTAGAATGTCCATGGCAACCAGTTGGTGGCAAATACATTTGGCTACCCTGTGCATATACCATCTGCCCCTAATGACTGTGGTATATCCGTTGGTGCAGCTTGGTCCGTTATAAGGTAGGTGTTGATCGGTAAACAAGTTGCCAAATTTCTCCAGATTCTCAAAACCATGCCTCTGCCAGCAGTTGCTTGGGAGAGAGGCTCAAATATGCAGTGAATCTTGAGGGAAAAGTTGACATCCAAAGTCTGTTTAATGCAACAGAATGTGTGTCATTGTGTGTTTAAATGTCAATATATTGGTTATATACGCAGGTACACACTGCAACACCAATTTACAATCTAGTAGATTGAATTTCTTTCCATTGATCATAGAGAATCCTTCATTAGCTATGTTCAACACAAGGTCTTAGCTAGAGACCCATCCACCCATCATCTGGACGGGTAGATTACAGCCCTTTTATGGCAAAAGAATGTATCTTACATGTATTTTTCTAACAGTATACTTCCTTTTAACATGATCAAAGTTAGCTTTTTTCTCCATAAATCATGTAGTGCTAAAAGGCAGTATATTACTTTTATTGTCTTTACAAGTTGCAACCTTTTCCTAAGTGAGGATTATTGAACCAAGTTAACACAATCCATGTTAAAAGGAAGTATATCATTAGGAACGTACATATAAGATACATCCTTTTGCCATAACAGGGCTGATTACTCCCGGGACAGGCAGAATTAAAGGATTGAACAGATGTGATATTCTAAAAATAGTTGTTGTAAGAGTTTAGTGAACTTGAAACTAGTTCTGACTGACAAATCAAGGCTAAAACAGCACATTTTTTAACCGAGTGACCCTATTGTGATTGCAAACAGGTTGATTTTATGTTTTAAGGTTAAATTCTGGACAGGCTATTCTTAACAAATAAGGTTTCTTTCTGAACTCTGGCTAAGACCCTGGCACAACATCATTATTATCACACTTGTATGACAATCAATTGATAGCTAGAAAAGTGATGTCAACACTATACCATAGATGGATGCTATTTTCAAACAGTTGACTGCAAATATTTTCATCCTTTTCATTCAGCATCTGCCCCAAAGAATGTGAAAACCGAATGACAAAATTTACCCAATATAAGTTAATTAAATTGTTATGTTGCCTTCAGCAACCGACACTAAAATCTCAAAAATTAGGGTCGCTTTTTCTTTCTTCTCCAAAATATTACTGTTTTCTGCTTGAAATAAATAAGTTAGCTTGAATTAATAGTTTTAAACTATTTTCACATTAGAAACACTAGTAAAATTGACATACCAATTTTGTCTAGCCATAAACTGCATGTGCTACAGCTGCGGTCTGCCCGTAATATTTTTCAGCAATTAAAAAACAAAAACAAAAAAACCCAACCGACCCAACCTCAAAATCTATGGCACTTGTGGGCAACACAACACAAAAAGCTTACCTAATCGCAATTAAAAAAGGGTTATTGTTTTCTTCAATATTTACAATTATCCTTATTACTTTCCAGACCCAAGATAACACAAAGTATCCAGTATGCAGGACTGCCGCTGTTCGATGCCAAGAACTTGAATGCTACTGCCAAGAAGCGTGGCGGTAAGAAAGTGACTGTAGGTGAAGTGGCGGATCTGTTGGTCAACGGAGCCATTATAGGACTAGTCAGAGGTAGACAAGAGGTAAGAGGTTTCTCCAATAGCTGCCAGGTGGAAAGTCTATGTGCTGAGCTATTGATTTATGCTAAATGTAACTCAGAGCAGCTATTCTAGATACTACCAAGATGCATGGTGGTAAGAAGGTAATTGTAGGTGAAGTGGCGGATCTGTTGGTCAAAGGAGCAATTATAGGACTTGTCAGAGGTAGACAAGAGGTAAGGGGTGCCAGGTGGGAAGGCTATTATGCTGAACAATGGACGCACGTCACATGAGGTTGACCTCGCATAAAGTTTCAACCTCACCCAAAAAACGGGTGCAACGGACATCCGTGGTGCGCAATACGTTATCTCGACCTCACAGCTATAATTGGTTAGCAGTGTTTTGTGAGTTTTCAAGCATGCGCAGTAAGTAAGCTGATCGAAGTGCGCCTGCATATGTTGACCTGTGGACAGGAGAATATGTGCCGTAGGTCCAATGATTCATGCTATATGTAACATAGAGCAGCTATTCTAGATATGAGATATGGTCATGTTGTTATATCCTCATGTGGTGTAAAAAGGTATTACAGAGACCGTAAACAAACTGAAATCTAGAGAATGGTACAGACCATTCTGTGCCTCCCTCACCGTAGAGCTAATCTAAAGAGACCCTATTTGATTATTGTATCATTCAGTTATACCTAATGGTCCTTGCGGTCCAAAGCTTTCAAAATAGTGGTAATCCGTGCACCTGAAATGACCAAATTTCCTGGGGGATAACCAAATGTTTTTGCTGATTATCTGAATGATAACCAAGATTTTGACACCAAAACATCTGAAACAATTGCGGATAACAACAATTAGTGGCGGATTAAGCAAAACCTTCTGCTGGGTTATCTGCTGGATAACCAGTTTATTTTCATTATTTCTAACTCTGCTTACTGATCATGTTTACATTATTGTATTCTCTAAAACGTTACCCTAACGAAGCGGAGCTTAAGGTTGGTGTCAACCCTGTTTGGCGCCAAATTTATCAAGCACTGTAACTTTTAAATTATAAATGTGATGTACATAAAAGTATACATTTTTTGTAATGAAATGAGTCGGAGAATCCATTTTTGGTATCAAATTTTACTAAAATTAGTGATTTTTACATTTTTTGCCCAAAAATCACCTTTTTGGCGTCAGAAATTTTCAGACAACCTAACAATAGGCCTATGTTTTTTATCTCAAAAATCTCAGTTTTGGCACTTTTTGGTCAATATTTTCAAAACAAACAAATTTTAAGCCAAAAAAAAAAATTCGCTCCTAGATAATTGACTTTAGATGATTTTGGTGAAATTTTGGAATTTTTAATCAAAAACTGATATTGTTAGGTTGTCTGAAAAATTTTGGCGCCAAAAAGGTGATTTTTGGGCAAAAATGTAAAAAACACTAATTTTAATAAAATTTGATACCAAAAATGGATTCTCTGACTCATTTCAGTACAAAAATGTATACTTTTATGTACATCACATTTATAATTTAAAAGTTACAGTGCTTGATAATTTGGCGCCAAACAGGGTTGACACCAACCTTAAGGAGACCATAAACAAACTGAAATCTAGAGAATGGCACAAGCCATTCTGTCCCCCTTCACCACAGAGCTATTTCAACTGACCATATTTTACATTATTGTATCTTTACAGTATGGTCCTCAAGCCCTAGGTCATCGTTCTGTCCCCCTTGACCATAGAGCTATTTTAACTAACCATATATTTACATTATTGTATCTTTACAGTATGGTCCTCAAGCCCTAGGTCATCGTTCTGTCCCCCTTGACCATAGAGCTATTTTAACTAACCATATATTTACATTATTGTATCTTTACAGTATGGTCCTCAAGCCCTAGGTCATCGTTCTGTCCCCCTTGACCATAGAGCTATTTTAACTAACCATATATTTACATTATTGTATCTTTACAGTATGGTCCTCAAGCCCTAGGTCATCGTTCTGTCCCCCTTGACCATAGAGCTATTTTAACTAACCATATATTTACATTATTGTATCTTTACAGTATGGTCCTCAAGCCCTAGGTCATCGTTCTGTCCCCCTTGACCATAGAGCTATTTTAACTAACCATATATTTACATTATTGTATCTTTACAGTATGGTCCTCAAGCCCTAGGTCATCGTTCTGTCCCCCTTGACCATAGAGCTATTTTAACTAACCATATATTTACATTATTGTATCTTTACAGTATGGTCCTCAAGCCCTAGGTCATCGTTCTGTCCCCCTTGACCATAGAGCTATTTTAACTAACCATATATTTACATTATTGTATCTTTACAGTATGGTCCTCAAGCCCTAGGTCATCGTTCTGTCCCCCTTGACCATAGAGCTATTTCAACTGACCATATTTTACATTATTGTATCTTTACAGTATGGTCCTCAAGCCCTAGGTCATCGTTCTGTCCCCCTTGACCATAGAGCTATTTTAACTAACCATATATTTACATTATTGTATCTTTACAGTATGGTCCTCAAGCCCTAGGTCATCGTTCTGTCCCCCTTGACCATAGAGCTATTTTAACTAACCATATATTTACATTATTGTATCTTTACAGTATGGTCCTCAAGCCCTAGGTCATCGTTCTGTCCCCCTTGACCATAGAGCTATTTTAACTAACCATATATTTACATTATTGTATCTTTACAGTATGGTCCTCAAGCCCTAGGTCATCGTTCTGTCCCCCTTGACCATAGAGCTATTTTAACTAACCATATATTTACATTATTGTATCTTTACAGTATGGTCCTCAAGCCCTAGGTCATCGTTCTGTCCCCCTTGACCATAGAGCTATTTTAACTAACCATATATTTACATTATTGTATCTTTACAGTATGGTCCTCAAGCCCTAGGTCATCGTTCTGTCCCCCTTGACCATAGAGCTATTTTAACTAACCATATATTTACATTATTGTATCTTTACAGTATGGTCCTCAAGCCCTAGGTCATCGTTCTGTCCCCCTTGACCATAGAGCTATTTTAACTAACCATATATTTACATTATTGTATCTTTACAGTATGGTCCTCAAGCCCTAGGTCATCGTTCTGTCCCCCTTGACCATAGAGCTATTTTAACTAACCATATATTTACATTATTGTATCTTTACAGTATGGTCCTCAAGCCCTAGGTCATCGTTCTGTCCCCCTTGACCATAGAGCTATTTCAACTGACCATATTTTACATTATTGTATCTTTACAGTATGGTCCTCAAGCCCTAGGTCATCGTTCTGTCCCCCTTGACCATAGAGCTATTTTAACTAACCATATATTTACATTATTGTATCTTTACAGTATGGTCCTCAAGCCCTAGGTCATCGTTCTGTCCCCCTTGACCATAGAGCTATTTTAACTAACCATATATTTACATTATTGTATCTTTACAGTATGGTCCTCAAGCCCTAGGTCATCGTTCTGTCCCCCTTGACCATAGAGCTATTTTAACTAACCATATATTTACATTATTGTATCTTTACAGTATGGTCCTCAAGCCCTAGGTCATCGTTCTGTCCCCCTTGACCATAGAGCTATTTTAACTAACCATATATTTACATTATTGTATCTTTACAGTATGGTCCTCAAGCCCTAGGTCATCGTTCTGTCCCCCTTGACCATAGAGCTATTTTAACTAACCATATATTTACATTATTGTATCTTTACAGTATGGTCCTCAAGCCCTAGGTCATCGTTCTGTCCCCCTTGACCATAGAGCTATTTTAACTAACCATATATTTACATTATTGTATCTTTACAGTATGGTCCTCAAGCCCTAGGTCATCGTTCTGTCCCCCTTGACCATAGAGCTATTTTAACTAACCATATATTTACATTATTGTATCTTTTACAGTACGGTCCTCGTGCCCTAGGTCATCGATCACTTATCTGTTACCCTAACAAAGCTGAGCTCAAGGAGACTATCAACAAACTGAAATCCAGAGAATGGTTCAGGCCGCTATGTCCGTCAGTCACTGTAGAGTGTGCTCCCAAACTGTTTGAAGGAATCAAGACTAGATCATCAGATGCGCAGCATTGTGTAACAGGGAAAGGAGGTAGGTCAAACTAAGACTGAACCCAAAGAAGATTTTAAGGTCTTCCCACAATGCATTGTGCGACAACAGCTAACTAATGCTTTTTTCACACGATGCATTTGTCGAGCTCTGAAGGTTTAGAAATAAGAAAAAGGAACACTGATAACTGATTAATTCATTGATGTAAACTAGAACCTAAGAGCTCCAACGATGAATGCGATATGAAGCCATGATTGTGTGCATACGTCTATGAAACCGAGACAGATTGGAGACCAGAATTAGGGCATTTTGCAAAAACGCAATGCATTGTGGTGGTGTCTTCAAAATCTTCTTTGGACTGAATCCTTCCCGTCTGCACAAATTCCACACATCCCCTGCGAGGGTGCTCAATGGAGACTGAAAACCAATTAAAAACTGTGCCAAAAGTGTGCGCTGATCATCTTGTGAATAAACATGAGCTTATTTAATATTCGCGCGCCATCAAAGATATTCTAGATAGACTTTTGTAAAAATCAGGTGTTTTATAAACCTTTTTCTTATTGTAAATGACAAAAAACACATTCAAGCATTGTTATATTTAGAACAAAATGTCATTGTCTTAACTTTCATACAGATTCTGAAGATAGCAATGGTGTAGAAACTGCCGAGAGACGTCTACAAGACTTGTGTCTACACGCATCTGATGAGTGTGAACATTCAGACTGGATACCCGCCTCCCCCTACATGTCCTTTGCTCCCTGTCTTACTGCACATGCTCAGAAGCTCTTTCCTGCTATAACTCACTACAATGGTACCGCAAGGTAAGGTGATCATTAATTCATTCATATACTGGAACAATTTGGACAGTTTTTTCAGATTATTTTTTCATGCTCTTCTAATTTTAGAACTATTTTGCTAGCTTTAAAATTCACAATTTAAACATTTAAAGTTTATCATGGATTTTATATACATAAGAGAAATGAGCGAAAGAGCAAAATACACAACTTTTTGGAGGCAAAATATACAACTTTGGTTTAAGATTGAGCCCATATGTAATGGTAGAGCTATGAGTTTTAAAATATTGGGCTTGACAGTGTTACCCAATATTTTAAAATCATAGAGACCAATAAATATTGGGCGTAAAGCATCCAATTGTATCATTGTTATGTTTTGGATCCAATATTTTCACACTTGGATTCATCAAATGAGCAAAATACACAAGCACGCAAAAGGCTTTATTTATTCCTCACGTTTCAACAAAGCATAAACAACTACATAATTTGAAAGTTAGGCAAAATACAAAACTTAAAAATGGAGTAGAATTCACAATTTAAAAAGTTAGGCAAAATACCCAAATACACAACTTAAAAGTTAGGCATAACACAAAACTTTCAAATTCAAAGTAATGCTTTAAAAAAAACACCTTTCAATAAATTGGAAAGTCACAATTGAAAAGTCACAATAGGAAAGTTGGGCAGAACACATAGTTTGAAAGTTCGGCATCATACATAACTTCAAAAGTTTAGCAAAACTACAATTTGAAAGTTAGGCAAAACAAACAACTTAACAATTAAGTAAAAATACATATAACAAGGTTTGGCAAAATAAAGAACATGAAAGTTTAGCAATTATCGTTTAGAAGGTGTAAATACTGCAATTTCATTGGTTAACACGTATGAAATCTGATCCATATCGTATAAACATGAAAGTCAAACCACACGATATATTCATATCGCATTACCAACATTTGCGCGGTATGATATTGTGTGTAAAGCGTTTGCTTTGTGTCTGTGTAAGAGATGACGCATAAATAATAAACAAATAAAATGCTGGATGATTTAAACGCAACCGAGTCGATTTTTTTTCTGAGGCCGAAATAGACCGCAAAAACGAGACACCACTAAATAAATCCCCTATACCTACTGTGAAAAATGGGCCATAATTAAGCCATTTTCTCACTTATAAAGCACCTGGTTGCTTCAACTTTACATTTTTGATGAAGATCATGGTCTTGGCTTTCCTTTAAACAACAATAAATAAGGTCAAGGTCAAATTTTCGAGATATGCGCCATCGAAGATGCTTATGTTTTTAGAACCCCCAGGCCTAGCCTAGGTCTAAGCGATTCCAATCAATTATTGAAGTCTCTAAAATGACTATAAAATCATAAAAGTTAGGCAAAATGCACAATTTAAAAGTGAGCTAAAATGCACAATTTGAAAGTTAGGCAAAATGCACCATTTAAAAGTTAGGCAAAATGCACAATTTAAAAGTAAGGCCATGTGCACAATTTGAAAGTTAGGCCAAATGCACAATTTAAAAGTTACGGAAAATGCACAATTTGAAAGTTAGGCAAAATACACAATTTAAAAGTTAGTCTTAATGCACAATTCAAAAGTTAGGCAAAATGCACAATTGGAAAGTTAGTCAAAATACACAATTTAAAAGTTAGGCAAAATGCACAAATTAAAAGTTAGGCATATACACAATTTGAAAGTTAGGCAAAATACACAATTTGAAAATTAGGCAAAACACACAACTTATAATGCATGTATTGTGGCTAAAAGGTTAACAGGTCCTGACTACTACCGTAATTGTTATATAATTGGTAAATGCCCCTTGGGTAACTGGAAGTCATCTACCAACACTTTGGTTAGAAATGTGACATAACATTGAATTTGGTACCAAAATGTTCCATAACTCATACATATTATCAATAACTCAATATTCATATTTCCCTCATTGTGCCTCATTCCCTCGAGTTGGGTCACAATTGGTTTGTTTTATTCCATCAAAGACTTAAAACAAGTGGTGATCCTAAATCTTTCATTCAGATTGCAGACTGTATCGTCTACTGATGAGCCTTGGTATCATGCCTTATTGGTTGAGATTGGCAAGCAGACTGGCTACGAGATATTGCTCAATACATCGCTGAATGTAAAGGTAAGCTTTACAGTTAATAATCTGAGTAATCAGATAAGGAAAAATAAAACCCTGTTCTCTAAGTAGGGTTGGTCAGGCGGACATTTTTCCCCTACATTTTTGTCAAACATTTTCACAAATTAAAACAATATTATTGAATTTTCAAAAGAAGATCGATACATTTTTAGAATAATACAAAATATTTTATTTAAGGTATCATTGGCATATTTGAATTGAAAAGATATATATGCAACATTAACAGCTACAAGTGCAACAAGTATGTGCAACACACACTTTAACCCTAATATCCTTAAGTACTACAAAATACTACCCTACTATATTCTATTTGGCTTCCTCTGGACAGTGACGCAGCTTTTATATTGTATGTCTTTCAACGCTACAGAGTTTCGTTACTGTCTCGTGATGGCAAATTAGACTATACTAGGTGTAGTACATGCATCCCCAGTGGCGTGATCATGAGGGCTCATATGCTGAAGAAAATCTTAAGATTTTTGAAGCTGACTTTTTGGTGCAATCAGGTAGAGGTGTAGTCTATCTCGCGCACAGTGTTTCATTTCCCTGTCACGGCTGTTTGATCCCACATAATTTGTCCGTTTTATTCTGAGAACATCGTAACTTGCTGGCCCGGTTCTGGTTTTAACTTATTCAAGTACCTGAATATACTGGCCATCTTTAGTAGACATTTCAGAACATTTGTTGGTGCCATTTCAGTGAAATAGAGCTTTTGTGTAAAATGTGTGTAAAGTAGAAAATGCCGATAATTTAAAAATGGCTCCTACAATTTTCGGGAAATTTACACTGTATACTCGTATTCATTAGCGATACCTAAATCAGGTCAAACCATAACAGGGCCACTATGTAATCTTTTTTTATTCCATAATTTTAATTATAAATCGGACAGTCAAACAGCCGTGCTGTCACACTATCAAACACCACCCTCTGATTCTTCACCATGCCAAAAACCTCTCCCATCCGAGAACTGCCCCTAAACATGGTCTGCTGACATTAAATCGACAACCGAATTGCGCTTTAAGCACACTATACTCTGTTTGGCCATCTCGAGACAGTGACGTAACCGCGTATTCTACTAATTGCATCACATTACGCGCGCGCATACTCGCGGCGCTGGCGTACAAACACGAGCGTTGAAAGGCGGAAGATACACACGCATGCGTAAAAGCTGCGCCTGTTCAGTTACGTCACTGTCTCGAGATGGCCAAACAGAGTATAGAGGGATGATGCTTTTGATGCATAATTCATGTATCACCCCCAGGGAGTAACATCATAACATGCTAATATTGAATTTGACAATGTACATTTGCAAACACATCAAAGTGTTATTTCTAGGAGCTGTGTAAGAGTTTATCGTAACAAACTATCAAATTATCTGTGCATTTTCGGACGTAAGATAGATGGCCATGCGTTTTGAATTGGGGGATTTTCTCGAGACATTCTGCGATTTTCACAAAATCGCATGTTTTTGGTTCAAAATGATTTTGTTCACTAACCATATATGCCACCATAGTAAAAGTATACATTTTCTGAAAGGAAATGTCATGAGGAACTCAAAAATATGGTCATTTTTGAGGTAGGGTAAATGCTTACAAATATATCCACCTGAGAAAGAAGAAATTTCCACAAAAAATTGCAAAAATTCAGGTTGACATTTTGAAAACATGCATTACCCCTACATCAAAAAGGACTTCATTTCTGAGCTCCTCACATGAAGGCCTTTCAGAATATATATACTTTTACTATGCTACCTATTATTCATTTAAAATTGTGCGAGGTTCAAATTAATGTCTTATCCCAAGCCGGTTCCCGCTGTCATTTTGTTACTTACATGAGCATAACTCAAGAACTATAAGACCTATGTGCAAATTGTTGATGTCATTTTAAAGCACTCATTAATAGCTTTCATTTGATAGGTCATTTGTCTATGTAGGTACCTGCCTTCATGAAATAAATTGACATTTGGGGCGATAATCACACACAAATGTCCAAGCTCCCCAATATCAAGCCACCAGTTCAAAACACATGGCCACATGCACTGGTAATTATACAAACTTGAATACATTAAATAACTTTAAAATTGTATGTTTGATTAATCTAAAACACCATAAACAACTTTCCATTGGATAAAATAACTCAAAAAATTGAATTTAATACGTAGTCCTTTATTCAAAGCAAAATGTCTTATCCCAAGCCGGCCTATCCCAACAAGCCGGCTCCATGCTGTAATTTTGTTATTTAAATGAGCATAACTCAAGAACTATAAGACCTATGTGCAAACTGTTGATGTCATTTTAAAGCACCTGTTAATAGCTTTCATTTGATAGGTCATTTGTCTATGTAGGTACCTGCCTTCGTGAAATAAATTGACATTTGGGGTGATAATCTCGCACAAATGTCCCAGCTCCCCAATATCAAGCCACCAGTTCAAAACGCATGGCCATATGCACTGGTAATTAAAAATAATTAACAACTTTAATTCATTATGTAGCTTTATAATTGTATGTTTGATTAATCTAAAACACCACAAACAACTTTCCAATGACTAAAATAACTCAAAAAATGTATTAAATAGGTAGTCCCTTATTCAAAGCAAAATGTCTTATCCCAAGCCTTCTTATCCCGAGCCTGCTCCCCGCTGTCATTTTTTAATTTAAATTAGCATAACTATAGAACCATAAGACCTATATGCAAATTTCTGATGTCATTGTAAAGCATTCATCAATAGCTTTCATTTGATAGGTCATTTGTCTATGTAGGTACCTGCCTTCATGAAATAAATTAACATTTTATGTGAAAATCTCGCACAAATGTCCCAGCTCCCCAATATCAGGCTACCAGTACAAAACGCATGGCCAGATAGGAAATAGTCACCTATGCAGAAATGTAAATAATATTATGAAATATGGTCAGTGTCATACATGATTGATGCCATCTGACATGTGCAAATGAAAAAAAACCCTTTGTTGTCAAAGTTGGTCCATGTCTAGTTAGTTTCCTAACTTTTTGTGAGCAGTTTATATGAAAACTTGAGTGTAATGTGGAATTACACTCTTCATTTTAATTTTTAATTTACTTAAATCCATTTTGTATCATTCCATCATCATCCTCAGGGCAAACCAATTGTGAACAGACTGAATACAGTACTCAAGATATTGGACGCCTCACCGCCTGGAACCATGGACTATGTGTTGGTGGAAGACTGGTTGTTTATTCCAGTAAGGAACGCTGAAGCATCACCGAGATGACGACAATCTCCAGATACCCCCAAGTGCTAACAATCAAACTCAAAATATTGCACACTTGACTATCTGCAATCAAAGACTCTTGTGTTTGTTGGTGGAAGACTGGACCGTCTAAAATCAAAAGCAAGAATGGACCGTCTAAAATCAAAAGCAAGACTGGACCGTCTAAAATCAAAAGCAAGACTGGACCGTCTAAAATCAAAAGCAAGAATGGACCGTCTAAAATCAAAAGCAAGACTGGACTGTCTAAAATCAAAAGCAAGAATGGACCATCTAAAATCAAAAGCAAGATTGGCGCTCGCCCAAGTTCTACAGCTACAGCTTCTGAATCTGTTTTGTCCATTATTCAAGCCGTCAGTTCATCACTCATGATGTGGATCTGTAAGTCAGTAACTACTTCAATAGAGGTTATCCCTGTAGGTTTGAGTAGCGGATACTTGACCAGTTACACTTCAAATACACATCATGAAACACATCATGAAACAAGTGTATCCTCTTTCTGAAAATCTTAACACTTTCAATGCGCACACATTGTTTAAAAAATGTCAACATTTTTGAAACAATTTTTTTTCAAATTTTTGAATTTCATTACCATTATCGGAATCACCACATAAAATGCATTGAAATAAGTGCAAACATGAGTAGTATTGATTCAGTAATCCTTGAGATAGACCTTGAAAGTTGGGAAAGGTTTCTTAAAAAAAGTTTTGTATTTGGTAATTTTAACCAATAGCCACATGGAAAGTGTTCAGCACAGTTTAACCCCCCCCCCCCCCCCCCTCTTCATGGCTAATCCAAAACCTCTATCCTACTGTATTATATACCACAACATACAACTTGCTGTATCATAGCCACAAGGCACAGTTCTTTCAACTATAAAGGTACATAACTGTGCCCTGAGAGATGATAATGTTCCCGCACATTTTGCAAGGTACAGTTCTTCCATATATAGCGAGGTACAGAACTGTGCCCCGAGTGAGGATTATTATATACAAACTGTATTATTCACCAGAAATAATTCTTGCTTTACATTTTATAAAATGTGTAGTACTGTAAAAGTGGAAATTTTCTCACTTCATTTTATTTTTGGCTTTTCATGCTTGAAGCACCCACCGCGAAAATTATAACAAACAAACACATTTCTTTTGCTCATAGGTCTATGTGATGAAGCTACAAATTGCGAATTTAAAAACATTCAGAACAGTTGGAAAAATCTGCAAAGCGCAAAAATGTAATCATTGGAAAATTACCATTTTTACCATGTAACTGCCAAATTGTATTCACAAATTTAGGTGCAATATTATTGTTATCTTGTGTAAGTTTTACTTATGCCAAGATCATGTTTCATTATTATTCAAAGTGTTTGACTATATAGTCTATTTTAAACTGTAAGTTCAGATTTAAAAGAGTACATTGCAGGTGAAAGTTATTTGAATTTTGTAACTTTCCAAATTCACAAATTTAGCGGCAATATTATTGTTATCTTGTGTAAGTTTTACTTATGCCAAGATCATGTTTCATTTTTATTCAAAGTGTTTATGACTATATTGTCTATTTTAAACTGTAAGTTCAGATTTAAAAGCGAACATTGCAAGTGAAAGTTATTTGAATTTGGTAACTTTCCAAATTCACTTTTCCTTGTCAAAATTGAGATATAAGCTGATTTTCAAGGGGGGGGGGGGGGGGAATTGATGAAACAAAATCTTAAACACAACTGCATTTTTATGACATTGAAAAATAGATTTAAAAAAACGAATGATACAAAATCAAGTCCGACCAACTTTACCAATATATGAATTTGACAAGCTGATTTCAAGGTTGTATTTAGTAAGTTGATCGTTTTGAGATGAACCAAGTATACTCTTTGCAGACTTTGACAAGCTGATTTGAAAAATTGATGACATGCCTTTGATTCTTTTAATTATATAGAGCCCCATACAAAATTGCAAGCCTCAAACACCAAGCACAATATACTGTAAAAGTTGGAATTTGAGTAACAAGTAGGAATGACCTCAAGTTGGGATTTAAAGTGTACATTGCAGGTGACAGTTATTTGAATTTTGCAACTTTCCAAATTCACTCTTCCTCATCAAAATTGAGATATAAGCTGATTTTCAAAGGGGAAAATGGATGAAACAAAATGTTAAACCCTAACTGCATTTTTATGACTTTGAAGAATAGAGATTTTTTTTAAAGAATGGATGATACAAAACAAGTCAGACCAACTTTACCATTATAAATTTGATAAGCTGATTTCAAGGTTGTAAAATGATTAGTGAGTTGATCGTTTTGAGATGAACCAAGTATACTTGCAGACTTTGACAAGCTGATTTGATTTGAAAAATTGATGACATGCCTTTTGATTTTTTTAAATATAAAGAGCCCCATACAAAATTGCAAGCCACAAAGCACAATATACTGTAAAAGTCGGAATTGGAGTAACAAGTAGGAATGACCTCAAGTTGGGGTTTAAAGCATACATTGCAGGTGAAAATTTGAATTTGGTAACTTTCCAAATTCACTTTTCCTCGTCAAAATTATATATAAGCTGATTTTCAAAGGGAAAAATGGATGGAACAACATCTTAAACACAACTGCATTTTATGACTTTGAAGAATATAGATTTTTTTAAGAATGGATGATACAAAACAAGTCAGACCAACTTTAACCATATATGAATTTGACAAGCTGATTTCAAGGTTGTATAATGATTAGTGAGTTGATGGTTTTGAGTTGAACCAAGGATACTCTTTGCAGACTTTGACAAGCCGATTTGAAAATTTGATGACATGCCTTTGATTTTTTTAAACAAAATCTTTTCTTATTATAGAGTCCCATGAAATATTGCAAGTCACAAACAACAAACACATACTGTAAAAGCCGAAATTTCCCTAGCAGAATCTTTGTGATAGAATCGAATGACGCGGTTTTCGACAAAATTCTAATGCTGGGGTTTCGTCTTAAGATCTTCACCTACCTGTTTCATCCTCCGTTGGGTTCATAGCATTGTAGCCATCATTGGAGGCTATCGCTTCATTGCCATATACCCCCGTAGGTTACAGGTTAATGAAATAGGAGTCTGATTTCACCCCCTAGCTTTCAAAAAGTCCCAATATGATTTTTTTTTTTTTGGGGGGGGGGGGGGGGGGGTCATTCACCCCAATCGGGGTTAATGTTACCTCTGCCGAAAACAAAACTAGCTAACATAACTATTGCATTTTACATTGTTCATGTATAGCACTGGATGGAAGACATCATGCATGAAAACAACAAAAACATTTTGGTTTGAGTAACAATTAAGTAGGATCGACCTCAAGGTTCAAATTATGTGTTCTTCTAGAATATATTACTTATGTTTTTTTATCTCTTAGCCAGCAAAACCTATGCCCTAACCTGTCCCTTGTTGGGCAGGCTGGTGGCATTAGCTTCTTGATCCGCTCTTTCATTTTCATCACATCTTTTTATAAATGATTCACTTCTGAAATGTCAGAAATGGATCCAGAGGCTGTCCGTTGTCCAGCCTTTATCTTCCTTTGGTCATCAACTGACAGTTCCACCTCTGACACCATTGGTATCAATGTTGAATGGGAACATATCCGACAAAGGTATATTTTATGAAAGGCCATAATTTCGCTGATCAACTTCTCATGTTCCTCACCATTTGTATCAATGTTGAATGGGAACATATCAGGCAAAAATATATTTTATGAAATGCCATAATTTCGCCGATCAACTTCTCAAGTTCCTTGACAGGCAGGGATCATCCTTCCATGACCTGTTAATGACCTGCATCTACCAGGTTAGATGGTGCACCCATTTAGCAAATAAATGTTGTGCTTGCTACATCAGATTGCAATGTCTGATTGCGTTCCACTTCTGCATGTTAACACTTTCCACGCGGCAGACGACATAAAAAAATTGCACAAAATGTTTCAAAAATGTCACAGTTATTGAATTTCATTAAATCATATTTGGAATCACCATAAGAAAAGCATTGAAATAAGTACAATCCTTGAAATGGACCTTGAAAGTTGAGAAAGGTTTCTGAAAAATCTGTCTTGCATATAGGGTAAAACTAATAGCCGTGTGGAAAGTGTTAACATTTTGTCACTGTATTTGTTACAGTTAGGTGTGACATAGCTAGAGGAGGCTCTTCAAATTTGATGACTGAAAGTCTTTGTTAGCATTATCCTCCCGGCCTCTCGTGACATGTTGCCTTTACAAACCTTCATTGTATGGTACTAGGGCTACTCAGACTATATGATACATTCAAGACAATTTGTTATGATTTACACCCAATGAATTTATTTACCGTACTCTCAAAACATGATATAAATAACAAGCGTGTGTTGCAAAAAGTTGGTGTTAAAATACTGAGCTTGGAACGCGGAACCGGTTTATCATCAAATTATTCGTTTGGCAAATGTTCTTTATCCAGAACTTTACGGCGACGGTGAATCTTCTGGTGGGTGTGATGGTGATCTTGTAGTGTTCACATAAACTTTCCACTTGTTATAAACTACTGATGTACCTGGACTGCTCCATTGACTAGTGAACTGTTTCACATTGATTGCAAAATCCATGTCTCAATGTCGGCAATTATATGGATACAAATGGCATAGCACACAATGAAACACAAGTCTCCCCATTAATTGTAACCCTTGCCATTTCAATTCAACAAAAATGTTGAATAGTGACAAAAAGAGATGTCTTCCATCCATAATGGGAAGTAAAAATAGTTAATCTACTTAAACAATTTTAAATAACATTTTAATTACGAACAAAATTGAATCGGCAGAATGCCAAACACTTGATCATGAACAGCTGGATTTTAATTAACTGATGTAAGTCTTGACAATCTTAGGACTGCACTTCAAGATATTTTGACTTCAAATTCTTAACACTCTGGGAGGTTAAACAATTAATAGTGTTCAGTTTGATATCAAACAGAATGATAGAGTTTATAGAAATATCTTGGCAATATGGCTTCCTTCCACATGCCATTCTTAACACTCTGGGAGGTTAAACAGAATGATAGAGTTTATAGAAATATCTTGGCAATATGGCTTCCTTCTACATGCCATTCTTAACACTCTGGGAGGTTAAACAGAATGATAGAGTTTATAGAAATATCTTGGCAATATGGCTTCCTTCCACGTGTCATCAGCTTCCATGACGTCCTCCAACCCCTTTCATCCACTGTATTTCTACTGCGCCTTTTGGTATTGAAGTAATGTCTGTTACTTTTCCAATGGATTGAGGACATTCGTCACCATCTAAATTCCCGGCAACTAAGATTCCAACAGTCAAATGGCTTGCCACACAATCTACTTCCTCTATCATCGGCCCTCTTCCTTTATTTCCGATGATGACAGAGTTTATAGAAATATCTTGGCAATATGGCTTCCTTCCACGTGTCATCAGCTTCCATGACGTCCTCCACCCCCCTTTCATCCACTGTATTTCTACTGCGCCTTTTGGTATTGAAGTAATGTCCGTTACTTTTCCAATGAATGGAGTACATTCGTCACCATCTAAATTCACGGCAACTAAGATTCCAACAGTCAAATGGCTTGCCACACAATCTACTGTCTCTATCACCGGCCCTCTTCCTTTAATTCCGATGACAACCTATACATAATCAGGAAAGGCATATTGATAACTGAAAACACAAAATTCAACTAACTTTGTGAAGTTAAGAGATAAAGAGAACATAAGCATACAATGGGTATTGATCATATCTGATTACTTCTATTAAAAAGAAAAAAGCACAACTATTGACTATATTATTATTTTTCGAAAACAAAATAGAGCGCATAGACCATAGCTTATTTTGATATAAAAAATAAATAAAAAATCGCATAGCGCACGTAACTTTTTTGCCAAAAGGTGCTGAGACAATGTATTTAATTTTTTTTGGCCTTATGATCTTGAACTTTGGAGCACCTAACAGGTACATTCCAAATCGGTTCTTGGTACACTTTGTAGCGAGAGCATCTTTCTCTGTCTGGCTTTATCTCTTCTTAATGTCGCATGTGAATGAACACTTTGAGATAATTAGGAATAGTATCGCTCTGTAACTTGGAATGTATGTACGATTTATGATCAGAAATGTAAATCTGCAAGAAAATCTACTTTCTAAAAAAAAATCATGAATAGAGAGCGCTCTCTGGAAAAGATCACATAATATGCCTTTAATACACCATCACAAACCCATGGCTTTGTGAGATGTCCAGAATAAGCCAATTAACATTCATAATAACTTTGGATATTCTAATCATTCATTTTACATGCTATCTTTAGACCTTATCTTGTTCATTGGTAGAAAATATGTTAGCAAATTAGAAATGAAAGTTAATTGGCTATCATGTTTCATTTACCATATTTCACATGTTCGATGACTTGCCTATATACTGGTGAAACTTGGTCAAGATTCACTCTCTTCTTAGTCTTGCCCTGCTTCTCTATTCCGTTACCAATCTCTATCAGCCGCAGTTCTGGCTTTGCATTATTTATCAGCACTTCTAACACCAACGCCTTCTGAAACACTTTCACTTTAGAAAGGCACATCTTCTTGGCTGTAAAAAATAGACATTGAAAGTTACTAGTCGATGACTTGATATACGGGTGGGGGGCTGGTGAAAATATTACGAAAATATGGTTGAATTTACCCTATAAATACGCCATGATTCCGGTAAATTAGACGTGGTTGATTCGTTTCTTCATAATAACGATCCGTTTCTTCATGATGTTGGTGCAGAATCACCATCGAACCACACCAGCTGGTAGCAACCATTTTCCTCTTTCCATCCATACTCTAGTGGTGATAGTATGCTTAACTTGATCTAGTTGCAGTAAGCCACCATCTTAAGGGAGTGCAGCCTATCTTCTGGAGAAGGGATCGTGAGCATGGAGGTAGAGAACTGCCATCCAACTTCTGTACGTGCATGATATTCTTTATCCTCTTATCAAAGCGACTGGGACCGTCAACACTCTCATTGATGAACTTCCTTCTTCTTGTAATTCCAATTTCAGCAATTGAAAGTAAGAACTTCTCGGTCTTGCCTGATGCAGCAGCAGGGCGGTCTCTATTAAACTGTCCAACAGGCACCCAAAACATGGTTCTTCTGTAGCTGGTGCAGGATCCATTTTCGTCTGTATTACCAATGGTTGCACTCTTGTCCAAATACATGCTTGGGCATCGGGATGACTTCGGTCCCATTCTTGACCGCTGTTGAAGCACGGCGCTTCACCACAGCACTCTCTCCGTCTGACTTGCCTTTGCCATGTCTAGCCCCATAGTAATGATGCTCTGTTGGGTGATGCGAACTTGCCATATCATAGAATGCACTCTTGCACTTGTACTGAACTGCGCAGCCGTCGGAAAAACTGGGCAGTTTTACCATGCTCTCCACTTCGTGTGTCTCTCGAATAGGCATCATATTGTTCGAAAATGTCATCCATTTGTTTAGAGTAGTCGTGCGAATCTGTGTTCTTCTGCGTTTTTATGGTTGCCAACTCTTGCTTAATGTCATTACAGATGTCATATGCATTCTGTTTGGTCGACAGAAATGACTCAAAATGCAAAATGCAAAATGTCCATAGTCAGGGCAAGTGATTTGTGTACTCTCTTGCCGCGTTTGTAGTTCTTTCTCTTGGTGAATTCGTTGACTGACCCTTTGGCCAACACTTCACACTCATTAAGGATGTGAGGTCTACCTGACTCTGCAACCACCTTTCCATGTGCTAACTCAATATGTAACGAGCCTAGCGCAGCAAACCCTTTATCAAATGCTGGTTGTTCTTCACACTGTATCTGCACTGCATTGCAAGTTTTGCGATAGCAATAGCATATATAAACTTTGAGATAAAATTGCATTGATGGGTATTTCATTATACTTTCTAGGTAAGGTCAACTTGATAGAAAATAGGAATTCAATTTTGAACCAAAAATATCCCTTTGTGTAAAAAATACACAACTATTTCATGTTTTTTGTGACAGACGGGACATTTTCAACCTGCCTTAATTATTTAAAAATATCTTATAATAAAATAATTGTTCATCTTTTGGGTTAAATTTTATCTTGTGATGGAAAGGAAAGGTATCATACTTCATATTCAACCAAAAAATAATTATCTTTCGAACACCAGAACTGTAGCAGAAGGGCGCAGAGGGGAACTCAAATGTTCATCACAAAATTTGGGAAAAAAACGATATTTCCCATTTCCGCAATCTTTAACCCTTAATGCAGCAGAAGAAAACCAAAAACAGTTTCTGAAAGCTTGATTAGTCTACTTTCACAGAAAGAATGTTTCAACGCTAAAGAAATTACTTTCAAAATTCATGAATGTGCAATCCTTACGTGAAAATGGTCCATAGCCAGGGCATAGTGATATGTGTACTCTCTTTCAGCGTTTGTAGTTCTTTCCCTTGGTGAATCCATTGACTGACCCTTCGGCCAACACTTCACACTCATTAAGGATGTGAGGTCTCCCTGACTCTGTAACCACCTTTCCAAAAGCACTGAACAGTGCTAACTCAATATGGAACGAGCCTAGCGCAACAAACCTTTTATCAAATGCTGGTTGTTCTTCACACTGTATCTGCACTGCATTGCAAGTTTTACGATAGCAATATCATACATAACTGCAATCGACTGTTTCCCACATTCCGCCGCAATCTTCAAAGATCTTCTCAATGTTTCCATAACCGTAGCATTACTAGTTGGTGATTGGTTGATTTGTGGTAGATACCAAATCTTCTGGAGACGCTCATCTCGGGGTATAATCATCGCATTCCACCCTACCCACATCGAGGTGTCTTCATTTTGACTCGCATCTGCCATCCATAGGACATCTTTCTTCCATGCTTCAGCGTCTTTCACCATTTCATACTTCTTTCGTCGTGGGTCGTCTGCCAGTTGGAATATATTATGAGCGCCTACGTTTCAAAGAGCACCCGCACACTCTTGTCCAGTTGCAAATGAATGTGAAAATCTATGTCTCGATGCATGTGGCGTCTCTTGAGCAGTCACAGATAGAGACACATCACCAGATCTCACTATGATCTGGTTTTATACCGTAAACCATACGGTAAACCATACGGTAAACCATACATGCATTTTAAGTCATACTACATGCCGAATTTCATTTACCTTTTCATTTCATTTAAGTTTGGTCCATGTACCAGATGGGGCAAATGCACCTTTTTCTAGGGGTGGGGGTCCTTTCTGACCTCACCTTTCCAACTGGAAAATTTGGTCAGATTTGGATTTTTATAATGTCCTGACATAGTTCTATAAATCTCCTTTGTGGGGGGTCTGACCTCACCTTTCCGACAGAAAAATGTGGTCAAATTTAGATTTTTATAATGTCCTGACATAGTACTAATCATTCGATGCAAGTTTGGTCCATGTACCTTAGGCCAAAAAAAAAAAATGTTTGATTGTCCATAGATCACTTAAAAGGTTGGGTAGGTCGGTCGGGAATTTTTTTTTTCTTTTTTTTTTTCTTCTTCTCACTTGCCCTTTTTCAGGTACCAAAAGTAAAATGAGATGTACTTGTTGTGGTAACCAAAACGGGGAACAAAATCTTTAATATTTTGATGAGTATTTTTATTTTCTCAACACTTAAAAATTTTTGATTTTCGACTAATATTTGCAAAAAAATGATTTTTTTAAAATAAAAAAAATGAAATTTTTTAAAAAGAAATTTAAAAAATTTAAAAAAAAAAGAAATTAAAAAAGAAGAAGTTTTTGAGTCGGAATGATTAAGAGGGTCGGGCGGACGAGGACAATCAAACAATTTTGTTGTTGTTGGCCTTATAGGGTAAATTCAATCAATTTGGGGGGGAGGGGTACTTTGTGGGGTGTTTGACCTCACCTTTCCGACGGAAAGATTTGGTCAGATTTAGATTTTTATAATGTCCTGACATAGTACTATACATTGACGCAAGTTTGGTCCATGTACCTTATGGGTTAAATGTAACCTTCCTGGGGGTCTTTTCAGGGGGCCAGGAGGCAAGCCCCAGCTGGGGGGGGGGGGGGATTAGTCTGACAAACAAAAAATGAATGTCTTAGATGACCTAAGTAACTTTAGGGGTCAAACCTTCTGTACTTAATGGGTTGAAATCATATGTGACAGGCTCAAAATAATATGAATGAATGAATACATTAGGAGAGTCGTGTGTTGCCAGGCAGTATTTGCAAGATAAATAACTAAATAGGGGTGTGTAAAATAGTAATACATTGCTACACGGGTTAGTATTCTTTTATTTATACAAAATTCAATTATTTGGTATTCCATACCATTGAGGTTTGGTTACCTCTCTACCAGATTTGGTATGGACGGATTTATTTTCTCTCTCTACTTGTGTTTCCTGAACTCCGTCATTTCCAGGTGAAATAATCAATTTCGGTTTATCTGAATGTACCACCATTCCTTTCTTTTGGTATTTGGATTTTGGTTTGACTATTCTGATTTTGTACAATATATCTAGTAATTTCTCTCGTACATGGCCCTTTCCAATTGCAATTTCTTGTACAGCATACAAAATGTATATTTATCATCAAAGCACAAATCCTTCAATATCAAACAAACCAATATTTCATCATGTAAATCTTTTCACATTGCATTTTTAGAGATATTGTCAGTTCTGTGGATACAAATTACCTGCCAAGCTTATTTGCTGGGTGTAGAGGCAAAGTCATCTGTGCTTTTTATAGGCAGTTTTTCTCTAATGTTTTCAAAAATGTCCGTCCGTGACAATCCGATCACCCTCTTCTCCACTATCGCTTGACACCATTTAAGGTTGGTCATCCTGGTGATGTCGAATTTCAGCTTGACAGCATTGGATGGCGCTTCAAGATTCGTCTCGTCCATTTCATCTTGTCTTGCTACCAGTAGCGCAGCCTGCGCTACATGTGTGAAATACGGAGGACTTATGAAGGAGGACATGGCCATCTTGTCACTCAGCATTCCCCTTAGGCCTTTATAGTTGAAGAAGCAACCTTGATGCCAGACGCATTGCTGCCGACGTGTAGTGTTTCCTCATGAGCCAGTTGCCCACGCTCCTCAGAAGCCACTTGTTGCCAACGATGAGAGGGTCTCTTCTGGCGGTTTCTCCAATCTCGTCATGCCTCATCCTCGAGAATACCTCTTTGCACTCGGCCTCCCTTGAACTCTTCCTGCCAACACGTCGCTCTCAAGGAGTATCAACCCCTTTGTTTTATTTCCATCCTTTGCCGGGCAGTTGGCATGGCGCCTGTTCCCGAGAAAGCTTTTGACCCAGTGCCTGATTCATTAGACCATGGTTTAGGGCGGAAGGGTGGTGTCAGAAGCTTCTCAACTTTGTGAAGAGATGATCCGGCGACTTCTTCCAATTGCACAAAACTATGGAGGCCACAGACAAACAAATATCTGTGATTCTATTGGTGCCTGGTCCTCAGCTATTAGCTCATCCCAGATATATATGACTTCCGGTAGCATATCTTTTCTGAAAGACTCCAGCAACTTGTGCCATTTCTTCTCTGATCCCTGATGCCTAATACCTGCCATCTGAATCGGCAGTGTCCAAATTAGGGGACAAAATCTGGTTATCCGGCGGATTACCAATATCTGTTATCGCCATGGTAGGTCTTTGTCACCATAATCATAGCGTATCTCGCATCCTGCTGGCACATCTTTCAATGCAAAAAGGCACAGGTGAATAGTTGCCCCAATTAGGACCTTTTCACCTTTACATTCGGACGTTTCCACTCATCATTTGCCCACCGGGCCATTCCAGTGTTCTCCTTTGAAGCATCTATCCTGTAAAGTTAACAAAATAATAATAATAATAATGCATAAATGATAGACAACCTATTCCAAGGCGCAAACATCAAAACAAATAAAAACAAACAGTTAAAATATAAAACAAATACATAGAAGTCAATCAGTCAAATCATAAGCAATCTTAAACAGATGAGTTTTAAAGTCTTTTTGAAACCATCAAGTGAATCACAGAATCGAAGATCTGAAGGAAGTGAGTTCCACAGTTTAGGTGCACAAGCATAGAAAGCCCGGCCGCCAATAAGCACCTTCTTCACCTTTACATTGGGGCGCTTCCATTCATCATTTGCCCAACGAGCCATCCCAGAATCCTCTTTTGAAGCATCTATCCTGTAAAATACTGGTACTCCAAACTCTGTTCTCATTCTGTTAATTTAATGCGGGTGGGGATTGGGGAATCTACCCTCTGTAAAGGATCTGTCTACCTTTTGTTGCCCACTGTGAAAATTATGAAAATATATATAGTGTAGAGATTAATGTATGAAAAAATAAAAAATAATCAAATAAAAAAATAGCCCAAAAGTTGCATAAAAATGCCAAAATATTCTTAATAATATGTTAATTTCAGAACAAATGGATTGGTCGGTATCACAGAATGTAAATGTTATACACGTGTCACTGAATTATATACGCTATATAACATCATATACATACATCAAGAGGTAAAGGGTATAGATACCTGTTTATTTGTTGTGCTGGTAATATATACATATGTCTCTAAGGAGTTCGAGTTGGTGTCAACATCATCGGCATAGCTTCACACTCCTCTATATTCCAGAAGGAAGTCACCTTGCTGAAATGATTTTGTGGTCAACAGTCCGTAACCTGCAATTTCTCATGTGGTAAACGGTAAACTTTAAAACTTATTAATTGATTATTGGTAATATGAAAGAAGCTAAATCATAGTTAAAATTAAAGGGACGATATAATTAAGAAATACGTGTTGGGTAGCTAAGAATTGATCTATTTTTAATGAAATAATCGGCAAAAGTATCGGGAAGATTGTTGAATGCGTGATTTTACATAAATAAATAAAGAGTCAGCTTGTGAATATCATAAATTGTCAGGGTATTAAACTTCTTGAATAAGGGCGGGGTATGCTCAAGCCAGTGAGGTAAAGGGTATAGATACCTGTATGTTTCTGTGTTGTGATGATAATAATAGACATATGTCTCTATGAGTTGGTGTTAACATCATCGGCATAGCTTCGCACTCCTCTATATTCCAGAAGGAAGTCACCTTGTTGAAAGGATTTTGTGGTCAACAGTCCGTAACCTGCATACGAAAAAAGTAGTAAAGTATCAATTTATGCACCAGCTTTTACTGGTCAAATATTCCTTTGTAGTACAGACAGGGTCTCAAAAAAAATGAGGACTCTTGTTTCATGATGGTGTAATTCTTATTGTAATCATTGGACCATGATCAATTTAGTCTCAATGTAAAGCCCAATTAATTGTTATGATATCCTGAAAATATAAGATCAATCCGATGCAAAATAAGAAAACTAACGTACTTTAATGTAAACCATGTCATTTACTGGTTTGTACAATGGGATCTGCATGTACAGACCAGTAAATAACATGGTTTACTTTCAATATGTTATAATAATCGTCAACATAGTAAATAATCTATCAGTCAATTGCAAAGTTTAGTTTGGTAATCCATTTAATTCTGGCACAAATCAAAAATCCGCAAAACAGATGCATGCATATATTCTGTGCAAATTAAAAAGTTTTGTTAAACAGTTCTCGAACCCACTGTAATTGGTTCATTGAGTTACAAGTTGAGCACTTTCATGTTTAATACTCGACTGTTGCTGTGTGAATTTCCATTGTACAAACATCCAAGTTGAAAATCGGGCCAGCAATCAGAACATCTACCTTTAATCCTATTCAATTTTTTACTTGGCCTTACCAATGCATTCATTAATATAGCGCCTCTCAAACCCATCTCTCTCTATCTATCCCGCGTTTGCAATATTCAATTGTGATGTCCTCTGGACTTTTCCCGCTTCTCTATAATTGGTAAATCAGACAATATAACATTTACATTTGGCCATGCACCATGAGTGGGCATCGAGCATTCATTTTGGACGACTAACACTTTTCCACTTTCAATTTGATCGATGTTTATGATGTCATATTTTCCATGAAACATGTCACACAATGGTAAATTTTGTGAAATGGTTGAGTCATTTTAAGTGATAACACACTGTAAATGCAATTATATTTAAATATTTGTTTGAACTAAAATTGTTGAATACCAGGAAGAGCATGCATAATCAAAGTAAAACATAGTCAATGTTGAACACAGTGTCTTGGTTTAAAAAATAAAATAAACAATCAGAGTGCCTGTATAAGAATTTAAGTCTCCCGCTGGCCTTTTTGATGACATTTAAGGCAATAGAATACCCTGAAAGAGTATTGCCAAGGTGACCCCTAAATATGTGACAGATGTAGAGGTGTTAATACTAATCGTGTAACCATTACAAATGACAGAGAAATCTTCAACATAATTTAGGTTCCTCTTGGTACCAAATAAAATAGCCATTTGACTGAGCCCCACTATAGCCACTATCCACTCTATATGAATTGTAAACAAGTCTAAAGTTCAGATATGATTGAGATTTGAGATGATCCTCATCTCATCTACACTGCGTTTTGCAGTATCCTTATCATTACTAGTGTTACAGTCATCAGTATCACTCAGGTTGGCACTGCGGTTCACATCCTCGATGGACGTGATGTCATCATCTTCAGAAAAGGCTGTTGATGTGGATGCTTTTGATGCATCAGGACAAGTCTTCTCTGGACCACTGGTTCTTATTCTGCGCTTTCGATCTGACATCCAGAGGTTGATAGCTCTAAAGTTAGATCAAAGGCCTCCTCTGTTTGGGATAAGAGCTTTATGCGTAGGAGGTTGTTTCTGTTTTTTGTTAATTTCAAAACGCTGAAGCCTCGTTCTGCTTCCACGGAAGTGGCTGGAATTGTCAATATTCAATCGACTAGGATAGCTGGGGCATCATCTCCATATCGTCAATCTTCAAAGTATGAATCCTAAAAAGCTTAACACTGCTTGTCCAAGGATCATCATCGACGTGTCGTGCAGACGACGTGCAGAATGCTATACAAAGATGTGCGAGTAAAAAATAACTGTCTGTCTACAGTTATTGGAGGGTAGCAGTGGGTTTGAGGTTTCTCACTGCTGGTAAAGCCACAGACTGGAAGCTGGCGACTGATGGTGCTGCAACCGCATCAACGGGCAAAAGATCCCAAATTGGGATGGTCCTGACATAAAATGAGAATTTAAATGTGTTTCTTGAAGCTTGTATGGGATTGAACCTCAGATGATGCCCAGTTCGACTCATTGTAGGATGGAGATGCACGCATGATGGGAATTTAACATTGACGAAGGCATTTTGAATTTTGTAAAACATGGTGCATTGAGACATCAGACGTCTGGTTTCTAATTTGTCCAGTTTTAGTTGTTCATGCAGGGTACACTTGTGTAGCGACTATACTCCCCACAGATAAATATGACAGCCTTACTAGTCTTGGTGTCCATACTGGCGGTTGATAGCAGACCAACTCATGTTAAAAAGGGTGTCTAGGTGCCTGAAGCAATAAAAACAGAGTTTAACAACACGATGAGTTGACGCTGCCGAAGAGAATGTTTTATCTATTTGATATACAGGATCGTGATCTCTTTATACTATAGTGACCGGGTCACGACCATGTCTGATCATGCAGTGCTCTCCAGGCTGGCCGTACCGTACGTGACGCAATATTTATTCATGGCAGGGCCTTTATTTTATGATTCGTGAAGAACAAAATGATACACCTAAAAACCGGGCCTATCAATAACAGTAGTTCCGGTGCTTTCGTTGACGAGGTCGGCCACATTCCCGTCCTGTTGCAGGATCGACGACTCCAAGCTTGAGTACAGGCCCTTCAACGACGACACGCTCACGTAGGCCTCGGCACTCAGTATGTCCGTCATCTCCGAAACGGGTCCAAGAGCCTCCTTCAGTGCCTTCCAACCGTGGACGTCTGACCAAGTTTGGACAAGATGACTGGTATTGGTGTCCGCTGCCATGTTACTCCCATGTTGTCCAACAGGTCGAAAACCAGAAATCAAATTTTGATTTAAATACGGGCGTTTTCCAACTTCTTCCTTACTTTGTTGCATTCGTTTCTGACCGCTGCCCTCATGCCCTCTCTGTTATTCCCAGTGGTCAATCTGGGGAATTCTTTCTCCGTCTGCGCGACAATCGTGTGTATTTTACCTCGTCCTCCGAGCTCCACTTTTGGATGATGTGGTTTCCACCGACAGATGTGGCACCACCCCTAAAATTGAACTGTGCCAACTCCTGTTTGGTGTAGACCTCGCATAACAGTTTCAGTACAAATTTCACTCCCGTGAGTGCCCCCAGCTTACTATAGTGTGAAATTTCCGCCTATCTACAACTACCGAGTGGTTGATGTCCCCGATATTCACATGGGTATGCGACGATCCCGGAAGAAACCTCAGCGGCTGCAATCAGATCACCAGAGGTGCCGCTGGTTGAGGTGCCGCTGGTTGAGGTGCCAAGGTAATAGCCAAGTCAGAGCGTAACGTGTAATTGGTCTTTAGAGTACGAGGTTGAAAATATGAAAACAGATAATCAGGAATGCCAGGCCTTGATATAATATACACAACGCTATTGCAATTCATGCTGCATGTCACAAAGAATCTCATTTATTTTGTATACCACCAGATGAAAAGCCCCTTTCAACTCGCATATTTAACATTACGTAACATTACTAAATATTATTAGACTTGTTTATGAATTATTTAACATACAGGGTGTCCCAAAAAAATGTTAACTCCGGGCACATAAGATCTTAAAAGGAGAGAAATACACGGGTCTAATCCTGATGTATTATGAAAGCTGAGTAAATAAGCTTTCATTTGCATTTTATTGCGTTCCAATTGGTTATTTAGAACGGGAGATATGACGAAGCAAACATGAGGAAGCAAAATCGACTTGGTCCAATCCTCTCAGTATGAAAGTAAAGCTTTTAAAATGCACGAAGCAAGAAGCAACATGATTAAAGTCACACACTTTATAGCCAGTGAGATTTAGTGCCACTTTTTTTCTGTATAAAAATTGGTAAATGGCACAATTTCTTATTGTTGCATTGTCTTAAGGCCAATAAATTTGGTATCAAAATGTGCCTAACAATTGGGTCCATCTTTCTAGCTGACAATTATTTAAATCCATCAAATATTTCTGGAAATATTCTAGTATATGCTAGGGGGGGGGGGGACTTACAAATTGTGATGGGTGTACATTAGGTACATCAAGTGGATTAGATAATTACACTATGTCACACACATCCTCAAACTGACGGAACAAGCATATCCATAAGGTCTTTCCTATGTACTTGTAATATGTTTGCTAATAGTTCTAATTAACTTTTAAAGACAAACTTGTATCGTGTTGTTAAAAAATGGTAGCAAAAATACTGATTATCACGTCTGACTGTAAAAGACATAGTCTACTTGCTAATCTGCTGGTTGTTCTGTTCTGCTTATGTGTTGTCCGTGTTTTTAGTGACATCTTCAATTTTTGTGACAGTATCATTCACCACGGTAACCTTGTGACAGATTCCATCAGTTGATGCAAGGAGAGCTTTGATTCTTAGTATCTTCCGGCCTAACTGCAAGAGCGCCTTGTTGATTTCAGGTCATACATTTAGTCTTTTGTTTCAACGACGATGTTAGTGTCGCTTTGTGTATCATCTTCATCATTAATGCCGAGTAGTTTGCGTATCGCAGCTCATCTGGTTCTTCACCTTGAATCTGATGGAACAATAATTTAGTTATTTTGAATAATAGAAGACAAAGAAAACGGTCGCATGGATTTTTATAGTTTGGATAAAAGTACAAACTAATCAAAGCAAATCTGGATCAATGAAAAAAAATCTTTTTGGTGAGTACTGAAGATCTGTTATCTTTTATCTCCTGTTTTTTCCCTGATGTTCATAATGAATGGGTTGTCTGGGTGCCAGAATGTGCAAAAAGGGGTACTTGACAACCGCTTGTACTCACCTGGCTGTTTTTGTTTTTTGACAGAAAAAGTTGTTAGATGCATTTTTTGGGTAGGCATAACTAAAGTTTCAAGTGGACAACTAAAATATTTAGCTTTTTTAAGGGAACGCGCCGGGGATACTCTCATCTCTAGTATTGTTTTTAAATACCGGAAGTCTGAATCCATTGAAATAATTGTGCAATCTCACCGTTCTCTCAAAGTTGTGACCGCTTTTTCGGCTTCGCCAAACGTAGCCATCCAGGTGCTCCCTCCACTCCACCAAATGGCACGGTGTTCCACATTCCTGGCATAAGACGCTGCTTGCTAGTAGGCAATTACTGATCAGCTAGTAGGCAATTACTGATCAGCTAGTAGGCAATTACTGATCAGCTAGTAGGCAATTACTGATCAGCTAGTAGGCAATTACTGATCAGCTAGTAGGCAATTACTGATCAGCTAGTAGGCAATTACTGATCAGCTAGTAGGCAATTACTGATCAGCTAGTAGGCAATTACTGATCAGCTAGTAGGCAATTACTGATCAGCTAGTAGGCAATTACTGATCAGCTAGTAGGCAATTACTGATCAGCTAGTAGGCAATTACTGATCAGCTAGTAGGCAATTACTGATCAGCTAGTAGGCAATTACTGATCAGCTAGTAGGCAATTACTGATCAGCTAGTAGGCAATTACTGATCAGCTAGTAGGCAATTACTGATCAGCTAGTAGGCAATTACTGATCAGCTAGTAGGCAATTACTGATCAGCTAGTAGGCATTTACTGATCAACCGCTTGATATGTATTATACTTGGTGCCATTAACAGGCTGTAGAATGTGAAGGGATTGTAGAGATCAGCCTTAAAATTTTTTTTAAAAATTGACAACAGAAATGCTGCTGTGAACATAATGGGCTTCAAATTCCGAGTTGCAAAATGATAGTGGTAAAATCAATTTAGACTGATACAGTTGATGTGATGAATGGTATATTCTTTATACCCCTTTTAATGGCTTGGAAGCGTTGTTGTTGGACTTAACAAATCGTCATTATAAAAAAATACAATGCACGGGTCTAGTGACTCTCTGGCCTTGTAAACTCTTGTCAACTGTCTATCTTTAAGGTCCCTCCCTAATCCCGCGTAAATAAAGAAATTATTATAAAATCACTTTTCTTAATAACTGAATTGGAAAGGCATCGGTCTTTAAAACTTTCGCTATGAATGAGAGACATACAAATGACTTCCTGCCATTTGACTGTTACGCCCTCCCCCTTCCAGCCTCTTGCCAATACTGCAAGATACTATCGGGGCTTCCCCAGTGAATGACGTACTTTACGTCTTGTAAGTCCACTCCAAGGCAAAGAGCTTGTATAGCCACAATGCATCGAAGTTGACTCTCTGGCCTTGTAAACTCTGCTTACTGTCTATCTTTAAGGTCCCTCCCTAATTCTGCGTGAAATAAAGAAGTTCTTAATAACTGAATTGGAAAAGGCTTCGGTCTCTAAAACTTTCGTCATGAATGAGAGACATACAAATGACTTCCTGCCATTTGACTGTTACGCCCCTGCCCTTCCAGCCTCTTGCCAATACTGCAAGATACTATCAGGGCTTCCTCAATAAATGACTTGTAAGTCCACTCCAAGGCAAAGAGCTTCTGTAGCCACAATGCATCGAAGTTGGCTCTCTGGCCTTGTAAACTCTGCTTACTGTCTATCTTTAAGGTTCCTCCCTAATCATGTGTGAAATAAAGAAATTATATGATCACTTTTCTTAATAACTGAATTGTTAAAGGCACCGGTCTTTAAAACTGTTGCTATGAATGAGAGACATACAAATGACTTTCCGCCATTCGACTGTTACGCCCTCCCCTTCCAGCCTCTTGCCAATACTGCAAGATACTATTGGGGCTTCCCCAGTGAATGACGTACTTTACGTCTTGTAAGTCCACTCAAAGGCAAAGAGCTTGTGTAGCCATAATGCATCGAAGTTGACTTTCTGGCCTTGTAAATTTGGCCAACTGTATATCTTTCAGGTCCCTCCCTAATCCCGCATGAAATAAAGAAATGATACGCTCACTTTTCTTAATAACGCCATTTGTAAATGCATCTGTCTTTTAGCACTTTGGCAATGATATCCCTAAAAAGGGTTGCTGCTATGTTCCGAGATCTAAAAAGTAAGTAACAACAAGACGATAAGTCTTAAATTAGTCAAAGATAACACAAGGACTTTTGTATATTAAATCCATAAACATCGGTCAGATTACAGATGTTGGATACCACATTGTACATCTTGTAGGATATTAGAAATATTATACAAATGACTTTCCGCCATTTGACTGTTACGCCCTGCCCTTCCCAGCCTCTTGCCAATACTGCAAGATACAATCGGGGCTTCCTCAGTAAATGACTTGTATGTCCACTCCAAGGCAAAGAGCTTCTGTAGCCACAATGCATCGAAGTTGACTTTCTGGCCTTGTAAACCCTGTCAGCTGTCTATCTTTAAGGTCCCTCCCTAATCCCGCGTAAAGAAAGAAATTATACAATCACTTTTCTTAATAACTCATTTTAAAAATGCATCGGTCTTTAAAACTTCCGCTATGAATGAGAGACATACAAATGACTTTCCGCCATTTGACCGTTACGCCCTGCCCTTCCAGCCTCTTGCCAATACTGCAAGATACTATCGGGCTTCCCCAGTAAATGACTTGTATGTCCACTCCAAGGCAAAGAGCTTCTGTAGCCACAATGCATCGAAGTTGACTCTCTGGCCTTGTAAACTGGGCCAACTGTCTATCTTTAAGGTCCCTCCCTAATTCTGTGTGAAAAAAAGAAATGATACGCTCACTTTTCTTAATAACTGAAAAGTGTTAACGTGTGGAACTAGGATTGCAGATTAGATATGACAACAGTTGCCTAATAGCTGGTCAAGTTCTAATTCATCAAAGTTAATTGGCAAAGCTCTACACAGGTATTGTAAGAGGTGACGATGAAGACAAACCATGGTAGGAAGTTTTGCCTTTAACATCGTTATAATCTCTTTCATGTTGGGGTCAAGACTCCGGCCAGAATGAGAAATATTATACAAATGACTTTCCGCCATTTGACTGTTACGCCCTGCCCTTCCAGCCTCTTGCCAATACTGCAAGATACTATCGGGACTTCCCCAGTGAATGACGTACTTTACGTCTTGTATGTCCAATATAATTGTATAGGGTCTCACACGCCCATCTGTACTTGGTCAGTCCTTTCGTCTGTCTTGCTTCAAAGTCTTTAATTAGGCTCAGCTCAGCTTGCACACAAACAGTCAAAACTCCTCACGGAATACAGCACAGAAAATGTAAATGTTCTTTCGTCTGCTACGCGTCGGTGATAACAAACACACCACTAGGCTAGACGGTTGGCAAATTTGGTCATCTGCGAAGATAGAAGCTTGTAAAGTTGTAGAGTGAATTCAGTCATTCACGCCGCCCGAAGAACATAATTCGTGGCTGTTGCTTTTTAGTTATAACGTTAAAAAGCTTACAGAAAGAATTTGTTTATCACTGCACTGCCCGTCGGTGACTCGTTTGTTTTTAAGCCACATAAAAAGTCATTTCTATGTACTGCGTAGAACACCGCTGGTCACCAATATAACATGGTTATTATACTGGTTTATACATACCCGTAGACAAAGATGAGACAGCTCTCCAATAGTACAGTTCAAATCATTTATTTAAGACATTGACAATATCGGCCGATATACATATTTAACATTGTAAACTGAAAAAACCTAGACGATACATTTTACACGTAGTGGACAGGATTACATTCAGCAACATAAGAGATAGTTTACACGCTGTCTTGCCCTTTTGAGTGCTTTTCGAGGAACGTGTCACCTGCTTGGCGTTCTGTGATTGGACCAACGCTCGACCTGAACTGACCTGACCCGGAATCACAGACGCATCAAGCAAACAAGTAGTTCCCTTAAAAGTGAATGCATCCTACAAGTTAGCATCCTACATGTTTTTAAGTTATTATTTACATACCTATAATTTATTGGCGTTGTTTTCTTGGGTAATCTTCTCACGCGACCGTCTTAATATTCATAGCAATGGAAGGACACTTGCCACGCGTACAAATTATAATTCTGAACGGAAGTAAAAAGTCTGTATAAAGCTTGTAAATGATTACTAGCAGACCGGTCTCTGCATAAATGAAGTAACGTGGCCCATTCTATAAAAAAAATGGATTTTATCCATTTATCCATTCACGTAGTAAAAGGTTGCAACTAAAATTCTTTCAAAATGAACCAAAATTTTGTGTCCAAAATAAACAGTGAATTAGAAAGGGCCACAGTTGCGCTGGACCAATAATTTCAGTAATGTCGTTCCACAGTTCAGCTATGGCCGGGTTCCTTTGTTTGCGATCCATTGGAAAATAAGTCAAATTTATAGAATGTTAAGCTAGGCGCATTTATTTAATACAGATTTGAATTATTGTTATACCAACGGTATTCATATTCATATCCCTCCCGATAGTCAGGTGTTCCATTCCCGATTTCATCACGATTCAATAAGCTAGGTAATGCGTGTCCAAATTACACCGATTGTAAGGCAAAATAAAATAAAAAACATGTTTAGCGAGGCCCTTTTTTCTTGACGTCTCCTGGCGTAAATGATAGTTAAATATAACATGTTCTTGTTTGAACCATGAATTACAGACGTACCTCAGTATTGGTAGGTTTTTGTTATTGTCAACTGTCTTAACAGGTGATAGTACAGTTGTCCTGAATATTACTCAACTGGTTCCAAACAATGCTGAATGATAATGTTGACCGTGTATTGACGTGAAGTTCCTGAAACCAAATCAAAATAACAGCAGGCTGTAAATTTAAAACAGACCGGCAAAAACGGAATAATGTCTGGAAATCTACTATACGGACATATTATTTCAATCAATCAACAGAAATATAATTTTATTGAATCCACATTCATCTTTTCTCCCACCAAAGTCAATGTCATGGCCCCCATAATGCATTGCCGCTATCGGCCATGTTTGTTTTGACAAAGTTTTATAATACAATCGGATATTAAAATCATCTCGAAAACTAGTGTCAATACTCTCACCCTTTTACCGTGTGTATTTGTTTACGTGCACAATGTTCATTGTACTGCTGCGATTATATAATTATGATATCCCTTATACTAATATATTACGTGCCATGTAAACTTTCACGCTTGTTTACACAACTTTACACAAAAAAGTGATGTCAAGATTTTCTGCTTTTCCCGATGCAGGAAATACTGGTGCACAATAACAAACATAATATCCCCAAACATAATTCTACACATAAATAGTTCAATTCAGATATTACTGTTCTTGTACTTACATTATCACAACAAAAGTACAAACGACACTCTCCAGATAACATTCTCGAACGGTGTGTGTTGTGTAGCTCGATCATTGTTTTACAGCCAAACATGATGATACCACTTTATGCCATTAATATCGGACACCAGATCCTAAGGCCCCATTCGGTTATTTCAGTGAGTACATTATACGTCTGTACAAATAGCCGTCCCGTATGCGTGTGATTTTCTTCTATTGAATTTTGTGCTTAGTCCTTTGGTCACCTGACCTCGCTAATTAAATATGCAGCATACCTTGGACTTATCTCGCGCCATTTATACAATTGTGTTGATATTCGAAGCCCCGTTCATCGTGACAACCGTGTGTAATGTCTGGCGCTGATACGCCGATAAACTCGGTACCATTTGTATGCTAGTGAAGTTGTTGCCAAATGTAGACCGCATTACTAACTATCACCAGTAGAGTGAGGTAGAACCACTTTTCTGTTTTGCTATTTATCCGGTAGTCATAGTTCATATAAAAACAGGAGTAAACTATTACATCTCTCTGGCAAATACAAAATCCATCACCATGGATTCAGTCGCATTCTATCTGTCACATATTAACACTTGAAATCAGTCTGCAATTACGATTTTTAGCAGTGTAGAAACAGAAGGAAAAAAATGAATCTGTCAATCTCTTTTTTAGGTGTTGACCCACCAATGGTCAAAAAATGTCTGCCCAGAATATCAATTCTAGAGAGCAGAACTTGATGTAAGCCGTATTGTGATTGGCTAACCCCAAACATAACATAAGTTGCGATTGGATAAACTAGCATGACATCAAAACAAGTTTAAGGAAGTTGACACATTACAATACTGTTGTTAGTTTAGCATGCATGGCTGGTCATTATAGAGTCCTCAACACTGCTTAAGGGGATCAAGTACTGAGACCCTATAGATACATGATGGAACTTTTATTTATGACAGCAATCTTGAAATTACCACCGAATAATAGTACAATTCCTTTTTGATTAACCAAAGAATGAAAGCAATATCAAACACTTTGGTCCAACCATCAGAACTTCTTTTAGGCCTAAAAAAAAGTTTGATTGGCCTAACCCGACCGACCCTAAATACATCGTGGCCTAACCCGACCGACCCTAAATACATCGCCGACCCTGAATATTTTTTTATTATTTTGAGGGAGGAAAAATAAAAATAAAAACTAATATTTTAAAATTGTTAAAAAATTAAAAATTAAAAAATATATATATAACAATTGAACAAAGTATTTAAGTTTCTGACTGTTTGCTTTCATTTGCGGCTTAGTATTCAAAAGCAGGTGATTTAAAAAAAATTAAAAATCCTGACCGACCTACCCTATTTGTTTTTTGTCATGTTAGGCCAATCAAACCATTTTTTTTTTCCTTACCGTTTAGCTCCGTTCCTTACCTCCTTGTGATGGAAAATCTGTTGGTGTTTGGTCCGGCGTGACCATGTTCATTAGAGTCACATGCCACAGAGTCATACTAGTCCATCTATTACGAATCTCTGTAGATCCACGGCGGGATTTACAGTGGCTTTGACATTGCTGGATGCGTCACTGTGTCCATAATTATCCTGAATTCAATAGGCTTAACTGGACCATTTACCCCTCTCCTATAGTTACCAGTTCAATAATAGATGTTCTGCATCCAAGTTTTCAGAATGAGCTGCAAGTTTTTGTTTGAACTTAAGTGGATTTGAAAGGGAAATACTGTGAGAAAAGTTAGGAAAAGAAAAGTGAAATCTACCAGGTATATCGTGAAATAATTGATCATCAACGTAATCTGCCATAAAGGTCTGCACCTCCTTGTAAAAATAGTCTGGATGATCTTGTCGCCTGACTTTGTGATTACTAGTTCATTAATAGATGTTCTGCATCCAAGTTTTCAGAATGAGCTGCGAGTTTTTGTTTGAACTTAAGTGGATTTGAAAGGGAAATACGTTGGGAAAAGAAAAGTGAAATCTACCAGGTATATCGTGAAATAATTGATCATCAACGTAATCTGCCATAAAGGTCTGCACCTCCTCGTAAAAATAGTATGGATGATCTTGTCGCCTGACTTCGTGATTACAGTTGAAAATAAAATCCAGGGTTTTGCCTAATTGGCCACCAAGTGCACACACCCTCCTAACTTGTTCTTTGGTGTAGCGTCCTCGAGCTCCATTTAAACCATCTGTAAGGAACTTGTGCACAAAATTTAAAGTTGCCCTGTACGAGCTAATTCCCTGATTTGGGATAAAAGTTGTCATTAAATCCTCTTTTTTTATCTCCCTGTGATGGAAAATCTCTCCCTGTGATGGAACATCTTGGTGTTTGGTCCGGCATGGCCATGTTCATCATTTCCATGCCACAGAGGTATACTAGTCCATCTATTACGAATCTCTGTAGATCCACGGCGGGATTTACAGTGGCTTTGACATTGCTGGATGCGTTACTGTGTCCATAATTATCCTGAATTCAATAGGCTTAACTGGACCATTTACCCCTCTCCTATAGTTACCAGTTCATTAATAGATGTTCTGCATCCAAGTTTTCAGAATGAGCTGCGAGTTTTTGTTTGAACTTAAGTGGATTTGAAAGAGAAATACTATGAGAGAAGTTTGGAAAAGAAAAGTGAAATCTACCAGGTATATCGTGAAATAATTGATCGTCAACATAATCGGCCTCCTCGTAAAAATAGTCTGGATGATCTTGTCGCCTGACTTTGTGATTACAGTTGAAAATAAAATCCAGGGTTTTGCCTAATTGGCCACCAAGTGCACACCCCTCCTAACTTGCTCTTCGATGTAGCGTCCTCGAGCTCCATGGCAGGGTTTTCTTTCCTTGTTACTGGTGAACGAACTGAAGGAACTGATAGTTTAATAATCAAACTAAACTGAAGCAGAAAGTATAGTTTACATCATGTATGCTTTATTCACACAAATAATAGTTCAAGATGTGTTCAGCTTGAAGCACAAAATAATAAAGATTGGCAAACACATGGGCAGGCCATTTGCTTGCATGTGGTGGGCCAGTGGGCTCTGCTATGATTGGCCTTGCCACAGTATACAATAACAGAATCAACAGAAATGATTGGTCAAATACAATAACATAATAAACTGATATCATTGGCTAAAGAATTGAATCCAGCCAAGCATAGCATCCACACACCTGTGTGCATGCCTGCTTGGAATGTATGAATAGAATTGCCACAAGCTCTTTTGATAGACTTGTGCCAAGTCAAATTGAATGAGTATAAAGAATAATATATTGCATTTATCTCCTTCTACACGTGTGGCTTTTTGTGACACTTTTTTCATTTCACTCTTAGGCCCAATTTAAGCAACATTTATGAAAGAAAATAGTGCATTATTGGAAGTTACGCTGCATTGGTGATTGGGTAAGCCTTGGTGCTGGGCCTCTTAGTTGCTTCCCGTGTGGGCTTGGCATCGCACAACACAGTGGCCCTAGATTTGAGGCACCACACGCTAGGTTCCCATGCAACCTCCTTTCCTCCTGATCAGACAAGTAGTCTTTATCAAATGTTCCAAATGAATGATAGGTCTTATGCTTACAGTTTGTATCATTACCTCTAACATAACTATTCTTTTGTGGAATTCCAGAGGCACCAGTTCTATACCTTGTCCCGAATGCAGAGGATCAGTCGATGTGCATTGGCCTAGACGAACCTCTGCCATCCGTTGGACGGACAGCTGATCCCCCAGACACGATGAGAGGCCATACAAGTTGTTGGGCGTCTTCCCTTGTTGCTACTGGCACAACTTTTTCTGCAAGTTTGTTGCATATCAATGTTTTCCCTGGAATGGGGGATGGCGATGCCTCTAAGGCACCTAAGTTGATCTTGAAATTGTATGAAAACAACATCCACAGTATAGCAAGGCTGTGAATGCAAGGTAGTTTCGTACCCGGGGGGGGGGGGGGGGGGGGGGGGTTCAGGTGTGTTAATATTAACTTACAATTCAACTTTTCTTGTTAGATTCGTCCAAGTATTGATGTGGGATGCGTTTAACTACTTTTGAGCTGGCCCCCTCAGGAATGTGAAATGGAAACAATGTACTCGTTCCACTATATTACGCATCCATACCTACAGGTCTGTCCAATCGCAGGAATCGGGCAAACATTCGTGGCTGTTCATTTCCGAGAATTGAATATTGGCAGACTCGGCAACGACTGGGTCAGTCAGATGCCCGTTGTGGCCACCCGGCATATCGTGGTAAAAGCTAGTCCCCATTCATGGAAGATGTTCCCTGAAACAAAACAATACATACAAGACGATCACTTTAAAATGTCCACAATGGAACTGTCTTGCTAGGGGGTGATCGTTACGATTTTACTCAAATATGTTGAGGTGGGTGAAATGGCAGCCACGTATGTTTCGGTAATGGATGCAAGTATCTTAGAGACGCTGTTTAGAACGCTGACCGGACGGTAGTTACCAACATCAAGTTTACTTTTCTTTGTCTTGAAAATTAGCTTTGGTTCAATGTCTGTAGTTTTAAGTATTATAACATATTTTGTGGGCAATCGTGTATATTATCTTGTAATTATCTATTGTATTTATCTTGTGAAGCGCTTGGAGATCCTGCGTATCAAGCGCTTGAATAAATGCTGTGCATTATTATTATTATTATTAATTATTCAGGCACAGTATCAGTGGCAATAGAAAGATTGACGATATATGTGATAGGGGGACATTTGAGTAGCTCCATCTTTTAAAAATCTGGGGACAACTCATCAAGACCTGCGCCCTTCAAAGTATTCAAACTACTGAGCTCGTTCAGGATAAATTCCTCATTAACAGGTTTCAGTTTGAATTCACCTGGGGAGACCAGTAATAGCCAGTAATACAAACTATTTATTTTGCTTTGAATCTTGAGAGGAAATATCTAAACTGAACAAGTTTCTTCGTCCATGGTGTTCACGCAACTGATCTTAAGTTCAATATGACGTCTTGATAGGCTACACTGCATCATATATAATGTTCAAACTCCATCATAGAAGGAATAAATCCTCAATATAAGAAACAAGACACTAATATCTCTCCCTATTTTTTGTACCCATACGGTAGTGTGTTGAATCCGTTAGCCTGTCTAACACGTTTCATGTAAACAACCCGGTAGTCTTTGTGAGTGTCCCGATTTACAATATTCTTGTTCTTGACATCCCTTGTAATCTTACCTTGAAGTGGAACGCCTACTTTCTGAAGAGTAGATATGGGGTTGAACCATTTGCTTGAGTGTATCAACATTAACTAATTTGACAGCATCATGGTTTAATGTGATCCCCCTTACCTTGCACTGTCTTACCTGAATCTAGCATATAGGCGTAATTCTTCGGTTACTCGCTGACAAAGTATGGATAAAGGCACTGTCTTTTGGACTTATTTTAGAAGTTAACTCACCTAAATTGTTACCTATAAAGGTGAATATTCCCCCTCTTTCTCAATATACACGCAACTATCAGTGTCAAAGGATACTTTGCAAGGATTGAATATAATTTCAAACAGGCATACAATGTCGTATATGCTGCAACAACAACATTGGTATTAATATTTTGACAGCATTTTGCTGTCAAAATATTTCTTTGATCTTGTAAGTTGCTTCGCACAAATATTCTGAATGGAAATATAAATCATCTACTTCACTTTTACACTTCCTAACAGTTCAAGAACTTCTATTACCCTGGGAGGGGTTGGGAAGAGCCCATTTGACGCAGAGAACCATCAGTAATGATGCTGATCCTAGGCCATCGCCAGCTGGCTCAATGCGTATACTAGATTTAGGGGTCGCATTTGAACATAATTCCCAAATAATCCCATACACAAGATTGTTGCATACCTTCACCAACACACTGCGTGTGAAACCACTCCGAGTTGTTGCATTTTTCCTTGGAGGCACATTGGATGAAACGCTCTTCCAGAATGTTGGGGTTGTCGGAGGAATTACCATCTGTCTTGCCCTGCCTGTTCCGTTTGCAAAAACAGTAGCGGCTATATTGGTAGCAAAGGTTGTTTCCACACCAAAAGTTGCTGGTAAGAATACTTTTTTGCCAGTGGATGTCCTTGCATGTTTTGTGGAAAAACTGCCCATCTGGGCATTTCGGTCCGGCCGCGCACTCTATGATCCATTTACTGGTTGCTACAAATAAATGAATACACATCTTCATCATACTTTCTCTTTCTAAGAGTTTCCACACACATCGGTATCAACCACCAACTGTGCGGAATCCACACACATCGGTATCAACCACCAACTGTGCGGAAGATCTTGTAGCCCTCATCTAGTTTTACCATTTGTTGACAAGTCTCCTCATTATGGAAGTCACATGCAGTGTAGCTTTTGCCCTTAGTCTTCACTCTTCTGAGGGATAGCCAAATTGTATCTCGTATTTGTTTCATTGGCAACTTTTTTGCTTTGAAGAAGATATTGGAAATGGACATTGCAGCACGACGATCTCGTCACCTTAACTCTGCCTTACAAATATCTCAGTAAGATAACCTGACTCTTCAATTTGTTGGTCCTCGCTGCCCACAAAATATAGTTGGGTATGCCAGTTTAATTCTTCATTGTTGACACTGAGGATGCTTAAAGGGTGGGTGTATTCACTGGGTGCGCAATTAAATGTGTATGTTGGCCATCATCATTACTGAAACGAATCAAACAATGTGTCTGTATGACCAGCAGGTTCAGTGTCGTGCGAGTCCACTTCCCTCCACAGATCCACTTCAACATCCTTTTCATTTGGTAATTGATTTGGCTCGTCATGTTGTTGTTCACAACTATCTGTTTTGTTTGGAGGGATGCATTATGACTGAAGATCTGAGAGCCAAGTATCATTGAATCCACTGGGTACAGATAGTTTGTAGAGTTCAGAGTGTTCTAGCAAGTATTTGGTAGCTTGAACGCACCTAATTGGACGAACATTCTGTAATAAAGAGTAACTCTAGTATCGAAGTCGTCGTTTCAGTTTGACTGGGATGGTCGCGCTGTCATCTGTTCTTTTGGGCAGCATTTTGACAGTGGTGATATTGTTGGCAGGCACATTGACTGCATTGCCATGGACACTGGCCTGACCACCTCTGGGGAGCTCCAATGCATACACCATTGTTTGAGTAATGAATCCTATGAGCAATAGCATAACGAAACATGGTGTCAGATGTGGGATGTTCCACTTCTTTGTGAATTCTTTGAATTGTGCGGACGTATACTGTAGTTCTTTGTCAGAAATCATTGTGTCTGGGATCCTGTGTCTTAGGAATTGTGCTTTCAGCTTGTGAATGATGGTCATAGATTCACTGTTATCGACATAGTCGATTTCCCAAAACTTTGAGTAGTAGTCGACCGTAATGAGGTAGTGACATCCATATAATATTCTGCCACAAACAATTCATTGCCATCCTCTGATAATGCAATACCTGTATATATGAGGTAGTGACATCCATATAATATTCTGCCACAAACAATTCCTTGCCATCCTCTGATAATGCAATACCTGTATACGAGGTAGTGACATCCATATAATATTCTGCCACAAACAATTCATTGCCATCTTCTGATAATGCAATACCTGTATGAGGTAGTGACATCCATATAATATTCTGCCACAAACAATTCCTTGCCATCCTCTGATAATGCAATACCTGCATATGAGGTAGAGACATCCATATAATATTCTGCCACAAACAATTCCTTGCCATCCTCTGATAATGCAATACCTGCATATGAGGTAGTGACATCCATATAATATTCTGCCACAAACAATTCATTGCCATCCTCTGATAATGCAATACCTGCATATGAGGTAGTGACATCCATATAATATTCTGCCACAAACAATTCCTTGCCATCCTCTGATAATGCAATACCTGCATATGAGGTAGTGACATCCATATAATATTCTGCCACAAACAATTCATTGCCATCCTCTGATAATGCAATACCTGTATATGAGGTAGTGACATCCATATAATATTCTGCCACAAACAATTCATTGCCATCCTCTGATAATGCAATACCTGTATGAGGTAGTGACATCCATATAATATTCTGCCACAAACAATTCCTTGCCATCCTCTGATAATGCAATACCTGTATATGAGGTAGTGACATCCATATAATATTCTGCCACAAACAATTCCTTGCCATCTTCTGATAATGCAATACCTGTATATGAGGTAGTGACATCCATATAATATTCTGCCACAAACAATTCCTTGCCATCCTCTGATAATGCAATACCTGCATATGAGGTAGTGACATCCATATAATATTCTGCCACAAACAATTCATTGCCATCCTCTGATAATGCAATACCTGTATATGAGGTAGTGACATCCATATAATATTCTGCCACAAACAATTCCTTGCCATCCTCTGTTAATGCAATACCTGCATATGAGGTAGTGACATCCATATAATATTCTGCCACAAACAATTAATTGCCATCCTCTGATAATGCAATACCTGCATATGAGGTAGTGACATCCATATAATATTCTGCCACAAACAATTCATTGCCATCCTCTGATAATGCAATACCTGCATATGAGGTAGTGACATCCATATAATATTCTGCCACAAACAATTCATTGCCATCCTCTGATAATGTAATACCTGCATATCAGGTAGTGACATCCATATAATATTCTGCCACAAACAATTCATTGCCATCCTCTGATAATGCAATACCTGCATATGAGGTAGTGACATCCATATAATATTCTGCCACAAACAATTCCTTGCCATCCTCTGATAATGAAATACCTGCATATGAGGTAGTGACATCCATATAATATTCTGCCACAAACAATTCATTGCCATCCTCTGATAATGTAATACCTGCATATCAGGTAGTGACATCCATATAATATTCTGCCACAAACAATTCATTGCCATCGTCTGATAATGCAATACCTGTAGTAGGGACAGTGATACAATCCAGGTATTACTTTGTCCAAGCGTTGTTCTTCATGAACTGTTGTTGATGAGAAGTACAAATTACTGTTATTGATTAGAAATACAAAAAGTTCATTAAACCCCTCACCTTGTGATAGCCACATTTGCATTGAATCTTGTTTCCAAACAAGTCATACCTTGTCTGCATCTATTGATTTTCCTTATCTGCTTCCACTTCTTTGACCCATGTGTCTTACCGGTACTGAATCGGTAGCTTCCTGCTGTATACTGGATTATTACATTCTCCCAATAGGAGTCATGTTTACCCATGTTTCGGCATACCTGCAATCACATAAAATAAGAGACATAAATAAACAAGAAGTTGTATTAAATGGGCCAGTGATTATCCAACATGATGGTCGTAGATTCACTGAAGAGTACACTATGACTGTGCCAGTGATCCTGCTCTTCATGTCTAATCCAGCATAAAATGTTGGTGATTAACCCTGAATGAAATATTGACCCACCCCACACTTCTGCCTTTTACATGGTTTCATCATGTTTACATTTCGTAATATCGATACATGTATAACACATTTTCATATGCTTTTCAGCATGTTTACATTGCATATCAATTTACTTTCCCGCATTCCAAAATCTAATTAATTAATTGTTGTTGTGGACCTGAATATGTTGCAGTACTAACAAATGCGCGGTCTTCCCACTATACACGTCACATAGTATTTATTAGTACAATATACTGGGAAAACCATATACAAATGTGTTAAAGTGACCTGGGTCAGTATATTGGAACAAATGGTTTATGCATCAATATGAATCCGGGTCCTGGATGTAACGGGAACTTAGCCGGGGATGTAACACAGATATGTTGCCCTGCTAGCCGGGCGGTAGCCGGGACTTAGCAAGGAGTGTAAGATCTATCGTCCCCGCACTGACATTGCATGCCTGATGGAATGAAGTGCATGTAAATTAACCAATGGGGTGCAGTAAGCCTGTTTTGTTACGGCGAAAATCATATGCCGAACAAATACTGTATGTATACAGGATTCCCACACCTATTATTCGCAAAGACTTTCAAAATCAAAGCCCAGCCGGCTGATTAGGTTTGTTTACATTACATGCCTTGAAAATAATCTTCTGAGTGATTCTCAAGGACTTCCATTCTACATACTGCTCATAGGCGTAGCCAGGATTATTTTGTCCGGGGGGGCACATCCAAGATCGGCGTGGGGTCCAGGGGCCTGCGTAAGGGCCCCAGTGGGGTCCAGGTTTGTCCCGGCAGGGGGTCAAGGGGGTGGAACCCCCTTGAAGCTGTCGGTTTTTAACCTCTTGGAGTCATTTGGAAGACTCTCCTGGCATATATTCTCTTCAGTTAATAATGAGCGAAAAGATGGCTTGAAATATTTCACAACGCATATTTTATTAAATACAAAATTGAAATTAATAACAATAATAAAGCATGTATATTCCCTGCACCCCCAAATCCATATGAACAAATATAAAAATAAAAAACCTTTTAATCCCACAGTCATAGGCTTACACGAAAAGATTTCTTAATAGCTTTTGTTCAATATAAGATTGATTTTGCCAGCAGCTCTAAAAAATAATTACATGTAAACATACATAAATCGAGATAGACCTAAAAACTAAAAGTACATACCTTCTGGGCATATTTTCGTTCGTTTGGTGAAAGCAAATTGAGTCAAAATTAAAATAGCGAGAGAGCTAAATACAGAAGCCTGTTGTAAGATTCAGCTGACAACTGCGGTTATCATGTTTATGAAGTGCCTTCGAGAAATCTGGAAAATTGAAGTCTTCTTGGCTTGACGTTGACAAATTTTGTTGCTGCTTCTTTAATGCTGATAGGGATGTCCTGGTATACTGACATCCGAGCCAAACCATTTAATCGGTCTTCCGTCATTGTTGTCCTAAAAGAAAATCATACAAACAAAAGTTGAAAGATTCACTGATCATTTACCAGGGCCTTTTACTACAAATGTAACGGCGGCAGATAGCAGCTTAAATGCTTGTTCTTTTAGTGAACCTCCTGGGTATGGGTCCAAGTCAATCTGACGACATTGATCGAGTATAGAGTGGAAAAAGCATGAATCATCACCTGGCGGAACCAGTGCTTGTTCTTTTAGTGAACCTCCTGGGTATGGGTCCAAGTCAATCTGACGACATTGATCGAGTATAGAGTGGAAAAAGCATGAATCATTACCTGGCGGAACCAGTGCTTGTTCTTTTAGTGAACCTCCTGGGTATGGGTCCAAGTCAATCTGACGACATTGATCTATTATAGAGTGGAAAAAGCATGAATCATCACCTGGCGGATCCAGTCTAATCTGGAGCCCCATCGCATTCAAATTTTCATGTAGAACTTTCATGAGCACCCGTGGCCTCGCTTGTACTGGAGGTACTGGTCTCTGCAGCAGGTACTTACTAAGGCTATCGGTTGTAGGGTTACCTGATGCCTTGTCGAGCGTTTCCTTGCTCTTTTGCCTTGTACCAATGTCAAAGCCATGTTCATGGGTGAAGAATATGCGCTGGGCCAGTTGATTTTGGCCGATACACCGGTATGATTGTACCTTTTTTATCCTTTAGAACTTGAATATTGTGCTGGTAATTCCCCTATTCCGTATTTGCGTCAACAATTTGCGCTAATCCTTCCCGTTTCGTTCTAACTGCCACGCGACAACTTCATGATTGTCTTTATGCTTTGAGGCTAGATGCCTCTGAAGTTATTTTTGTCCTTGATCACAATACGGGTTTATGCTACTTTGTCCCATGTGCGTTTTTGTCTTTGATCACTATATTATGGTCAACCCTATCACAAGCCTTGCTGAAGTCAGTTATTATGATACGTGATATTGACTTTGGTTTGTCAGCATGACAAACCAAAGTTTGTCATTACCTGGATCAACCGTTTCTGTGTTTTTTTGTAGGATGCGGTTTGCATCATCAGACTCTCTGTCTGTTTCAGGAAATCCGACCCATTCAATTACATCAGACTCTCTGTTTATCTGATCATCAGATTCTGTTTCCATGTCTGTTTCAGGGACATACTCTTAATCAGACGATTCTGTACCTGATTCAGGTACATCGGTTTTCTAGATATGACAATCTTATTGTCAAAAATGTCATTTTGAATTCTTTTGTTTTGTATTGTTTTTCGGCCAACAGAGGGCAGTCTATTTTCTTTTGTTTTATATTGGTTTTTTGACTCCCTAGGTAAAATTTCTATAAAAATCTGGTTAGGGTTACATTGTCCTAGACAAGAGGAAGACAATATTAAACTCACTGTAGATAACACCTCGAGGTTTTTCCAACCAAAAGTGACGCCATCTCTGTACAGGTTGGACTTTGTGCCATGTGAATCCATTGATTACCAAACTGGACATACCTATGATGTAGGGGACACAAAGGTTGTAGAAATACATGTATCAGCAGGAACTGAGATCCTATATATGGACAGGGACCTCAAGTATATGGTATTACACAATAGCAGACCTATGGAGCTGTACCCTCAACAGATACAAGAGTTGGCAATAGCTAAGTATAAACAAGAAGTTCTACATGCAGACACATTGTGGGATGTCATCACCCCCAGCCTGTCTCAAGAAAAAAGAGAGCCAACTACAGAAACCAACTGCAGTAATAATATGTACACAGACCACACCATGGTTAGCAACCATTATAACACCAAGACCTAAGCCGTCTTCCAGTGTTTCCACAGGACTAGAAGCACCAGAAACTTCGTCAACACCATGTCCTACTCCTGCTGCCTCACTCTTCAACTCACCCGACCAGAAAACCCCTGTGCAGACTGTCATCAAGGATGCTAATAACAATCGCCGTCACTCACCGGACATTGGTTCACCTGCCTCGGTGTTTAGAAGAATGCTCTCCAGATCTTGCAAGTCACAGACCAAACGATTAGTCGAGGCTTCACCAGATGTGTATGGGTTCATATGAAGCAGATAATGATGTTTCTATATGTATCATTGATATAACATCACCAGGAAATGCGTTTGCTGATGAGTCAAACGAACAGATGGTCGTCAAGCGTATGCTGCGCTCTAGTAGGCATGCAGCTGGAGAAAGCAGAAAACATGGAAGAAGATGGAAAGGTGAGTCCACAGTATATCCACAGGTGGCAAAGCTACCGTGAAAAAAGAGGCAAATGGCGTTATACCAATGGCTATTGGAATCGCATATCGGGACTACAATCATAGAAAAAAGGTGTTCGAACACTGACCATTGTTTGCACCGTTTAATTACCCTATAGTACGCATTTTTAGAGTCATGTGAAAATACCAATTTGCATCTGCTAGCCTGAAAGCCCCCCTTCAATATACCCCTCCCCTCCCCCCACCAATCAATGTTGCTAGGCCACGGGCTGATGTTTGGCAAGTTGGGCGACTCAACATTGATCAGGGGGGAAAGGGGGATGACTTTACATTAGGCCTACTAAGTGTTCGAACACTTTTTTCTAACATTGTCTGAGCTATTGAAAACACGCGCTGCCATGCATCACGTTTTACATCATAACTTGAGAACCACTCAATCGATATCAATGTGGTTTTCACACATTGTAGCGTATACAATGCGCAATAAGACCACTTAATATTATTAATAAATATTAAGTACTTTTTACAAAATGATGATTTTCAACCAATATTTCCTTCAAATGTCAACATATTTAGAATGGCGCAATTCGTATATGTACAGGTAACGGTTAAATAAATGGAACACACATGTAATATTTTGGTATTAATGACAACCAATTTCATCTAAACGTTGATACAAACTCGAATGCGAGCTCATGGGTAATATTTAAGTCATGTACATACTGTATAGCATAATAGGCCTTAACTGCTATCTACGGTAGATAGCAATAACCACTATAGCACCAAATGCCCACGCTACAATGATAGAATATATTGTTATGAACATTAATTAGCATCATCTCCTCGTACACTACTTGGTATAAAACTCCCTCTATGGTGACTGTCTCTGTAATTTTTCTATAAATTACTCCTTTCTCTACCTCTCTTGGATTTTCTATCAGGTGTTGTAACAGATTGTGTGGTAACTGAAGGACTCGTTTCCTCATTGTTCTGATCTTCTCTGTTGCTCCTCCTTCTTTTCCATTATCTCGCTTTTCTGCTAGCACTGCCAGAGCTGTCGACTTTGATGGAGTTGTTGGTGTTGGGTCGTTAAATAGGTCTATCCCTTCAAATAGACTGGGGATATCTCCCCAGTCTTCGTCGTCTAACAGATCTGCTACATGTAGTGTGTTGGCTTGTGGTTCCAGAGCTGAGACTGGTAGTTCTATCCCGTCCAGTGCCGGCCATAGTGGATCTTCTGGTGGCATTTCCATTTCACTATCCGAGGTGGGGTTGGTGGCAACTACATCATGTACGGTTTGAGTAACCGTTTCCGGTGGGGGACTACAACTCGCTACCGGTCGTCTGGCGCAATGCTTGGTCTGGTGACGATTCAGCTGTCCACGTCGTATGTTTCCATATCCGCATCCATTTTTACAATACAAGGTCACCCTATGCATCTTTCTTGCATGTGCCACTACCTGTTTCCTGGTGGGAAAACATTGTTGACATCGCCAACATTCGTGGTTATCGAGTAGTGTGTTTAGGTTGTTCATCTGTAATGAGGAAGAACAATAGAAGAAGGAAAAAAATACAACCAGTCAGTTTTACAGAAGAAAAAAAATCTGTTTATCTTGACTTTTGAAGTTGTTTGGTTAGACAACCCCCCTCTATCTTTTGCATAGATAGGATATTTTATAAAACTTGAAAAGTTTTATTATACAACAATAACAATAACACGTTCACTGTCACTTGGTTTTAACCATCAATATTTCTACCAATATTTTATTGTAAAATCAAATGTTTACAAAATATTTCATCCTAAAACAATTAATTCAAAATTGCTCGAATGGTTATTAAATTTTCCCATTGTGGACGTTTAATTTTTCGTCAACTTTTTGTTACAGGTGACTGAACAGGCGGCAATTTAACTGAAGATTCCTCTTCTAGCCTGTCATTTCAACTACATGTAATTTGAGTTTAGACTACAATTAATTCACAATGTCATTGGGGGATGACTTTACATTAGGCCTACTAAGTGTTCGAACACTTTTTTTCTAACATTGTAGCTCATGTAATAGTACTTTAGGCATAGCACACATTGAAAGTTTTTAAACTCAAGAATATATTCACCATTGGGTAGACATCGTTCCTCACCATATCGGCTGAGGTGTCATCTATATCTACATCATTATTTTCACGATCGTCACTACTCACCATAGCGGCTGAGTTGGGATATATTCGATCATCGAGTAGTACATTTTGGCGCACATTGTAATACAAATTATTATACACCGGATCGTCACTACTTATACCTCTACCTACTGTTAGCAATTCTTGCTGAATATCGCTCACCTCACCTGATTGACTCACATCCATTACACCAGTATCACAATACTATCAATAATATTGATAATATATCGGTAAAACTTAATAAAACATAATAAAATTACCTTAAATTTCAATTTAACTGACTCGTAATCCTGAGCAGCCAACCTATCGTAAAAAAGCAATTTAAAAATGGCCAAACACATTGTCATATCTCACTAAGTCTCGAAATATAATTATTACTTGTTAAGGTTAAGGATTTGTCCGTACGTGGAAGTGATGACGCCCTTCATTCCTTTCACATGTTGTACTACCTCATTAGTGTGCACAGTCTCAAACCAGGAGGCAAGTGGAGGTGCGCGGTACACAGGTGGTGTCTGATACTCCGGAATGGGCTGGCCTCTCAGAGAGCATCCACGACTGTGCAGCTCAGTCTGAAAGGTACTGCACTACCCTCTTCCCCCACTCCTCACTTGTGAATTTCATCGATTACCTGCCTTCCATAACTGGAAGTGTTACCCATGGTGCGTGGCTTCATAAGCGTAATTTAAAATACCTTCTTGGTTGAATCAAGCTTCAGAATCCGTCCATACGTGGAAATGATAACGCCCTTCATCTCTTCCACGTGTTGTACCACCTCATTAGTATGCACAGTCTCAAACCAGGAGGCAAGTGGAGGTGCGTGGTATACAGGTGGTATCTGATACTCCGGAATGGGCTGGCCTCTCAGAGAGCATCCACGACTGTGCAGCTCACAACCTGATCGGTACTGCACTACCCTCTTCCCCCACTCCTCACTTGTGAATTTCATCGATTACCTGCCTTCAATAACTGGAAGTGTTACCCATGGTGCGTGGCTTCATAAGCGTAATTTAAAATACCTTCTTGGTTGAATCAAGCTTCAGAATCCGTCCATACGTGGAAATGATAACGCCCTTCATCTCTTCCACGTGTTGTACTACCTCATTAGTGTGCACAGTCTCAAACCAGGAGGCAAGTGGAGGTACGCGGTATATAGGTGGTGTCTGATACTCGGAATGGGCTGGCCTCTCAGAGAGCATCCACGACTGTGCAGCTCACAGCCTGATAGGTACTGCACTACCCTCTTCTCCCACTCCTCACGGTCAACTTCGTCTTGCCTTAAATAACTTGAAGTATTACCCATTTCTTATTATTCTTCAGCGACAAGAGGTGCAGCAGCGTCTATACCCACAACAGGGTTATCTTCTCAGCAGCAGGAGGTGCAGCAGCACTTGATGGTGCATTCCTTTGTCTCTTGCGAGGGTGCATGTCAGGAAGATCTTCAGAAAATTGATCATCCTCTTTATAGTCTATGGTTAGCTTAGCAGCACTTGATCTTCAGTCTCATCAGCAATTTGGGTATCCGGCCTCAGATAAACAATCTTATCGTGTCTGAATATAATGGCCATAATGTACCTTTGTAGCATTTGGCCCGATTTCCATTTAATGGGTGTAATCTTGCTGTAGCTAGATTCACAGACTTGGAAGCTGACACTCTCCCTCAGGTCGGGAAAGCAGCCCCGCAGCTTGCCCATGACCTGGGGCTCTTGGAAGGTGCATTCAAATTTGACAAACTTTACCGCGTGTTGCCTACCAACAATTCTTAATTTGGTCCCTTGTCTTGGAGTAGAAGTGATGCCTGGCCCAGGCAAGAGAACAACTGTTCTGAAAAACTCCATTTGTTCGTAAATTACAGCAAAGGTTTGTTGACACAAGCTTAATATCACGATTAAAGACATTGTATGAGGACAGAATATGATAAATACAAAATAGTTAAAACAAATTATGCACACTTTTGAATTGAGTTGGACATGGATTGTCAATGCTTCAAGTTATAAAATATGGCAGCACAAAATATATTAAACTAATTCCAAATATATATTTTTGAGGTTTATGATTGTTCTATGTTTTCTTTTGGTTCCCATGTCATCTTTTTATATCCTTTCCACTTTACTCAAATTTCTTGAACTCCACTTTTTTTGTTATGTCTCTCCCCATGGAAACTCCCAATAGCATAAACGACATCGCTATTCTTATCCATGTTTTTATTGTTTATAGTTGTTAATGTTTTGCTTAGTTCTGCAAGTGGTAGATCGTCCTCTTTATCGTTCAGAGGGTCTTGTGTTATATCAGTAAGCAGATCTTGGGTTGGGTCAGTCTGAGGGTCTAGGGATGTGTCCATTGGAGGGTCTTCAATTAAATCAGTTGGAGGGTCTTGTGATTTGTCAGTCGGCTGGTTGGTCTTAGGATGATTCGGTTGGAGGGTCTAACGATAAGTTGGTTGGATGGTCTAGCGATACATCGTTCGAAGGGTCAAGAGGTTTATCGTTCGGAGGGTCTTGTGTTATATCAGTAAGCAGATCTTGGGTTGGGTCAGTCTGAGGGTCTAGGGAAGTGTCCATTGGAGGGTCTTCAATTAAATCAGTTGGAGGGTCTTGTGATTTGTCAGTCGGCTGGTTGGTCTTAGGATGATTCGGTTGGAGGGTCTAACGATAAGTTGGTTGGATGGTCTAGCGATACATCGTTCGAAGGGTCAAGAGGTTTATCGTTTGGAGGGTCTTGTGTTGTATCAGTAAGCGGGTCTTGGGATAAGTCAGTCGGAGGGTCTAGCGATAAGTTGGTTGGAGGGCCTACCATTAAATCGGTCAGAGGGTCTAGCGATAAGTTGGTCTAGCGATAAGTTGGTCTGAGTGTCTTGCGATAAGTTGGTCGGAGGATCTTGAAATGCATCAGTCGGTGAATCTTGGGATGAAGCGGTCAGATTATCTAGCAATAAGTTAGTTGGAGGGTCCAGCGATAAGTCGGTCCAAGGGTCTTGCATTAAGTTGATCGTATGATCTTGCAATGCGTCAATCGAATGGTCTTGGGATGAGTCGGTCGGAGGGTCTAGCGATTGGTTGGTCGGTGGGTCGAGCGATAAGTTGGTCGGAGGATCTAGCAATAAGTTGGTCGGAGGGTCTAGCGATAGGTCGGTCGGAGGGTGTTGGGATGTGTCAGTCTGTGGGTCTTGAGCATGTTGAGTTGATTTTGTAGCAGTGTCCTGTGATGTGTCACCTGCTGGTGTATTGGCGGAGGGTAGAGATGCATTGATGGATGTTCCTTGTATATCGGCAATGGTGCCGAACCATTTCGGATTCAGCGTCGTCTTGCTTATAATGTCTCTCTCATTCGCCCTGTCACATTGAAAACCACCCAGCTTCTCAAAATCACTTAAAATGACTGGTGTCCCAGCATAGTAGTTTTTATTGTGATCTTGAATGTAAATGAATATCTCACAGTCACAAATTATTGCAATCTCCTGGCATTTGGTCAACAATGGGGTTGTGTTTTTTTGGATTTGGTTGCTGCACGCTGCTTTTTATCAGTTTGGTACTGTATTTTCGTGTGCAGTCGCCTCCTTGGTGGTTGGGCAATTCTCCTGAAAAGTGAATAGGATAATAGAAAATTAGACAAAATTTGGTGGCATTTAAATATTAAAATCTTAAAAGGTAGGTGTTCCGATTGTTAATACTGCTGGGAATCTGACATGTTGTGCTGGGACAGCTGGTCAAGTATGTCAGCATTCCACAGACACTGGGGCTGCTTACATTTGCTGCATCTCAAATATTCTCCAACCATGCAGTATCTATCAGCTAAATCCATCACCTCTCTCGCCTTAGGGTATATCCCTCCGTGGGTCAGCAGGGGTATATCCCTCCGTGGGTGAAATAGAAAGTGTACGAGAGACAGACGGTGACCACTCACAAATGACAGAGGGTGACATGGGTGGCAGAGGAGAGACAAAAGATGAGGTAGACTGCAGAGGGGTTTCTGGATATTGTCCCAGCATATAGAGATCTGTACTGTACTGGTGGTCTTGTGCCTGGTAGTAGAACTTTGAAAATTAAACGGACTGATAAAAGGTTTACAGTGTTACAAAGGCAAATTGTAATGCTCCAAAATGGTTGGTGACAATTGAGGACGAGGTTAATAGCTTCATTCCTCACTGTTGTTGATTAGAAGTACAAATTAATCAAGCCATGAAAGTATTTCTGGTTGCGGTCTGCTAGGTTTGGAGCGCAATAAGTTATAATATTCTGCCACAAACAATTCCTTGCCATCCTCTGATAAAGATAATACAATACCTGTAGGGACACGTACAATACCTGTAGGGACACGTACATAGTGATACAATCTAGGTATATAGTCCCTGACTGAAAACACCTGTGTAAAGAGATATTTACTTACTTTCTTTTGCATACTTGGCAGCTTTAGGTTTTGTCTCCATATCACCTGCATGTGTTAAAGAAAAAACAAAATAACATGATAATGCAATACCTGTAGGGACACGTACATGGTGATACAATCTAGGTTTTACTTTGTCTCAGCATTGTTTTTAATGAAGGGTATCAATCTTTCTGTTAGGTGATGCCCCATCTGAAACAAATGCCCTCTCTCTCTCACTCAGTCCAATACACTCAAGAGTTTCAACAGGTTTATGGATGACATGATACAGTTGGGTCCCAGTGAAACCTGTATGGCCAGTATCCAATAGGTTGTTTCAATGTTTAACATATTCCCATTCTCCTTTCAAACTTGGCGATCTCATCGTTTTGTATCTTTTAATAGCCTTGTTTCTCACTGTTGTTGATTAGAAGTACAAATTAATCAAACCATGAAAGTATTTCTGGTTGCGGTCTGCTAGGTTTGGAGCGCAATAAGTTGTAATATTCTGCCACAAACAATTCCTTGCCATCCTCTGATAATGATAATACAATACCTGTAGGGACACGTACAATACCTGTAGGGACACGTACATAAGTGATACAATCTAGGTATTACTTTGTCGCAGCATTGTTTTTATAATGAAGGGTATCAATCTTTCTGTTAGGTGATGCCCCATCTGAAACAAATGCCCTCACTTTCAGTCCAATACACCAAGAGTTTCAACAGCTATATGGATGACATGATACAGTTGGGTCCCAATGAAACCTGTACATGGCCAGTATCCATTAGGTGTTTCAATGATGAGTATATTCCACGTTCCATATTAAGTTTTTACAGGGTGTTCTAGAATAATTTATACGGAGAAAGGTGCATTTATTTAGCTATGAACATGTTACCGGTGAAAGTGCTTATGATTCTAACATCTACATAAATTTTCTTTCCGGCTGGAAAATTGGTAAATTCCAAGTTGGACTCAATTTACTTTTTGAAACTCATAACATACGACATAATTGACAATGTTTTGGTACAAAGCTCAATGTTATTGTTAATGATATACATGTAAATATCTTTGTCCTGTTTTGATTTCAACTACCAAATTAATATAGATCAACTGTTGGTGAAGCAATATTTTAATGAGGCGAAGGTATTGTTCTGCTTGAGTGACATCCTAATTTCTTAAGCAACCGTTTTGATATTTGGTGTGCGGTTTATCAATTGAAATACGCTAAAAAACAGGTTTATAATTTCACGCCATATGGGAGTATAGGAAACGTGTTCCACAAAATATTGCAGGCAATGTTATTTTCATTTTGTATTATTTTTGAGACACAGTTTAAATCTGTCTGGGACACCCTATATCAGGCTTTCTCAACTAGATTGACTGATGCGCCACATTTTAGTAACCAACTTGTTGAAGCTCCACTTGGTCATATTTTTTAGAATTTACAATGGCAAATTTCCCTCTATAACATTGATTTCAAAATATGTTAACATAATATATAGGCAGAATAACAACTAATATTACTCTTTTAAAGGCACATGCGCGCATAGCGCGAGAAGAATTGCTGTATTTATACATCTGACCGTCATAGGCCTATGAAATCTGGCTATATCATGATATGAATTTTTTTTAAAATAAATTTTAACCACTCTCGTCTCGCGCCACTTAGGATGCCTTGATGCGCCAAAAGTGGCGCGCGCGCCACCAGTTGAGAATGTCTGCCCTATATATATGCTGCACATGTTTAAAGTTAAGATCTCCAGTTTTTGGTCCCATGTTTTGGAGACACACTGTATCAATAGTGGCTGTAAAAGCCCGTCACACAACACATTACCAATGCATCAATGTGTATTCTGCATCTAGGTCCTCACTTTGTGCGAGAAGGGCATCTTTCAGTTTGGTTGGATTTTTGATGACAATCTCATTCCTATAATTAACAAAAACATCATGTGCTGTACCAGATGTAATATGAAATAAGTTGTCTGTGTGATAATTTGTTAAAAACTTGTTAACGTCTGCACTTGACACCTTTGTGTCTTGACGCCTGTTTCCCCTCGGCTTGCCAAATATGTCGTCTATGTGGTAACCCATGGTCCCAATCAATGTACAAACTCTCACTACTTGGCTCTCTGTGTAGACCCCTCGGCTGTTGCTCAAACCTTCTGTAAACACACAAATAGAAAAACACACCAATAGAAAACATGTCAATTGATTACGAAACCACTTGAAATGGTTTATAAAAGGAACTATGACATGATGATATAGACAGTGATCGATTTTTGACACAGTTTGTGTAGGCAATTGTTTTCAAATTTCAACCGTTTGTTGAAAATAAACTGTTACATCGAAAGGCATAGTATAGCTGCGTAGCCAATTCAATTTGACCCCAAATTATCTACTACGAGGGCATCCTAACATGAACACTAACAATTCAAATTTATTGGATTGCGTACATCAAAATAAGTAACAAGTATTTATGCCCAAATTAAAACAAAACAAGACCGTTGATCGTTGATCCACTAACCTGCATTGGAGTATATATCTGTTCCCCTTTTATATTCTCACATCGAATCAATATATTACGTGACGAACGTCCTGAAATATGTGACACACCACCTTGTGACATGCGACCATATATGTTATTGTTGTTTTCACCCCTACATCTTTTTTACACACTTGTGTCAGTCAAACCATGGTTTAATATTGAACCGTGTCATATATGATATATATTCAACATTTATTTTCTTTTACCCTCTTTTGTTTTCCGGGTATTATGAGAACACTTGCTGGTAGTTGCTGTCTGTTGGACGAGGACGCTGCAATCCTTTAGCACCAGGTCCCGGTGCATGTTACTCAAAGTCTTTGCTGTCATTGTCTGACGGATCGATATCCTCATCATCAAACAGTTGGCGTTTGACACCAAGCCCACCATGATTATCAAAAAACTCTTTCTTGCTTGTCTGATAAGACCAGTGTTTTACTTAGTTGTTTTGTCTTGACTGCATTAGTATATTTCTTGAGAGTCGGGTCATATTTGAGGATCAGCGGTGTTCCACCATGGCCACTTCAAGGATGCTCATGAAACATTGCTAATCCACAAGCAGAACAATCAACTTTCATGTTCTGTCTTGTATGATCTTCAAGATCCAATAATTGTGGGATGGATCAGAGCAATGGGTATTATTAAAATTGTTTGTTGTATTGGTCCATGTACCAGATGGGTTAAAATGGGGGTTTCACCTTTCTGACGGCTCTCGCATAGAGTCAATGGGCTGCAGAGCAACTGTGGTGATGGCATCAGTGCAGTGTTTCTGGGATGACTACCAGGTCAGATGGCGAAGGAGGGGTAGGGTAGGACCTCCTATCTTGGAAGTTTTAGTTGCTTTATTGAGAGTGTGCAGATGAACCTTTCCGCTTCATCGTTGGCTTAACTATGTGATGGCCAAAGGGGGGGGGGGGTTATTGGTGACTTATCATATAAGGCGATACACCACCGATTGATCGCAGGAGCCCATCACATCTGTCTAGCATCTGATAGTGCCATATACTTCTTCTGTTCTCTTCACTGAAGTCTCTGGGGTGTACCCTATTCAGCAAATTGTCGAGATTGGTTGCATTTTGAGCAATCACATAAGTTATTGCTGAACTCTGCTCATGCTCAACTTCAAATGATTCTTCCTCCATCATGAATTCAATCTTTGTTTTAACAAATCAAAAGTAGTCGTCTGGTCATGGCGAGATGAGAGATCACCACAGTGTTTGTTCTTGGAGTGCGCTTGAATACAGGTCAGCCTTGTACCGCACTGAGCACTGACTTGGATTTTTGACAGGCATGGTAGCAACACCCTTGCATGTAGAACGGCGTATAGTTGTGGTGTCTCCTTTTTGATAAACTCTTCAGTGTCATCCAAACGTTTGTCATCTCCCAACTTTGCAGAACATTTATTTTCTTTTACCCTTTTTTCCGGGTATTATGAGAAGACTTGCTGGTAGTTGCTGTCTGTTGGATGAGGACGCTGTCCTTTAGCACCGGTGCATGTAACTCAAAGTCTTTGCTGTCATTGTCTGACGGATCGATATCCTCATCATCAAACAGTTGGCGTTTGACACCAAGCCCACCATGATTATCAAAAAACTCTTCTTGCTTGTCTGATAAGACCAGTGTTTTACTTAGTTGTTTTGTCTTGACTGCATTAGTATATTTCTTGGGAGTCGGGTCATATTTGAGCAAAAGCTCACTGCTCACAGGGAATTCTTTAATAAGCCCCATTTGGACATTCGTTTCCTCCAGAACATTTGATGGTGTACTGCGATTTACCTACAATGATATAACTCTTCTTGCTTGTCTGATAAGACCAGTGTTTTGCTTAGTTGTTTTGTCTTGACTGCATTCGTGTACTTCTTGGGACTGAGGTCATATTTGAGCAAAAGCTCACTGCTCACAGGGAATTCTTTAATAAGCCCCATTTGGACATTCGTTTCCTCCAGAACATTTTATGGTGTACTGCGATTTACCTACAATGATATAACTCTTCTTGCTTGTCTGATAAGACCAGTGTTTTGCTTAGTTGTTTTGTCTTGACTGCATTCGTGTACTTCTTGGGACTGAGGTCACATTTGAGCAAAAGCTCACTGCTCACAGGGAATTCTTTAATAAGCCCCTGCTTCCCCGCATCATCGACATATATCCCCAGATAGCTGGAAAATTAGAAGATAAAGATATAATTTAAAATTTAAATAATATTTCTATACTGAACATGCATTCTGCAGTTACACATTCAACTTCCAAGTCTATCAATTTAAATTGGTTAACCCGGCCCCTATCCCACTTTTTTCAGAATAGTTTTTTCCTCCGTAGAAAAGTGACCCAAAATATTCTGTGACCCCTCCCCGGATTTGAACCACGGACCTCCAGCACCATGGACTTGGGATTATCAACTACACCACTGGTGTCAAAGCTACTTATCGTGTCAGGTGGAACAAATAGCTTTCAACAATTAGGTTTGTTTTTCAAAAATCATTCAGCCCACCCTGACAATCCCACGCTGCGCCCCTATAGCGCACAAATTAAAGGTACATACCTTTACCCTTACACACGCACACTATAGTTTGTGGCGGTGTCGAATCAGATACTCCTCCTGGAGGGACCCCAGGACACGAGAGGCCAAAGACGTTGTCGATGAACTTGCTGCAGTTGTTGTTGGTGATGGAAGTGATGGTAGTGGCGCTACTGCATCTTCGCAAATATAAGCGACCGCTTCATCGTTCGTCACTGGCCAGATGTATTCAACAATTTTGTGGGCCACACCCTCAACATACTTGTGCTGCGCCATACCACCACCCCACATTCTACCCAATCTACATCGCCATGCATGTAGTCTTCCCCTGGTTTGGCATCTGGGGTTTCTATTGGTCTCTTTTTGCACCAGCAGAATTTGCTATTCACGAGTCAACATTTGCTCCTCTGTGGGCACCACCAGTCATCTTGGTCCATTTACTTGTTCCAGGGAACTTTTAACGCAGCTCCGGTGGAAGGTGGTCCCATTTGGACTTTCCTTTCCACCAGAGCATTGGATGGTGTACTGCGATTTCCCTACAATGATATAAAGAATAATAGGCCTACATTAGATGAGATATCATGATTATTCAATATACCCGGGAATAATGCATGTTGTTCAGAATTTTTTGGCACTGAACAGGCTTGAAGAGCGGCACCAGAAATTAATGGTCGATAGAATAAGCATGGTAAGTCATTATTGATAACTGGGCCTTACTTAAGGGCCCAAATACTTGGTCAGTCTTACCCACTCGTCGTATACACGTCTTGCCGGGCTGACGCAAGAAAATTTAGAGGGTGTTTTGAGTGTTGCCAGATGTCCAGTTCTCTGATTTGTCGTTTCAACATCAAAGAATTTCCTTGGTGTAATTTATACATGTTATAAATGCACCTTAAACTCGTTGAATAACCATGTCAGGTGGGTCATGGTCAGCTTTTGTCGTACTGCTGCCTCACATTCTAATACAACAGGTTGACCACCTGCACATTTCTTAACAGGGTGATAATACACATTTTCCTTTGAAGATGAGAATCTTAAGGCACTTTCCCCTCGTCTATATTGTAAAGCCTCGTCTCCTTTCGTCTTAAAATGACATCATACGGCTCACCTGGTGGTTTTTCCGACGGAGTTCGCCTGAATGAACCTTTGCATCCATAACAGACACACGCTCTTGTATCTTTCATGAAGACGACATATGTTTTTTCCACCAGAGGAAAATTTGGCATATTCAGTTGTATCTGACAAGTAAAATCTGCAGTATCTCATGTTAAAGGGTTTTTGCATTTGCGTACGTTTTCGTTCTTTTTCTTGCTTACACGTTCTGAAAGTGTTGGATTCACAATACCGTCTACTGTGGGTGGACTCCATGAGCTAATAACAGTTTCCAATGAGCCTGTTATGGCAACTGCCAACGTATGAGAGCACACAAAAGTTGACTTATAACCAGTAGTGCAGTCACAGCGAATACCTGCATCGGTTACGGTGACATAATGTACTTTGTTAGCTTCTGTCAATGATATTACTATTTTGTGATTATGTCCCGAGCCCGGAGCGCTTGCAACTCCATCTTGATTTAATATACGGCTCGCATTATACCAAGATGTTGTACATTGGAGCGGTAGACCACTGGTCCGAAAGTCTCCCATTGTGGAGCTAAATGTTGGCTTGTGTACGTGTAGAGCATTTGTTTTTGTTTTCTTTTTGTTGATGCCGGCGCACCAACTATTTATTTGCATTTGTCATACAGGAAACAATAATATATATGAACATTTAGTTTTAGAGCGTGTTTTATCCCATGTGTAGGCTGGTGCCCCCTGGTGAATCACCCTCAATGCCAACAACAAATGTATGCCACTGTAGGGGGGGGGGGGCGCAGGTGTGTTAAACTTACAATTTCACTTTTCTTGCTGGATTCTGCCGAGTACTGATGTGGGATGTGTTTCAGTACTTTTGATTTGGCCTTCTTGAGGAATATGAAATGTGAGCACAGTATACGTTCTACTAACGTGCGCATCCGTATTTCCAGAGCTGTCCAGTCTGACTTATCAGGCAAAAACACCTGGTTGTTCATTTCGAAACATTGAATATGTCCAGATTCTGCAACTACTGGGTCAATCGGTATGTTCGTTGCGGCTACCTGGCATATGGTGGCAAACGCCAGCCCCCATTCATGGAAGATGTTCCCAGAAACAAACAATACATACGAACGATTACTTCAAAATGTCCACAATGGAATTACCCTATAGCCTTCATCAGTTTTTGCCTTGAAGAAGGCACTCAGATACCGTGACCCATCTTGTTACTTTATAATGTTAATTTTGTGCGTTCTTTTTGTATATTGTGCCATTACAAACTTGAACCCCAATGCCGCAGGATTGCTAAGCGAGTAATCTACTACTTCCATGGGTTTGCGAAAATAATGAAATTGTTGCATTTCTAGATATAGATAGCCGAGGCATGTTTATTGTAGTCCGTGTCACATTCGTAAAAACACATATACTGCTTATTCTAAAATTACATGTGCATTAGTTCCATGCCACAGAGGCATACCAGCCTATCAGTTGTGAATCTCTGCAGATCCACGGCAGGATTGACCGCTGCCATGACATTGGTGGACACGTTGTGGTAGCCATAGTTGTCCCTGATGTTGTACAGTGTCCCCTTTTGTCTTGCACTTCCGGGTTTATAAAACTTGGCGAAGTAACAAAATGATAGGTCGTATATTATGCTTATAGTTTGTATCATTACCTCTAACATAACTATTCTTTTGTGGAATTCCTGCGGCACCGGTTCTATGCCTTGTCCCGAATGCAGAGGATCTGTGGATATACATTGGCCTAGACAGACCAGGTCTCCCCTAGCCGTTAGCCGTTCTTCCCCACACAGCATCATGGGCTAGTCTTGGGCAGTAGTAGCCTGAAACACCTAATACAAACACAAAATTAAATCCGGTATTCATAGTTAAAAGAGTTTACCCGGAGAGTTTAACGGGTTTGCGTGACTAAAATAAATGGTAATTTGGTGACCAATCAACCTACATCCAATGGTCGGTGCAACCACCTGGTATTACCGCCAGTGCCTACAACCTTTGCCAGCCCCACACTCTATCCACTGCACATCTCCATGTATCCAGGTTTCCCCTGGTTCCACATCTGGATTCCTAATTGGTCTCTTCTGGCACCAGCAACATTTGCTTTTCAGTAGGCAACACCTACTCCTCCGTGGCCACCTTCAGTCCTCGTCGTCCATTTTCTTGTTCCATGCCAATTTCACGCAGCTGCGGTGAAAAGTGGTCCCGTTTGGACATTTGTTTCCTCCATGAAAGTATTTCTGGTTGGGTCTACTGGGTATGGAGTGCAATAATTTATACTATTCTGCCACAAACAATTCCTTGCCATCCTCCGACAATGCAATACAATACAATACAGAAAGCATTAATTGCGCCATTTCCAAAAGGCTCAGAGCGCTTACAAGATAAAACCTTAAAATTACAACTTAAACTACAAAATGTGAGTGTAACATGAGCATAGTACGTACAATATATATATATACAGTCATCAAAATAAAATTACAACTTAAACTACAAAATGTGAGTGTAACATGAGCATAGTACGTACAATATAAACTGCTCACACAAAGTTAGGAAACTTTTTTTAATCAAGTATATTTTCATTATTTATTACCCTCTTGTATTATGTTGCATATCAATGGAAAGCTGAAGTGTTCTTCTTTAAAATGATACCAAATGTGCAATGATGACATGTTGCTGGACTTGGCCACATGAATGAGAATGAGGCAAAGTCACAAATCAAATGTGCCAAAATTACCGTTATCTGTGCTAACCAGTCAACATGGTCAATAGGTAATGGCACCGGGTTCTCTCCAAATCTGTTAAACGCGGCATATTGAAACTGCAAAACGTTTACCGTGTCTCAGAAAAATGTACAAGTTGTAGGCCTAAACCTTTCATCACTTACCTTCATGACCTTCCACCTGGAGTCATTGTTAACCCAGTCTTGCAAATATCCAAATAATGGTTTTCTAAAGAGATGAGGGTTTACTTGTATAGGTTGTGCTCACTGGTGCAAATCTTTGTGTAAACCATTCATGTTTCTCAAGTATGACCGGTTTGATTATTGATCATTTTACCTATTGACTGTTTAGCACAGATAACGGTAATTTTGGCACATTTGATTTGTGACTTTGCCTCATTCTCATTCATGTGGCCAAGTTCAGCATCAGGCAATCATTGCAAATGTGGTATGATTTTAAAGAGAAACACTTCAGCTTTCCATTGATATATAACAGATACAAAGAGGGTAATAAATAATAAAAATATACTTGATTAAAAAAAGTTTCCTAACTTTTTGTGAGCAGTTTATATATATACAGTCATCAAAATAGGTAACTGACCAGGTAATAAACATGCTGATAACTTAGAAAGTATAACTCCTACATAAACATATTTGATTGTAAAGTTGTTAAGAAATTTCTCTTCTTGAATTTGAGATATTACACGCTAAGAATGGTTGATTAATGAGGAGGTTGCGATCCCAAACGTTAGGGCAAGTCTGATTTTCATTTCAACATTTTCTTTTCAACACGGGGAGAGTACGACAGGTAAAGCGTGTGTGCCGTATCGATTAACCGTAACAATGCCACCGGCCGACTATCCAACAACCAGGCCATCGACGGGTGAATTGGCACTACCACTACCAGTAGTCAATAATTTGCCGGTCTGAGTCCCCGTGTTAAAAATGAAAATGTGAAAATGAGAATCAGACTTGACAGTACATTTAGGATTGCAACTTCCTTAATAATCAGCCATTCTTGGCGTGTGATATCTCAAATTCAAGAAGAGAAATTTCTCAACATGTTTATAATTTAAGATGTTTATGTAGGAGTTATACTCTTAGAGTTATCAACACATTTATTACCTGGTACAATCTCATAGTGATACAATCTAGGTATTACTTGGTCTCAGCATTGTTCTTCATGAAGGGTATAACACTTTTTGTTCGGTGATGCCCCATCTGAATAAAAGCCCTCACTTTCAGTCCAATACACTCAAAGAGTTTCAACAGCTTCATGGATGACATGACACAGTTGTTGGGTCCCACTGAAACCTGTACGGCCAGTATCCATTAGGTTGTTTCAATGATGTGTATATTCCATGTATCATGAGGATAAGCACATGAGTGACCAATGCAGGATCTTCTTCCCCTGCCATTCTCCTTTCACACTTGGCGATCTCATCGTTAAAGTTTCCAAGTTCTACAAAGCCTGCAAGTTTTCAGCAAAATTGAGCACTATGATGACGGCTTCACTGTTGTTGATAAGAAGTACAAATTAATCAAACCATGAAAGTATTTCTGGTTGCGGTCTGCTAGGTTATCATATTCTGCCACAAACAATTCCTTGCCATCCTCTAATAATGCAATACCTGTAGGGACACGTACATAGTGATACAATCTAGGTATTACTTTGTCGCAGCATTGTTTTTAATGAAGGGTATCAATCTTTCTGTTAGGTGATGCCCCATCTGAAACAAATGCCCTCACTGTCAGTCCAATACACTCGAGAGTTTCAACAGCTATATGGATGACATGATACAGTTGGGTCCCAGTGAAACCTGTGCATAGCCAGTATCCAATAGGTTGTTTCAATGATGAGCATATTCCTCGTACCATGAGAACAAGCACATGAGTAGCCAATGCAGGATCTTCTTCCCTGCCATTCTCCTTTCAAACTTGGCGATCTAATCGTTGAAGTTTCCAAGTTATACAATGCCTGCAAGTTTTCGGCAAAATCAAGCACTATGATGACGTTTTCACTGTTGTAGATTAGAAGCACAAATTAATCAAACCATGAAAGTATTTCTGGTTGGGTCTACTGGGTTTGGAGTGCAAAAGTTATAATATTCTGCCACAAACAATTCCTTGCCATCCTCTTATAATGCAATACCTGTAGGAACACGTACATAGTGATACAATCTAGATATTACTTTGTCTCAGCATTGTTTTTAATGAAGGGTATCAATATTTCTGTTAGGTGATGCCCCATCTGAAACAAATGCGCTCACTTTCAGTCCAATACACTCGAGAGTTTCAATAGTTTCATGGATGACATGATACAGTTGGGTCCCACTGAAACCTGGTTGTTTCAATGATGTGTATATTTCATGTATCAGGAGGACAAGCACACGAGTGACCAATGCAGGATCACCTTCCCCTGCCATTCTCCTTTCAAACTTGGCAATCTCATCGTTGATGTTTCCAAGTTCTACAAAGCTGCTGGAATTGATGATTTTGCAATGAGGCACTGTGTAGATGCAATCTGATGTTAAAGTGCTCTCAGCCTGAAGCTGTTCGATGCATTCTTTGATGATGATCTCCTGCTTTGTTGTTGGGTTCCCCTTGACTTGTGTGGTTACTCTTTCCCATCTCTTACATGTCATGGTTCTGTCTCCATGTTTGTCTTTGACCACCTGTAGATGAAGCCCAATCAGCTTTGGGTCGCATTCCTTGCATCGTCGCTCAATACATTCCCTCTTGTAGTATGTACTTCCTGTCGACTTAGGGCACAGGGAAACGCGATTAACGCCATGTACTCCCTGGAAGTTTGACTTTAGGCCATGGTGATGTGAGGTCTTGTCTTGTTCATAGCATCTACTTTGAGTTCAATGTTGGTACAATATTCACATAGGCAGCCACAGAATTTTATTTCCTTCTGAAGCTTGATGTGTGTTGGCCTGAGGCTGTAAAATTTCTTTATTCCAATCTTGACGGTTCAGATTCTTCAGATTCAGATGCTGTCGCTGGACCACTTTCGCCAATGCGTCCGGGTGGAGGGACGATAGCGGGTCTGTCACCCAGTATTTCATTAATTTCATAGAACCAGGGAAATACCTGGAGATCAACTGCTCCCGCACCGGACCTATCGTGATTGTCCACCTGTTTTTTGTATTTCTTCTTGAGGTCTTTCACTTTAAAATAAATTTGCTGTCCAGTTCGTGCCGGATAACCTGTATCATGTAGCCGCACTGCTATCTCCTCCCAGACCAACTTTTTGGAACTTTTCTTAGAGTTAATTTTAGCCTGTGTCTCAGGCTCGCACCATATCGCTATTAGATGTTTGATTTCATCGTCTTTCCAATTCGCACCTCTTCCTTGTTTTGGTCGGTCCGCCATTCTAAAAAACGTTGTATTATACTATAGCTGTTGTAATATTTGGAAGAAAATGATCGAAGTTTGGAAAATAACACGTGAGTGCATTGACCCGGAAATCTTCAGCAGCAGGTCAATTTTATTGGCGAAAGGTCATATTTATCTCGAGCTATCTAACGGTGCTGTCCACACAGTACGTTAACTCGAGTCAACTGGTCGAGATAAGACTTTACCTCTGACTTTTGTCAGAGGTAAATTGGTCGAGTTAAGGTCGGGTTAAGTTAACTCGACTCTTGTCCACACGGGCACTAACTCGACCATTTTTGTTAATTTACCTCGACTCGACCTTAACTCGACCTTTAGCTTGAGTTAAATAGCCGTGTCTGAACGTGCCTACTCTTTCCCTTCTCTTACATGTCATGGCTCTGTCTCCATGTTTTTCTTTGACCACCTGTAGATGAAGCCCAATCAGCTTTGGGTCGCATTCCTTGCATCGTCGCTCCATACATTCCCTCTGTAGTATGTACTTCCTGTCAACTTGGGGCACAGGGAAATGCGATTAACGCCATGTACTCCCTGGAAGTTTGACTTTAGGCCATGGTGATGTGAGGTCTTGTTCATAGCGTCTACTTTGAGTTCAATGTTGGTACAATATTCACATAGGCAGCCACAGAATTTTATTTCCTTCTGAAGCATGATGTGTGTTGGCCTAAGGCTGTAAAATTTCTTTATTCCAATCTTGACGGACGGATGTTGGCTTTTGAAGACACTAAAGAGCAATGACACAGGCTGTTGAAGGAACCCGGTCTTCTTCATGGTCTTCTTCATGGTCTTCTTGGGAATGTTGGTTCCTTTAGGAATTGTTTTGGTAAGTTGCTGGAATTGATTATTTTGCCATGAAGCGTTGTGTAGATGCAATCTGATATTAGTGCTCTCAGCCTGAAGCTGCTTGGTGCATTCTTCTATGGGCCCCTCTTTGATAACGATCTCTTGCTTTGTTGTTGGGTTCCCCTTGACTTGTGTGGTTACTCTTTCCCATCTCTTCCATGTCATGGTTCTGTCTCCATGTTTTTCTTTGACCACCTGTAGATGAAGCCCAATCAGCTTTGGGTCGCATTCCTTGCATCGTCGCTCCATACATTCCCTCTGTAGTATGTACTTCCTGTCAACTTGGGGCACAGGGAAATGCGATTAACGCCATGTACTCCCTGGAAGTTTGACTTTAGGCCATGGTGATGTGAGGTCTTGTTCATAGCATCTACGTTGAGTTCAATGTTGGTACAATATTCACATAGGCAGCCACAGAATTTTATTTCCTTCTGAAGCTTGATGTGTGTTGGCCTAAGGCTGTAAAATTTCTTTATTCCAATCTTGTAGGCTTTTGAAGAGAGATACAACACTCATTCTAACTTTTTTTCTCGTGGACATAGCATCCAAGAACTCCTTATATATTTAAATCGCAGACATAGCTTCTAAAAATATACCACTATTATCGGGTAAACACGACAATAAATGTTGAAGGAATGTCTGCAGACGTGCTACAAAAATCCCTGTTCCGCAATACATCAATTGTGTACTGCATGTCTAGGTCTTGGGCAGGATTTGCAGATGGGCGTATGCAAGTTCAAAAAACGGGGTGTGTTAAATTTAAGGATGTACAAAGTATTATAGGTCATGTGGGCGACAACTTGGTGCGTCTTTACAAATGTGGGTGTGTCACTCCCTACACAGGCTGGCTGCCTCTAAGCCCATTTGCAAGTGCACATATTCCTTCAGCAATATTTGTTTTAGTAACAAATCTTAAATCCAGTTTTCTACTTTACCTTAATGGCTCTCTTGCCATTTGTGACTTCCCTTCTCTGGTAATCCTGTACAGTAACATTATGGATTTCTCCTGCCCTGTTGGTATTGTTAAACATGAGGGATATGATAATATGGTTTCTGATGTTCAGAATGTCACCTGTTGAAAGCACTTATTTCATGTTAAGTTTCTCCGAAATATAATGTAAATGGTTGAGGCAAAGCTGTCAATATTGATCGACTCTATTGTTGATTTTTAACATGGAATCAAAATAAATAATTAAATAAAATTAATTAATTAATCAATTTTTAAAAAAAATCTAAGCCCATTTGCAAGTGCACATATTTCTTCAGCAATATTTGTTTTAGTAAAAAATCTTAAATCCAGTTTTCTACTTTATACCTTATGGCTGATCTTGCCATTGCTGACTTCCCTTCTCTGGTAATCCTGTACAGTAACATTATGGATTTCACCGGCACGGTTGGCATTATTGAACATAAGGCATACAATAATGTGGTTTCGGACGAACAGAATGTCACCTGTTTTGAACTTTTCTTTCTCGCTATCTTGCCATTTCTCACTTCCCTTCGATGATAATCCTTAATGGTCACGTTGTGGATTTCACCAGCACCGTTGGCATTATTGAACATCAGGCATACAATAATGTGGTTTCGGACGAACAGAATTTCACATGTTTTGAGCTTTTCTTTCTCGCTATCTTGCCATTTCTCACTTCCCTTCGATAATAATCCTTAAAGGTCACGTTGTGTATTTCACCGGCACGGTTGGCATTATTGAACATCAGGCATACAATAATGTGGTTTCGGACGAACAGAATGTCACATGTTTTGAGCTTTACTTTCTCGCTATCTTGCCATTTCTCACTTCCCTTCGATAATAATCCTTAAAGGAAGTGTCCCGCAAGCATAAAAGTGTGCATTATATGTTAGAAAAATAACTATCAAGCCCAACTTTTGTAATTATATAGAACAAAACACCACACTTATGACAAAAACAAATAAAAACCGCAATCTCTCAACATGCACTTTTTAAAATTCGCGGCGATCGAAAATCCCAGTGTCGATGATGTCATAGTTATACAATGCACATGCGCAAATTTTAGCACCGATACCCGTGACGTCATCGACACCGGAACTTTTGATCGCCGCGAATTTTAAAAATTGCATGTTGAGTGATGGCAGTTTTTATTCATTTGTGTGACTAGTATGGTGTTTTGTTCTATATAATTACGTAATTTCGGCTCGATAATTATTTTTCTAACAAATAATGCTCAATGTTGTGCTTGCGGGACCCTTCCTTTAACGGTCACGTTGTGTATTTCACCGGCACAGTTGGCATTATTTGAACATCAGGCATACAATAATGTGGTTTCGGATGAAAAGAATGTCACCTGTTTTGAGCTTTTCTTTCTCGCTATCTTGCCATTTCTCACTTCCCTTCGATAATAATCCTTAATGGTCACGTTGTGTATTTCACCGGCACGGTTGGCATTATTGAACATCAGGCATACAATAATGTGGTTTCGAATGAACAGAATGTCACCTGTTTTAAGCTTTTCTTTCTCGTTAAGTTTCTCTGAAATATAATGTAAATGGTTGAAGCTAAGTTGTCAATATTGTTCGACTCTATTGTTGATTTTTAACGTGGAATCGAAATAAAACATAATGTGATTGTCACCTACAATTCAGGAAAATTGGTGTTGGACCACATAGTCCATTTCTTTGCTAATATCCCACTTTAAGGGACTATTTTCAAGCGCTGATTTTGCAACAAACTTGTGTGGAGAGCTTGAGCTATCTACTAAGTGATATCCCTCCCCCACCCCCACAATCAATGTGGAGGGTCCCAACGACCGTGGAGATGAAACGGTCCCGAACAACATTGAATGGGGGGACTGGGGGGTTGATTTCAACGAAGTCCTCAAAGTGGTTCAACAGTTATTTCCGGAATTGTCTGAGGCAATTGGTAAATGCTCAATATGACAACTGTCTATAGGAAATAACTCGTGTTCTACACATTGCATAATCTTCTAATTTGAAGAGTGGCAAGATATGTATATAATTGTTATATACGGTAAAGATAAAGTAAATACGACATTTACATTGTTAGGGACTGGTCATTTTATGCGTGATTATGGCCCGTTTGTATGGTAAATCACTCAATATGACAACCGTCTATAGGGAATAACTCGTCTTTTATACATTGCATAATCTTCTAATTTGGAGAGTGGCAAGATATGTATATACTTATCATATATGGTAAAGATAAAGTAAATACGACATTTACATTGTTAGGGACTGGTCATTTTATGCGTGATTATGGCCCGTTTATATGGTAAATCACTCAATATGACAACCGTCTATAGGGAATAACTCGTCTTTTATACATTGCATAATCTTCTAATTTGGAGAGTGGCAAGATATGTATACTTATCATATATGGTAAAGATAAAGTAAATACGGCGTGTACATTGTTAGGGACTGGTCATTTCATGCGTGATTATGGCCCATTTATATGGCCTGCGCGAGTGTTACATGTAGTCTTACATAGGGTGCAACGGGTGAAATTCATTATTTAAACTAATTATATGACAGTAGTTTATTATGCAACAATCAATTAAAATCCTTTTTGTTATCGCAATGCGTTTCTTTTTTGATAAGGGACCGGTCACAACCGCATTATAGACGCTATAAAGTAATAACTATTGTGTCAATTATTGTAGCGTTGTATTTGCCATGGAATGATTGTATTTTCTTTGCATTTACTTAACTTGACGGTTATAATTTATCTTCCGTGTTTAATAAATGCATTAAAAGTACGAAATGCATTGTGACGGACTGGTCATTTTACATGTGGTAGACAGAGAGAAAGAAAGACAAACAACAACCACCGAAAAAAGTTCAAAAATAAAGAAGAACAAAAACCAACAGAGAGAAAAAACAAAAACAATATGTGACAAACAGATGAATAAAATAAACCAGTAAATGAGCCACGCGAATAACGAAAATGTTACATTAAATACATTATTAAAAACACCAATGGCTCCCGCCATGAGGATTTGAACCCGTGTCTCTGCCCTTAAGTATGAATATAGGCCAACGCGCTAACCAATTGAGCTAATCGCCCATCTATGCAATATCAAGTCAAATCAAGTGTCATATTATCTTCGGCTTTAGAAATTAGCACTGATTCACAATACACCTTTCATAGTAACGCCTTATAGCGTATTTATATTCAGAACCATGCCCTCGTACTATCAGAGTATGGACAACCGTTGCGTTTGTCCATCCATTGAAAAGCATGCACATCGGTCGATTGTCCCCGATAAATAATAGAACTAACTCCTATTATCTATTTAATTTAGACGGACAATCGTGTACACGCGTGCAATTCAATACGGTCAATCGTGTAACGGTTGTCCATCACCGCGTCATTAGAATTCCAAAGACCGGGTTCGGCGAATTACCTACAATGTAATGTTTATACCACTGTGGACGATGCTATTTAATATAATTCTCTTTATTTAGCTTTGGCCTTGTTATTATAATGTTATAAATGTAATAATTCTGTAATAAATGATTGCCGCGGTATGCTACGCGAGCAATGTCGTGCGCTGTGTCCGAGCCGCTGGGAGCGATATGCGCGAGGCGTGTCAATCGATGTGCACGAGGAGTGTCTATCGCTGTGCGCGTGGCGTGTCGAGCGCTGCGCGCGAGACGTATAGATTGTTAATCATGATAGTTAGTTACCATCTCATTGTTCATGTTATTTCTTGGTAACAAAGTCGAGTGCTATGCTCGAAGTTTATGCAAACGCGTAGCGCAAGCTGTAACCAAAGGATGCGCGTGGGATTGGGTCGAGCGCCACGCACGAACCGTCAAAGTTGTATTTAAATCATATTTTATAATGTTCTCATGTTTATCGGGGTATCAGATGCTTTTTTCAAAATAAATAAGTCAGGCTTCCTTGAATAATAGGAGCAAATATGCAGGTTTAGGTATTTAATATGACCAGTCCCTAATTCAGTACTGTAGACACCTCTTGATGATGGTATATCAGGAGATTCATAGCATCTCTATTTACTGAAAATGTGATCAAAAAAAACTTACAAATAAAAAAGTTGTGGCTAAAAATGTAAAATCAGATGATTTTTTTTGGACTTCATTCAGACAATTCAGGAAAATTGGTGTTGGACCACATAGTCCATTTCTTTGCTAATATCCCACTTTAAGGGACTATTTTCAAGCGCTGATTTTGCAACAAACTTGTGTGGAGAGCTTGAGCTATCTACTAAGTGATATCCCTCCCCCACCCCCACAATCAATGTGGAGGGTCCCAACGACCGTGGAGATGAAACGGTCCCGAACAACATTGAATGGGGGGACTGGGGGGTTGATTTCAACGAAGTCCTCAAAGTGGTTCAACAGTTATTTCCGGAATTGTAGTTCTGAAAAGTATTGATTTTTAGTAAATTAATAACTGATGCTAGAATTAAATTACAGATGCTCAAATGTTTTGTAATCCTTAATAATATAAATAATATTTATTCAGCCAAAAGTTACATAAAGACTGACTTGTGAAACCCCAGAGCTCTTTACTGTAATAGTTGATTTGTAATCGATTATATTTCACTACATGGCCATGCGGGTACGCGAGTGTTGTCGACAAAGGACTGAGTTTGTTAGCATTCGTTGCCATGTATCCCTGATAATGATCACTCCGTAGAAAAGAATTGTCTACCGTGCGTAGATGAAATGCAACCATGTGATGTTGAATATGGACGTCTCCTGGCGTAGATGATAGTTATAACGTGTTCTTGTTTGGTCCATGAATTACAGACATACCACAGTATTGGTAGGTTCTTGCTACTCACTACCTTGTCAACTGGCTTAACAGGTGATAGTACAGTTGTCATGAATATTACTCAACTGGTTCCAAACAATGCTAAATGATAATATTGACCGTGTATTGACGTGAAGTTCCGGAAATCAAAATATTATATGTGGCATAACTAGAAGGGGAGGGGGCGGGGGTTATCCCCTTGCCAGAAGACATGCCCCCTGAGCCCACCCCACACATGCCCCCTGAGCCCACCCCACACATGCCCCCTAAATTGTAGACTCAAGTTACGGCACTGTCGTAAGGGTCCATATTGAATAAATGCTGCCTATGGCACCTTAGCCAGAGGTGGGGAACCAAGTCACAACCACAACCACACCCCCTTTCACCCTCCATCCATTATGAAAAACCTAGCTATGCCACTGAATGTACAAATTGCATAGCGGTATAATGTATAAAGACCCAAATCCATTTTCAGTCAAGCTTGATGAGGTGGTGAGAAATATAGGAAAATTACAGATTTTTGAATTTGACATCTTGAAATATATTTTTCAGGTCAAGTTTTGCACTATCACCATGTAAGCCCAAGAAAGACTAGTCATTCACCAATTATTACAGAATTTTGTAAAATTTTGTTATCATTGCAACATAATTACATGTCAATAAACAATATGTTGCTAAAATCATTAAGATCATTGTTAAATGGCATTATAATTGATTTGAAAATCATTCTCAGCCAACTACCCATTTATCATGTTTATAGATATCCTGTATAACATGACTTCAAACTGATCACAAGAAAGACCTAAGTCCAAAAAATCATATATCATGTGAATGATAAGACTATACAATATTGTCAATTTTCATAATACAATAGCACCCTTTGGTCATTTTCTACAATACGGTATTTTAATCACTTTTAAATGCCTGTATCTCAAAGTACCAACACAATCACAAAGATGGAACCTGAGCCCACCCAATTCACACAGTGTGATGTCTTCATGAATGAAATGACACAATTTGGAGATGCTTCTTATACGTCACACCTTGCATCCAGCTTAAACCAGCAAAGACAGGAAGTTACACAGCAATCCCAAATTAGAATTCAACATGATTTTCCACGTTGTTTCAAAACCAAAACCACAACTCGGCACCAAATGGGTTCCCATGAAACCTTGTTGTACCTTTCAACAAACATACTAAGACTGAAACCGCTTTCTCATATATCGGTCCAAGGCTGTGGAATGATCTCCCACTCTCCATACGCACCGCATGCAGTAAATCTTTATAAAGATGCTAAAACTCATCTATTTCCTTCCGCAGGTGTAATTTTTTGGTCAATTTCGGATGCAATGCACCCTTTTTAAAATTAAATTAAATTAAGCCGGGTACACCATATGTATCATCTCAAGTCCCCTTAATGGCGGGCTGTAAATTTAAAACAGACCGGCATGTCTGGAAATCTATTTGATGTGTGGCTTTTTATACTCTTTTTTATACTCTTATGCTCGCGAAAATGTGATCTTCGCCGCATTATTTTCACTTCATTATCCGCCGCGCGTCACCATCTTTAAATTGACAGATTGAGTTGGTTGTTATATAGCGCCATCTATTGTTGAAATCGTGACCTTTTTTCAAAATGGAAACTTGCCGCAAGCTTACGTAGAAGGTCTCAGTATATCTGAACACTCCCTATGGACCCCTCTTTGATAACGATCTCTTGCTTTGTTGTTGGCTTCCCCTTGACTTGTGTAGTCATTCTATCCCATCAGTGTCCTTCTGGTGGATAATATCCTTCTCCTCCATCCCTCTCCAATTCAGGTTTTTTCCTGGTCATTTTACGCTTGTCGGCAGAATACAACCTAGCGCTAAGAAATTTGTGAGATTCCAATATTTTGATTTTTAATAATTCTACCCGGCAGAAGTAGAAAACATTTCAATATTCAAACTCATTTGGTGCGATCTGGTATACTTTTGACCAAAATTATATTGAAAAGCCACCTCTTAAATCCTCTCAGCAATAGCCAAATTTAAGCAAAGTCACCAATGCAATATCACCACCATCAAGAAGGTGACGGACAACTTGGTGTACTCCTTGAAGAGTTCCTCCAACAGAGAATTTGAAGAAAGTCAGAGATTGGGAGTGAGAGGACTGTCTGTTGAAGACATATGATTCCTAATTTCTTCAAAATCGTGGTTTTAGAGTGATTTTACTACAGTGAAAAATAAGTTGTCGCGCAGACATGGCAGTTTATTTTCCTCACTCTTTGTATGTTACAAAATTCAATTTTATGAGGGACATGATTCAAGACTTGATCTACAAACTTATTGATCGTCCGTTCCTGGCTGGTAATTGATTGCAAAAGTTCATATCTATAAATATTCATTTTGTGACGTTGCATTTTGTTTTGATTTGGAGAATTTCAACATGGCCGCCTCCTGCGAATGGTTTGACGACTGTTTTGTTGGTAATTTAATGACGAATTTATCAGAATTTACGACTGATTTGAAATTATATTAGTGAAGAAGCGATTCAACGATGCCTTGGTGTTTCCCGTGGCCGGATTATATTAAAAATGAAAGCGTGCAGATACCTCTTGCAACATTATGTTGGCAATTTTCTGGAGGAAAAATTGACGCTCGATCAGCTGAGTGTAGATTTGTACAGTGGAACAGGAACAGTAAAATATGTAAAATTAGATGTGTGGGTAAGTGCTTTTAGTTACACTTTAAATGCCCGTCCATATTTATCAGGTGGTGGGCCATCTGGCAAAATCCGCATACAGGTCTCATATAGGTCACCACGGAGTCACATGCCGTTTGCTGATGGGAAATTAATATTTGTACGAATAACAGCGATATTCCGCAAATTCTTCAACAGTAGTACGAATAAGAGCGATATTCCGACAATTCGAATAGACACTGCCTTACTGATGTAAACAACAGTGTTTTTACACGGCTCATGGGCCCACAATCTCTATAATCAAAATAAATAAGTCTGGATCATTTCAAATCATTCCCTCTCGAGGCTCGAGTGTAGTTTTGAAATGCAGGGAGAGGGAGACTGCGTTAAGGCCAACTTACGGGTGCACTACACTAAATGAGGTATCCCCTACCCTTAAGGGCGGTGTTTAAAACTAGAATCGGAAAATATGCATGGCAAAATCCTCAATTAAAAAAACTTGACGGTAATACAATTATCAACCTCGAAGTTATGCAATGTGATTGTTACATTCTCGTCAGAACTAGTTACTTCACCTGCCTTGTCTCCCCACAGCTTGCAGGGGATGACTGCTCGGGTTTCTGTATATGAGATGGTTATTTCTCGCCTCTTCCACGCCTCATTGGGCCCACTGATAACATCTCCAATCTGTGTTAATGGCAAAGAATTGCAAGCAATTATGAGTACATTATTAATATGACGTGGGACTGCAATAGCAGTGATCAGAATTGTACTGCTTTGTAAAATACAACAACAAAATTTAAAATATTTGAAAATCAATAGCTGAGGAAAAGGTTTAATTTGCTTGAAGGTTCAAGTGATTTTATGTACTCACATAACTGGAATCCTCAAAAGCTGGACATAATCTCATCAATGGATGGACATCCCTTGTTTGATCATCTGTCTTCTAGTATACATGTAGGTCGAGTTTCGGCCATGAGGATACTTGGTTTACTCTTTGATCAATGCTTTCTTAGGGAACTTCTGGTTCCTGCATAAAACTAGTGCCTAATACAAACAGTCATGGCAATCAATGATGATCAAATCCATTCATCACTTTCTGGCAAATCAAGCGCGCGCCTGGGGGAAGCGTGGTGCCTTTGCATTCCTTATGTCGCTCAAGGCTCTGGATTGTTTTGTCTGATACATACATGTAATACATGTATGCTACGAATAAAATTGGTATTGACATCTGTATCAATTGTATGGATGGGCGTACTGATGCCACGGTGCATGGTTTTTAATTCATAAAAGTAAAACAAAGTCATCGTCACTTGATAACCCAGGATACTGAGGTAATCGAAACGGGGCTTTCTTCTTTCTGATTCCCTTCTTTCCTTTCTCGCCTTGTTTTCCTTTCCGTTTTGCCTTTTTTGCCTTCTTTCTGTCACCATGGTCACTGCTCACATCACCGCTGGTATTGCCTGTGTCCTGTTCCTCATCACTGGTTGCATCAACTAAGGGTGACAGAAAGGTGTAGCCCTCAAGCATAAAGACGCGTCGGTGTCCTTTTGATGGTCCTGGTTCGTCATCCATGTCAGCATTGTCGTCCAATGCCGTTGCTGCTGCATGTTGGGCTGGAGGATGTTGGGATTCCGACGCGTCAATCACGTCAATGACACTCTCGGCCGTCTGGAGCAGCGACGGTGTAGGCATGATCCTCCTGCGTGAATGGTACATCGTCAAAGGTGGGCGCGTTTAACCGGGTTTTCTTTCCTTGCTACTCGTAAACGTAGAACGAACAAAAGGAACTGATAGTTTAATAATTAAACTAAACCGAAGCGGAAAGTATATTCTACATGTATGCTTTATTCACACTCATCCCACTGCTTGTAAGTACAAATAATAACTCAAGATGTTCTCAGCTTGAAGTACAAAATAATAATGATTGGCCAGCACATGGGCAGGCCATTTGCTTGCATGTGGCGGGTCAGTGGGCTCTGCTGTGATTGGCTTAGCCACAGTGCACAATAATACTAGAATGAACAGAAATGATTGGTCAAATACAATAACAAAATAAACTGATATCATTGGCTAAAGAACTAAATCACAGCCAAGCATAGCATCCACACACCTGTGTGCATGCCTGCTTGGAATGTATGAATAGACTTGGCACAAGCTCTTTTGATAGACTTGTGCCAAGTCAAATTGAATGTGTATATAAAGAATAATATATTGCATTTATCTCCTTCGACACTCGCCTTGATGAAAAATTGGGTGCACACGTACCTCTTCTCCATCTTCGAGGTCTCCCCGCCATGCGTCAAACAGGGGATTTGGCGCTGTCAACCTGGGTGTTGCGTGTAGCCAGTAAACGTTCTAGAGGAGTGTGAAGAATTCCTGATATATCCTACCAGGAGCTCCGTGATGGTGGTGGCGCCAAATTATCTCACTCAGATGAGCCTCAAAGTTGGCAATGGTGGTCCCACTGATCTGGGTGAAGTGGGACTTACAATGTTGCCAAGCCACCTCGATCATGTTGGTGTAATTAAACCTAATTTAGCAAGAATATGGGCGCACAGCCTAGGAAAAAAATGCCGTTTTATGCTTAAATTGTCTATTTTTTCTTATTTTAACTAAATTGAAATTTGTTTGTGGGGGAAACTGGGGGGGCAAGAATTTTTTTTTGGAGGGGGGCAGTGCTAGTAGGAGTAGAGCCAAATCTTCTTCGTCCGAAGTGTCCATTTTATCGGCGCCTTGAGGAAAAATTGGGTGCACACGTACCTCTTCTCCATCTTTGAGGTCTCCCCGCCATGCATCAAACAGGGGATTTGGCGCTGTCAACCTGGGTGTTGCGTGTAGCCAGTAAACGTTCTAGAGGAGTGTGAAGAATTCCTGATATATCCTACCAGGAGCTCCGTGATGGTGGTGGCGCCAAATTATCTCACTCAGATGAGCCTTAAAGTTAGCAAAGTGGTCCCACTGATCTGTGTGAAGTGGGACAATGTCACCAAGCCCCCTCGATCATGTTGGTGTGACATGCTACGAGTTCGCCAGTGTTGTTGTTCACAAATGTCGCTTTGTAGGCATCCTTATGCACTACACTAAAATGTTCATATCCTGCGGCATTAAGGCCACTGTATCCAGCCCACCCATCTGTAAATATGCGACTTCCAGGCTTGACGTGTCTGTTGATGGTGGTCATACGAAGAGTTGTCTTGTCACGGTTATCCACCGGGTACAGCACTCGTCTCCCACTTCCTCTTTCAATCAAACCAACACCCACCCATACATGAACCTGATACCTTATCTGACCATGGTGGTACTTTTGTTTTCTACCAAACAGACTTTCATCTATTTCTACTGTTCCTGAATGTTTGATTGGATTTGGATTTGATCCTCCCAAACGTACTGGACCATGACATCCCAGCAGTACTGTGCCCAGTAGACTGCAGTCGACTTGTAATGAATGTTTGCGAATTGTGCACATTTGGCAAGGAGATGTCCATCCAAACAAATCTTAATAAAGATTAAAACATCCGGAATGGCACGATGCATCTTGGAGAAAAAGAGTTCAGACGCACAGACGTCTCTTGCCTTCTTTAGGCAGAGCAGCGGCAGATGTACCCATCGGTGGCTTTAGATCTGGGGCGTATCCGACACTGGCGATGAAGTTGTCCTTTCCAGGTCTTCCACTTACGTTGGAATTGCATTTGATCTGCATGCTGTCTCTTAGAAGCCCTTGATTGCGTAGCCACTGGAGCCATATCGAGAATCTTGGCAGAAAAATGTAAGAATGAGACATATTTGTTTCACTCAATATGTGGCAAAATGGTTCATTTTGTGGTGACAAAAAAACTGGGGCCTTTGTTTTTACTAAATATTTGCAGCATGCCTGGTAATTGGATTTCTTCAACCAATAAACAAAATTTGAAAACACAATTCAAGTTGGAATAGTCCACCAACACCCAAATATATTTCGAAAATAGATCATAGCTTATTTATATACTGGTCAATATGCATTAGATAATTACTTTCCTATCATATAATGCTTGGTTTGATGAATAGCACTATTCTCCCTTAATGTTGGAACTTGGATGTGAAATTGTAATAATTATGTTCATTCGTTATGAAAGTATGGCAAATTTAATCAAATCCAGCTTTGGTCACTTTTCATCTTTTTCCACAATCCTGTTGTCTGATGATTGGCATGAAATTTGAGTACTCCTTTTCCGCACCTTTAACTGGTATGAAAAAAAATTAGCATGTGTTCATACAAACTATTTTTTGTGCACCTTTAATTAATTTTTAGTTTTGATGGGTTTTGGTGTTTCCTTTTTTATATGTAACAGTTTGTGTAAGTCCAAATGTACCAAATTGTTTGCTGGTTCCCATGCGCTCTCTTTGCGATTGTACCCTCTCCATTTCACGAGATAAAATATGCCAGTTGAAGTTTGTTTTGTTTGAAGGATAGCTTCTACGTCATATTCTGTGAAAAGAGAATACCATATTGAAGAAGATTTAAAATCATCATTGATGCTAACTTAATCGTGCCAATTCAACAACATGAACATATGGTAACTACATGTTGTAAGCCTACTGACCATGCTAATTAAGTATGCAGCATACCTTAGACTATCTCACACCGTTTATACAATTCTATACGGTAAACTAACTCTGAATCAAGACAATGTGTGTGTATTTCATATGATTGCTGACAAGTATAATGTATCTTTGTTGAAACAAGATGCTGTTACTTTCATGAAGGAAGTTCTTACGGGTGTGGAGAGGGAATCTTATCCTTTAATATGGCTTCTTTATATCGAACAGTTTGTCCCTGATGATACCGTTACAAAGCTATGACATTGCATTGCAATATGCTCACATGAAGGAAGTTCTTACGGGTGTGGAAAGGGAATCTTATCCTAATGCTTTAATATGGCTTCTTTATATTGAACAGTTTGTCCCTGATGATACCGTTACAAAGCTATGACATTGCATTGCAATATGCTCACAAGTCCTTTAAAACTTACCTTTGCCTCTTTTTGTTTTGTCTGTTACGACACCTAAAAAATGCTGCATGAAATTTTCCTGGGCTTTCTTTCAGTTTCTAAACGGGTTTGGAAACTAGAAACATGTCAGTCCTGTTAGTCGAGAAGAACACGCAACACTTGCAAAATGCGGGGCTGAACGCTAGCATCAGGAATTCCTTCAGCCATCCAGGTCAAGACGACATAAAACAGTCACCAGATTTGTGGGTCTTGAATTCGTAGTCCAGGGGAGGTACATAAATATGTTGCATGCGATCAAACTTATCCTGGTCATTAGCCCACATTTTGCCAAAATAGTTGCAAATGTCATTAAATGGTGCATCAGTGGTTGTGGTTGGTGGTTGGATCGGCGTCGGCGTTGCTTGGGGTGTCGGCGTTGCTGTTGTTGCTTGGGGCGTCGGCGTTGCTGCTGTTGCTTGGGGCGTTGGCTTTGCTATTGTTGCTTGGGGCCTCGGCTTTGCGAATGTAGGGGCATGATCCTCCTGGGAGAATGGTACATCGTCGAAAGCTGGCACACCTTGATGAAAAATTGGGTTCACACATACCTCTTCATCATCCTCAAGAACTCCCCGCCAGGTATCGAACAGGGCCTTGGCGCTGTCAATCTGGCTGTTGTGTGAAGCTAGGACACGTTCAGTACACATCCTACCAGTAGCTCCGTGATGCGATGTTGATTGCGCCAAATTATCTCACTCAAGATGGGCTTCAAAGTTGGCAATGGTGGTCCCACTGATCCAGGTGAAGTGGGACTTACAATGTTGCCAAGCCCCCTTGATCAAGTTGGTGTGACATTCTACGAATTTGGCAGTGTTGTTGTTCACAAATGTACCCTTGTAGGCATCCTTGTGGAGCACACTGAAATGCTCATATCCAGCGGCATTAAGGCCACTGTCTCCATCCAGACAACCCATCTGTGAATATCTGAGAAACAGGCTCGACATGTCTCTTGATGATGGTCATAAGAAGAGTGGTCTTGTCACGGTTATCCACCGGGTACAGCACAAGTCTCCCACTTCCTCTTTCAATCAGGCCAACCACCCATACATGCACCTGAGACTTGATCAGACCATGGTGGTATTTCTGCTTTCTACCAAACAGACTTTCATCTATTTCCACTGTTCCTAAAAGTTTGATTGGGTTTTGGATTTGATCCTCCCAAACATACTGCACCATGACATCCCAGCAGTACGGTGCCTAGTAGACTGCAGTCGACTTGTAATGAATGTTTGAGAATTGTGCACATTTGGCAAGGAGATGTCCATCCCAAAAAATTCTTAATAAAGGTTAAAACATCCAAAATGGCGTGATGCATCTTGGAGAAATGAGAGTTCAGATGCACAGACATCTTGTGCCTGCTGTTGGCAGAGCAGCGGCAGATGTACCCATCGATGGCTTTAGATCTGGGGCGCATCCGACACTGGCGTTTGAATTGCATTTGATCTGCATGCTGTCTCCTAGAAGCCCTTGATTGCGTAGCCACTGGAGCCATATCGAGGAATCTTAGCTGAAAAATGCAAGAATGAGACCTATTTGTTTCACTCAATATGTGGCAAAATGGTTCATTTTGTGGTGACAAAAAAAATGGGACCTTTATTTTTACTAAATATTTGACGGCATGCCTGGCAATATGGTTTATTTTTTGTGACCAAAAATTAAATAATTTTACCTATTTGTATTAGCATATATCTGGACGATGGATTCATTTTGTTGGGGAAAAAATTGCAAGAAATGTAGGAATTTGTTTTAGCAAATATTTTGCAATATGGTTCATTTTGTTGTGAATACAAGTAGGACATATTTGTTTTAGGTAATATTTTGCAAGAATAAGACCTACTTGTTTAACCCTAACTCTAGATCACCACACGGCAACAGATTTCTTTTCCAACACCCAAAATTCATCATCCCCCCTCCCCGTCGTTCGGAAAGATACATGGTATTACCTGGCGGCGGAATTCCCCTTAAGAACAATTTATCATGTGCACAACCAACACTCCAATGGCAATAGGTGTAGGATACCGTCCGCAGCCTACACACAATATAAATTGAGGATTCCATGAACACTACATCCTCCTAGATGAGTGTTCAATCGGTTACAATAAAACAAAATTAAAAACATTGTATTCATAATACGGTTACATACCTAAAAAATAGTTTCGCTGGTTGCGTGGCTGGTTGCATCTATGTGTAATTTCTTCCAGACAAAAACAGTCTGAATAAAGCTCTAAAATGATTAAGACCCGACTGGTCTCGTCACAAATTAAGTAAAATCACCCAGTCTATAAAACTTCAGGATTCAAACCATTAACATAGACGAACGCTGCAACTAATAATAGAAGTCTTTCAAAATGTTTCAAATTATGTGTCCAAAATAATCTCCGGATGCGAAAAGGCCAAAATCGTGCGGGTCCGATAATCTCAAATATCCTCCCACAGTTCTGCAATTTAAGACCCGACCCAACCTCTACCCCACCCAACTCAATATGAATGAATACATTGAAGAAAATAAAAATTGCGCCAAGTCAGTCGATAATATTATGAGGGCGGTATTTTCATGTCCCCATGATGACGTCATCATTCTGTTAGATATATTGAAAATGGTACTTTGTACCTGGGTTTGAGGCTGCTATGGTTACCTGGGTGGTTTATTGGGCGCAGAAGTGTTTTATCTACTAAATAAATAAGACCCGGACAAAATCGAATGAAAACTAAAGAAAATACAGAGTTTTTAAAATCCATCTTTTCTAGCATCAATTCAATGTTTATAAACCAAATTACAACATAATACCTTGCATATATCTGGGTCGAATTCGACCCTGTTTTGTCTAAAATTGTAAAATTTAAGTACAGATGAGAATAATTATCTGAAAACATTTGAAAGAAAAATTGTTCTGATGTGATTTTTTGACCGTAGAAAATTATTTCCGGTTTGATCAAATTGGATATTCTTGTCGTAGTTGAATATCAACACCATGCGAAAAATGGCTTCTAACTATGTAAAAATTACAATTTTAGTCCCCTTTTACTACGTTTTTATGTAGATATATAATACATATATCTACATAAAAACGTAGAAAAAGGGGACTAAAAATGTAAGATTTAATCAAAACACATGCGGGAAACTACTAAAATACAACAAATACTTCGGCGGTCTCGTAAGCTTATTTTTGATCTTCAGCGAGATTGATGAAATATTTTTCATATCAAACATGCCGACACCATGAATTTAAATAGTCATAACATGAATCTTATGTCGAAGTCACTATTTTTGTTTGGTAAACTGACAAATTAAACGTTTAAAAGTTGTAATCCCATAAGAAAATTAGAAGAAAAAATTGTCCTTTGTATCAAAAAATGGCGTGAAGTGGAGGCATATTTTTCGTGGATTATCGACGAAAAATCCAAGATGGCGGCCGGAACTGAGGTCAAGCATTGTTGTTGTTTTCGTAATTCCTTAAAACGACCAAATTCCCGATATATCAAATTTTGCAACTGATCTAAGTTTCACTGTTGCGCAAAACATTGCTTTTCTTTAAGTCTATCTATTTCATTCCTGATTTGAACATTTGAAAACAAATATGTGATTTAGCCTATGGCATTTTTAATGTGAAAACAACTAGTTTTTTTATCTACAAACAAAACCGACATAAAGTCTGCGTCATTTACTTATTGCAACGCATGCGACTACCCGAGGCGCTGAGTGCTGGCGTAAACATGCCAGCGTTTAAATATGGAAGATACTGCACCAGCAGCAGCGTAGCTATGGGGCGGAAGGGGGCCACAGCCCTCCTGACAGTAAAAGAAGTGTGAGCCTACTCTTATTTGTGCCCCCGCACCCTATTCGTCACAACTTTGGTGACTACATGCCCTAACCACACCTTTCTCAAGTTGTTTGATCTGACTACAAACATTTTTAGAGGCACCTTTTTTGAAAACATTTAATCTCACAATGTATCTGGCGATGTTTGTAAGCGTTGTAAGCTTCCCAGTCTTAAATAGTTGTGTAACCGTTCTGCTTATCACTTCCCTTATGTCCTTAATCCTCACGAACTCTATCAACTCCCCTGAAGGCTCCGTCACTGTGCCACACTCATAAGTAAACTCAATTTCGTGCATCTCTTTCTTCAACCTCTTCTCACTTCCAAACAAATCTCTACCAACCTCTACCTTGAAAGTCCTCTTTATCATTCTCCACATGGTTAACGTCATCATGCCCTTCAGTGCTAGTATTGTTTCCCTTTTGAATTCTGTTACCACCTTTAGTCCCGCCTCCTCTCCAGCTTTTGCGTATGTTTCAATGTTCCTTTTGATGGTGTTTACCATGAGTGCATGTTCGTTGTCTGTTTTGTTTTGTTGTTCAATATTTGTTGTCACACCATTGTTGGCCATTATATTATACACCTTCTCCACCAACCTTGATCATCTATTTTGAGTAGGCTTAGATACCTCATTGCTTGACACTATAGTTTTGGGAATTTGAAGGTATCGAGTATTCCTGCCCCCAGTACCAGCACAGGGAATGACAATGCATCCGTCAGGGTCTAAATTATTCCTTCTGTTTTCAATCAGCTTATTTAGGTGTCTCCTCTGTACCATCGATAGGTCCCCCTCTTTCGGGTTTTTTAAAAATTTTATCGCTACCTTTCTTTTCCTTGATTTCTGATCTCAAGCATTTTGACAAATGAACGATCTCTATCAATTCTGGCTGACTTTTAATGTTTAGCTGCTTCGTCTTACTGGGTTTCCTTGGAGCTCCTGCTCATCTGTTGACTTTATAATCCAATAGATATGCGTAGGGAAACTCCTCACCTCCTAAATCGCGATTATTCCTGTACTTATTTACAGCATTCCTACACGTACTACACACAATTCCCGAACGAAATTCCGAATATCGTCAATTGGCGCAGTGTTTAGCCAGAGGTCATATCGCAAGACAATGTGGCTTGTACTTGCACATCGTCTGTTGAAACAACTTCCTCCTTCCATACTTTGTCGCTGTCATACCTGCTTCCAAAAGTTCTTTCAAGCCAGCACCCTCATTTACCAAATGTTTCATTGCTTGAACTTGCACATCGTCTGTTGAAACAACTTCCTCCTTCCATACTTTGTCGCTGTCATACCTGCTTCCAAAAGTTCTTTCAAGCCAGCACCCTCATTTACTAAATGTTTCATTGCTTGAACTTGCACATCGTCTGTTGAAACAACTTCCTCCTTCCATACTTTGTCGCTGTCATACCTGCTTCCAAAAGTTCTTTCAAGCCAGCACCCTCATTTACCAAATGTTTCATTGCTTGAACTTGCACATCGTCTGTTGAAACAACTTCCTCCTTCCATACTTTGTCGCTGTCATACCTGCTTCCAAAAGTTCTTTCAAGTCAGCACCCTCATTTACCAAATGTTTCATTGCTTGAACTTGCACATCGTCTGTTGAAACAACTTCCTCCTTCCATACTTTGTCGCTGTCATACCTGCTTCCAAAAGTTCTTTCAAGTCAGCACCCTCATTTACCAAATGTTTCATTGCTTGAACTTGCACATCGTCTGTTGAAACAACTTCCTCCTTCCATACTTTGTCGCTGTCATACCTGCTTCCAAAAGTTCTTTCAAGTCAGCACCCTCATTTACCAAATGTTTCATTGCTTGAACTTGCACATCGTCTGTTGAAACAACTTCCTCCTTCCATACTTTGTCGCTGTCATACCTGCTTCCAAAAGTTCTTTCAAGTCAGCACCCTCATTTACCAAATGTTTCATTGCTTGAACTTGCTCATCGTCTGTTAAAACAACTTCCGTCGTCCATACTTCATCGCTGTTGTACCGGCTTCCAAAAGCTCTTTCAAGTCGGCACTCTCAATTTTCAACTGTCTCATTGCTCTTTGCTGACGATTACATAGCTGCTTACCTGAAATTAAAAATCCAATGCAGAATGTATACATAAAGGAGTCTATTCAGATACAATATACAGCTCCTCAACAATACGGTTATTATACCTTGCTTGTGTTATCGCGCTGCCATCTGGAAAATCTTTGAGGTTGGGTGGGAATTGTGGCGTTTCTGTCCCACTGGCCTATATGTTTGTTTGCTTCTTGTGTCCTTTTGGAATAGCTGGTGAATCTGTATCACCTTAGTTGTATAGTATCCTCTTCATGGCCGACGATGCCATCAGCATATCACCAAAAGAATAGTTATGGTGATATTGTAGTATCCTCTTCTTGGCTGACAATCTCATCAGCTTATCACCAAATATAAAGAATAGTTTTGGTGATTCATTATCCACGAACCATTTAGGGAGAAAAAGTCCTCGCAGCAGTCGCTACCAGACTTTTCCAAGCAAACGGGCTGATCAGGGGTGAAGTCTCGTGAGGCTTTGATAATAAGGACATCTGTGTGACGTGATAGTAGAACATCCTTGAATGTATGTTTAGAGATAAAATTCCCCTTTAAAGCCAGACTGTGATGTTTGTATACCCACCAACGCCAGAGTGGCAAGAAGTTGCACACTTTAGATGCATAGGATATTCTGGTGGTGAGGGATGCGGAGACTGAATAAAATATCTCAACAAACGGATAACCAATATGAAAATATATCCTTGATCCCTTTGCCTTGTTCCCTTAACATCCTGTGGAGTAAAATTATCTTCACCATTTTCTAGCTTTTGCAGGCAATTCTTGACTTGGGGGAAGAACAGCCTTTGCCCAACTACACTTTGAACATCAGGCGGCATATCTCCCCAGTTATTCACTACCGTAGGAAGCTGTTGTTCTCAGATTGCTGCAATCGCATCACTAAATTGGGGTATTGTTGGTTCTTGGTTGGTCATGGTGGATGATACAGACGTTACCAGCTCATTATAGATTTGCTGCTTCTCTACCCCTTCCTCTGTCTCCAACGCTTCCGCAATCTCCATCCTGGTCTTATATGATGCCACTACTGCTCCAGTGTCTCCATGCCCCATTTCCATTAGCCCTATTTAGATCTGCTGGTTTTGTCAGGTAATGTAACTTGAAAGTTCTGGTATTTTTTATGGAATTTTGTAGTCCCATCCCCATGTATAACATTACCCAAGGCAGCTTCTGGTGTGGCATTTCTCAACATTACCCAAGGCAGCTTCTGGTGTGGCATTTCTCATGGCATAGTCTACCTCTATATCTGCCAGCACTCTTGCCTCCGTTATTAGCTGCGATGTTGTTGCCTTTACAGGGAGACGCCCTACCTCAATATTGGCCATCTTCTTAAGTGATGACCTGGTTTACAGCCGACATGCTCACATTAAGAGACAAAAGTTCCATGATTAATTCCCTGACCGTATTTATGTATTTTCCACCTTTGAAGATTGTGACACTGCAGTCTTCACAAAGGGCGATGCAGCCTTCAAGTTTTCATTTACTCTCTCTTCCAAAAGTTTGGCTCGGTTTTTTCGTAGAATTGGATATCCTCCTCGGATAGACTTGTCTGGGACAGCTTATTTATCTTCCCATCTCTATACCACACTTTTTTCACCAAGCTTTGCCCGTCTTTCCTTGTTTTGTCGATTGTCGATTGTAATCGTTGGCAAACACACAGACACATGTTTACAGATTGTTGTCTATTTTTGAGGTATCAGCAAATCCACTCGAGAGCACATCTAACACCTATGACTCCAGAAGACATCGTAAAATGCCATGATCTATATAGTTTTAAAGGCAGCGGAAAGATCCAATAATACAAGAAAAACACGCAATTTGTTGTCAAGGGAGCACAAACTATCATTCTGTACTCTTACCAATGCAGTTTCAGTTCCATGATTTATCTTGTAGGCTGATTGAAAAGGCTCAAATAATTCATTTGTCGTAAGGTAATCAATCAGTCAGACGAGAAGCAACTACTTTCTCAATAATTTTTGACACAAAATTGAGATTAGATACAGGACGAAAATTCTTGAAGTTATTGAAGTCTAGATTTGACTTAAATAGTGACATGGGCATTTTAAAAGCTGTTAGAAAAATATGCCGTATCCATGGAGAGATTTACAATTTTGGTGATAATTGGCAACAGTGTATCCAAGTGCATCTGAAGCATCCAAGTAGGCAGCGAATCAAGATCACATGACTTTGATGGTGATGACAATATCAATTTCCGGACGTCATCCTCTGACTCTTGTGTGAACATATTTAACATAGAGTCACCACAAATGTGATTATTTGAATGATCAGGCGAATGCTGAGTGTTATCCGAGCTATCCAAGGCTTTGTGAATGCGTATAATTTTGGAAGTGAAGAAGATGTTGAAAGATTCTGCTAGTTCTTTCGCACTGCCATAGGAAAGTAGTTTATATAGGCTTTCCTTTTTGATGAGCAAATCTTCAACTATCTTAAGCAGTTTCTTCTTATCTTTCCAGTCGTAAGTGAGGATGCTTGGAATCCATATGGCGTAGGGAGAAATCAACTGCATGGGAAATATCTTGGGAAAGGAATGTCATCTGTAGAGTTAAAAGGGATGGAAAAGATTTGTTTAACTGTTTTTCATTGAATTAGAGAGAAAATAAACCTTCAAAATACAGTAAAAGCATCTTCTTGACCACGTTTCTTTTCCAGGGTTGTGATTGTGGTACAGGGATGTACAAAAGGTGCACACTTTAACTTATTTTTGAAGAAAACAGATGATAGTTTTTCCAACACGTCATGAGCTTTCTATTCTCTTAATAATATATTTTACTTTGGACCAGATTTACACCAAATTCATTTTTGCCTAAGCAACAATGACGTAAAAGAATACAAACATGTGTGGAAGGTATACGATTGATTATAGGTGAATAGCATCAAATTGCAGATTGATTGAATAGACACTTACCAATTCACTCAAGTATACCTGTGCCTGATAACGTTGGCCTTGGTTCTGGGATGAAATATTGGCGATGTAAAATTTGACTTTATCTTGGTTCTGGAGTTGCTGTGGATGTAGAAAGCATATTTTGAACTTCAGGTAAATTGTAAGTTTAATTTTGCTGCTAAGAAAAATGTCACTGAAAATGAAAATATTGTGCATTGTATCACATGTGATTCAATGGATTTCTTGGACTTCCGCTTCTGAGACTTCAGTGCCGCCTCCGTATCCACGAGGGATTTCTCATCGACAGCTTCCCTTGCGCGCTGTTCGACCAGCTCACAAAATCTGTTGCCAAAAAGAAAACCCTGCATGGAGAGTTCGACCTTGTTGAGCGAGTACGCAAACTTCTGCCCATAGGTCGTCCTCAAGATCGAGAGCGCATTCGCCTGACGCAAGGAGGTAAGGCGATGAGCTGCTGACATAGTCGACTGCAGAAACTTGTGCGATAGGTCCGACAGCAAGTATGCTTCTCTGGCAATCTCCAACGCAGAGCCTGATCCCGCAACGGTCGCTCTCGTAAGATGCTCCGCCACGGTGGAACTAAATGCCGAGCGCCGGATAGCCGCTCGGCTGTCAACGGACCTCAGGCACTCCTCCCAGTACGGGGAGTAAGTTCCGGGTGACGTAATAAAACCAAATTCAGATACAGAACCAATATCATCATCAGACCTGACATTTGATTTCTCACTTTGTAATCCTGATAGGTGCTGAAACATCATCCTGGTTCAGTAATTGAAACGATGGTGGTATGTGACTATATGAGAAGTTATCTGATAAGAAACTACTACTCCCTTCATCGCCAACTTCATGGGAATCAACATTGATTTCTACAGCGGGCAGTAAAATTTGGCCCATTTTAAGGGGCAGGTTCTGCCTTGCATTTGCTTGCGAATGTAAGCATTACCGAATTTCTGCGAGCCTATTTGTACTTTCTGGTGCAGTTGTACGGTTCTATTAACGGTACCTGCGTGTATTTTTGGTTCATGAGCACCCCTCTTTCTACCAAAGTAAATCTCGTACGGGGAAAGACCCGCAAGAACTGGTTTTGGGGTAGAGTTTAATATTTTAACATAAGCTGACAGCGACCGTAATGCTTGATTTTGATAATAGATCATACGTATAAAGACGCCTTAGGATTCTGTGCATATGCTCAATTTGTTCCTTGAGCCCTGGGATAATATGGACGTGAGCGCTTTTGCCTAATCTTGTTACGAGGGCAAAACCTGTTAACATATCCTCGAAACTCTCCGTTATCTGTTTGGATGATTTTTTGGAAATCCATGTTCCTCATACACACGTTTTAGGATTCGCGCTACTGACAAGTTAATTGTCGAAGTCGTCCGTCATCAGTTCAGCCATTATCCTCACAACTACCTGCTGCTCTGATTGTCTACTCAGACGGTTCAGCCATTTGATCTGCGAAGTAGGTAAAAAATCAGTGTTATTCTTTCATTATTATGAGATGCATGTAATTCAAAGGGAATTGTGAAACCATACCTATATCAACTTGAATCAAACATCTGGCGTCATTGTGGTGCTCCTCATTTTCTTGGTTCTAAACCTCTGATCAGTTCTACAATTTGTATCAACACAAGGAAATGTCACACGGACACGGTACGGTGTTCAGTATAAAATCCCATTTGGTCACATTTATCACAGCTATAATAGCCTGAATGTCCCTTTGTACATTTTAATATTTTGGCATAAGCTGGCAACGACAGTAATGCTTGATTTTGATAATAGATCATACATATAAAGACGCCTTAGAATTCTGTGCATACGCTCATTTTTTTCCTTGTGCCCTGGGATTATATGGACGTGAGCGCTTTTGCCTGATCTTGTTACGACGGCAAAACCTGTCAATGTATCCTCGAAACTCTCCTCCGGTATCTGTTTGGATGATTTTTGGAAATTCATGTTCCTCATAGACACGTTTTAGGATTCGCGCTACTGACTTCGACAAGTTAATTGTCGAAGTCGTCCGTCATCAGTTATCAGTTCAGCCATTATCCTCACAACTACCTGCTGCTCTGATTGTCCCCTCAGACGGTTCAGCCATTTGATCTGCGAAGTAGGTACAAATTGGTGTTCTTTCATTATTATGAGATGCATGTAATCCAAAGGAAATTGTGAAACCGTACCTATATCAACTTGAATCAAACAACTGGCGTCATTGTGGTGCTTCTCATTTTCTTGGTTCTAAACCTCTGATCAGTTCTACAATTTGCATCAACACAAGGAAATGTCACACGGACATGGTTCGGTGTTCAGTATAAAATCCCATTTGGTCACATTTATCACAGCTATAATAGCCTGAATGTCCCTTTGTACATTTTAATATTTTAGCATAAGCTGGCAACGACAGTAATGCTTGATTTTGATAATGGATCATACGTATAAAGACGCCTTAGGATTCTGTGCATATGCTCAATTTGTTCCTTGTGCCCTGGGATTATATAGACGTGAGCGCTTTTGCCTGATCTTGTTACGACGGCAAAACCTGTCAACGTATCCTCGACACTCCTCCGTTATCTGTTTGGATGATTTTTGGAAATTCATGTTCCTGGGATTATATGGACGTGAGCGCTTTTGCCTGATCTTGTTACAACGGCAAAACCTGTCAACGTATCCTTGATCAGTTCTACAATTTGCATCAACACTAGGAAATGTCACACGGACACGGTTCGGTGTTCAGTATAAAATCACATTTGGTCACATTTATCACACACTGCAAACACAAATCGACCTCATAAAGAAAAAACGACCAGCTTAAATAAGCCTACAACAATGAGTAGAGGCTTTGTGTTTCTAAACATAACAAGGCACTATCAGGACGATCCAATCCCAATGAGGACGGTGAGAGATTTATGTGGCTTTAAGAATACCTAAGGAGGTCGCCAATAAGGACAGGCGCCCAATTTTTGTTTGGGTGATTTGCAGATTTCCCAGCCCATGAACATAATGTACGGGTGAAGCGACGGGTATCACCCAAAACTTATCACACAGACCAGTTGATCCATCAATCAATAATTTATGGCTCAGAGGTCTAGACATTGTATTGTACCCAGAGAAAATCCATTTCTTGGTCAAGTACACCACTTGAGTGACTATTGATTTACACGCACCTTTTAACTTTTGTCGCGTGTGTAGCGGCAGGTTTGTTGATTACAAGTAGGCCTATTTAATAGCGCAAATTATTATATTATTATAATCACTCGGTCGCATGTATTACTATTATTGAGAATGAGCCTAAATCATTGTTATTTTTCTTACATTGACTGAGGTACTAAAAGCAGGGCATTTTTGGCCTACAGAAAAACATATTTTTATTTTTATTGTGACCTACCGACATGGTGTGATGATGCACACCGCGCCGAAAACAGCACAAGTGTGAAGCTAAATTGTGAAAATATATAATTTCAATAAAAAAACCGAACACATTTTCAGGTAAAGAAAGATTATACCAAGAGTTATAATATTAATAACTCCTTGGTTATAAGTGTTCCGCGATTAAATGACGATTAATCAATTTTATTTTGAAAATCGATTCGTCAATAATTCGTTTTAAAATTAAAATAAAATTAAAAAAAAATTAAAAAAATCGAAAGAAAGAAAAAAATCATTTTCATTTTTTTTTAATGCCGAATTTACGATATTTGCACAATTACGAATGTTGTTTACAACGTCAAGAATAATTAAAACATGGTTGAATATACTGTGATGCTTCCCTAAGGTATTTCTTGACTGTACAGCAGGCCCGGACAGCGGGTAAAACTCTTATTTCTGCTTCCCTGAGCCGCCCAGTTCAACGACAATAGTAGGCCTATGTTGTCGCCAGAAACAAAATGCTGACAAGCTTTTGTAAAAGAGGCAACAAATCAACATAATCCTGTTGTTACCTACCTGATACTATGATAGAACTAACATATTCGAGTGATTTATTTTCTTCAGTTTCTTGTCATAAAATATTAAATCCATTTAAGTAGCGGATAAATCCATCATTTATATTCACAGTTTATTATATTAATTGCAAAAAACATCAGGAATTCCATGCGATAATTATTCACCCTCGTCTTTGATTTATTAATCATCGATCGATCCTCCCATCAAGCAGCTACATTACATTGCAAAGGCCTGGGATTTCCCCCAGCCCCACGCGTGGTGTGTATTAATTGGGCTTGGCTAATCACAGTGTTGGGATTTTCCCAGTCTGAACTGGGCATGAGCACTGTCAAAGACCACGTGTATTTTTGGGATATCCCACGATCTATTTTGGGGACCTATTTATCTGAGATCCGTCCCAGCATGCTCCAGGCACTTAACCTAGTTCCCAGATAATTTCCCCTCCCCTCAAAACCACAACCAGACCAGTGACCAGACAGACCGGCACCCACCTACATTTAAATCTTTGATGTTTTGATAGCAGCACCGCTAATTGATCATGTATCGCTTGATTGACATAAAAATGTGTAGGTGACAAATATGAGCTTGACAATGTTCAAAAAGGAGTAGAGTCAATTTCATGAGTTTGGGTATAAAACCAGTGGCGCGGGCAATGGCTAAATTTTTTCGGGGGGGGGGGGGGGGGGGGGGAGAGATTTTCAACATGTTTGTAAAATGTTGCCCCAATCCTTTTTTCTAAGGTAGGCCTATTTATTTTCACTTTTCAATAATTTCTGAGTAAGTTTCTATTAATTAAAATTTAAATCCACCATTTAATAATTCGTGGCATGAAATATTTGCCTCTTTTATTTCGCGTAATTGTTTTTTGGGGTTATGGGGGAGGGGGGAGATTTCCAACATGTTTGTAAAATGTTGCACCATTTGTTTTGCAGTCAGCTCAGAAAATTATAGAGGGGTGTACTCGGGGGTGTGGGCCCGGGGGGGGGGTACTCACCCAAGACTGTATACGGGGGTGTGCCGCTCTAATGGGTAGCTTTTTGGGCACAAAATCCCTAAACATGGGGTATGATTTTGTGCTGGAAATCCCGGGGGTCAAATATGGGGTCAAATAAGATCCATAAGGCCTATCTTGATTGGATTTGGTGGAGGGAAGGGGGATGGTGTGTTCTTTTTGTTGATTAATTTTTCGGGGTCATCAGGGGTCAAATATGGGGTCAAATAGATCCATAAGGCCTATCTTGATTGGATTTGGTGGAGGGAAGGGGGATGGTGTGTTCTTTTTGTTGATTAATTTTTCGGGGTCATCAGGGGTCAAATATGGGGTCAAATAGATCCATAAGGCCTATCTTGATTGGATTTGGTGGAGGGAAGGGGGATGGTGTGTTCTTTTTGTTGATTAATTTTTTCGGGGTCATCAGGGGTCAAATATGTGGTCAAATAAGGCCTATCTTGATGGGATTTGGTGGAGGGAAGGGGGTGGTGTGTTCTTTTTGTTGATTAATTTTTCGGGGTCATCGGGGGTCAAATATGGGGTCAAATAGATCAGTAAGGCCTATCTTGAAGGGATTTGGTGGACGGAAGAGGGATGGGGTGTTCCTTTTTGTTGATTATTTTTTCGGGGTCATCGGGGGTCAAATATGGGGTCAAATAGATCAATAAGGCCTATCTTGATGGGATTTGGTGGAGGGAAGGGGGGTGGTGTGTTCTTTTTGTTGATTAATTTTTCGGGGTCATCGGGGTCAAATAGATCAGTAAGGCCTATCTTGATGGGATTTGGTGGAGGGAAGGGGGGTGGTGTGTTCTTTTTGTTGATTAATTTTTCGGGGTCAACGGGGGTCAAATATGGGGTCAAATAGATCAGTAAGGCCTATCTTGATGGGATTTGGTGAAGGGAAGGGGGTGGTGTGTTCTTTTTCCTGATTAAATTTTCAAGGTCATCAAAGGTCATTCAAGGTCATCTGGGGTCAAGTAAGATCCGTAAGGCCTATCTTGATGGAATTTGGTGGACGGAAGAGGGATGTTGTGTTCTTTTTGTTGATTAATTTTTGCGAAATTATGTCTATTTTCGCGAAATTTATGTCTATTTTCGCGAAAATTTGCAAACAAATTGGTCTATTTTCCCAATAATTTGGTTTAAAATGAAGCAAAACCCCTAAAAATGGGTACAGATTTTTCAAAAATCACCCCTAAAAATGGGTATGGGTTTTGAATCTCCAGCGGCACACCCCCGACCAAACCAAATCCGAGTACCCCCCCCCCCCCCCCGGTTTAGGGCATGCTCGAAATATTCAATCCCTTTTTCTAAGGTATTTATTTTCACTTTTCAATAATTTGTCATCCTTTGACATTTCTGAGCAAGTTTCTAATTAAAATTTAAATCCACGATTTAATAATTCGTGGCATGAAATATTTGCCTCTTTTAATTCGCGTAATTGTTATGATATAATATATGCAAAAATAATTTACCGCGAAAAAAGACTCTAGTACATCCAATAACAACATTCTTGTGGTCAGATAAGGGCCCAAATAAAATACAATTGTGTTTGGAGATTTAAAGAGATTTGGGTAAGTCAACAAAATATTTAATAGTTGGGTGATTGATGACGTGAGATGGAATGCTTTAATTGATGTGTAGAAAGTGACAAGCTTGTCACCAGTCAATAACAGATTTATTTTACGATGTTTTACAATTATAATATAGGCCTAGCCTTTTGTTTGCTTAACCCCTATAATTTTAATTGTCTGCGGCAGGTCTTTAAAATCAGCGACCCGACATGGGGCATGCGTAGTTTCATATATCCATGACAACGAGGTTGACCACTGGTTGCGGTTAGCTCATGTGTGCTGTACCAGGGCCAGGGACGCACTAATTGATACTGTCTTGGATTTCATTTCATAGAGTAGGGGTTTTCCCACGATCTACACACGAGGGGTCGAGGACTACGATGTTTTGACTACCGTACCTGCTCTGATGAACTCATTAGGATCATTATGGAATATCATTTATGGAAATATAATCAACGATGGCATATACAAAATGCAAAATACGTCGCATGTTTGATTTGTGCAGGAATTTGTGTAAAATACATCGGATCGGGTAGTGGGATTAGAATAATTGGAATATAGTGGCCTACATGTATGTAGGCCCACAATTTGCTACGTACCTACAACAACGCGCGTTGTGAACTTGTGAAAACTTAAAAAGGTAGGTCGGTCCAATAAAACACGTCCTGTATCGACCATGGACTTATCAATCGCACAAGTCCATGTTCCGCCGACAGTCTAAAGAACCCCCTTGTAATACTAATAGCGCAGTAGCGTAGCCAGCCGGGTGGGGATGGGGTCAGGGGTGCCCCCGCCCCCCCCCCCCCCCCCCCCCCCCCCGACACCTAAAATGTGGACGGAGAAGCGGAAAATGGGGATGAGAATGCTTTTTAACCATTTAAAAATGATCATTTTCGCTTGTTTTTTAAACATTTTGTGACCGTGCGATTTTTCTTTTGACCTCAACCCCCCCCCCCCCCCCCCCACACTTACGTCAGTTACGTGAAATTCAGGAGGTGACTGACTGGGGGGAAAATTGGGGCAACTTTTTACGAAAATTTTAGAAATCTTGCCCCCCCCTCCCCCCGAAAAAAATCCTAGCTACGCCACTGGTTTAGCGGAATTGTTATAAATCCAAACCGATTTTTAAAACTCTTGATGTTTTTGGCCCGGCCACTAAAATATTGTAGTTTTTTTAAACAAAATTGATATTTGCAACTATTATATCGGCCTAAATGTCAATAGCACCTTATCGCCTGGTTATCTTCTTTGACCAGATTTCCACAATAAAACATTAACAGCGCGGTTACTTTCCGAATTAAAAACTCAATTGAAACCCATTTAAATCCCGGGAAAACTTTAGCCTGAACTTCTCTCGCAAAAGGGCGCGGTCAGTGTGTGGTCGTGGAGCGCTGTAAAATCTTCGAAGCTAGTATTAAGGTTAGGTACGTTCGTTAAACCAATCATGATTGGGATTCCCCGGGCTTTCCCAATACGTCATGTGCATAAATTATTCTAATTAAATAAATGTTTACCTGTTTTGTAATGGCCGCCGCGTGGCCAACTTTATTTTTAATAGTTTTATTGTATACACAATCTTCAGGTTTTAATAGCGGGAAAGATTGACATTGTCATATATTTATATGGGCTTTAGAAGTTCATTTCAAGCTTGCGTTTTATCCTGAGACTAGTCAAAAATTCGTGACTAGTTTTAGATCTGATCTGGAAAGTCGTAGCGAAAAACGAGAAACTCAGAAACATAGTCGGATATTTAGATTTTTTATTTATAGAATAAAAGAATAAAATGAATGTGCATTCATGAACTTGCTGAGCAAACTCATTCTTCAAATTAATTTAATATCATGATTGCTCAGCAAGATTGATAATGAATTGATGACTACAAGAATTAATGAACTCAACAAACAGTGACAAACAACTTAATATACGGCCGTTATGCCCTTCAGACAGTCTGTACTTCAATGGTGCAATTGCAACAAAGCAAGCAATTAACACGTCGGCGGTGTGTCAGTGCTTGGATCGCTGTATTGTCACGCTATCGATTTTGTTTTACTCTGATAAAAGCAGTGTGTTATCTGGGAGTGTTTAATGAGGTGAAGTGGTTCTCCTTTCCACATTGGCTTTAGCTCCAATAGTTTACTGGACTTGTAAACGATGTATTGATTTTGTTTGGGCTGCAACTGTGGGTGCTTTATCGTCCTGATTATGACAAACATCGTCCTAATTAGAACTAAATCCATTGTCAAATTTAGCTAATCCTCCATTGAATGAGAGTTGTGTTATGAGGTCGTTTTTGTCTAATCAGGACGATATGGTTTGCAGTGACAGCTATAATAGCCTGAATGTCCCTTTGTACATTTTAATATTTTGGCATAAGCTGGCAACGACAGTTATGCTTGATTTTGATAATAGATCATACGTATAAAGACGCCTTAGAATTCTGTGCATACGCTCATTCTTTTCCTTGTGCCCTGGGATTTTATGGACGTGAGCACTTCTGCCTGATCTTGTTACGACGGCAAAACCTGTCAACGTATCCTCGACACTCCTCCGTTATCTGTTTGGATAATTTTTGGAAATTCATGTTCCTGGGATTATATGGACGTGAGCGCTTTTGCCTGATCTTGTAACAACGGCAAAACCTGTCAACGTATCCTTGATCAGTTCTACAATTTGCATCAACACAAGGAAATGTCACACGGACACGGTTCGGTGTTCAGTATAAAATCCCATTTGGTCACATTTATCACAGCTATAATAGCCTGAATGTCCCTTTGGCATAGGCTGGCAACGACAGTAATGCTTGATTTTGATAATAGATCATACGTATAAAGACGCCTTAGAATTCTGTGCATACGCTCATTTTTTTCCTTGTGCCCTGGGATTATATAGACGTGAGCGCTTTTGCCTGATCTTGTTACGACGGCAAAACCTGTCAACGTATCCTCGAAACTCCTCCGTTATGTTTGGATGATTTTTGGAAATTCATGTTCCTGGGATTATATGGACGTGAGCGCTTTTGCCTGATCTTGTTACGACGGCAAAACCTGTCAACTTATCCTCGAAACTCCTCCGTTATCTGTTTGGATGATTTTTGGAAATCCATGTTCCTCCTACACACGTTTTAGGATTCGCGCTACTGACAAACTTTTTTTGTCAGTTAATGGGTGCAGCCAAACATATCGTGAAAAACATCTGTATCTGATGCCTCGATATTGTACACGATCCTTCAAGTTAACTAGATCTAATTGGTGTCTCCTGTGAACGTATCTGTATCTAATGTCTCGATATTGTACATGATCCTTCAAGTTAACCAGATCTAATTGGGGTCTCCCGTCAACATATCTCGCCATAATTGGCCTGTGAATAGGTTTGTTTGTAAATTTAGCATTAATATGCTGCATTATATCGTGCCTTTGGATCACGCAGGTAACTTTCCTGCGACTCACTCCTACAAACTCATCTTTTAATTGGCCTGTGAATAGGTTTGTTTGTAAATCGAACCACCATATGTATTTAAAATATATGTAATAAATCCACGCCACGCTCTAAACTGAAATGGCTTGGGTTGAAACACTGCATTAATGTTATCTTGATGCTCCCCTCTCTCTTGGGTTGGTTCATTCGTCAGTTTGTTCCATAATAGTCCGTTTAGCCATTTCAGTGAGAATTCGTTTGGAACTACATTATAGTCCTGTTCGGTGGTCGGAAGGAAATTGAGGACGGTGTTCTTGGATCTGAAATGAAATGGGATGAAATCGAGTTGTTATATTATATTTCACATATCAGGATTCACATGTAGTTTTTCTGGCATGAGGAAGAGGCAAAATATTCTGAGACAGCAGCATCTTTCAATTCACAATTTAGACATGTCATGCAACAAAATATTAAGGGGGCACAACACTATTAGTGCGCAACTAAAATGTGCAACCCGCAACAATAATATATTGCATTGTATCTTGCCTTTGGATCACGCCGGTAACTTTCCTGCGACCCACTCCTATGAAATCATCTTTTAATTGGCCTGTGAATAGGTTTGTTTGTAAATTTAGCATTAATATGCTGCATTGTATCGTGCCTTTGGATCACGCCGGTAACTTTCCTGCAACTCACTCCTATGAAATCATCCTTTAATTGGCCTGTGAATAGGTTTGTTTGTAAATTTAGCATTAGTATGCTGCATTGTATCATGCCTTTGGATCACGCCGGTAACTTTCCTGCGACTTACTCCTATGAAATCATCCTTTAATTGGCCTGTGAATAGGTTTGTTTGTAAATTTAGCATTAATATGCTGCATATGCCTTTGGATCACGACGGTAACTCTCCTGCGACCCACTCCTATGAAATCATGAAATCATCCTTTAATTGGCCTGTGAATAGGTTTGTTTGTAAATTTAGCATTAATATGCTGCATTGTATCGTGCCTTTGGATCACGCCGGTAACTTTCCTGCGACTCACTCCTATGAAATCATCCTTTAATTGGCCTGTGAATAGGTTTGTTTGTAAATTTAGCATTAATATGCTGCATTGTATCGTGCCTTTGGATCACGCCGGTAACTTTCCTGCGACTCACTCCTATGAAATCATCCTTTAATTGGCCTGTGAATAGGTTTGTTTGTAAATTTAGCATTAATATGCTGCATATGCCTTTGGATCACGAGGGTAACTCTCCTGCGACCCACTCCTATGAAATCATGAAATCATCCTTTAATTGGCCTGTGAATAGGTTTGTTTGTAAATTTAGCATTAATATGCTGCATTGTATCATGCCTTTGGATCACACCGGTAACTTTCCTGCGACTTACTCCTATGAAATCATCCTTTGATTGGCCTAGTGTGAATAGGTTTGTTTGTAAATTTAGCATTAATATGCTGCATATGCCTTTGGATCACGACGGTAACTCTCCTGTGACCCACTCCTATGAAATCATCCTTTAATTGGCCTGTGAATAGGTTTGTTTGTAAATTTAGCATTAATATGCTGCATTGTATCGTGCTTTTGGATCACGCCGGTAACTTTCCTGCGACTCACTCCTATGAAATCATCTTTTAATTGGCCTGTGAATAGGTTTGTTTGAAAATTTAGCATTAGTATGCTGCATTGTATCGTGCCTTTGGATCACGCCGGTAACTTTCCTGCGACTCACTCCTATGAAATCATCCTTTAATTGGCCTGTGAATAGGTTTGTTTGTAAATTTAGCATTAATATGCTGCATTGTATCGTGCCTTTGGATCACGCCGGTAACTTTCCTGCGACTCACTCCTATGAAATCATCCTTTAATTGACCTGTGAATAGGTTTGTTTGTAAATTTAGCATTAGTATGCTGCATTGTATCGTGCCTTTGGATCTTTTGGGTCATTGTGGTGCTCCTCATTTTCTTGGTTCTAAACCTCTGATCTACAATTTGTATCAACACAAGGAAATGTCACACGGACATGGTTCGGTGTTCAGTATAAAATCCCATTTGGTCACATTTATCACAGCTATAATAGCCTGAATGTCCCTTTGTACATTTTAATATTTTAGCATAAGCTGGCAACGACAGTAATGCTTGATTTTGATAATGGATCATACGTATAAAGACGCCTTAGGATTCTGTGCATATGCTCAATTTGTTCCTTGTGCCCTGGGATTATATAGACGTGAGCGCTTTTGCCTGATCTTGTTACGACGGCAAAACCTGTCAACGTATCCTCGACACTCCTCCGTTATCTGTTTGGATGATTTTTGGAAATTCATGTTCCTGGGATTATATGGACGTGAGCGCTTTTGCCTGATCTTGTTACAACGGCAAAACCTGTCAACGTATCCTTGATCAGTTCTACAATTTGCATCAACACAAGGAAATATCACACGGACATGGTTCGGTGTTCAGTATAAAATCCCATTTGGTCACATTTATCACAGCTATAATAGCCCGAATGTCCCTTTGTACATTTTAATATTTTGGCATAAGCTGGCAACGACAGTAATGCTTGATTTTGATAATAGATCATACGTATAAAGACGCCTTAGAATTCTGTGCATACGCTCATTTTTTTCCTTGTGCCCTGGGATTATATAGACGTGAGCGCTTTTGCCTGATCTTGTTACGACGGCAAAACCTGTCAACGTATCCTCAAAACTCCTCCGTTATGTTTGGATGATTTTTGGAAATTCATGTTCCTGGGATTATTTGGACGTGAGCGCTTTTGCCTGATCTTGTTACGACGGCAAAACCTGTCAACGTATCCTCGAAACTCCTCCGTTATCTGTTTGGATGATTTTTGGAAATCCATGTTCCTCCTACACACGTTTTAGGATTCGCGCTACTGACAAACTTTTTTTGTCAGTTAATGGGTGCAGCCAAACATATCGTGAAAAACATCTGTATCTGATGCCTTGATATTGTACACGATCCTTCAAGTTAACTAGATCTAATTGGTGTCTCCTGTGAACGTATCTGTATCTAATGCCTCGATATTGTACATGATCCTTCAAGTTAACCAGATCTAATTGGGGTCTCCCGTCAACATATCTCGCCATAATTGGCCTGTGAATAGGTTTGTTTGTAAATTTAGCATTAATATGCTGCATTATATCGTGCCTTTGGATCACGCCGGTAACTTTCCTGCGACTCACTCCTATGAAATCATCCTTTAATTGGCCTGTGAATAGGTTTGTTTGTAAATTTAGCATTAGTATGCTGCATTGTATCATGCCTTTGGATCACGCCGGTAACTTTCCTGCGACTTACTCCTATGAAATCATCCTTTAATTGGCCTGTGAATAGGTTTGTTTGTAAATTTAGCATTAATATGCTGCATTGTATCGTGCCTTTGGATCACGCCGGTAACTTTCCTGCGACTCACTCCTATGAAATCATCCTTTAATTGGCCTGTGAATAGGTTTGTTTGTAAATTTAGCATTAGTATGCTGCATTGTATCATGCCTTTGGTTCACGCCGGTAACTTTCCTGCAACTCACTCCTATGAAATCATCCTTTAATTTGCCTGTGAATAGGTTTGTTTGTAAATTTAGCATTAATATGCTGCATATGCCTTTGGATCACGAGGGTAACTCTCCTGCGACCCACTCCTATGAAATCATCCTTTAATTGGCCTGTGAATAGGTTTGTTTGTAAATTTAGCATTAATATGCTGCATTGTATCATGCCTTTGGATCACACCGGTAACTTTCCTGCGACTTACTCCTATGAAATCATCCTTTGATTGGCCTAGTGTGAATAGGTTTGTTTGTAAATTTAGCATTAATATGCTGCATATGCCTTTGGATCACGACGGTAACTCTCCTGTGACCCACTCCTATGAAATCATCCTTTAATTGGCCTGTGAATAGGTTTGTTTGTAAATTTAGCATTAATATGCTGCATTGTATCGTGCTTTTGGATCAGGCCGGTAACTTTCCTGCGACTCACTCCTATGAAATCATCTTTTAATTGGCCTGTGAATAGGTTTGTTTGAAAATTTAGCATTAGTATGCTGCATTGTATCGTGCCTTTGGATCACGCCGGTAACTTTCCTGCGACTCACTCCTATGAAATCATCCTTTAATTGGCCTGTGAATAGGTTTGTTTGTAAATTTAGCATTAATATGCTGCATTGTATCGTGCCTTTGGATCACGCCGGTAACTTTCCTGCGACTCACTCCTATGAAATCATCCTTTAATTGACCTGTGAATAGGTTTGTTTGTAAATTTAGCATTAGTATGCTGCATTGTATCGTGCCTTTGGATCTTTTTTGTGTGTGATAAGGATTAGGTGGCAATATTATGTTTGGTCCCTTGTTTTAAGCTGGTGTTTGTTTGGGTGGGATTTTTTGGTTTTTTTAAAACAAATTATTGGGCATTAGGATTTGTATGGAAGTTGTAGGCAGTTATTAATTCCTTTGTCCCAAATATGCTCCACTGGTTCCCAAGTATTTTGACTGTCAGGAAAAATTTCCACTTGACAAAATATTGCATGAGCCCGTTCTTTTTCTCTTCCCTTGGATTTCCTCAGCTATGAATATATCCTCTTCCATATGTCGTTTTCTTACAATACCAGCCAATGGCTGGTCATCCTCATCATCATGATCATCAGATGCTGTATAGTAGCTGCTACTTATGTAGTGGTTGCTATGTGAGTGAGATTAATAACTGATGATTTTGATAAGAATATTGGTGGTGTTGGTAGTGATTCTGATGATGGTGGTGATTCTGATGACCATGATGAAACTGTTGATGGCGGTGATGATGATTCTGTTGATGGCGGTGATGATACTGTTGATGGCGGTGAAGATACTGTTGATGGCGGTGAAGATACTGTTGATGGCGATGATTCTGTTGATGGCGGTGAAGATACTGTTGTTGGCGATGATTCTGTTGATGGCGGTGATGATACTGTTGATGGCAGTGAAGATACTGTTGATGGCGGTGAAGATACTGTTGATGGCGGTGAAGATACTGTTGATGGCGATGATTCTGTTGATGGCGGTGATGATACTGATAACGGTGAAGATACTGTTGATGGCGATGATTCTGTTGATGGCGGTGATGATACTGATGGCGGTGAAGATTGATTGGCGATGATTCTGTTGATGGGGGTGTTGATGGCGGTGATGATACTGATAACGGTGAAGATTGATTGATACTCGGGGTCACATCAGCAGAGGAGACCAATGAACAAGAACTAAACAACATTAAGGAGATGTACGAGAGAGAGTTGAATGATGCAAGAAGATTACTTGCCAGGGGGATAAAAAACCATAAATTTGGTAGACTAATATGGCGGGGTCTATTGGAGCATCTACACACGTATTGCTTCATTGTATGTAGTTGTCATGTATTAAGAACATTATTTGTTGTTTGTATACTTTCAGACTGTTGTCATCTTTAATATCAACCTGACAACATAAAGAGAAGCATTCTTCATGACAATAGTCAGTAATAATGTCCTTGTGCGTCTGTAACTCTTCAGTTCAGTTCAGTAACTCATGAGAGAACTGAGAAAACTCCAAACCAAAGTATAGTCATGTAAACTAAAGTTGACAAATACAACCAACAAGCGGTTGGTCCCCGTAAACGTAAACAGAAGTATAATAAATAATAGTGGTGATCATCTTGAATCACAAACAGAAGCAGAAGTATAAATAAACGGTGTGTTCATCTTGAACACACAAATAATAGTAAGATGGACCTGACAACATAAAGAGAAGCATTCTTCATGACAACAGTCAGTAATAATGTCCTTGTGCGTCTGTAACTCTTCAGTTCAGTTCAGTAACTCATGAGAGAACTGAGAAAACTTCAAACCAAAGTATAGTCATGTAAACTAAAGTTGACAAATACAACCAACAAGCGGTTGGTCCCCGTAAACGTAAACAGAAGTATAATAAATAATAGTGGTGATCATCTTGAATCAAACAGAAGCAGAAGTATAAATAAACGGTGTGTTCATCTTGAACACACAAATAATAGTTAGATGGACCTGACAACATAAAGAGAAGCATTCTTCATGACAACAGTCAGTAATAATGTCCTTGTGTGTCTGTAACTCTTCAGTTCAGTTCAGTAACTCATGAGAGAACTGAGAAAACTCCAAACCAAAGTATAGTCATGTAAACTAAAGTTGACAAATACAACCAACAAGCGGTTGGTCCCCGTAAACGTAAACAGAAGTATAATAAATAATAGTGGTGATCATCTTGAATCACAAACAGAAGCAGAAGTATAAATAAACGGTGTGTTCATCTTGAACACACAAATAATAGTAAGATGGACCTGACAACATAAAGAGAAGCATTCTTCATGACAACAGTCAGTAATAATGTCCTTGTGCGTCTGTAGTAACTCTTCAGTTCAGTTCAGTAACTTATGAGAGAACTGAGAAAACTCCAAACCAAAGTATAGTCTTTTACTGATCCTTTTTGCTTTACTACTGACTTCTTGGGATTGCCTTTCTTTGGAATCTCATCTTGCTGTTCCTCTTGCAGAGGCTGATGGCATATGGCGTCAATGGTGTACTGATCAATTTTGGGCCAAATGGTGTCTACCAGATCTGCAGAGATCTGTTCCAAGTAGGCGTTGATATCATCGTCGTCCTGTGATAATGCTATGAAAAATCACATTTTTTCATATTTTATTAAGGGATGTTTCTTACTTACTTCAATTACGTTACGTCAATTCATCAAACATTACACACCATACCATGGAATATGATGACTAATTACTTGGAAAACGTTTATGCATAAAATACTTACTTGCTTGGTGTACTGATATTGAGCAACTTGGTGCCTAATAAAGTCACCAAGCCATCGGTAGTAAGCCGTTGAAGATCAACAGCCTTGTTGATATTAAGGCTAGTTCAAGCACACACATCAAGATGCCCATATGAGTCTCTGATCTTCATAAGCATTCCCCTCTCCAACGCGCTTACTGGCTTGTACAGCTCGTCAAAGTAATCCTTCATTAAAAATAAATAAATTCTTTTTAATATTCTTGAGATTTGATATTAACAGTAGCTTCAATATAAGTCAATTACCTTTGATGAGACTTTACTTTTGTCGAATTTGCTTTAGCCTATCCAAAGCTAATGTTTAACCATGAACAATGAACAATGAAAGTTGCGTTAGATTTTGGAAATAAATCGCCCATGTTTTAAATGTAAGGATTAGCACATATATTAATAGCAACAGACTTGTCTGCATACAGTTTATAAAGTCATTGCGATGTACAGCATAGGCACACCGTTGCTACCATTGTAATGTCATGTATTATTGCACAACTTGTACAAGCGTCACACACCCGTTGTTTACTGCCACTGGTTTAATATGGCATCCCCGCAGACTTGATGTTTTTAATGAAACTGAAAACGCAGATAAGAAGACAGCATTTTTAGCTGTGAAATCATTTTGTACACAGAAACGAAATGTACATGTACTGAGAATAGACAATACAGTCATCAAAAAAAGTAACTATACAGGTAATAAATGGGCTTCTAACTCTTAAAATATATATCCTACCTAAAAATATTAAATTACAACAGCTGTAGCCTACATATCAAATATGGGTGGCAGTAAATCCCGAACATATAATGATATGGCAAAATTGATATGGGAATAGTGCATGGCGAGAAATATTTGGTTGTCAGTAGAACATTTGCCTGGGGTTCAGAATGTGGTGGCAGATTTCAAATCTAGGCATTTTAACAAACAGACAGAGTGGCAATTAAATAAAGAAGTGTTCAAACAAATTTGTGGGAAGTTTGGTACACCACAGATAGATCTGTTTGCGTGCAGGTTGAATAAACAGCTGCCCAGATATATAGCTTGGGCGGATATTGTCAGTGCCGGGGGGCCCCGCCCAGTGCCGCCCACCGTAGCTAGAACCCTGAAGATACCATTTACTATACAAGGTATGCCAAATCAGAGCATACTCCAACCAAATCCCCACAGACTTGATAATTCTCCAAGTTACAGTTCAAACGTTTTTTTAAATTAAACTCAAGATGATAATGGCCGATATACAATAAATATTGACGAAGAAAATGATGATGTGAACTTGTAAGAACGAATTCTTACGTTGAGAAGGAAGAGTCTTTAAAACATTCTAGTTGATTTCTTTACCAAAGTTGGTTGTTTATTTACGAAAATCATACATGCTCCAAATAATAGAAGATACAAAATACGACGGACAATACACACAACACGTCTGTTGTGGTTGACGTGCAGGACGCAAGAGAACGATTCTAAGATCGCGCACGACCCAAATAATCAACCAGCGCTCAGCTGTGATTGGCTAATCATCTGAGCGCTGATTGGCCTATTCTAATAACAATAATACATATTCAAAGAATCGACATTGCATTGTTCCATTGCTAATGTAGGGGTGTTTTATATCCCACAAACTGAATAATGCCCAAGCACGGAAAGTGATTGTTTGCACACCTAGCTGTTCCACGCTTTTGGGCATTTCCCGGGAGACCCGTCACCTGCTTGGCGTTCTGCGATTGGATAAGCTTCCGATTGACCCGGAAGTGAAATCGCAGATGCAACAAGCAGTTAACAAGAAGTTCCCATAGAGGTGAATGCTCTCATCTCACCAAGTTAGCATCCTATACAGATCTTTGTGTAACACTGGTGCATGTCCTCCAGCTTCATCAATTCATCCGCATTAAAATTGTTAAAGCGAATCACACATCTTTGATAGAGCACCAGGGAATGCCTCTATTATGCCTGTTGTAAGACCTGTTCCCCATCCGTAACAAAAGCCTTCAGCAGAAAACATACCTGTACTGGATTGAATGGAATGCCATGGACTTGTCCCATAAATGTCTGAATCATTGTCGTTGTCTGCATGATAGCTTGATGTATTTGAGAAGTGCCTTGTATATGTTGGAGAAATTGAATATGACATTGATGTTGTAGCTCATGGAGGGGAAGTCTAAAAGGACCAGGAAATGGAATAGCAACGTTTTGACCTATATTAACAACACTTGGATTTGGGATCACATGTAAATGTTGATACGCCATGGCTGTGTTAAGGGTATAACCAGTTCCTTGCGAGGACATGCCTGGTGCAGCATTATGCTGTGTGTGGCGTGGAAAGAGCTCAAGCTGCGCGACAAAGCTGGCGGTCATTACACGTTTTCCTCATCTGGTTCTTGTGAGTTGGCCTGGCTGTACAGGTTAGCCACATGCTGCTGGTCAAATATCGACAGCGCTACTGCGGTGCACAGTGACTTGCCAGTATTGCAGTGTCCAAAGACACCGTACAAGGAAATGCACAGGTAGATTTCAATATTAAATACAGTAGTACTCACACACAAAAATCCGCTGATAATGTGAAAAAACGCTGATATTGTGAAAACACAATCAGAATGATCAGAATATAGTATCCAGCAATGCAACCTTCTAGAATGGGAGCAGATTACAATATGAACCATAGTGGAAAAAGCCAGAAAATAGGCTATCCCTAAATTAGTTATGCATAAACGCACAACAAAGCCAAAAATTGAAGTTGAACAGACACAATGAAATGATGGCAAAGAAAACTAAGTCAAGGAGTGAAGGGGCTCCTTGACCATGAGTAGCTCTATGATCTGGGGGAAAACTGAACTGGCAACCCTAGTGCATGGAGCAACTCAGAATTATTGAGGACAAGCCTAACAATTCCATATTATTTTTCAACACCTTGTACCATGACGACATCCCATTCCTACGCCAAAGGAAGACGTTGTAGCTTTTTGATTTAGTCCGACTTGACAAAAGTGAATTTCTCCTGAGGTATTTTGAGGCGTTTGACTATGTCAAGTGCATCAGGTTCAATTTCTGCATACGGCCTCTTGGTGAAGCTCATGGCGGCTGACGTTGTACCCTTAACGGTGTGTTCACTGACGTCACCCAGACCTGCATTGGCCAGGGCGTGAAGATACGCCATGGCTGTGTTAAGGGTATAGCCAGTTCCTTGCGAGGACATGCCTGGTGCAGCATTATGCTGTGTGCGGCGTGGAAAGAACTCAAGCTGCGCGACAAAGCTGGCGGTCATTACACGTTTTCCTCATCTGGTTCTTGTGAGTTGGCCTAGCTGTACAGGTTAGCCACATGCTGCTGGTCAAATATCGACAGCGCTACTGCGGTGCACAGTGACTTGCCAGTATTGCAGTGTCCAAAGACAGCTGTTACTCCATGCATGCTGTACAGCACTGGCAATGTCCTCATAAAACATGCCTTTCAAGGCAGAATATCCGGCAATCGCAACATTCTTGTCGCCATAATTTACTTGCTCTTCCTCATCTTCTCTTCTAGACTGCTCTTCTTTTTCTTGTCTTGTCTTGACCTCTTGTGCGTCATCCCATGGCACCGTATTTGGGTATTTTTCTTGTTAGGTCTGACAGCGGAGCGGCAATCGCGGCATAATCTTTAATAAAGTTACTATAATACCCCGTCAGGCCAAGGAATGATTTGACCTGTTTCTTGATCTTGGTCACGCAGCTTGGCTGATCTTGCCCATAGTACCTTCGCATGGGCCAATTTTCCCTTCACCCACTTTGTGTCCCAAAAATTCCACATCGGAAAACCCCACAAAGCATTTGCTAGGTCGCGCAGTGAGTAATTTTCACATAATTTGCTTGAAAATCGCTGGAGCCGTAACCAATCCAAAAGGCATGACTGTAAATTTAAACAAACCATCCTGTCAGTTGTATTGCGTTCTTTTCAATTGGAATTTGCCACTAACCTTTGCTGAGATCAGTTTTAGTGAAGAAGTTATTGGTTGCTAATTGCAAATATCTCAAAGTCTGCAAAAATCTGGAATTTATTTTAAAATTGTGAGAAAAGAAAATTTTATTTTCAGATTAAAAATAGCTGATTTTACATGATTTGAGCCGGAAAAAATTATCTGAAAAAAAAAAATTATCTGAAAAAAAAAAAAAAATTGGTCCGGGTTTTTTATCGTCGCCTTATCTCCAGCACAGCTTTATCCAACTTTGTAAACTGTGGCGCTACCAACCCCTTTTGTCCTCAGGATTCTACCCCTTTTTTCCTCAGGATAAACTACATCACTGAATCCATGCCAAACCTACGTGAAATACACGATTTAACATATACTGTAAAAACGAGAACATTCATAATATTTATTCACAAACCTGTCTTGGTGGATGTAGGCGGCATAGTCTCTTCTGTATTTCTGTTGATTCTCCAGTGAGGTATCGGTGGAAAATAACGACGAGCACTTTTGTATAAATAAAGCCAATTCATGATGTCACTATTGTTTGCATTGAATAATTTGACATCTGGCAGCTATTAGAGATAGGCCTTGTGGTACTAAGTCCTTGATTTTCTTTGTCTTCTCCAAAGTGTTTGCAGTCTCCTCAACAGCGAGTGCCTTACGAGGAGACAAGTCGTAGGCCTTACGAGGAGACAAGTCGCAACAACAACAAAATTCTTTGTTCGTGTCGTTGTTGTTTTTTGGTCCCTGTATGATGTAAAAACGAATTGGATCTTATTACCTCTGGAATACCTACTGGATACTTACAGTATTTGTTAACCCAAGGATATACACTTGTAAAATCAACATATTGAAACTTCTCTGTTTCTACAACAACATGGTGTAATGTGAGAGCATTATATCGACCTCCGATAAAGGCCTTACGATGAGACGAGTAAAGCGCTATATTGGCGTCTTCAATAAACAGCTTTTATGGCTGTCAACGCTTTACCCTTTATGCACTGAAAAATGCATCTCATCCACCCACGTGCTCTTACCCCAATTCTCCCTACGGGCATAATGCTCAAACGCTGCAAAATATTCTTCCGGATCTTTCTGATTGGTCAATTTTTGTTGATACCGATCGAGTTATCCCTCCCTGTGACCACCATTTTCTTTCTCCGAATTCACCACCCGCAACTTTTTCGTTTTTGCCTTGTGCAGTGCCCTTTCTTCTAAAACTGAAAACCAGATCTATAACAGCATTGGTAAGGGCTAGTGCTGGCTTCGGGTTGCCTTGCGCCTTTCTCTCGGCCTTCGCCAACCTCATCGCGTAGATCCTCACGTTTAAAAGCAACAGGGGTCGCTTCGGGTCACTAACCAACTGAATTTGTATGTAGCAAATATTATAAAGGGAAGTACGGTAAATATAGTGTGTTGCATAAAAATCCTTTATAAATGTTTCCCTAGAAAAAATGAACATTGATGTCTGTGAAATATTATGCCCTGCAGCATACAATATACAAACCAGATTGTGACATTCAGCTATCAAACTGTCACAATGGTAGTATTTAGTCCTTTACATACAAAGACTAAAAGGATGGTTAATCTTGTGATGAAGTTTTACAAAAGTTCTGATATCCTTTGAACATGGCTAAGAGTTTTATAAGGCGTAACGTGATATAAGAATTTAGTTTTCTTGGTTAAAATTCCTGGTGGGTCAAACAAAATTAGATTTTCGTTTTCAAAGATCACATTCCACCAGTTCCCATTTTATCTTTGGAAATATACTGAATTGGAGCGCCAAATTTCAGAGTGTTAATGAGACAAATAGGGGGTTTCTTCTGATATCAAAATCTGAATTTTGATGGGTAAAATGGGGGATGAGGCTGTAGATCGAGTCATGTACTTACAGTACTGAAATTATATCATACTAGCACATTTTGGGACAGTTTTGACCCATTTTTGCATAATATATACACCAGTATTTTATACTCTTTTTTTGAATCTGTATTTTGTTTACTTACTCCATGGATTCTGTCGACAGCTTCATTGTAAAATTGTTTGAACATAGCACAGGCTTCCTTATCTAGCATGTATTGTTTTGGTTCTTCGTTAGCTTTCCTAACTTGCAACAAAACGTCACTGATGCTGATAGTTTCGTCCGGACGTGGTATGAGTTCCTCAAAGTATGCCTTAACTGGTTGTGGACACATGATCAAGGGGTGGCGATCGTTCCACCTGTCGTAGTCGTCGACATTCAACATTGCCACAGCAATGGTTGGTTGCATAAAGCCTGTGTAAGTAAGACAAGGAAATTGCATAATTGTCACAACATTAAATTAAAGCGGTGTCTGTTTTTCAAAGCATGTGCCGATTTGAATTAGGATTTAACAAGAAGACAAAGTTCATGGGTGCTTTCTTTTTTGGGGACACCCTCAGTTCAGTCCAGTTCAGTTTTTAACTTGAGTGTATGTTGGTAATGGTCTGACTAAAAGATAGCCCTTTGTAGCCTACAATATCATAATTTTTTAATTTTGCAAACAGAGGGGTAGAATGAGCTAAGTATACTGGGAATTTGAACAAAGACAAATAATTTTCTTTTGTTTAACATGAATAGAATTAAGGTTACAGTTGTAATAATCAGCCCATATATTGTTGCAAATAGAGTGAATTTGATCATTCACGTCGTATTCTGTTGCCCGAAGAATTGGTCGCTGTTGCTTTTTTAGTTTACGTTAAAAGATTACAGATGAGAATTATGTTTACCACTGCACTGCCCATTGGGGACTTGTTTTTGTTTAAGCCACAAAATATTCACTGCCACTATGCGCTCTTTTGCTGATCCTTTTTGCTTTACTACTGACTTCTTGGGATTGCCTTTCTTTGGAATCTCATATTGCTGTTCCTCTTGCAGAGGCTGATGGCATATGGCGTCAATGGTGTCCTGATCAATTTTGGGCCAAATGGTGTCTACCAGATCTGCAGAGATCTGTTCCAAGTAGGCGTTGATATCATCGTCGTCCTGTGGTAATGCTATGAAAAATCACATTTTTTAAATATTTTATTAAGGGATGTTTCTTACTTACTTCAATTAATGTTACGTCAATTCATCAAACATTACACACCATACCATGGAATATGATGACTAATTACTTGGAAAATGTTTATGCATAAAATACTTACTTGCTTGGTGTACTGATATTGAGCAACTTGGTGCCTAATAAAGTCACCAAGCCATCGGTAGTAAGCCGTTGAAGATCAACAGCCTTGTTGATATTAAGGCTAGTTCAAGCACACACATCAAGATGCCCATATGAGTCTCTGATCTTCATAAGTGTTCCCCTCTCCAACGTGCATACTGGCTTGTACAGCTCGTCAAAGTAATCCTTCATTAAAAATAAATAAATTCTTTTTAATATTCTTGAGATTTGATATTAACAGTAGCTTCAATATAAGTCAATTACCTTGATGAGACTTTACTTTTGTCGAATTTGCTTTAGCCTATCCAAAGCTAATGTTTAACCATGAACAATGAAAATGAAAGTTGCGTTATGATAACGGCCGATATACAATAAAAACTAACAAAGGAAATGATGATGTGAACTGAATGATGCCCAAGCACGAAAAGAGATTGTCTGCACGCCTGTTCCATGCTTTTGTGCATTTCCCAGGAAACCTGTCACCTGCTTGGCATTCTGTGATGGGACAAGCTTCAGATCGACCCGGAAGTGAAATCGCAGATGCAACAAGCAGTTAACAAGAAGTTCCCATAGAGGTGAATGCTCACATCTCACCAAGTTAGCATCCTATACACATCTCTTACAACAGTGTTGTAGAAAGACAGTGACAGCTTCAAGTTATATCTAATGTGTTTCTTTATGTTTCATTCCATGTGGGTCAGACACATCAGCGATAGAGCACCAGGGAATGCCTCTATTATGCCTGTTGTAAGACCTGTTCCCCATCCGTAACAAAAGCCTTCAGTTGGGACGCTAGTTCTGGTGCATGTCTGATTCCTCCAGCTTCATCAATTCATCCGCATTAAAATTGTTAAAGCGAATCACACATCTTTGATAGTGCACCAGGAAATGCCTCTATTATGCCTGTTGTAAGACCTGTTCACCATCCGTAACAAAAGCCTTCAGTTGGAACGCTAGTTCTGGTGCATGTCTGATTCCTCCAGCTTCATCAATTCATCCGCATTAAAATTGTTAAAGCGAATCACACATGTTTGATAGAGCACCAGGAAATGCCTCTATTATGCCTATTGTAAGACCTGTTCCCCATCCATAACAAAAAGCCTTCAGTTAAACGCTAGTTCTGTTGCATGTCTGATTTCTCCAGCTTAATCAATTCATCCGCATAAAAATTGTTAAAGCGAATCACACATCTTTGATAGAGCACCAGGAAATGCCTCTATTATGCCTATTGTAAGACATGTTCCCCATCCGTAACAAAAGCCTTCAGTTGGGACGCTAGTTCTGGTGCATGTCTATGATTCCTCCAGCTTCATCAATTCATCCGCATTAAAATTGTTAAAGCGAATCGCACATCTTTGATAGAGCACCAGGAAATGCCTCTATTATGCCTGTTGTAAGACCTGTTCCCCATCCGTAACAAAAGCCTTTCAGTTGGGACGCTAGTTCTGGTGCATGTCTATGATTCCTCCAGCTTCATCAATTCATCCGCATTAAAATTGTTAAAGCAAATCACACATCTTTGATATAGCACCAGGAAATGCCTCTATTATGCCTGTTGTAAGGCCTCTTCCCCATCCGTAACAAAAGCCTTCAGTTGAACGCTAGTTCTGTTGCATGTCTGATTCCTCCAGCTTGATCAATTCATCTGCATTAAAATTGTTAAAGTGAATCACACATCTTTGATAGAGCACCAGGAAATGCCTCTATTATGCCTGTTGTAAGACCTGTTCCCCATCCGTAACAAAAGCCATCAGTTGGGACGCTAGTTCTGGTGCATGTCTGATTCCTCCAGCTTCATCAATTCATCCGCATTAAAATTGTTAAAGCGAATCACACATCTTTGATAGAGCACCAGGAAATGCCTCTTTTATGCCTGTTGTAAGACCTGTTCCCCATCCGTAACAAAAGCCATCAGTTGGGACGCTAGTTCTGGTGCATGTCTGATTCCTCCAGCTTCATCAATTCATCCGCATTAAAATTGTTAAAGCGAATCACACATCTTTGATAGAGCACCAGGAAATGCCTCTATTATGCCTGTTGTAAGACCTGTTCCCCATCCGTAACAAAAGCCTTCAGTTGGGACGCTAGTTCTGGTGCATGTCTATGATTCCTCCAGCTTCATCAATTCATCCGCATTAAAATTGTTAAAGCGAATCACACATCTTTGATAGAGCACCATGAAATGCCTCTATTATGCCTGTTGTAAGACCTGTTCCCCATCCGTAACAAAAGCCTTGGTTGGGACGCTAGTTCTGTTGCATGTCTGATTCCTCCAGCTTCATCAATTCATCCGCATTAAAATTGTTAAAGCGAATCAACTACCAATATTTTCTTGGCTGCCTCTCCAGATAGGTCTCTATACTTGAATGTTGCCCACTTTCGTACAAATTCATATCAACCTCTTTTCTAACAACTACATTGCGTTTCAATCTGGTCATGATTTGTCTGAGGGGATGAACCGCCAGTGTTCTGTAAGTGGGCAGTTCTGTAATTAGGTAACCCAAATTTTAAAAAAATTGATGAAAAAAAACACTTGATAGGTCCCTCTCTGGAGAGGATGTGTGATCATCATGAGGTCCTGATATGATGGGAAATGTATCTTGTCTGCTGTTCAGAAATGGATGTCTGTAGCTTGTAGTGACGGCATAATAGTCTCCAAATCACAAGTCTGCCATAGACTACAGAAGTTTCTCACAGAGACGTATCTTTCTATTGAAGTTCTCCGATCTTATTCAACAGGGATAAGCTATTATATTCCTGCCATAGACAACAGAAGTTTCGCCATTTGCTTTCACCTCTTGCATCACTTCTCCGGTCTTTGATGTTTCCCCATTTTCTTCTGCCTTTTGCATCACTTCTCCGATCATTTGCTTCCACTTCCAATGCCAATGTTTCTCTTATTTGAGATGATCAGCAGAAAACATACCTGTACTGGATTGAATGGAATGCCATGGACTTGTCCCATAAATGTCTGTATCATTGTTGTTGTCTGCATGATAGCTTGGTGTATTTAGGTTGTGCCTTGTATATGCTGGAGAAATTTAATGTGACATTGACGTTGTAGCTCATGGGAAGAGGGTTGACGTTAGGAAGAGGGTTGAGGTTGACATTAGGAAGAGGGTTGAGGTTGAGATTCGGAAGAGGGTTGAGGTTGACAATAGGAAGAGGGTTGAGGTTTACGTTAGGAAGAGGGTTGAGGTTGACATTAGGAAGAGGGTTGAGGTTGACATTGGGAAGAGGGTTGAGGTTGACATTGGGAAGAGGGTTGATGTTGACATTAGGAAGAGGGTTGAGGTTGACATTAGGAAGAGGGTTGAGGTTGACGTTAGGAAGAGGGTTGAGGTTGACGTTAGGAAGAGGGTTGAGGTTGACGTTAGGAAGAGGGTTAAGGTTGACGTTAGGAAGAGGGTTGAGGTTGACATTAGGAAGAGGGTTGAGGTTGACATTAGGAAGAGGGTTGAGGTTGTCAAATATGTGGGCTGACTTTGGACCATCTGCCCCAGGGAATCTTTTTTCCCCACCAGCCTTCCCTTTCAGGCCCGTCTGTCTGATACCTGCTTTCAACAGTCTTTTAGTCTGGGGGGATGCATTTGTTAATTGGAATGCCATGTTTAACCTTATAAACAAACATTCATCAATGCTGCTCTTTGCTAGTGCCATAATCTGGTCTGCAGTTGCATGACAAATTCATTAATCCATACTGCATGCTTTTGTTCGTCATAGCTGTCAATGCTTTTAAATGATATGGCAGGAATAGTGTCACATTCGAACATCTTCCACAGTTCTTCATTTAGGTCGCCCAGGTTCAGGAGGTTGGTGAGCACAAATGTTGTCACCATGTCTACAGCATATGTATGCTCCAACCGGTCCCTAGTTGGACAGGTTGGTGGCAATAGTGTCTTATAAACAAACATTCATCAATGCTGCTCTTTGCTAGTGCCATAATCTGGTCTGCAGTTGCATGACAAATTCATTAATCCATACTGCCTGCTTTTGTTCGTCATAGCTGTCAATGCTTTTAAATGATATGGCAGGAATAGTGTCACATTCGAACATCTTCCACAGTTCTTCATTTAGGTCGCCCAGGTTCAGGAGGTTGGTGAGCACAAATGTTGTCACCATGTCTACAGCATATGTATGCTCCAACCGGTCCCTAGTTGGACAGGTTGGTGGCAATAGTGTCTTTATGTGTTTCTTAGCCTTTGTCACCTCTGCCACAAAGGTATCTGTCTTAAATACCTTCCCTACTCTGACAATGTCTACAGCATATGTATGCTCCAACCGGTCCCTAGTTGGACAGGTTGGTGGCAATAGTGTCTATATGTGTTTCTTAGCCTTGATCACCTCTGCCACAAAGGTCTCTGTCCTGAATTCCTTCCCTACTCTGATGTCTACAGGAATTGCATCATACAAGGAAATGCACAGGTAGATTTCAATATTGAATACAGTAGTACTCACACACAAAATCCAGAAGGAAAAAACGCTGATAATGTGGAAACACAATGCTGAAATGCTGATCAGAATACAGTATCCAAAGGTTGATAGACAGACCTATTGAAAATGTTGAGAAATTTAGAATGAAATTTTATAAGCAACCTTCTGGCATGGGAGCAGATTATAATATGAGCCAGAGTGGAAAAAGCCAGAAAATAGGGCTAAATTAGTTATGCATAAACGCACAACAAAGCCAAAAATTGAAGTTGAACAGACACAATGAAATGATGGCAAAGAAAACGAAGTCAAGGAGTGAAGTGGCTCCTTGACCATGAGTAGCTCTGGGGGAAAAAAACAACTGGCAACCCTAGTGCATGGAGCAACTCAGAATTATTGAGGACAAGCATAACATTTCTATATTATTTTTCAACACCTTGTACCATGACGACATCCCATTCCTACGCCAAAGGAAGACGTTGTAGCTTTTTGATTTAGTCCGACTTGACAAAAGTGAATTTCTCCTGAGGTATTTTGAGGGGTTTGACTATGTCAAGTGCATCAGGTTCAAGTTCTGCGTACGGCCTCTTGGTGAAGCTCATGACAGCTGACGTTGTACCCTTAACGGTACCCAGACCTGCATTGGCCAGGGCGTGAAGATACGCCATGCTGTGTTAAGGGTATAGCCAGTTCCTTGCGAGGACATGCCTGGTGCAGCATTATGCTGTGTGCGGCGTGGAAAGAGCTCAAGCTGCGCGACAAAGCTGGCGGTCATTACGCGTTTGCCACAGGTTAGCAAGTTGTCCGCAAGCTTGCCTTCCGTGAGATTTGAGAAATCCTCATCTGGTTCTTGTGAGTTGGCCTGGCTGTACAGGTTAGCCACATGCTGCTGGTCAAATATAGACAGCGCTACTTCAGTGCACAGTGACTTGCCAGTGTTGCAGCGTCCAAAGACAGCTGTTACTCCATGCATGCTGTACAACACTGGCCATGTCCTCATAAAACAAAGCACCGCCTTGTGCATCACTTCTCCGGTCTTCGATGTTTCCCATTTGCTTCCACCTCTTGCAACACTTATCCGGTCTTTGATGTTTTCCCATTTGGCACTGCTCGTATTACCCCGATGTCTATGTTACCCCTCACTTCGTCCTTTCCCTTCACATACATCTTCTTTCCAAAGTGAGTATAAGGTCCTACATGGCCATCAAATGCATATTTGATGTCAAGCTGATGCGCCTTGATTAAATCACTTTTTTTCTTTTTGTTGATGCCGGCGCACCAACTATTTATTTGTATTTGTCATACAGCAAACTTTAATATGAACATATAGTTTTAATATTCTCTTAAATAATAAAGTACAGTATTTAATTATTGTCTTTCCACCTTTTATATAAACCCCATATTTTATTGTGTTTATATAATCTTCCCTTTCCAATGGCAATATGATTTTCAACTTGGAACATAAAATGAATTAAGCCCTTAAACACTTGAAAAATCGGCCGTAAACCTGCACATCTTTTTCTATATACGTACAGTTTCCCTAATAATATAATATAATTTAGTAAAGGGTCCGGATCAAAAATATTGTATCCAAATTCCAAACATTATTGAAAATTTTGTTAAACTAAGATCAATTCCAAAAATGATATTTAAATAGATCTCAACACTAGTCCAAAAACGTTTAACATGTTCACACTCGTAAAACAGATGAATTAAACTTTCAACATTCCCATAACAAAACGTACAATTTGGTGAATCAATTAATCCAATTCTACGAACGAATTTATTCGTTGGCAACCTCCTATGTAACAACAAAAATTGAAATGATCTGGTAGGAATATCCAATGCACATTTTAATGCAATCGTAAAAAGATACAAGGCCACATTTCTTCATTAACTTGAATATCATTTTCCCACTTTTTAATTGTTTTTTCGGGACGTTCGCACTTTTTCTTAATTATAACATCATAAGCCATTTTGCTTCATGAAGTCCGGAACCTGACGTGCCAGATGCACGGCCAGTTGTAGACGTATTTGTCAATTGATATGCCATGTTTAACCTTATAAACAAATATTCATCAATGCTGCTCTTTATTAGTGCCATCATGGTCTGCCTGTTCATGGTCAAGCAGTTGCATGACAAATTCATTAATCCCTACTGCATACTTTTGTTCGTCATAGCTGTCACTGCTTTGAAATGATAATATGGCAGGAATAGTGTCACATTCAAACATCTGCCACAGTTGATCATTTAGGTCGCCCAGGTTCAGGAGGATGGTGAGCACAAATGTCATCACAATGTCTACAGCATATGTATGCTCCAACCAGTCCCTAGTTGGACAGGTTGGTGGCAATAGTGTCTCTATGTTATGTGTTTCTTCAGTGTTTCTTCACCTCTGCCACAAAGGTATCTGTCTTAAATACCTTCCCTACTCTGACGATGTCAGAGATGGAACCAGAGGCAGTTAGTTGTCCGGCCTTGATAGGGGTGTGTCTCTTGCATCATTGCGTTTTGACCTATATTAACAACATTTGGATTTGGGATCACATGTAAATGTTGATTCTGGTTTATTGCAGGTACAGGATTTTGTGATGGGTTATTAGGGTTTGGATTTGGAGGGTTTTGATATTGGATTGGGTTTGGTTGAAGAATATTCCACTACAAATTTGAGGTCGAAAGAACCTGGTATTTGTAGACGCCTCTGTAATGACATCTGTGTTATAGGTAATTAATGGTGACTGTGGCAACTGTATGACCCTATCATGTTTTCTACCTGCCTGTCCTCGAATCTCCATCTGTACAATTTGAGCGATGTCCCCGATGTTCAGTACATCATTGATGCACTATGGCAAGGTGCACCCATTCATCTTTTGCCTTAGCAACACTTACCTTGTGCAGGTTAGGCACATGCTGCTGGTCAAACATAGACAGTGCTACTTGGTGCACAGTGACTTGCCAGTGTTGCAGCGTCTGTGTTATGGCAGTAGCCGTCGTCGAGCCTTCCGTCTGCATCATTGTAGTCATCACGGCGGTCTCCGTCTGGGTCATGGTAGTCTTTGTCATGTTTGTGGCGGTCTCTGTTTGTGCCATGGTCGTCTTCGTGGCGGTCTCTGTTTGGGTTTCGGATGTTTGTGTCTCCACTGGTTTAGAGCTTGGGTCACTCGCACTCGATGAAGATGAGGAGGTGGTACGGGACCTGGACGAGGAGGATGAAGAACTGGAGGTGGGTGACGCATCCGTGATAAATTTTCTCGGTATTTTCACCTTTAGTGCGTTATGTCCTCGGCTCCCTTTCTCTTATTGCATGCACTTGGGCCGGCAGATAAACACTTTCATTCCGAGAGCAGTCATAGTCCTGGTAGCGCTTCCTTCGAAGAGTGATGCTGTCAAAAAGCACTCGATAGGTCACTCTCTGGAGAGGATGTGTGATCATCATGGGTCCTAATGCGATGGGAAATGTCTCTTGTCTGCTCTTCAGAAATGGATGTCTGTAGCTTGTTGTGATGGCATAATAGTTTCCAAATTACAAGTCTGCCATAGACTACAGAAGTTTCTCACAATGCTGTATCTTTCTATAAGTTCTCCGAGCTGTATCTTTCTATAAGTTCTCCGATATTATTCAACAGGGACGAGCCATTTATAGTCCTGCCATAGACAACAAAAGTTTTGCCATTTGCTTTCACCCCTTGCATCACTTATCCAGTCTTTGATGTTTTCCTATTTACTTCCGCCTCTTGCATCACTTCTCCGGTCTTTAACATTTCCCCATTTGCTTCCACTGCCAATGTTTCTCTTATTTGATGTATGGTGTTTTTATCAAAGCAGTTCATGTCAAATATGTGGGCTGACTTTGGACCATCTGCCGCAGGGAATCTTTTTTCCCACCAGCCTTCACTTTCAGGCCCATCTGTCTGATACCTGCTTTTAACAGTCTTTTTGTTTCGGGGATGCATTTGCTAATTGGAATGCCATGTTTAACCTAATAAACAAACATTTATCAATGCTGCTCTTTGTTAGTGCCATAATCTGTCTTTGGTCTCGCAGCTTAGATGATCTTGCCCATAGTACCTTAGCACGGGCCAATTTTCCCTTCACCCACTTAGTGTCCCAAAAATTCCATATTAAGAAACCCCACAAAGCATTTGCTAGGCCGCGCGGTGAGTAATTTTCACATAATTTTCTTGAAAATCGCTGGAGCCGTAACTAATCCAAAAGGCATGACCGTAAATTCGAACAAACCATGTTTTTGCCAGTAACCTTTGCTGAGATCAATTTTAGTAAAGAACTTATCGGTCGCTAATTTTGCAAATATCTCAAAGTCTGCAAAAATCTGGAATTTGTTTTTTTAAATTGTGAGAAAAGAAAATTCAACAGATTTTTTTGGCCAACAAAAAGCTGATTTTATATGATTTGAGAAACAAATTATCTAAAAAAAGAAAAATGGGTCGGTCCGGGTTTTTTACCCTGTTGCCTTACCTGCCTTTTAAGTTTTAGAAATAAGAAACGGGAACATTGATAACTAATTTATTCATTGACTTAAACTGGAATCTAAGAGCTCCAACAATGAATGCACTATGATGCAATTCAGTGCTTTTATGATAAACCCCCCTTTCTCTAAAGTCTTGTTGCCGCTTGGGACTTCTTGAATAAAGAGCACGGAATGATTTAGCATATCTATCACCTGCTTGCACTCTGTTTCAATTCAAAGCGATGATTTTGGCAGTGAATGTTGATTAGCCACGGGCGGGATTCCCTAAGTAGTGTCGCACGCCGTTGCGCACCCCCATGTTGGCCAACGCACAATCACTGCAAAACCCAATCATTACTCCACAGGCATCAAAGTCAGCTAAGGATCTGATAAGGAAAAATGTACAAAATATAATGAATAGTAAAATTGTCATCATCATCATTATGTCACATGGACATTGTGGTCAATTGTCATCATATCCATTACCAGCACCAGCAGCAAATAGTATCCTCAAAACCTCAACTGTGAATCACTATTTTTCTATACACTTGTTAATACAATCTGTGATTCCAATGGCATTTGCTTCGTTGACATCTTGTTAACGATAAATGTTTGGTGTCCCATCTTTGATAAGGCCAAACAAAAACAAAAGTTTGTCTCAAAGCTTGCGAAGGCTTCAAAATCGGGCGACGCGCGCTGTTTTTTGTCTTCTTTTTTTTATTTGTGTGGCAATTTTTACTCTTACTATTTGCAACCGTTGACACTTTCTGATATTTGTTTTTTCTATTTGAAATGAATATTGTGATGTAGTTGTGTATAAGAACAATTGTGCAGCGTTTTTTGAAGAACTGAGTCATGTAAAAGTTTGAGAAAAGGAAAATCTGCCGATATTTTTAATAAAAACTCGAAATAAAAATTTGTAGGGGAAAAAAAATTAATTTGACAATTTTCTGCATTTCAGACGCGGTATTTTGGCATTTCAAAACCAATGCGCGCGCAAGCTTTGAGACGAACCTTTTATTTTGTTTGGCCTAAACATCACATACATCATCTCTTTTTATGCTACAGATGTGTCGGTGCTCCCATCAATAAAGAAGCTGTAGTACAGTGTTTCAGCGAACTCCTGTTTCAAGTGATTTTTCATTACCTGGGGGTGTGTTTGGGTTGAGTTTATTAGCAGAAAGAATAAAATATTATAATTGAAAAGTTTATCCGATATTAAATTCATCACTCAACAATTCTGACAATTCATCATCAATAATCATCGGATGAATGTACTTTGTTGTTTTCATTCAAGACTATTGTATCATGGTTATACCTGGTATATTCAAACCTACGTGTGGTTTTCCACCATGTTGGGATTTAAAGTAATCAGTTACTTTTGTCTGTTTCTTTGCCTTACTTACACATGACCCATTATCTGACGGATCATCAAAATCGTGAAAAGTAATCTCTACCTCATCGTCATCCGCAACCGTAGCACTAACAGAACTAGTCATCATTTTTTTTGAGCATGTCTCACCTTGAACAGCCGACCTCTTATTGTTTCTGTTTACACACGAGTTTTTAAACCTTTCTATTTTCTGTGAGTCTGATTCAGAGGTAGTACCTGGGATATCATGCACATTTACCTGCGACTTACCATCATGTTCCAACTTACAAGAGTGGCTTAGGTGTGTCTGTACTTTAACATCATCAGTAGCATTATCATCCCTAATAAATGTATGACAATCTGACAATATGAAGGCGATGTCGGAATTGTATGACATTTTGGATTTGGGCTATGTTGATGATTATCTTTACGTTATTTGCTCATTCAGTATATCAATACATCTCTCAATGCCCCTTTAAGTAATAACCTGCAATTAAATATAAACTTAACCAATTTTGTACTTCCCTCTAATATAACAAACCTATCCATATTTAAAGTTCTACAAAGTCTATGGGTACAATACTGTAAGATTTAATTTGATTATAGGTCTGCAGGAGTCCCGCATGATTGACAACGATGGTATTATTCTATTCTATTATTGTTTACCTGAAAAACTCTCTCTTGTTGGTCCTCCTAGATCTGCTGCTGTCTCACCTGAAAACTGTATTGAAGGCTTGTTTATAAAGCTGAAATTGTCTCTTTCTTTTAAAGCCCTCAATGTTGTTTTTATGAGGCGCTTTCTCCTTATGGTAAGGTGTGTCTCACCGTCTTTCCTGTTAGTAATTTGGTAGTGCCCTAACTGCCCTTGCATCACAGCAAAGTCAACTGTGTGGTCACTACCATCAGCATGCTCTGGTTCATTGTGTCTTCTTTCTTCGGACTGCCCCGACAACTCGGGTTAAACCTCGGATCTCCTCAATTGGTTGTACCGTTTAGACAGCTTGCTCCAGTTGCAACCATCTTGAGTATAGAGGTACTGGTTTCAAACAAACACAAATCATATATTTAGAATAATACCTATAGTTTAAAGATTTCTATAGGAACCCAAATCATGTTACAGATATTAATGAATGAACACCAGGGGCGGATTTAGGGGGAGCGTGTGCGCCCCCCCTACTGTTTTTGATAGGTTGCATGCACGCCCCCCCCCCCCCCTATTTTTGATAGGGTGCCTGAGCCCCCCCCCCCCCCTTTTTTATTTTTGACATGGCGCCTTATGACAATGCGAAAACGTGTAAAATGTTGTGCAAAAACGCGTAAAAAAAGTTGCCAAGGGGGCTCTGCACCCTTTAACCCCTGCAGTGAGAGAATCTTGGATCCGCCCCTGAACACGATGCAAATCTTAGCGCAACCATCCGGGGGAGAGAAGGAGGAGATGGAGGGGGGGGTGGCTAATGGTAGCAAAATATTACAAGGTGGTTTGTGATTTGTCGATGCAAATGTAAAGACAATTTTGTTTTTGCGGAGGTCCCCTCACCGGTTCTATATCCCTAGATTTGAAATTATATGTTTTAGAATGATAAATACCTGTCGAAATCGATGGTTGAGGCTCCACGAACGCCATATTGCCTAGACATCGGGACGGTCTGTATGGTAATGGTTCTTGAGGTTGTGGTACACAGCGTTCCCTTCCCAACACTAACTGAAGCTCTCAGTTATAGGAGCGACCATGTCCTCGATGATGCGTCTATCTAGTTGAGGGAAGATGATTGATAGATGGTCTGCATGGTAATGGTTCTCGAGGTTGGGGTACACAGCGTTCCCTTCCAAACACTAACTGAAGCCTCTCAGTTATAGGGGCGACCATGTCCTTGATGATACGGTGGTGCAGTTGCGGAAAGGTTTTTTGATCAAAGTTTTTGGTGCGCAGCCCCCGGTTTGAACCAGTAACTGCATGTTGAAATCGAGAACAAATAAATGGTTGTACATCTTAAAGATATATTCTAAACATCAATAAACTTGAATTAAAAGGGGTAATTGAGACAGAACACAGTCTAATTCACTCAGTAAATTTGAATTTATGCCCATATATGACGTGAGTATATAATAGTTGAACATTCGGGACAGGTTAACCCCTTGAAATGATACAAATGTAATTATATAATTACACAGTACATTTCCTTGCTACCGTTGGTGTCACGCCGTAAGTGTGGCGATCATCAGGCGATGTTATTTTGTGTTTGTTTTTCTGTGCTATAAGATATGGTTACCTTTTTCTTTTTGGGGGGCGGCGAAGTAGCGGCTAGTAGCTGACAACAAGGAAACCCAATCAAAACCACCTACCTGAGAGTATGTTTGGGTCTCTTCTCCAGATTCGATATAGAGCTCCTCCTCTGAAATCAATGGTCTGGCTATCAAAATTTCCAGGCGGTCGACCACCGTCTGAACCATTTTCTTAACTTCTCCTCCGCCACGTTCCCAGTGGTTTCTTATGTGGACTTTCATGACATGCTATTCAAATGGTTCACTGATAGGTACTCTGTGTAAGTAAAGAAATTAAAAGCAGTAATATTTTAGACAGCTCTGTTGAAACTTTGTATATTGTTTTCTTTTAACTTAGTGTTATGCCTATAGTATAAGCAGTGTTGGATTTGATTCCTTTAAACGGAAATTCCTTTTCGGTCGACCACCGTCTGAACCATTTTCTTAACTTCTCCTCCGCCACGTTTCCGGTGGTTTCTTATGTGGACTTTCATGACATATATGCTATTCAAATGGTTCACTGATAGGTACTCTGTGTAAGTAAAGAAATTAAAAGCAGTAATATTTTAGACAGCTCTGTTGAAACTTTGTATATTGTTTTCTTTTAACTTAGTGTTATGCCTATAGTATAAGCAGTGTTGGATTTGATTCCTTTAAACGGAAATTCCTTTATTACAGTTAAGTTGTTTTCTTTTGATATGGCGACATTTGGAGAGGATTTCTGTGCGACGGTTGATGATTTTGGTTTTGTAAAGTAGCAATTGCCAGTTTTTCTTCCATGCATAGATTATAGTGTCCAGTATAACGCCTTAATTTGCTGGATTGTTTGATGATTTCCCATGTTATTTGGTACGCTGTATTTTGTTTCTTAACATAACATAACATAACAATTAATATTTATATAGCGCTAATATTTATATAGCGCTATTCCATCTACAATCCTGGAAAAAAGTCTTGGAACACTTGCGTGTGATTAACGGACAAGTGTCACCCCCACTCCCCCGTACAATGTTGACCAAGGCCAGTGGCTCCTGCAGCTTGCCAGAGTGTCCCAACATTGATCGATGGGGGGTGGGGAAGTAAAAATCTCATTTGAACAATTTTCGTTTATAACAGAAGACACTAAGTATCAATACATGCACACAATACCCAGCACGTGTGCTCAGCTCAGCGTTCGCGTTCCAAGGACTTTTTTCCAAGATTGTATACGCAGATTGCAAAAAAAATCATCTAAATTTGGTTTTTCTATCACATCTCGAAAACTAAATGTCACATGTATCTCAAATTGCACAGTATTTGGCAGTGGACCATAGGCTTGGCATCCCCAGTATTTTTTTTATAAAGACATTCATTTAATACGGGAATGCTCAGTGAAACCAATTCCCTATACTAACTAATGCATTTCGAAGATGTATAATAATTGGCCATTATTGCAATGCATAATGTGGCGTTTTCAGATACTCCTACGAGAGTAATTCATGTATTGTCAGATATGCAAAAGAGTATCTAAAAGTAACGGAATCTATATATAGGGTTGAAAGTAACACAAATAATTGTAAAACAACTTAGGCCTACTTGTAAATAACTATCTTCAGTAGATAGCAGTAACTTCTGTTTGACAGATTCGACAGCTATCTTTCGTATTGCATTAACGGGTTGTAATATAATGATAGATGCTTATTATTCATATGCCCATCTGTTATTATGTATTTTTTTATTTGCGGTCGTTGTTTTGCATCACTTGTGTTGCAAAGGGACGATGAATCCCCCGGCCCAATAATCACCAAGAAAAAATGCAAGAAAAACACCTTTTTTCAAAACACTTTTTTTTTCTGCTCGAATGTTCATAGGCCTATACGTACACTTTTTGGGCTGTTTTTATTAAAAAGAATTTTTGAAAAACTACATTTGGATTTAGTTCTTCATTTCCACATATTAATATTAACCAACATTTTTTGGCTCAAATTGTCAAAGGGTGTTTTTGCCTACAGTTTTTGGAATTTATTTTGAACATTTTGAAATTGCTGGTATTTTTTCCCGACACGTTATTCACAAACCCTTATTTTATGGATTTTTCAAATATTACTTTTTTCTTACACATTTTTTTCAAAACTGTCGGCATTTATTTGTTGGAAATATTTGAAAATAATTGGAAAAACAATAGTTGGACATGGTTGGATGATGAGTAAATGTTTCTTCTTACTCCACAAATTATAAATGATAGTCATTAAAAGAAATTGCACATCCAGGATTTGAACCTGGGACCTCTGGATGGTTATAGACCAGCGCTCTAGTCAACTGAGCTAATGAGTCAGATGAGTAAGCACGACGATAATATTATCTATAGGCCTTCAGTTCAATCTCATCCTCAAAAACAACCCAAACAACTAAATAAGTGAATACATAAACCATTTAAGTAATATATAATATACGTGAATACATAAATAAACCATTTAAGTAGTATATTTTATTGTATTTATTGATTAAAATAGCGCTGCGATAAATGAATTTAGCTTTATTCACAAAGAAATCATCAGACGAGTTGGGACCGTAATGGTAAAGTGTATGGTAAAGTGTACGGTAAAGTGTTGCCTTGAAACGCGTGTTCATTGTGATAACATTATTAAAAGTATAAACATGTTAATTTCTCAGCAAGAACTTTATACTTTTGATTTATTGATTTATAAACATCAGATTATTACGCGCGGGATCAAGAAACGGGTCAAATTGTAGTTAAATATGACATACATAATTGTTTTCAGTGACCACTCCCTAAATAAAACTAATTCCCTGTCATCATTTTTATTATATTTGTGATGCCCCTATTGTTTACTCAAATCGTGTGTAATATGAGATTCATACGACATTCAGTTTTTGATTTATGACAGAAAAACCAAATTTAGATTTAAAATTTTGCATTCCTCTTATACAATCCTGGAAAAAAGTCCTGGAACACTTGCGTGTGATTAACGGACAAGTGTCACCCCCACTCCCCCGTACAATGTGACCAAGGCCAGTGGCTCCTGCAGCTTGCCAGAGTGTCCCAACATTGATCGATGGGGGGTGGGGAAGTAAAAATCTCATTTGAACAATTTCCGTTTATAACAGAAGACACTAAGTATCAATACATGCACACAATACCCAGCACGTGTGCTCAGCTCAGCGTTCGCGTTCCAAGGACTTTTTTCCAAGATTGTAGATCATAGCGCATGTAACACATCAGTACACAAAATACATTTAGCATGGGAAAAGGTGAGTCTTTAGAGTACAACGAAAATGAGAGATATTGTCAGTTTCTCTTATGGTACGAGGGAGATTGTTCCATGCCCGTAGACCAGCTACACTGAAAGATTTCTGACCCAAGACCTTATTTGTCCTAGGAACATTTAGGCGAGTAATGTCATTTGCAGAACGAAGAGCTCTTCGAGGAACATATGGTGACAGTAAATTGCATAAATATCCAGGTGCAGTATTGTTCATGCTTTTGAAGACAAAAAGACAGAGTTTGAATTGAATCCTTTCCCGTATGGGCAGCCAGTGGAGTTCTTTAAGCGTGGGAGTAATATGGTCACGCATGGATATGGAACATATCAACTGAGCGGCATTGTTCTTGAGATGCCAGTTAAAGAATTTGGTTTCCTTTTCATATTTTTTGTGTTTGAATGATTATTTGTGATTTCCAAAAAATTCTTTAAATGTCCCCCCTGCGAGTCCGATGTAGGCAACTGAAGTGTTGTTGTGACTTACTGTGGCTTTGTAGATTGAGGATTTCATCAAGCACTTTCCACGTACGGAACATTTTGCTTGGTAGGGGTGCTCGGTTTCTTGTGTTTTTTGATGCGGTCGTTATGGGTTTTATTGACTGTAGCAAATGTTATTATACATGATTAAAGAAAGTATTAAACCGGGAAATATTTGAAATATCCAAACTATTTTGTTTAAAGATCAAAGAGTCAATTATGGTTTAATGTTTTATGGAGAAGGAATAAAGTTACCGTACGTCATTACAATAAAAGATTAAGAATACCGTATATCATGGAATTCTTATATAGTGGGTGTGGTTTGAGATGTCAGCAGGCAATTTGATTGGTTTTTGGCCGATTTTCAGCCGACACGCCCATGCATTATGAGACAATGGTGCATATAGTTTGGGGCGGGGTTTAATTAATTCGAAAAATAATACCTTCAGCGCGTATGATCAACGCGTCATCGCGTTAGCGTGCCCTACACAAAGTCGCCGCCGTATGCGTTGTGGGTATAACGCAGCGATAAAGGGGGACATTTGTTGTTGTTTGTTTAAAATAAATCTAACAAACTGCGTTATTTTATGATAAAAGATCAAAATAACCAATAAACTAAATAAGAATGAGAATAAAACATAGTTCTTAGCTGTTTTGCTATAGACGATGGTCTTATAATGTATAGGCTGTACCATATTTATGTCGTCGTGTATGGCCGCCTGCGGCGACCATACACGACTCCAAATAATATTTTCAATAATATTTTATTATACAACATTTGAATATCAGCAAGTCAAAGTCAAAATGGCAACTTTCCTTCAATAACATTTTATACAACATTTGAATCAGGTCAAATGGTCAAAATCACAAATTCCTTCAATCAAATGTGTTATTATACAACATTTGAATCAGCAAGTCAAAAATTCAAAATGGCAAAGTTACTTCACTAGCATTTTATACCACATTTGAATCAAGTCAAATGGTCAAAATCACAAATTCCTTCAATTAGAATCAGCAAGTCAAAGTCAAAATGGCAAAGTTACTTCACTAGCATTATATACCACATTTGAATCAGTCAGATTGTCAAAATCACAAATTTCCTTCAATAATATTTTATTATACAACATTTGAATATCAGCAAGTCAAAGTCAAAATGGCAACTTTCGTTCAATAACATTTTATACAACATTTGAATCAGGTCAAATGGTCAAAATCACAAATTCCTTCAATAAAATATGTTATAATATACAACATTTGAATCAGCAAGTCAAGGTAAAAATGGCAAAGTTACTTCACTAGCATTTTATACCACATTTGAATTGGTCAAATTGTCAAAATCACAAATTTTCTTCAATAACATTTTATTATACAATTACATTTGAATATCAGCAAGTCAAAGTCAAAATGGCAACTCTCGTTCAATAACATTTTATACAACATTTGAATCAGGTCAAAATTAATGGTCAAAATCACAAATTCCTTCAATCAAATGTGTTATTACACAACATTTGAATCAGCAAGTCAAAGTCAAAATGGCAAAGTTACTTCACTAGCATTTTATACCACCTTTAAATGAGGTCAAATTGTCAAAATTGCAAATTTAATTATTATATATACAACATTTGAATCAGCAAGTGAAAGTCAACTCTTGGGTGTATTAGCAATAAGGCCTAAAAAAAAGAAGGTTTGATTGGCGTAACATGACCAAAACAAATAGGGTAGGTCGGTCGGGATTTTTTTAAATCACCTACTTTTGAACACTTAAAAGACAGCAGTACACACAAATGAAGAGACGGCAAAAAATCCCTTTTCTTTAAACATTTTTCTTTTTATTTATAGAAACCAACAGACTCTATGAGTACAAGTTTCTGAAGTTTTAAACAATAACAAACTTCAGATTTCAGTTGTTGTTTTTGTTTTGTTTTTTGTTTTTGTTTTTTCCCCCTCAAAATAATAAAAAATATTCAGGGTCGGCGATGTATTTAGGGTCGGTCGGGTTACGCCAATCAAAATTTAAAAAAATATTGAGGATCTTGCAAAAATACAAACAAATGCTTCAGGTCTCTAGTAAGGCCAAAAAAGGTTTGTTTGCCCAAACAAGGAGGGGAAAAAGTGGGTCGGTCAGTCGATTACCTTTTTCTTCCCCCCCCCCCCCCCCCCCCCCCCCATTTTGTTTGTTTTAATAGCGCCATATACCAAAAAGAAATGTGGAAAGTCTAATATCTCAGTGAAAATGTGTGTGTTGAATGGAAGGGTGACATGTTTGATGTCCCTTTTGCTAGAATCTTGAATTCGCACCTCCTTGGTGTTTACAAGGGAGGACATGGGTATAAATGAAGTCTAGGACTGTCTGTTCATCTATTTGGCAACTTCAGATAAAAATATCATTTAAAACATACATTTTTCACCATAAAAATATCTTGACGGGAAAAAAAGAGAAAAAGGGCATGGGTTTTTGAGATTTTATGGGTCGGTTGTATTTGGGCAAACAAACCCCTTTTTTGCCTAAACGCGGCCACCTTTATTTATATTTCACTTTCAATTTTGCTTAATACACCATTTCAAATCGAGCTCGGAAAACTTTGGAAATACAGGTCACATCGAGCAGGGTTTCTTGCAAGACAAAAGATGCACAGAAAAGGTTCGCAGACGATAATCCAAAATTTGGATTTAAGAAAATTTGTATTTTCTTTTGACTTGGGTGAACTACTGATCGCTCTAAAATTGTGGCCTTATATACATGTAGTAGTGGGTGATATGGTCTTTGACCAAAATATTTTCCTTGTGAATTTAGCTTTATTTCTGTATAATATGTGGCTGTTTGTTATCCTTAAAGATGGCATAGTAAACAGCATTGTATACGTCCAACAAATAAAATACTTCACAAACTTTTCTGTAAGTAAACAACAAACTCTTACACAGATCTGAAAATAACACTTTTAGTAATACATTTGTTGCATATCCGCACATGGAGTCTGATGACTCCAATTGTTTCGGAGGCGATTCAGAGGTGGTCTGAGATGACTCCTAGTCATCCAGGGAAGTGATCGGTCGTATTTTCAGAAAAGTTGGATTTGAAATGGTCTATATAATAGTCCAAGCATTTGCTTATTATAAGCAACTACTCATAGCGTAAAGATTGAAGAAAAAGTCAGTCTTACTACAATGTTAGAAAATATTGTTTGAACACTTTGTAGGTGTAATGTAAAGTGTTCCCCTTTCCCCCTGGTCAATGTTGAAATCCACAATTTTGCCCACCAAGGCCACCATCAGCACAGGGCCTCGCAACATTGATCGGTGGTGAAGGGGAGGGGTATGAGGAAGGGGATACAAGAAATAAGTTTAGATTTTTACATGACTTGAATATTGTGTATGTTAAGGTACAAACAGCATGGCAATTAGGGTCAGTGTTGGAACACATTTTTTCTATGATAATAGTTTAAATAATCGCTTTATGCAGGCGTCATTTTAATCTTGAACTACCCTCCTCAATCCTTCAACTTGATTCACCTTCCCTCAGAAAAGAATAGGTCGAGATTTGAAGAATCACCTATAGTGTAATTTGTTGTGCTGTATGTGTAAGGCAAAAAAAAAAAGTTATGTTATGTTGTCCTCGACCGCCCGCTTGTCAGATTTAGGGCCGCTCCGATTTTTTTTTTTTTTTCAGATTTTTTTTTATTTTTTAAAACAGTTTAAATGGCATTGAATATTAAATTAAGTGTTTATAACGTATGTGCTACTCTTAGAATGATTTCAACTTATTGTTGGCTGAACTTTGAGCTTCCGCTGGTAAAAGAAGAAAAGCTGTGGAGGACAACATAACACATTTTTCTATGATTGTAGTTTAAATAAAGCAATCGCTTTATGCAGGCGTCATTTTAATCTGGAACTACCCTCTTCAATCCTTCACCTTGATTCACCTTCCCTCGGAAAAGAATAGGTCAAGATTTGAAGAATCACCTATAGTGTAATTTGTTTCTGTAGTATTATATGGGTGAGTTGAATTAAAGGTGAAGATTTGTCACAGATTCACCTGTCCAAAATATAAATTAGTTCAAAATTCACCATATTAAGAATGTAACTACGGGACTCTGTTTCATGGCATTTTTTTTACTTTTCCAAAACCTGGACCATGACCAGTTCACCGTCAGTGCAATGCCCAATTGAATAATAATGATAATATTCTGAAAAACTGGGATGAATCCAATGAAAAATAAGACCATTAGCATAATTTGCGTAAACCATGTCATTTACTGGTTTGTACAATGGGATTTACACATACAAACAAGAAAATATCATGGTTTACATTTCAATACGTTGCATTCATAAAAATTGTAAATCATCTATCAATAACAATAGCAAAGATTAGTTTGGAATTCCTCTTTCTGGCACAAATCATTAAAAGCTACATATTCCACAAATTTGTGGATCATGAGAAAGCCTCAGCATGTAGGAGGGTTGTGGAGGAAAGCACCAATCATGTCAATAGTGTGCTTATAAATACCAATCATTGGCAGAGAAGAACAATTAGAATTAGAAAATGGACCTCAAAGTCAACTTCAAATTCTGCCATAAGCATGACAAGAATAATAATAATTTAACATGCTAAGAATAAGAATAATTTCCCTTTTAGCCTATTTAAAAATGTAATCTTCCACTGTGATGTTACTCTACCTTTACTGTGTGAATTACCATTGTACATACTACAAAATGGGTGACTTGCCTAGTTAGTCACACTTTCCGTAATTGATGATGGATTTTTCTCATCTTTTCAGGATTTTGACTTTATTAGTTGTATCAGATTTGTCATGGTTGAGTGGTTTTGATAAGGATTAATTCCATGCTGAAAGAGAGTCCTATTTTTTTGATACACCCTGTATAAGCAAAGATGAGGCTTTAGACTATCCTAGAGGAGACTATCAAGATTCACATTCATGTTGATGCCTGTAATCTAAAGAATTCAAAGTCAATAAAAGTGTCATCCACAATCTGAAAATATCATATTTGAGATATGGTATACTGTAAAACCAGCAATGTTCACGAGTTTAACATTTCATGAATCGACAATACCAGTAATTCACGACATGTAAACTTTGCGAATGTAAACTTTGGAGTTAAATTGTAACTTTGCAATGCACACGCTACAAGGTAGATTGGAAATATTCATGGCATTACATTTTCGCAAGTGAGTGCTCCTTGAAAATTAGCGACATTTAGATGCACATGAACATTTCTGGTTGAACAGTACTTAGTGTTATGGTAAACATATGTGTTGGAACTAATCATGATCGCCTGTCACCATGCTATCATATTGTGTATTTGAGTGTTGAGTGCCAGGAGGCCATATCTGTAATGGCTTTAATTTGTTAAATGTATGTGTTTTACAAATACAGTAATTATAACATATGGCAGCTATTGTAGATATGATCGTTTCACTTAACCAGATGTAAGTTGCAAAAAGTTGTATCTGCCACAGCTGCCCTGTGATACTCAGCAAAGGTTCAGCAGATATGGCCTCTTGACTCATAATCCTTCGTTGTAAAATCTATTTGAAAGTGATTTGTTATGTAATGGATATGAAATAAATGATAAAGGAATATGGATTGAAATTTGACGGATCTCATAATTGTATGATGATGATTAATGTATTGTTCCGATTTTAAAAAAAAAGAGGAATAGTCATGTTCAAAGAAGATTTTAAAGACACCCCCACAATGCATTTGTTTTTGCAAAATGCCCTTAATCTGGTCTCCAATTCGTCTTGGTTCCCATAGATATATGCACAAAATCATGGCATCATAGTGCATTCATCATTGGAGCTCTTAGATTCTAGTTTAAGTCAATGAATAAATTAGTTATCAGTGTTCCTGTTTCTTATTTCTAAAACTTATAAAGAACTCGACATATGCATCGTGAATTAGTTGGCTGGCGTTCGCGCAATGCACTGTGGGAAGACCTTAAAATCTTCTGTGTGTCGTGTTAAAATGAACACCTGTACTTGTTAAAAATTGAAACGCCCTATTTGATGGTGTGAATTCAGGGAAAACCTTTTGTGTTAAAGTGAATTTTTAACATATGAAGAGGTATTTTGCAAAAGGGCTTACATCCACTTTGGCTCTTATTGAGAAAAAGTCAAAAAACTGTTTCTAAATATTCAAGTTGAGCAATTGAAAAACTGAATGGATTATAAAAGAGGTACACTACATACTAATTGAAATTGAAATAAATTTTAAATGTGCTAGTTTTAATTTTTTTTTAAATCATGTTTACATTTTTTGAAAATTTGGATGTAGGCCCTTTTGCAACAAAACTCCATCTGTTTGTACATAAAGAAAAAATACCACACACAAAAAATCATTTATTTTAATCATTTCAAATAAATAAGTTTGATATTGAAATGTATAGGTCACAATCATATGTTTCAAGGAAATAAAGTCATTTTTTTCAAAAATACCTACATCTCATTGTAAACGGCCATTGAAGTTGTTGTTTTGTTGCAAAAGGGCCTGTATCCCGATATAATTCTGGATACAGGCCCTTTTGCAACAAAACAACAATTTCAATGGCTGTTTACAATGAGATGTAGGTCTTTTTGAAAAAAATGACTTTGTTCCCTTGAAACATATGATTTTTCCCTATACATTTCTATATCAAACTCATTTTTTTAAAAAATGCACCATAGCCCTTTTGCAAAATACCTCTTCAATTATCAAAAGTTGACAACATTATAGAACGGTCCTAATAAAGCTTCATTTCCTGAAATTGTCAACATTTAAGATTTTGCATTGAATTGAATAGCATTATAACTTGGCTCTCATGTAATAATTATCCCTAACCCCCGAGGCACCTTTTCCAAAGAAATTTTGTTCGCGGCCAAATAGCGAGGGGGAAAACTGCCCCAGTGCTCGAACCCCAGACCTCTGGGTTCAGAGGCAGACGATCTACCGCTAGGTCACGGGGGAAACCATATAGGGCGGATGTATATACCCTAAGGCCATTATTTCATCGAAAAACTGCCGAGCCGGGTGGCACAAGCACGCCGCATCGTAGTTATCGTAGTACTCAAGAGTGTTAGGGTTAATTAATTAAAATTAGAAGAAAAAAATGAAAAAAGAAAAATAGATTATATTCCGCCCTGTATATACCCTGGGGCCATTATTTCATCGAAAAACTGCCGAGCCGGGTGACACAAGCACGCCGCATCGTAGTAATTCGTAGAACTCAAGAGTGTTAGGGTTAAGACACTCACAATTGCAGTGTTGATCACACACACCTACAACATAACCTAAGAGTATATTCAGAGCAGTTACCCATCATGTGAACAACAGTGCACCCCCCCCCCCCCCCCCCCCCGCCCATTTGGGAACTTTAAAACTTTAAAACAGAGGTTGAGTCCTATTTAGAGTTGGTGTCTAGTCCTCAACTAGATAAAAGAGGAGTTCTAGCCACTGACTAGAGAGCAGGAATTAGCTTCCGTTGAAGAAGTAACAGAATAGGAAATACTACAAAAGTGTAAATTTTCGCTTTACAGATTTTGAACAATTTTGCTCCTTATTTTCCGCGATTTTGAGCTTCCTTACACAGACCTACATAAAAAATGAATATATTTGCGTGTTTTTATTTTCGCGAAAATAAATGTAGCGCGAGAATTTTACAGTAGCTAAGATTCTCGGAACGGTGGTATCTGTGATACAGGGTGTATCAGAAAGAACTGTACCGTGTTTCTAAAATACATAAAAAATATAAAATTATTATTGTTTTAAATTTCAACACCTGCAATATAAAGGTGAACATGTTTCCTATATTATATGTTAATTTCATTGAGATATCTCTTTTTGTTCTCGTGTGTGGCAAGACATAATCGAAAATCTATGAAAAACATGTTTTCAATTTCAATCAATCCTCTCTACCACTACCCCAACATTTCAAACAATGTAGCCCACACTACATAAGCAATATTCAAAACACCCGCCAAAGAAAGGAAAGTTAAAACCACGCAAGCAGAACAAATCCTGGTTTATTTGCGGATTAAAAATTTTAATTTATCTCCACATTTCACCCACAAAAGTATGCAAATAATAAATAGTTATACAAGTGATGTGAAAAGTTGAGATATGGCGACCAAAAATAAACCCTGTCCTATGGATGGATGGATATCTCAGGTAGGGTTAGTAATTTCACAGATTTTTTAAATTGATTATTTCGACCAAAATTGAAATCTACCATCTTTACCAGAAAGTCTGTATTTTCCATCAGAAATGTCCGATTTTCAAAATTAAAAATTCTTATGAAAGACCCGTAGTGACCACTACCTGGCATTTGACCTCAAGGTCATGATTATCTTTTTTTTTGACTTAAACTAATGTAATTAGTTTGATTGCAATGCTTAGGGAAGTCCCTTATTATCCATGCAATACCGTTGATGTCAATGCTTGGGGAAGTCCCTTATTATTCATGCAATACCGTAGATCAACCTGTGAGGCAGTCCCCATAGTTACAACATTTGTTGTGATGATAGAGCCAAATAAACATCATTGTTTGGTACATGCTCAAAGGCAATCAATAAGCACATTGTGAATTATCAAACCACACACCCTACATTGGATGGCAGAAGCTATCAACAGCCAATGATTGGGCAGCTATTTCGGCAAAAGCTATATAGCCGATGGTAATATGATAAAATACCCGTATTTTCAAAATTTTTAGGACACTTTTGTCAATTTGCCTCCAAGGACAAGATCAAGTCTATCACGATATATCTTTCAGACACTTTTCTTCAGTTTCTGCAAGAGTAATGTATTAAAACAATACAAAATGATTACATTGTAAACCATTTCAGTACTTCATAGTAAATAGTAACATTCTGGGCTGTCTTGGCACCATGTTTCTTCATTTTATGTATCATATATTCTTCTTTCGCAATTTATTTTGCATGGCATAAAAGATTTTTAGATGAACTTACCCTAACTTGACTGGACGAAGAATTGAACCCGGGCCCTCTGTATTGTGAGTCTGCCACCTTAGGCCAAACAAAGAAGAAGGTCTGTCTCAGAAGCCCGCCCGCATTGGTAGGTCTATGCGCTGGGGGCTAAAAAAAAAGTTTTTTGGGGGGTTGGATTTTTAAAAAAAATGTTTTAAAAAGTTCTCTGTAAGCTTGAATAAGCAACAACCAAAAAATTGCAAAAAACCCCAAAAAATCGCTTACCTCATAGCCTTTTTTATAAAAAAAATTAAATAATAAAAATCGCACAGCACTTAGCTTTTCTGCACAATGTTTCCGAGACAGACTTTCTTCTTTGTTTGGCCTTACCGACTGAGCTAACGAAATAGTTGATAAAAAATATAAACTATTTTATATGACTAAATACGACTTAAATATAATGAAAATAGTGAATTATAATGCTATATTATTTAAAGGAATGACCGAACTTGCTGGAACAGTGTCGCGCGAATCAGGATCAGTTGTACAGACCAGGGTTGCACAAAGTGCGGGAGCAGGGAGCACCGCTCCCGGGAAATAATGAGCAGAATTGGGAAAATAATGCCAAGTGGAAAAAGAAAAGGTATTGGGGAAAGGGTGAAAAAAATGCAACTTTGAGTTATGAGCTGTGGTTGCAGGTATACTAACATGTTTATTGTTATTGCTTTTCCCCAGTGGCGACGCTACAGGGGCAAGGGGGGGGGGGGCATTTCCCCAAAAGATATGTTTGTGCCCCCACCCCAAAAAAAAATTCTATTTAGTTAAAATTAGAAAAAAATCAACAATTTTAGCATTGAAAGGCAATTTTTTTCACGCTTCACGCACATTTTCTTACTAAATTATACTAAATGTGACAATTTTAACGTAAAATGCTACAAATTTGCGCGCTTAGCACAAATCTTCTTTTTTTCATGACCCCTAACAAAAATTCTTCTCAAATGTCAAAATATTAGTACCGGTATATCTAAACAACGCAATAGCTAACATATGTGATGCGATCTGTGAAAACCCGTCGGATGTCGCAAAATGTGAAATAAGGATTATAGGTAAAATTAAAAAAATAAAAGAAATAAAAAAATAAAACTTTTATTTTTATTTTTTCATATTTTGTTTAGAAAATTAATTTCTAATACTTTATATCATCCCCTTTTATGAAATTTCACCTTCAAAAACTTACTTCAGTCACTTTTCTAATTAGCCTTATAATGTTATTCTATTGAACTATGTATCTTTTATGGCCTGTTTTCATGATTTCTTGTTTTGTAGCTTTTTATGACATCACAACCATCATTCACTCATAACTTTTTTGTAGTGATCGTAGAAGAATGATCAAAACAGTTCTGTAATCAGCACAGATTCAGCTTTCTTATGATATAAATATCTCCAATATGAAAAATCCCGACATGTGGCGGGTTTTCACAGATCGCATCACATATGATATTGTCAGTGGCGTAACAGCCGGGGGGGCAGGGGGGCACAGTGCCCCCCCCCCCCCTGAAGGTGCTCAGCAGGAAATTCAAACCTACCCACCAGGAAAAATGGGGGGAAGGGAAAAGAGGAAAAGAAGGGGGAAAGGGAAAGAAAAGAGAGAGAAAGGAAAAAGAAAAGGAAAAGGAGAAAAAAAGGGGAAAGAAAGAAAAGAAGAAAGGGAAAGAAAGAATGAAAGAAAATTTTGCAGTACAAAAAGCACAAGAGTCAACAAATCAAATGGTTGACTGTTGTATATTTTTTGTACTGCGAAATTTTGTGACCGTGCGAAATGTTTGACCTTGCGTAATTTTGTGACTGTGCAAATTTGTTTGACCCCCCCCCCCCCCCCCCCACTTACGTGAAATTCACGAGGTGACTGGGAAAAAAATTGGGGCAACCTTTTACGAAAATTTCCGGGACGGAATTATTCTAACCAGGATTTTTTTTGGTTGTGCCCCCCCTGACAACCAACCTCTGTTACGCCCCTGGATATTGTAATCTGATTTTTGTCAAACCTGTAAGTATAGGTGGGGAAATGTTAAGCTCAAAACCTTGCTCCTGGGGAAGAAACAACTTTGTGCAACCCTGGTACAGTCTGGTGTAGCATTACCGACCCAATGATATGTTGTACTGTCTGGTGTAGCATAGCTACCCAATGATAGGTTGTATAGTTGCACTCCCACATTGGATATCATAACTGTGCACATCTTGATGTGATGATAATGATACTAGTATTACACTACACAGACAAGCTTCAAATGCCATCTTTCCCATTCACTGAAATGGCAATGAAGCATTCCATTGAGTACTGGAGATACAAGGAACTTACTTAAACTGGTTCTCAGCATTTGTGTGTCGGCTAAGAATAAGGAGCAACGAGCCATCAATGAACTTCTCTTCAGCCATATCTATTTATTTTTATGGACAGTGCTTCTGTTGCACATCACTGGAAAAATCACAGGAAAATACAATAGACCATTACACGCCTGATTGGGAAAGTTTTGCTCTTAAAAATAACTTTGTCCTAAGGTAATTTAAGTCTGACTTATAAGAAACCATACTGTAATCAAAGTGAGGATGAATTTGCAGCTTCAACATGTTCAAGTTGCTGTTCTACTAGTTGTGAGCGTAGCACACTTTCAGTGTTTTACTGCTGCTCACCATGAAGACATATGTGGGGAAGAGATATTTGCATTCAAATGTCCAAGCAATTCTAATGATTCTGATCCCAATGTCTGCTGTGTTGAGCAAATCTACAAACATCGTTCTATTGAGTATACTCGGGTGTCCGCATCTATAGGTGAGTATCTACAAACATCGTTCTATTGAGTATACTCTGGTGTCCGCGTCTATAGGTGAGTATCTACAAACATCGTTCTATTGAGTATACTCGGGTGTCCGCGTCTATAGGTGAGTATCTACAAACATCGTTCTATTGAGTATACTCGGGTGTCCGCGTCTATAGGTGAGTATACTGTAGAAGTCAATATTTTCGCGAGAAGATTTTTTATTTCGCGATTTTCAACATTTTGTGAACAAAAGTCAATGGAAGTCAATAAATTTTGCGAGTTTATATTTTCGCGAATGAGGATTGATTCGCGAAACGCGAAAATAAAAACCTCACGGAAATTTCTACTTTTACAGTAGTCCTTTGTTATGCATAATATCAAGTGATAACACTTTCCACACGGCTATTAATTTTACCATATACAAATAAGATTTTTCAAAAACCTAAGTCTTATCTCAAGGATTACTGAACCAATACTAGGCATGTTTGTACTTATTTCGATGCATTTCTTATTGTGATTCCAAATATGGTAACAAAATTCAATACAGTTGACATTTTTGAAACATTTTGAAACTTTGGAAGGTCATCTGCAGACGCCTGCCGAATGGAAAGTGTTAAGATCCTCATTAGCGTTTAAAGGTAGATGTTCCATTGACTTTTGAGCACAACATAGCGTTGATTTTGGCACATTCAGATAAAGACCTACCTATGTTCTCAAGCAAGTGGCTGAGCACTAGAACATGGGATTGCTTCAAATTTGGTACCATTGTAAAGATGAACATGTGAGCTTTTCATTGGTATATAACACTGAATGAACATACCCCAATATAAAGGGGGTCAAAAAAGTAAGTCCCCCCCCCCTAAAATTAGATTACTTTTGTTTACATAACTTCACACACAATTAGACGTTTTGAAAAATTGAAACCATATGATATCATGTTTACTTTTCTCAAAACAGTCACATTTCCTCAAAATGATGTTTTCAGAAAAAGTAAAACTTTCTATTGGTAGCCAGGCGTTTTCTCTTTTCATAATAGTTTCAACTTTTTGAAACGTCTAATTGTGTGTGAAGTTATGTAAACAAAAGTAATCTAATTTTAGGGGGGAGGGGGCTTACTTTTTTTTACCCCTTTATTTGAACATTTTGTGATTGAAAAAAAACAACTTTTTGTTTTTGTTTTGAGCAGTTTATAACATTAGAAAGATTTATAAATATTTGTATTGTATATAATCCATTTCAATTTATTATGAAATTCAAGCACAATAATTACTGTTTCAGTTCCTATTGTAGGTCTATGGGTGATATATCGATAGTCCAATGGGTCTATAGTCCAACAAAATAAGGTTCTATAGTACAAAGGTTCTATAGTACGAAAATAATTAAGGTTCTAGTGCGAAAATCAGAAATAAAAAGGTTGTATAACCTGAACATGAAAAACAGTTCTTTAATCCGAATACCATGATCATGGTCTATAATCCGATTATTGAAAAGGTTCAGTAATCCAAATATTCTTCTTTGATCCGATTTTTTAATTTTAAATGTTCTTTAGTTTGAATCTTATAGCCTGTTCTTTAGTCCGAATGGGTAAAAGGTCCTCTAATCCGACAAATTGTTTTGAATTTTAATTCACTTATACTAACACTTTCCCGATTTGATTAAAAGAGGCAATGTTTCCAAAATGAGCTTTCCCGTTATCTGTAAAGGGCGCACTGCAAAGTACGCTATTTCAAATTTTGGTTTATAGAAGAAAACAATTCTGATTTGGATTAAAGAACAGTGAAACCCTTTCGGACTAGAGAACCCTTTTGGAAATTCGAAATATAGTACTTTTTTTGGACTAGAGAACCTTTTTAACTTTCGGATTAGAGAACCTTTTTCCAGTTTTCGGACTATAGAACCTTTCAGAATATTCGGATTAAAGAACCTTTTTAATATTCGTACTATAGAACCTTTTAAATATTGGGACTAGAGAACCTTTTTTACCATTTAAAAATATTCGGACTATAACACATTCAACCATATAATTTGACAACATTCATATTGTGACAAACATGAGCTCCAAATAAAAAAGCGTAAAAGTTGCAAAAGTGTGCCTGGTGACATCGACTTGGATTCAAAGAGGAATTTAAAGACAGCCCCACAATGCATCGCATTTTTGCAAAACGCCGTAAATCTGGTCCCCGATTCATCGTGGGTGCCACTTTAAAATCTCCTTCGACTTGGATTAGTCTGTCACAATGCTGAGACCTGGGACACATGTGTTTCATTGACTTTGTATAATTTAATGCTTGACTTCCTCTTGAAATTAATAGACAAATTAACGCACCTTAGGCCAAACAAAGAAGAAGGTTTGTCTCAGAAGCCCACCGTATTGGTATGTGAAATGAGCTACTGCGCGTAGGTCTATGCGCTGAGGCCTAAAAAAACTTCCTTCTTTTTTTCTTTTTCTTTTTGATTTTTTTGTTGTTTTGATTTTTGATTTTTTTTCTGATTTTTTTCTTTCTTTTTTGTTGTTGTTGAACTTGGTTTTTTTTTAAAAAGCTAAAAACAAGTTCTCTGAAGCTTGGATTAGCCCAAAAAAAGTCGCATACCTCATAGCCTATTTTCTAAAAAATTAAAAAAATCGCACAGCACTTAGTTGTCTTAGACTATCTTCTTTGTTTGGCCTTATCTCGTAACTGCGTGCAGGAGGACAACCAAACATGCGATCTATTTGCCTGATGTATGGTACTCATCAACTACAAAACTTCCATTTTGTATTTACAAAATACAAATTTAGGTGTTTTCTACCTCAAAAATGGCTGACTTTTTCTCTTCTTTTCTCCAGGTGTAACATTAAAACATATCTTCTTGGGTAGCAAGCCCAAAATTGAAGCTGGTACAAAATTTATCAACAGTTACACAACCAACGTTTTATTTGCAAGTAAGACATACTTTTGCACTGAAGAAGGACTATTATGTAGTTACTACGAGCTGAGGCGTGAAAACGGGACTTGGCATAAGTCTGCAATGAAGCATGACCCCATGACAGAAGAATCATGCTTTACGTATCATCAGTGTGATTTTCCAACAGAAGATGAGTTCAACTTTCTAAAGAGTGGGCCTTTTGCTGGTCTCGTCATAGGGGTAGTTATACTTGCGCTTAATATACTAATGTTCATGTGTTGCTGTTGCATAAGAGGTAACAGATGAAACATCCTACTACAATCATACTAAATAAAAACAAATCATATACGCCGCCTACGTTACACTTACAATCATCAAAAAAAAGTAACTATACAGGTAATAAATGGGCTTCTAACTCTTAAAATATATATCCTACCTAAGAATATTAAATTAAGAAGTTGTTGAGAAATTTGTCTTCTTTAATATGAGATATTGCACGCTAGGATCAGGTGATTATTGAGGAAGTGGCACTCAAAAATGTAAGGAGAAGTCCAATTTTCATTTTCGCATTTTTATTTTCTACACACGGACCAATCTATGGGTACCTTATTAATTACCAATAGTGCAATTGGGGGATGCATGCGCAGGTTGGACAGTCGACCGCATTGTTCCGATGGATCAATACACCACACACACGCTACCTGTCATTCTCTCCCGTGTTGAAATGTGAATTTGAAATTGTGACTTTACCTTACATTTTGGATTGTCGCTTTTTAAATATTCAACCGATCCTAGCGTGCAATATTTCATATTAAAGAAGATAAATTTCTCAACAACTTTATGATTTAATATTTTTAGGTAGGATATATATTTTTAGAGTTAAAAGTACATTTAAAGTATAGTTACTTTTTTCGTCATTTTCCTGGAAAACCCTCTTGGCTATATTTTGGACCAAAACTGTTTTGATTTTTTTTCTTACTAAAACTGAATTGGTAAGACATTTTTTCAAGGAATGATCTAATTGGTTGTTAGTGATGAATGGCTACATCATAATTTACATCTGATTTCACCATCAATTAGACTACTTGAATCATTACTTATGCTAAAATCACAATTCCAAAATATTTAAACAAAAAAAGAATAAATTGGAAAAACACATTTTGCATTTACATTTTCAGGCCTCTTACAGGGAAACAATCATATTTTTATTTTGCTTTTAGACATTTAGTACTTATTTATTGTGATTCACATCACTTTCAAAGATCAGCAATATTGGTGACTCGTAAAAATCACTACCAATGTTTGATTAAAATCACTACCAATGTTTGATTTTTGTTAATGCTATGGCCAGGAATGCAAGGGATATTGATCTTACAGTGAAACTGCGTTGGTTCGTGCCTGAGTGAGCGGGCTATTTCATTGTGAACAGGTAACATGTGGTAGTTTGTTAAAAAATATGAATTTGAAAACTACACAGATTGTTATTAAATGGTGTTAAATCATTTATCTTTGTTGTTTTGTGGCATATTTGGTATCAAATTGTTCCGAAAAGATTCATCTAAATAGTAAATGTCTATCTAGCCTGCTTGGTCAAAAAACAAATCTGAAGCTACTCTATTGGACATACAAAGTGTAAGACTTTCTTTTTGTTGAACACTTTATGATAGTCGGGTAAAGCTAGAATCAATGGAAACATGGTATTTTCTGAAATTTACCAACAAATCAACAGATGATTGAATCATTCTGTCTTTTATGAAATATTTCATTTTAAAAACCGAAAAGTATAATTTGTTTGGAAGAAAATAAAAGAAATCCAATGTAAAAATCACGACAGTAAACCTTGAACGGTCTATTTTAAATGTATGCAAAAAAATAAAACAGATGTGACCTGCTCCCACAAAATAAGCGTAAAGTCGAGGTGAAGATGTTGCTGAATTGAGGCAGCATAGCATATTATTGATTTGCAGTTTAAATTGTTGTTAGTATGGACCCATTATAGGGAATTCTGAAATAGCAGTATGTATTGTTATTTTAAGAGAATTACCAGCCATGCCAGGCTATTTATTTTATAATCCCACTATAATAAAAGGGTTTGGTCCATACTAACAACAAACGGCAAAAATCAATAACATGCTATCCTAGCTCAATTCAGCAACATCTTCGCCACGACTTTACGCTCGTTTTGTGGGAGCAGGTCACATATACCGTTTTTAATGGTTCAGTGATTTCAGACATTTGATCTGCAGCCCTATAAGGTAATTAGTTAGATTGCAATGCTTGGGGAAGTCCCTTATTATTCATAAAACCTAGTGCCATACTGTAGTTCAACCAGGCAGTCACCATAGTTACAACATTTATTTTGACGAGCGAACCAAATAAACGTCATTTCTTCGATACATGCTCAAAGTCAATCAATAAGCACATTGTGGATTGACCACACCCTACATTGGATCATCACATGTGCACATCTTGCAGTTATGATACACTGACCAGACAAGCTTTAAATCCAATCTTTCCCTCCCACTGATATGGCAATCAAGCATTCCATCGAGCACTGAAGATACAAGGAACTTATTTAAACTGGTTTTCAGCATGTATGTGTCGGCTAAGAATAAGGATCAATCAGCCATTAATGAACTTCTTTTCAGCCTTGCCCATTTATTTTATGGATAGTGCTTTTGTTGCACACATCACTGGAAAATACAAAAGACCATTTGAAACGCCTGGTTGTGAAAGGTTTACTATATTAAAAACGACTTTGCCCTAAGTGAATTTAAGTCTGACTTCTAAGAAACCACATACTGTAGTCAGAGTGAGGATGAATTTCCAACTTCAAGTTGCTGTTCTACTAGTTGTGAGCGTAGCATGGTTTACTGCTGCTAACCATGAAGACATCTGTGGGGTGGAGATATTTGCATTCAAATGTCCAATAAGCAATTCTAATGAGTCTGATCCCAACGTCTGCTGTGTTGAGCAAATCTACACACATCAAACTACTGAGTATACTGAAGTGTCCGCGTCTATAGGTAAGTATAGGCCTTTTGTTTAGCTAGAGCAGCGGTTCTTAACCTGGGGGCTGTGATCCCCATGGGGGTTGTTTGGGGTTTTCCAGGGGGTCATGAAATAAATATAGCTTTGGGGGAACTAGTTTAATTATTTTTTAAAGGCTTAGAAAAACCCAATGAAACAGTCAAATATGCCAAATGTCCGGTTCGTTACGCTTGCATCATAATTAAGCAGTGTCACTTTTAAAAGGTTAAGAACCGCTGAGCTAGAGTCTATATACCATAGGACATGTGCATAATTTTTTTAGTAGCATGATGGGCCAATCAAAATTCAAATACCATAGAATAGGGAAACTTTGAAAATATATTTTAACCCCCTGAGAACTACCGGCCGATTGGTTAAAAAGATGGATACATCATTTATTGAACCAATGAGAGACATTGTTAGAATGATTGTATCCCTGATAAAGATGGGAGTGAAACAATTTACAAGCTGCATTTGAATTCGCTATTCATATGAGAACATCTTGTAACAAACCAATCATAACCACTGTAAGATAGACAGGTAGACCCCAGGGGTTTAAAGGTCATTGAAGCGTGCCATTTATGGAATGGTATTTATTCAATAATCATCAATTCAAATGGGTTACCACAGAAATGATTGACATGTATTGTTCAACTTGAAATGCACCCAACATATGTGCCGTAGCGTTACGGAAAGAAAATCATGATGTGATTCAAGACTCATATATTTTTAAGTCCATACATAGTGTTTGATTGTGTGTAGTATATTGTCAACTATTGTACAGTTCCTGTATGTCTCTCATATTTTGTTTTTGTTTGTATTTTATGTATTGTACTTTTATCTTTGTATTTAAGCGCTTTGAGAACTTGTTGTAAGGCGCTCTATAAGTATTTTGTATTATTATTATTATTATGTGCACTTGGTGCAAATGTTTAGTCACACGAGTTGAACTACCCCCATACCCATGTTTAAATTTAAACACTGTTCAGCGGGTTTAAGTTTTAAACATATTTTTGAGGATTGCGTTTATAGTTTAATGATGTGATCAAAACATCAGGGGTTAGCTTTAAAAACTGTATTTAAATATCCATGAGAATACGGCTCAAAGACGTTTGATTCAGATTGTCAAATTTTTAGAATGGTTTTATTGTAATTTTTTGTTGTTGTATAATTACAACAACATATTATTATCCTGCTTCATAATAAGCCTATATGTGAGAAAAGTGGGTCAAAGTCTACAGGAAGTTGTTTTTTTCTTGGAAAGTTATATAGCCGTATCAAACCAGATGCTACATATTCTTTGAATGGTTTTTTGTCTCGCCCTGATGTAATCAGAAAGAGACTATGTTATCACTATTTCTGTCCGGCGTCTGGCGTATGCCGTCCGCCGTCCGCCGTCCGCCGTCCGCCGTCCGCCGTCAGCCGTGTGCTAAGAAATACCTTTGTGACGCGATATCTGGAGATCCGTAAGGCCTATCGTGATGGGACTTGGTGGAGGGAAGGGGGGTGGTGCGTTTTGTTGCTGATTGATTTTTCAAGGTCATCGGGGGTCATACAAGGTCATCGGGGTCAAATATGCTTAAAACTTTGAGACGCGTTGTGACGCGATATCTAGAGATCCGTAAGGCCTATCTTGATGGGACTTGATGTCAGGGAAGGGGGTGGGGTGTTCTTTTGCTGATTAGATTTTCAAGGTCATTGGAGGTCATTCAAGGTCATCGGGGTCAAATATGCGGTCAAATAAGATCCGTAAGACCGATCTTGATGGGATTTGGTGGAGGGAAGGGGGTGGTGTGTTCTTTTTGCTGATTAAATTTTCAAGGTCATCGGAGGTCATTCAAGGTCATCGGGGGTCAAATATGGGGTCAAATAGATCAGTAAGGCCTATCTTGATGGGATTTGGTGGAGGGAAGAGGGATGGTGTGTTCTTTTTGTTGATTAAATTTTCAAGGTCACCAGAGGTCATCGGGGTCAAATATGGGGTCAAATAGATCAGTAAGGCCTATATTGATGAGATTTGGTGGAGGGAAGGGGAGTGGTGTGTTCTTTTTGCTGAATAAATTTTCAAGGTCATCAGAGGTCATTCAAGGTCATCAGGGGTCGAATAAGATCCATAAGGCCTATCTTGATTGGCTTTGGTGGAGGGAAGGGGGATGGTGTGTTCTTTTTGTTCTTAATTTTTCGGGGTCATCGGGGGTCAAATATGGGGTCAAATAGATCAGTAAGGCCTATCTTGATGGGATTTGGTGGACGGAAGTGGGATGGTGTGTTCTTTTGTTGATTAATTTTTTGGGGTCATTGGGGGTCAAATATGGGGTCAAATAGATCAGTAAGGCCTATCTTGATGGGATTTGGTGGAGGAAAGGGGGGTGGTGTGTTCTTTTTGTTGATTAATTTTTCGGGGTCATTGGGGGTCAAATATGGGGTCAAATAGATCAGTAAGGCCTATCTTGATGGGATTCGGTGGAGGGAAGGGGGGTGGTGTGTTCTTTTTGTTGATTAATTTTTCGGGGTCATCAGGGGTCAAATATGGGGTCAAATAGATCAGTAAGGCCTATCTTGATGGGATTTGGTGGACAGAAGAGGGATGGTGTGTTCTTTTTGTTGATTAATTTTTCGGGGTCATCGGGGTCAAATATGGGGTCAAATAGATCAGTAAGGCCTATCTTGATGGGATTTGGTGGACGGAAGAGGGATGGGGTGTTCTTTTTGTTGATTATTTTTTCGGGGTCATCGGGGGTCAAATATGGGGTCAAATAGATCAGTAAGGCCTATCTTGATGGGATTTGGTGGACGGAAGAGGGATGGTGTGTTCTTTTTGTTGATTAATTTTTCGGGGTCATCGGGGGTCAAATATGGGGTCAAATAGATCAGTAAGGCCTATCTTGATGGGATTTGGTGGACGGAAGAGGGATGGTGTGTTCTTTTTGTTGATTAATTTTTCGGGGTCATCGGGGTCAAATACTGGGTCAAATAGATCAGTAAGGCCTATCTTGATGGGATTTGGTGGACGGAAGAGGGATGGGGTGTTCTTTTTGTTGATTATTTTTTCGGGGTCATCGGGGGTCAAATATGGGGTCAAATAGATCAGTAAGGCCTATCTTGATGGGATTTGGTGGACGGAAGAGGGGTGGTGTGTTCTTTTTGTTGATTACTTTTTCGGGGTCATCGGGGGTCAAATATGGGGTCAAATAGATCAGTTAGGCCTATCTTGATGGGATTTGGTGGAGGGAAGGGGGGGGGGGTGGTGTGTTCTTTTTGTTGATTAATTTTTCGGGGTCATCGGGGGTCAAATATGGGGTCAAATAGATCAGTAAGGCCTATCTTGATGGGATTTGGTGGACGGAAGAGGGATGGGGTGTTCTTTTTGTTGATTATTTTTTCGGGGTCATCGGTGGTCAAATATTGGGTCAAATAGATCAGTAAGGCCTATCTTGATGGGATTTGGTGGACGGAAGAGGGGTGGTGTGTTCTTTTTGTTGATTAATTTTTCGGGGTCATCGGGGGTCAAATATGGGGTCAAATAGATCAGTAAGGCCTATCTTGATGGGATTTGGTGGAGGGAAGGGGGGTGGTGTGTTCTTTTTGTTGATTAATTTTTCGGAGTCATCAGGGGTCAAATATGGGGTCAAATAGATCAGTAAGGCCTATCTTGATGGGATTTGGTGGACAGAAGAGGGATGGTGTGTTCTTTTTGTTGATTAATTTTTCGGGGTCATCGGGGTCAAATATGGGGTCAAATAGATCAGTAAGGCCTATCTTGATGGGATTTGGTGGACGGAAGAGGGATGGTGTGTTCTTTTTGTTGATTAATTTTTCGGGGTCATCGGGGGTCAAATATGGGGTCAAATAGATCAGTAAGGCCTATCTTGATGGGATTTGGTGGACGGAAGAGGGATGGTGTGTTCTTTTTGTTGATTTATTTTTAGGGGTCATCGGGGTCAAATATGGGGTCAAATAGATCAGTAAGGCCTATCTTGATGGGATTTGGTGGAGGGAAGGGGGGTGGTGTGTTCTTTTTGTTGATTATTTTTTCGGGGTCATCGGGGGTCAAATATGGGGTCAAATAGATCAGTAAGGCCTATCTTGATGGGATTTGGTGGACGGAAGAGGGATGGTGTGTTCTTTTTGTTGATTAATATTTCGGGGTCATTGGGGGTCAAATATGGGGTCAAATAGATCAGTAAGGCCTATCTTGATGGGATTTGGTGGAGGGAAGGGGGGTGGTGTGTTCTTTTTGTTGATTAATTTTTCGGGGTCATCAGGGGTCAAATATGGGGTCAAATAGATCAGTAAGGCCTATCTTGATGGGATTTGGTGGACGGAAGAGGGATGGTGTGTTCTTTTTGTTGATTAATTTTTCGGGGTCATTGGGGGTCAAATATGGGGTCAAATAGATCAGTAAGGCCTATCTTGATGGGATTTGGTGGACGGAAGAGGGATGGTGTGTTCTTTTTGTTGATTAATTTTTCGGGGTCATCGGGGGTCAAATATGGGGTCAAATAGATCAGTAAGGCCTATCTTGATGGGATTTGGTGGACGGAAGAGGGATGGTGTGTTCTTTTTGTTGATTTATTTTTAGGGGTCATCGGGGTCAAATATGGGGTCAAATAGATCAGTAAGGCCTATCTTGATGGGATTTGGTGGAGGGAAGGGGGGTGGTGTGTTCTTTTTGTTGATTATTTTTTCGGGGTCATCGGGGGTCAAATATGGGGTCAAATAGATCAGTAAGGCCTATCTTGATGGGATTTGGTGGACGGAAGAGGGATGGTGTGTTCTTTTTGTTGATTAATATTTCGGGGTCATTGGGGGTCAAATATGGGGTCAAATAGATCAGTAAGGCCTATCTTGATGGGATTTGGTGGACGGAAGAGGGATGGTGTGTTCTTTTTGTTGATTAATTTTTCGGGGTCATCGGGGGTCAAATATGGGGTCAAATAGATCAGTAAGGCCTATCTTGATGGGATTTGGTGGACGGAAGAGGGATGGTGTGTTCTTTTTGTTGATTAATTTTTCGGGGTCATCGGGGTCAAATAGATCAGTAAGGCCTATCTTGATGGGATTTGGTAGAGGGAAGGGGGGTGGTGTGTTCTTTTTGTTGATTAATTTTTCGGGGTCATCGGGGGTCAAATATGGGGTCAAATAGATCAGTAAGGCCTATCTTGATGGGATTTGGTGGACGGAAGAGGGATGGTGTGTTCTTTTTGTTTATTAATTTTTCGGGGTCATCGGGGGTCAAATAGATCAGTAAGGCCTATCTTGATGGGATTTGGTGGAGGGAAGGGGGGTGGTGTTGTTTTTTTGTTGATTAATTTTTCGGGGTCATCGGGGGTAAAATATGGGGTCAAATAGATCAGTAAGGCCTATCTTGATTGGATTTGGTGGAGGGAAGGGGGGTGGTGTATTCTTTTTGCTGATTACATTTTCAAGGTCATCGGAGGTCATTCAAGGTCATCTGGGGTCAAATAAGATCCGTAAGGCCTATCTTGATGGGATTTGGTGGACGGAAGAGGGATGGTGTGTTCTTTTTGTTGATTAATTTGTCGAGGTCATCAGAGGTCATCTGGGGTCAAATAAGATCTGTAAGGCCTATCTTGATGTGATTTGGTGTAGGGAAGGGGGTTGGTGTGTTCTTTTTGTTGATTAAATTTTTCAAGGCATTACATCCCTTGCATTAACTACAATTGCATACCTCTGTGACAGTGCTACATTGTATCATATGTTTCATCATCATTTCTTTCAAGTCACTTTTGATGAACAGGCGAGACGCGCCGTTCGAGAACCGCCTTGTTTATATTTATAAGAGATTTTGGATCAAATTCCTGTTAAAAATGGATTACCAATCAACAATGGTTTTTGCATTTTCTGCACAGTAAGGGCCAATTGAAATACACCATGCCAATGCACAGAATGAAGGATGATTCCCATCCATTTCATAAATGGGACGCATTAAATACGATACCAATAACAACGTTAATTAATTATACCAAAAACTAAGTTCATTTCAAAAACTGTAAAATAATTAATGAGAAAATTTGAGAGCAATGGATATTTCCTTTTAGAGTGCACAATTTGTTTTTATTTAACATGCACTGTCTGCAATATGAAAACACATATCTATGTGTTACGCTTGGATTGGCATACTGGTTTCCATAGCAGCGGGAATACACAAATTTACAACGCTCTGCTACTATACTTGGGTATGAGGCAGTTATTGACTGGTGTTCTTGCAACGAAGTCAAACAAAATTGTTAGGTTGTCCTCTACCGCCTGCACGTCACTTTCGAGCTGCTCGTTTTTTTGGTTTTTTATTTTTAGAAAAATAAAGTCAAAGTCCTAAAACATGACTTTGGATGACCCATATTTGACCCAGTCTATAGAATAGCATGGGTAACTAATTACAAATTAAAGAAAACTGTTACCAGATGAACTACAATAGTAATTTTTTTGCCTTGAATTTCCAAATATCATGTAACCGGCAACACTTGCCATGATAATATACTAAATTTAGTTATATTTTAAAATTGTGCACATGTTTGCGCAACTTGTTGACCATGAAGTCCTGAGGTTTGGTGTAATATATTTATACACACGGAAAGGGAAAACACTCAGCTTTCAGATGCCGTTTATTTTATCTGATTTGGATTTGTCAATCCTGAGATATACCTAGTTAATCAAAGCCACCCAAAATCGATGTTGTGCCACTTTTACAGAAAGAATGATTATGAGCGTCAAAACGATACTAACATTGGTCTATCCATGGGCATCAATCTTCTTGAAACATTCGGCTGGGCATTTGACCAGAATTGCTTAAAAGAGGCTGAGGAACAAAAATGATGTCCTTGGAATATGTGGTAAGGGATTTCTACGAGCAGTTATTCTGGGATCCCTCTGAAGTGCACGCCGCACGTTATCTATCAATGTGTTACTTTGTCCTGCCACTTTTCATATCTTAGTCTTCCAGAATGTTCTTTATTCATATTGGTGCTTGTACCATCTATCAAGCATTTCCAATACTCCTTTTTATATAGGTGTATTCCTGGATGGTATGTGAGTGTTTGGGAAATGAATGTCAAACTCTCTGATGACTTCTGCTTGACTTCTCGTTTCATGATATTTTAAGACCAGGAACACCCTCTTCTAATAAAAATCGAGGCCTCACCCACCCATCAGCCATATGGACGTCTGTCTTGTTTTGAAAATGTAGGCCCAAATAAACATTTTGTGAAACCTCGTCAAAAGGACTGGTTCGAATCATGTAACAAACATCTTTATATTCAGTTTTGCTTGGATACATAGGCACCCATTCTATTATTTAAACCTATTCAATCTCAATACAAAAATGTTATTTTGCATAACACTGGTGATTGACAGGATTGACAAAGCCAAATCAGATAAAATAAACGGCATCTGAAAGCTGAGTGTTTTCCCTTTCCGTGTGTATAAATAAATTACACCCGGTATATGGTACTCATCAATTGCAAAGTTTCCATTTTGTATTTAACAAAATACAAATTTAGGTGTTTTCTACATATGACTGACTTTTTTCTTTCTCCCTTTCTCCTTTTTCTCTCTCCCTTTCTCTGCCAGGTGTAACATTAAAACATATCTTCCTGGGTACCAAGCCTAAAGCAGAAGCTGGTGTAAAGTTTATCAACAGTTACACAACCAGCGTTACACTTGCAAGTAAGACATACTTTTGCACTGAAGAAGGATATCTATTTTGTAGTTACTACGAGTTTAGGCGTGAAAACGGGACTTGGCATAAGTCTGCATTGAAGCATGACCCCATGACAGAAGAATCATGCTTTACATATCATCAGTGTGATTTTCCAACAGAAGATGAGTTCAACTTGAACATAAAAAAGAGTTGGTTAAAGCCTGGTCTCATCATATTGGGTGTTATACTTTTTGTTTTGTTTATAATCATTTGTGTATGTTGTTGTTGCATGTGAGGATAAGGTAAAAGATGAAACATCCTTCTACAATCAGGCTAAAAACAAATCCTATAGATGAGGTGACCGTTGTTTACATCAGTAGTGTTTACAAATTGATTAGCGCCTGGTCTAAAGACATGCTAGAGGTACTAGTCCATGACTACTGCATACATTACTATATGATAGCAAAACACACATCACTGAGCGCCAATTTTAAAAGCACATGCCCTTATGGTGCGCACGCAAACCGCCGGGCAACCATATTTAGTACCTGGTCTCTCATTGTGCTTAGGGATGCATACCATGACTACTGCACTATTACACCGTAAGCATGGTCAGTAATGATCAATCAAGTGTGAATTAAAGCACCGTTCCCTGTAGGTGCGCACGCAAACCGCCGGGCACTACGTCACCGGTCACACATCTATAGTATGCCGCCTGCATTACATTTTTTTTAATTTTTACCTATAAGCCCTTTTTGTAGACATTTTTTACAAGTAGTGATATAATTGGTTAATTGTTAGGGATGAATGGCTACATCATCATTTACAGCTGATTTCACCATCAATCAGATGACTTGAAGCATTATGCTAAAATCACAATTCCAAAATAATTTTAAAAAAAATTGAAGAAAATTGAAAACATTTTGCATTTATATTTTCAGTCCACTTACCGGCCACTTTAATTACAGGAAACATGGGTTTGTTGGGTGGGTTTTTTTGTTGCTTTTAGATGTTTAGTATGTATTGTGTTTCACATTACTTTCAAAAGTCAGCAATAAGGGTGCCTCGAAAAAATCAGTACCAATGTTTTATTATTTGGAAAGCTATTCCAGCCCGGGGGGGGGGGGGGGGGGGGGGCCAGTCAAACATAATGGTGTACACATGCGTGACCAAATTGTTTCCAGACACCCCCTAAACAAGTTTTACCCTGCAAGCAAAATTACCCCCTAAACAAGTTTTTAGCGCGCTTTCCTTGCAAATTTTGACCCCTAAACAAGTTCTTGCCAGAATATGACCCCTAAACAAGTTTTGTCTATTTAACGGGGAACAAAATAAGTTACCCTAAACACGTTCAACCTGTATTTTAAGCCGGGATTTTAAGCCACCCTTTTTCTTGAAAATCAGCGTTTTTGATACCCTTAACGCGTGACGCGTCCAACACTGAAAAAACACCCCTTTTTACGCATTTTTTTGGTCACGCATGTGTACAACATTATGTTTGACTGGCCCCCCCCCCCCCCCGGATTCCAGCAGATGTATAACTGGTGTGTGACACTCAACAGCACATCATGCGATTAAAGGAAGCTTTGTGAATCTGGACTGTGAAACAATTAAAACATACCATTTGACCAACCTTTTAAATGAAGATGATTTTGTGCAACTTGTAAGAAAAATATGTACCTTTTAATATTGACTAATTGAATGTTATGTCATGAAGTTCTTTTGTATTTTCTCTTGATGTATGGTTACATATACTGTTAAGCATGAAATGCTTGCAGCATTAAAATTTGGCGAATCACCTGCCTTCAACATTTTGAACATTTCATGCTTTACAGTAAGAGCACGATTTAAATACTGAAAATGGAAAACAATTATGCCTGGGGGGGGGGCACTCAACTTTTTGTTGGGTAGGGGTGTGCCGCCCAGGGTCTCAAAAAGGGGGGCTACAGAACTGAACTGAGTGGATTTTATGACGAAATATAGGGTCTTAAGAACTGATTTTTTTTCTTCAAAAAGTAGGTCTTGAGAACTGGCCTATAGTTCATTTTTTAACAAAAACGCACATTTTCAATGTTTTTTGGTGTTAGAACACAAATTTTTCGACGAATTTGGGCTTTGGAACGAATCCCAATCCCAATTTCAATAAAATTGGGGGTCTTAAGAACTGATGCAGGCTCAAAAGGGGGTCATAAGAGCTAGCAGCAGAGGGTGAAAAAGGAGGTCCTCAGCGCGGCACATACCTATACCCTTTTCCAATGTCAGTGCCCCCCCCCCCCCCGGGGCAATTATGATGTCTACTGAAAATGGAAAACAATGGATGATGTCTAAATGTAATACGGATTTATCATTTATGAATCAGATTGTAAGTAATATTGACTCTACAACAGTGGTTCTCAACCTTTTGCCCCACGACCCCTTTTTACATTCCTGGTCAGTACTGTGACCCCCAAAACAAATATTGAATAAAAACACCAGCCGTAGTTTGCTTAGTTTGGATGCGAGCATAGCGAACCGGAAATTTTTGCATATTTTGAACGTTTCTTTTGGGTGTTTCTAAGCTTTTTTAAAGCGAAATGTAACATGGTTCCCCAAAACCTATATTTATGAGCCCTTCATGACCCTCTGGAGAACCCCAAACGATCCCCATGGGGGTCACGACTCCCAGGTTGAGAACCCCTGCAGTACAAGCTTATACACCCAACAAAATATGTAAGTTCCCCCCTAGCATATACTAGAATATTTCCAAAAATATTTGATGGATTTAAATAATTTTCAACTAAAAAGATGCACCCAAAGCACATTTTGATTCTAAATTGGTTGGCCTTTAGACAATGCAACAATAAGAAATTGTGCCAGATATCAATTTTTATACAGAAAAAAAATGGCACTAAATCTAACTGAAAAATCAAGAAAATATTATGTACCGCTCTTGTTCTATGTTTGTTCGATTATTCCATTTCATCTTGGTATGGTGGTATCCAAAAGCAGATGAGCAAAAGCCTGCCAATTGCTCAAAACAAGGTTATAAGATTCATTCTAAATAAAGATTCCAGGTACCATGTATGTGTAAATGATTTTAAAACTCTCAATTTTCTGAATATCCACAACAGAGCCAAACAACTCAGGTTAAACCATGTTTTTGATATTTTTAATGAAGTTGGTCCAGAATATCTTAGGTCTCATTTTACTAGAATTTCAAGTGTGCATCAACACAGTACTAGAACCAGTGTGCAAAATTTCCAAGTTCCCAAATCCACCACCATCATTTCTGGCTCTTTTTATTATAATGCCATTAAGGATTGGGCTAGCTTACCATGTGCAATAAAATCTATTCCTTCTAAGGCAATTTTTAAGAAATCTGTAAAAACGCATCATCTTAACCAAATCAATTGTTAATAGTTTTTAAATATTTTAATATTTTGTATCAATTTTAAATATGTATACAGTGTCTGTTGATGTATTTGTTGTATTTTTGTTTTTCCTTAGGACCCCTTCGGAAATAAGCCTTCGGGCTTAAAGGGTATCCTGTTTGTATCTCCCCCAATTTTGTGTGGTTTTGTAATTTTAAGTGTATCTTAAGATTCTTTATATTTATTATCATTGTCATTGTTATATTTATATGTGGAGATACCGAAATAAATCAAATTTAAATCAAATCAAAATATGGCTGGTTTGGTCCATAAAATTAACAAACATTTTAGACAATAAATGTGTGTCATTATGCTACTGTGTCTTAGTGCACAAGATTATGATCTGCTTATTTTTGTTTTTTTATTATGCCACACATAATTGTCTGGTAGATTCCCATGTCTGTGCACGGAAATCCACCAAGAAAATGTCTTACATGAGAATATATGGCGATCAAATAAGACAATGTTAGAGATAAAACGTAGATACCACAGACGCTAAATTTAAATATCCAGCATGTAACATAATGTCCTCATTAATATTTCACTTAGACCATGTTTTGTTATGGAAATCTGTGTATTTGTTAAATTGTAGTACATAACAATACATTAATGTACATATTATATGCAAATATCTCGAAAAAGTAAACAATTTGAGGTGTGACAGTATGTGGTCCAGGCGACAAAACAAAAGCACTTGTTTGCCCTATCCTGTTTTTTTAATAAAATTTGGGATACAAATTTTCTCAGGGTGATTCCAATTATAGTAATGTAATTGAATTATTTTGACAATTTTGAAACATTTTTAGAATTTTGGAATGTCATCTACTGACACCTGCAGCATGGAAAGTTTGAAACAAGATTAATTTTCAATGATACATAGTTTTTGAAAAAGTACTTTTGAAAAAGTTTGTACTTATTACTTAATGTATTTCTCAGGGTGATTCCAAATATGGTAATAATGCCATTTAATTATTTTGGCACTTTTGAAACATTTTGTGAAATATTGGAATGTCGTCTGCAGACGCCTGCCGCGTGGAAAGTGTTATACAAGATCAATTTTCAATGATACATAGTTTTTGAAAATGAAGTAGTATTTTTGAAAATCAGAAAAAAAGGATTTGAACTATTTTGCTCTATGTCTCAAAATAATCCTGGCTGACAAGAGATACCTAAGATAGGTGGAACAGCCTGTTCTACAGGCAATCAGACACCTCAGGTTGTGTAGGTCGGTCAGGCTTTTGAGAAGGATTGGATTGTTTTCTCAAATATTTGTAGATATTATGAATTAATGTTAAATATTGAATTAAATTAAATTAAGTTTATTGTTGTACTGAAAAGGAATTGAAATAAATTAGCACAAGTTGTATATAAATGGTACATTTTTGTATGCTTAGAATGTTAGAAGAGCTCTCATTGAATTGCACAGTAAAGTATATGTGTTGTTGTATTGAAAAGGAATGGAAATAAATGTACACACAATTATGTACCAGACTATCTAGAGGTTGTCACTTTTATTTTTTTCAAATACTGTTAGATATTATCAATTGATATTAAATATTGTATTTACCTCATACATTACTGTAGAATTAAGAACATTTGTGACCAGTGTTTAAATTAAGTGGTAATCCGAGCTTCCTGAAGCCCAAAAATGCTGGCGTATAACCTATATATTTCAATGCAGGTTATCCGTCGGATGACCATACTTTTTGAATATTTGTACTGTAATTACTTTGGTAGATATTATAAATTGATGTTAAATATTGTACTTACCCCGGTATTGCATACATAACTGTAGAATAGGGCGGGGCGTAAATAGGGAAGGTATTTTGTTCAAATCAGCCATGGTCAAAATGTATTCCACTTGACTATTGTAGAATTAAGAACATGTGTGACTCATCACATTGAAACAGACCATGTGTCACTGCAGGGGGGTAACTAACCCCCCCCCCCCCCCCCCCCCCTGCCAGAAGGCTTTCCACCATCCCCCCCCCCCCCTCAAATGAAATGATAAGCTTTATAATGCATATAAACAAGACCCTAGTTATGCCAGTGGGTGTTAGTAAGGTCACAGGGGAAAAAACCAGCGGGGGCACTCAACTTTTTTGGGGGTAGGGGTGTGCTGCCCAGGGTCTCAAAAAGGGGGGCTACAGAACTGAACTGAGAGGATTTTATGATGAAAAATATGGTCTTAGGAACTGATTTTTTTTCAAAAAAGTAGGTCTTGAGAACTGGCCTATAGTTCAATTTTGATTAGCAAGAACGCAAATTTTTATTTTTTGTTGTTTTAGAACGCAAAATTTTCGAAGAATTGGGGCTTTGGAACGCAAAATTGCACGTTTTTTGAATTTTCAATAAAATTGAGGTCTTAAAGAACTGATGCAGGCTCAAAAGGGGCTCATAAGAGCTAGCAGCAGAGGGTGAAAAAGGGGGTCTTCAGCGCGGCACATACCTATACCCTTTTCCAATGTCAGTGCCCCCCCCCACCCCACCGGGAAAAAACTGTTCTACAAACGGACCTCAAGTAAGGTCGGTCGGTCAGGCGAAATTAAATGAATTTATGAACTCTCAGTAAGGCTGCAGAAAATCCTCCTTCCCTGTTCAATTTCATTAAAGTAATTCTACGGGCCGATTGATCTCCCTGGTTGCATTGGTCATTCTTATAAAGTGGGCGTGGTTTGGATGTTAACAGGCAATTTGATTGGTTTTTTGGCTGACACTCACTATATAAGATGAGACAATGGTATATAGTTTAGGGCGCGCTTTCCATTCTAATAATAATACCTTTAGTGCATATGGTCATCGCGTTAGGGTGCCCTACACAAAGTCCCAGGCGTATGCGTTGTGCATATAATGCAGTGTTGGGGGTAAGAACAATATTAATTCAAAGCAGGAAGTTGGTAAACAGCTGGCTGGATTTTGCCAATTTTATAAAGGGGGAAAATAACCAATAAACTAAATAAGAATGAGAATCAAATATAGTTTGTAGCTGTTTTTCTATATACTGGTATTATAATGTATAGGCTGTACCATATTTGGAGTTGTGAATGGTCGCCACAGGGGGCCATACAATACGACACAAATATGGTGAATTATATTGATGAAGATGAATAAAGTGTCAATGAGCGTGTTTCTACTGGGGCACTGCGAAGTTAACAGCAAGATTTAACGGTAAGATATACTGATCAGTTATTAATCCCCCTGTTTCTACTCGCGAAAAGTTACCGCTAATTTTATCGATCCTAGTAGATGGGCCACAACATTTGACCTTTTGTTATACCAAACAATGCCGCCCCACCTCAAAAAGACTGCCTCGCAATGCGGCCTCGCAATGCGTATCAATCCAGCGTGACACGGATCACTGAACTTAACGTTAAGAATAAACAGCTGGCTGTTTCTGATGGGAAAGTTACCGTTTTACCGGTAACAAACCTGGTTTGTGAAGGATTTTGTAATTAACGTTATCAGGCTGTTTCCACTGGGCAAACTTATCGGTAATTAACGTTAAGTTCCCCAGTAGAAACACGCTCATTATCTGTGAGAGATTATATCTACTAGTAAACAAATTGGGATTTGTTTTACTTGAGTGATTCCATTGCCAAACAATTGAGAAGGTTTTTTTGAGTCAAAATTGTCAGACTACTCACCATAGGAGTACATTGGCTATAATGAGGTTGATTTATTATTCATGAGCTTTTTCCAATGGGAGATTTGTATGGGAATTTGAATAAGGCATGTTTTCTTCAATTCCATGGAATTGCATGAGCAGTTGTTGTAGGAAACATGATGAGAAAAAGTTCAGTAACACATTTATGCAACTCATAGTGAAATATTGCACCATAAGTAAGTGTCCTAATACTTCGACTAAGGTAAATAGTTAGATTGCAATGCTTAGGGGGAAGTCCCTTATTATTCATTTCCGTAGATCAATCAGGCAAGCACAATGTTACAACATTTATTATGACGAGCGAGCCAAATAAACATCATTTCTTCGATACATTCTCAAAGTCAATCAAAAGCACATTGCGGATTGACTACTTTGGATCATTACTGTGCACACATCACTGGAAAATATCACAGGAAAATACAATAGACCATTTAAAACGCCTGGTTGTGAGTTGTTTTGCTATTTAAACGACTTTTTCCTAAGTGAATTTAAGTTTGATTTCTAAGAAACCACATACTGTAATCAAAGTGAGGATGAATTTGAGGCTTCAACATCTTCAAGTTGCTGTTCTACTAGTTGTGACCGTAGCACACTTTCAGTGGTTTACTGCTGCTCACCATGAAGACATCTGTGGGGAAGAGATATTTGCATTCAAATGTCCAAGCAATTCTAATGTGTCTGATCCCAATGTATGCTGTGTTGAGCAAATCTACAAACATGATACTACTGAGTATACTGAAGTGTCCGCGTCTATAGGTGAGTACAGTCCTGAGTTAAGATCGAGTCTATCTACCAGATATTGTAAAGCATATGAGGCAATCAAAATTAAAAAACCATAGAATATAGGGATCAGGGTTGTCGCTATACTAGGCAGCATCGGTCAGCAGTTACCGGCACTCGGCTAAAACAAGGACTCTGGGGAATTTAAGACCTTTCCAACCAGCAAAAAAATGATGAATTGGTCCATTTGGTTCCTTAAAACAGCTGCAAAAAGGAATCTTATCATCTAAGAAGTACTTCTATGCATAATATTTGTAAAATATAGCCGGCACTAAATTTTGGCTAGTGACAACTCACTACCATACCCATGTTTAAATTTAGACACTTTTCAGCGTGTTTAAGTTTTAAACATATTTTCACAACAATTGCGACACCCCATGACCTATAGCATAGCACTGGTAACTAATTATAAATTAAGATCCTTATTAGTATTTCATTTATTCTGATCAAAAGTAACCAAATAATATGTTGCCTGTCACAGGATAAAATCCAATTTATTTTGAAATTCAAGTCACACAAAAATTACCGTTTCAGTTTGTAATCCTGTCATGTATGCATGTGGATATAAAACATAGGTTTTTAATTGTATGGGGTCACTTAGGGGTCAATCAAGGTCATTTAGGTGACCAATTTCTACTTGGTTCAACATTTTTATTTGAGCGTCTTTGCAGTGTTGTGACGCATTCAACCATAGAGTTTTACAACATTAATATTGAGACAAACATGAGATCCAAATAAAAAGTGCAAAAGTTGCAACAGTATGCCTGTGCATGGTGACATTGACTTGGATTCAAATAATTTAAAGACAGCTCCACAATGCATCACATTTTCGCAAAACGCTGTAAATCTAGTCCCCGATTCATATCGGTCGGTTCCCATGCATAAAATCATGGGTTCATGGCGCCATCATTATAGCTCTTAGATTCTTGTTTACATAAATGAATTAAAGTTCTCAGTGTACCTTTTTCTGATTTCTAAAAACCTAAGAGCTCGACTAGTAAACAAATACTCAAAGTTATTGGCAAACCAAAAAGACAGCCGGGGAACCATACATTTTCCTGATACATGTCATGCGTGACAGAAAGCCACGATATCAATATCTCTGAGTACGAAGGTCACTGATATATCGATCGTAATATTGGTTCGAGTATCAATATAAGGGGAAATCCAAATGCATCGTGGGAAAAAATCTTGAGTTGGTGCAATGCATTGTGGGTGCAACCTTAAAATCTCCTTTGACTTGGATTAGTCTGTCACAACGCCGAGACCTGGTACTCATGTGTTTCATTGACTTTGTATAATTACCGCACCTTATCTCTTAGCTGTGTGGAGGACAACCAAACATATAATATATTGTTGAATAGATGGGAAACGGTATATTGTCAAGCTATCGAAACTATACGTTTCTTCTTCAGGACGAAATATACATAGAACTGAAAACGATGTACAACCATAGAAGGAATATGAAATCAATAGTGTCAAAATGACAAAAAAGGGTGGAATTACCAATCACGTATGTTGAGACCATTGGGTTGGAAAGTGTTAAGTGTTTTGATCCAGAATTGTTCTCTGAGTTGATGGCGGAATTTAGCTTGGTTACCTAGGCATTCGATAACTGTGACATTTAGAGTATTAACGCTTTCCACGCGGCCATTACTTTTACCATACACAAAACAGATTTTTCATAAACCTTTCGCAATTTTCAAAATCTATCCCAAGTATTATTCAACCAATATTAGGGATGTTTGTACTTATGTCAATGCATTTCTCATGGTGATTCCAAATATGGTATTGAAATTCAATAATTTTGACATTTTTGAAACATTTTGTGAAATTTTGGAATGTCGTCTGCAGCTGCCTGCCGCGTGGAAAGTGTTAAGGTTATGATTGGGGAGGGAAAGGTATAGTTTCGATAGCTTGACGATATACCGTTTCCCATCTATTCAACAATATATTTTTACTTCATGGGAATGCATCTTTCGAGATCCGGTATGATTATGACTGTTAGGCTGATTTACCTCACCATTATAAACATATAATATAATGTTTAACATTATAACATATAATGTATGGTAGGCCTACTCATCAATTGCAAAGTGTCCATTTTGTATTTAAGAAAATACAAAATTTAGGTGTTTTCTACCTCAAAAATTGCTGATTTTTCCCTCTCCTTTTCTCCAGGTGTAACATTGAAACATATCTTCTTGGGTTTCACGCCCAAAGTTGATGCTGGTGTAGAATTTATCAACAGTAAAACATCCAACATTACATTTGCAAGTGAGACATACTTTTGCACTGAAGAAGGACATCTATTATGTAGTTACTATGAGCTGAGGCGTGAAAACGAGACTTGGCATAAGTCTGCAATGAAGCATGACCCCATGACAGAAGAATCATGCTTTACATATCATCAGTGTGATTTGCCATCAGACGATGAGTTCATCTTGAACATAAAAAAGAGTTTACGGTTATTTGCTGGTCTCATCATAGCGGGTGTTATACTTATACTCATTTTAATTTGTACATGTATCATATGTGCTATTTGTGCTATTTGTCTCTGAGAAGCTCTGTTTTCCTGATGGCTGGAGAGGGCAAAGGGAACACCTATTTATAAATCAGGGGATAAATCAGATGTTCGTAACTATAGGCCAATTTCAGTGCTGCCAATAGTGTCTAAAATCATTGAAAGAGCTGTTCATAACCAACTGTATAAGTATGTAAGTAACTAAGGGGATTCTTTCAAGTGCTCAATCTTGTTTTCGTGCAAATCACTAAACAACAACAGCAACTCTAATGTACAAGATTTTATTCTCAATAATATGGATATGTCACAGGTGCCTTTTTCTTGATTTAAAGAAAGCATTTTATACTGTTAACCATAAAGTGCTAATTGATCAATTAAAAAGGTATGGTGTTGATGGCAATGAGCTTTTATGGTTTAAATCTTATCTCAGTAATAGATTACAGGCAGTAAATGTTAATTCTAATATTTCAGAGTTTGAGCATATAAATATTGGTGTTCCACAAGGCTCAATATTAGGACCTCTGTTATTTATTTTATTGTAAATTGTTTACCAAATGCTGTAAATTCGTCGCTGTTCTGACATACCGGCACATCACTTTACTTATTTCTGTTGTGATGTGCCGGTATGTCAGAACAGCGACGAATTGTAAAACTATAATGTATGCTGATGACACCACTTTACTATTTATTAGATCAAAATGTAATGATGAACTGTCAACATCATTGACATCAAACCTTGATCTAGTTGTTAATTGGTTGAAGGCAAACAAACTTACATTCAATATCAATAAGACTAAAGTAATGCTATTTGGTACCAGACACATGTTAGATAGGTTTAATGATAAAATCCAGAGTTTTACTTAAATCAGTATCGATAAAGTGCTCGACCACATGGGAGAATAATAATAATGATTGTGAGTAAACTTTTTACATTTTATTCAAGACAAATTTGTTTCGTATGGGCTTTCGCCCCCCCCCCCCCCTCGTCCGTTGAATAATAAATAATGATAAACATGATTACAACCAGTAGAATAGCGCGATGCGCACGCAAGCGGGTGTTGCGTATACGCTGGATTACGCTGAATACGCATGCGTACAAAATAAGATGCGTATAATTTTAAAATGCCAAGTACAAAGCCAAATTTATCTGAGGTTGCATAGCAGATGCTTTTTTATGCCTACAACCGCTAACTCATTCCTGTTGTTAAGGGTGGACATGTGAGGTTTATATATTATGAAATACTTTTCAGTTAGACAAAGGTTACATCTTTTTGTAGATGTCGAATAGGCCTTACTGTGGGCAAGTATCTTCCATTTTAAACAGTATGGAACATTGTTGTCATTGAGTGTCCAAATGTACTGACTGAGGGTTGTAGCGTTCCTCTGTTTCACATTACGGACACACGAGCAGTTTCCGTATGAATATTTGAAAAAATACCTAAATTCAGTAAATTATCACTTAATATGGCAAGATGTGTATTGCTTGTTATATTATATAACAATAGAATAATAACAAATATTCATGTGATCTGGTGAGGAAAAATGGTAAACCAGTGCATTAAAGATATTTGGATGCATTCAAAACATATATTATTATATCCATCATGCTTCTATATATCATCTTTCATTACCAAGTCGCATGCATAAGAGCTGAAGCAGTAATTTCAATTGCTTGAATTCAATATAAATGTATCAAATTAAAAATAAATTATGCAATATTTTTAAATATTTTTACACAGAAAACGGTTCTCAACAATAATAATTATTGATCAGATTAAATGACAATACTATAATAATAGGATCTCAAGGTATAAGTTACTAGTGCTATGCTATGGGTCATGGGGTATTTATGTGGGTTATTTTGGGCCAAATATAGGTCATACAAGGTCATGTTTTGGACTTTGAAAAAAGAAAATTAAAAAAACTTAAAACTTTTTTTTTAATTTTTAAAAAAATGGGGCGGCCCCAAAGTTAGGGCAGGGCTGTCAACTCTCCCGCATTAGGCGGGAGTCTCCCGCATAGACACTCTTTCTCCCGCACTCCCGCCTAGCATATAAAATCTCCCGCCTCAAAAAGATTACCGTACCTCACTTAAAATGTGTATCAACACCTTTATACTATAGCTTCCGTCGGTACATTTGCGATTTTGACCATGCAATTTTTGTGCGGATTTGAGGAAAACATCATCCCTACTCCCCCCCCCCCCCCCCCCCCCCACCCCCACCCCCACTTATCAGGATTTCAGCTGCTGACGGGGAAAAAATTGTGCGTGTTTAACGATTTTTTTTTTGGAGTCTGTATCTCTCCCTCCCAGCAAATCCCAAAAGTTGACAGCCCTGGTTAGGGGCGGGCGGTCGAGGACAACATAACAATTTTTTTTTTTTGCCTAGGCAAAAATATTGTGCGCTAATACGTTATGCATGCTGTGTCACCATATATTTTGTCAGCTTTGGCCCAAGCCCAAGACATGTTATTCAAGTGAAATATTACATTTTTACACTTTCCACATGGCTATTGGTTTTACCAAATACAAAAAGAGATTTTTCAACAGATTTGTCAGAAACCTTTCCCAACTTTCAGAGTCTATCTCAAGGATTACTGAACCAATACTAGGCATGTTTGTACTTATTTTAATGCATTTCTCATGGTGATTCTGAATATGGTAATGGAATTCAATTATTTTGACATTTTTGAAACATTTTGTGAAATTTTGGAATGTCGTCTGCAGACGTAGACACCTGCCGCGTGGAAAATGTTAAGTTTCTGATGTGTCATATCAAAAGGGACATCATGTGTAATACTTAGTGAAATAATTTGACAATATCTTACACAAAATATTAAACACACTTTCCATGCGGCTATTAGTTTTACCATTTCAAAACAGATTTGTCAGAAACCTTTCCTAACTTTCAAAGTATAGATGAGGTGACCTATGATGTCATGTATTTACAAATGGGACACCCTCTGTTGTTTTTCCCTCCAGGCAGAATATACAGTAAAGTTAATGAAGACAACATGAAATTTCTCTCTAATGAATTGTAAAACTCATTTAGTTTTAGTTTTTTTTGTGAAATGCGATAGCTTATAGCATTCCTAAGCAAGTTTAAAGACAGTTTTGATAACAATTTGCTGTGACACCACAATCTAGTTAAAAAACCTGATCTGGCCTATGTAAACCATAGGAACTCTTGCCCGGTGTGTTTTGTCTCAAACCAACAGAGGGCATCCTAAATGTCAACAAATGTCACCTCATCTATATCTCAAGGATTGAACCAATACTAGGAATTTGTAATTATTTTGGCATTTTGAAACATTTTGTGAAAGTTTGGAATGTTGTCTGCAGACGCCTGCCGCGGGGAAAGTGTTAAACCCCGTGTTAAACAAGCTTAATTTTCAATGATACATAGTTTTTGAAAAATAAAAGAAGTTCTTTTGAAAATCGGAAAAGAGGATTTGAATTATTTTGCTCAATATCTCAAAATAATCCTGGCTGACAAGAGGTACCTAAGATAGGGGGAACACCCTGTTCTACAGGCAATCGGACCTCTCAGGTTGGGTTGGTCGGTCAGGCTTTTGAGTATAATTGGTTTATTTTGTCAAATATTGGTAGATATTATGAATTAATATTAAATATTGAATTGAATTAAATTAAGTTTATTGTTGTACTGAAAAGGAATTGAAATAAATTAGCACAAGTTGTATATAAATGGTACATTTTTGTATGCTTAGAATGTTAGAAGAGCTCTCATTGAATTGCACAGTAAAGTAAATGTATTGTTGTATCGAAAAGGAATGGAAATAAATTTACACACAATTATGTACCAGACTATCTAGAGGTTGTCACTTTTATTTTTTTCAAATACTGTTAGATATTATCAATTGATATTAAATATTGTATTTACCTCATACATTACTGTAGAATTAAGAACATTTGTGACCAGTGTTTAAATTAAGTGGTAATCCGAGCTTCCTGAAGCCCAAAAATGCTGGCGTATAACCTATATATTTCAATGCAGGTTATCCGTCGGATGACCATACTTTTTGAATATTTGTACTGTAATTACTTTGGTAGATATTATAAATTGATGTTAAATATTGTACTTACCCCGGTATTGCATACATAAATGTAGAATTAAGAACATGTGGGACTCATCACATTGAAACAGACCATGTGTTACTGCAGGGGGTAACTATAGGGGAAGGGGCATTGTCCCCCCCCCCCCCCCTTGCCAGAAGGCTTGCACCACTCCCCCCGCCCCCCTCAAATGAAATGACAAGCTCTATAATGCATATTAATAGCACATACACAGCCAATCCAGAATTCCACAAATTTCACTTATTGTACAGCTTCAGAATGCTGTAAATTTGACATCGTAAATAACCTGATTAATTACAGCGCTGTAATTATTAGCCAGCTTGGTGTGTGTGTGTTTAGTAGATGATTGTCTAAGTCTGGGTGAGCGAGAGGTGTCCTACTGTGAAAGTGGTGTGTATCTGGTGTGTAGGGTAGAGCTCTGCCACATAAATCATCACTAAAATAGTCACTGTCGATGAGTGCTATTAATTCCTTATACTAACAAGACCTTAGTTACGCCACTGGGTGTTAGTAAGGTCACAGGAAAAAAAAACTGTTCTACAAACGGACCTCTCAGGAATAGGTTGGTCGGTCAGGTGAAATTAAATGAATTCATGAACTCTCAGTAAGGCTGCAGAAAATCCTCCTTCCCTGTTCAATTTCATTAAAGCGATTCTACGGGCAGATTGATCTCCCCCGATTGCATTGGTCATTCTTATAAAGTGGGCGTGGTTTGGATGTTAACAGGCAATTTGATTGGGTTTTTTTATCGATCCTAGTCGATGGGCCACAACATTTTACCTTTGTTATACCAAACAATGCCGCCCCACCTCAAAAAGACTGCCTCGCAATGCGTATAAATCCAGCGAGACACGGATCACTGAACTTATCGTTAAGAATAAACAGCTGGCTGTTTCTGATGGGAAAGTTACCGTTTATTACCGGTAACAAACTTGGTTTGTGAAGGATTTTGTAATTAACGTTATCAGGCTGTTTCTACTGGGCAAACTTACCGGTAATTAATGTTAATTTCCCGAGTATAAACACGCTCATTATCTGTGAGAGATTATACCTAGTAAACAAATTGGGATTTGTTTTACTTGAGTGATTCCATTGCCAAACAATTGAGAAGGTATTTTTGAAAGGAAGTCAAAATTGCCAGACTAATCAACATAGGAGTAGGGGAGAGCGGGGCTAGTCCATCCTCGGGGCCAGTCCGCCCAACACGTGTTTCTCATCACGTGACTGTTGAAAAAGTATCAGACTGGTGTAATTTGGTTGCACCGGTCATAGCAAAGTTTAACTATTAAAACTTCAGACCCGGATACATCTCCCATAAGGATTTATCTTGAATAATTGTTTTTGAATAATTAAGTAAAATTATTTGTCATTACAAATATTGCATTAATCTAGAGACATCACAGCGATGTTACTAACTTTTATAGTCATTCAAAAGGTAAGGGCTTTGCCTAACATATTATGCAGTTAAAAACTTCCCAGTCCGTGTTTAGTAGGTATACCATGAGATTTACAAAAAAAATGAGCCCTGAGGCGAGTTCGCCCAATTTCGCCGGGGCGGGTCTGCCCATGCCCAATTACACGCTAAGAAGGGGGCGGACTCGCCCCAACATAATAAATGGACACATGATGTGTCCATTTCATATGTTGGGGCCACATGGCCTAATTTGTCATCGTTGTGTCTAGTTGACTTTTAATCAATCTTTACATGGAATAACTGATAGTTTTTGACTTTTTTTGACTGCCCCGGCGTGAGTAGTGTGGGGTAAGTCCGCCCTGTTGGTTATTTTCCTTACTCCTACACTTACTAAAAGTTCTAGAGTGCTGAAACTATGGGGGCATGTAGCTTAGAAACATAGCTTTCATTGGGAAGTAGGATAGCTTTCCAACTTGTAAAATAAGCCGCTAGGCAAGCCTGAAAATTAGAGGGCGGACTAGCTCTGCTCTCCCCTACATTGGCTATAATGAGGTTGATTTATTATTCATGAACTTTTTCCAATGGGAGATTTGTATGGGGCTTTGAAGAAGGCACGGTTTTCTTCAATTCCATGGAATTGCATGAGCAGTTGTTGTAGGAAACATGAATGAGAAAAGGTTCAGCAACACATTTATGCAACTCATAGTGAAATATTGCACCCTAATTAAGTGTCCTAATTACTTCGACTAGGTAAATAGTTAGATTGCAATGGGGGAAGTCCTTTATTATTCATTTCCGTAGTTCAATTAGGCAATTAGCACCATGTTAAATAAATGTCATTTCTTCGATACAAGCTCAAAGTCAATCAATTGACTACATCACCCTACTTTGGATCATCACTGTGCACACGTCACTGGAAAATATCACAGGAAAATACATAGACCATTTAAAACGCCTGGTTGTGAGTGGTTTGCTATAAAAACAACTTTGTCCTAAGTGAATTTAAGTCTGATTTCTAAGAAACCACATACTGTAATCAAAGTGAGGATGAATTTGCGGCTTCAACATCTTCAAGTTGCTGTTCTACTAGTTGTGACCGTAGCACACTTTCAGTGTTTTACAGCTGCTAACCATGAAGTCGACATATGTGGGGAAGAGATATTTGCATTCAAATGTCCAAACAATTCTAATGAGTCTGATCCCAATGTCTGCTGTGTTGAGCAAATCTACAAACATGATACTACTGAGTATACTGAAGTGTCCGCGTCTATAGGTGAGTGAAGTCCTTTGGTTAGATACAGAGTCTACCATAGGACATGTGCATAATAATTTTAGTAGCATAATGGGGCAATTAAGATACAAATAAAGGGTTCAACAAAAGAAAGTATACCACTTTGTTTACGTCATTTTGAGTAACTTTCAATTTGTTTTTGACCAAACAGGCTAGATAGGCATTTAGATGAATCTTTTAAGCATAATTTGATACCAAATTTGCCCCCTAACAACAAAAATAAACCATGATTAGCACCATTTAAAGGAAAATATCCCATTTTCAAAAGTCGCATTTCCAATACACAGCACGAGAAGATTTGGTTAATCTGTCCATGTTCTCCCCATCCATTTACATTCCTTTACATTCAAATCCTTCACCCATGCATCAGTTTACATTTGAATTAGCCCGCGCATTAAGGGATATGCGCGGTGATCAGTACGGGATAAATACGGCATATGTGTGTGTTAACAATTGGGCCTTTCTTCTCGTGCTGTGTATTGGAAATGCGACTTTTGAAAATGGGATATTTTCCTTTAAATGGTGCTAATCATGGTTTATCTTTGTTGTTAGGGGGAAAATTTGGTATCAAATTATGCCTAAAAGATTCATCTAAATGCCTATCTAGCCTGTTTGGACAAAAACAAATTGAAAGTTACTCAAAATGACATAAACAAAGTGGTATACTTTCTTTTGTTGAACCCTTTACAATGGAATAGGGATCCGGGTTGTCACTACACTAGGCAGCATCGGCCAGCTGTTATACCGGCACTCAGCTAAAACAATGACTCGGGTGAATTTCAGATTTTTCCAACCAGCACAAAAATTATAAATTGGTCCATTTTGTTCCTTAAAACAGCTGCAAAAAGCCATCTTATCATCTAAGAAGTACTTCTATGCATAATATTTGTAAAATTTAGCCGGCACTAAATGTTGGCTAGTGACAACCCTGACTACCCCCATACAGTACCCATGTTTAAATTTAGACACTTTTCAGTGTGTTTAAAGTTTTAAACATATTTTCACAACAATTGCGACACCCCATGACCTATAGCATAGCACTGGTAACTAATTATAAATTAAGATCCTTATTAGTATTTCATTTATTCTGATCTTAAGGTCTTAAGTATGACTTTGGAGGGCCAGTTTCTGTGTAAATATATAATTTATTTGTAAAGCAACAACATTTTAGTATACAGGGTGTATCAAAAAAATTAGGACTCTGTTCATGATGGTGTAATTATTATTATAATCATTGGACCATGACCAATTTAGTCTCAATTTAAAGCCCAATTAATTATCATGATATCCTGAAAATATGAGATCAATCCGATCAAAAATAAGAAAACTAGCGAACTTTGTGTAAACCATGTCATTTACTGGTTTGTACAATGGGAATTCACACAGGAACAGTTTGTGCAATGGGAATTCACACAGTAACAGTCGAGTAACATGAAAGTGCTCGATTTGTAACTCAATGAACCATCCACAATGGGTTATAGAACTATTTAACAAAACTGTTTTAATTTGCACTGAATATGTATGCATCTGTTTTGCGGATTTTTTTAGCCTTGCAGTATTGATTTGTGCCAGAATTAAATGGATTACCAAACTAAACTTTGCTATTGACTGATAGATTATTTACTATATTGACAATAATATTATAACGTATTGAAACGTAAACCATGTTATTTACTGGTCTATACATGTACATGTAGATCCCATTGTACAAACCAGTAAATGATATGGTTTGCGCAAAGTACGCTAGTTGTCTTATTTTGCATCGGATTGATCTTATATTTTCAGGATATCATAATAATTAATTGGGCTTTACTTTGAGACTAAATTGGTCATGGTCTGATGATTATAATAAGAATTACACCGTCATGAAACAGAGTCCTAATTTTTTTGATACACCCTGTATATTTACATTTTGTTAACCAAATAATGGCAATAGATGTGTTTCCTGTCACAGGATAAATTTCAATTTATTTTGAAATTCAAGTCACACACAAATTACCATTTCAGTTTGTCATCCTGTGATGAATGCATGTGGATATAAAACATAGGTTTTTAATTGTATGGAGTCACTTAGGGGTCAATCAAGGTCATTTAGGTGAATAATTTCTACTTGGTTCAACATTTTTATTATTTGAGCGTCTTTGCAGTGTTGCGATGCATTCAACCCCGGGGGGTACTCGGATTTGGTTTGGTCGGGATGTGCCGCTGGAGATTCAAAACCCATACCCATTTTTAGGGGTGATTTTTGAAAAATCGGTACCCATTTTTAGGGGTTCTGCTTCATTTTAGACCAAATTTTTGCAAATTATCAGGAAAATAGACAAAATTTTCGCGAAAATAGACACAAATTTCGCGAAAATAGACCCATTTGTAAAAAGTGACCCCATTATTAGGGATTTCCAGCACAAAATCATACACCATGTTTAGGGATTTTGTGCCCAAAAAGCTACCCATTAGAGCGGCACACCCCCTACCGTCTTGGGTGAGTACCCCCCCCCCCCCCCCCCCGGGATTCAACCATAGAGTTTTACAACATTAATATTCTGAGACAAACATGAGCTCCAAATAAAAAGTGCAAAAGTTGCAACAGTATGCCTGGTGACATTGACTTGGATTCAAATAATGTAAAGACAGCACCACAATGCATTGCATTTTTGCAAAATGCTGTAGATCTGGTCCCTGATTCATATCGGTTCCCATAAGGAAAAAAAAGAAATGTTGTGTTGCCCTCAAGTGCCAAAAATTTAAATACGGGTCGGTCGGTCGGTCGGAATTTTTTTTTTAAATTTTTTTTAATTAATTTGTTTTGGGCTGAAAAATATATGGTTTATGTCAAGACAAAATTGGTATATGCCTATGTCAATTTAACTAATGTTTCTAGTGTGACAATAGTCTAAAAACATTTATTTAGGCTTATTTATTCATTTCCAGCAAGAAATAGTAACATTTAGACACTTTTAATCAAATTTAAATCTAAAAAAATTTAAAAAAATAAAAAAATGTGACCCTAGTTTTTACGATTTTAGGGTCGGTCGCTGAGGGCAACACAACTCTTTTTTGTTGTTGGCCTAAACATATGCACAAAATCATGGTTTCATGGCGCCATAATTGTATGAGCTCTTAGATTCTTGTTAACATCAATGAATTAAAGTTCTCAGTGGTCCTTTTTCTGATTTCTAAAACCTGTAAGAGCTCGACTAGTAAACAATTACTCAAAATTATTGGAAAACCAAAAAGACAGGGGAACCATACATTTTCCGATGTCATGCGTGACAGAAAGCCACGATATCGATATCTCGGAGTACGAAGGTCACTGATATATCGATCGTATTGATTCGAGTATCAATAAGGGGAAATCCACCAATGCATTGTGGGAAAAAAATCTTGAGTTGGTGCAATGCATTGTGGGTGCAACCTTAAAATCTCCTTTGACTTGGATTAGTCTGTCACAACGCTGAGACCTGGTACTCATGTGTTTCATTGACTTTGTATAATTACCGCACCTTATCTCTTAGCTGCGTGCAGGAGGACAACCAAACATACAAATTATTTGCCTATAATATACCCAGATTTGGTTTGGTTGGGGGTGTGCCGCTGGAGATTCAAAACCCCTACCCATTTCTAAGGGTGATTTTGGAAAAATCGGTACCCATTTTTAGGGGTTTGCTTCATTTTAGACCAAATTTTCGCAAATTATCGGGCAAAAAGACCTAATTTTTGCAAATTTTCACGAAAATAGACCCATGTCTAAGGATTTTTCAGTTGAAAAGACTACCCATGGCTAAGGATGTCTCATGAAAAAACGACCCACTGGATAATGGTACTCATCAATTGCAAAGTTTCCATTTTGTTTAAGAAAATACAAATTTAGGTGTTTTCTACCTCAAAAATGGCTGTTTTTTTCTCTCCTTTTCTCCAGGTGAAACATTGAAACATATCTTCTTGGGTTTCAAGCCTGAAGTTGATGCTGGTGTAGAATTTATCAACATTTACACAACCAACATTACTTTTGCAAGTAAGACATACTTTTGCACTGAAGAAGGACATCTATTTTGTAGTTACTACGAGCTGAGGCGTGAAAACGAGACTTGGCATAAGTCTGCAATGAAGCATGACCCCATGACAGAAGAATCATGCTTTACATATCATCAGTGTGATTTTCCATCAGAAGATGATTTCATCGCCTTGAAAATAACTAAAAAAAAGAGTTGGATATTGACTGGTGTTATCATATCGGGTCTCGTACTTGTGATTATACTAATTTTAATTTGTACATGTTGCATATGTGCTAAAAGTATTTGTCACTGAGAAGCTCTGTTTTCCTGATGACTGGAGAGGGCAAAGGGAACACCTATTTATAAATCAGGGGATAAATCAGATGTTGGTAACTATAGGCCAATTTCAGTGCTGCCAATAGTGTCAGTTTCAGTTTCAGTTTATGTGTCTAAAATCATTGAAAGAGCTGTTCATAACCAACTGTATAAGTATGTAAGTAACTAAGGGGATTCTTTCAAGTGCTCAATCTGGTTTTCGTGCAAATCACTAAACAACAACAACAACTCTACTAGATGTACAAGATTTTATTCTCAATAATATGGATATGTCTCAAGTGCCATTTTTCTTTTAATTTAAAGAAAGCATTTTATACTGTTAACCATAAAGTGCTAATTGATAAATTAAAAAGGTATGGTGCTGATGGTAATGAGCTTTTATGGTTTAAATCTTATCTCATTAATAGATTACAGGCAGTAAATGTTAATTCTAATCTTTCAGAGTTTGAACATATAAATATTGGTGTTCCACAAGGCTCAATATTAGGACCTCTGTTATTTATTTTATTGTAAATTGTTTACCAAATGCTGTAAATTGTAAAACTACAATGTATAGGGTGACCCAAAAAAATGTTAACACTCCGGGCACATACGATATCTTAAAAGGACAGGAACACACGGGTCTAATCTTGATGTATTATGAAAGCTGGGTAAATAAGCTTTCATTTGCATTTTATTGCGTTCCAATTGGTTATTTAGAACGGGAGATATGCTTCAGCAAACATGAGGTAGCAAACTCGGCTTGGTCCAATCCTCTCAGTATGAAAGTAAAGCTTTTAAAATGCATGAAGCAAGAAGCAACATGATTAAGTCACACACACACATCGAAATATATAGAAAGTGTCCTTGAAATGGTGAAAAAAGGGGGGTTATTTTCAGTCAAAATGTCCTCGTTTTTGTGCGAAAAGGGGGTCAAATTAGCAAAATTGTCCGCGAAACGCCGTCAAAAAGGGGGGTAATTTCAAGATCCTGGAACGATCATGTGTTACCCCACTGAATACGAAGAGAGAACACCGGGAGCACAATGCACACACACAAAGTCTGCCACTGGGAGCATTACACCAGTGAACAACAACATATGAAGAGCTGTGTTGCATCAGGGACAATCGAATGGAGGGACAAGAAACTATTGTACTATTATATAAGTATGCGTGTTGCGGGGTACAAATATCATCAGTTGAGCAAGCATACACAATACATTCATGAATGGGCACTGGTACAAATCTCAGCAATCATACTACACGACTCGTTGTGTGTCTTGCTCGATACGATGGACCCGTAGTCGGGTGAAAGCTCGACATGACCGTGAAGTAGGGTACAAATGTGATTTTATTGCTGAAAATCATGGATGAGTAAGTCTAGATTCACACCACCGGGTGCCAAAATGGCACTCTTGGGCAACTTTTTTTTTATTGACGTCTTAAGCCATACACCCTTTATCGATTATGTTATAATAATGACAAATATATTTGCAACACAAACATATCGTGTTTGGTATGAAATTAAAGCAAAGCCTATAGATTCAAATTCAGGCTAATGACGCAATCGTTTTTATCTGAGCATTTTTAGTGTCTTAGCTGTTCTCAATCTGTCAATGTTGTTAGTTTCAAAATATAAGTCTTTGCTACTATTTCCAGCTTATTTTGAATCACTTTACCCGCAATGTTGTGCTATCTCACAGTGTTTCCAAATTAATGGAGGCCTAATGTTGATTTACATATTCATATGTCCTTAAGAAAATCAGTGGAGAAGTAATATAATGAGAACACTGGTAACTGCAGTATAGGGGTTTCTTATGTTCCGAGGGCGGCATTGTGAAGTATTATATACTGTTGCCTTCAACAAGGCACGGTTTTAATTAAACAAAATAACCACAAATAATGAAGACCATAGTCTCAATCTACTTGTATTAAATATTTGAACGTTTTCAAAACAAATCATTATCAGTATGCTGATGTGCCTCTAACTCCAAATATATTACTAACAAGCACCTGATGTGTATGGAGACAGGCATTGATGAAGTTGACAGTTTAATTTGTACCATGGATGAAGTATCACATCTTCAAATTGACAGGCAGGATATATCGTTTTATGTACGTGACATGAAATTACAGGTGACATGAAATTACAGGTGACATGAAATCACAGGTGACATGAAATTACAGGTGACATGACCTGTATGAATACATTTATTATATCATTTTATTCCAGGAGTCAACAGCTTTAATTTGATACCAAACATGATATTTTGTTTATAAGACAAACTATATTTGTCATAATTATAACATTATCGAAAAGGGCGTGGCTTGACGTCAATAAAAAAAATTAAAATATTCTGAATCTAGACATCCTCCCTCATGTATCATTTTCAGCAATAAAATTGCATTTGTACCCTACTTCACGGTCATGTCATAATTGTGAAGATATCCACTTGACTACATACCTGTGCAATTCCTACTGAACTACTATACTCTAGAAATGCAAATATATATCATCAAAGAACATCATTTCCGATTAATTTGGATATTGGAATCAATAGGAACAAAATGTCTATAGTTTAAACTTCCCAGGAAAAATATTAATTACTTTGTTCTAGCATGTTTTCACATTTTTTATAAATCTAAAATTATCACATTTTTCTCAAATATACCGATTATTATTAACACCAGAACGTTATTTTTTGAACAAATCACATATAAATTGTATTCAGTTTGACCTAGGCCCAATTTTTTTGGAAAATTATATTTTGATCATTTTTCGAAAGATTGTAGGGCAACCTTTGAGTTCCTTGAATAAAAACACACCGCAACTACTAGAGCGAACCCGCAACATGCATGTTTGTTTTTTGTTTTTTTGTAATTGAATACGATGATGGAACGATACAATAGGCCGTTTCTAGTCCCTCAATTCGATTGTCCCTGGTTGCATAAAGGCCTACATCCACTTCTACCTGTTACTCATTTTGCATTATTGAATGAATGGCTATTCACGATGTGGAATGTGGTTTGTATTGTTGCCTCAAATGGCGTGCATGGATGCACTAATCCAAGTCATGAAGACAGCCATGGAATATTTGGATTAATTAATCATGCAAAATGAGTAACATGTAGGAGTGGTTTGTAAGCCCTTATGCAAAACAATCTTTTCATATAATGTATGCAGCTCCACTTTGAAAAACACCCCTATATAAAATTAATTATCCTCACATTGGGCACTCCCTGTAGGGCAGTGAGCTTGCCATATATGGTAGTCATGACCTTGGACTATATAACCTTGGTCCAGGTATAAATACTTATCATCCGGTTTTTTAGTTATGACTGTTTTTACCAATTTTCGAAATTTGCTCTGAACTTGAATATACAGGGTGAGTCAAAATAGTCAGGTCCCGATTTCAACAATTTTTTTAACCAGTTAAAATTCAAAAATGAATATATTTATTGACTTGCCTAGCAAGGTGGCATTACTAGCTATAACCTAAATTTTATTTCATTCAAATTGGTTATTCGAAACAGGAGATATGATAATTTTTCTAAATTCTGTGAAATAAAATCTGTTCCAACTTATCTAAGGGATCCCTATAATGGATGTTAACGTTTATCGCGCAACTTTTGAATAAGTCAATCAAAGGCGTGTTGGTATTCACAGCAATTACAATAGGAAAAGAGATTCTATTGTCTTTGCGGTTATATTTTCGTGCAATTAGAGATAGCCTATAACAAACATTATTGAGTTTGAACAAAATGTTGACCAAAGTATTTTGAAACTTGTTATTTTAATCGAACTGATATGAGAGAAGTCTGAGAGAAAACAGATCTTATATCTTTAAACAGTTTGTGCCTTGGCAACTTACCAGGCAAAGTGCATAGTCCATTTTTATGAATATATTTGTGCAATACTGAGTTATATTATAATATATTTAAATACGTTGCATGTAATATCGTTTAATTTATCAGAGATTCAACAACAACAAAAACATGATATTTTGGTATAAATTGCAACAGTTATACAGTGTGTTGTGTTATATGAATAACTAATATTACAGTAATATTAACATCCACCACCAAACTTGGAACACTTTGGATTACGCGTCTTTTCGTAAATATGTTGTAAATCTTGCGTGGAATATGACATTGTCGTGAAAACATCAGCAGGTATGAAGAAGTATGTCTACTCTCATAAACAATGAAAACAATTACCAATTTTGTACAAGAAGTATTTTTCTTGATTTTTTGAAAACGGGACCTGACTATTTTGACTCACCCTGTATTGGGCCAATTTAAATAAACCTAACCTGAGATATTGTACTAAACACTTCAATCCATTTAGTGATACGCTCAGATTTTGCATCTTTGAGTGCCCAATGTGAGGAAAAGACTGAGAATTTAATATGGGTATTTAAGAAATGGAAAAGCTTGTTTAATTTCTAAATCCATCAATATTTGTCAATCAAATTGGGTATACATGTTATATATCTATTACCGATCACTCTTATGATGGGAAAAAAATTGTCGGACATTGCTCATTTGCATATTAATGACTTGAATAGATAATTAGCTCATTTGCATATTTAATGAGCTTATGAAACTAAATTATAGTTTAAAAGATTGGGTATCGTACAGTTAGCCATAATACCTAGTTTGATTGCAATACACCATTCACATCTGGATTTATAACATTTACGCATATTAATTAGCTGGACTTAGTCACTTTTTTTGATTGCGGTCAGTAAACTGGTCAAAATGACCAATTTCACTAGCTTATTTTAGCTTAATGCAATATAATTTTACCATATTTTTTAATTTAACATGGTATATAAATATTCAATCGTTAAAGAAATATGTGTAAATGGTGTTTTGAATGTTACATTATTAACAAATTGAGCTCTCTAAATCCTGATAAATTATATTTGTGGGCATTGTTACTGTTTTTGGCAGGTTTTCGGCCATTTTCCGAGTATCTCAAAACACCGTACCACAAGAATGCATTGACCGATTGTCATAATTCTTTTTGGAAAATAAATCTTTCATTGCAATCTTTCATTTGAATCCAATTTTGTACATGTCTCAATCATTTGAATGTTATGTGTGCTATGCCTAATATTATCAATTGATATTAAAGGCATATTATGTGATCTTTTCCAGAGAGCGCCCTCTATTCATGATTTTTTTTAGAAAATAGATTTTCTTGCAGATTTACATTTCTGATCATAAATCGTACACACATTTCAAGGTACAGAGCGATACGATTCCTAATTACCTCAAAATCATGTTTTTAGTTAGAGTGGATTTAGAGTGAAAATATAAACTGTCGTGTTAACCCGATAGTTTATTTTCACTCTAAAACCATGATTTGATTTTAAAGTAATAGAGAATCATATCGCCCTATGACTTGAAATGTATGTACGATTTATAATCAGAAATGTAAATCTGCAAGAAAATCTGCTTTCAATTTTTTTTCGATGTTGAGGGTGTTCCCTGGAAAGATCCCATAATATACCTTTAAATGTTGTATTTACTTCAAACATTTCTGTAGAATAAGAACATTTGTGACCCATCACATTGAAACAGACCAGGTGTTACTGCAGGGGGGTAACTAGAGGGGAAGGGGCATTCTCCCCCCCCCCCTTTGCCGGAAGGCTTGCACCCCCCCCCCCCCCCCCCCCCCCCCCCCCACCCCACACACTTAAAATGAAATGACAAGCTCTCTAATGCGTATAAACAAGACCCTAGTTACACCACTGGGTGTTAGTAAAGTCACAGGGGGGGGGGGGGAACGTGGGGGCACTCAACTTTTTTGGGGTAGGGGTGTGCCGCCCAGGGTCTCAAAAAGGGCGGCTACAGAACTGAACTGAGTGGATTTTATTATGAAAAATATGGTCTAAGGAACTGATTTTTTCAAAAAAGTAGGTATTGAGGACTGGCCTATAGTTCAATTTTGATTAGCAAGAACGCAAATTTTCATTTTATTTTTGGTTTTAGAACGCAACATTTTGAAGAATGCATGTTTTCTTCAATTCCATGGAATTGCATGAGCATGAGCAGTTGTTGTAGGAAACCTGAATGAGAAAAAGTTCAGCAACACATTTATGCAACTCATAGTGAAATATTGCACCCTAATTAACCCCCTGAGAACTACCGGCCGTTTGGTTAAAAAGATGGATACATCATGTATTGCACCAATGAGAGAAATTGTTAGAATAATTGTATCCCTGATAAAGATGGAAGTGAAACATTTTACAAACTGCATTTGAATTGGCTATTCATATGAGTTCATCTTGTAATACACCAATCAGAACCACTGTAAGATAGACAGGTAGACCCCAGGGGGTTAAGTGTCCTAATACTTCGACTAGGTAAATAGTTAGATTGCAATGCTTGGGGGAAGTTCTTTATTATTCATTTCCGTAGTTCAATCAGGCAATTAGCACCATGTTACAATATTTATTATTATGAGCGAGCCAAATAAATTTCATTTCTTCGATACAAGCTCAAAGTCAATCAATTGACTACATCACCCTACTTTGGATCATCGCTGTGCATACATCACTGGAAAATATCACAGGAAAATATGCTATAAAAACAACTTTGTCCTATCAAAGTGAGGATGAATTTGCAGCTTCAACATGTTCAAGTTGCTGTTCTACTAGTTGTGACCGTAGCACACTTTCAGTGTTTTACTGCTGCTCACCATGAAGACATCTGTGGGGAAGAGATATTTGCATTCAAATGTCCAAACAATTCTAATGAGTCTGATCCCAATGTCTGCTGTGTTGAGCAAATCTACAAACATGATACATTTTGTACTACTGAGTATACTGCAGTGTCCGCGTCTATAGGTGAGTACAGTCCTTGTTTAGATCGAGTCTATCTACCAGATATTGTAAAGCATATGAGGCAATTAAAATTCAAAAACCAAAGAATAGGGATCAGGGCCGGTTGTCACTACACTAGGCAGCATCGGTCAGCGGTTACCGGCACTCAGCTAAAACAATGACTCGGGTGAATTTCAGATTTTCCAACCAGCACAAAAATTATAAATTGGTCCATTTTGTTCCTTAAAACAGCTGCAAAAAGCCATCTTATCATCTAAGAAGTACTTCTATGCATAATATTTGTAAAATTTAGCCGGCACTAAATGTTGGCTAGTGACAACCCTGACTACCCCCATACGCTACCCATGTTTAAATTTAGACACTTCTTCAGTGTGTTTAAAGTTTTAAACATATTTTCACAACAATTGCGACACCCCATGACCTATAATAATAGCATAGCACTGGTAACTAATTATAAATTAAGATCCTTATTAGTATTTCATTTATTCTGATCTTAAAGGTATATTATGTGATCTTTCCTGGGAACGCCCTCAACATAAAATAAAAAAATAGAAAGCAGATTTTCTTGCAGATTTACATTTCTGATCATAAATCGTACATACATTCCAAGTTACAGGGCGATACGATTCTTAATTACTTCAAAATCTACTTTCTAAAACAAATCATGAATAGAGGGCGCTCTCTGGAAAAGATCACATAATATGCCTTTAAGGTCTTTTAAGACCTTAAAGGCATATTATGTGATCTTTATTTATATTTATTTATTTCTGTGATCATACTTAAAAGTATGACTTTTGAGGGCCATTTTCTGTGTAAATATATAATTTATTTGTAAAGCAACAACATTTTAGTATATATTACATTTTGTTAACAAGATAATGGCAATAGAAGTGTTGCCTGTCACCCGGGGGGGGGGGGGGGTACTCACGTATGTAAGGCATACGGGGACATGCCGCTCCAGTGGGTCGTTTTTTCATGAGACATCCTTAGCCATGGGTAGGCTTTTCAACTGAAAAATCCTTAGACATGGGTCCTGTTTTTCTATTTTCGCGAATATTTGCCAAAATTAGGTATATTTTCGCGAAAATGTGGTCTAAAATGAAGCAAAACCCCTAAAAATCACCCTTAGAAATGGGTAGGGGTTTTGAATCTCCAGCGGCACACCCCCGACCAAACCAAATCCGAGTACCCCCCCCCCTCCCCGGGCCTGTTACAGGATAAAGTTCAATTGATTTTGAAATACAAGTCACACAAATTACCGTTTCAGTTTGTAATCCTGTCATGTATGCATGTGGATATAAAACATAGTTTTTTAATTGTATGGGGTCACTTAGGGGTCAATCAAGGTCATTTAGGTGAATAATTTCTACTTGGTTCAACATTTTTATTTGAGCGTCTTTGCAGTGTTGCGACGCATTCAACCATAGAGTTTTACAACATTAATATTCTGAGACAAACATGAGCTCCAAAAAAAATGAGCGTCATAAAATCCGTTCAGTTCTGTAGCCCCCCCCCTTTTTGAGACCTTGGGCGGCACACCCTACCCAAAAAAGTTTGTGGTCCCACCCCCCCCCCCCCCCCCCCCCCCCCCCCCGGGACCACAATGCATCGCCTTTTTGCAGAATGCTGTAGATCTGGTCCCCGATTCATATCGGTTCCCATAGACATATGCACAAAATCATGGTTTCATGGCGCCATCATTGTATGAGCTCTTATATTCTTGTTAACATCAATGAATTAAAGTTCTCAGTGTTCCTTTTTCTGATTTCTAAAACCTATAAGAGCTGGACTAGTAAACAAATACTCAAAATGATTGGAAAACCAAAAAGACAGGGGAACCATACATTTTCCGATGTCATGCGTGACAGAAAGCCACGATATCGATATCTCGGAGTACGAAGGTCACTGATATATCGATCGTAATATTGATTCGAGTATCAATAAGGGGAAATCCACCAATGCATCGTGGGGAAAAAATCTTGAGTTGGTGCAAATGCATTGTGGGTGCAACCTTAAAATCTCCTTTGACTTGGATTAGTCTATCACAACGCTGAGACCTGGTACTCATGTGTTTCATTGACTTTGTATAATTACCGCACCTTATCTCTTAGCTGCGTGCAGGAGGACAACCAAACATACAAATTATTTGCCTATAATATATGGTACTCATCAATTGCAAAGTTTCCATTTTGCATTTAAGAAAATACAAATTTAGGTGTTTTCTACCTCAAAAATGGCTGATTTTCCCTCTCCTTTTCTCCAGGTGTAACATTGAAAAATATCTTCTTAGGTAGCAAGCCCAAAGTTGATGGTGGTGTAGAATTTATCAACAGTAAAACATCGAACATTACATTTGCAAGTAAGACATACTTTTGCACTGAAGAAGGATATCTATTATGTAGTTACTACGAGCTGAGGCGTGAAAACGGGACTTGGCACAAGTCTGCAATGAAGCATGACCCCATGACAGAAGAATCATGCTTTACATATCATCAGTGTGATTTTCCATCAGAAGATGAGTTCATCTTGAACTTAAGTAAAAGAAAGAGTTTTATATATGGAGGTCTTGCCATAGGGGGTTTCGTACTTGTGTTTATACTAATTTTAATTTGTACATGTTGCATATGTCACTATTGTCACTGTGGAGCTCTGTTTTCCTGATGACTGGAGACACTTATAAAACTCGCCCATTGCTTGTGTGGTGGATTTCGATCACGACAGGAGCATGCGCAGATGCGATTTTTGTGTAAGTGGTCTGTGATTTTGTCAATATTATATTTTTACTGTGATTTGTCGATCTGCATTAAATGCAAAAAGTAACAACGCCGCCGGCTGGACTCGAACCACCAACCTTTCGGTTAACAGCCGAACGCGCTAACCAATTGCGCCACGGAGGTGATTATTTACTAGGCTGTTTTGGTTTGCCATGTTCACCCGTACACTTCCCCGTACACTTTCTTGCAAAGTCGGGCATCGTTTTTTCTCAAATGTTGCTTGCATATTGCCGTTGCTGTCGCCTTTAATACATGTGCTGTCAGTTGAACTTGGAACCAACGTTTAATTTGAACTGTCTATTTTCAATAAAAAAATACTCCAATACGGGAAAAAAAATCAGAAAAGCTCACAGACAACAAATAAGAACATCATTTTACTCGACCTAGAATTTCAATCAACGTATTTCAATCATCGGGGAAACCTGTTGATGCGAGTGACGTCATTTAATGAGCTCATTAGCATAATTTATGTCCGTGAAATGTACAATAGAGTTTTATAAGTGGGAGAGGGCAAAGGGAACACCTATTTATAAATCAGGGGATAAATCAGATGTTGGTAACTATAGGCCAATATCAGGTGTTGGACTGTACTTTGTAGGCCACCTAAAACTATATATCATCAATTTACTTAATCTAAGACTCATTTGTAGTTACTATTTTACTTTGATTTCTTGTTTGTTCTGTCCCATATTTTGTATGGTGCCCGGGGTTTGCTGTTATGTTTGTATTTTATATCATACAAGGGTCATTCAATAAGTTCTACCTCCTCCTTCGACATAACATCGCTAATATAAATGTCAGCCTCATGACATTTGTCATGATTATAGCTAGGGATCATGGCTACACATTTATAGTACATTATAATTGATATCTGTTTCACTTTTATAATGATGTGGTCAAAGCCAAAGAGAGAGTGGACAACGGAAACGGGAAAGTACCCTAACAATAATTTTTTTGTGTGTATTTTCTCCGTATTGTATGGTTAGATATAAGAGCATTTTAATACTGAAAATGGAAAACAATGGATGATGTCCAAATGTAATACAGAATTATCATGTATGAATAAGATTGTAAGCAAAGTTATGAGGTAGGAGCTAGAACTTATTGAATGACCATTGTATATCATAGTTTTTGTAAATTTAAAGCACTTTTATCTTTAAGGAGCAGCTTTATCTCACATAATACAGCTTACACGAAAATTGCGATAGAATTTCTTTCGGAATACATTTTGTGTCATACCTTTTCCATCTAGATTGAAGCACAAACTCTCCATCGTGGCTGTAAACCGTAGATAGGGTTAGGGGGCTATTAGCTATTAGCCCCTGTTATTTCCCATTTCTCCCAATTTCACCATTTTCACCAATCGCATTAGAGATACGACAGTATTTGAAATTCGCATTAGCCATGTGACCTTAGGCCTAAAAAAAATGTTTTCTTGATCTTGTTGACATTTGGCGGTATAATAATCCAGGTAAATTTCAATATACATGGAAGTCGAACGACAAACCACCAATCATGTGTAGGTTGGATTATTTACTCATAAGTAATGGTTTAAAGGGAAATGTTACAAATGTTGATATTAAACACGGTTTAAAATCAGATCATTCACTGGTAAAATTAATGATGTGCAGTAAACAGGATAAGCATGGTAAAGGTATGTGGAAATTTAATGTGTCACTTCTGGACGATTTGGATTTTACTAATTTGATTCATAAAACAATTGAAAATGTTAAAATTGATAATGCTAATGCACGTCCTGACATTTTATGGGAAACAATGAAATGTGTTATAGGAGGTGATACAATCAATTATGCCAGCCGGAAACGTAAACTGGCTAAAAGAATTGAAGAGAATCTGGAGATTAAAGGTAGATGACCCGATCACATTTCGATTTTCAACTTGAAGTTTTCTATTCTACATGAAAGGTCATCCTTAAAAAAGTCGTGTTCCAAAGTTTGAGTTGCATAGCTCTAATGGTTCTTATTTTACACGCACAAGATGCTGTGAACTGTACCCATTGAGTAGTACACAAACTATATCGGTGGTATACCACCATTCGCGGTAATTCGACGTTATTTCATCGATTTCTCCGTAATTATACCGATTTAGGCCGTCAAATTTCAGTATGATGATGAGAAAAATATGAGCTTTCATATGATATGAAAATCTCCGTATGTTTGAAATAATTCTGTGTTACGAAAATGTGATCGGGTCATCTACCTTTAAATATGCTGAAAATCCTAGTGAGCCGATTTTAAGAGAAATTGAAATCAAGAAACATAATTTGGATTCAATTTATGATGAAAAAGTTAAAGGTGCAATAATCAGATCCAAGGCAGATTGTACTGAATTTGGTGAAAAGAGTTCAAAATATTTGTTCAATCTTGAAAGGTACAGTGTTAATAATAAGTCAATTACCAAGTTGGTTGATGATGAAGGTAATGAGGTGACAGGTACAGAAAATATTCTGAATGAAGAGGTCAAATTCTACTCTACTTTGTATACTTCTCAATGTAATACTGATCTAAATGCTCAGGAAGGTTTAACACAGCTTGGTCTATCACTGGAATATATTCCTAAAGTTACTGAGAACAATAAAGACGAATGTGAAGGTATCTTAAATATGCAAGAATGTACTGATGTTGTCAAAGAGATGAAACAAGGTAAAAGTCCTGGGTCTGATGGATATCCAATTGAGTTCTATAAAAAAAATTGGGATGTCATTGGGCAAGTTGTTGTTGATTGTTTTAATTACTGTTTTGAGAAGGGTTGCATGACGGATGAGCAATGTAGAGGGTAATTACTCTTATTCCAAAAGAAGGGAAGGATAATAAATTCCTGAAAAATTGGAGACCCATCAGCCTGCTTAATGTAGATTATAAAGTTGTATCTAAAGCTATTGCAAATCGTTTCAAAAAAGTTCTCAATTCAGTTATTTCACCCGATCAAACTGGGTTTTTTTGTCAAATCGATATATTGGTGAAAATGTAAGGTTAATACTTGACATTATTGAGTATGTAGATAATGAGAGTCTTCCTGGGTTGCTTCTGTTCTTGGATTTTGAAAAAGCGTATGATAAACTTGAGTGGAATTTTGTTCAAAACTGTTTGGGTATGTTTGGATTTGGAGGTGATGCAAAAAAATAGGTCACTCTTTTTTACACCAACATCAGAAGTTGTGTCAAACTATTTTGATTGATCATGTGGTCTTCCCCAAGGATGCCCCTTAAGTTGTTACATTTTCATAATTTGCGCGGAGGTCTTGGCCATTGCAATCCGTAAAAATAAGTGCATTAAAGGTATTAATATTAAGGGAAATGAGTCTATTTAGTTGACACAATATGCAGATGATACGACTCTTATCTTGGATGGCTCAAAGGATTCCCTCGTGCAATCCCTTAAGGTTCTTAAATCTTTCAGCAACATATCTGGTTTAAGTGTAAATTATTCTAAATCATCAGTTTTAAAGATAGGTTCTCTAAAGAATGATGAGACCATTTTACATCCAGATGCTAATCTAATCTGGTCTAAGGGCCCTGTCAAATTCTTGGGGGTGAATATTTCTCTGAACACAAACAACTACTTTTTGAGTTAAATTATGAGGTCCAGTTTCAGAAATTAAGCAAAATCTTAAACATTTGGTTACAAAGGGTCTTACCCTATTGGAAGAGTGTTAGTTATTAAATCTTTAGCTATTTCTCAGCTCACATATTTATTATCTGTTCTACCAAATCCTCCTGATTAATTTTTGAAAAAAATTGAAAAGGTGTTTTTCAAATTTATTTGGAATGGTAAACAAGACAAAATAAACAGGGACACCATGTACAATAAAGTTGATGAAGGTGGTTTGAATATGACTAACATCTATGATTATAAAGATGCTATTAAAATATCATGGGTTAAAAGGTTTGTTGACCCTAATAATGAGGGCAAGTGGAAGATTTTGTTTGATAATGAAATTAAGAAAATTGGTGGTGATTGGATTTGGCAATGTGAGCCAGCTAACGTGTGTGATTTAAATGTAAATAAAATTAGCAACAGTTTTTTGAAAGATATTTTGAAAGGATGGTTGAAGTTACGTAAAAAGTATGAGATTGTTGATAAAATTATATGGTATAATTCCAAAATTAAGATTGGTAAAAAAACTGTCTTTTATACAAGTTGGGGTAACAGTAATATTATTTTTTTATCAGATTTAATTAAATCCGACCATTTGATGAGTTTCATGGAATTCAAGAAGAAGTATCATGCTGTGAAAACTAATTTTGTTGAATATTTTGGAATTGTTCAAAGTATCAAAAATAATTTAAAGGAGTCATGTTCTAAGTTATTTACTTTGACTGGTAATTATGAGAGGAATGAACAGCTGATAACGGATATTTTATTAACAAAAAGAGTCTGTAAATTTGCCTATGAAAAGATAAGGTACCATGTAATACCAAATGCGAAGCAGTACTGGGAAGGCAAGGCTCAATTTGATATTGATTTGTCACAGCCAATTACTGACTGGAAGGAAGTGTACTCATTAGCTTTTAAACGCTGTATGGACTCATATACAAGATATTTCCAGTTTCGTTATATTCATAATATTCTACCAACAAACTATTTTTTGTTTAGAATTGGTTTAATAGATACTGATATATGTAGTTTCTGCAAAGTGAATAGAGAAACAGTAAAACATCTCATGTGGGAGTGTAATGTAACAACAGATTTTTGGAGCAATCTTAGTGTATGGATGAATACTGGGCTAAATATCTTTTTCAATGTGAATTATCAGAATATATGTCTTGGCTTATTTAATGAAGATTTCGACTTTTTCAAAAATATAATTATTCTTTTGGCAAAACGTTATATTTATAGATGCAGAGTTGAAGAAAAGAAACTTAGTATTTATGTCTTTAAAGCATTGGTGAAAATGACTGACAAATCAGAGAAAGTTCTGGCAGAAAGGAATAATAGAATGGCATCCCATAACAAAAGATGGGGGATATTGTTTTCATAATATATTGTTTTCATAATATTGTTTTCATAATGTTTTCTTTTAAAAAGAATAGCATTAGGACCTATGTGCCTATATAATAGTAAAACTTTTTCTGGCACTTGTGGCGTCTGAATGTTGATGCCTTGTCTGTATTTGATGTATTTTGTGTAGTGTTATTTTTGTATTTTGTTAATCTATTGTTGTATGTCATAAAATAAAAAAGTCCCTATAAACGGGCTGGAAAGAGGAAGAAAAAAAAATGTTTTGATTGGCCTAGCATGACAAAAGCAAATAGGGTAGGTCGGTCGGGATGCTTTGGGGACTTAAATTAGCCGCAAATGATAGCAAACAGTCAGAAACTTTAATACTTTGTTCAATTTTTATATACACTCGGCAAAAGAAGTTCTTGGACACTTAAATTAAATTAATATTTAATAGAATATATATAATTATATACATGATTATATATATATATAATTGTATATCAAAATAAGCAGAAAGTAATCCTCTAACAGCTTAACATGGAATTCAGACATGATCACTCATGCATGGCAGATCCCATTCACTTGACAATGGCAAGAAGATTGCAAAAAATTGGATAATCCCTCCATTCAAATGACTGTAAATGCTCATTTCTTGCAATTTCCTTTTACGTACCTTACCATTGATTAATGAATGTGCTCAGCCATGCATGAATGCGTACATCTTAATTTCATACAGACATGATAGAGAATTATTGTCTGCTTATTTTGACATGCAATTGTTTAATTTATATTAAATATTTATGTGAAATATTTGAACTTCAAAGAGTGTCCAAGAACTTATTTTGCCGAGTGTATATATAAAAATCCATACGGTCATTTTGTCCAATCAAAAGATGTTTCTCTGAACGCTGGCAATTTGACCAATTGAAAATGAGAATACACATTCAATGGTGTTTTTTACCAGCGATCAGGGCAACATCATATTCCAAAAAAGGTCAATATACACATTATCCAGAGATAATCAAAAAGTGCTCAACTGATAAATCAGGAGGTCACAGGTCACTAATAGGTATATCAAATAAGGTGGAGCCGTTTCAAAAAATCCTTAAAATCGTGATACGTGTTTCTATTTTAAATAGAAGTTGTCAAAAAATCATAACATTTTTGGTATCATATTAAAGACAATTTATCCAGCTACCGTATAAAAAAGAGATTAAAGCCACATGTCTAGCAACAGTGAAGTTATCAATCTAAACGTCGAGTGAGTCAAGGGTGGAGCCGGTGGGTGAGGCGCCCATAGGTTTCTACACGAAATAGCGGAAAACTAGAACTTTTGAAATTGAGGCCATTTTAAAAGTATACATAGGAAAGTTTTCAAACTTCTCATATGTGTTAATAACATGTGCCTGCTACTATGAATAATAATATTGAATTGTTATCTAGACATTCTCTACTAGAATATGATGTTTAATTCAGGGAGTGTTTTAATGTAAAAAATACACAGTTTTATTCATTTTATTGATTAAACAATGGCCAAATCGCAGTCTCTCTATTTCATTTGTGTGACTCTTCGGTCCTTTTCTACCCTGGGTAGTAAAACATTTAACTAAAAAAGCCAGAAGTGTTTCTTCACAGAATTGTTCATAGATTTATGAAAAATTTGCTATTTAGACCTATTTTGGACCACCCTGTATCTTAATGATATTCATGTAGTTCATTTTGATAACCATTTTCCTTAAAATTAAATAGTCCATGCTAACTAAATTTCATAGAATATTATATACAAACCTTCATTTTATGCATTATTTCATCATCATTTTAGACACCCTGTACTTTTCCTGTGTACATTTTGGGCAGGTGATTCTTAGCAAATTTGGTAGCATCTTCTGCGGTTGTTCTGATTTTGGTGACTATCTTCAGCTAAACCCTAATTGTACAAACTATCAAAATATTTTGTGAGGAGCAAAAACGATCAACTTTTTTATGTTCCACCCTGTAAAAATGTTACACACCCTGTATAATTTGATTCTTTTTTGTAAAAATGAAAAACCTTGAATCATAAGCTTTCCAACAATATATAGTTTTGTGGGTCATTAAGTATGTAAAACTTAAGTTATGTCCCGTTTAATCAGAATTGGTGCATTTCTCAACATTATTAGAAGTGAAACATTTTTTTGGACCAGTTTGTGACTTCTGACCAGGAGTGTAACAATTATTATTGACAACCGTTTCTGGTTAGACTAGCCATTGAACAAAGTGCTCGATACCGTAAGCGGCAGAGCTTATCAAAATTCAGAGGTAAAGACCTTCCGGAATATATTTATGTGGGTTATTTTGGGCCAACTATGGGTCATCCAAGGTCATGTTTTGGACTTTAAAAAAAGAAAATTAAAACAATTTAAAACTTCTTTTTTTTAAACTTTTTTATTTTAAATGGGGCGGCCCCAAAGTTAGGGGCGGGCGGTCGAGGACAACATAACAATTTATTTTTTTGGCTGCGTCACCATATATTTTGTCAGCTTTGGCCCAAGCCCAAGATATGTTATTCAAATAAAATATCACATTTTAACACTTTCCACATGGCTATCGGGTTTTACCAAATAGAAAAGAGATTTTTCAACAGATTTGTCAGAAACCTTTCCCAACTTTCAGAGTCTATCTCAAGGATTACTGAACCAATACTAGGCATATTTGTACTTATTTTAATGCATTTCTCATGGTGATTCCGAATATAGTAATGGAATTCAATTATTTTGACATTTTTGAAACATTTTTTGAAATTTTGGAATGTCGTCTGCAGACGCCTGCCACGCGGAAAGGGTTAAACAAGCTTAGTTTTCAATGATACATAGTTTTTGAAAATAAAAGTAGTACTTTTGAAAATAATCCTGGCTGACAAGAGATACCTAAGATAGGGGGAACAGCCTGTTCTACGGGCAATCGGACCCCTCGGGTTGTGTAGGTCGGTCAGCAGGCTTTTGAGAAGGATTGTTTTCTCAAATATTGGTAGATATTATGAATTAAAGGTATATTATGTGATCTTTCCAGGGAACGCCCTCAACATCGAAAAAAGAAGATTTTCTTGCAGATTTACATTTCTGATCATAAATCGTACATATATTGCAAGTTACAGGGCGATACGATTCTGAATTACTTCAAAATCATGATTTCACTCTAAAACCATGATTTTGAGGTAATTAGGAATCGTATCGCTCTGTAATTTGGAATGTATGTATGATTTATGATCAGAAATGTAAATCTGCAAGAAAATCTACTTTCTAAAAAAAATAATGAATAGAGGGCGCTCTCTGGAAAAGATCACATAATATGCCTTTAATGTTAAATATTGAATTGAATTAGATTAAGTTTATTGTTGTTTTAAAGTGTACATTTTTTGTATTATTACCTTATGTGCTCATTTTAATCTAGAGAATGTTAGAAGAGCTCTCATTGAATTGCATTAAATTAAGTGAATTGTTGTATTGAAAAGGAAAGGAAATAAATGTAATAAATCTGTACCAGACTATCTAGAGGCTATCACTATGATTTCTTTTCTTTTTCAAATACTGGTAAGATATTATGAATTAAAGTTAAATAGTGTAAATATGTACCCCCTCCCGAGTCAATATCTTTCTCATAATCTCTGCAACATTTAATGCCTGGATTGGGACATATCCTTTAGATGCTATAACTTTGTGATAAGTGGTAATTTACCTTCCAATAGTGGTATACCACCCCAGAATTTTTTTTTTTTTTTGTATACAGAATTATAATTATTATTAACTGCTCAAAAAAAGTGCAGATTTCTTTTCCATCACCAATGTTTCGAATATTTTGTGTATTGTGTTTCATATCAATGAAAAGCTGAAGTATTCTTCTTTCCAACAATACCTCATTCATATAAATCACTTGTTTCATTGCCAAGTCACTTGCTTGAGAACGTGGGGAAGTGTCATTCAAAATGTGCCAAATTCAATATTTCAAAAGCAAAAGAACAACTTTTGTCGTCTGTTCAATGAAGTATTCCATTGACGTGATGTTCTATGACTTATGAGCGCAAAATGGTGGTGATTTACTAGATGTGAATTGTTAAAGTAATCGTAACATAATTTCAATGGTTTGAGGAAATTTTATGATCAGCTCCTTTTAAAATCCTCACTATTATTACTTTACGTCCCACGACAATTGATGTAAAGGCATATTATGTGATCTTTTCCATGGGACGCCCTCTATCCTTGATTTTTTTAAAGCAGATTTTCTTGCATATTTACATATTTGATCATAAATCATAAATACATTCTGAGTTACAGAGCGATACGATTCAAAATTACTTCAAAATCATGGTTTAACATGTTTAAAAAGGTTGAAAATAGTTATTTGGAATCGTATCACCCTGTAACTCAGAATGTATTATGATTTATGATCAGATATGTAAATCTGCAAGAAAATCTTGTTTTAACAAAATAAAGTATAGAGGGTGTCCCATGGAAAAGATCGCATAATATGCCTTTAATTATAATCCCTCTATTGTTCTTTATCCTTTGTTATTTTCTATGGTTTATTGTTGCGGATTTTGCTTAATAAAACATTTGAGATCTAAAAATCAGTGTCGTACAGAGATTATTGTGTGTTCTAACATATTATAACAACACCAAGTGTTATCCGTCTCTATACTTGCATTGCTGAGATATACGCAAATGTATCAATCGACCCATATTTCAACCTATTACATATCCAACCAAATATTGACAGATTTCAAGCATTATCCAAAGTATACTTACTTTAACCTAATGCTATGACATTACAGTTCATACCTAGAAATCAAAAAGTGTATTATTTGAAAACAAAGGTTCATACTTTGTATTAACCACACTATCTCTCAATAGAATCACTCATGTCATTGCATACCATGATCACTTTCATTACTTATCGACCGAAGACCCTCGTAAGGTAATTAATTTGATTGCAATACTTGGGGAAGTCCCTTATTATTATTCATAAAACCATAGTTCAATTAGGCTGTCACCATAGTTACAACATTTGTTATAAGGATAGAGCCAATTAAACATCATTGTTCGGTACATTATCAATAAGCACATTGTGGATTGACCACACCCTACATTGATCATCACCGTGCACATCTTGCAGTTATGATACACTGACCAGACAAGCTTTAAATCTCATCTTTCCCACCCACTGAAATGGCAATAAAGCATTCCATTGAGCACTGGAGATACAAGGAACTTATTTAAACTGGTGCTCAGCGTTTGTGTGTCGGCTAAGAATAATGTGCAGTGAGCCATCAATGAACTTCTCTTCAGCCATATCTATTTATTTTTATGGACAGTGCTTTTGTTGCACATCCCTGGAAAATACCACAAGAAAATACAGTAGATGATTTAAAACGTCTTGTTGTGAAAGGTTAACTATCAAGAACCAAGTTCCAGGCACCGCTATTATTGGCACATTTGATGTTAAGGGGGCTGTCAAGTGTCATTTCGTATTTTCCAGGAATTTCACTTTTCTTCATTTTTCAAAACTTCAGAGTGTTATATATCAGTACATGCAAAGAAATTTTAAATTTTGAAATTCCAAAAGCCTATTTATAAGGATTTAAATCCCTTATTGTGATCATTGACAAAGTAGAATGGAAAAGTCTGCCCGTAGGGGATCAGCGAAACTCCCATGCGCCGCGTATCCCGTGTTTTGTTTTTCACGCAAATTAGCACGCGCCAGTTCGCTTAAAATACGCGACGCTGTTATTTCGAAAGCCGTTAGTGCGTGCTGCGTTACCCGCTATGTTTTTGCCGCGTTTGAGGGCTTGTTCATACGCATTGTTTACGCATCGGAGGCCCGACTAATCAAACCGTCGTTTTTGCCGGGGTGTGGCTGAGCCTGAAGCAAGTAGGCCTATTAGTAAAACAAGGCTTTAGCACAAGCGTTAGTGTCAAGGAGTTTGGAAAGAGAGAAGGAAAAAATATTAAAAATAAAGGACAGAGAAAGATTTTGAATTCATGATCGGAGTGAAACATTGTAAGGAGTATCAAAAAGACTTACACCGGGTTTTATCCGAAGACGTTAATGTTTTGTTTTTGTTTGGCCTTTCGATGTTGTACAAGTCCGATCCACCCGCCTCGACCATCCAATAGGCCTACCTGTTTATCTTTTTATTGTCATTACTGAATATGGAAGGCCTATTACTTCGTATCATTGTTAAGTTAGCTAGTTCTCAATTAGTTCAACTCGGTGTACTAATTTGTCATTCAGTTATATCAAACATAATATCAATTATAAGTGCCATTTTACCTAGGCCTACATGGGCATGATCGGAGAAGCATCCTCGGGCCGATGAGCCGATGCTATCAAATGGTTCACATGGTTATCTCATAGTTATATATATCGGCCGAGTGCACCGATGACGGGTAGCTGAAGAATAGCGCTACCTCGCTAGTAACTGAAGCGTAACCCAACATTTTGAGAGCGCCAATGCGGGGTAAGCTACTAGGCTAGTAACTGGTGGGTAATTTACGCTAAATGTTATACCTGACCGGACCCAAGAGTAAGTTGGGGCATAACGTTTTATGCCACAAGTCAATCGATTCTAGCAGTAGCGTAAATTTGTTGTGAACATTGGAGGGGATGATTCACTGATGCTGCAGGACCAATTGCGCTTGCATGCCCAGGGGGTGTCTATTTGAAGTGGAATGTGACCCCTCATAAGCTGAAAGATTTTTATATTTTTGAAAATCCATTCATGCAATTTGGTGATTTTTTTAGTCAAAATTTAGATCAAACACTAATCGCACCGACTTTGGGTCATATTTTGACCAAAATGTACTAATTGTCCAAAGGATCTTAAATAATGACTAAATACATAAACTTATTATTGTTTTTTATTAATTAAAAACTGATAAAAGACAAGTTTCAACATTATTGTGAGTGGAAGGGTAGAACTAGAAGAACGAAATTAAAAAAAAGCATATCGTGCCGTGCGTGGTCTGGGAATCGAACCGGGGTTCCGCGGTTAACAAGCGAAGGACAAGGTGTCCACGCCACGGAAGTATTTGTGTTAAGAGATGTGTTATAATTGTATATATTTGTATCCATCGGGTGCTTGTGTTTGTCATTAAAATTGTGCTTTTTGGTGCAATGTTTGTATGTGCCCCCCGCCCAAAATATGTTTGTAATGTCATGATAGTCCTTATTTTTGAAAAAGCGATAAACAAACTTCGAATTTTTTGGCCATAAAATGGCATCATTTTTTTCCGGATCGCAGGCCGACTCCACATGATTCTTGATTTACACTCACCTATGACCTAGCGAGTGACGACACGTTTTTAATATTACGGAGGACCATTCACGCCAGAATTTTACAGTAAACTATAAGTTAACACTTGGCATATGCGCCAATTAATTTTGTAAGGGGACGATGCTGATTAATGTGGATATTTACCTCGCTAGTTGCTATTCTGATGTTACTCGCCAGTTATGCTCGAAGAATTACATCGTTAGTAAGTTATGCTACAGTTAGAGCATAACTACTAGGGAGGTAGCTTACCTCCCTATTAAGTTACCCGTCATTGGTGCACTCGGCCGTATAGTCTAACTTTGTATAGTATGTGCACACGCGGCAATCAAAAACACGACATGTGGAGTTGGGGGTGGGTGTATAGGTCCATGGAGAGCAGGGATGGACAGCCTCTCCTGGCATGTATTTTAATATACTATCCATTATAAGCTCATTTATTTCAGTTGCGTTCGGGTCTAAGGCCCCGCTGTTAGGCCTACGGTTTGGTTGGTAACATGCCATAATATGAGACAAAATAAGTTCCAAGATAACCAGAAGTAGGCCTATACGGCCAAACAAGTCATGTTTCTAAAAAATCCTCCTAAAATGTCAAGTTAAATTGAATAATATAAAATTCTGGAACATTCCAAATGAAATTCGGACTGAACAAAGAACAAAGATCTTCCCATTTCGATCGCTAAAAGCCCATCATTCATATTTTTGAATCAATGAAACGTCCCCAATTCATAGGGATAGCCAATAAATAATAAAACCATATGCAGTAATGGAAATTCCCACATGACTGTATATATAGGCCTACTAGAGCTAATTGTTAATAATGACCGTGTCTGCACCGTTATCATTGTTATCTTCAGTAGATAGCAAACTACTTTTATAAGAGATCCAACCGAAATGCTTAATAGAGCTATTGTTATAACACTGAACAATCACTATTTAATAATTATCTTTGGTAGATAGCAAACCAATTTTAAAAGGATCCAAGTCCATTCTAATGGAAAATACTCATCATTTAACTACTGTGAAATGTGATCCATTACCCGCCAGTGGCGTATCTGATGAGATCGCTTGTCAGAGTGGGAAATGGTATCTTCCCGGTAGGCTTTAACTTTACAGGCTGAGGATTGCCGCCGCCGCCGAGTCCGACATTTGAAAACAGGGAAGGTGGGGGTGTTCTCAAAATCCACCCCATCCGATTCAAATTGGGGCCCTTGCTCCCCAACCCACTGTATTTACAGAAAATAAAACCTTTTAGCCCGGTAGTTTGAGCTGTTCTACCCGGTCAAATCCGTCGAGGGAGGGGGACACTCTGCTGATACGCTACTGTTACTCGTTCGCTTGACAGTTTACCACAGACAATTCATATAGTCATTTTACAAACCGTTAATTTTATTTTCCTGCTTCATTAAACATTAGACCTATCGGACATATATTTCAGTTTCTTTTTCAGTGGCACTGGCATAACGAGGATCAAGTTCAGGTGGCATGTTGTGGCCTTTTACTAATGATGAAATTAGTGATTACAATTCGTGACGTGACTCATATTAATCATGTTAATCAGAAGCTTACCCGATTCCGTCTCTTTTAATATCTGAAGTAGAAGAAGAGAAAACATGTAGGCCTAGGGCCTATCAAACGACAGGTCTTAAATTAAATCTTCATCCCCATTTCTCGCTTTCTCTCTGTTTCCAATTTTTCTCTCTCCTTTACTAAGTCCTTTATCTAGACATCATGAAAAATGTGTTTTTAACACACATTTGAGGTTATTTTGATACTAAGAAAAGGAACGGTTTGTAATGAAACTTTGCACGAATTTGGGGATTTATATGCTTCCCACAATATCTAAAGAACAGGATTTGAAAAACGTGTATTTCCCCGTAAACCATGATCAAACGGCGGTATTGTCACTTTTCACATTCATCGGTTGATTTCTTTATGTTCATTTTTGAGTAAAAATACGATTTACAGACACGATAACTCAATACAAACTGCATCTGATGGACAGCAAGTAAGTTTAACGCAACAACCATGATCTTCGCCAGGTTCCATTTTTTTGTTTTTTGTTTTAGGCCTATTTTCCGATTTTTCGGATCATTTTGTGGAAATTCACGTTTGTTGTATTTAAAAATCCCATTTTGTTGCCTTATTTGGTCAATAAATAAAAAAATATCTCAGATATCAAAAAACAAAAAAAATGGAACCCGGGTAATTTTCTTAAGATTACAAAATCGTAAAAGGACAGATTTTCAGAAAATATTTTTTTGGTTACCTTGTCCGAATTGAAGACTGGTCAAAATTCTCGTTTTTTATGATTTTCTCCCAAATTGTTCTTTTTAGAGCAATTTCATGTTCATGGTTAGATTTATTGAACCCTTTCCTTCAAAAAAATGTATACTTGTATATGGAATATATGAATAATTACGTAGTTACGACAGTTTTACGGAAGCTATTTCTGACACTTGACAGCCCCCTTAAGGGAAGTGTCAACCCTATTATTTTGATGATAAACTTTTGCTTCTAAGTTTGAGAATATTTAATAAAAGTACATACAAGTATACATTTATAGAAAGGAAATTTGATAAGGAATCCGATGGTGCCTATCAATGTGATACCAAATAAACTCAATTTTGAGAAATTTTTTTACCCCAAATTTTTCAGACAGCATAACTATAAAATAAAAAATGGTAATTTGTTCTAATATACATTTTTGTAAACAAAACAATTTTGTCTAGGAGGCAATTTTTTCTTTTTCCAAAATAAGGCTTAGTTTTGGAAATATTGCTAAAAACATCGGAAAAGGGTAAAAGTCTTTTTCTTTTTTGCATACATTTCGCTAGAAATGGATGCATATCTCGAGTTTAAAATCCATAATCGAAAAAATAAAAAATTGCCTCCTAGCGCTGAAAGTCCTCTACACAATGGTAGTAAAAGCTTACCTGATAGTTTGATATATTTTTAGTTATGTTGTCTGAAAATTCGTAAAATTCCTTCAAATTTGAACTTCTAGAAAACATCGATTTAGTAAAAAAATTGACCTTTTTCACCATTTAAAGCTAAATATTCTCGGAATACACGGGCGTGTGACCTAAAAGGCCGAGTATACTATTATGAACAATCAAAATAAACTATCAGATTCAATTTATATTGTCACAATGTGAAGAAATTGGAAGAAAACTGAAATTTAAGTGATCGTAAGATTGGCCTTTGTTTACATTTTTAGACATTGTTTTGCGCTCTTTTGTTTTTCGCGTCTACGTCGCGGATATTAAGCGGCGCGTCTAGTATTACGCACGGGAAGATTCAGCGCGCGACGCAATGATCGAACAGCTGTCGCAGCATTTGAAAAGCGCGGAACTCCGCTTAAATTCCCGCCAAATAACCATGCACCTTTTCCTGACTCAAACTTACCAAAACAACAATTTTAAATCACCCAAAAGAACGGGAAATAATCGCTTCCGATTAGTAACTTATGATGGTAATGATAGAATACATATAAAAGTATAAAATAATAGAGAAATATGAAATTCAATTTTTGAAACAAGTGCCGGGTTGACACTGCCCTTAAGGAAGTTTTTGATTTGATTTTTTGAATTTTGTGAGTGCTGTAATTATTGAACTATTAATCAAATGCATATAAAAGTATACATTTTTGAAAGGAAATGGATCAGAGAATTCAAATTTGGCGTCAATTTTGACCAAAAAAGTAGATTTTTTGAGAAAATCACAAAATTCACTTTTTTGACCCAATTTTTTTTGAACAAAGCTAACAAAACTTATTTTGAGTAAAAAATGGCCAGATCCCTTTATAATGATGTTAAGACACTAATGAAGGGACGATTTTTTTTTTAAAAACATTATCTAATATATTTGAAAATTTTGACCAAAAAGTGCCAAAAAACGTGAAAAAAAATGGTTTTTTCTTTGTTTTTTTACACTTTTTTGTCAAAATTTCAAAAAATATTGGATTAGGTTAAAAAAAAAAAATCGTCCCTTCATGAGTGTCTTAACATCAAGTGATTTGGGCATTTTTAACTCAAAATTATGTTTGTTAGCTTTGTTGAAAAAAATTGGGTCAAAAAAGTGATTTTTTGTTGTTGTGATTTTCTCAAAAAATCCACATTTTTGGTCAAAATTCGATTAACCTTAAGGTTGAGTCCAGCAAGAACAACATACATGTGCATTATATGTTAGAAAAATAATTCGCTGTGATGTAAAGTCTTGGTATCAATGACGTCAAATGTACAAATTCGAGCACCAATAACCATGACGTTGTTGAAACCAGCACTTAAAATCACCACGAAGTTTAAGAAATGGCCATTTTTATTTGTTTTTATGATAAGTGTGATGGTGGTTTTTTTATAACTACATAATTTAGGCTCGATAATTATTTTTCTAACATTATAATGCACAATGCTGTGCTTGCTGATATGGACTCGTTTAAATTCTTGAGTCGCAACTACGCACGTCACAAACACACAAAAGACAGTACTCAGTGACTGACAAGTTTTTATTTTTTCATTCTTCCCTTCGGGGAAATCATGTGAAAAAACGTCACCTCAGTCAGTCATCATTATAATATAAAACAATATACACAAATGAAAAAAGTGTAATCGCCCCTCGTTCACACAATACACGTGCATCTCTAAAACACAGTCTCAATCATACATACAATCATCAGTTGTTTTAGCAGTAGTAAAAAATGTTCATCAGATTATAATTGTGTCGCCTCGACTTGTTATCACGTCATTGTGCACCAACGTATTATCACAAATTTTAATTTCCATTGTTAAATTATAACTGTTGATACATATTATTCAACATTAAGTACACATAAAATATCAAATTAAATCAGTCTACATAAATTTATCAAACTTATAATGAACAAGTTTAAGGTGATTCAACAATGTGATGATATCATATTTTTTGCACATAAAAATACATAATTACCATATTTCTAGTAATAATTCTATCCCATATTATTTTAAAGCTCATGTGAGTTAGCTTTCTGAGTATATATTGTCACATTACATTTTAAACACCAAATAAGATTGAACTCTATGTGCAGCCCTGCTTTAAAGACATCCTTGGTGTTAAAGGTTGCGTTGGGTTTAGAATCTAAACACAACGCAACCTTTATAAGACTATTACTGTTAGTCAAGGAATTAAATGTTGTTGATATTTTTAAAAAATACCCCTTTTTAAAACATTTTTTTACATGGATGCTTACAATATTACAGTTGACTTTCCCCCCTCCCCCACCCCCGGTTTAAGGTACACCTAGGTACTCTATCGCCAAAGTTAGTAAAGGAATTCAATGTTGTTAATATTTTGAAATGGTCGGTTTTGTGCCCCTTAACATTTTACCCAATCTAAAAAACACCCCTTTTTAAAACATTTTTGGACATGGATGCTTACAATATTAGTTGACTTACCCCCTCCCCATGCCCGGTTTGGTACTGTATCGCCAAAGTTAGTAAAGGAATTCAATGTTGTTAATATTTTAAAATGATCGGTTTTGAACCCCTTAGCATTTTACCCAATCTAAAAAACACCCCTTTTTAAAACATTTTTGGACATGGATGCTTACAATATTACAGTTGACTTACCCCCTCCCCCACCCCTGTTTAAGGTACACTCAGGTACTGTATCGCCAAAAGTAATTAGTATTATAATTAGTATAGTTAAGGTGTTATCATCAATCAACCCAGACAAACCCATATTAGTATTTCATTAAAAAAATAAATAATAAAAAACAGTTCTTATAGCGGGAAAGCGCTATTTTGAATCAGAACCCTTCCGTCACTACACTTAGGCGACTACCTGCCAACAGTGCAAAGCCTATCAGCACTACTTAGATTGTGACTCGCCAACAGCTCCCTAAAATCGCTTGGGTTGACGAGGCAATTGAGACTAAGCATCTTGCCCAAGGACACAAACAAGTTGGCCAAAGCAGGGCTAGTACTCACAACCTCATGATCATGAGTCCCGTGCTGTTCCGCTAGACCACATATGCTCTCAAAAGAAGATTTCTTGAACAGTACCAGCATGCTTCACTTTCATCACATGACCACTGTTTTATGTCACCAGTGTGTCTACTGGTTCTCATTGACATTACAGTGCAATGAAAGGCTTAATATATTTCTGTTAAACAAGGGGTCTTAAGAACAAAAGACTGCTGCAAATAGTACAATTGATGTGACTTCAATTCAGGCCTCTCTTGTTTTTCTTAGAGACCCTTTATTTTTTGAATAACACATAATGTAAGTTTAGTTGGGATTCAACATTTTTTTTCATATGGGTGGCTTAAACGAGGGGTCTCTAAGAACATCCTATTGCAAATAGTACAATTAATGTGACTTCAATTCAGGCCTCTCTTGTTTATCTTAAAGACCCTTTATTTTTTTAATAATGCCAGGTATTATATATGGTGGAAGTCAGACGACCTAAAGCTGATACTTTAACACCTGTTCGGTACTGTTTGTTTGGGGGCTGCTTGTACTGTACTGGACTGCACAACAAATCTTATTTGCATGCTCTCTTACCTTACCAGTTTTTGAGTTATATACATCCATTATTACTTTGCATTAACAATTAATATCAATAAAGGGTTTAATACAGAAATATTTTTCAAAAGGTTCTGTTAATAAACAATAGCCATTATGTACGTAAACTTTCTTTCATTATAAAATATCAATTTGATCATATTTTTGTAAAGATAGAGGTCAATTTGTTAAATTTCTTCTCAAAAAAGCACCAACAACTGAGGTACCTTGCTTACACTATAGGTGGCACAATCTGATCCAATCATGCCAAAAATGTGGCATTATTACATGACATGATAATCACTCAAGTTTGTCAAATAGTTCAATATAATTTCAAAATTGGCAAAAAATATGCAGTGTTTATCTCTCCGCGCCTAAAACTAATCCAAACGTACTCGCGCTTAGTATCACAGTGCGCCGTGTCGCGTCATGCGAGTTTATTTCCCGTCCACACTCTTCTGTATTAATTCGCTGCTGTAAACAGGTTTGCCAATTTGGAACTGATTGAACTATATGTACAAGCAGATCAGATTGTGTCGAATAAAGTTAACATTGCATCAAGGGATTCATAACTGGATGAAGAAAAAAAAACACCACAAAAATGGGGATTATAATTGTGATGATTAGGCTATATTAAAAAATCTTTTGTCTCAAAAGTTCTTCAGTTTTTCAAAACCTAATGCGGAATGCGATTTTTTTAAAGTTTTTTTTATTTATTTTTTTATAAATATAAAATATTGAAATCCTTGTAAAAGTGAAGAGTTGTATTCAATATGATGTTTTCAATGAAAATCTGACAAATCTGTGAAATTTTGATTTTTTGATTTTGATTTTTTTTTTGAAAAAAAAAATTATATATATATTTTTTCATAATTTTTTTTCTTCTAACGTGCATCAAAGCTTTGAGACAAATGGTTTTTTAATATAGCCTTATATCCATTATTAAATTCTTCAACCAACTCCCAAAATAAACTCTTTGTTCATCTTTTAGCAACCATTTGATGGACTGAAACTACGCTAAGCGAATAAAAATAAAAGTAACCGAGTGGCCTTCTATGTTGTAAAGTAATACGGTACGGTACTACAATACTGACGATGGCACTCCTGTTATTTGTCTTTCTTCTTATACTATATACACTACTATTACCCTATTTTGACCCTGTCACCATAAGCTAACACTAAATAAGTCCTTTAAATAAGGTTAATGGTTGTAGCAGAGATGACTAATGACACTCCCCCTCTCATAGAAAATGTTACCAATGTAAGTGATTGGGTAATATCAATGGAAATTTAACATTTGCTCACAACTCAAGATTTTAAATTTTAAAAAAATCTTGTAGTATGAGCAAAAGTTGAATTTCAACTAATACAGAGGAATTTGTCCATAGAAAGCAAAATGTTTATAATTCGAAGATATACGGGGGTTATAGGGCAATTTGCCCTCAAATTATAAAAAGTATCCCCAATAACATGATTTACAAGGGCAAAAAATTCCAAGTTTTAATAAATAAGGTGCAGCAGTAGCACCACTGTTAGTTAAGTGACTATTGTGCTTTTTCTCAAGGAACGCTCAAAAGAGCAATTGATTTCTATAAAAAAAAACCTCGTAAATTTAGGCACTGGAAAAAGTATTTTGACCCCTGGTACTCCTTGTTTCCACGCAAGTGTGTAATATCTGCCAGAAAATCATAATTGCAAAAGTTCATGATTCTAAATAATTAGTATGCACATACAGCACTTTTCTACAAAATAGTTTAAGCAGGCTAATTGGGGTGAAAGAAATACAGACTGACTGGGGGAGAAAACATTAATTTCTCAGCCAATTTTTGGCCAACTTTGTTTAAATTTGACATTGAGATACCCAAGTCATGGCTCTAACATTATGTCTACATTTCATGATGGCAGATGACTCTCTCAAGGGGTATACTAAGCAAACAGTGTTGCGATTGTCTTGATGCACCCTGTATATTAACACTTTCCACGCGGCTATTTGTTTAACCATATACAAAACAGATTTTTCCGAAACCTCCAACTTTCAAAGCCTATCTCAAGTCAAGGATTACTGAACCAATGCTAGATATGTTTGTACTTATTTCAATGCATTTCTCATGGTGATTCCAAATACGCTAATCAAATTCAATATTTTTGACATTTTTGAAACATTTTGTGAAATTTTGGAATGTCGTCTGCATCCGCCTGCTGCATGGAAAGTATTAAGCAAAGGGTAGAATTTGTTTAACTAATCACAAACAAGAATCCATTGAATCTGACCATATAATTCGTATGACTGACTGAAAAATGTGTAAGAATTATATCGATTGTCACAATTTGTTAAGGAGAATCTCTGAGCACCAATTCTTGCTGAAATTCTCAAACACCGGCGACACCCTTTTTCCACATGTGTCATAACAGTATACACAACAATTATCCCTGATGATACAAGATGTCACTCACTCTGACATTTAAAGCTATTAAGAAGAACAACAAGGTGCAATATACTCTCCAACACACAACATCACAAGCTAAAAAACTCTTGAAGGAAACGCAATAGCACACTCACTTCATACAAACGAGAATGGCACTAGTAAACTCCACACAAAACTGTAAAAATATCACCCTATATTACGCTGACGAGAATGGCACTAGCAAACTCCACACAAAACTGTAAAAATATCACCATATATTACCATATATTACAACAACAAAACGATTGGTTATATCCCTGTGAATCTTAAAGAATTAACATATTACAGTATGTTCCTCATAAGAATATATCACATTTTTTGGTCTATAGTTTGATCCGTTCCAAATTGGTGAAGCCGCCTTACAGCAGCAAATGACTACAGCAGGACGCGGGTGCGCATGAAGGCAACAAGCACACTGTGCTTCATATATGTGATGCGTGTGTATGACCAATACCATGTGCGTGCGGCCAAAGTCATGCACATTCGCATTGGCGTGCGGAGAGATAAAAAAACGTATATTTCTCGCCAATTTGGAACTGATTGAACTATAATAGCATCATAATTCCTACATAATTATGAAGCCTAATACAAATGAAAGCTAACAGTATCCACATTTTAATAAATGGTTACCGCCGCACACCTATGAACATCTGAACGATAATTTCCTTTGAGACATACTGTAATGTATATTATAATATTCCGATCACACAGTTCATAGTTTCCCAACATGGTCATGCTGTCAAGAAGAAGTAAACCCAATACACAAAGGCAAAGTTCAAACTATAGAAAAATTGTACTATAGAAATAAGATAACTTTAGTTACAAAGATGACTTATTTTATCTTGGATTCCAGTAAAAGAGAAACAGAATCCACCCACACCAGTTTTGCGTAAACTGCCATACGCTTTTCTTACTTTATAATATCCTGACAAACTATAGGTTTGTCATCACTTCAAGGGTGCATAGCTTCTAAATTAAAAAATTGTAGGCTTTGTAAAAAATATCTTCACCATAAATTTCATATTTTTAAAGAAAATGTACAATTTCCTGATACGAGTCGTCAGGAGTTAAGACAAACCTGTTATAGTGAGTGTTGATTTCTGGAAATAAAACAGTTAAATATCATCCTTCCTATATATTAGCAAATATACAACCAACTTAAGATTTTCTTAAAACAATTTGAAAATCAGTATCTACATACAGTATCTACATACACTGTGTCACCTCAAGTTAAGAGATGACATATAGCGCATATTTTCGTGATTGCATCATAATTATGTGCACGTAACCCAAATGCATGCACAACAATGTCTGCTCTCTTTCTGAATTGCTGCGACTATGACTTAATGGCCCTATCTGTAATAGCTGCCAGTTGGTATATATGGGGTTGGTTATAATTATACTGAGCACTTGGTATGAACAAAATGTAACTCAGAGCAGCTATTGCAGATATGGTCTTTTTGTTGAGATACATACACGTAGTGATGTAGAAAGTCACTATCTGTAATAGCTGCCATATGCTATACACTTCTGGTGCCATAAAAGGTGCACCCTTATGAAAATGCAATCTTACATATGGCAGCCATTGAAGATAGGCCCTTGATGCCTGTCCCTAACTTAAGGTGACACAGAATATCTGGGTATCAATGTTGTTTTAGCTATAGTTCGTTTACAATGAGTTACCAGTGACCTGAGCCAGTGTAAAGGTGAAATGCTGGTACAACTACTCAAAAAATATTGGATGCAAATGCTAGTTATTAAATATACAAGAAAATGTTACATTTTACACAGATCAAAATAGATTTTAAACAGGTTCACCACAGGACTGGTTTTTAAAATAACAATGTCATATTAGTCTGACAAGGGAACATTTTTACACTAATACCTAAGAAAATGGATTTGAAAAAAATGTGTAGTCAAAAATAAAAAATATTTGAATGAAGAAAATTCAGGAAAACAGCACACCTTTTGAAAGAGAACTAAGGGCAAGTTTTAGCGGCAAGGCTGTAATGAAATCATATTTTAAACTCAACAGTTTAAATTATCTTATGCACCAACGTAACATTTTGTGAGGAAAAGGCCTGGGGGGGAAACAGGTTTTTGTGTGTTTTCTCCCCAATTTTTCAAAATCCCAAAAACCTGCGACAGAATGTTGGAGAGAAAAAAATTGTATTATTTATTTGGGCCTTACGACCCTGGATAGCCCAAGAAAGCCTCGATTGAAGCTTTTTTCCATTTGGGTCCGTAAATTTATAGGTGTGTGAACAGATACAGACCGGGATGATCCCCTATTGTAACCTTTAACATGCTTGGGTATGCTTGGGTATTGCTCTTCCGAAGCACGGGACCACCATTTATACGTGACTTCCGAACCCCGAGGCAATTGAGACTAAGTACCTTGCCCAAGGTGTTGGCCGTAGCGGGGCTAGAACTCATAACCTTTGTATTACGAGTCCTACGTGCTATCCAATAGACCACACAATCATGCTCTCTTTTTAAAAAAGTACCCCTTTTTGACCCCTGGTCACTTTTTGACCCCATAATGCGTAAACACGCACCACCATCTAAATAAAACACACACCTCATCACACATATTTGTGGTCTCACATGCTCACTTACGTATAATGGTCACTGTGAAAGGTATGATTTCTGTGTGATGTGAGGTAGTGTTGTTATCAGCCGAAATGTTATATCCAACATGTTTTGAGCAGGAAATACCAAAATTCACATTCAATACCACACACAAAATCATGGTAATCTCATCGTAGGGTAAACCCAACTAATGCTAAAAAGCAACTTATCAGGTAATAAATGTGCTCATAACTCCGCAATTGTAAAAATAGTAATCATGAAATTGGGGGAAAAATTCTTCTTTTTGATTTGAGACATTGTATATGTCAATTCGTTGAATATCAAGAAAGTCATGTGTCAAAAACAAACATAAAGTGTGATTTTCATTATGAACTTATTTTTCAACACAGGTTTGTGTGTAGGACATATTGATCAATAAAAGAACATCTTCAGCCAGTGAACAAAAACAGCATGTTCAAAACCCCAAGTGCAACAATCAAAATTGCACTTTGTTTTTGTTTTTGACACGATAAATTTCTTGATATTCATGAACATACTTCAAATTAAAGGAAAATCTTTATAATTCTATCATTTACTATTTTTACACAGGAGCTATATAATGTTGATGTTATTACCTGGTAATGTACTTTTCAAGTACTGTGTAGCATTGTAACAAAACGTCATATACCCGCAATACACCTACATATCAATCTGCCAAGGCACAACAATTGTTTTCTGACACTTATAGTAAAAATCTAAACTATTTTTTTTAAAAAGACAATATTTGTAATCAATTACATAACACTATACACTTAAATCAAAATATCACCGTACTATTGGTATATATATATATATATAATTCTGTTTTTGATCAATAAAATTTGATCACGTTTTTGTCTATGAAAATGTTATCATATGTTCATTAACTCTTTGTTCCTTTTGTCTTATTGACTGCTCCTCTATGCAGTGGCATCAGTGTACATTCTTGGTATGAAAACTGAGAATCTTAGTTCCTTCAAGTGCATATACCCACAAGAATGATCAACACCAATCATAAAATCACCCGACAATACTATATTTCCAAATCTCAAACAAATATTTGAAACAAACAATAGATATTTAACAAATATCTGCATATCATAACTATTTGTATTACATGACAAATATCTGCATATCATAACAAATATTTGCATTATTGTAAAAGTGGATATCTTCGCACGTGTAATTTTTTCGCGCTTTGCCCATTTTAAACAATTTTGCTTTTTTTTTTTTTTGCGGTTTGAGCTTCCTTTCATAGACCTGAATGAATCTATTGCCGCATTTTTATGTTTGCACTGGCTGATTAAAGCGCGAAAATGTCCACTTTTACAGTACATAACAACTATCTGCATATCATAACAAATATTTGTATTACATAACAAATATCTGCATATCATAACAAATATTAGTATGACATAACAACTATCTGCATATCATAACAAATATTTGTATTACATAACAAATATCTGCATATCATAACAATTGTATTACATAACAACTATCTGCATATCATAACAAATATTTGTATTACATAACAAATATCTGCATATCATAACAAATATTTGTATTACATAACAAATATCTGCATATCATAACAAATATTTGTATTACATAACAAATATCTGCATATCATAACAAATATTAGTATGACATAACAACTATCTGCATATCATAACAAATATTTGTATTACATAACAAATATCTGCATATCATAACAATTGTATTACATAACAACTATCTGCATATCATAACAAATATTTGTATTACATAACAAATATCTGCATATCATAACAAATATTTGTATTACATAACAAATATCTGCATATCATAACAAATATTTGTATTACATAACAAATATCTGCATATCATAACAAATATTTGCATTACATAACAAATATCTGCATATCATAACAAATATTAGTATTACATAACAACTATCTGCATATCATAACAAATATTTGTATTACATAACAAATATTTGCATTACGTAACAAATATCTGTATATCATAACAAATATTTGTATTACGTAACAAATATCTGCATATCATAACAAATATTTGTATTACATAACAACTATCTGCATATCATAACAAATATTTGTATTACGTAATAAATATCTGTATATCATAACAAATATTTGTATTACATAACATATATCTGCATATCATAACAAATATCTGCATATCATAACAATATTTGTATTACATAACAAATATCTGCATATCACAACAAATATTTGCATATGGTAAATTTAAGACCATAAAATGGTGACAAATTCTGCACCACAACTTCACATGTAACCATGGAAACGTGAAGGCAAAACCTAACCAAACTGGTGACAGATTATTCGCAGAATGACAATGTTTTATTCAAAGATTGTCATGGCGGCGGTATAAGACCTGCATGCTGCATAGCTAGACGAATTAGTCCATCTTTTTGTCTGAGTTGTTGTGATTGGTTTCCATGGTATGGCCGCCGTTTGTCTGTGGTTCCGGTCGCTCAGTGGAGAGTTGCTGATAAGTGATGAATAGCTTGGCGTACTCGGGCTTCTCTTTTGCATAATCTTTGAAGGCGTCTGCAAAAATTAATGAGGAAATGGACCATGAATTTTTTGAAAAAGAAGTAGTTTCGTGAAAACCTAGCAGAACTTACGCAGTCATAAGAAGATGGGAATCGTGAACATACCCTCCTCAAGGATACTAGTCAAAGATTAGATGCCTAATATGTGCCTAGCTATATTCTAGATGTGTCGCATGCGCTTGGAGAGGGACATAGGATTGGCATTTTTTAGCATTCAGGGGGGTTAGGGTTAATACAAAAAAAAATGAAATTGGTACCATAACTTTAACGCCGGTTTAGAGTTTTTGACCGGGATCACAATTTTCGAGGAAAAAACACCAACTAAATCTCCGGGAACCTTCCCGGGATTTGATCCAGGGACCCTTCGTTCTCAAGCCCCATGTCCCACCCACTAAGCCACAGCCCTCAGCTACTCGTTCGCGCAGTATACTGCGCTCGCTATATAGGCTCGGTTGACTATGTCATCGAAAACCAGCGTCGCATACGCATGGAGAGGGAGTTAGGATTGGCATTTTTAAGCATTCAGGGGTTAGGGTTAACACACTGAAGGCAGCCTAGATACCAGAATTCCTCACGGCAGCTAGTCCAATGACTTTATCTCACCTTTAAACCCAGCAACTTGCAATACAGGTCCAAATTACACCTTTTTGAGCCTATATACCGCGATGAGACTACCATTTTCTAGGCGAGTTTACACCATTTTAATGAATTTTTATGGTAAGTATGAAATTGTTCCATTAAATATAAGCCTGTAGTATTATAAAGTGATGGCATTTTTAGCATTATCTCAGAGATCAGACACTTATTTTATGGTTGAAAATCAGCAAAAAAGGATTTTAAAAAAATCTGTGATGGGAGGCTGTTCCTTGGAAACGCAGTCCCGTTCCCAAGCCCGCGATAGCTCCAAATAGCATGGTAGTTGTCATTTTATGGAATTGGTTTCAAATCAAAGGGTAAAAAATAAACATAATCAAAATATTTATGCCTGTAATGTTTTTGAAAAAAGTGCCTGTTTTATGTGAATCCTGTTGTCATGTCATGGTGGACTTGTTGTGGGATGGGGCCAATCTGCACTTACAGAATGCAGCATATCTTAAGTTTTAAAATAGTGAATTATTGAAGGAAACTGGAATTTGGCTTCAGAGGCAATAGTGTTTAGGGGATGTTTGGAAAATTGTTGGTCATGCATGCTTAGGCCAACAACATAAAAATGTTTGTTTGTCCACGTCCGACCGACCGTGTACTACAGTCCCTGTGTAACTTTTTTTCTTCTTTTTTTTAAATTCTTTTTCAAAGTCACGTATATGACCTTAATACCATGTAGTATTATGTGGGTTTATTTTGGGTCAAGTATGGGTCATCCGAAAGATCTGACACGGTTCAGAATTTGGCATGCTGCTAAGACTGGGCCAGAACAACCACTAGCACACAACCTACAGACCCTACCTTTTGAGGACCCTCTATGGACGAACAAACAAATTATTTTTGTTGGCCTTAACAACACAGTGTTTAACTGCCCCACCGACCCTGCACTTACCAAATGTAATTCTTCCTTCCCCTTCCGAGTCGACTTCTCTAAACAAGGTCTGGCTATCCATCTCTTCCATATCAAAGGCGCTACATAATATGCTATCCAAATCATCTGAGGTAATGTATCCCTTGTCGCCACCAAACATCTGAAATAAACCGGCAAAGAAGGATTGGTTTAAGGGGGGACTCAAGGAAGTCACTTTTTGAATTTTATGAGTGCTGTAATTATTGAACTATGACTCAAATGTATATAAAAGTATACATTTTTTGGAAGGAAATAGGTTGGAGAATCCAAATTTTGCATCAATTTTGACAAAAATGGTTGATTTTGATTTTTTGAGAAAAAAAATTCAAAAAATCAAGTCAAAAACTTCCTTGAGTCCCCCCTTAAAGACAACATTCCTTGGTTTTGTGCAAGTTAAATCATATACTGTCCAGCAAAAGAAATGTATCAATCATTCAGATTATAGTTTCGTCAGTTCTAAATGGAGAGAAATATGTGGTTTTTGTTTCTAGTTTCACTATATGTTTCTATTTCACTATATGTGACGTGTTCTACCGAAACCAGACACAATTGGGCAAGATATTAAAATTGAGTTAGTAATTGATTATTAAAGTAGAGATCTTCAGCTTTACAGTGGTACCTCTCTTTTTTTAATCGGACTTCACAAAGCGGCGTTACATCATTTTCAAGTTTGTCTTTTACGGTCTTTATGAAAACGCTAAACTGAGATATCGTCCTTTTAAGTTACTAGAACTAGGCTTTTTACTAGAACTAGACTTTTTTAAATCATTGAAACATACATTTAGGATGATTTTTTATGATTTTTTAATCTGAATCCTTCATAATATTGTTATTAACACTCTGAAGATTAATTATTTACCAGAAACTCAAATTCCCAAAAAACCACCCCCAATTGTGTTTTGTGCTATTTCTCAGTTTGGAGCTCTGCCCAATTCCGTCTGGTTTCGGTAGAACACGTTACATATTTCCTTGAGGTGCAATTTTTACATCTTACTTTTAAAGTTGAAGCGCAATCAGTCCTTTTTATTGGGCGCAATTTATATTCTTGCTAAATGCTAAAACTTGTGCAGCAGACTTTTGATCCTGATATTTAATTGACATATGTGTACCGCCGCGGCAAAATGATGCAGTTGTCGGCATGTTCCATTTTGCACTAGAGGCCAGTAAAGTTGAAATAATATACAAATATGATGGGAATGTCAATTTAGAGATATTGGTAGAAAAGACATCTTTTAACCCTTTTCTATTCATAGTGTAAATGATTTGAATAAAAGCTAAAGATCAAACTGTTAAATTCCCTGTTTTCTATGGCTATGTTCAATCGTTTTATCACAAAACGTCGCCGGAATGTGCTTAAGACTGCCAGAATTGTTCGCGATATCAGGAGTTTAGCGCTTTAGTTTTACCCCTCCATTATGAACATACCCCATTAAATTTGGAATCGTTCGTTAGCTGATGTCTTGTAGGCTCCATATTTGGCATTGTTATGATATGAATATTCATAGCATTCCTTTTATGTACACCAAAATGCAGTAAACAAATTCATCTTGTTGCCTTGCTAGCGATAATACCGGTACGTCATTGGCTGCGCATAACCCACCAGGTCCAAGTTTGTATAACTTAAGGGCAGTGTCAACCCGGCACTTGTTTCAAAAATTGAATTTCATATTTCTCTATTATTTTATACTTTTATATGTATTCTATCATTACCATCATAAGTTACTAATCGGAAGCTATTATTTCTCGTTCTTTTGGGTGATTTTAAATTGTTGTTTTGGTAAGTTTGAGTCAGGAAAAGGCGCATAGTTATTTGGCGGGAATTTAAGCGGAGTTCCGCGCTTTTCAAATGCTGCGACAGCTGTTTGATCATTGCGTCGCGCGCTGAAACTTCCCGCGCGTAATACTAGACGCGCCGTTTAATATCCGCGACGTAGACGCGAAAAACAAAAGAGCGCAAAACAATGTCTAAAATGTAAACAAAGGCCAATCTTACGATCATTTAAATTTCAGTTTTCTTCCAAATTCTTCACATTGTGACAATATAAATTGAATCTGATAGTTTATTATGATTGTTCATAATAGTATACTCGCTTTTTAGGTCACACGCCCGTGTGTTCCATGAACATTTAGCTTTAAATGGTGGAAAATGTCAATATTTTTACTAAATCGATGTTTTCTAGAAGTTCAAATTTGAAGGAATTTTACGAATTTTCAGACAACATAACTAAAAATATATCAAACGATCAGGTAAGCTTTTACTACCATTGTGTAGAGGACTTTCAGCGCTAGGAGGCAATTTTTTATTTTTTCGATTATGGATTTTAAACTCGAGATATGCATCCATTTCTAGCGAAATGTACGCAAAAAAACACGACTTTTACACTTTGCCGATGTTTGTAGCAATATTTCCAAAACCAAGCTTTATTTTGGAAAAAGAAAAAATTGCCTCCTAGACAAAATTGTTTTGTTTACAAAAACGTATATTTGAACAAATTACCATTTTTTATTTTATAATTATGCTGTCTGAAAAATTTGGGGTAAAAAAATGGCTTTTTGGTTCATTTCTCAAAATTTAGTTTATTTGGTATCACATTGATATCACCATCGGCTTCCTTATCAAATTTCCTTTCTAAAAATGTATACTTTTATGTACTTTTATTCAATATTCTCAAACTTAGAAGCAAAAGTTGATCATCAAAATAATAGGGTTGACACTTCCCTTAAGCAGACTCGTCCACACAGAGTGCAGAGAGCGTGCCATTCAGTAAGTTACATAGCGATACAACCGCAATAATAAGGAAACGGCGCAATTGATATTGTGTTATGTGCATGTCCTATCAGTCACACTGTGCGTGTGTTTACGAGTTGTTGTATACGCTAGATTTAGATTGAGTTCGTTCGTTGTGCTACATTTGACCGTAATTTAATATCATTTTATTGCCTCGTTTCAACCAATTTTTAGTATTCATATTCAATCCTAAACATGTAAATAAGCTTAAATACCTTCGCAATTTATAATGGCTAGTTTCTAGGCAAGTAAGGTGGCTGTAATGTGCTGCAATGATCGGGTTGTTGTGTGCTGGTATAAGTGACCATAATGGCGCAGTGATGGCCTACCTTTAACATCCGTTTTCTCAGAAACTGGTTTGGCCAAATCAGTAATGAGTACAGTCACATTATTTACAATATCTCATCAAAGGAATCTCTGATTTGCATGATTTTGGTATCATTGAAAAGGGAATTAAATTGGCTTAAATGTCATATCAAAATATCACACAATATTTTTGTTTTGGTCCAACTGCATCCTTTTGCCGTGGCGGTACACATATTTATGGGTGCAAATTGCAATGCAATACACGACAATTTTGAAGATTGATTGCAAGTTTGCCTAATGCAACTCCTCGTGCAAAAGGTCCCAGTCGACGATGCAATTATTTGCGTAACTAGATCTCACCTTAAACGCTAACTGCAACGTGTCCTCGCCATTGGCTGGTTGTGCCACTAGTGAGCAACCAATCACATATTCTCTAAAGTCGATCTTACCGCTTTGATCCTGGAACATAAATTACACACAAATTAAATAAAAATAGAGGGCCAAACAATCTTTATCTATTTCTGAGTTCTAGTGGATTTTAATTGTCACCTTATGAAAGATAACCACTAATATCCATTCATACCCTCTTTGTAGTTGCGAACCAATGAGAAAGCAGGGGGAAAAAATACACAGAGTGCATTGAAATGTTTTTATAATTCCACTCCGTGTGAGCATTTTTGTATTCGCCCATATGACGCGCTCTGTTTTGGGTTTTTTCACACAGTGTGGATTCGCCAATTTTTACTGCAGGTAAAACTTTTAAACTTGTTTTTATTCATTTGAAATTGTATTTAATGAGAGGAAAAGTATGCACAACATTTTAAACGTTGATTTACATTGTCGTGTACGAATTGGGTCAATACATGCATATGTTTTGTTTCACGTAAGATTCAAAATATCAATGCACTTGCGCAGATGTTGATATGCTTACAATAGGACTCCCCTTATTCACAAATCAGCGCACATGTATTCATTCTTCTCGTTTTCTCGAAACAACACACACGCATTAATTGACTTGTAATTGTGAAGCATGCAATGCAGAGCATAGAATACCTACAACAATGTCACCATGTCTACTCCATAGAAAAATGATAACAGGGTTCATTTTATATTTGCAAAGAGTATTGGTCATTCTCACAACCACGCTCAAGTGTTCACTTTATATAGATAAGTGTTTCCAAAACAACAACAAATTCCGCTGAGTGGCAGTTCAGATTTTTAATATGACATATTTCAATTTATTGGCCCCAAAACATATATATAGCCACCAGTCTCACTTCAATCAAATAATTTTTACCAACATGGTATGGTAAAACTTGTACCCCACCCCCTGGGGGTCCCAGGGGAGCACTTTGACTACATCCGATTGAATTTAAATTTCAGGAATGTTAATATTATCACATGTGGCACAATTTAAGACTAGGTAGAATAAATTGGTTGACATAAGGGGGTTTGATGCACCCTAATGGGGGGGGGGGGGGGGGGGGGGTTACTCTGTGTCATATGAATAAATACCACTGTGATTAACCAGTTTTTACTTCATTTATAGTCGCCAGCAGAGAAGATCAACACTGGCCCTATGCGCATGCTACTTAATGAGTGTAAGGGCGGTAACACTCTTGATGCCATAGATACAATTGGGTCAATCAGATCACGCATTGGCCCGCTCACAAGAAGTGCTGTTATATTACACCAATGGAAATCCCACCCACCCACCTCCGTGTTTATGCTTAGCACGCAGTCGTAATAGAAAAAAGTGCTGAACTTTGTTACAGCCAACTATAGCTCATATTCTCTTACCCTATCATAGAGTGCAAACATCTCTGTGAGTGCTGGGCTAATGGGTACATTGAGATACTGTGCCAAGTCATCTATAGTGATGTAGCCTTCAGATTGGGCAATCTTGACGTAGCGGTCCAGATGTTCCTCTATATGCGCCAATTTCAATCTGTGAATAAATAATCATAAATTTGCTGACTCGTATTGTTAACACTTTCCACGGGGCAGGTGGCTCTGCAGACGACATTCCAACATTTCAAAAAATGTTTCAAAAATGTCAAAATTATTTAATTTCATTACCATGGAATCAATGTGAATTGCATTGAAATAAGTACAACTATGCCTAGTATTGGTTCAGTAAATCTTGAGATAGACTTTGAAAGTTGGAAAAGGTTTCTGAAAAATCTGTTTGTCTATATGGTAACATAATAGCCTGATGGAAAGTAAAAGCAGGAAAGGGGCACCTATACTTTGTGTACCTCAAGTTGCAAGAAAACATCATTTTGTATTATAGTGAGCGCATCCAGAAATGCAAGAAAGTGATATTGCCGATACTGTGCCGTGAAGAAACAATCTTACTTCATACCAAGCTTAAATCATAAAGCTGTGACAATGTAGGAAAGTCCTTTTCTGATCATATTAGCCACCATTTTACCTCTGTCATATCTGACCAACATAATTGATTTTAGGCTACTTAATGCAACCTTTACCAACTCATATTTCTTTGCTTATTGATTATTAAAAAGACAAAACTATCATCCATAAGTGTGTGTTTTCATGTCTTTGAATCCTGTTCAGAATCGATGAGTCAAATGGAATAAGATGAGAGGGTGTTTGTGGACATATCATCCCTGCGCATGTTATCTTTATAAAGAGCTCAGCAAAAGAAAGTCATACACTTTGTTTATGTCCCGTAGAGTGACTTCAAATTATTTGTTTGACCAAACAGGCAAGATAGACATTTGGATTAATCATTTTGCCACCAAACAACAAAGCTAAGCCATGATTCGCACCATTCAATGAAAATCTGTGCCATTTCCAAATTTGCATTTTCAACACACTACCGGGGAGATACACCCAGCGGTCATCCAAGCCATGCAATGTCATACACATCATTTTCTCTCCACATAGTGTGTTGAAATGCGAATTTGAAAAAACGTCACAGAGTTTTATTTAATGGTGCTAATCTTTGTTGTTTTGTGGCTGGCAAATTTGGTACCAAATTGTGCCAGAAAGATTCATCCAAATGTCTATCTAGCCTGTTTGGTCAAAACATAATTGAAAGTCACTCTATAGGACATAAACAAAGTGTATGACTTTCTTTTGTTGAGCTCTTTACTTTCATATTTCATTAACAAATTAACACACAATCATAGAACAAATGTGTTTGAACACTGACCCTAATTGCCATACTGTTTGTACCACAACACGCACAATATTTGAGTCAAGTGAAAATCAAAACTTGTTTCTGGTAGCCTGAAGTATCCCTTTCCTCATACTTTTGTATACCCCTCCCCCATCGATCAATGTTGCAAGGCCATGTGCTGATGGTGGGAAAATTGTGGGATTCAACATTGATCAGGGGGAACGGTGGAACACTTTACATTACACCTACAAAGTGTTCGAGCAATATTTTCGAATATTGTAGGTCTTAGAATTCTTTGCCCAATTATGCCCAAGAGCCACTGCTTTCATATCATAGTGTATTATGAAATAGCTGAAAATGGCTGTCAAAAATGGATCAACTTTTAACACTTTCCACGCGGCAGGCGTCTGCAGACGACACTCCAAAATGTCACAAAATGTTTCAAAAATGTCAAATTTATCGAATTTCATTACCATATTTGGAATCACCATGAGAAATGCATTGAAATAAGTACAAACATGCCTAGTATTGGTTTAGTAATCCTTGAGATTGACTTTGAACATTGGGAAAGGTTTCTGAAAAAAATCTGTTTTAAATATGGTAAAACTAATAGCCGTTAAAACCATCCTGTAGCAGCAGAGTCACTTACCCTAACTTAGTGTGGATCTTCTGAAACTCTATTACACTAGCCGCTACAGGAATCCCTCTTACTCTGGCTTTCTCCAATATCCGAGTGTCCTCGTACGTGTGGTCCGTCACTGGTAAATTTAAAGCCCTGCACGAATGAAATTATAAACATTTACAAGATTAATAATAATAATACAAAATACTTATATAGCGCCTACAACAAGTTCTCAAAGCGCTTAAATACAAAGATAAAAATACAATACATAAAATACAAACAAAAACAAAATGTGAGAGACATACAGGAACTGCACAATAGTTGACAATATACTATGGATGAAAAATAATTCTCTCAAACTCAACGATAGCAAGACTGAATTCATCTTATTTGGCTCCAAACACATGTTAGACAAGCTTTCTGACATTCACATTAATATAGGCAGCTCAATCATTGCTCCAGTGAAACAAGTTCGCAATCTTGGCTTCATTATGGATGCATCAATGACTCTAACTTCGCACATATCTTCCATTGTCAAATCAGCTTCTTTTCAATTAAGAAGCCTGGGCAAAATTCGGAAATTTCTGGACTCAAAGACAACAGAACAACTGGTTCACGCCTTCATCACTTCCAGATTAGACATCGGCAATTCTCTCCTTCACGGACTTCCTAAAGATCAGATTCATCGTTTACAAGTAATTCAAAACACGGCTGCACGTCTCATCACACGCACAAAACCATCTTCTCACATAACCCCAATCTTGTTTGATTTGCACTGGCTACCAGTTCATCTGAGAGTGCAATATAAGCTTCTCATACTCACTTATCGTGCCATAAATGAACTTGCTCCACTACATCACTGAACTTCTTGCATTGTATAAACCGTCTCGGTCTGGCTTGCGTTCCACATCAAAAAATATTCTGGTTATGGAAAAGTCGTATCGTTCATGGGGGGACAGAGCCTTTACTATTGCTGCGCCTAGGCTCTGGAATTCACTTCCTAATCATATCCGTGCCTGTTCATCTCTCTCATCATTCAAAACTGGCCTCAAAACTCATCTGATGTATATTGCGTATAATTAAGCTGTTTCAATTAATTTTGTGATTTATTGCATTGTATAATTGTTGCTTTTTTTTTATGCATTATTTGTATATGTATAATGTTCTCTGCTCTGGTTTCATTGTTTCTCTTGTTTAATTGTTCACTGCGCCATGAGTGCTTCGGCAGATTTGCGCGCATAATAAATGTTCATTATTATTTATTATTATTACTAAACAATCAGACACTAGGTATGGACTTAAAGATATGAGTCTTGAGACACTTTTTAAATTGGCCAAGAGATGACATTGAGCGAATATATGATGGTAAACTGTTCCAACTTAACTTGATATGGATCATCTTGTGGGACTCTATTCTATTGCTTGCTAGAGGAAAGCCATGAAAATTTGCATTGACCAAGTGGCTTATGACAGCTGCGAAGATGTTCAGCGCTTTCTTTATGTTACGGCCGGGTACTAAGCGTAAACACATAGCTGTTACCATTGGTGGAATTATACAGCAGGACTTTGAGCTGCCCACCACACCCATCTGATTGACCCGATTGTATATATATGTGACACGATCAAGCGGAATGAGTCATATGTAGGGCAGCTATTGATTTTGAGTTACAGGTAAAAAGAAGTGACAAATTCTTATGTTTTACTCTGTTTTCTCAGTTGGTAAACTGTCTGTAACTTAAAACTAGAAGTTCAATTTTAGTAGGGTTTGGACCATACTGTAGCATTTTACACCTGCTTTTAAATGATGGACAAATATCAAAATTCAAAACTGCCGACATGGGACTCATTTCGCTTGATCACGTCACATATGACATGAATAATGACACCAACCATACGCCCATTAGTTTTGCATGTGTGTGTAGAGGCAGTGCTGAACTTTTTTGCCGGTGACTTCAACCTTGATCCAATTGGCAACTTTTATTTTACTTTCCTTGAAAAACTTTTCAAAATATTTCAATGTTTCTCCTTAGGCTTAAACCATATTTCCCTTTTTCCATTACCAAACATCAACATAGGCATAATTCTGTTATACCCTCCACACCAACATCGGTTAGTATGCGTCGTTCTTAAAGATCACACACTATGAATACCAACATCGGTTAGTATGCGTCGTTCTTAAAGATCACACACTATGAATACCCTGTGAAGGGTATAACAGAATTACTCCTCAACATATTGCAAATAATATATCTTTTGACTCAATGTCTAATGGTATGTAAGGAAGGATACTAATACAGCTTTATTCTCAGATTTAGGGATGATAATAAGATTAATGAGAATCTTGAGAACAATAATTATATCTTTCAAAGTGGTAAATAATGTGTAAAACAATATTTAGCTTTTGACCTCAATATCAGCACTCATCATAGCCTACTGGCATAATATAGTCATAATATAGTTATTTGCCGTTGACAACAAAACAAAACGTTTTAACACATCAGTTTGTACGCTCTACTCAACCATACACAAGATCGTTCCTATATATCGCATGAAGCCGTGTAAGCAACTATTGTTTACATTAGCAAAATTTCCAACATTCGCAAAATGTTTTTGCCCAATTTTCGGAGTTGCAACTGTAAAAAACATGTGAAAACGTGCAATGTGTGTAAATATGATTACATGACTATGCAGAGGAATCCCTTGGGCAAATATTCTGATTGGTGGTACCGTTTCAAGGAGGTACAGAAAGGGTTATATTTTGGCCGTTTGGGTGATGGTGCAATCTGAAATTTGTTGACTTCATATTGTTTGTTGTCAACGGCATGTGATGTCATTCCGGGCCGACCTATAAGGCGACAAAAATAGAAACTATTCTAAGGGCAAACAGACCTCCTAGGTTGGGTTGGCTGGTTTTTGTTTTTTGTTTTTTAGTATCCCCTGCTCCCACAAAATGTCTGGACAAATAATTTGAAATCTATAAAAAAATGTTGCCTTTTTAACAAGCCCAAAATAATTATTGGGTCGGTATTCATTTGCACATGAAAATTTATCACACCATTTTTTTTAATAAATAGACCAGGTTCGTAGAACAGTTTTGTGTTGCTTAATCATGCACACTGTTAGAAAGGCATTACTATTGGAAAACAACATTTGATTTTTGTCTAATGGTAGTGGAATACAGGCTAATTTGGGACTCATAATGAACAGATATATTAAGCATGGATGGCATCTATTCGATACACGCTATAATGAGCGTGATCATTAGAGCTTCCCAGGTTATCATGACCGTTGTTCAGCGGAGCATAACCCACGATAATTGTCACCAACCTCATCAATCTATTTTTACTGCTTACTTCAGTAATACTAATGACCTATTAACTGCTTATACTGGTACTCAGGTAGCAAGTTGTACTTAGATATAAAAGCTCACACGTTGCTTTGACCCATTTACCCTTACACCACCAAATCCAACAGAATCCAACAGAAGCACTGCGCCGGTGGACCCCCATTCTCCAGTCTCATTGCGCAATCAAGCAGAGGTACATACAGACTCCGAAAATTAATTTTTGGAGCGCGTTCCCTATAGCGCGATGCACTATCACCTGGATTATGCAACTTGCGGACAGGGAGCGACACACACACCAATTTTCTTGTCCTGATTTGTCCCGTGTTTCGCCCCTGCTAGCTTGATTGCCACAACCCCCCCCCCCACCCCAAATAGGTTAGGGTTAACTGATGATACTACTTATTTTGCTATTACATCTCTTCAATTGTGACCAAATACTTTCAGGTCAACATAACCTTGCGACTAATTTATAGAATATAACCTTTGATGGGATATTTTGAAGGTCATACAATACCTCGTGACTAGGTTTATGGAATTTAACCTTGGACCCATTACTCTGCTATAACAGCTCTCACATTGTTTGTGAATAGCTTAGGATCCTCTATCTCCTCCTGACTAGGTTTATAGAAGGTAACCTTTGACCCTTCCCTTACTTTGCTATAACAGCTCTCACATTGTCTGTGAAACGATTTGGGTCATCTATCTCCTCCTGACTAGGTTTATTGTATTGAACATTTGACCCATTACTCTGCTATAACAGCTCTCACATTGTTTGTGAATAGCTTAGGATTCTCTATCTCCTCCTGACTAGGTTTATAGAAGGTAACCTTTGACCCTTCCCTTACTTTGCTATAACAGCTCTCACATTGTCTGTGAAACGATTTGGGTCATCTATCTCCTCCTGACTAGGTTTATTGTATTGAACATTTGACCCATTACTCAATCAATCAATCAATCAATCACTGAAATTTATATAGCGCCAGAACCAAGAAACTTGTACTAAGGCGCTTTGGCACAGTGTACCACAGAGAAAACTACTTTACAAAAGCATGTTCAAAAAGATGACATTTTACTCCGCTATAACAGCTCTCACATTGTTTGTGCATAGCTTGGGATCATCTATCTCCTCCTGTCTAGGTTAAAAGAAGGTTACCTTTGACCCTTCACTTAATTGCTTTGCTAATACAGCTCTCACACTATCATCAAATAACTTGGGAGTAATGTATCTCCTCCTGACTAGGTTTATAGAAGGTAACCTTTGACCCTTCACTTACTTTGCTATAACAGCTCTCACATTGTCTGCGAATAGCTTGGGGTCATCTATCTCCGCCTGACTAGGTTTATAGACTGGTAAAAATTCTACCTCAAGTTGATTATGAAAATTGCACATTGTTAACCATAACAACGGCAGCCTACAAAGAAAAATAAACAACAAAATCAAAATAGAGCAAAATAGTTTATAAAGGAAAACGACTAGAGAAGTCAACTCATTGTCATTATACTTCCAGAAGTACCAAGTGTTGGCATCATTTAAAAGGTGTTTTTTACAGTAAGTTGCAAAAAAAAGTCCCTATGTCAAAAAGAGACAAGAGGTATATTCTGTCCCACATGTCTGGTTTTTCATCCACATCATAGATTTGATATGAAAAGGGATTGTGAAAAAGGCAGCTATACATAGTTTACCATTCAAGCCACATATCATAATTTTACTGTAGCTGGAATGGAGCGATCCAAATTCAAGTCATTTTTTCTTAAATAGGTTAAACCATTTAACGAAAGCATCCTTTTTTTAAAACTTTAAACATGATATTTGAAGCAATGGTTCAGATAAGTTGAAAAAAATTGATGGGAATAATGCTGTCCCAGGTGAATGTGGTCATTTCATAGCTCTGTGTAATTAATACAGAAGGGGTACAATCTCTCTTGTTGGTGTTTGAGGATCTATGTTATATATGAAACACTTTTACCAGGCAACCAGCAACATTTGTTGCACAATTAGAGAAATGTCTGATATTTCATTTTATCCTCATTTGAACCATACCCTCTCAGAGAATAAGGTTTATCGTGAATCGGTAAAAAGCCATTGATTATCCTATTCTGTTGCATTGTTGGATTGATAATGATGCCCCTTTTCTATCCCACAATGCATCAGAAAAGGATAATCAATGGATTTTTTTTCCTTCTGATTGGCGATAAGGCTTTATATTACCTAATGACCCAATCAAATCACCCATCATGATTCAGGTGATGGATTTATAGGTTCCTATAGCCATGCCTAATAGCATATATTTTATTATTATCACTACATACGCTATAAAACGTAAATAGATGAATCCAACGGAACCAGGAACAAAACACACCAAGGATCAAATAACTGATACAAGAGGATATCTCGAAAATGTAAAATGTAAAGAAAAAAACTGATAACCAACTAGGTGTGGGGAAACAATCAATAACAAGGGAGAATAACGCAATAAAACAGGGGAAAAACTAGGGGAAGCAATGAGTATTGCTGTGCACTGAAACAATAGCACACGGAAATGCCCTGCAATAAAACAACACAAATATAACAGAACAATAAGGACCTAACATTTGACTACATACACTGTTTAACTATGAATGTAACCTCAGAACACATTCCAGTGAATACAGAGTATCAAGAACAATGATCACATGATTAAACATAAATCCTGGCATTAGCGTGGGTAAATGTTATGTCTATCGCTGATATCACATTTGTAGGGCTTGGAGTCAAAAGACCCTATCTACAATGGCTACCATGTGTAAGGTTGCATTTGCACACAGGTGAACCATAGAGCACTAGAAGTGCATAACATTAGGCAGCTATTCGAGATAGTAGTGCCTTTTCACATTATTAGGTATCTGAACAAAAAGACCATATCTGCAACGCTTGCTATGAGTTACATTTAATTCTTATCAATTACATTTAATTCTTATCAATTGCTCAGCATATTATAACAACCCCATTTTATAACAACTGGCAGCTATTACAGATAGTGTCTTTTCACATTACTAGGTGTCTGAACAAAAAGACCATACCTGCAATAGCTGCTATGAGTTACATTTAAGTTATACCAATTGCTCAGCCCCATATATAACAACTGGCAGCTATAGAGATAGAGCCTCGTGGCACTTAAGCCCTCGATTAGTACATCAGGATGAATGTTGTATGATAAACAAAGTGTTCATAAGGAAATCCTGTTTCAATATCTTTTCTTTTCCAAACAAGCTTCCTTTATCACTTTGCTTGGGGGCATAAAGAGTTTAAATCGTAACTTTTGAGCCCATTAGCCAATGAGAAAAATAAACCAAGTCAGTTCTACAAATTTTCGAACCTCTCATATAGGATCGGTCAGTCATTTTTTTGTTGGTATGGTTGTTTTTTAAGTCAACAAATTTCACATTTTTCAACAACAAAAAAATTTAAATTATGAATTTTCAGACATTTCCAGTACCCAATAAAAAAAAATCCAACATTTTCATAATATTTTGAATTTTCAATAAAAATTTCAAAAACATTTGAACATAAATAAAATAAAACATGAAAATCTCAAATTTGTGAAATATGGGTTGGGGAAGTGTCAGGTTTCCCTTTACCTTAAAGATCAACCAAAATTATTCATGTTTTATTCAATGGAGTATGTTTAGACAAATATAATGCAAAAAGAATTACTCTTAAATATTGTCCAGCGAAAAAGTTACAAATAAAACCAATCATAATTGCCAGTGTTTCTCTTTTAGTGTGGGATGAACTGTATACGGATGACGCTTTACTACGTCACAAGTGTAACTCCATCCCTGGTTCTGGTTCTGGATGTATACTCCGACAAAGTGGGATCCCGCATCACTTTAGAGCTCTCTGACACCTAGAGAGTGAGATTTTGTGTACAGGTTAACAGACCCGGGATGATCCCCTACTCATTACGATGAGGTCTAACTATTTTATGAGTTCAGAGTGAGAGCGTCTGAATACACGGAACCAACGGCTTTATGTGACTCTTCGAAACTATGGCGCAACTGACATTCACTGTATAGACCTGCACGTTCTACGCAGCGAATGGGATAGAGGAGAAATTCTACAAATAAATCGAACATCAGCTAACCACGGAAAGAAGATCCGATAAACTAACCTAACTGAATTAAGACTTGATTGTAGAATTTCCGACCTAGATAGGAACTTTTTGGGATGAACAAAGAATCGTGGTTTCAAGGCAACTTGAACCCACGATCCTGTGATTGAAAGAATATTCCCGACCGACGATCACAGGCTAGACCGCTCGGCCACCTCTACCTCTACAAAAAAAAATCTTGGTATCGGTCCGGGTCTCGGTCGATAGGTCTGAACAATAAAAAAGTCATCAGTATATGCTTATGCTATCGACCTATTGAGGTTCTGTGTGCGAGTCTGGGTTACACCTATGATGTATACAGAGTAAGTAACCTGCCATATCAATATAGGGGATACAAATTATACAAGCTTACAAAATCTATATTTTGTTTCATGGGCAATATTAAGGGGTAATTCTTTTTGTATTTTGATTTTTACAATATCCTCTACCAAATAAAGCGTACTTGAATCAACATTTTGGTTGACCTTTAAAGATTACTGAGTACTTACGCTCCTGGCCCATCCCATGTCCATGTGAAAGTGTCAGGTTTGGTAACATAATTCATTGCAATTGGCTGTACGGGAACACCGGGATAAAAGGCACCTGCATTCATAAGAACAAAATATAGATAGGCATACATTTTAACTTAACTGTTTAAATTTAACCAAAATCAAACTGTTCTCACAATGAAATAGATAGATGGATTTGATGTATTTCACTTCCACTGGACAGTGATGTAATCGTTAAAACAGGCACACATTTACGCCCATTATCAGTGGCTCAAAGGGGGTGAGTGTGTATATGTACTGCAATCAGTAATTTAATAAATGATGCAGTTTCGTGACTGTCTTAATCGTGAAAGCTAACTAGACCAAGGCTTCTCAACTGGTGGCACACATGCCAAATGTGGTAATTGGAGCAATGGTCGTTGGTGCTTGGACTCCTCAAAAATATAAAGAAATATATATGAAAATGGGTGCATTTGGCACTTCATACATTTGATTTCATATTTGTGGCACTCTGTTAAATAATGTTGAGAACCCCTGATCTAGACTATAGTCAGATATATTAATTGCACTCATATTATGGCCTGCAGGTCAAATTGCCATCAACAAAAATATCTGAATTGAGATCTAATCTTCTAAAATATGAATAAAAATCATATGTTTGTGTGACAATAAAAAGATAGGAGATAGGCCTATAAATTCCACCTGCATGACACCTTGCCATTTACAAAAATACATGAATTCAGATCTAATCTGTTAAAATATATAACCAAAATCTAGCTTTTGTCACCATAAAATTTAATAGATTGCTATCTATTGCACTCAAACTGTTTCAAGATAAATCCATTTTGAGATGTAACCCCTACCTTCATGTATAATGGATATCTGAACACAGATGCAAAAATATGATTAGGCAACGCAAAAACACACTAACAAAAACCTTTTCTATGGTTCCTGATTGACCCAGATGTTTGAAAAACAGGGGGAGGGGAGGGGAGGGGGAGGGGAGGGGAGGGGGGGGGGGGGGGGGGTTCATGCGCAAATGAGTACCGACCAAAATGTCATGTTTTTGCTAGTAATAGAATCTTGAATTTGTACCTCCTTGATGATTACAAGGGAGGATGTAAGTAAAGTCTAGGACAGTTTGTTTATCTATTTGGCAACTACAAATAAAAATATCATTTAAAACATACGTTTTTCGCTGTAAAAAATATCTTCATTTTTATTTTTTATTTTTAAAGGCAGGGCATTTTGAGATTTTATAGGTCGGTCGTGTTTGGGCAAACAAATTTCTTTCTTGTTTTGCCTAAGGCGTCTCCTACTGACGACCTAAAAAGGGCTTCAAATTGACTTTCCATTTATTAAATTTATATTTTTACAAAGAAAGAAATGATAACAAAGTATCAAATCATATTGAATAAGCAAAATTAATTTTAGGTAAAACATGATGAAATTGCACCATCTTATTCATTTTTGTCATAAGTATGATGTTTTGTTCTACATAATTATGCAATTTGGGCTCGATAATTATTTTTCTAAAATATAATGCATAATGTTGTGCTTGCAGGTCACCCCCTTTAATACAACCTAAGTTTTTCACACATAATTTCAGATGACGGTGAACACGAAAGGTTGTAAATTATGGATTTTTATTATCATGTTTCCAAAAATACATGTTGAAACTAAATTATTTAATCCTAAAACCACTGGCTAATTGGAAAATCAACTCCAGTGCAAGTATCATTTTTTAAATTTGATCTGTCATCAACTGTTTGGTCATATTTGATTGATAAAGTAACCTTGTGCGCATAATTTAATGAGTCCATGTCCGGCAACGTCTGCATAATTTCTTGATAATTTTACGATCCACATGCCACGGCTGTTTGACTGTCCGCTTTATAATTAAAATTATGGGATAAAAAAAGATTATATAGTGGCCCTTTTATGGTTTGACCTGATTTAGGTAGTGCTAATAAATGAGAGTATACGGTGAAAATTTCAAGAAAATTGTTCGAGCCCTTTTTAAATTATCAGCATTTTCTACTTAATACATATTTGTGGCCGATGAGGGCGCTATTATAGTAAATAATAATATTCAAAGCTCTATTTCTCAGAACTGGCCCCAACAAATGTTCTGAAATTTTTATAAAAGATGGCCAGTATATTCAGGTATTTGAATCAGTAAAAACAGAACTTGGCCAGCAAGTTACGGTGTTCTCAGAATAAAACGGACACATTATGTGGGATCAAACAGCCGTGATGCATCATAACAAATGTTGCGGCAAACATATTCATAACTTGTTTTTTCCAATTTGTCAATTTTTATTTGTAGATGGCAGAAAAACGGCTAATATGATTTATAGTATGAGACATAACCAGAACAAACCCCATACAATATATTTCCACTAGAGATGGCCCAAGCAATAATTGTTGACATACATAATAGCATGAAATGTCTACAATCCTAGTGCAAGTGAATGCAATGTTTATATAATTCAATGAAGATTATTGAGTGACCCAATTTCATTAAATCAAAATTGAAATGGCTTGTTGTAAAACATCAAAATATTAATTTGTCAACTAATTTTGTAGAACACTGGACAAAATTCTTAGATGAAACAGTTCTTAGTAAAAATTCCTAAATTTTCATTTTAAATTACCATCAAAACAAAAATGTTACTTTTTATTTATCCACCAATATAGACAGCGCATCACCTCTATCAACAATTAAGTGCCCGGTTCCATTCAACGCATGGGGAAATGCATTGACTGCTGTTGTTATATATGACTGGTTTGGTTTAGTGTGTATGGTTTATAATGGACCCCCCCCCCCTTCGAATGTGTGCACATATGTGCAAGCTTTTGTTTGGCAGGCAATTCGCTCTCACATCAGCAGGCAAGCTGTTGTTTGCTTGACTACTGTGACGTTACAGGTGACATCATCTATGTATACATAAACCCTTCAGCATTGAAATCTCTCCTACGGTTCATTCAGAGGGAGAATGAAACAAATGAACCATGAGAAAAACTGTGGTATCCTTGATCTGTCGATTCTTTTCTATTTTAGAGGTCAAATGGACGATAATAGTATGCTTCTTTTGACAATCAGCAAATTCAGCTTTTGCACAATATAGATTTTACTTACGTACCATTTATAACGAGAAAGAAGTTCAACGGGCAAATGAAACTAATGAAGCATGAAAACCAAAAATCAACCTTGGCAGTAGCTGTCAATTTGTAATCTGTTATAGAGGCCATGAACGGGACACATTTTGTATACCATCGGTCAATTCAGCTTTGAAACCGCTATTGATTATATACATCATCATTCAGATCTATCTGTGCAATTAATTGAAAGAGAGAATGAAGTTTAAAGGGAAAACGAAACAAATGAACTAACAAGGGAAAAACATGTCGATATTGGCAGGTTGCTGTCAAATCTATTTTAGAGGCCATATGGAAAGTTTGTTATTTTGGCGATCTGGCGATTACATATCATACGTAAAACCTTGGCACATCTATTTACCCAACTTATTTAAAGAGGGTGAAGTTTGAAAGAAAGAAAAGCGTAACTATGTTCTTCAATTTGTTTTTGTTTTTTTAGGGAGGGGCAAGAGAGAGGACATGCCTGTAATCAGGGGACGTATAACCGACTAATTTGGTCAATATACATGTACATGGTTTGTCATTTCATGGTGTGGGGGGGGGGGGGGGGGGGATGGCATCAGGGGGCGATTCTTCTAGTAGGGGGAATGTCCCCTGGCAACCTGCCCCAACACACACCCTCTAGTAATATATAAATGCTCTTAAGAAAGAATAGAGCAAAGTACTATGAAAAACCTGTCATCCTTCAGGTTTCCTGTCAAACTGTAGCACATGGAAATGGGTGGAATTGAATCAATCAAGCAGTGTAGTATTGCTCAAATATATTGGCCCAATAGCCCAATTTCATTATGAAAACTAGCCAAATGTATCATTTAAATGTTGGTCTATTTTTTTGGTATAAGACATAATTTTATAGTAAGAAGTTTATTTCTTGACTACTGATTTGTATGGCAAATGAAAAAATATCTTGATTGGTAAGAAAAATGGTATTTCTAGAAACATGTTTTACCTTCAAACATAGCCTCATTTGAGCTACTAAATCGTCAGCCGTGTGTAATGTTGCCGTATCATTAAACGTTCATACTTTCATAAATTGGCGGCTAGATAAAATTGATTATAAATGTTAAAACCATCTTTTTCTATATGCCAAGGTCCCCAATGAGAAAAAAGTAGGTTAATTTTGAAGGGAAAAAAACAATTGCATTGCTTGCGATCATGACTTGTTTCATTACCAGCGAATGAAACCACCAAGATGGTCCTGGAATAATTTGGATGCAAACATTCTATAATTTGAAAACTAGCAGTACAAATGGTAGCCGTGCAATGACTTATTTCATTTCAAGTGAATCATTATAAAATCCATCTATCTATATCATACTTTGTGTAAAGTTGTATTTATTTCATATTATTTATTTTCCCTATAAGATTACCATCTAAAATATGATGGTTAAATATTTGTTTAATTCCTTCCAAAAACAAAATCTACCCATGCATACATTCTGGTGAAGAACATCTTATAATTTCCCCCCTACAAGTAAACCCAAACACTGATAAGTCTGTCTACATGTTTTGTCTACATGTTTTTGAAAAGAGTCAAAACGATGACATTTTTAATCAAATATTGACAAATTCATTGAAGAATTATCTGAAATGTAACTAGGTTTGTCAGGAAGTGTATTACTGTATCTCGAAAGTGTTTAATATTCAATAGATTTGGGTGAAAATACAACCTAATGCCATTGTTCTGAACGGCAAATCCGCTGAAGACTATGCAAAAAATAAATTACACACATCATCATCTTGTAATCTAAATCTGAAGCAGATTCATAAATCATTCATGTTTTTCCCAGCAAATGCATTCATTTCCACACATGAACCAACACTTTTTCCAGTTTACTTAAGCCAAGAATACAAAGCTAAGAACACAAAGCCAAGAGCACAACATGATCTACGGACCCGAGCGACCCTATTTTTTCAAATTTGTGGATTTCTTTTTTTGTTTTTCACTTTTTAAAACAATTTGTTATGTGCCCAGGAAATATAACAAAATGTCACAATTTGAATTTTGTTCTAAAGGAACTATAAATATACATCTTGATGACCTTCGACCTGTAACTTCCCTTCTTTGAATGAGACGAGACAAAAACAGTTTGTACACTATGCTGGTTCCCTGCATCAATGGGCTCCACCGACACAACTTATCCATAGATGCAGGTGCACGCCAATGATGCCACCACAGTGATTTGCTGGCCTAAAAGTAAAAGTCATGCATATTCATGAATGACGAAAAATAGATTCACAAATAAATTTGATCAAGCCAACTTCACGCTTAGAATGATAACAGATTTGCTGATTGGCACAAACTACACATGTATCTGCGCTCACATGAGCCGGACTTCACACGCATGTCATAGCGCATTCCCCATCGCGCCGTAGCTATGGCAGCGCGACAATGCATTCAATATTCTATGCGGTATCTTAGCTACAGTGTGTTGATTGTTATTCACCTTATGCCATAACAGAGAGCGACAATGTAATGTGGTGAAGCAGCGGTTACGGGCGGAAAATGCGAACCCTGTACCTGCACCTATTGGATGAGTTGGCCCGGGGATCCAGGGTGCAGGGAACCAGCATATGTGTACACATGCCTTCTGGAAATATAACAATTTGCGGCCAGCCACTGATTTGCGTTTGCTTATGTTGTTCTGAAAAACATACTATAATTAACCGATACTGACATACGACCTATGACTTAGCTCCTTTGAATGATATGAGACAAGGATGATTTTGTATCTGCCCTCTGGGAATATTTTCAACAATTTGCTGCCAGCTGCTGCTGGGCATTTGTCTTTTCAAACTGAACGTACTGTACCCAATATACTGACCTTTGACCTACGACTTGCCTACTTCGAATGAGATGAAAAAGAATGATTTGTACACACGCCCGCTGGAAATATAACAATTTGAGGCCAGCCACTGTTTGGCTTTAGCTCATGTTGTTCTGAATGTAGTATTATGTATACCCATTATTAATACTAATAATAATAATATAACACTAACCTTTGACCTAAAGGACAAACAAAGAAGATTGGTCTGTCTCAAAAGCCAGCCCGCATTGGTATGAGAAATGAGCTATAGCGCATAGGTCTACGCTTCGAGGCCTAAACATTTTTATTATTTTTTTAGATTCTTTTTGGATTTTCTTTTTTTGTGTGGATTTTTTACAATTTTTTTTTAAAAGGTCTCTGTAAGCTTGGATTAGCAACAACAAGAAAATCGCATACCTCATAGCCTTTTTTCTAAAAAAATAAAATAAAATCGCACAGCGCTTTTTTGCCAAATGTTTATGATACGGACCTACTTCTTTGTTTGGCCTAAGACTTACCTCCTTTGAATGAGATGAGACAAGAACGATTTGTACACACGCCCGCTGGAAATATAACAATTTGCGGCCAGCCACTGTTTGGCTATTGCTCATGTTGTTATGAATGTAGTACATGTATACCCATTATAAACACTAACCTTTGACTTAAAGGTATATTTAATGTGATCTTTTCCATGGGACGCCCTCAATCCTCGAAAAAAAATTGGAAGCAGATTTTCTTGCAGATTTACTTTTCTGATCATAAATCATAAATATATTCCAAGTTACAGAGCGATACGATTCCTAATAACCTCAAAATCATGGTTTAAAGAGTGAATTAAGAGTAAAATTTGACTGCTCGGTACACTCTATTTTTCAAACCATGATTTTGAAGTAATTAGGAATCGTATCGATCTGTAACTTAGAAGATCTTTATGATTTATGATCAAAAATGCAAATCTGCAAGAAAATCTGCTTTCATAGTAAAAATCAATGATAGAGGGCGCTACTTGGAAAAGATCACATAATATGCCTTTAAGACTTACCTCCTTTGAATGAGATGAGACAAGAACGATTTGTACACGTTCCCTCTGGAAATATAACAATTTGCGGCCAGCCACTGTTTGGCTGACTCCTCCTTTTGATCTCTTTGATTGTGTTGGTTCTTGAGTTGGGATCTTTTCTTTTTACATAAACTGGTTGAAGAAAATTTACTAATGCTGTAAACGGGGTGAAGAGAGGGAATAAAAATATAGTTAGCACCATGTAGTGGTAGTTAATCATATTGAGCCGTATTCGTGTACTTATCTAAACAAGGTTTCAAGCTAAACATGTGTTTAACTTTGACTTTAACCACAATGCCCGAAAATATGTTGAATTTAGACACACAGCTAACTCGCTGAAAAGTGTCTTAACTTTAAACAAGGGTACGGTACGGGGGTAGTTTAACTCAAGTTTAACTAAACATTTGCACCAAGTAACATTGTGATTTTCTTTTCTCAACACCATGGCGCACATGTTGGGTGCATTTTGAGTTGAACAATATTGATATACATTTGATGCATTCCTTTCAATTCTACAGTAAAAACCCAATTGAATCACAGATTATTGAATAAATACCGATCCTTTACAATGGCACATTTCAATGACTTTTCTTTGGGCGATATTTACCGTGTTTAAAAACGTGTTTTGTTTAACGTCCTGTCTAAATTAAACATGAGTTTAGTTATTGACGGTTTTAGGCTAAAACCATGTTTTAGTACGAGAATACAGCTCAAAATATTTAATGTTTGACGATATTACGGCAAACCAGCAAAAGAAATTGATATATTTAATACAATCAAAACCAAACATCTTTTAAAATTCAGTAATTCAATGATAAGGTTGACCTACAGGCCTGGCTGAACAGACCCTTAAAAATTATGAGATTTTGAACGACTGCAGTTGAAATTTTTTATGGGGGAAACTGATTAATGCTAAAAGACCCATTTACCAAGTCTGTCAGCCTGTAAAACAGAGTGTTTTCCTTTGCCTTTCATATGCATTAACAATTTAACATGCATGCATGCACTACAAGCATACATTTTTTTTTAAATCAGCATAATACTTTAAAGCATTATTATAAATTGAAACCTACTTGATCATTCACCCACAACCAAATGTTTTAGTACGCTGCATGCAACAGTGTTAGCAAAACCCAAAGTGAGTACTGTGCATTTACAAAATAAACTATATTAGTACAACAAACACCCATTAGTGCAGCAGCATTAACAACAACAACAAACAAAAACAAGTGCGGCAGATATTAAAAGTGTGCAATATATATCAATATACAGAACAGAAATACATGATTAATTATACACAATCACAATATCATTATTAGACAATACAGTTCCATGCTGTTGGTATGCAGAGCAGATAAGCTGTCCCATGTTATGTTGAAGATAACCAACCAAATTGTTTCATGGCCGAAGCTTTTAACTTTTTAACAGCGGTGGCGCCACAGGGGCATGGGGGAAATTCCCCTGGGCAGGTTCCAGGTTTCTTGCCCCCACCCCCAACTTGCTCCAACATCAGCTCAAGCCCCATCCCATTTTTTCTTCTTCTCACAAACAATGAGAACTGTTTGACTGTTAATGTCAGAATTACTTCAAGTAACCAAATCAAGCCAATTTCAGGCAATTTTGACAATAAAAGCCACAATTTTTGCACACCATCTCATCCCCCAATTGTTTCCAAATGAAAATGTGATGCTGGCTGGCGCTGCCACTGAACATTTTATACAATGCACAGTTGTTGAATATCTTCAAGCATAATATTCACCTCCTACACCTACTATACCCCCCCCCCCCCCTTCACCTGCCCCTATTAGTATTGCATGGTATCATATTGCATTGTACAATTACCAATATTAAGACACAAATTATCAACGCTAACTATTAATTACAGATTAAGGTGTGGGTTAAGATGAGTTAGAACAACACAAAATCAACAACAACAAATTAAAATTTCACTTTACTACATTTTACATCTTTACTCATCCCTCTGTACACATTCGGGTATCCTGTTAGTGTTCTCTACTGCTCCAGTTGGGACTATAGTTTCTCATATTTTTATTTTAAAAAAGTAGTCGACATTGCTACTATAGAGGTGGTTACTTTGATTTATAAAACATAAACAAGAGATGGTCGCAAATGAACCAGAGGCTTCAATAGAAGTCAGTTGCAAAATAACTCACAGAAAAACAAAATTATTTTCCATTAGCTCAAAAACACTCTACGATGAGAAAACTGGGTTGGATAAATGATGTCGAGTAAAGTGAATTACGGTCCGAAGGGAGCAATATTCCGGCGGGGGACACAGCGTAGACTTATCTAGTGAATAACGAGTGGCTTACTGATGCATATTAAAGATGATGTAGTGATTATAACGCAACATGGGATGGGTGTATGATGCATACACGTTTGTAAAACAATATTGGTATGGTGATGATTGATTATCTATTGGGCAAAAAAAAAAATGTTGTGTTGCCCTCAAGTGCCAAAAATTTTAATTCAGGTCGGTCGGTCAGATTTTTTTTTTTTTTTCAATTTTTGTTTTCAATTTTTTTTTGGCTGAAAAATATATGGTTTATGTCAAGACAAAATTGGTATATGCCCATATGTCAATTTAACTAATGTTTCTAGTGTGACAATAATGTTTCTAGTGTGACAATAGTCTAAAAAACATTTATTTAGGCTTATTTATTCATTAAGCAATTTAAATCTTAAAAAAAAAAAATTAAATTTAAAAATTAAATTTAAAAATTTAAAAAAATGCGACCCTAGTTTTACGATTTTAGGGTCGGTCGCTGAGGGCAACACAACTGTATTTTTTTTGTGGCCTTGTTGCATCAATCACAAGCCACTGATGGGGAAGACAACAAACTAGTTGCCTTAACCCATATACTGTGGGAAAACGAGTTATTGCAAGATTATCGGTAATTATATAGCCCACAATGTGAATCAGCGCTAAGATAGACGGGGGCTAAGGGTGATTAGCCCCCCAAATTTTACAAAATAGCCCCTGAAAAACATATCAATCAATGCCAAAAAGTACACACAGGGGCTACTTTTTATCAATTCTGTTTAACTTTAAAATAGCCCCTGTAATCGAAAAAGTATGTTTAGCCCTGACGTTAATGCCATTCAACATATGTATGACAGAATCACTGTATGAAAAGCAATGATTATGTTCTATGTATTGCAAGAACCTTGTACAGGTACCCACTGAATAATGAGATCATGGAATGTGCTGCCAAATAGGGCCCTGATGTTTTGTTAATCAAAATAATCGCAAGATGGTTGCAAATGAACAAACCAACACATGCCTCTAAAAATGTTGCCTATTTAGTAATGAACAAACTATAATCTAGAAGCCTGATATGACCTAGATTTACAAAGATTGTATAATTTCTGAATAACATCTGGGTAAAACAGCAAAGAGTTCTTACTTGATGAAATCACTCTTTAAAGTGAAATAAAAAGTGAAGAAAAAACCAAGCGCCCTCGTTCATCTACTCATATGCAAATTACAGATGCGCTTTTAGGCATCTATGTGATCGTGATGGTCATGAAATGCTAAAGTGCATTATATTGTAATTCTATATAACACAGAGATTATTCTTGATTACTTTGCCCTATATAGCTTTAATAGTGGCCAGAGTCACTACATACATAGAGAGAGTCCATGGCTTGGATTTATCTTGTCATACTGTGTTTGTCAGCCCGATTAAACATTTAATGTGCAGCACGATGCACAGCATAATCACTGTTGTCATTATAAATAAACTAACAAGCACATTTAATTTGTCAGATATCATTAGAGTGTTCACTCATGCTAACATATTGTGTAGTTCACTGCATGCACTAGGCATGAGTATACTTTTCTTTTCATTCTTTTTTTTTTACTACGAGGTTTAGAGAAAGTGAGTTAAAGTGAGTAGGGGAAATATATCTCACTGGCTACTAAAAGGGGGCAATTTTCTCTTCATTAACTTGGTGTATGGGTGTATGTCGTATCATTTTTAATTGTGATGTAATGATCGAGCCACGGCATAGCAATCTCCTCCTTCCCACCCCATGACCAATCACAATATCCATCATAGTCCAAAAGAAATAAAAATAACACAAAACTTATAGTTAGAAAAGTTTTAGGTTTGAGTATCTCTTGGGCTAATCTTTTTATAGTTATAACTATCCCTATCCACAACTCAACTCTGCCCCACCCCCGCACCACCCCACCCCACCCCACCCCACCCCAACTGTAATATGCTTGAAATCCATGTGTCAAATCATGCAGTAATGGATCTGTACCATCGCCATTTTACAGCAATACACTGAATACTAATTGGTAATATTTTAATTCAATTTAATGCATCTCTTTGACCGAGTATCGTTATGTATGACGCATACGAAATAGACATTAAAAGGCTTTGGCACATTAATCACACACAGAAACAGGGCCAAGTATTTACAGTATATGTATGACATTTCAAGTGAGATAAGAGCATTTCAGTTGGCGTGGATAGTGCACAAAGGTTCATCTAGGGAATTCATTCTGTGGGAGAGACTCACGCAATATTAATTAGGGTATAGTATTGGGTCCTCTCGCCCCATTGTTATTGTAAACATATACTTTAAAGCATTTTATTGAAGTAAATATTTTGTTGATTATTATAAACCTCCGTTACAATTGTTATCAACAAGTTTTCAATCAAATCGTCCGTTATCTGTGGTAACTCTTCAATGAGGTCCCAATAGTAATAAAAATCAATCTAAGTGTTTTAAAGGTAGACAATTCTTTGCATGTGTGTACAGTACAGCACTCCCCCCCCCCCCCCCCCCCCCCCCCCCCCCCCCCCCCCCCCAGGGCCAATAAATACTTACATGTACTCCACATCCTACCCCCGGATTCACACACTCACATAGCTATACAATTTCTGTATGTTCAATGCGTATGATTGCATACCAAAGATGATGAGTAATTACATCCACGGAGCAATACATTTTAATTGTACAAAGATAGCATGGGGAGGGTAATCTCCAGGGCGCAATAACTTTGAATTAAACCAAATATCCCGACGAGAGATATCTCCCAATGCGTTATTGCATGTTATTTCTGCTGTTAGTAGAAGTTCTGTATTCAAAGCAAACCGAGTTATAACAAAGGGCTGCATCCCAACTAAGAATATCTCATGTTATTGAATTGACTTAAAGGGGCACTGAGAGATACGTATGGGAGTGCGCCCTCAATTTTTCTGGAAATCAGGTTTTTTGCACCTACGTAATACTTTGGCATACATTGTATTGTATACTAACTACCATCTGAAACCGTTTACCTTAATTCACCGTCTATAATGTAAAATTTCACGATTTGGTAATTTCGATGTAGATCACATCAAAATTATCAGCATCGCTCACCACATAAATTGCTTCAATTCAACCAAATTTCAATCTAGCGTCATCATTCAACCGTTTCCCCATTAATCATTACATTTCTGGGTTCCTTATGTACCTTATCTATTGAAACAATTCATTATTCTCCATAATCTCTCAATGCCCCTTTACCTTGTTTTTGCGACCAAGACGTCTTTGCTCGTTTCTTTATCCAGCACACAGGTGCGTCACATTTCTTTGCAACAAATTACAGCATCTCAATTTTAATGAATCGGAAAGGAAGATATATTAGTTATTACATCATAGAGACTGACACATGCAACAAACACACTTGTGATGACAGATTGATGAAATAAATACATTTGTAATACCCAACTTATGATTAGCAAATTTACTGGCATGGTTGCTATCACAATTAAACAATTATCAAGATCCAATTATCAAATTTGTCATAGAATAACTAATTGATAAGATGTTTTTATTTATTCATTTCAGTTTTACAAGAACACTCCATGTATTTATTTTATTCGTAAGGCAAAAACAAATATCTTTGGTTGCCCTCAGAGGGCAACATTTTGGAGGGTTGGTAGGTCGATCCTTTTTTTTAGGGTTTTTCATTCTTTTTTTCTAGGCCGTGATGTCGTTTCTTAAATACAAATTTCAATGCTGTTTATCACCTCTGACATGTGGTGTTTATATTTTAACTGTGAAAGAAGAATTAAGACTTAAATATTAACAGCAATCTTTGAATTTTATGTGATTTTTGGGTCAGTCGCGGATGGCAACCAAACACAAAAAAAATTGCCTAATGGTAAATTGCATCCACTACACACATTTTTTTTCTCTTCCCATACACATGTGTAAACCATTGGTTACTGTAAAATGAAAATGTTCATGTTACATTTATTTTCGCGCTATACATTTATTTTCGCGTCCGAACCAGCTACCGCGAAAATAATAACACACAAATATATTTCTTTTGCATATATAGGTCTATGTGATGAAGCTACACAATGTGAATTTAAAAACAATGGTTATGTGGAACATTGTACGCAGCAACTACAAGTGATGTTCCAATACTTCCCCTTGAATACTTTCCAGCTAATTCTTAATGACACATTTCCATTAGCAATATCAAATGCAGTATTCCTTACTCACGCGGATGAATGGGCACACAGATATGGGTGTTGATGATGAACATATTGAATTTTCACACTTTTTTTCTCTTTTCTCTACAGCAACATGAAACAAAATATGGATGATTTGCACATCTTCTAGGCATACATTTTGTACATTGAAAATGTATTGCATATAGATACAAATGAGTGCAGTGAATGATCTGTTATGTTGCAAATTCAAAGCATACATACTACCCCCTCCCATTTACTTGTTTTATTGACCTATGATCTGATTGTCATATACCTGCCACCAATGCATTTCACTTTCAATACATTTTTTCCCCAAAAATTGGTTCTGAAGAAATATGATGACCTAAATTATAATCAAAACAATTATATTCATCACATAGTCCCTGACATCTTGAGAACTATATATAAGGCACTCACTGGCGAAGAGACTCCAGGTCTTATGACATTATTATACAAAGACAACATTGGTATACAATTATATACACTCGTTGCAAAGTTGACCTGCCAAATTACTTTTTTTCATATAATTAATTTAAAGATCTCGCCAGGGAAATGACAGTCCATTATATTTTAAGGTCAAAGACAGAACAATTTTCACAAGTAGAGTCTAGGGAAATGAAAAAACAAATTAAATCACAAATAATTTACAGCGTCATGCAGACAGAAGAGAAGTGAAAATAGAGCAATGTCAAGTTCACAAGGGGTAGGGGAGAGTTACATGGCGGATATGGGGTCATGGGTATCAACAAGGTCTCCATCCACTTGGCAGGCTGCATGTATTGCGCAATAATTAATGTCCAGGTAGATTGTTATTACCCCCCCCCCCCCCCCCCCCCCCCCCCCCCCCCCTCCCTCCAAAATGTGCAGATATATGCGGAGGATCGAATCCCGGCCGTTAACTGAAGATTTTGTTGGAGATTCCTGTTCAAAAATTGAGATCACAGTTAAAAACCCACTTACAGAGTTAGGGTAACGGTTTCAAAAATTAACCCTAACCCCCCCCCCCCCCCCCCCCCCCCCCGTACTAAAAAATACTACTTCTAAGCCCATTTCCAAGCGTGTGTGCAGACGGTTTTTCGAGGAAGTTATCAACCGAGTCTATAAGTGAGCGCGGTATACTGCACAAACGAGTACTGAGGTTCATGGCTTATTGAATGGGATGATGGCGATTTTGTTGGCATTTTTCGGTTTAAAAAACAGTTAAGCTTATCGATACCTATTTATTAGCAAAAAGATTCAACATAGAGTTTTGCCTTCGAGTGACTAAATGTAGAAAAACATTACATAAAGCACAACACTTCAATTTCGTAGAAATATAAAGGCGCTTCCCTGTACTATAGGCTGCAAGGTGAGTCTGCCTTTAGTACAGCTCCTTTATCCCAATTGTAAACAGCTGTTTGTAACTCAAAATCTAATGTGTAACAGGCATCCCCTATCAACTGTATCAAACAACCCTAATCGCATATTCTCTCTGGTATGTCATGGATATGCCCTCTTAAATGAGCGTTCACACAAGCCATTGATGCATAAGGCAAAACAAAAGTTGCGTTGCCCTTAGAAAGGGAAAAATCATGAAGGTTGGCCAGATTTATTTTTTTTGATTTTTTTATTCTGAAGTTTTGACAATTTAAAATCCCTGAAAATAATATTGCGTCGTCCCTATATTTAAATCAAAAAGTCAAATGACAACCTTTAGCAAATTTAAAGCAATATACAATGTACTACCGTATAGGCTAACCATTGGAAAGGGGGTTCTGAGACAATTCTTTCAAATAAAACTTGTTCATTTTGGGTGAAATACAGAGATTTTCCTAAATTTCTGTACAAATTCAAGGGGAAAAACAGAACCAGACTTTTGTGAGTTTTTGGGTTGCTAGTAGAGGGCAACACTTTTTCTTCTTTCCTAGTGGCAGCACACAGTCTCATCAAAAGTGGACAGACACTAGACAGGTTGACAGATAGAAATTATAATTTGAATTTAATCAGATCTGGAATGAGCGATTGACCAATGCATTGGTTTTACACATGGATCAGTCAGAACAAACAGAAATGCCGCCGATGATGTATGGCATCGTGACACGAATTCTAATCAGCTGACTGAAGTGTGTATCTATCAAGACTTGACTGGCTCAATAATTACTATTGGACAGCAGTGTCTCGTTTCGGCAGTTATGGGGGAAAGCGCCATTTCAGTTTCTACATAGCTTTAATCATCTATTATATGATCATATAAAATATTGATCTTGAAAGGTTTTTTTAATATAACTCCCATAACATTTTTGACTTCATTAAAAAAAGTAAAAGTTGGCTGTTTGATTTACAATTTGTTCTCACAACTATTTTACTTATCATCCATTTATAGGTTTTATAAATCAATTTGTGTTAAAAAAATGAACCAATAAACTTCCTTCCTGGAAATCTAAATGGTAGGGGAGATCGGGGTTAGTTGGAACATGGATGTCTGTCAGGTATATAATTAACACTAACCATCCTACACACTACAAATCCCTACACTGCTATAATCTGGTACCCATCGATTGCCCGGTCTATCTCGTACCACACTCCACCAATCTATCAAATGGTGATAAAAACACATGTTTTTTGAATTTTTTTGAATTTGACCCCTTAGCTCAGTGGGTAGAGCGTCTGACGTGCACGCACACAGCCCGGGTTCAAAATCTGATCATTTTTTCTCTCCTGCTAGGGTTAGAGAATTAAGATTTTGTTCTAACTATTAATAGTGCCATGTGCTGAAATGATACAGTAAATCAACTCTGCACAAAAATTGATAATACATAGAATATTTTTATTTTATTTTATTGTTTATTTTAGCCACCCCATTATGATTTTTGATCCAATGTTAATCATGTAGAATGGTGAATAGCTTTATTAACAATGGGTTTGGGTCTCGCTGTCTTTAGCTATATTAAACAGATAAACATATTCATTCATCCAAAATGAAAAGTTTGGATAATAATTTTTTTAAAGAAATCATTAAATTTGTTGTAATATTAATATTCAATCAATTTAACAATTAAGCATAGTATTTTGTAAATTGAATTTCTGTAGTGAAGTATGTGATAGCGCTGACGTACCTACATGTACTAGGGGTACCCCCTACTAGGTATTACCCTCCCCAGATAACATACAGATAACATGAATACTGTTTTCAAATAATTACTACCACTATAAGAACAGCATCTACTAGATACCTTTCAAGATCAATGTGTGTGATTATGATTTATTTTTTTCATGAAAAAATTGCTTTGACAGAAACGACTATGGCACCGTGTCTGCGCATCATATTCCTAATGATATTACAAGGCAATTCAATAGGCACATTAATAAATAAATATTTGATTAATTTCACCATGTTTGACAATTTCACACCACACACTAACAAATTGTTCAGCTTCAGCTAATATTGTGTCCATTGATACAATAGCGGTTTGAAGGACCAGCGCAAACCACAAGGCCATATTACCATACAAATATTATGCACATGATGTCGCCGAGGTAGTACGAGGTTTTTATATTAAATAATGCCTTGTACTTTCTATAGCACGGTTATGCAAATGTCCATTTCAATTTATATTCTTATGTAGTCGGTGTGGTTTTGGATGTCAGGCAACAGGCAATTTGATTGGTTTGGCAGATTTTCAGCCGATACGCACTATATATTACGAGACCGATAATATATAGTTTGGAGCAGGGCTTAATTGATTCAAATAATAATACCTTCAGTGCGTATGGTCATCGTGTTAAGATGTTCAAGCGCGCCCTACACAAAGTTGCCGGCGTAGGTATGCGTTGTGCGTATAACCATGAAAGTAGTTACTTTCATGGTATAACGCAGTGTTGGGATGTGTGCATATGTGCTAAAGATTGCGATTATTCAAAGCAGGAAGTTGGAAGTCAAACTATGAAAAGAAAGTTATTGTTCCCAGGGGCAGTGGCCACTGTGGCGATCGAACATGGGCCGCTTGGTTCTTGGCTCGCTACGCTGACATGGTCACAACGGGCCGCTTTAACTGTTTTGCCACGGCCACTTTCAGGTCCCAGTCCGCCCCTGATTGTTCCCATTAGCTTGCCACCCACAAATGGCATCTACTATAGTTTGATCAGTTCAAAATTGCCGAAGCCTCACTACACCAGTGAATGAATACAGAAGAACGGGGGCCAGCATGAAGGCAATAAGCACACTGTGCATCATATGTGTGACACGTGCGTGCGGCCAAAAAACGTGTGTGTGGGGGTGTGTGTGGCTATAATCTTGCGCGTACACTTGAATTACATTTGAGCACGGAGAGATAAAAACCGAATTTTCTAGCCAATTTGGAACTGATGATTAAACTATAACATGTATAGGAATATTTCATAAATAGATAACATACATGTGACCTGCTCCCACAAAATCGGCGTAAAGTCGTGGCGAAGATGTTGCTGAATCGAGCTAGGATAGCATGTTATTGATTTCTGCCATTTATTGTTAGTATGGACCAAGCCCTTTTATTATAGCGGGATTATAAAATAAATAGCCTGGCATGTCTGGTAATACTCTTAAAATAACAATACATACTGCTATTTTAGAATTCCCCTATAAAAGAAGGGACCATGGGTCCATATACCAAACACAATTTAAACTGCAAATCAATAATATGCTACGCTGCCTCAATTCAGCAACATCTTCCCCTCGACTTAGTGCTCATTTTGTGGGAGCAGGTCACATATACCTGACAGATTTTCCATTTTCAACTACTCCCCTACTGCTGAATTTGTCTTCCTTCTGATGAATAGAAGATTCATCCATTTTGTGTTTTAAAAATAGCTAGAAATCGTTACAAACACCAACTCTAAATGTCAATCTGTGTTTAACAGTGCATTTAGATGTCAAATTTCTCTTCAGTGTTTTTCAACATTACACAAGGGCACATCCCCACTCGGGTTTTCCGCAGACTTGAATTATTTTTCTTGTCGTTATATCAAACAGCTTAATATTAGTGTACTGTACAACCAAACAACTCTCCATTTTTCCCCTCTACTCCTTATATACCTTGATAGATCTTATAAATCTCAAGTATTCATCATATGATACATCGGACGTCCTCGTCTACGGAATTATACATAAATCGCTACGGCCTTAAGGACGGATTCATTGACCAATTGACAATACAATACATCTAGAGGTCAGTATCGGGCTGGATTGTCATACGCATAGACAAGAAATGCCCCGGGCGAAACAATCGCTGTTTGCCCGTGACTTTCATGTTTTAACTGTTATATGCGCTTGAGGCGATCATCGGATGGACAAGTTGCCAATTGGCCCGGCTGCAACTTTGCGTTGTATCTGTTTTTAACTTGCTTGAGGCAAACGGATGAACAATTGCCATTTGGCCCCAGACATGATGTTTACAACTATGTGTGCTTTGATAGCTCAAGGTGGTGTATGTTAGGATGTAGTTGGGTTCTTGAATTTCAACTAAGGCATATACAGTTTGATCAAATTGTCTTTAATTAGAACAGTATCAACTTTGAAAAATAATATGTTATCCTATCCAAATCTTTATGTAGACTAAGTTTGTTTAAATTGTTTGAATTGTCTTTGAACAATGAATTTGTAGGATTTAAATAACAATGAGTCCAAAATATCTGAACAAACGGTTTTTAAATCCTATCATTTATATATTCCACAGTGGCCCCATGAAACATAGCCTTTTGATCTATCTTAAAAGTCTTATCATCACCTAAGACTCGCAACGAACCTTTAAAATACATTGCTCCAATAATGTTCTGTGAAATAGTATAAAAGGTCGCAACGGTTATCTTCATTGCCAACGGCAACATGGCGGTATGGCCATTATCTTCACTCCATTTCCTTTCAATGATGACAATTGTGTTACATGATTACACCAGCATTCCTATCACATGTTTCCACATTTAGGAAGTGCAAAATACAGAATGTGATTATGATTGTATCTTTAAAGAGTACCTTTTAACATTTTTTTTAAAACAAAAAATAATATTTCAACAAAATTAATTTACCATTGATATCTTTGCCTTTTCCTTCTAAATTATGGGGGATTTTTTAAAACGTGAAAGTCTCAATTCTTGCAAGACCCTCTTCAGCAAAAACTAGACGCTTTTTAAGATTGTCAGATATGCATTTCAACTAAAATTACACTTTTACTATAGTTTATTATCAGTTCCAAATTGACGAGAAATTGTGTTTTTTTATCTTTCTCCGCGCAAAAGTAATCTAAGCGTACACATGCTATTTGGACATATGCGAGTGTCACGCATACGACTCACAATGCGCCATGCATGTTGCGCCATGCGAGCATTTTGCATGTAAGCAGGTTCGCAAATTTGGAACTGACTGAACTATAGTGATTCCTATACTTTAAAAGCTGACATTTTCGCGGTGGTTTTATTTTCGCGCTTTTCGCGCAAAATATTATTCCGAAACTTGTAACATGCGAAAAATATTTTTTCAACATTCATGCAGTGCATCCAGAGGGTCGCCTGCGAAAAAAACAATTTGTGAAATGTCAATGATATCAAAATGCGGGAAAATATCTTTACGCGAAAATATTGGCTTTTACAGTATATAAATTACCAATACCATACAGAAGATAACAAAGTACCGTGTAGACTGTGTCTCATAGACGTTAAAAAAATCTGACCAAATGATCCTTTATTTTCCGATGCTCCATATTTACAGGCAACATATCTTTTCCTATTTTGGCTTCATTTTCCTGGTCTGTGTCGTGAAGCAGTTATGCATTATCACAATATGTACTTGGGATGATATTGCCTTTAGAGATAGTATTTTAGTAGAGCGAAGCCAAGTGGAATTTTAATATCTGTATTAAAGTCAATAATATTTTTATCCCAGATGTCAATTAACCCAAATGCATGGGCTTATTAGGTCAATGGCCATAGTCATACTTTATCAGTAGCAGTCCGAAAGAAACCAATTGACGCACGTCACATAAGGTTGACCTTGCGTAAAAGTATGCGAGGTCAACTCACCAAAAACGGTGCAACAGACATCCGTAGTCCGCAATAAGTAAGCTCGACCTCACGGCTCTGATTGGTTAGCGGCATTTTCTGAAGTTTCAAGCATGTGCAGTAAGCTGATCAAAGTGTGCCCGCTTATGTCAGATTATGGCAGATTATAAACTGAATCCTTCATGTCTCCACCAGGCTTCTCGTTACATTGCGTTTTCGCGTCTGGGGACGCAATATTTTTGCTGAAAACGCAGTACATTTTAAACTGGACTCTTTATTGCGTCCATTTGGACGCAATAATTTTTAATCGTGTGTCAAGATAATTTTGCACGTGTAAGCATACAAATATAAGTTTTCGTGACGATCCACACGCAGGCCTGTCGCATGATTGACAGGGATAGGTACATTTGAAAGTCAGTTATTTACTTATCTTTCTTTTTACAAACAACAAAATAAATAGAGTAGACAACTTTTGGACATTTCAGCGCTGTAGTCCCCGATTAACCACTCCGTATTCGATTCCGAAGTCACAATTCGCAAATTACATTTTTGACTTGGACCCCATAATTTCTTCTCGGACCCCATAGTTTTGAAAATTGGTACATTATGGGGTCCAGTGCACCCCATAATATTTTTACCGAACGAGAAGCCTGGTCTCCACTATTTATACACGGCCCCTACGAGGGTGCTCAATATGTGAAGACTGAAGAAAAGATGTTTCATCATCATCATCTACCAATACTGTGCATAAACCTCTTACATGTATACTCGCACAATGTATCCCTGGAACCTAGGAATACAAACATGAGAGTACACAGACCGGGATGATCTCCTACTCTTTACGAAGGAGTCTGTGACCTTTTAACATGCTCGGGTATTGCTCTTCCGATGCACGGGACCACCATTTCTATGTGACTTCCGAACCACGAGGCAATTGAGACTAAGTACCTTGCCCAAGGATACAAACATGTTAGCCGTAGCGGGGCTAGAACTCATCATAACCTTTGTATTATTATATGTTTATTGGACATATATATAGCCCCCACCCTTTCTACTTTCTGCCCTCCCTACACCATCACCACCCCTTCTCAACAATAGATCCAGAGTAAAACTTGTCTGCTCAAGATGCCATGCATATTGTCTACAGAGTCTAACTCAAACGTAACAATACACATAGTCAGTCAACTGATTCGTCGCGCATACATCCAATAAACAATGATGCATGCATTGAAGCCCCCAGAGGGGACATATCTGATTGCGATGCAAATTCACCGGGGAGCAAAAGAATCGTACAATATATCCCATCCCACACATTTTATTTCTTCCCCCTCGTCTTTGTGCTCAGGCAAATAGTGCATTCTTAACCATCCGTATCACGCAGGAATTCCTATTCCTTCCGCGACAATATTGTGAAGCAAAGGTTACGAATAACATAACCGGCATATTGTGTTGAAATTGATACAGGTGTCATTTGTTTATCATCAGATAGTATGTAATAATGCGACGACAGGATAAAGGGGCAACAAATAAATCGTACGTTGGCACTTCTAATTTGAAATGCTTTAAGTTCGTAACGGTGAGTTTTTGATGAACGATGTTATTAATAATGTGACTAAAGTTCATCTAATTTATTGACCAATATCTTTATAGGATGGCGGGAAATAAAATGAGTCATATGTCGACAAATTAAAATTGTGAAAATGCTGTAGCTCAGTGCAACCTGATTTACGAGTTTTAATCCCTGTTGTATACCATGCCATACAAAAAGAGACAACCCAATTTATTGACCAATTTTTAAAAGTAATCAGGTACTAAAGGCAAAGTTTTAAAAAAAGTTTAGCGCCTGGATTATTTAAAAAAAGGAAGGATCGAGTAGGCCCATTTTTTTGTTTGTCACTTTTTAGCACAAAATTGCCCTAATTATTGATAAACATTGCGAATCTTAAAGAGGAGGAGACCTCTTTAAATCTTGCTTATTTCATGGGAGGGATTGGGCACCACAAGACTTGTTTAAAATTGCATTTAAGAGATGAGCAAAGCTGATACAAACATCTCAAACTCTTAAAACACCAGAACAAAAAAGTTATGACTGAAATAAAGGGCGAAAAAAGAAAATTGAACCGGACCCAAAAAAGGAAGCAGGCGGGGACGCTAAACATTTTTGTTTTTCTATTTGGTCTGAAAGTGCAAGAATCGAGACGCATCATTAGCTAGTAACCAACAGCATGAAATGACATGATGACAGCATCGTGGCAAAACGAATGAGTGTTATGTCAGCATATGATCAAATTTAAAATGCTGCGTTCAACAACACAACAACGCAACAGAGAGATAGTGGTTTTAATCCCTGATGTAAACAATACAGCACAAAAGAATTTTATCTGATTCATGAGCCAATATCACAGAGCAAATAAATAGTTAAAAGTGTGGATAGATAATTGAGAAATGGTAGGGGTGTTCTTTATATTTGAATGACAAAAAAAAACCAAGCAACATGATTGCCTGAAATAAAACAAAGGTGTGTTTTATACAAAAGTTTCCCAACTGCTCAAATTGTAATGATGTACATCTACAATGTATGCAAACTCTGTGGTAATATTTGCTTTACGCAACGAAACAAAGAAAACCTGTTCTAAGAACACAACTCACAAATTTTTTGTGAGAAATATTCATTTTTCATCTCTCCCCGCATAAAAGCAGGCATGATATTCATATCAAGTTTAAAAATCTGAAATTCCCTGAATATTAGTCATCTACGGACAAGTGTGCTAATAAATTGCCTAAAATATGGCTAAATAAATGCAAATCTAGGCAAGAATATCTACATTTGAGAGTGAAAAATATCTACATTCCCATTTGTATAGCAAAATATCATGCCTGAAAAGTGATCCAAATGTATGCATGCGATTACGGCCACAGACACACAGTTTTGGACTCATGCATGTGTTACGCATACATCACAGTGAGCTTGTACCACTCTGTATTCATTCGCTGCAATAAAGAGGCTGCGATAAAGAGGCTTCGCCAATTTGGAACTGATCAAACTCTAGTTATATAGTGACCTTCAGGTGTCTTTCCAGCATAACCACTTGTCAAAAAATTAAGCGTAATTAAAACGGTGACACTTCGTTTAAATACTGACAAAGCTACCAAGGTCAGTCAAGCCACTGATTATAGATAATGCATGAAGGACCGATGCCAATAAAATGTTTTCCCGCATTGCCATCCACTGATGTGGTTTACATTACGTCTTTGGCTTATATGGGATCCCTATAATGCACTTATCAATTGCAAGCCTGGCCCCTGGGGACCCGGGACATGACAGGGACCATGCGGGAACTGTGAGGAATGTACAAAAATGTTGCCCGACTATGCGGGGAGGGAGTGTACGGGGACGTACAAACTGTGCCCCGCTAGCCAGGGCGTGTAGCGGGGACGTACGCTAGGGTACACAAATGTACACCACAGTATGTAGCATATCTACATACATAAGCTAGAGATGCGATGCGCTTGACGAAATAAGCCTGATTACACATAGAAATGCATCTCGTTATGGTTGCATAAAGAAATTAAGCGACCCGCGGACTGTAGCCAAGGCGTACACTTTATCCTGGCTAAGGGTGGCCGGGACTGTACATGTACACTTTGTTCTGGCTAAGGGGGACTGGGACTGTAGCTGGGACGTACACAAAATGGTGCCCCACCCTGCAGGGACCGTACACGAATGTACCGGGGACGTCACATTTGCAATTTGTACATCCCAGCCTTAGTCCCCCCGCTAGTCCTGGGTCTCGGCGCAGGGCTTGCAATTGATAAGTGCATGACAAGAAGATAAACCTTAGATTACACCGAATTGACACCTGAATTGAATAAAACATGCTCACATAAAATACATCAAACATAAAGTGGCATGTTTTAATAGATATCATACAATTGTGTATCTAAACCATTCCTGAGCAGTTTTTAAGTCAATGACAGTGAAATAGTATGCCACATACATGAAGCCTCCACTCTGAGTCGTATCTTAATATTTCCAGCAATAATAATTATCTATGGATACTTTCCTTTTCAATGCACACATTTGAAAAATATTTGTTCTTAGTAAGGGGATACATAGATTAGATATAGCATGTGACAGAGTTATCACCAATAACAAATATCTAATAAAAATAGATTGTGGTTCCATTACCATTCCAACTATTCGAACTATCATTATTATAATGATAAGAAAGTTGTTTAAAATATCTGAGCTATCTTTTGCGCTTTGATAAGGGGAGATAGTTCAGATAACAAATGCATTGATCATTGATGAAATGAGGTATTTTCAACCTCCTGCTTTATCATGTGATACGCCGGAATAATCCTGCACCATCTACCTGGAGAGGGGGACAATTATCTAAGGATGCGTGACACCCCCTCAATGCATATTACCACTGAAGCCAAGTTTTTGCATGTTTTTCTTCACCCAATAAATAGATATGTAAATATCATAGTTTTAGAAGCATGTAGACATAGTTTTAGTTGAACACGTATGAAATTTGCGAGTGGGACTCTTTAAAAAAAAAAATCTTGTAAACCAGATGCACACAAGTACCTTTTTATCATGTTAAAACTCTAAACAAATATTTCCAAGTACTGTAAAACCACTTAATTTTGCGAGGAATGTGGATTCGTGAAATTAAATACCAGTGAGACTGACAATTTTGCATTGAAAGCAACAGTAACATTTCCAGATTCCCAAAATTAAATGCCCCCTAAAATAGCAGTTATTTAAAATTCATGAAATTTGCCTGTTCAAAAGAATACCCAAATGGAAGCACGCCCTCTCCTTTTGTATCCACCATTATTTCAAACGGCTCATGTACACACACACCACCTGCAGTCCCCTTTCTATACATACATACATGTACAAAGTTACCCCCTTTTATTACATTCGACAAGCATATCCATCTTTCAATACCATGTGTAATGTCAGGGCAGCTAAGGCTATATTAAAAAAATTGTATGTCTCAAAGCTCCCGCGCGTTTTAGTTAATTGTTGAACGTTAGAAAGAAGAAGAAAAAATCTTTCTTTTTTCTCTTTTTTTTCAACAAAAAAAAATCCCAAAGTTTCACCAATTTTTCAGATTTCCATTGATCACATCATTTTAAATACAAAAAGGTCACTTTTACAAGAATTTCAATATTCTATATTTATAAAAAAAATTAAATAAACCTTAAAAAACTTTGAGACAAAAGATTTTTTTAATATAGCCTAAGCAATGAGGATATTGTCAGCTAAAAAAAGATCGTCTACGAAATTGTTCTTAACTGAATGTTTTGATTACTTTTTTGATTACTTTTGAAAATGTTGACCAAAAAGTGCAAAAAAAATCACTTTTTGGTCAAAATCTTCAAAAGTAAGGCCTAAAATAAAAATTTAAAAATACCACTCCTAGAGTTTTGTCTTAACATGGTTTCTAGCAAATTTCAGCATTTTTAACTCAAAATTGACTTTTGTAGCCTGTCCAAGATTTTGTTTACCATTTTGTCAAAAAACAACATTTTTAGTGAAATTTGATATCAAAAATGGAATCTCTGACTCATTTCCATTCCATAAATGTATACTTTTACATTCATCACAGTTATAGTTTAAAAGTTACGGCGCTCTCTATTTGTCAGATTTTTGGGGTTGACACCAACCTTAAAGCAAAATTGTATTGATTTACAAATTATGGTTATTGCCACACCGTATGTGACATTGCTACCTTGGATACAGTGAACGCTTGCTATACCGTTGTCATTGGTTACCATGCTTAATTACACCTTTATATTTTGATTATTGACAATTATTGAATCCAAAAATTAAATTTAGTTTTTAAATTTTTCTATTTATAATAATATGCTGACTAAAAGTGATATGCAAACAGACTAATTAGTGTTGATATGCCCTGAAATGATAAATGGAAAATGGTAATAAAACAGTGTGCTACTGATATGTTGGTTTTTTTCACTTTTCACAAATCAAAACATTTAGGTAACAGAATGTACAATATGTTTTGGGAAAATATACAGATCTATTTAACAAATATTTTAAAATGTTGTGATTGGTTAATTCAGCAAAGGACAAAATATTGAACATGTCAGAATATTTGTGTATTATATTAAATGAAGTGATCTACTGTACAGCATAAAACTTTGCTGCATGAACATTTTGCTAATTTTAAAACTAGAAAGGAATTTGCAAAATGTTCAAGCTCAGATTGTTTTTAATTTTTGTATAAGATTTCTTTTTTAAATGCATCATTTTGTCAGGAGTCGAAATTCATTGACTCCTGAAAAAAAGCAAATAAGTAGGTTCTTCTGCGACCATCAATATTTCATCCCACAAAAATATTGAGCCTCGCAGAATTGCATTATTCCGTTATTAAATCACATGGATCTTCCTGTGTATTTATAACTGATGGAATTTATGTAGACTTGAATGCACCGCGTTATTACTATTAGAGGTAAATAAGCTGACATGTCAGATCAAATTAGAGCCATGTTTATAATAGACGATGCAATTTTAATCATGTCTTTCAACCAGATATTTATCATACAGTGTCCGGTATTTAAATTCTTGAATTAGGCCAAATTTTAAAAAAATCATGTTTAGCGTTCCCGCCCGCTTCCTTTTTAGGGGCCGCCTCCTTTTCTTTCTTTTTTTTCTTTTTTTTTTCTTTTCTTTTTTTCTAATTAAAAAAAAAGAAGGACTTTAGCACACCTTGTATGAAGCTGTTTGCCCCGTGAAATCAACTGGTTCTCTACGTCTCAGAACAAGACATCATTTTGGTCTCATTTTCTGTTTCATCTTGCCGATAAGAAGCCAATATGTAATTTCTTGAGTCCAAGTGGCGGTCAAGCAGACAACCATCTTGAAAAATAGCCCGGCCAGCTATCTTGACAAAATGTGCCGGGCGGCCATTTTAGAAGGGAAAAAAGGGCCTCCTCCTTCTTCTTTTTCAAAAAGGCAGAACGCTAAACATGTTTTATTTTGCCTTACTATATCCACAAACAGATTTAGATGCGCTATATATTTCCCATTTCAATACCAGTACATTTAGCTGCTGTGAATCCTGAAGTGACATCAGCTGGCGGCATTCTATGACCTAAATTATTCCAGATAAATTTAATAAAACTATACATTTTAATTGAAAAAGACACACACAGTTCTGAAGGTGAGGCTAATAAAGATAGTGAAATTTATAATACTGTAAAAGTGGTAATTTACACGCGATTAATTTTTCGCGCTTCGCCGATTTTCAACTGTTTTGCGTGTTTTTACATTCGCAATTTTGTAGCTTCATCACATAGACCTATAGGCAAAAGAAATACATTTGTGTGTTATTATTTTTCGCTGTAGCTGGTTCGAGCGTGAAAATAAATGCAGAGCGAAAATATCCACTTTTACAGTGGATCAAGAAAGATGATAACCCAGGATGATGACTTGTGAAATAATACCATGTGAATGATGTGATGGTGATACGAAAGTCTGATTTCCTTCATCAACGCATTATTTTAAAGCTGAGAATGGGCTCTTTCAACATCTCTATTAAAGACATATTATGTGATCTTTTCCAGAGGGCCCTCTATTCATGATTTCTTTTAGAAAACAGACTTTCTTGCAGGTTTACATTTCTGATTATAAATCATAAATATATTCCGAGTTACAGAGCGATACGATTCCTAATTACTTCAAACTCATATAAATAAACTGTCCTGCTAGCAGGACAATTTATTTTCACTCTAAAACCATGATTTTGAAGTAATTAAGAATCGTATCACCCTGTAACTCAGAATATATTTATGATTTATGATTAGAAATGTAAATCTGCAAGAAAATCTACTTTCTAAAAAAAATCATGAATAGAGGGCGCCCCCTGGAAAAGATCACATAATATGCCTTTAACTCAGATTGTTGAAGACTTGCCTACAATGTTCTTGTCAATATGGCTATTATTTTAAATACATGTATTCATTACTGTACTGCATAATAGGAAATGCCCATGCTACATTTATTTTCGTGCTTTTCATGCTCAAACCAGCTCCTAAGAAAATAATAACACATAAATATATTTCTGTTGCGTATGTGTAACGAAACTACTTAAAAACACTTAAAACAGTTGAAAATCTGCAAAGCTCGAAAAAGTAATCATGCGAAAATTACCACTTTAACAGTATATTATTCTCACACATTTGTGAACAATAAATCCTGCACTGTGGCATCAAAAGAACGTAACAGTTCATGAAATCTCACCAGCTCAGTGTGACAACTCCAAATTTATTTATAGATTTCTAATAATCTTCTGATTTGATAAGAAATTGTTTCCTTGGTGTCAATTCCGCTTCTCATTGTATTAACACTTTGCGTTCATATTACCTCTAAACTGTCAAATAAATCTGCACCTTGACTTTGTGATCTTTCAGTGTAGTGTTTCAGGTAATCCTAGAATTACGATTCATAGACAGATTTAGAGTAATTGTGGTCTGTAGTCTTGCCAACAAATAATGAAATTGTAACAGAATTCTTAATTTTAAGACAATAGTGGCATTCAGGCAATATTTACAGATCATTTTGTTAGTTCTATAATAATATTTTATCAACTGTTTTTGTAATAATATGGACAATTCTTCTTTTTATTCTGCCACACCACAACCATTACCCCGACCACAGTGATTAACTGTTGATGATCAGTTCTTGGTGTCATGTTAGAAGACAGATTCTGAATTTCCTCCCACTTAAGTCGTTCACAATTTAGCATCAATGGTGGATATATAGCTATCAGCAAAGTCAGCAGTTGTCGACTAGGCCCTTTTCTAAATTAGACACCCCAGAAGGATAAAAAAATAAAAAATAAAAAACAGCACTTGCTAATAGGTTCCCATTTTTTGTCCGTATGGATGTTCTTTCCCCCTTCACCAGGAAGCACCTTCCCATACTGCTAAATGTCTCGCTTATTATGCTTGAAGATCTGATTTTTAACTAAACCCATTTTAATAGCAAATTTGGGAAGAGCCCTAAAGTAACTTTGCAGAGAGAGGGCCCTCCTCCCGTTGAGTTTGCCTCAAGATGAGTATGCAATACAAATGTTGAAAATATTGAACAATTCCCAAAATTTCAGTGCTGACAACAACGAAAGTTTCCCTCAGAGTCCAGGATGTCCCTCCCTCATCCCTGATTTACAATCCTTGATCGGTGTCAATGCACAGACTTGTCCATACCCGCTAATTCATCCCGATCTTGTCACCAAATATCATGAACTCGATATTTATTCAAACATTGGCATATTAACCAGGCACGCTGGCCAAATATGACAGTTCAAATAGCTCGCCCACGGCTCGGCGATGTTTATACTTCAAGGGGGCTTGAATAAAACATGATTGAAATGGTATGTTAAATCGGATCTTCCGACTGCACCCAAACTAGGCTTGCTCAAATAAAACATAAAGTGGCATGTTTCAAGACACGGATCTTACGACTGCATGCACCCAAACTACAAACATAAAGTGGCATGTTTCAATAGATATCATCCGATTGTGTATCTAAACCATTCCTGAGCGGCGGCTTTTAAGTCAATGATGTCAGTAAAATAGTACACCCATACGTGTAGCCTCCACTTGGTATACACCAATGTAACAAAATGATGCAGTCCATGTTGCAGTCTCCCTGTTGGTCCTTGTTCAGTTATATCAACACCGCTCAAAGGGTTCAATTCCTCTAAACACAGGCATGAGTATGAACACAATTGAGAAGAAAAAAACTAAAAAGTGCATGACATTGGGCTAATAAGGACAAAATCGGGCTGAAATTAAAAGAAAGTGCGGAAATGTGGACACTAAAAAATCTGAATTCAGCCTTCGGGTTTAAACCTGAAAATTGTAATGCCTATCATAAATATCAACATTTTGGTGCTACGTACACCACACAATACATTAGAATCAATGAAATATAGCCTCATAATAATATATATGTTGTAACATCATCGAAAGGGGGACAATTTCAGTAATCTCTCACAAGCTTTGGGTATAGTGTTTCAGTGCGGGGCAATATGCAGAGGTTAGGGTCAATGGAGGGGAGGGATGGAGCAAGAGATGGCGAATTGTTTTCATTCAATTGTTGACAACATTTATTTATGAGGCATAGCGAGTCTCTACTCACATCCATCACCCACCTCATTAAGCACCAGTTGCATTAGTCTTAGCGATACATGCAAGCAGTATAATGCACATTAGTCATGCAAATGGAAGCAGTATTACAATGAATAGGTTTTTAATTGCTCTACATGCACAGTCTGTACGATAAACCATTAACCAATTTGTAATTGCACTCAACTCCAGGATTTATCATTGCATTAATGGGGCATGATAGGAAAGCAGGGCAAGGTTCTTTATTAGGTTTTCTATGCACACATGATATAAACAGGTCGACTTGAGAGATAGGCTTGATATAAACACAAAGAATATTTAGACACCACCACAATGCATTGCGTTTTTGCAAAATGCCCTAATTCTGGTCTCCAATTTGTCCTGGTTCCCATAGACATGCACACAATCATGACTTTATAGCGCATGCAAATTAAAACACGCAGATATGATAGATGTCTTTAGTATCCTACGATCCCAAATTGAATGGCCTCCTTTTTTCCATACCAACTATAGCCTAGTATTTTCTCAGAAAAATGAGTAAGCGTAGTCCTACTTGAACTCAAGAATGTTTCTATTAGAAGAACCACTAGTCAGTAGTCAATAAACAATATACAAAAAATACATCTATCCAAGAGTACCCCAAGGTTCTACCCTAGGACCACTTTCATGTTTATAACAAATCTGTCACCAATCAATCTCTAAAACCACTATCCAGGTGAATTATAGACCAATCCATCACCCATCCCATGGGGTGATCAATGCTGATATTTGAATGGCAGTTATCTAGAGGGACTTGTCGGCCTAGGGCAGCACAAATATTGGAGGCGGGAGACCTGCTCAGACCCTGCCACTACACGCTTGCTTGCCATTGTCGAGAATGAAGCTTCCAGCACATAGCGCCCTCAGCTTAGCAATTTGTCAGAGTCACATCTCGCGTCTCAGCGCACGCGAGAGCTGTCAATTATTTTGCAACACCTCGCGTTGCCAAGAATAGCACCACTCCCGTTTGCTATACTCAGAGTCACTGCACGCATACATGCCTTATATGGAAGGCTCTACTTTTGTAATTTGATTTTCCTCTCCTTCACTTTGCACAGTCCTGACTCAGCCTACATGTAGGTACAATTTCTTCAAACTTGAAATAAAAAGATTATCATGATTTCCACATCATATACCCTGTATCACACCAATGAAACAACAAACACATCAAGATGGAACCCATGAATGTGAAATCAACAGTTCACCTGTGCTAACCATAAAATAACCAATACTATGTATTATATATAGCAATGGTGCCACTTGGTGACTGTAATGTTAAAGAAGTGCATTAGGCAAAAAAAAAGGTCGGTCTCACATACATTTGGGAAAATAGCTATGCAAAATGTGTGTTTTTTACACAAAATAGCTATGCTAAATCTGAGACCATAATAACTAAAGGGATCGGAACCTTTTGTCCCAGCGTATCGATCGCAAACGGTGTCTGATGTGGGATTGGCGTATATTCGCCGATACCGGCGCTGTTTGTGTTGGAGATGACGCCATCTTGTTTTCAACACGAATTGCCGAATGAGAACTACAGAATTGCCGCATAAAAACGGCAAGTTATTATGGTCTCAGGCTAAATGCAGATTTGTTTTTGATTTTATATTCTTGTTTTTTTTATCCACTTTTATTTTGTTGGCCCTTTCGTGCCAATTTTTTCGGCTGACTAAAAAAGCTAAAATTTGGGCTCATCGCGTAGGGTTATGCGGCAAAAGTGACTCCACAAATACTTATGCGCAGGGGGGGGGGGGGTGTATGTGAGACAGATCCTTTTTTCTTCTTGGCCTTATTGAGTAGAAGATACAATCCACTATGTACACAGTAGATGAGAATAATGGTTGGTTTGGAAATTAACAATGGTATTGAGGAAGAAACCCATTTAGGTTATGAACTACTTGTATAACTGAAAGGACTTCATAGTTTATAGGTTGTATTTCCTGGAAATCCACCTCCACCTATTCACATGCATGGGTCATGGCAAGGTTAAAAGGCAGTAATATCCCCATTCAAAAATGTTCTTGCAATAGTGCTCAGTAGTGATTATCCGAAACATCTTGATTTTTTCTAGATTGTTTTTATATGACTGGTTGCAAAATCTGTGAGAACTACAATCGACATCCGGAACTAGTGTATCATATAACAAGGGTTGGGTCTGATAGGAAGTTCACACTGGAAGTGAAAGGAAAAGTAAAAGAAAAATACAGCAAAGACAAGATTTTCCTAACTGGGGCAAAATCTGGACAAAATAAGAAAGCTGTAAACTGTACATGTAGGGCCTAACAGCCTAATGGATTGTATACATGTGGCAGATTCTTTTTGCATGCTTTAATTTTTTTTTAAATGCATGCTGCATGCTAGCGTGCCAAGAATCTTCAGACTAAAATAGAGTGACCCTTTATCGAGTTACACAAGACTTTTATGAGTTTTATAGGGTTAGAGTCAATTTCAGATATTCTATCAATATCTATCTATCGGTACATTTAGGATCTTGATTTTGAATGTCCTTGGCGTTTAACAGGAGTGTATGGGTATAAAATACAATAAGTCTAATTTGGTTTGCTATGTAATTTGGCTATGCAGTTCTTGTTTCATACAAAATAGGCAAGATTTTCGAACAAAGTTGATTTTGTTTAGCCTTTAAAGGTCCAACAATGACTGAGTTCCTGAACACACAGTAACAAATTAAAGCTCTGTCTACAGCCAGTGTTGTGATGAAGGTCTAAAGGGTATTTCTATAAACCTAAATATCAAGCCAAAATTAGGTACATACTATGAAGGAACAAAACATACTTCTTCCCCCCCCCCCCCCCCCCCCCCCCCCCCTCTATCTTTTTCTAGTTAAGGATCTAGCATGCCACCATTACATATGTCTGTAGTGTAAGTAAACTTGAAATGTCACCTTTATACCCACAGTTCAAATGTTAATGTCTGGTGATGCCGTGCAAATGGTGGATAAACTCAAACATACTCAGTGCTTGAAATAAAGGGATCCCTCTGCCACATGGCTGCTACATGTATTGGTGTCAACAATGAACACGGGCCTACAAGATTTAGGGTTTTGTCACTGATCAAAAAGTAGTATACCAAAATTGTATTCAATTTCACTAGTTTTCAGAAATTAAGAAAGAAACCATTGGTTCGTTTAGAACAGATTTTCCACCCTTGACTTGATGGTGGCCATTTGATTTTTTTAAGTAGGCAAGCCTGGTAGCAGCCTAGTGGCAGACCCCTGTTTATTTCAAGCACTGATCAAACTACACTGCACACAAAATGCTGCATTAATAAGCACAAACATGAGGGTTGAACGTGAAGTAAACATAACAGTGCTCATGAGGGACTACCTACTTCCGAAAATCGGCCACTTGGAATTTTCGATCCGGTTCAGAGCACTCGGTAATCCGGTCACAAACCCGATAACGGGGTCGAAAAAAGAGGTGTGCGGTGCAACAACAAGTATGGGCGCTTCTGCCACGCTGGCTTGTTTACCAGTGACTCGGATATAGTGGAAGCCAAAAAAGAAGAACTGAGTTCTTCCAATGACAAGCAATATGGACTTTGTTATGCTTCTGTGGAGTTAATGAAAAATAAAGCAAAAATAAAATATAACTAAAAAATTTAAAAAAATTAAGAAGGGGTTTGCATAGTAACAGAGTGCAATGCAAGAGTAATTTCAAGCAACACGGAGGAAGTATAATTTAATTTGTCTACAACACGTGAAATATTCAAACATTGGCACGGTGATAATTTAATTTTAGTACAGTACATTCAAAATAGTTGCATTAAAACGCAAAGTAAATAGGTTCAGTCCAAATTCTTGAACACATTCGATTCGAATGTCTTACGAAAAGAATAACATATGCATAATCTACAGGTATTGCATATGATATGGCCATATATGTCAGCCCATGCATATTATTTTTACTGCACAATTGGGTGCAGGTACACACACAAAAATAAGTCTTTCATTCCATTTAGCTAATTGAACAGCTTGCATAAAAACACTGATTGGCTGCAAAACTTTAGGTGATTTATTCAAGAAAGGGGGAGAGGGAATCATCTGATTGGTATAGGGGTGTGCCTCCCTAATTCTCTTAAGTATGACAATTTGGAACTGATTTTTGTCAAAAATTAATGGTTTTTACGTTAAACTTTTGATTCAGGAACTCAACAATAATTGGGGTAATAATGTTGAAAATAATATTAATAGAGCTGAAGCACACAGGAAAAAGATTGCCACACAGCAATATAATTTGTCTATGTCTGACTCCTCACACAGTCCACAGGTTATGAGTTGATATGAGAGGGATGAAGGGGATGAAGGGGTGGGCTCAGGGTAGGGTAGTATTTGCTTGATGGTTGTGGCGGGTGGTGTGAGCATAGGGCGTAGTGTTAGTGTTTCCTATAAGCCGACATAAAAATAGTGGGACAGAAAAATATTATTAGAAATCTAAAGTGCCACACATCCAGGGCTATGCATGCATCATTTATTTGAACACTTTTGATGATGAGCTGAAGAGGCCATGATTTACATGACTAGTAATGCAGTGTGGCAGTACACATGTATGTAATACGTAAAGCCTACGTACAAGAGGTACATAATACGTATGGGGAATCGGTATGCTGCACGATAGTAAATAAATCATGGATCGAAGTCTGTTTTATATAACATTTTAAAACTTATAAACGCATTTAAAACTAACGCTAAATAAGATTAATACAACACAATTTTCAACTACATGCAGCTTGTTATTTCAGACCTGTACTTTTGATTTCTTCTGAATCCTTCTTGGCATAACTTCAGACTTGCTTGATGTATAAGATCCTATTAACATTTCTTGAGAAATCCTCCGTGTCTCATGTGGCCTTGTACAAATTTCTTGATGACATCCCCAAAGTCTAGAGGAGGTAACCAACACCTATCCTGGTCCCACCCCTTTTTGTCTCATACACATCCACCAGATTTAGGGAACCTGCACATCTTGTTGGAGACATCTACAATAGGCTATTCCATTTGAATTCCATACACCCCCCCCCCCCCCCCCCCTATGGAAGATATGACCATAATCGTCCACACAAGGAGGATAGATTCCAAATGGAGTCACCCATACAGGTAAGTCAAACCCCATTTGAAAACCACACTCCCTACAGGGAGGATGAAGGTGATGTCTTCCATAGGGGGTGTATGGTTTTCAAAAGGAATAGCCCAATGTATCAGAACCTGGACTGGACCCAGTTTTTGGAGAAAATCCATAAGTGTTCTGTGGCCTACCCACATGCAGAAACATGTGGGAAACATGCAGAAAAATATGTACGCACAAATCATTTTAAAATGATCCAGAAAACATCTTGTGTGGCAAATTGATGAAGACAAAAAGCTAAAGATTAAATTGTTCAAATATTGAAACTAATTGGCGTGAAGCGGGCAGAAATTGGCAATTTAACACTGAAATGGTCCAAATGACGTTTAAAATACATCACCTGCAATTATTGAGGGGGGAGGTATGGGTATTTAATACAAACAGTGGCGGCAGCACGGGGGCATTTGCCCTGCCCCCCCCCCCCCCCAGAAAAAAATTCTTGCCCCCCCCCCCCCCAGTATTTTTCGAATTTTTAAAATAGGAAAAAAAATAGACAGTTTAAGCATAAAAAAGCAATTTTTTTCGCGCTCCGTGCACATTTTCGTACTTAATTAAAGGTTAAATTAGACCACATTTTTTTCAATTTTAGCATAAAACAGCTAAATTTTGCGCGCAGGCGCGCATTTTCATACCAAATTATTTAGTATTAGACCAAATTTGACCATTTAAGTGTAAAAAGGCACAAATATATTTTAATGTAGCAATGTAACCATACACTCTCCATTTTGGGTTTGGGTCAGCCTTTCTGATGATATCAAGTTAGCTCATACAATTGTAAGTTTACGCCCAATTTTGGTTACGCCCAATTTAGTTACAAATTTAAGGTTTTTTAAATGGGTGCTCCCAGTCTGATATGTACAGGGCGAGTCAAAAAAACTGCAATAGTGGAAAGAATCCATTTTGTTTTCGAAACCATGTTAAATTTGGAAACTTTATAAACGTTGCAAGAATGACATATTTGGTCCTAAATTTGTGTGAAAAAATGAAGTCGATTGCATTTTACGTTTGTCTTTGGTGACCCTCTTTGCCTCACACTCCATTTACTTGTTTGTCCACGAACACAGTGATTTTCAATTGAAATTGCACACAATGCATTTTCATATTTGAATATCCCGCCAACAAAAAGTTGGAAAGGTTCAGATTTTCATCCAAATTAATAACATTATAAGCAATTCATAACATGTGTGAGGTAAATTGATTATGTTAACTCACATGTAAACAAGAAAGGATGCATTAAACTCCAATTACATCACAAATTTACTCAAGTTTCCAAATTTGAACGAGAGACACATTTTGCGATCTTATGCATGTTTTGGGTATTTCGTGGACAAACGTGTAAAATTGGTGCGCAGGTAAAAATGTTCACAATAGGCAAACGGAAAATGATATTGACTTCATTTTAGTGACAAGTCTGGCATTCTTTTAACGTTTAAACATTTTCAAACTTCAACTCAGTTTTTAAAAAAAATATGGCTTCTTTCCACTGTTGCAGTTTTTTTGACTCACCCTGTATGGCAAGTACCTGGTCCAAGCTCTGGTACGCTATTAATCATGTTCATGGCTATATATAGCATATTTTTTTTTAAAATGCAGTCTAAACTCAGGTCATGGATAGCCTTCATTTGTTTTAAAGAGAAAATACAAACACAGATGTAGGAAACCAATTTCAATACTGTAACTAAAGCAGTAATTTTCGAGTGAATGATTTTTTGCACTTTGCAGATTTTCAACTGTTGTGTGTGTTTTTAAATTGGTGTTTTGCAGCTTCATCACATAGACCTATACGCATAAGAAATATAGTTGTGTGTTATTATTATCGCGGTAGCTAAAGTTTGAGCGTGAAAAGTGCAAAAATAAATGTAGCACAAACATTTCCCCTTTTACAATAAACCGCCCTTCACAAAAGGGTGTCAGAAATAACTTATATAGAGAGCACTGTTAAAAATTCTTGGTAAATATATGGTTAATTCACTTGAAATTATCACAAATCTCTTTAGTCTTTATCCTATGACCTCTATAGATGCAAAGACCTGGAAAACAATATAGGGAGCCCCAATTATAAATTCTAGGTAAATTTTGTGGTTAATTTCACTTGAAATTATCACTGATCATTATCAATGAGACCCGTCACATAATGAGTGTCAAGTTTGCCAGTGTGGATTGGGAGATATGGTCCAATAAACATGCCCAAAATCAATAGGGGAAGAAGAAAAAAAAATCAAATTAAATTTTGACGTAGAAAACATTGAGCAATTATGACATGTTGCATTTAATTTTAAAGCTTGTTTTCTGAGCGTTTTGAATCTGGACAAACCTGAAAATAAAATATTCCAACTGTCCAACATTTTGAGATGATGGGTCTCAAATGTCTTTAGTCCTTATTCTATGACCTTTAGCAAAAGACACAAACAGAAATATCATGGCCTTGTGCTAAGGCCTCTGTAAAAGGTATTGAGGAATAACTTCCTTTAACTTTGACCCATATCCTTGATATCCTGGATGAAACCATCCACAAGCTGCAAAAGCAGATAGCGTGTCAAGCAATGCTAAAATGTGTCCATTTCTATTTCCTGGTTCCTATTCCAGGTAGGATCTCTATGTACCCTGATAACACAGTGTTTTCACTCACCCTTTACAAAGCATGAAAAACCCTTCAAATTTGATCAGGGCTTGAACTTCAGATTTTTTTTCAACCAGCCAGTCAATCAGGTTAACTCACAGAAATACCTGCCCAACAGAAATTCTACTAGCCCGTGTAACTCACTATACACTGCGAGTTTGAAAATGTGTACCCATTTACCAAATTACCAAACCTTTGACTGTAATGTACCATAACAATTACAAAAAATTGCAAAAGCTTAAGTATATCCAATTAAGATAGAGGATAGAAAATAATATGACATATAACTCAAGGCATGCAGCATTTATATGGATCATTAACGATGGCCTTTTGAAATGTAGCTTTCTGCATGCAATAGATAAATGAACTATTCAACTGTTAACCAGAGACTGAATGTTAACTCTCATTATTATTATTATTAACCTTCATGTACAGAAATATCATGTACAATTTGTATCAACAAAATGTACTATTGGATCCTTGTATTTTAGTTTGTGTGAGCAGAAAGTGTTATCAGGTTATATTATAATGTAAAACAGCTAGGCAAGGGGGGGGGGGGTGAAAAATGAAAGTGAACAGACAAGGACTTTACTAGAAAGTCAACTTTATTGAGAATTGCTGCCGAGTCAGAAACTTAAGAGCGGGGGAGGGTTGTGACATGGTGTCTCCCAAACCTGTGCGAAAAAACATAACCGACAGTGCCAATCTCAACCGACAGTGCCAATTTTGACTCTAATATTGAGGTGTTGGTGTTTCTGATTGCCCCCTGCCACCCCACCCCCCCTCCCCCAGCTACGACACTGATGTAAAATAAGCTTGGGGTGGGACATGAAAACTACTTTGTGTTATCAGGAATTTGATGTTTAAAACAGAGTTTGTGTTAATGAGGTCCCACACCCACTGTATCAGCGGTGCAACGAATTATTATCCAATTCTCATTGTATACTTCCGTGTATGATATTGGTAATAAATAGCAGCAAATCTATGAAATGGTGTCAGCTTTCACTATATTTGGCCAATTTCAAGAAAATTATACCAACATATCTATTGCGTGACAAATGTAAAAGTGGTAATTTTCGCACTGTTTAAAGGGCATTGAGAGATTTCCAAGAAAAATGAAATTTGGAAAAAATGTTTCAATAGATAAGGTAAATGTACGTATTAAGTATAATGATTTATGGGAAAACGATTGAATGATGACGCTAGACTGAAATGTGGTTGAAGCAATTTATGCGGTGAGTGATGCTCATAATTTCGATGTGATCGACGCTGAAATTACCAAATCGTGAAATTGTAATGATAGACGGTGAATAAGGGACGCACCATTAGATACTCAGGGGGAGGCATGGAAGTTTAAAAAATTTAAAAAAACTTTGCCCACTATCCAGAAAAGAAAAGAAAAAACTTTGCCCACCAACCAGGAAGGAAAAAAAAGATGACCCACTGCTGAGTAAATATCTTTTTTTTTTTTTTTGGAGTTACAGACCAAAAAGTGCCAAAAAATGTTCATGATTTTGGCGGTAAAAAATCACATTTTTTAGCACCTTTTGGTCTGTAACTCAAAAAATAAAAAATAAGATATTAAAATAAAAAAAACCTCTCCTTGGGAATGTTATCAGGATTATCATAAAACTAGTATGACAAAATTTAACAAAATATATTTTGAGTTATCTTTTCCAAACCTAAAATGGGTCAAAAAAGGTGTTTTTTATAATTTTTTTCCAAAATGGTCAATTTCATTATCATGGTTGGATTCATTGAGCCCTTTTCTGCAAAAAAACTGTATACATTTATAAAGATTAAATGAATATTGAAGAAGTTACGGCAGTCTTACGGAGGCTGTACCTGAGAGTCCACACCCCCCTTAAAATCAGAATCCCAAAGACATTGCAGAAAGTATTTACATGTAATTGAATATTGTCCCACAAAATAGCACAACTGTGCCAATTGTTGACTCAGTACATATTTTGTTTGTGTTTATGTTTGGAACTCCAGCCAAGTCAAAGGGATTCTGAATACCATAGTCTGCATAAAAGTAACTGTTATCAATGGCCATTTAAATACAAAACAATCCATCAGCATAGTTTGCCATGGTTCAGCGGTTCACCAATGCCATTTGACCGCACCAGTCAACTCTAACAAATAGCAAGATATGTCAAAATTCACACATTGTTGAAAGTTGACTGTACCAGAATTTACTTTGGGCAATATTGGTGACTCACAGACAGAGAGTGAATTAAGTAACCATCACTGTTTCGGCACCATAAGATTCTCTGAATATATGTTCATAGCTTACATTCCTCCTACAAATTATGCCCCCACCCTCCCTCAATTTCAAAAAGTTTCTGTTCATGTCACTTTGGGTCCATTATTAAACAGGAGCCCCTCCTCATAATCATACATTGTACAGTCCTACCCCAGTTATCCGGACATGATGGGACCAAGCAATGGCCAGATATTAGTGGGAAAATCTGGTTAAGCGAATTATGTGTAATTCTGCATCGACTGTCCTGAAGCACGCAAATTTGGACAATAGAAGGGTTCTTTACAGGGGTATTTACAGTGACAATCTAAGCACTATATACAGTACTACCATTACTAACATCAACAAATGGCCTTCAAATGCTTCAGAGTGTGAAAATAGGGCGATCAGGCTGTAAAAAAACATATTTTCTTTGGGATCATTCAGCCAGATAACACAGTTATCAGGATAAAAGGGGTTGGATAACTGAGGTTGGACTATATGTCAAATTTAGGCTCAATTTGTATACTTTTATATTTCAGTGGTTCCTTAAATAAATAACAACACTGGACCATTTCACTCATCTAAGCCAATGATGATGTATTTCACACACGCAACATGCATATGTGCAATTAATTAGACATTGCATCTTTGTATGCATGTGTGGACACAATGCAACAAAGAGTAGATAATTATATGCACAACTTTTACAGCCATTAGTCTTAAAACGCATTACTTACTAACCACGCTGTCTCACAGGAATTGAAACATACTACAACCCTTGATTTACCAGGTAATGCGTCTCATCTGCGTTATAATGCACCTGTCTAATTAGGACAGCGTACTACTGAGTGCAATATATCTAGGTATTGATCGATGTCACATTGTCAGAACTCATCAGCCAAAGTGACAAGGTTTTGACAAACTGATCGACTTTCTCACTCTCTACAGCTAATTGCATTCAAAATCTTTTCTATTCAGAAAGCCGGGAAAATTATTATTAATTTGTAATGCAGGGATTTCACCTACAGAGTGTCTCCCAATCAAAATTCTCGTCAGAAAAAGAACCATAATAGACATTAATTGAAAGAGCAGGTTGTCAAGGGGTTATCCACATGACCAATAGCCTAAGGGCTTTGTACCCGGGGCCAGTCAGGTATAATGTTGTAATCATCCGCGTGAACAAAAACGTGGATTAAGGGTGCTTTTTTTCGACCACAACGTGGGTCTGTGCTACCGGTATCAAAATCATCAATTTCACATGGATGATTACCACTTGAGTGCCCCCTCCCCTGGGGCTTTGTAGCTCTGAACCTCTTGATGGTCTAACTCAACACTGATTACTGCTAGGTCTCTGATTAAATGTGTAACAATTAATAAAATCTGTCTTCACTTTCTGTAAATGATGGTTTTGTGGGGTTTTGCTAAAAAATAAGGTGATTTGGATAAAGTATTCTTTTTTATTTCTTGGAATGATAAAAAGAGGGATAACTAAGGAACTTCTCAACAATTGAGGACAAAAGGGGTCTTCTAAACAACATCATCAATTAGCCCCCCCCCCCCCCCCCCCCCACCCACCCCCCCAAAAAAAAGGTGTTTGCTTGTACAAATCTGACCTACTGTCTCCTACGGTCCCGACCGTGACATTTTTAACCTTTTTTCCCCCATTTTTTTTCAACAAAAAAAAAATCATAAAAATGGAAGAAAAATATGTTTTGAAAGACCACTTTTTTTAAAAATTGAGATATTTGTCTTTCGCATATGTATTGTTATTTGTGAGTGTTCATATTGATACTTCATACAGGATTTTAAAAATAAATAAAAATCCGATCTACCGACCCAACTTTTTTGTTTGTTGCATCTATGGACAAGCAAACGATCAATTTTGTTGGGCCTTTAAGGGGTCTCTCAATAAGCCTTATCGCCAATCGGAAAAAAATCCATTGATTATCCTTTTCTGATGCATTGTGGGATCCAGAACGGGGCAGATTTTGCCCTTTTGCGATCCCACAATGCAACAGAAAAGAAAAGGATAATCAATGTGGGTTTTTTTTCGATTCGCGATAATCCTTATTACGGAGAACAGTCATGTGTTATCTTCCTCCCACCCCCAATGAACTGAGACAATCAGGACCGCATGTTAGCAAATAAGGGGAAACTGCAAAGAATACAGGCTGTCGCACATATATTTTTTCACCCTATCAAATCAATGCCATCATGTTTGTTTTTATAATCAAATTTGACATTATATTTATACTGTAATTGTTCATATCATTGTCATTGTATCTATGATATTGCTGATAGCTTGCGAGTTTAGATTTCATAACAGATTCCAAGTATGCTGCTTTAATATAGCAGCGTGTGTTTTGGCAAACGCCTTTCTCTTTCTTGTATCTATCCACTTCAGTCTCCTGGGGACTAATGAATTATATTTCACGGAAGACAATGCGTGAGGAATATCAATTTACAGTGTTTTATAGCAACATGCATTATCCACCATTAGGCAACAAAAAAAAGAGTTGACTTGCACTTTCAGGGCCAGAGTCTGGGTCGGACGGTCGGATTATTTCTTCTTCTTTTTTTTGAAATGTTTTGAAAATTTACTGCACAAAACCATGTTTTAAAGATTTTTTTTCTTTTTTTTCTTTTTTTTTTTTTTTGAATTTTGAATTTTGAATTTTGAATTTTAAACAAGCAGATATACTACTCAAAACACGTTTTCATCTTTCTTTATTGTTATGTGCTTAGCGACCCTAGATTTCCAAAAATTCAGGTCGGTCGGAAAGGGCAAGTCAACTTTTTTTTTTTGCCTTAAAAATATGAGGGAAATGGCAAATGGACAAAATAGACAAGTGCTTTGGGCTTCGAAAATAATTATTTTTATGTGTGGTTTTTTACCGGTACATTATCTAATACTATCTTTCAGATTTCAGATGACACTACTTTCAACATTGTAATGTAAAACTTGAAGAAATAGACAATGTATTCAAACAGTTTCGGTCAGTTTGGACAATATCAGAATGACAAACATTTATAGAAATTCAATCAATAGAATCTTGATCACATAGGGCCTACATTTAACTCTTATGTAAACATCCATCGCGACAATCAAGCAGTGTTATGTATTTCTCTTATTTGCTTGAATTATACAAGTTTGTCTATAGACATTGGTAGATATCATTGGAGTGATAGATCATTATCAAATGCATATTATACAATTTTGAATGTGCGGTAAGAAGGTCAATGCCAGAGAGTGACTGACTTGAGAGAAGGCACAACCCAAGTACACAAGCGTAAAGTGTGTTCATTTTGCTACATGTAGGCAAATTAGGATCTCAAGAAGAGGGTGTGGCTATTATAGTAGGTGTGCATTTCTACCTCGACCAAAAGGCCTAGCTAATTTCACCGATACTATAGTTCAGTCCGGATAGGCCTAGCTAATTTCACCGATACTATAGTTCAGTTCCAAATTGGCGAAACATGTTTACAGCAGCGAATTAATTCAGAAGAGCGTCGTGCACAAAACACTCGCATGGGGCAATATGGCGTGAACTGTCGCAGTGTCAATATATGCGTGACATTTGCGTATGCCAGAATCGCGCTTATGCTTGGACTACTTTTACGCGCAGATAGATTAAAAACCGAATATTTCTCGCCAATTTGGAACTGATTGAACTATAGTGGATTTTGTGTGTGTGAAATGCGATCCAAATTTAACATTTGTTTACCTCAAAAGATAGCTTATTTTGATGGGTATGGGGAGTTGAAATTCACATGAATTAGGACCCATCTACTAAAAAATATGTCAGACACCGCCAATCCAGTAAAAGCTAGCCATCCTTGAAATGAGAACCACCTTTCCCAACAACTGCATATCAATATCTTATCAAAGATGTGTCTTACATATGTGATTACACCATAGATTTCAGACTCCAAACCAAGGCAGGGGAGGGGCACATCTGTTGTAAACCTTTAATAGGTGAATATCCCCTATTCCATGTATAGTGTACCTTTATATTAGTTGAGTACCATGCATGCCCCATCCCCAAACTCACCCCATCCCCACCTCACGCTCATTTATTCTCATTTATTTATACTGGAGCATTAACGTTCGTTCCTCGTTCCCCAGCGGCTTGAAACAACTTCCCTTTAATTATTCACATTGCATTGTTTTTTATATCCTGTTCCGTGTTCTAACCCTTTGACCCCTGTCTGGTGTTCATACTTTTTGTATATCCCCCTTGGTATTTTTATTTTAGCATTAAGCGTAGGCAAAATGTGAGGCAACATTCTTGTCTTCCCATAAACAACTTGCGAGCTAGCTAGCAGGAATGTGCCCTGGTTTTTAAAGCCTCTGGAAATGTAATGTAAAAAGTTTCCTCTCGCATTTTCGAAAAATTATTTGCTCCGATTAATCATAAATAGTTTCAAAATCATCAAAAGAATATTAAATTGTGTGAAACTGATTCAAAACTGCACAAATTGATTTATAAGAGAAAATTAAAGTCCATTAAAGTTCAAGGCCATGGAAAAACAAAACCCCTGATCGACCCATTTTATTTTATTTTTAAGAATTGTAATATTGAAAAAATTATTTTTGCTTTTTTTTCTGCTTTTTTTTAAAAATGTTGAAGAACAAATGCCTGACTGATGACCAAAATCCATAAAACAGGCTAATCGAAGCTCATGCAAGGTTCAGCTGCTGTTTAGGTACATGTGCATGTTTTCCTTTAAATAATTACAGAACTCTAAACTGTACAGCAATTCAGTTTTATTCAGGGCTCGATATAATAAGTGAGCAGGGAGCAAATCCCCCCCCTCCCCCCACCGCTAAAACCTCAACCCGCTAAAACCTCAAAATGTCCCTGGTTCTTTGATGTAAATATTGTCACCACAGGAGCAACTTTGTCATTACAAATTGCCCAGTGTTGTTCCTTTGCACATCTTCAGGATGACATATTTCTACGGGTTTTACCCTCTCGACCTGTTGTGACAGATTGCCCCTGGTCCTGCAGAATAATCTGTGAAACAGGGGCAAATTTGTTTAAAAAGTAGCTCCTGGTTCTTCATTCCTTATTTCAAGCCCTGGTTTAATTCCTTGCAATAATCATTTCTTTTACAATTTGAATTATTTTATTGAATAATGTTTACAATTGCCTATTCCAGGTCCCTAGTATTGTTATTATTTAACCTACTGTTCAAATAATACTTTAACCGCCAGATAAAAATGAGGTGTTGAACTTGAACTGTTTCAGTAAGGATACAGACAGAAGAGTCTACACATTATTTAAGTCAAGATCATTAACACTAATGGAGTTCAGCGACCTCTAGATTACTGCACACTTTTTGTTGCTATCATCAGAACAGATGGGATCTCCACCACCTGCTCCGCTATGATATGCATCCGAAGCATCCAACCATGCAGATGCTGCATTTTACGATCACACGCAATCAACGAACCTCTCTACCTGCATCTTATATGCAATGTATATGCTGTGTGCGGAGAGGAGTAGAATATAGTGGGAGGGGAGAAGGCGTGCACAATACAATAAAACAATTAGCTAGGCTGTCACGTTGTATTTCAGTAGACCATGCATAATCTTTTGGTAATTTTGGCATTAAAAGTCAACTTTTTAAACTTGGGGAATGAGCTTGACCTGGCCAGGGGTCTAGATAGAAGGCTCAAGATAAGCGGGCGCTGGGCGATTTTCTGCCAAAGCGCTCGGTAAGGCAAAAAAATAAACAACAGAGCGCTGATATTTTGTCCAAACCAGTGCCTAAAGCTTGCCCAAAACATTGAATTTAGCTTAAGCTTATTTGATTTAATAAAAGGTTAGCTCCTGGTAGACTAAAAGCAGCTCCCGGTTCTCAATAAATACCACGGATCCGGGCGCTACTTTTTAAAGAAAGTAGCTTCCGGTAAAAAAAAAAGCCTTGTCTAGATACCAACCTCAAATGTCATGCCCAGGATTTGAAATCAATATTTCAACGTAAACACCATATAATACTACAATGAATGATTTCAATATACACATTGTTCATGCATACCACTATGTTATCATTCGGCGTAATTATATCACTCAGATAAAAACTCTTTTATCTCAATAAGTCTACTATTTCAGGATAAGATTACTCTCATAGACAAACATTGTATTATCTGTATCATTACTTTTGTAGGTTACAAAATGGCATTCATTTCAATATCAAAGCCTAAACATTCTAATTGACAACTGGATTTGTTCTTTTTCGATAAGAAGAATTAGCTTTGATCAATTTCCCTATGTTATGATATATTTTAGCCATCCATGATAACTTTTAGCCATCCGTGACTAAGACCGTGACTTCATTCAAACATTCATGTTTTTCCCCAATTTGTACATTTATGCATCAACATTTTAACAGGTCGAGTAAACTTCGCATTCTATTCTAGGGCTTGGAGCAAAATAACTATCCGTGTGCAGCACAAGTGCTACATGTTTCCTCAAAAGCACATGGAAACCACCGAATGCTCTGTCGATCATGCATGTGAGTATGTTAATCAATCAAAAGGAATGCCCTCTATCTATTTTTCCTCTAAAGGCAATTTGTTTTGAAAAAATTAGATTTATAAACATGAAACTAAAATATCTTGTAAGTTACTTCAAAATCCCGACAACTTATTTTCTGAGTGTTTTTTGGTTCGTAAATAGAATTCCATGGTTTGACACCCTGTTTTACGCCGTTTACAGTGTTGCTGTTTACAGTGTTCCCAGCTGCAATCGCAATTGTGTTGTACACTGGTGAACACAACACAATAGTATGGAATGATTTTTCATGATCAAATCAAAAAACTATGTGGAATATTCTGAATGCTTTTTCATGATCAAATCAAAAAAATATGTTGAAAATTCCTTAAATAATTGGAAGCAGATTTTCATTGTGATTTAATAGTTAAGTTATGAGATTTATCTACAGAAATACAGATCGATTTATGAGTCCGGGAAATTTCTTGACAATGATCACATAATATTGCTTTTATCAGCGGATGAAATATGTGTGCAGGAGCTGAATTTAATTCAGGATGCCTAAAAGAAATAATTATTAAGGGACGCACCATTAGATATTCAGGGGGGGGGGGGCATGAAAGTTTTCTAAACAAACAAAACTTTGCCCACTATCCAGGAAAGAAGAAAAAAACTTTGCCCACCTATCAGGAAAAAAAGAAAAGTTGACCCACTGCTGAGTAAAAAAAAAATCTGACTCACCCAACTCAATGTAAAGAAAAACATTAAAACCTAAAAAAACAATTTTGCAGCCTTTGCCCCCCCCCCCCCCAAAAAAAAAAAAAAATTAACCCGACCCCAACTTCCATGCCCCCCCCCCCCCCCTGAAAATCAAATGGTGCATCACTAAAGACGAGTATCCATCCATCCAGCACATTGCCCCATACTGTCTCACACCTTGAGTCAATTTCTTTTCATGGACCAGAGGAATATGTAAGCATTTCAGTTGATCCATGGTAGCAAACATAACCGGATATAGGGCTGCTGAGCTGTGAGATTACGAAACAGTGATTATATCACTATTAAGCATCCCAGAGCAATTAGCTGTTCAATATCATATGAAACTGAAAAAAACATTGGAACAATTGGCTCTTAACCAACTTTGTACAACACGCTGCAGCTGCGGGATAATATTAAACATTGACAATTATACACCGTAATCTGTTTCATAAACCTGGCTTACATCCAAGATGGCATATTCATGTCACCACACAAATATTCAGTCTGGGTACCGAATTAGCTTGCCATGTAACGCATGTCATCAATCAGGGCGATGATGCCCTGCACAATGACGCTAGTAGTGCATTGTATTACGTTTCATGATACTGATGGTCGGGATGGGATTACACATGCGTTGTTCGGTTACCATATAAACAGCGATTAATATTAACTTGATCTGTCATCCATGTGAAAATGTATACATGTGACTCGGGCAAGATTTATCTGCGTGTGCGAAGACAAGGTCTAAGACGTAGGCAGGGTCCAGATAGATCAATGTTGTTATAACACACCAGCAGCTGAGCGATGACAACTGTAGATGATGTACATTTGCTCAAAGAGTAATTTCAAATCCCTGACAAGTCCAATCAGAATGATTTTCTCTCTATGATGTGTAGCTACTATTACAATTTTGAAAGTACTTAATTCTTGGGTGACATCAATTCCGACACCACATGTGTTCTGATGTTTAAATGCCATTTGGCACTTCCTTTTAAGAATAATTTATAATTTTACAACTTAGGCCAAGAAAAAGAAAAAATCTGTCTCACATACCCTGTGCGCATTAGTATGTGGAGTCACTTTTGCCGCATTTTTCATCTTAGTTTATCATGTTAAGGACTAAAATTTTGGTGACACCATTCTCGCAAAGACTTTCCTAAACAAATATACGAGACCAAGATTCTCACAAACATTTTAATTTCAATACACAAATTAAATGGAGGAGAGTCTCAGGGGTGTGAAAGGCAACAAATAAAAAAGAGGAAAACAGACAAAATCGAGGGGAAATGTGTAAAATGGGGGGGGGGGGGGGGGGGGGGGGGTATTTGGGCTGAAAAGAAGAAAAAAGGCTGACATTTTGGCATAAGAAGAAAAAAATTAAAAAAAGAAAATCATCTAAAAAGAGGAACTCTCACACCCCTGGAGTCTAAAGATTCTTATTGTGTGTCTTTACACAAAATCCTAACCCTAACGTTTATTGTGGGGATTCCCATTTTTAATTTTAAAGCAGCTGAGACTTGTCTCAGGCAGTTGGTAAACAATGTTTCATTGCTTTGATTATAATATTACTTTGAATAACGACAAATTTCCAAGATTTGCAAATACCAAACAAACAAGTACACTAACAATGAACATGCAGATTAAATTAATTTACCACAAGGATGCGACATAAAAACAATGCAGTGACATGGTTAAGAAACAAAATTGATCCTAGGCTGATGCGATACGTACAGCTGCCATTATATCATCAATGTGCGCTTTGTACTTTCTGAGCCCTGATTTATGTTATTTTTTCCCAAGCCAGACATAACTTTGCTGATGTCATGAGAACAATAGAGGCCCTGCATATGACTTAGTTTACCGGAATCATGGCGGACTACTGAACTTTGTCGCAAAACTATAAGTCGCATTCATGCGAGTTTACATCACTTTTAAAAATCCCGCATTAATTCAAAGAATAAACTGAATGCACTGTAATACGCCATGATTCTGGTGAAAAGCCGATTGATGAATATGTGCAAGGCCTCTATACTGTATTACATGAACCAGCATTGACCGTATGATCACACATAACAAATAAATTGGCTATCAAAGCTAAGTGATACCATTATGATGGAATGCTAAATACACTTTAACACTTTTCTGCTATCTACTGAAGATAGCATTGACTTCTAAGGCCAAACAAACAAAAAAGTTTGTCTCAAAGCTTGCGAAGGCTTCAAAATCGGGCGACGCGCGCTGTTTTTTGTCTTCCATTTTTTTTTTTTTAACATTTTTTTTATTTGTGTGGCAATTTTTACTCTTACTATTTGCAACCGTTGACACTTTCTGATATTTGTTTTTTCTATTTGAAATGAATATTGTGATGTAGTTGTGTATAAGAACAATTGTGCAGCGTTTTTTAAAGACCTGAGTCATGTAAAAGTTTGAGAAAAGGAAAATCTGCCGATATTTTTAATAAAAACTCGAAATACAAATTTGTAGGGAAAAAAAAAAATTGATTTGACAATTTTCTGCATTTCAGACGCGGTATTTTGGCATTTCAAAACCAATGCGCGCGCAAGCTTTGAGACGAACCTTTTATTTTGTTTGGCCTAAGTTTAAATGATAATAAATTAATACAGGGGATATGCCAAATACCTACATGTAGTACACGGTTTTCACTCACCTACGTAGGTGAGTGAAATCAGCTTAGTGTACTTATAATTAAGCCAAACATCTCACCAATATAATGTTCACTGATGTTATATTCAGACGGTATCGCATCAGCCTAGCTCAAAATTGAATCCTTCATTGTTAAATTGTTAAAATGGATACAATAAGATGTATGGGTACAATGTACTGCATAAGGCTGAGGTAGGTATACAGATCCGATATAAGGCCCAAAGTTTGATTGCCCTCTTCTGACAACACATTAACCCAAGAATCTAGCGAATCTCATACCAAATACATGATTTGTAATATAGTGTCCCCCCCCCCTGGCATATTTTAAGAAAGATCAACAGGCAACCCATATTAAGGAATCAAGAAGGCAACCAAACTTTTTATGCCCAACAATAAGGATCAAATGACACCAATGCCTCAAAACTTAATACAGTATACAAATTAAATATGCAACACGTACGTCCTACAAATGGAATACTGCCTGTGTTCAACTTAGCCACTACGGACGGAAAGTTCATGGCGGGAAACAACAAGGCATCGAATAGTGAGGAATGTGGTGCTGCCACGGCGATGAGGGCCTCGCTAGGGAGGGCGGGCTTGCCCTTGGTCACCGTCAAGTGAAAACCCATAAAGAAGAACACGCAGCGAAATAGAAAGCCCACAGGAAACCTTAAAAAATTGCTGTATGGTAGGTGTGCAAAAAATGAGAGGAAAGACAACAAAATGTTATGGTCAGAATTTGCGTTTCTTTTTTAAATAATGCAAACAGAGATGCCAATTGGGCCTTGAAAAGGTTTGTTCGAATCCTTGTATACTGCATGATTATTTTAAAACTATTTTCTATTTAAAACTATTTTCCACATAAAAATGTGAGCTTTTTAACCCAAATGTTTTCGGGACAAACCTTTTTTAACCTTTGAGTCAGAAAAGTTGAGAGACTATGTCCAGAATTTGTCAAAGAACATTTCCAATAACAATTTGACATCTCTGTGTGTGAACACGATATGAATGAATAGTACACAAATGAATGGTAATGTCAAACTTGATAAATGACGCATGTTATATACTGTGAAATCATCCATTTTTAATGACCGTTCCACCTACGCTACATAGATAGTGGTAAATAATCCATGTAGATGGAGTATAGGTAGTGCTGAATGTCCCATTTAAGGATGTTGAAATGGAGCAATTACACAGTGTGATGTGAATGTGGACGTGGTACCAAGATGGCTCTTGACTGGCCCATAACTTGCAGACTGGCTCTGGCTTGCAGACAAACACCTGCAACACCCAATTGCCCAATCTCTTCTGTTCAACAAGTACTTCTTTAACAGACCGGCCGTGTTGCAGACTTTCTTACACTTAAAGCACCATAAAACTGATTTCCAATTGCCAATTATTTGGCTCGATATGGAGGAGGGAAATCCATATGATCCAAATATTTCCAACAAAACTAGATTTAAAAACGTTACATAAGGACAAAGTATTGCACGGATCTAATGAGGAAAGATGGATGTGTGGCACTTGTATTTAAATTAGAAAAATCTACATGAGTTGCCATTCTCAATTTAACTGTTAACTATCCATACTCCAGCAGCAACGAATCGGGGACGTTGACCATTTTGTAAATAGGTCACAGGTGGCTATTTGGAGCATTGAACACCCATTCTTTAGGAGGAATCGTCCAATACCTGTGGGTTAAAACATAATTCAAGTTTGTAACATTCTACACATTCAATACTGGGATGGATACTCGTATCAGAGAAACCTATTTATCGCTATTTATAAACTACTTGATCAGAGATGTTACAGAGGTAAAGTAGAATTTCCTGAAAATCAATCGACCAAATGCCAACGTTACGCAGCTACCACGGCCTACATGTAGCACTTGCGCACGGTATAAAACATTTACGGGGTTTGTACAAAGAATAGGCTACAGGAAATCACACCTAATGTTTTGTCTTTTCCTTTTTTCATGCTGAAATATTATCAATTCTGGGAAAAAAGAAGAAACAGATCAACAACAACAACAAAACCTTCTTTTTTTCTTTTCCAGAATTTGTTTTTATAGCCTTATCTCTGCTTGATACTTCGCTGGTGCAAACACAAATCACCCTTCTTTGGAATCCGACATAGGCCTATCAGTTTGTAGGCCTGAATTTAAAATGCATTTGAATTTCATGAAGATAAGGTGTCCATATCCAACATTCGCCCTTCTGTCTCATCATGGTTCCCGGTTCGATTCCTCACTTGTTGGCAACCCATTGAAGATTGCGTGACGATCATTTTTATTGTGGTTCAGAACCCAAGATGTCACACTGCACTTCAACAGAGAATATGATAACACTTCAATCAGCAATGAAAACTACAATAAAAGTGGTTGTAAATATTTCCATGCACATAATATTTTGTGTATAGTCAATTTTAAACAATTTTGCATTGGTTTAGGCTATATTAAAAAAATCATTTGTCTCAAAGCTCCCACGCGCGTTAGTTAATTGGTGCGCGTTAGAAGAAAAAAATTACGAGAAAAAAAAATCAAAAAATCAAAATTTCACAGATTTTTCAGATTTTCATTGTCCAAATACAAAAAAATCCCAAAATTTCACAGATTTTTCAGATTTTCATTGATCACATCATTTTGAATACAAAAGTTCACTTTTACTACATGTAGGATTTCAATATTTTATATTTAACCCTAACCCCGGTTTAGGATTTTTGACCGGGATCACAATTTTCGAGGAAAAAACACCAACTAAATCTCCAGGAACCTGCCGGGATTCGATCCGGGGACCCTCCGTTCTCAAGCCCCACCTTCCCACCACTAAGCCACGGCCCTCAGCTACACATTCGTGCAGTATACTACACTCATTATATAGGCTCTGTTGACTACGTCATCGAAAACCGACGGCGCATGCGTTTGGAGAGGGACTTTGGATTAGCATTTTTTAGCACTCAGGGGGGTTAGGGTTAAAAAAAATTAAAAATTAAAAAAATCGCATTCCGCATTAGGTTTTGAAAAACTGAAGAGCTTTGAGACAAAAGATTTTTTTAATATAGCCTTACCATTTTGCAATCCATTTATTTTCAGCAAATGGTGTAGTGCCAGGAAAGTGCACAAAATTAATATCACATGAAAATGTTTCCATTTTTATAGTAGTACATGTACTGGCAATACCAAAAGCGCTCCCTTCATGAAAAGTAGCAGGTCTGCCACACAATATTGTCAACAGGGTTCTAGCCAGGACCATTTTAGTGCCGGATACATTTACTGACGGCGAACGGAGGAAGTGTAGCGAGCGAAGTGCAGTGGATCATGGCATGGGATCCAGAGGCCTTTTTAATGTCTTTTTATGGTTTTTTAATGCACTTAGAGGGTTCCTGCCACATAATTTCTTTGTGTTATGAGGCAGTTTAATGATTTTATCCACAAATTGTTAAAAAATCAACCAAACATTTTTTTAATTTTTTTTTTTAGTGCTGGGCGCCCATTTTGGCCCCAAGTCCTGGGCGGATATTGTCAGTGCCGGGCGGCCCCGCCCAGTGCCGCCCATCGTAGCTAGAACCCTGATTGTCAATACATCAGCAAAAATTGAAAATCCAAACAATCAATAATGAATTATATTCATACAAATATATTCTGCACCTCAAGGGCACCACATAATAAAGTTAATGATGTAGAAAAAGCTCACTACTAGTACTTCAATGTATTGATTGATTATAATATTAAGATGCACGTTTTGAAATATTATAATAATCATCTATTCATCATTATCTTTCAATTTTTATGAATCCTCATCATTTTGATAATGATTACTCTCATCTTTTATAGACAAAACATATGTTTTTGGTTGGTACAATCATAAAACAACATCTGTAAATTTGCCAACTCCACAATCTAGTGGCCCAATCGCAATGTGCACTTCTGAAGATGTAAAATTGTGCTCTCTATTTTTGATTTTTTTTTTTTTTTTCTCGAAATGGGAATGCCTACATCTTTAAAAACCGACTACATGTTTAAATAACATTGGTTTCAATGAAACATAGATTAGGCCAAATAATCCAAATTACATGCCATTTTCAAAAGCACATTTTGTTCCATCTTCAAAAGTCACCCAATTGTGCTACCAGATTGTGGCTTGACTTATCATGGCAAGCAATAGCCATAGCTAAACAAGGAGTAGATTTTGAAACATTTGAGTCGCACATGAGAAAGTGTCTGTTTCTAAATAGCTAAACAAAGAGTGAAACGTGTGTCATTTGATTCCAGCATTTAAGGAAGTTGTCTGTTACATACCGTACATCCTCTGTTGAAAAGACAACTTATTATATCATACCGCGCTAGATTCTCCGGAAGGTACAAGTTATTATATCATCATACCACGCTAGATTCTCCGGAAGGTTATTGGCAGGCTGCAGTGTTTCTACAAATGTATCTAGCTGACTGGCAAAATTAAAGGGAAAAGAGTCGGTATCAGCCAAGCCTCCAAAAAAGCGTGCATGGTCCAGGAGCTATTTTTTTACTTTTTCAACAAAAATAGCTCCTGGTCCTATACTTTATTGTGTACAATTTGAAAAACACCAGGAGCCAAAACTTGGGAACCAGGGGGTAAAAAACTCCGGGGGGCCCACTTATTTGAAGGCTTGGTCTCAGCATCCTTGAGCAGGTTTGATATGCCAAATCCTTAGAACTGGTGGAAAAGTGTAGGATTTTTATTTCTACGTACGAGAATACGGGCCTAATAGTGTGCATGCTTCCCACTTCAAACAGCTCCCCCACAAAAACGGATATGTTTTGTGTATAAATTGATGTCACAGATTTTTCAAGTCGCAAAAAACCAGCTATGGAATAAAATCAGCAAAGTGTAACAAATAAATCCCTCCACCCACTCCCCCCCCCCCCCCCAATTTTTTTATTTTTTTAAATAATAATGATAATCTTAAAAAATTAAAACTTTTACTTAATAGTCTAGATACAAAGATTCTGTAAAACTGTATTGATACTTGATAGCATGTTGCATTGTTTTGGACTGATTAAAAGTCTGGCATTATTCGGACTCATTCCCATACAGTACATGTCCATTGTCCAGTGTAAATGTTGCATTCAGTATTAGTTGCCAAAGATTTTAATAATGTAGTAAGAAGCTGCTAGACAGATTGGAGTGGCAAATTTTTAAAAAAGTCTGTGGTAAATAACTGATTGATATGAATGATATATAGCTACGGGTGACAAGATAGTGAAGATACTTGGATAGGAAAGTGACAGACTGCAACTTGATAATTGATTGGATTTGGATAAGTAAGCATCATATTGATCATTGCACACATGTTTATACTAGGGACAGGGATTTTGCGCTTTTTAAAAGCACTAAAAGTGCTGCTTGATTTTGGAAAAAGTGCTTTTTGGAGCAAAAGGTGCTTTTATAGGTAAAAGGTGCTTTTTTTTAGTAAAATGTGCTTTTATTCACCAAAAATATGCCATGCGTTAAAAATAAATCCAAAAGCGATTATATTCCATGTTTCCATGTTGACGTATTTCTTTTTTCGTTGTCAAAACCATCATTTTTCATTCAAAACTACATTCAAACTAAACTAAGTGTAGAATAAACACTTACACAGTTATGTTACTTGTTGATTTTTAGGTAGATGGACATTATTTGTTAAATAATTTGGACAATTTTTTTTTTTTAAATGCTGTGTGATGAAAAAGTGCTTTTTTGAGCAAAAAGTGCTATTTTGGGCAAAAGGTGCTTTTTTGGTGCTTTTGAGCATTTTCCCTATCCTTAAGTTTATACAATGTAGCTAATATTGTGACACAGAAAAGGGAAGGCATTCACATAATAACATAGGCAAGGCATTAATTTATGAGGGATGATCATCTAAACTATGGACTGTCCATGTCTAAACATGCTTCTGAAGTAGTCTCTAGAAAGTAGATTTGAAGCTCTGGGGCAGGCCTCAAAATAAGAAATGAACTTATTAAGCACATGTAATTTAATGCAATTTGAAAGGGGCACCAACTTTCTACAGTACAAGGCAATCATGTACTTTTGAAAACAGCCAGAAATTGAGGGCATCAAGGCAACTAGGTGGGGCATCGAAGGCAATTGCCTTCGATGCCATCAATTAATTTGAGCCCTGCTCTGGGGTAGTCGTTATTCTTCTGAAACTGACAGCTCTCCAAACTTGGGTTCATCAAAATTGAGGGAAACTAGGTGGTAAAAATAGGAAAATCTGAGGCTCTGAAGCAGAGATCAGCTCTTCATCCAATACTCCTCGTTTTTTCCCAAGTTTTAAAGCAACTTCCCATAATAAATCTAACTCAATGTAAATTTGACAGTTGGCCAGAATGAAATGAAATGTGTTGGTGACTTATTTATATAATGTCTGGCCTCCTTGCTAAAAATACTAATAGCCCAGAATTATGACATGAACAACCAGCAAAAAAAACCACTCCGGTTTAAAATTGAACGGAAAAATGTGTGCACACTGTACATTACCTACATGAGGTAGTCAGGCAGTTATATGGCATACTTGCTAATGAACCCGGAGCAACAGTATGATGACTAACTCACAAAAATAGCTTTAAATCAAGTTAAAAACACCAACGCACATTTTCTAGAGCAATCTGCGACTCTGCGTGTCTAGTGGATAACTGGCCTTCTTATCGAATGAACCCAGAGTGACGGCATGAGTGACCTTTCTATAGACAAAAATTATTTTCTAGTTTTTCAACTGTGCATCTGCAGGGGTAGAATTTCGGCGCGAATCCGCGAATCGATTCGCGTCAAATCACTACAGCGCGAATCCAGTTGGATTCCCGCAACAACAACAACAACAACAAAAATCTTTTTTTTACTTTTCTTTTTTGTAAGTCCAAAACAGGACATTAGATGACTGGTAGTTGACCCTTAGTCAACAAACATGCCGAATTTGGAAGTTGTGCAAGCTTATAGGCTAGTTTTTCAACTGTGCATCTGCAGGGGTAGAATTTCGGCGCGAATCCGCGAATCGATTCGCGTCAAATCACTACCGCGCGAATCCAGTTGGATTCCCGCAACAACAACAACAACAACAAAAATCTTTTTTTTACTTTTCTTTTTTGTAAGTCCAAAACAGGACATTAGATGACTGGTAGTTGACCCTTAGTCAACAAACATGCCGAATTTGGAAGTTGTGCAAGCTTATAGGCTATAGCCTTATTCTGGATATTATTTTCATTAATTTCGCAATAATCCATGGATTCTCAAAATTGGCGAGAATCTGCATTCTCGCAAAATCCTTCCGCGAGAATCTTAACAGATTCTCGCGGTTGGTTACGAAATTCTACCCCTGATCTGGAAGCTCTTGACAGTCTTGATATCAGTGTCTGAATTAAGGGGGAAAACTGGTTGTCCAGCAGACAACCTTTTGTAGCAGGACATTTAGGTTGTTCGTCACAATGTTTGGTTGTCCGTATTTTATGTTTTTATTTGAGTTTTAATGGTTTAAACTTGTGCGACTACCGTTCGTACAATATGAATAGGATACATGTTCAGAAAGGCCCAAATTAGATCATTTTTCAAGGAAAGCTTTTACATAATTGCAAAATGCAAACATAATACTAATAGCTCTACTCAATTATGTCAAAATAATGCCTCAATATTAAGAAAGCTCCAGGTTTTGTCATCCACCTTTGTCTTTGTCAATTTTGCACATTAACCTTTTTTCACCCAAAAAAGACAATGCAGTTTGGTCATGGACCATTACACAGCTTGTATGAATGCTTCCATTCCGTTTCACACTTTGAACACACTCATGTTCGGTTCATCATGTCATGTGATTTTAATGATTACAAACACGCGCCAGTCGTTAAATTTAAATTCTGTGCTCACAGAACTTCCCTTTGAAAAAAAGACAACTGCAATAGACAGTACATTTTATTAGATATGAATAATGAGCATAATGATGATATCGTGGAAACAGACACTTCCTCATTGACTCTTAATCTCAAACCCTTTGTGGACTATTGGGTTTCAGTTTGTTTCAGAATACATTGCTTTATTAGTTTTCACGCTGAGTGAATATGTTGGGAAACTTTGCCAATTTGATTTGTTTTCAGTGCAAAAAAAGAGAGATTTAAATGTGACAGCATATTTAAAACACATCTTGTCTTTTTTAGACAAACTTAGTCTTATCAACCGTGGACTTAATATTACTATTATAGTATAGTCGGATTTATAATTAAACAAACACATTGAAGCAGCGTATTGCCTACATTGCGTGAAGCGTGCACAACCATAAGCGTGATCATTTCAGGTGTGATAATCTTTGTGCTGCGTGCATGTGGTTTGTTTAATTTTTAATTAGACTAATTTGCATCATATTTAATAATTAAGTACATGTACAATAGGTTCATATTTTTTGTTTACATTATAATTGTATTATTATTGTAATTATTATAAAACAATAGTAGGCCATCTATAAACATGTATTTTCACACGTCAGTAGGCCTAATAAGCTGTACATTTTTGGTGTATAGAAAATGAAAAATGACACATTTTTGTACAAAACAATTGTGCTGTATTCAACCATATCAGGAACTATTCTGGGGAAAATTTACGTGAGGGATGTTATCATTGTTATCGTTACTATAATGAAGCAATAACTCCCTGATAAATCAAACACGTAATTAACATTCAATATGCCTCGAAAGTTGGCATTTCCTGTACATGGGTGTTTCCATAAATAAGGGCGCCAATGTGTGACATACACAAATTAGGTCTAAATATTCAAAATGTGTCTATATTAACTGAATAACCACTTTCATAATATGTTCCATTATTCTATTTCATGAAAATGGATCAGAACAGGTCATTGAAGCGTACAGAGATACATTTTCACCATTATAACATCAGTATTTCTTTGAAATACTTGTCTCCCCGTGTAACTGAGACACCAAAAGACACCAAAATGTTCAATTATGCCTGGCAACTGCAGAAACTGTCTGATCACTTTTATTTTGTTTTTTCTAAAGGCATTTACCATTGCTTTACTCTATAAACATCATTAATAGTGAAAAGATGAGATTACCTATTTTTGGGGTGGTGGAATTGATATTTCATGCGTCCCCGTGTAACGGAGACACCAAACCTTAATTTCCTTGTAACTCTAATTATATTGATAAAGTTGAAACTTTTGTTCCATGTATGCTAGGAGCCTATACCAAGAGACAGTTTATACACAATTTATTCATAAAGTGTGCTGGCACATAACTACGATGTTACCCTAAAGTTCTCACAGCGTAACATTTTTGGAGACACCAAACATAATATTCAAACTTAAAAACAGCTATATTTTCTATGTTTGTTGGAATTTCAGTTTAACTCTTCTATTTTCCTTTAACCTATCAGAGAGGCTTGTAAAATCAACAAAAGGGAAATACGATGGAGATTATTGTCACTGTTAAATTTAAAGAAAACTGCCATCACCGTGTAACGGGTTTTTGAGACACCAAATGTTACACGGTGACGGTAAAATTGCCATGTATTCAATTATTACTTCTCAGTAATTTGCTTATGAAAAATGTGTTTAACACTTCAAAACTAGTTTGATATTGATCATTTAGCCTACTGATAACACAATTACTCTAAACAAAATCACCATATGGGCAATTCCATGTTACTCACGTTACGCTTTTTCGCTACGTTACACTTTTGGAAGTGCCATATTTTTTAGAAGAACAAGCTTGACATAATTATTTTTTCTGCAGTAGTTACACAAGACCCAGCACTAACTTTATATGCAATTAAAATTGCAATACAAGACATGACTTGCGAGTGAGAAGGAAAACACTTTTGTTACTCACGTTACATTTGATTGGCCATCATAAAATGGCAACAAGCCTTCATTCACAAAGTGTCCTCATACAGGATATTTTTGGAAACAAGTTTAACATGGTAGATAAAGCTAACATTAAGATCTACAAATGCAAGGTGAAAATAATCTGATTCGACAAACACTTTTCAGAAAATTGACCAAAATAGCTGTTACTCACGTTACGTTACTCACGTTACTTGTTTTTGCAAATTCAAATTGTATTTATATAGCTCATGCAGATTAGCTCAAAATGTTATGAAATAGTCTTGACATGATGCATTTAATTTCCCAAAATGTTATTATGTCTCCAAACGGTCAATTATGACCGCTACACAAGTTCACAGGACATTCTGCAAACTCTCTACCTGTTACATCAACAATATCTTGATGAAAATGGTATCATTTTGCATTAAAACAGAAACAATTTGAGAGCTATTTTCTTTTTTGAAACTTAACATTATGTTTAACAAGTGTTAGGTGAAAATAATTGCATATCATTGATGAATTACACCATAGTTTTCAAGGTTGCCGAATTCAGCACCTTTGCGCAAAATCAATATTTTTGAACTTAGGAACGATGAACGCAAGAAATATGCAGAAAATGCTCTACAATATTTGTGTACATAAGCTATGCATGTATATTTAACACTTTGTAACCAACAAAATTGAATATTTTCCTTCAAAAGTGACTTTCAGAGGACAAAGTTACTGTTTTACTTGTTGAAAAACTTGGAAAGACACGCAATGACCCCTGAAAATATTGCGTACGAAGTGATGGAAGTGCCAGACTGACATAAGACTGATAAATGAATAAAACTAAGTGCAGTAAAAGCAAAAAGAGATCCATTTCTTATTGCTACAATGCATTTTAGGCCGTTACTCACGTTACATTTTTGTTACTCATGTTACAATTGTTACTCACGTTACAGTTTTCAAACCTCTGCCATTTTAATAAAACTACACATAGCCCATTATATTTCCTGTTTTAAAATTAAGTACCTGGAGTATGATTATTATTCCATTTGGCAGAATTTAAAAGCAAAGAACAATTGAGTAGGACAACTATTTGATGTTTATCGTTACTCACGTTACATTTTCAATTACCATCGGACACACAGGAGATTCCTCCCAACTTGCGTCAATGCATAGGTATTTTTCATAGTTGGTAACTTGAAACTAAGGTATTATGCATTTCAGAAATCAACAAATATTTATATTTACAGTTAATATTAACCTGAACACACATTTTTCACTTATTCTTTATGAAAAAAACATTTTCCGACTTCTGACGATCATTTCTTGAAATTTACAAACAAATTATTCAAACATTTGATTGTCCCATATACCTACAAGTGTATTCAATAAAATAAAATGGGTAATAAGCATCCAAATTGAATTTAAAATTTTCATGTCATATCACCAATCTATGGAATTGCCCATATTGTTAATATTGTGACCCTGTCTTAAATGTCACACTTTTTTGCCAAAATTGTAGGATATTTTGCAGAATTTTCACCAAAATAAGAAAAAATGTTGATATAATATACATGTTGTGGTGTTATACCAGTGCAACTTTATGGACTTAATCAGATTTTAAAATGAAAATTAACCAAGTACATTCGTATAACAGGATATTGAACGATTTGAATATAGACAATGCAAATATCCCACTGGTACCTGTATTTATGGAAACACCCACATGCATCATTTATTAGAGAAACATAATTTTACAGACGTAACAATATAATGTCATTCAATGAATGAAATTAAGTCAATTTATTAATGTCATTCAACGAATCATTGGTTCTAAATACATGTATAGTTGATCAATACTTGTCAATACTAATCAATACTTTTCAATAAATAAAAGCTCCTACCTCCTCCATCCCGTCATAGGCCTCAGCCAATCTTCTTCTGATCTACCAATAAATCCTACTTTAGCTGCGATCCAATCGAGCATTAGTAACGAGAAAGCTATGGTTAATCTGAGGGGTGCTATAGTTACTGACATAAACGCTATCTGAAATAAGAATAAACAATAAGGATAGAAACACAAAATAGAAAATTTATGAATTTCATGGCAAATGATAATAATAATGATGTTTATAAAGCACATTATATAATTAAGTCTCGAGGCGCTGAATAAAACACTATAAATTAACCGGGGCACTCAACTTTTTGAAGGGGTGTGCCGATCACCAGGGTCTCAAAAAGGGTGGCTTTGGAACTGAACTGAGAGAATTTTATGACGAAAAATAGGCTAGAAATGATTTTCTTAAGATCTGGGGTTTTTTTTAAATTCTAGTAGTAAGAACGCACATTTTTTGCCAAAATTGGGGCTTTGGAACGAAATTGTTCGCGATTTGAATTTTCAATAAAATGGGGGAAACTCAGTCGCTGTTTTGTATTTTTGAAGAAGAAAAAAAGTTTAAAAAAAGATTTGTTTAACCTTTTTTTTTTAGAAATTACAAATTTGTCACTCTACATGACCTCAATTGACCCCTTTGTGACCCCACTCCGAAATATTTATTATCCATGCCACTCTTTTTAATATCAAAATTTAGTTAAATTTTATTCCAGTGTGATTTGGTCATTCTTTGGAATCTAAAAAAAATAAAAAATGGACCTCGGCCTACTTCTGCTTGAACATTGTAGACTGTACACAACGAACGCCCTACAAGCTACATGCTGGGCTATTATAATGGTACAGTGGTCTGGGTCAAAACGGTGGCAGCAATTAAATTTGTTGATATCTACCGCCCCAATCAAAAATTGAGGTGAAAGGGCAATAGGCCTACTACTCTTTTTTTAAAGCCTAATTAATATAATAATGGGCGATTCCATGAAAATGTGACGGAGCAAAAAAACTAAAAAATGCTCCAAAAGATTTAATTTTATATTCATGTTGTGCAAAGCCTATGCAAATGTTCAGGAAAAAAATATTGCAACCATTGACCGTTGTTAACTATGATTTTTTAAAACTTTTCTTACTTCCAAAATGGTAACACGCGTTACTGAAGCAACAGTTTTTTGAAAATATTTCCTAATTGATTTGATTTTAATTGATGCCACTTATAATTTTAATCCTACTAGTTAGGCCCTATTTAAAAATAGTAAACAATTTGATAAATTCATAACCACCACTCCACTATAAGCCATCAAAATGTCGTAACGCGTGTTACCGAACTCATATTCAGTAAAACGTGCTAAAACCTTAATTTTTTTAGAGTTAGTTATCACTATTTATGGTTTATAATGTTAGTTCCATTGTCAAAGTCAAACTTAATTTTAATTTAGAAATTAAATAAATAATATAAAGCTAGTAAATTATGGATGGACAAAATGTAACGCGTGTTACCGTAACACGTGTTACCGACTATTTTGCAATTTACAAAAAAGTGAGAACTTAAATTCTTGTTATTATTCTAGTATTATAAACCTTGGGTAGGTACTTGCTCACAGTAGTGACCAATTGATTGCAGGTAGGTTAGTTTAAATACACAAGCAAAACAAAGTTGGGATTTTTTTTAGTGCGTCTTTTTTCGTAACGCGTGTTACCGATATTCAGAGCGGTCTTACATTAACATGAGCTGATATTTCATATTGGTGTTAGCATGAGGATTTAGCCTTAAGTCTTGGGTATTACAATACAAAAGATGTAAACTTCATTCAGACTACTTTTACAGTTATAGCGGGGAGAATAAAGAATGGCACCCTAAAATGTAACGCGTGTTACCGTGGAATCGCCCTAATATGGTCCATAATAAAATATGAAGTGGACAGGAGGCGACTTTAAAAATAGTGTGATTAAAAATTGAACGAACACCACACTCACGCAGCACATGAAAGATGATCGCGCCCAGTGTGCAATATATCCGGTATCGCATAGCGAAATGCTACACAATTTCGAAGAATTGCTATTCAATTTCCCAATTGTATCGCATAGATGTGATGAAATGCTATGCAATATTTGGAATTGCTACACAAATAAAATAGTTTATATTGCACACTAATCGCGCCCACATTTGTAAACGCTCATATGGATGGTTGTGCATGCTTCAGCCTTCACGCAATGCGGCAATGTACGCAAAACATTGGCACTGGCCACTGCTTCAACAATATGGGTTTGTTAAATTATAAATCTGCCTATGACGTATTAAAGACAAGCCTAGCATGATAAAGATGTAGTTGCTGTGCTGTGCAACAATGTATAATTACATAATACATACTGTGTCAACTGTCATGTGTGTGTGGAGTAAAGGCTGTAGTGCAGTGTAAGCTTACTTATTCCAGGCCAGGGTCAGGGAGGTGTGATTTGACACCTCCCTGCTTATTCACACATTTTTTATAGGGCCGACACACAGTACACTTGACTTTAGTAATAATCGTCTCAACGTCAGACAGCGAGTATTTTATTTGACCTTGAATAATGCAATCTAAATATTTTAGTGCCATCAAGTTTTAGATACAATTTGTACTACAGAAGTAGTTGTAGTATTGTTGTACTATTGACATACTCACTCTTATGTAATCCCATACTGTGAATTCTATTTTGTGTACGAACGGGTTCCGAACCTCTGGCAACATCAGGGATTCCTGCCTCGGAATTTGCACCTTCTCCGTCATTTTAAAAGTTTATAAAATGTGTCACATAAATATTCCGGCCTATATTCCCTTGGATCACGACCCTGCTGTATCATATATTTCCAAATATTGAAGTTAAACGTGTTTATCTATCGACAGGTACGACTTTCACGTTCCACTACTGTTCGCCATGTTCATTTTTTGACCTGGCAAGTTGCAATCACTTTTCCTTGTTTGGTGAGGGCGCTATACTATTTTTATTATTTTATCAGGGGAAAAATTAGGGGGAAATCAGGGCTAGGTCCTGAAATGAAAAAAGAAAAGAAAGAGAAACCATAACATTTAGATCAATCGATGAGTACGAAAAGCATTTTTGGGATTTATACAAATATAAAGCAATCCCTATTAAAAGCAATATGAATTGTTCTCGATGGAAAAGAGTTCTAATACACTCCTAAAAGAATGTGCCAATATCCAAAGACTGTGCCAATGTAAAAAGTGGGTCTGTCAAAAAATAAATAAAAAGGGGAAGGGGCCAAGAAGACAGAATGCGATAAAACTACAGGAGCTTAGCTTATACATATATAATAATTACACTGAGGGAATAGTTTTGGAATTTTGGGGGGAATGTTCTGGTGGTTTTTTTTAGTATTTTACACTTTACAGTTCTAGATGTTCTTCTTTTGGGGGGACGTTTTTTTCTAGTCTTCGAAAAGTTTTGGAATGTTGGGGTATACATTTTTTTAGTTTTGAAAAAGTGTTGTGGACATTTTCTCTAGCAGTGGCGTATCCAGGGGGCAGCAGGCCATGCCCCCTACTGACAAAAGAGTTTTAAAAAAGGAGGAAGAGGAGAAGAATCCCCCCCCCCCCCCCATTGACAAAAGAGTTTAGAAGAAGGAGGAAGAGGAGAAGAAGGAGAAGAAGGAGGAAGAGGAGAAGATGGAGGAAGAGGAGAAGAAGGATGAAGAGGAGAAGAAGGAGGAAGAGGAGCCTGCTGGAGAAGAAGGAGGAAGAGGAGCTGGAGAAGAAGCTAAAGGAGGAAGAGAAGAAGGTAGGGGATGAGGAAGGGTAAGGGGCATAGGCGACGCAAATGGTGGGGGGTTTACGGGGTCACGTCCCCATAATATGGTAATGTGGGGGACGTTAAAACGTTATAATGATTTTTTTAGTGTTAAAAATGCCATTTTTTGCGTGCTTTGCATGTATTAGTTTCAATGTTTCATTATTTAAGCAAGATGGCTTCAGGAACGTTTTTTCTGGACTACTTTAGGTTTTTTTGACCGATTCGCGCTCATTTTCTTACAGGTTTCAACATTATAATGGGGGACGTTAAAAACTTTATTTATACTGAACTTAAGTGTTAATAATGCAAACTTGTGCGCGCTTCGCGTGTATATTAGTTTCAATGTTTCATTATTCAACCTGAACGAGATTGCTTAAGGAAAGTTGTCCATGTTTTTTAGTTACAAAACTGGAAATATTCTAAATATTATGTGGAAAACGTTAAAAACGTCATACTGGAAAATTTAAGTGTTGATGCCCGAATTTGTGCGCGCTTCGTGCGTATAGTTTTAATCTATATAATGTTTCATTATTCAAGCTTAACAGGACGGCTTCAGGAAAGTTTTCCATGACCATTTTAGTTCAAAAATGATATTTTTGCGCGCTTTTTATACAGTTTTCCGAACCTTATAATGGATCTCGAACCACCCCAGAATGCTAAATCTTTGCCAGGAGCTTCCAGGGGATAGGGCCCGTGGGCCCACCCACTTGATCCCAGCCAACACGCATGACCCCATGCTATTTTTATAGCTATCGAATTTCTCTTTATAATATTTAGTGCGTGAAGTACGGATAAGATGAGTGATTTTATTTCTATATTTAACATAAGAATTCTTGTTATTATATTGGGCCTTTTCATAAAAGTTTTATAACGCTTGTTCCTGATATTATTTGGTCTGATAATACCTTTAGGGACCGTTCATTGTTTATGGTGGAGGGCGGGTTGGGTAAACTATAGGGGGGCGTCATGTAACTTTCATATGTTGAAATAGGGGTGGGGGTTATGTAACTTTTTATTCTTGAACAGGGGGGGTTGTGTAAATTTGTTTAAACTATTGGAGTGATTTTAGAGGCTATTTTGGAGTGTAAATGCCATTTGTCTGCGCTTCGCGCATATTTTCTTAAAACCTATCGACTTCAAAAACTTTTACTATGAGACAACTTCTGGACAGCAAATCGACGATATGGTGAAAAACATCTATAATCATCAACGGTCGAGACATTAGAGCCACAGGGTGTATAATGTTACAAAATCCAATTTCATGATTTAAAAATGTGATTTATTGCATGCTTTTCACCTCATCTCTGCTTTGCACCAATGCTCACAAAAGTAGAACGTTTCACTGGATTATAGGCCTACTCTCTTAATTCAAAAGATTGAAAAAGTCATTCCTCCTTAGAGTGACTTTTTTGCCAATCGAATAGATTGACATTTCAATCTACAAAGAGTGAAAATCACTTATTTTCATCCATACGAGTAAAATTTCAAACTGTAAAGGTTGAATTTACACTGTGCAAAGAGTGAAATTTCAATCTTTTAAGAGTGACATTTTCAATCTTTCTTACGATCTTTCCCTAAGTACAATCTCTCTCGATTGAAGTGTGTTTAAATTTAATAAACATAAAGAGAATCACTCGAGAGGGATTGTACTTAGGGAAATATCGTAAGAAAGATTGAAAATTTCACTCTTAATAGATTGAAATTTCACTCTTTGCACAGTGTAAATTCAACCTTTACAGTTTGAAATTTTACTCGTATGGATGAAAATAAGTGATTTTCACTCTTTGTAGATTGAAAAGTCAATCTATTCGATTGGCAAAAAAGTCACTCTAAGGAGGAATGACTTTTTCAATCTTTTGAATTAAGAGAGTACGTTTCTGCTCAGAATGTTCTAACTTGTTCGGGTTATAAAGACACCCAAAATGTATAAATATAAAGAAAAAAATCCAACTCGCTACGCTCGCCATTACTAATTTCACACAATAAAAAAGGGGCATCATAAAATTATTCAGATAGGGCACAAACAAAATTTGCCAACGTATCCATGAACAAAATTCCAAAGGTAAAGGCAGCCCCTTAAAGGCATATTATGTGATCTTTTCCGGAGAGCGCCCTCTATTCATGATTTTTTTTTAGAAAGTAGATTTTCTTGCAGATTTACATTTCTGATCATAAATCGTACATACATTCCAAGTTACAGAGCGATACGATTCCTAATTACCTCAAAATCATGGTTTTAGAGTGAATTTAGACTATATAGAATAAAATAAGTTGTCAGATAGGCGACAGTTTATTTTCACTCTAAAACCATGATTTTGAAGTAAATAAGAATCGTATCGCCCTGTAACTTGGAATGTATGTACGATTTATGATCAGAAATGTAAATCTGCAAGAAAATCTGCTTTCAATTTTTTTCGATGTTGAGGGCGTTCCCTGGAAAGATCACATAATATACCTTAAAGTATGTAACAAGTTGATTTTTTCAGGGATGGGGGGGGGGGGGGGGGGGTGTAAAAAGCTACTGGTTAGCAGGGGGGTCATGTAATTTCCAGTTTCAGCTGTAGGGGGGGGGGGGGGGGTTAGGTAATTTTAACATACAAGTCTCGAATTTGTCCCAACCCCCCTCCACCATAAATAATGAACGGTCCCTTAGTAATCCATGGTTTATTTTGTTTACGTTTGTTTATTTTAGTGCTTTGTTTAGGCAGAGGTTTATTGTAAATTGATGAAAATTTATCTATGAAGGTATCGTAAGCAATCTCCGCATCTTTCTGATTGTGCACTACTTCCCAGTTTGATTGATTAACACTTTCCACGCGGCAGGCGGCTGCAGACGACATTCCAAAATTTCACAAAATGTTTCAAAAATGTCAAAAATATTGACTTTCATCGCCATATTTGGAATTGCCTTGAGAAATACATTACAATAAGTACAAACATTCCTAGTAATAGGTTCAGTAATACTTGAGATAGATTTTGATAGTTGGGAAAGGTTTCTGAAAAATCTGTTTTGTGTATGGTAAAAATAATAGCCGCGTGGAAAGCGTTAAGAGCAATGTCAAGCGAAGCAATTGATTTTTTATTGATCAGACGTTTAATAATAATAATAATAATAATAATGGCAGCTTATAATGCGCCAACATGACACAAAATTGTTGCTCCAGGCGCATCGACACAACATTGCAAAACAAAATTAGTACAAAAATCTGAATAAGGAAAACCGTCATCACTTCAACACAACAACAACAACTTGGTAGCGTTTTGACATGGTTGAACTAAATGACAATCCCCACTCACAATGTGAACAACGCCACAAATAATAACATACACACCAAGAACATAAAAAATTCACAAAAACAGTAATCAAAGAAATCACTCTCAGATTTCATAATTAAGGTCTTTAACAATGTTTTGAACATGTTTAGTAATAAATACTTGTTTACGTACATTGCGTAAAGCGCCCAACCGGACGCGATTATATTTTTCGTATATGAGTTTAGCCAAATTTATTTATTCCGTTTTAATCCGTTTTTATTAAGTAAAGCAAAATTAACTGAATAAAATGATTTTTAACAAATGAACTGATTTGGCTAAACTCATGTACGAAAAAAATAATTGCCAACCGGACCCTGCTGAGCGTGAAAACATCGGGCGCGATCATTGTGCTGCGTGGACGTGCGTGCGTGGTGTTCGTTCAATTTTTAATCACATTCGATGGTTTATGCAACTATGCAGATACAGAGATGCAGATACGGACAGAGTTTAGGAGTGGTGTGATTTTGTGAGAAATAATGAATTTCCGTCTTTTTGACAATTCATAAACATTGTAGAGAAATAAGTCCCCTCCCATATATTATGGTGCCACACCCCTCAAAAAGACACGCCCATTTACTACAAAAAGTACTTTTCAACGTTGAGGGCCTCAATCGTATTTAGTGATTCCTAATATAATATGATATTTGATGATAATGAGGAAAGATGAATCAAACTACTGTCCACTTAAATAACTCAATATCTTGGTTTCTTAATGAGAGAATAAAAAAGGATTGACATTTTACAGTTTCTTATGGAAAATCCGAATACATTGACTTTACTTTTATAGAAACACTACTGTAAAAATTGTAACTGTATATTAATAAATTTAAATTAAATTTACATTAATATAGTAAATTTATATAAATGTAAAATAACTGAATATGTTTAACTTTATTTTGATTTATTTTGGTTGACAAGTCAGTACGAAAGTAGTAAATTACATTGTTTTAATTATGATTTTGCGTTAGTATTTTTGAACAAGGATAACATTTCCAAAATGGCGGCTGCGGAAGTAGCAGACGATCAGAAATCTCTTGAAAAATCCGTTCAGGATGATCAAAAGAAGTCGCAAGATTTGACAGATTTAGTGTCTGATGGAAAGAATGCTAAAACTTTAACGTGTCAGCGATGTGGTAGTAAAGTGTTACTTCCAGGATTTGGTACACATGTTGTTAAAGAAGTGAGTTATATTGCTTTTGAATAATGTACTTTTTCCGGAAAATGGTCATAAATCATGAAAGGTAGCAGAATTCTGCAGTATCACCAGACATTCGTAGTGCTAAAAAACTACACCCAGTCCACCCACTTGTTTAATATAAAGATCGAAAGAAGTTACATTCTCATCGACTTCAGCTTGATTCAAATGGACTAACATTACATTGGCTGTTTTAATAAAAGTGGTAGCCTTTTTTTTTTTGGGGGGGGGGGGGGGGTGGGTGTGGCGATCTGGTTAAAAAGTCATAGGCCTACTAGTACTAGTACTAGCTAGGCCAGGGGGAGTATAGGCCTACTATAATCAAAACATTTTTTTTCTCGATCACAACGTTAAGCGTATACGATTCCCCAACGTCCCATGCGACTACCAGTACGTATCGTGGGTAACCACGTCATTTTTCTTCTTCTTCTTCCTATAAAGTGCTGCCTTCAAATGGTTGAAGATAAACGCACTGTAGTTGTATGCATGTGTTGCCTCGGCAACAGGAAAGTTAAAAACAGGTGCAATATATACAATATTTACAGGTGTGGGTAAAAAGCTGGTGATGAACTAGGCCTACTTCAGATGACGATCCTTCAGCGCTGATTTGAAGGCGTCAAGGGTTGAGTATGCAGCAGGATCAATTTTGAGGTTGTTCCAGTCCCGAATGGTACGTGGGAAGTATGAGTTGGCATACGCTGAAGAGCTGGTGTGGGGTTTGGTGAAACGGGAACTGTGACCCCTGGTAGATGTGGACAGATGAGTCAGATAGTCACTCCACAGGATGTCAACCAAGTTGTATCTGGTCTTGAACATCATATGAAGGCGGCTGTTACAACGGCGTTCCTGAAGTGATGGCCAGTTGAGATGGTCCAGCATGGTGGATACACTGCTCGTTCTCCTGTAGTCTCCCATGACAAAGCGGGCTGAGCTGCGTTGAACTTGCTCGAGCTTGTTGATATTGCGTTTTGTATGGGGGTCCCATGCAGTTCCAGCGAATTCGACAGATGGTCGAATAAAGGTGGTGTAGACTGCTTCTACACCACCTGATTGCGATGGCTAGGCCAGGCGCAGTAAAACCGGAAGATGTGACATACTTGTGTCGTGAACAAATAGGTAATTGACCAATTGCGGGCCCTAATCAACAAGACCCCCAAGCCATGTTGCGACTGTATTGGAATGCATTGCATGCAAGCAAGGACACGCTCAACATTTGTAATAATCGTGAGGGCTTGGATCATCATGACCATGTGATCGACAAATCTTTGTTTTGATTAAAGTACTAGGCCAGGGCTATGCCAATATCACCAGGACGTCCAGGGGGCAAGACGTAGCGTTGGCGAGTTAGCTTAGCCAGTATCATATCGTAAAATGCGACTCATTCATGTTTTACTGCTATTTAATGTGTCTAGTCTATCGTGAAAAAATGCGATGCAAAAATCTAACCAGATTCATGGCGAAAGTCATAAATCTCGCCACACGACATGATCATCACGATGGATTTCATAATTTACATCGATACGAGGCATCAATGTTAATTATATTATTCCTTTTGTGATGTGGTGCACCGAGCTAGTCTTAATATCCCCAGTCATTTTTGTTGGCTCCTTTTCGTAACACTCGGCGGTATGGGAACAAGAATAGCATCAAAAGTGACATTGATTACAATATCTTATTCGAATATTGCGCAGATTTTTAAATTTTAAACCGACAGATTGATTTCTGCTCATACGTGTAAAAGCAATGGGCTTTTTAACTTTGACAAAAATAAAATATAAAGCTGCCGAGACTTGTGAATTTATCATACTTTTTAAAGTTTATTTAAAGATGAAACTCGATCTTTGTAGGTTTGGCTTTGATGGTACATGATCAATCCAAAGATCAAGTAGGAATCTGTTTGTGTTACCTAGGCTATGGCTACATATTTGTGCAAAATTGCTACACAAAATTTGGGAATTGCTTCACAAAATTATCATTGTGTATCACTTTTTGCTCAACACAAAAAAAGGCTTATGGCCATGGGCGATTTTTTACCCCAGGTCATGTAGGGGTCATTCGCATTAGAGGTCATCTGTGTACACTCCATGTTACCCATAAAATTATTGTTAACAAGCTTGTTTGTAATGACCGTTGACCCCTTTCTGTCAAAACTTTGAACTATTTATTGCTGTTTTGGGAATAACACAATCTGTAATCTGAGAATCAATCGATGGCGGTCAATCTGAGGATCTCTGCAATGGCGGTCTGTGGCAGGTAATAAATAGTGGGAGAAATGTGTGACTTTGCACAGGGACTTTGTATCACATATCAAAATGAAGTTTCTGGCTTCTTCACTTCTGGGTGATTTCTAAAACTTGTTGATATTATCCCCTCGTACAATAAAAAAAAGTGATTTGAACATAACAAGAATCAAAATGTACTTGCGCTGGCACACCAGAATAAACAATCCTCAACTTCTAAGTAGGCCTCAACCGAAATGACCTTTGTATACGGATACGATATAGATATCCGATAATTATATTAAACTATCGGCAAATATCCGATTCGATCCCAAATCATCCGTAATTGTTCTGACCCGATGGATGGCCGATCCGTCCTGGAATTTAATTTACCATGAGTGCGCCACCACTTGTTTGTTTCTGGAATCCAGAAACTAAAGTGGTGGCGCACTCACAGTAAATTAAATTCTGGATTGCACAATTCAACATTACGTCTCGCCAAATAGACAATTGTAAGCACTTCAGACAGTGTCATCCTTATAGTTATTAACTTATTTGGAAACTAAAGTTGTTGATTTTACATAGATTTTTTTTTTATGAAACATACGTATACAGTGTTATCTTATTATATTGGGTATTTTTATCGACTGGATTATGAATGGCCTGTGCATTTTAAGGCCGTAAATTTTCACTTTAAAAATACCAAATATCGGTAAACTTTACCGGTAAGTATAAACCGATTCCGACATCTTACCGGCGACGCCAATATACGATGGCCCCATACGATGGCCGGTATTCGCTTACTTCAAAGTCATGTAACTCAACAGAGGGGATATGACAATTAAAATTGTACCATTCTTTTTCTCCCATTGCGAGCTTTAAAATGATATAACTTTTAACTTGACCCATTTTCTCATTTAAAAAAATAGCATGTTATAATATAGCTACACAATGTACTGTACAGTGTTAATTAAATGACGCCCTGCATTCCAAAACAATTTGCAAACAAAATGTTGGTCAATATCGTTGTTGAATTCTGCACCGTTAAGGTGAAACTATTGGAAATGGATAAAATGACATCATAGAGGTATTTAGTTGTATCTAAAAGTTGTCGTACTACATGTAAGAATGAAAACAGTCAATTAATTCACTTAAAATTACCCAAATTAGTCAAAACTAAAAAGGGTTGATTTAAATAAGTGATTTTTATTAAACAAATAATTTGATTTAAATCAGCCAACTCTGCTTATTATTAAGATAACTTTTTCTTATTGACAGATCTTCCTGCCACATATGAAGAAGAAAAGCGAGCAGCAAAAACCAGAAGATGGTGAGACGCTCAACGATTTTTGGCTCATCGCTGGCATGTACACCTTCGAGAACGTAGGCTTTACCAACACCGTGTCCGGCGATATAAAATACATGACGTGTGCCGATTGCGAGGTGGGACCCATCGGCTGGAGCAGTCTACAAGATAAGAACAATTTCTACATAGCCCTTGACAGAGTCAGGCATGTATGATATGAGGTGGTCGGCGTCAATTTTGTGAAGAAGATAGGAAAAAAGACTGACTGTTTATCATAATGGCGTTGTATTGTATCTGCATCTGAAGTTGAACATGCTATGTTCCTGTCTTCAATATTAAGTATGGGATGAAAGTGTCAAAACGACCAAGCTACTGTTGCTTTCTTTTTACGTTTGTATAGTCCATTCAGACTAGTAGGTGAAATATGCCAGTATGTCTAGATGCATAAATGTATTAAGGCAATGCAGAATGTCAGTGTTTCACATGAACAGACTACAATGTATGCATTAAGGCAGTCTGTCCATCAGGGTCAGAATTTCGAGGAGAATCCGAGAATCCATTCTCGCAAAGATTCCCCATTCTCGCGAAGATTCCTGCTGGTAAAGTTGCGAGAATCCAAGTTGATTCTCATAGAGATATTCTGTCTACACATAATATGAATGGAGGAGAATCAATAGATTCTTGCAAAATCCTTTGCAGGAATCTAATTAGATTCTCGCGACCTTTGATGAAATTCTGACCCTGTCCATTCATACAGGGAGGCACTCATGTACATATAAGGTTTGAAAGCATCCATGTAAATGCACTCTCAGAAACCGCTCCTAAAAGAAAAAGAGATATCAGATAATAGATTGATTTTGCATCGCGAATCATAATACCTTTATCAGAAATATTGCTAAAGCAGAAGTTTATTAACCCCCTGGGGTCTACCTGGCTATCTAACAGTGCTTCTGATTGGTTAATTACAAGATATACGCATTTGAATAACCAATTACGATACAGCTTTTACACTATTTCACCCCGATCTTTATCAGGGATACAATTATTTAAAAAATGTCTCTGATTGGTGCAATAAATTATGTATCCATCTTTCTGACCAATCGGCCGGTAGTTCCCAGGGGGTTCAGGATGAAACAGGCATACATGTATATGAGGTTGATTGCATGCCCAGCTTTACGTTATTGTTATTGGTTTTTCTCATTGCCAGGATATAATTTGCAATTAAGGCTATTTTTACTTCAATGAAATTTGACTGAAATTGGTGAGTTTTGACACCAGAGGCATGCGTCAGGGATAGCCCCTGTTGTGGTAGCATAGCAACCTTAATCCATTTTGTTTTTCATTTGGATGCATACGACCAGGGGATTTAAAGGCATGATTTTAGCTTGTGGATGTGTAAAATTAAAAAGTTGAGTGTGCAAATTGGAGATATTTTAGTAAAATATAGGCCACATAGCCTAAAACTTGGGTGTGTAATTGTCAAAATTGGCCATGCAAAATGTACCAAAAAAGTCTGCATGGCTGACTGCCTAAACCCTTGCTTACAACTGTAAATCTGAGTGCCCCCCTGGTAGAGGGAACATGATTTGATAATAGTTTGCATTTAAAATAACCCAACATAGCCTAACTCTATTCTATACTGAATGGACTAGGCCAAGGCGTATATAAGGCCAAGTAAAATAAATAACATGTTTCTCGTTTGAACATTTTTCAAAAGTCGGTGAGGGGGGATGGAATTGACTATTTACTATTTTTGCTATTTTTTTCCAAGATGGCCGTGCGGCCCTGGCACATGCACGATTTGCCATGAATCCACAATATTAAAAATAATATAAAGTATACTCTACCCGATACCTTGATTATACTGGTGTAAAACTGTAAGAATGTGATACAGGAGTCATTTTTATCGAATTTGTAAATTAATCGTAATTTTTGTTTGTTTTAAAAGTAAATATCAAAAATATTAATGCGGCGTCCAAAATTGATGCGCGCTGGGACGAGAAACATGGTCTTTATAATACTTGGCCTAACCAAGAGAGAAATATGGTAAGGGAACGTTATTGGTATTATATTTTTTTATTATTATTTTCTGTAAACACAGGTCTGTAATACCATGGTTATTGTAATATTTATAAATGCTTACATTGCATTGTGTTTTCTATGTTTTGACACACATTGAATTGAAATGTGGGATTAACTTGTAACTGTAGTTTTAAATTAACTCAGATCCTTTATCAAAAATTTTAGATGACAATGCATTGGCCCTTGTCTACTCAATATAAACGTTTAAAATCATAGTTTGATTGGAACCAAATAGGCAAAAGATTACACTACAACTTATGAAGGTGTAGTTTTGGACAGCATGTACCATCGGGTGTACTTTTTAAGCTCCTCCACACCGTGTCAAACGGCCTTTCAAAAGTCAAAAAACCATATATGTCGGCTTACCATCATCCGCCTACTCGCCACTATATTTTTCACTGTTAAAAGGTACGGCTTTCTTGGACTTACGAAAGGCATTTGACACAGTGTGGAGCTTAAAAAGTACACCCAATCCAAAACTACACCTTCTTAAGTTGTAGTGTTATAAGAGACTGTAATCGAAGCAAACAATTTTTGATCAATTTGCCACATATGCCTGCTTACTGTGTGTGAACCATCCAAGAATGCACTGAATGCAGTAAAACAACAAACTTGTGCATTCTCAACTGCATTGTACTTTTGCATATATCTATGGTGCGTATTTGTTGATCGAGAATTTTTTTAAATTTATTTGATTGTTTGTTTGTGCATAAATAAGAATCCCACTTGGTACGATGGAAATATGTCCGCACTTTTCCCGAGGACCGGGTCAGAAATTCGAGGAGAATCAATTCTCGCAAAGATTCCCGCTGGTCAAGTTGTGAGAATCCAAGATTCTCGTTGAAAATCTGTCTAACACACTTTTTGAATGGAGAAGAATCCATAGATTCTCTCAGAATCCTTTGCAAGAATCTAAATGGATTCTTGCAACCTTTGACGAACTTCTGACCCTGTGAGGAGGACAGTGCTATGCTCCTTCCAATCTATATAAGGATTGTCAACTTGGTACTCAATAAACCATAGGGCACGTGTAATGAAATGATACATTATTCACAGCCAGAAGTTAAAGAGAGGATCAACGGTCAAAATGAATAGGAGGAGGATTTTGTGTTGCTAAAAAGAATAAAAACAGGATAATTTAAGAAGCTAGCACCAGACTCCAAATAACCCAAGTCACCAAAGTATTTATCCATTGCTTTGTCTTGGTGCCCCCAAATGCTGACATATTTTTTACTATTGGTCGGTATGTAACTTTGGTGCCCTGTTAAAAATGTCTAGGTTTTGGCTGCCTTATGAAATTTAATTTTGGACTCTGTAGTGCAGTGAGCTTTAAGTGCAGACTTGTAGCCTATACACCCTGCCTTTAAGCTGGGTATGAGGTGCGTACGAAACCAGGCCTATCTCAATGAGGTCCTTAAAAATTGAAGCCCGCTCCTCCTAAGATGGAGGGAAAGATTTTACTAAAGGGACACACCATTAGATCCTCGAAGAGGAAAGGTAGTTTGGGGAAGGTTAAGGCCAATGGTGATTGTAATAAACCTTCTTATCCCACCTGTTACGGAATGGTGTCATCAGTTACTTAGCTTTCATTTTTATCTCATTCAAGATGCACACACAGAATTAACCTTTTTACAACAAATGACTTTTGACGTTCAATCCCTCTATAGTGTAAGACAAAAGGTCTGCTTGGCTCTATGATGGTAACAATGTCTTTTAAATTAGACCATTGTGTGAATGTGTGTACACCTATATGTAGTTTAGAACCCAAAAGAAATATCAATAGTCTATTTCTTTTCCCCAAAACAGAGATGTCACTGAGGTAATGCTTACTCCAAATTCTGTTTAAAGTTATGCATTCAAAGTTACAAAAAATGCATGTTTTTTATAATATTTTTGCTTAAATGATGTGCCTTAACTGTAACATCACTGTCTGAAGGAAGCAAAACAGACTATAGCTCCTATCCAGGGTCAGAAATTTGATGAGATTCCAGGATTCCATTCCCACAAAGATTCTTGTCAGTAGAGTTGCGAGAGTCAAAGTTGATTCTGATAAGAAATACTTAGTAAATTTGAATGTAGGAGAATCCACAGATTCTCACAAAATCCTTTTTAAGAATCTAAACAGATTCTGGCAACCTTAGCAGGGTCAGAAATTTGAGGAGAATCCGAGAATCCATTCTCGCAACGATTCTCACCGGTAAAGTTGCGAGAATCCGAGTTGATCCTTGTGGGTAATCTGTCTAACACACTATTTGAATGGAGGAGAATCCGTAACTCCTTTGCAAGAATCTAAATGAATTCTCGCAACCTCAGATGAATTTCTGACTCTGCTTAATTATGAACTGTTTTAGCTGCTCTTTAAGAAGCAACTTTGTTTTGATGTGCACCAAGTGTCTTAATTATTTCCATTTGGGTTCTTTTAAAGAGACATAGGATTGAGTGTGAATATTTACGTTCAATATTACAACGCTATGCAGAATTGATGTCAGGGTTAGAAATTTGTTGCAGAGAACGTGAATCAAACTTGATTCATGCTGATGAAAATCTGTATAAATCATATGATTCACGATGTTCTTACGTGAATCTTGGCGCGAAGCGATTCATGGATTTGCATCAAATTTCTAGCCCTGATATGGCATATTGATTTGTGAATATTTTGTACAAGAGTTACTGTGGGATAAGCCAACAGACTTAACAGGCAACTTTCCATCAGCGTAATTAAGTGCCTCAGTAGTTGTATCTATTGTATTAGCAATCCTAAACTAAGTTCACCATGAAATGGAACATGGCCTTTGTCAGTGAGTTTTCATTGTAAACGGTCATACTCATATGCCAGGTATACTAAATTGATAATTGTTTTGGAAGAATCCAAATGAAGTTTGAAAAAGAGCAAATTTTACAGGAATCCACCAAGATTCTCACAGCTTTGATGAAGATAATCTTTGTGAGAATGGATTCTCACCAAAATGTGAGCGCTGTAACATCGAAAGTGCCATTACCTGTGCAGATACTTTGACATTTTAACAGCTAACTGTTTGTATTTAGTTACCAAAGTGTTTCTGTTTAGCGAAGTGATTTATAGCACATATAAAGGCTTTAATGAAGTTTTAACTTCGAAATAATATTGGTGTTCTATCCTTTGTTGTAAAGATGTTCTTCCAATCACAAGAGTAAGACTCACAAAAACAGAAAAAGTTTTTGATAACTGATTGGCCCTGATAAAGACAAACTCTCTCAAACCAACAAACAAGGATCCCTGTCCAAGATTTGAACTTTATTTAGGCTGATCTTTGATAAAATTTAGGCTAGATCATGTGTTTTCAAAAAGAATTCCAACCAATTAAACGTGAAACATTAGGCTAAATTCTGCCCCTAATAGATGTTATTATTCAGATATTCCTATGATATAAATTATTAATATATTTTTAGACATGATCAAAAGGTTCACAACACAATTTTAAAAGTTACTAAGTATACAATAGAGTGGAGCTGTAAATATAATTAAAGCAAGTACTTCTGCATGTGGGTCATATTTCATGCAATTAAGATTATTTGTAAGGGATTTTATAACTCCTCTTCTTGAGAGTTCAGAAGAGTGTGTCGGAATTCTTTGTAAGTGGGGGTTATTTAGTAGGACCCATGTCTAAAGTTAGACCTAGGTCCTATTTCACAAACGTCGGCGTTTGCATTCTGAAAACCAGTGGCGTAGCCAGAGGGGAACAATCCCCCTCCCCCACCCCCAATATTTGAGTCGTGTCGGTTGAGAATGGCACTGTCAGTTATGGAGCTCAATTTTTTTCACGAATGTTTGGGGGACACCACCTCAACCACCCCCCCCCCCCCCCCCAACGCTCTCAAGTTTCCAACTTGTCGGTTCACTATTGTTTTTGTCGATTCACTTTTTGTTTTTTTGCCCCACCAATATGAAAAACCGAAGATGAGTTGAAGACTTACAAAGAGAACTCTTTTTAACTTTTATGAAATATGACCCAGAGCATCCGAGTCATTTCAAAGATGAATAAAGCTTTAAAAATTGTTTTATATGATAAAAATTGATAACCAGACATGTTAACTGAACTTTAAAAATATGCATGGCACTATAAGGAATAAATCGCCTACTATTTAAAAATATTGTATGATTAACGTAAGGGCGTTATATATAGAGTATTTCCATGGTAATTGTCAATTTTTTTAATTTTAAATATCATTGTTTTATTTCATGAACAAAGGGCACAATTTGATATACCAATAAAGCAAATATACTTAATTTTTGTTGAACTGTGTACATGTATGTAAAAGCCTTTTCACACCGAGCTGTCAACGATCTATCTTTGGATGATCGATCACCGGTAATAAGTGGAGTCCTAATTCAAGTGTTTGAAACACATGCATACATTAATTATTGGTCACTATTATAATATTTCACACACAGAAGTGGTCACACTTTAAGTTTCGACAATTGTTATCAAGATCAGTTTGGATTTGTAACAAATGTTACTGTCCTGATGAAAGTTATACAAAAATAGGAACAAGGTTTTTTAAATGGAATTACAAGACACAGAACTTGGATTTATTTCTTCCCAATTTGGATGGCATAAAATGGGTGGGGGGGGGGGGGGGGGGGGGGGGGGGGGGGGGTTAAAAATCTCTGAAAGGGGTTTTGTTTTAAAGAACCATGGGAAACTATAGTTTGAGTTGGACTGATGGTATGTGATGTACACTACAGGGCCATGTGTCAAATCTGCATGACAGTGGTCATGGATTCAAATCACACAAGCAAATCTACAGGAATGATTTTTTTCAATCTAATGCATCTCAGTGTTAAAATGTTGCGATAAATTGTACTTACGGTATCAGACATACATCGGTAACACAGAAGAAAATAGAACCTCATTGTAATTACATGATGATTTTTATTCCGTGAAAGACTTGATGCGTGGCTGGGACCTAAAGTACACTATATTTAAATGTTGATCTGATAAATGATTCTGTGGGAATGACATTCGAACTTTAATTTAGGTTTCTAAACTGAATAGTTGCCATGGTTAATTAGCATAGTTTATATAAGCCCAATACACAATGCGGGAATAGTTATAGAATAAAGCTGGCGCCCATCTTTCACCATGTACTTACAGAATAAAGTGCAATGTGAGAGATAGGGGCATGGTTTATTCAATAATTGTGTGCACAATGCCTACTGTTACAATGCAATGTAATGAAATGATAATTAATGTAATTCACATTATTAACTTGTCGTATTATTCAAATTGTAATCTTAAAACTGAATACAATATAAACATGTAATGATTATGAATAAAATGTTAATTGTATAAAAGTGATACTTACGAATTATATTAATTTCACTATGTAAAATGTAAAAATAGTAGTTTAGTAGTCACACATCTATATTGTTACTTTTAAGGTCCCATTGTATTGGTTTGTGGGTTTGTGTGTGTATACATGTATGTACAACTATGCAATTTTGAGATTCTGTTAACATGAAATTGTCCATGAGCATTAACACTACCCCGGGCCACTACCTAGACTACATCCCCCAGTCTGCAATATTACCGTACGGTCGCTGGCGCTGTACCTCAAATATAGAGCCTGCCAAGATGGCGATGTAAGAGGGCGACAGAGAGTCTCAGTCTAGGACACAACCTAGATTGAATCCTCACTGTCTTCATTTTATTTAATGCACAGTCTCTCTGCAAACAAGGGGGGGGGGGGGGGAATGAAGAAATAAACCCACCAGATCTAAAAGTGTGCACTGATCAGCTCATGAATATTCATGATCTCATTCATGCAGCATTACACCACACTCTGCTAGTGGTTTTCATTAATGTTAACTCCAGAACGTGATGGGGGCAGGTTAGGTGTTGCCAACTGAACTTCTCCCCCAAACCGTGGTGCACATGCACTACAACAACAAAAAGTACCCCAATTCTGTGCTTTAGCCGTGGGGTTGGCAACGCTGTGCAGGATTAATCATGAGACCTGTTACCACGTAATGAGCATTACGTCACCAGTGTACATTAGGAGATTTGGTCAAATAAACATGCCAACAATCAGATTAGAAAACAAAGGAATTTTGCAACTTCAATTTGAATTTTGATGGGGAAAACATTGAGCAATTATGACACTATGACATGTTGCAGTATCGTGCTAAATCAAGCTTGTTTTCTGAGCCTTTTGAGTCTGGACAAACCTGAAAATAACATTTTCGGACTTATCTCTCATTTTGAAATGACAGGTCTCAAATGTGCACGTGTAGCAGAAGTGTCCAATTGTATTGTGGCATTCGTTGACACTTTTGGACAGGATCCTTTTCCAAGTCTTTTAAGTTGGGATGCCATTTTAAGATGACAGTCACAATTGAGGGTTGAGTGCCAGTAGGCCGTAACTCAATTCGTAACTCAATTTTTGGTCAAATTGATATTTTGGTACAAAAGTAAACACTCTTAATTTTACTAAAATGTACTAAAAATTAGAGTTATAAGTTAGGTGCTACAGTGTAATGAGTCCCAAATACTAGTATTTGAAAATTGATTATCTCAAAATAGCATTTTTTGAGTTACGGCCTTCTGGCGCTCAACCCTCAATATAAGGACTGTTGAACCCAGTCTTCAAAAAACGTAAACCCTAATTGTGAATTTTGGTGCTCTAGGAGCAAAACATGTTGATTGAATCTCACTTATGCATCTCATGTAACTGTGACCTTATAAAGGATAAATTTCTGGAATATTAGATGCATACATACAGAGGCATAATGAGATATGTATTGTAAAGTGGCATTCATCATGAATAAATTATTCATTTTTCAATTTGATTTATTGGTGCAGTACAAAGCACTATTTTGATATCTCTATAAGACCAACATTTTAAAACAAGGAATATGATGACCAAATGTGACTAGATATTTCATTTTGGTTCTACTATTATTAAACCAATAAAGAATGATTCATTTTATGAAAGGTTTGTGAGTATGAATGACCATTTGAGTGCCATAACAGCACCCTTAGTTAACAGCAGTGCAGTTCAGAAGCTGCGATTTAGAGGTAGTTGGTAGACCATATTAAACACTTGTAACTGTCAAACATAATAATTATTTATTGGTTTGGTAAAATTAAATTAAATAAAGTTTCTGCAGACCTGGTGAATTTATTCAAAAGGGGAGTGAGAGTTCCTCTTTTTAGCCGATTCCCTCTATTTTTTTATTTTTCTTATGCCAAAATGTCAGCTTTTTCTTTTCTTTTTGGCCCATATTTGAAATTTTTAAGCTGTTTTTCCTTCTCTCTTTTTTTGTCTGTTTTCCTCTTTTTTTAGTTGTGGCCTCTCACACCCCTGATTCAAATAAATGAGGGTTGTGTTTGACATTGATCACGCGTATGCATGGAAGGTCGCATTGGTGTTACATGCACGATGTCATGACGCATTCACTAGAATATGAGGTTATGTCACCCACCCCCCATCTTGAGCTGACACAAAGTATAGTACCAAAGGTTCGTATTGCAATGGTTGCCTCGCAAGATATCATGCAAAAAGACTACTTCTCCAAATTAGCTGCTCTGAATTGCACATCAATTTCTCAGTATAACTACACCTGGCAGCTGTAGTTCAATCAGTTCTAAATTGGTGAGAAATATATGTTTTAATCTTTCTGCACACAAAAGTAATCCAAGCGTACGCCACTTTAACGCCAGTATGGCGGCTTCGCCCATTTGGAGCTGATCAAACTATGCACTGTGTATCATGCTTGCATGCGTCCAAAACCGTGTGCATATGTGTATAATCTCGCACATATGCTTGGAGTACTTGCGAGTGGAGAGATAAAAACCGAAATATTTCTCGCCAATTTGAAACTGATTAGACTATAGTTGAAATAGGGCTCTCTGGGACTAAGCCCTTATTATTATACACTCCTTTTGATCATTCATATCTGCAAAATGTTATCATTATTTTGACAACTTTGGTGTGATGAAGCTAACTTTTAAGATAAGCGTCATATAGTCGAGAAGGTGTGGCAAATTGGTATTAATTCTAACACTTTTGCCACACCTCGTCCATTTGACTCTATTTTGTTCTACAAGGGCTGTGCAACAAAATCAACTTAAAATTTAGCCTTCTCTAAAAAAAAATTAAATTGCTGATAGCACATTTTTCCAATGAAACTTTTCAGCAGTAAGGTGCATCACTGTGCATGTTTGCAGATTAATTATCACCTGACAACCTTCTGTTTCAACGTTGTCAAGCTTTTGCTTTGTTATCTTGTCACTGATCTCAATCAAACCAACATTTTTGAAGCACTTTGGAATACCATCATTAACCATCATTGGGACTATGTGATAGACTAATATTTGGCAACACTTTATCATATATTCTGGACACACATGCTCATATTCGCCAGCAAAGTGTTACATGTAATCAGATTATTACTATGTCAACTGGATCACGCTTTTGAGTCCTGAACCCCGATTAAAATGACCGCCACATAAAGTCTATGGCGTGTATTCCTAAAGGTGCACGATTCAGTTACCAGGGAGTTTAATAATCACTTAGTTGGCGAATTATGAAAACAGATGTTTCGGATATATACTAACAAACACAAAGGGCCATATTATTCTCGTACTAGCTTAAAACCGTGACTAACTGAACTTGTGACAAAATTAGACACAAGATTATCTTTTAAACAATGTGTTTAACAAAACCTGCTGTTAAACTGCGAATCTCATCCCCAGAGTGGTTGTGCGCTCACTGTATACAGGTATTCAATTTATTGTGGCACAAATAGGTTATAATAGATATTGATTGAATTCCTCAAGTGCACATGTATTTTAAGATCAGCACGTCAGGTCGTCAGCTTGCACTGGGTGTGGTTGAGTAATCATTTAAGGCATACGGTTGGTGTATGAGTTTAGTTAAATGTGTGTTAAACTACCCCATGCCCATGTTTTAAGTTTTCAATCTTCAGTGAGTTAGACGCATGTTTAAGTTAAACACATTTTTCGAGAATTGCGTTCAGTTAAACAATGTGTTTAGTTTAAAAAATTAAAACCGTGTTTAAATATGTACGAGAATATGGGCCTAATAAATGAAGAAACTTTTGAGAAGTATGCATTTTTCAAGGCACAGCTCTATATGATGTACATTCCTTTATTGTGCTATTTAGAAATTCAATGGAACAGTACCATATTTGCATATTATTAGTATTAAAAATACATTCATCCTACTACTGTAGTGTGAAATGGCTCTACAATTTCCAAATAATGTTTATGTTAACGCTTTACAAATATAACTTAAAAGGTTTTTTTACATATATTTATAAACTGTAGGAATATATTTATATGTTTTTATTTTTGGCACCTGCTAATGGCCAAAAAGTATGTTATTACACAAATTGCACGTGACATGAGAATTAATTTACTCAATCATTCTCATCTGAGCGAGACATTACATTACACACATACCTCTGAGCGAGGCATTACATTACACACATACCTTGATATGAGTAAAGGCATTATTTGCTTATATACATGTAGTATAACTTGAAGTACAATGTATACACTTAATATCCCCAAACAAACTTTAAATGTATACTCCAGGGAGTATATTTTATTGTATATTTGAGGTGCATACTTTAATTTATTCCCCAGGAGAATATTTAAATACATACTATGTTAGTGCTTAATAGGCGACACAAAAAACAACCCTGTTTTACAGGTCCAACAGACCCATTTTGTTGTTGAATTTTCAAATATGCATTTTTGTGTGTGGCAATTTTTGATTTTATGAAGAAAAAAATTTGATTTTTTTTGTTGTTGAATTTTTTGAATTTTTTTTTTTTTTGAATTTTTTTTTGATTTTTGTTGTTGTTGTGAATGTTTTTATTAAATTGCCTGAAAATTAACCTTTATTTCCTGAAATTTTTGAGAAAAAAAAAAGACCTGACTGACCAACCCTAACAGAGAGCTCCGTTTGCCCGTAGAACAGGGTGTTTTTCTGTCGCCTTATCAAACTCCAGGAAAAATTGTAATGAGCACTTTGTGAATTTACATTAATTTATACTCTAGGAAAATAGATTAACTTATACTCTATGAGAATACACTAATTTATACGCAAGGATATTATACTTATTGCATACTTCATGAGCAACATTTCAAAGGGCTTAATGATTTTCTGCACTGATGGATACGCTATGAGTATACAACCATTAAGCTTCAGAGTATACATCGAGGGTTAAGCGCCAGAAGGCCGTAACTCAATTTTTGGGAAAATTGATATTTTGATACAAAAATAATCCATGTAACCCAGATTTTCAGCACCATATAGAGATAAACTCATAAACACTCTTAATTTGACTAAAATTAGAGTTATAAGTTGGGTGCTACAGTGTATTATAATGAGTCCCAAATATTTGAAAGTCGATTATCTCAAAATAGCATTTCTTTAGTTACGGCCTCCTGGCGCTCATCAACCCTCGACATGTAAATGGAGGTATGCTTGAAGATACCCTCCATCCATCATACAAGAGTGTTGATTGGTGAAATCTTTCCAGCATTAAGGATTTATTCCCTCAATAATAAATTCAAATAACTTAAGTGTTGTGAACAAGAACAGGTGACGGGAAACTTAACAATGCACTATTAGATTTGTGTGGGGTCATGGAGGTTTGGGTTGGGCAAGCTTTTTTATAGCCTCCAGTGTTTTTCACAGCTTCCATGCACCTCAGCCCTTTTATGGCAAAAGAATGCATCTTATATGTAGTTTTCTAACAGTATACTTCCTTTTAACATGATCAAAGTTAACTTTTTTCTACATAAATCATGTAGAGGTAAAAGGCAGTATATTACTTTTATTGTCTTTACAAGTTGCAACCTTTTCCTAAGTGAGGATTATTGAACCAATTTAACACAATCCATGTTAAAAGGAAGTATATCATTAGGAAAGTACATATAAGATACATCCTTTTGCCATAAAAGGGCTGATTCCCCCACCCAAATCTAAATGTTGTGCCATCAATAAATTAGCCTCACGACCATTTCCAGCGTGTAGGTTCTTTGTCTAAAACCCCACAACTGATACTATTGTGTGATTGATGGGGTTTGGGTTGACTAATTTGTATTGATAAAACTGGTAATGGAAAACTAAATAAATAAATATGTCATACATGTATACTATACTATATAAACTGTTTCGTTTCTATTGATTGTTGAATCGTTTGTGCTATAATTTGGAAATAGTGAAACTATACTTCCTTTTGAGAGGAATTTAATATCAATAATTTGAAGATTTCATATTGGTGATTATTATTAAATTCTTGCCAAAATCTTAATACTGTAAAACCAGAAATGTTTGTGTGCATTTACATTTGAGGAGGGAACACTCACTCGCGAAAATGTCATGCCCCAAATATTTCCAATCTATCTTGTAGCAGTGCATTGCAAAGTTGCACTTATGTAACTCAAAAGTTTACATTCGCAAATTTTTCATGCCGTGAATTAGGCCATTATTGCTGATTCGTGTGATTAATTTTCAACTGTTCTGCTTGTTTTTAAATTTGCGATTTGTAGCTTCTCACATAGACTTATCCTATACGCAAATAAAATATATTCGTGTGCTATAACTTTGGAGCGGGAAAAGTGCGCAAATTTCCACTTTTACAGTATACGCCTTTACAAGAATGGAGCAGATTGCCCTGTCAAAAATAGGAAATAACCCCATAAATGGCAGCGTCACTGCTGGATGGCGAAACAAAATATGACACTTTGGTTTATTATAATTATGATTTATTGCATATTCTATAGAGGAATGTTTTTAGGATAATCATTTTCCACAATTTTACAGTTTTAAAACATTGCTAAAAACTGTAAAATTGTTTTATGTGGTTATAACACCTGTGCGTTAAACCCTACGAATAAAGAGAAAAAAATTGCTGGATTTGAAATTTATGATTACGTTGTTCAATAAAAACGGAAATAAAGAACACCACAAACATTTCCCGCTATACAGTATTGTAATATACTTCAATGTGCTATATATGCTATACACTGTACACGTAATATTTACAATTAAATAAAGGCATTTCTGGCTATCATATTTTTTTCAATTGCACAAGGGATCACGTCCCAAATTATAATGCATATCCTTTGATAGAAATGGAGTTGGATACACACCTTTATAATAAATTTAAACAAAACAATGCCATGACCTGAAATACCCTGAAATCCTCCGCAATTAAAAAATAAAACACCTCCATTAACTATATATAGGTAAGGGTATATAGAATATAAAAGGGTACTATGTACAGAATAAACCATACAAGGAACTGTCTGTTCTTTCTATGATCAACTTCCTTATTCATTATGTAACGACACAATACAATCGGAAGTTGAAACAGCCCTGGCAATAACTGATTGGTTACCAGGGGCACTTGTTACTTATTAAAGGAATATTATGTGATCTTTACCAGGGGGCGCCGTCTATCCATGATTTTTTTCAGAAAGTAGATTTTCTTGCAGATTTACATTTCTGATCATAAATCATAAATATATTCTGAGTTACAGAGCGATATGATTCCTAATTACTTAAAAATCATGGTTTTAAGGGTTGAAAATAGATTGTTCGCCAGCGAACAATCTTTTTACACTCTATTTTCACTCTAAAAACCATGATTTTGAAGTAATTAGGAATCGTATCGCTCTGTAACTCAGAAAATATTCATGATTTATGATCAGAAATGTAAATCTGCAAGAAAATCTACTTTCTAAAAGAAATCATGAATAGAGGGCGCCCCCTGGAAAAGATCACATAATATGCCTTTAAAGGTGGATACTGGATACCACCATACTTGGAAAAAGAGGTATTTTGAACAGTAAAACTAAGGGAAATGTTTGTTTCGTTAGCAAAATAGAAAATCTTCCAAACAAAAAACTTGCTTCCAGTAAAAATGAGGAAAAAGAGTGATACATTTGGTTGATATTCTTATTTAGGGTAATATATTAAATTTGCCTAGGGTCCATTTCTGAAAAAGTCCATACCCAAGAATGACACCCACCTTTGTCCACAAGTAGCACTCCCTGAGAATAGGTTACTCATTCAAAAGCTATATTCAAGGCTGTGGTATATCGGGGGGAGGGGGGGCACTTAGTGGATATGAGGTCATGTGGATTTGCCACCAAACAGGGTACCATTTTTCACCTGTCTAGTAAATGAATGACCCTTTTTCATAGCCATTTTTGTTAAATTTATGTGTCTAATATCCTTATATTTGCCAAATCTGTAGGAAAATTATGGGTCTTTAGCAAACATGGGTCCATTTCCCCCCGGAAAATTGGTCAATGTTTGGGTCAATTTTCATTTTGCTGGCGGCACATCCCTACCAAAAAAGTATCTGAGTGACCTCAGGTGGTACATACATACTACAGTTTGTTTTATGCTATAGTAAGATCAATAAAACACATAGGCATGATACTTTGTACACAATTACTATCTTCATAGCAACATGATTTGTATAACATTTTAAAAATAAATTATGTTACATTGTATTTCAGTAATGGATGTTAGATTTCATTCAAAGGTATTAGAATATTATAATACATTATACTCAAGAGATGCACATCATTTATATATTCAATAGAGAAATAAATTATTGGATATGGGGATGAAGCTTCCGAGTGTGAATCTAAACCTTACATAAAATTGGTCAAAATCATTAAATTTTACCGATTTTATGATCGGGATTCTACCTTGAGTTTTTATCTATCACAAATTATGCAAAGACTTCTATTGTATGAGTTATACAGATTTATTCTGTACTTTTTATGGGCTATCCTACCTTTTTTTGTAGGATTCAAATCGTATCTCAACACTGACATAGCTGGTCTAGTGGTTATGACATTCGCTTTGGGACCAAAAGGTACTGGGTTCGAATCCCAGTATCATTAGATTTGTATGTAAAACTTTTGCTTTACTAATTTGTAATTCATAAGTAACACCAAAATCTAAGCCCCTAATCAAATTTAGTGAGCATGTATCACCTGAGCATGTATCACCTGAACCCTTGGACCTCCTTTATTTCGAACCCTGTTCATGCCGTGTTTACAACAGGAAGCACTGCATCCTTGGCTGCTGTCATATCAATACGCAAACCTGTCAGTAGAAAGATAAAAGATATTGTAGATTAATCAGCCATTCAATGTTGTTGGTTTTGTTGCACTTATATGGTTTTACTGTTGCTGATGTTTCTTTATTTCTAAGATAGTTGCAAGTGTCTTATCATAGAGAGGTAATACTACTTGGGATCATTCTGATAATTACTAAGTAACAAAGGAAAGGCCTAATGCACTAAGTAATAGAGAAGGAACAATGCTTAATATTAAACTTGATACATTATTTAAATGTCTCTTTGGGATGGGGGGGGGGGGGGTGCACACACATATATTAAGTGGTAGCAAAATGGCCCATTGTGCACTCATGATATTGGGTATTATTCAAGGAAAAAACGAATCAAATTAGGATTTCAGTTTGAAGATTTTCCCTCAATTTTCTCAAAAATGTGAAAAATAGTTCAACAATGAAAATTCTTAAAAAAAATTGGGTCATTCAGGCCCATCAAACGGCTTTTTTTTGCCTAAAGAAAAAAGACTGAATCAGTAGCAAGAAAAAGAGTAGAGATGTAAAACATGTGTCTGCAGTGTGTAGGTAATCAACTTTTGGTCTTGTTTTGTAATCTGCCATGCAAGACTAGATAATTTAATTTAAGGAAATATGTGGTGTAATCATCGTATTTGTACGGAGGCATTACATCAAAACCTCTGCTACTTTTGTAGCCTAAGATGATGTTAATCTGACAAAAAAGGCCTACAACAAGCTGTTTCAATGACACTTATTGCTATTTTATATTAAAGTTATATTGTGAGATTTTAATTCTTATAATTTCAAGGATTCTGTCTTATAATCTCAAATTAGACCTATATTATTGCCCATGTTTTACACAATTTATAAGTGGATAAACCTGATCCATCTATTTGCAATATAACTTTAATTGCTTACCAACAAAAGAAGGAAACCTTGGAATCCCGTCCTTGGTGAGCTCTTGGAAACGATATGTGATGATGCTTCCTTTCTTGGGAGGCTTATTCCGATTCTTATCTGTGAGTCTGGAAAAAACCAATGATGATGAAAATACATGAATCTCTATAGTGAAATTGGAAACAATGAAAACAATTGACTTTAAATGTCAAAATTACCTATAAAATCAACTTAAAATTGGTCTGAATGTCTAGTTTGACCAGTGTTTTCACTTTCCAGGAAATTACCTGAAATTCAGGAAATTATGGTTGTTTACGGGTAGGGTAAAGTCTATTTTCGGTCACTTTGCCCAAATCGTGTAATAAAAATGACTTCGTTGTTATAATCTGACGACTAAAAAACCTCCGCATAGTTGATGCCCGGTATTGTTTTTAAAATGGCCACGACCGAAAATAGGTGACTTTACCCTACTGTTAAAGAAATTAAATATATCCAGGTAATTTCGGGAAATCCGGGAAATTCAAAATTTTCTGTAATTTATATTGTGACGTAAAAGAAGAGAAAACAATCTTTCCCTCTTGTACTCTTTTTTAATTCATGTTTGGTGCCCCGTAATAATATTAAACAGTTGCTAACCTTAGTCGACAATATCACCTGGTCCAATTTGCTTTTTCAAAACATATAATGAACATCCTCTATAAATAGACCATTCAATAATCAATTCAACCCTCATTTGTTTATGCAAATTCTGGAGTTTCTCACATGCATTATATCCCTGCCACGCTTTGGACCACCATACAATTTGTTAAACAACCAAAAATAGCACGGATTCAAGGAAATTTGGGATTCTATTTCAGGAAATTTCTTTTTGAGGTGTGGAAGCACTGCGTTTGATATTAAAAGGCAAAAGTTTTGAGCACTTTATGAAAGTGCTCATCTTGTCCCCCACCCCCCAATTTGCGCCCCTCTCCTAGAATTGTTCTCCCCCCCCCTCATCCCCTGTTTTCCTCAAATGTTTTTTGATGCTGGTGCCGCCACTTGAGGGAAAGAGGAGGGAGGCATTCATTATGACCCTGTGGTAGGACTATTCCAACAATGATACATACCCACTTCCAACATAAAACTTTTGGCCGCATTCCATCTGTACATGTAAAGCGCCAACTCTGTGTGAATTGCGTCCTGATCCTTGCTTATAACCAATTACCTTGGCCTATAATGAAATTAAAAGAATAGACTCAGATTGAGTTTTTATAAGACCGCAATACAATAAAATGTAATGGAAGGCAATAAAGAAAGAAAAAACACCCCCCAAAAACAAAACTGTTACACAAGTGTCCACAGGCCCAACTGACTCATGATATTGGAATTTGAGATTTTTGATTTAAAAGATTTTCAAATTTCAAAATGTTCACCGAAGTATTTTCATTTTTTCGTTTCCAAATATGGTACTTTGGCAGTCTATACACAATTCATAGTAGATGAGGAAAACAAAACAAAACAGAAAATGAAACACCAGATACCAACAAGCCTACCCTACTTGAAAGGTCATTCACTCATAGAACATGCGTTTTTCTGTTGCCTATATAAAGCGCAAATGTGAACAATAGCCCAACAGACATTAACAAGGTTAATGACCAGAGTGATTAAAAATCAAACTGGTAACTCTCGAAAGAGAGCTCTGAAAGGCCAATCAATTGGTTCACTGCAGCTCAGAAAATATGCATAAAACAAGAAACACAAATGGGCAGAGGTAAAAAATGCCAATGAAAGTGACATAAAAATAAGATAAAAGCCCAAACATAGAGAACAACATCAAAATATAAATTAAAGAAAAATAATATCTGTACATATCTGTGTATCTGTAAATAATATATTTATACCAGGAAAGGAACATTTATTTAGCTATGATAGTGGTTCATGGTCAAAGTGCTTAGCCTCTAACATCTACATATATTTAGCTTGCTAAGGAATTTTGAATTTTAAAAAATTGAACAGAATTTTTTTTGTAAAAATGGTCAATTCCAAAAGTTTGACCAAAATTACCTCTTTTGACACTTGTAAAGTCATTGACCATGTTTGGCACAAAGCTCAATTTAAATGATATGCGGGTATAATTTGCTTTGTCATCTGTTAATTTCCATAACAAAGTTAATAGATTATTAAGTGTTGTGATGTTTTATCATGGCAGGTAATAGAGGAGGAGCTGACTCGCAGATAGCCCTATTTCTAATCCTATTCCCTTCTTTCGTGATCAACTATCACCCTATTGTATATCGTAAGAATAATCCTCCTTGAATCGGCCTTTCAAGACATGTGTATAGCCGCGACCAACCTCCACACTCGAGTGGTTTTGATGTCCCGTGTACGTATCACACTAAAACTGTTTCTAGATTTTATTTGTTAATTTTTATCACGCATGCGTACGAGTGGCATATAACATCTATTTTCTTAATTAAGATAATGGATGTTTGGTCCCTCGTAAGCATGCGTGATAATATTTTACACCACCGAAAGAGATCTCAGGGAAACGAACATTTCAGCAAAACGTCTACCGAAATCGGCGGTATATTCGAAAAGTTACGAATTATTGAATACGTCATTCTGTTTAGGGAAATTTGATTCCCAAACTGTGAATTATTAGGAAATAAGTCCGACAATTTGGTAATTTTCACGTATTTCCTGCAATTTCCTGTAATTCAGACATAGTTCAAAATAAACTTACTCGTATATCGTACCGATTTATGATGATATGATCGTGACTGAAGTTGACTGAAAAATGTAATATTGAATCAAATATTGCTACATTTCTGATACATAGAGCAGAATCGAGGCAGACTACTGAACTTTGTTCACCAAAACTATAAGAAGCTAAAAATCCCATTGTATCCATGCGAGTCTACATCACTTTTAAAAATCCCGCGTCAATTCAAAGAATTGACTGAATGGATTGTATGAATGCTGTGAATGACGACGCGTGGTTGATTCCTTTCTGTAAAGCCGACCGAATCCCGTGCAAGGCCTCTATAGACATGATAAACAAGTGACATCAAAACCGCTCGAGCATGGAGGTCGATCGCGGCTAAACAATAGTCTTCAAAGGCCACTTCAAGGAGGGTTATTCTTACGACGTCAATAAGTGAATTACGCCTATAAGCCTAGCAATGAATAGGCGGCTACAAACTTATCTCGTTTGAGTAGTGTCGCGATTGGCCTCCTCCTCTATTACCTGCCATGGTTTTATGAAGCAATATTTGAATGGTGTGATATAATTGTTCTGCTCGAGTGATTTATATCATCAATTGAAATACAAGTAAAAAACAGTTTTTCACAGATTTTCAATAATGTCATGCCATAATCGGAATGGATAAAGATATCTTGATAAATTTGACACAGTAAGTAGGAAACAAGTTCCCCTTTACATTGCCGGTGCTAGATTTAGACTAAAATATTGTTTTTATATTTTTAATATTTTTTCCAACCCGGTATAAATAATTCTGGGACACCCTGTATCAATTCTGTATGTCTTAAATGGCAGTTATGAAAATGCACACAAAAAAGAACCAGAAAAGAATAATGTCATGCCATATCGGAATGGATAAAGATATTTTGATGAATTTGACACAGTAAGTAGGAAACAAGTGCCCCTTTACATTGCCGGTGCTAGATTTAGACTAAAATATTGTTTTTATATTTTTAATATTTTTTCCAACCCGGTATAAATAATTCTGGGACACCCTGTATCAATTCTGTATGTCTTAAATGGCAGTTATGAAAATGCACACAAAAAAGAACCAGAAAAGATATTTAGGTCAAATGTATACTGTAAAAAACAATATTTTCGTGTAAAGATATCTTCACATATTTTGACATCAAGACATTATCGCGAGTTGTTTTTGGGCATGACAATATATCTTATCCAACAACATACAGGGACAATGTAGAAAGCAGTATCTGGTGTGATTAATTTTCGTGAAACTTCTTTAGTGCGAAAAAACCCTCGAAAATAAAACCTCCGTAAAAATGTTGGCTTTTACAGCAACAGACAATACCAAGAGGAAACGATACTGGAAGTGGTGATCTACTTGAAACAACTTTGTATTTCCTGATAGGCTATTGCCTGTCAAACACCATGTATGTAACCTGGTATTCACTTCCGCAAAATAACCAGGACACCATATTTGGTAAAGGAACAACCACTATGATTTTCCTGAATGAGTTTTTTCTTGAAAATTGAAATTTTATTGACCAAAGCTTTTGAATTTAGAACAGGATTTGGCTGTCCCAAAAAGATACCCATCGATACACAAAATGGTTGTTTGTTTGTTTTTCATCTTTAGAATCTATAACATTTATAGGGTCGTTGCTTTTAAAATCAACTTTGGTGCACTGCAACCTAGCATGAGAATTTAAGATCATGAAAACCGGTCATACCAAACTGAAGATATACGAGGGTCATTCAATAAGTTCTACCTCCTCCCTCATAACATCGCTAATATTAATGTCAATGACATTTGTCATGATTATAGCTCCGAATCATAGCTACAAATTTGTAGTAAATGATAATTGATATCTGTTTTACTTTTTTATGACGGGGTCAAAGCCAGCGAAAGACAACGGACACAAAAAATTACCTTAAAAATATACACATGTTTTTCGGGTGTTTTTTTCGTATTGTGTGGTTAGATATAAGAGCATGATTTAAATACTGAAAACGGAAATGTATAGATAAGATTGTAAACAATATTAACTCTTGTAGGCTTGCAAATAGTGTACTATCAATTCAAATGTTTTGCTATGCCTTTGGCATACCGGAATACTGCCTATCGTCACATTTTCGTTGTTACAACTTTAGCCACAAATCAGTCAATTTTATTGGTTACAGTCTGTTAAAGAGATATCTGACATTTATAACGGTTATAATTGACCGATATGTATGTTTTGCCTCATTACAATAGGCCAAATGAGAAGCACTTCGGCGATATTTTGCTGTTTTTCATCCGTTTCCGTCACTAAATCGAGGTATGGTTCTCACTGCATGTCCGGAAAAGTACAACCAGTACTTAGATTAATTTACATTGAATTTGTAGCTGAGGTTCCAAGCTACAATCGTGTGATATTTGATAAGACTGGCTTATATAATAATAAAGTTATGTTGTAGGTGGTAGAACTTATTGAATGACCCTCGTACACTACATTTAGGAAGAGATGGCAATTTCATATTTACAGCAAAGTGGAAAAAATCACTTAAACTTGTTTGAAAGAATTACAAATATATTCTCTTTATCTGATATTCTTATCTATTGTTTCTTCCCCTTGTAGTTTTTATGGCTGATCAAATGTTTATATTTAAGTTAGAATTTGAACTGAGAAAGATTTATTACACTTGAGCTATCTCATGTTTTTATTTGGCAAGATTGGCAGGCTGTTGAATCCTGTTTTAATAGCCAAAGTATGTGGTGAGCTGGGAATTACAAGCTTCTAACTGACATTTTGGTCATTTTAAGATATGGACCTTTTAAGTTCACAGAAAACACCAGAACACAGAAATGTAACCAGAAGTTGTGTACATGTATATTAAAAATCTATCTTATAAACACCTCGCCAAGTTGTATATCATTTTAAAGCTTACAAAATGACACTTTCAAATCTATAGATATCTCCAAAAACACTGATGTGTCAGTTATAGAACCTTGTAATTCTAACCTAGTCACGATTGGGTGAATGGAATTGGTGAAAACATAATCTGAAGTTTAGCTTATTATACCTTTGAATCACAGAAAAACTTGATTATTAAAATGTGTGCAAAGTTTTCAGAAAATGTGTCATTGCTAAAGGCTGATATGTTCAAAGTTAAAATATGATTAAATATGTATTTTCTATTTCTTTCTATAACTATAATAAGGCAGATGGAAATGTTTTCACTCTGCTTTGTGCAATAAATCCAGGCCTGGAAATAGCACCTTCCCGCCTGCCCATAGAGGGTAACTTTTGCGTCGGGCTGGTGAAGATATAAAAGTACTCACCCCACCTGGCGGGTGAATTCTTTTGAACTCACAGTGTAAGTGTGTTACACTGGCTGGTGGAATTTCTGTTGGGCAGGTAACTTTTTGAGAATTACCTGCCCGACTGACTGCTTGAAAAGAATCTGAAGTTCAAGCCCTGATAAAATCATCACCTTCTTCCCCACTTCTAGCTCTTTCCTCCTCTGCCTCACCCACCCCCACCCCTTGTGTTAATCTTACCTCAGCATCATGAAAGGTCTTGATCTTCAACAAATCTTTAGACCTGCATTCTTCATACGCTGATCCCGGCTTTCGGATCATTAAACCTTCCCCTCCAAGAGCTTCCACTCTCTTCAGTTCTTCTTCCATGTGGGCCTGACCGCGACATTTGGTGTGCTTCAACACGACCACATTGGGGGCACTGTTAAAATGATAAACAGAAGAAACAAACCAGAATATTACTTAGAGGGTGAGACATGCACAGACAAGGACAACAACAAATTAACAATTGAGTAAAATACACATTTGTACTGAAAAAGTTTATTCCAGCGATGGAAATATTTGGGGAAGGAGTTTAGTTTTAACTGATGGCAAAGGCAAAGGCAGTCAATATAAATTGGTGATTTTTAATCTGGGATCCAAGAGGATCACCATACATCTCTGTAACTTGTAGTTGGGATAGGTGGGATGAAGGAGTTGTGAGAATGGTATGGAACAGCTGGTATGATTGGGACGTTAGGGATGGTTGGGATAGGTGGGATGGAGGGGTTGTGAGGAGAATACAAGCGTTTAGGAACTTTATGCTAATGAAAGTCATATTACATGTTTCCTGTTACTTTTTTTTTGCTGAGTGATGAGGCAACTTTTTCATTAATCATTATTTGATCAGATTTCATTATTGACGTATAAATGCATGTTTGATCAACCCATGATACAGGGGCTTCACAAAAGGTATTTACAATCAAAATCCCTGCTTTTGAACCTAGTTCCCAGCTTCATATTTTACAAAGTGAAAAATATGTTTGAAATTGCTAAAACTGGCTCCAATGAAGTTTTGAAAATATATATAATGACTTTTTTGGCAATCTTGAAATTTTGACGCGGGTGAAAAAAAGTGACGCTGGCGGGAAAAAAAATGATGCTGACGGGAAACTCCAATCGACTTTCAGGCGCCTTAGACTTAACACTGCAAGTTGAAATTATAACAAAATGTCCATATTTTCATAATGGTAACCCCAACCCTTGTGGTAACCATTATGAAAATGACAATATACTTATACATTTTGCCTTCCTCCCCTCATCTGTAGATGGAGAATGGCGATTTAGTCCAAATGGAGAAACCAATGTAGAGGGGCAAGCAGACAGAGACAAATCAACCAAAATTACCCCTTTTTTGAATGAAAGAGAAAAGGAAAAAAGATTGAAAATACCATACTCACTCATTCTGTTCAAAGTATTCACCGAGGATGTTAATCCTGTCCTCAAATTTGCCGCTGATATTTGGCGAGTCGAATATGTGAAATTTGACGGTTTTCCACTTGACGTCGCTTAGATTGGACTGTTTTTTCACAATGCTAACGGTGGCCTGGAACTCTCCACGCTGAGTAAACAACTCACCATCAAGCTCGTAGTCTGTTGGCAGGTTCTGTGAAATGATATGATTATAATTGAAATAAATCTTGGGGGGTTTGGGTAGTTAAACTGTACTTTCGAGGGGTTCGAGAGAATCTGAACTGATTGTAGTTACACCTTCAAGACATATGGAGCAAAGGGCTAAAACACCATTATAAAAGCTAGTGTGAACGATTTTGCATTTGTTTATATTGTGTATATTTTGAAATGATTGTTTGTTTTCTAAAATTATTTTCAGATCCTCAACTGACCCATCCTTAATCTTCTCATTTGCAAAACCCATAAACTCTGCTCAAAAGGTACATGTATCAGAAGAGCTGATTCTGCAAAAGTCCAAGTAAAGTATACGGCAAAATAACATTAAACTTTGGTTTTGTGAGGAAATAACCTGGTGACTTTTCAACAATTGCCAAAATTTGCCTCCCCCCAAAAGAAAATTATATATTTTCTTCAAAATAATAATAATAAAATAATTGGGTCAGTTGGGCCTGTAGAACAGGGTTGCTATTTCCGCAGCCCTCAGGACATTTATAGCAATTGTCTATAGTTGAATCAGTTCCAAATTGGCGAGAAATAATAATTAATCCAAGTGTATACGCAGGATTATTGCCACACGCACGCGTCATGCATAGTATGCACAGTGCGCATGTTGCCTTCATGCACGCCATGCCCGTGTCATTCGTATTCATTCGCTGCTGTAAAGAGGCTTCGACAATTTAGAACTGAACAAACTATAGAGATATTTTAACTTACCTGTGTAAACCATTCTGGTGTGTAGAATCTATTGCCCATCCTGGAATAGAAATGTTTGCCATCCCAGAATGCTCGCACACCATCTAGCTTCTCAGACATCCACCAGTTCTTAGGATTCACGCTGTATATGGGGATAAATGAAAATACCATAGATAGATATTGCTACAGTCATAAAATGACACAAATGTAAAAAGCATGCAGGGTTTTACAAATACAAAATTCATCAACCTCTATGCAAGGATGAAAGATTCTGAATAATTTGCAGTGGTACAATTCGGGACAAGGGAGCCAATTAACCCTCTCCTCTCTGAGAGCTCTGGAGGACAACCAATCACTTTTTTGGTCTTATAGACTGCTACTTGACCTCTCCCCAAACTCCCCTTGCCATTCCCTGACCCCCTTACATTTCAGCTGTATTTACCTGTCTGTATGCTTGTGTGCTAGCATCACCTGCTTTCCCAGTAGGCCCTTTCCCGCTGCTTTTCTATTTAGTGTTACACTTTCACTTGAAGGTTTGGATGACCCTGTTGTTGAGGGTAATATGACATCTTGTATGGTTGGTTTTTCTGAAGAAAAAATTGTAATTGTTTAGAGAGATATTAGAGCAACTTAGATGCAAAATATAATTTGACCCTTGAGCTCTGACCTTACGGTTGCATTTGTCAACACTTCCACAGTTATATCAAATAATATTATGTTATGAAATAGCAGCAATCAGACTCACAATACTACTCTTATACCAAAGTTTGCTATCTACTGAAGATAGCAAAAATTAAACTTTTGTATTAAAGTTTGCTATCTACTGAAGTTTGCAGAAAAATTAAACTTTTATTTCAAATTTTGCTATCTACTGACTGACGATAACAGAAATTAAATATATCACATTTTGCCATCTACTGAAGATAGTAGAAATTAAACTTTCATATCCAATTTTACTATCTACTGAAGATAGCAGAAATTAAATTTCATGTCAAATTTTGCTATCTGCTGAAGATAGCAGAAATTTACCTTTCATATAAGATTTTGCTATCTACTCTGACAATAACAGAAATTAAGAATATTAAACTTTGCTATCTATTGAAGATAGCAAAAATTAAACTTTTGTATCAAATTTTACTATCGACTGAAGATAGTATTAAACTTATATATCAAATTTATCTAATTATCTACAGACAATAACAGAAATAAATCATATCAAATTTTGCTTGCTACTGAAGATAGCAAAATCAAACTTTTGTATTGAATTTTGCTATCTACCAAAGATTGCAGAAATTAAACTTGTATATCAAATGCTGCTATCTACTGAAGATAGCATATAAATTTATATAACAAATATATTGATGATAACAGAAATTAATAAATATAAACAATTTTGCTGTCTACTAAAGATAGCATAAATGAAACGTTTACATCAAATTTGCTATCCACTGAAGATAGCAGAAATTAAAACTTTTATATCACATTTTACTATATACTGAAGAGAGCATATTTTAAACTTATATATCAAATTTAGTTATCTACTGACGACAACAGAAATTAAACACATCAAATTTTGCTATCTACTGAAGATGGCAGAAATTCAAGTTTCATATCAAATTTTGCTATCTACTGAAGATAGCAGAAATTAAACTTTCATATCCAGTTTTTCTATCTACTGAAGATAGCATAGGCCTAAATGAAATATTTATATCAAATTTTGCTTTCTGCTGAAGATAGCAGACATTTTCCTTTTATATCAGATGTTGCTATCTTTCTGAAGATGGCAGATATCAAACTTTCATATCAAATATTGCTATCGACTGAAGATAGCATACATCAAATGTTTATATCAAGTTGCTATCTACTGAATATAGCCGAAATTAAACCTTTATATCAACTGAATAGCATAAAATAAATGTTTATATCTTATTTTGCTATCTCCTGAAGATAAATAAAAAATAAAATAATTTGCTACTTGAGATAGAACAATTCATCATAACATGAACTATTGGTATCTAATAAATACAACAGAAATAAACAAAACTATATGAAAATGCACCTTCTCAATGAGATACAACAAGCTAATCTTCACGTACAATGTCTCAAATCAAAGAGAAGAAATGTATTACGAAATTCATAATTTAATATTTTTACATATGCAGCTATAATAGTTTTACTATCTGGTAAGTTACTTATTTTGATGACTGTATATTTCATTAATAATATGCTTATAAGTTCTATTACTATAAACGAAATAAATATGAACTATGAAATAGCAAAAGTCTCTCTGTATGTCTTTGGAAACAGTGATCTGCATTTACATGTCTACTGGCCGGTTAAAGGGGCACTAAGAGATGTGTCGGAGGCTGCGTCCTCAATTATGATAAAAACTGGGATTAGTATATTTTTATAATTGTATTACATGTATGAACTTACACCTATAAGGATTAAGAAAAATCAGCCCTCTTTGTACAAGAAAACGTCGATTCAAAAATGCTTGTACAGCCGGGACGAGCATTTTACGTCCGATAGTATCCCCCTGCAGTACGCGTGATACATAACGCGATCCATATTTGCATAGAGGGCGTTTTTCAATAAATAGCGATGATATTGTTTTAATCAAGTTTTGCTGTGTTTTTGTTAGTAGAAACAACAATAATGGCAATTTTTAATGTTCAAGTAAATTTTTGAACATTTAAAATTTTCAACACCACTTAATGTCCCTTTAACTGTCTATTATTTTAAGAACTCAATTTAAAATACAGACTTACTTGTTGTTGGCAAGTCTAATCCCGATGTCGATGCCTTTCTCTTCATGGCTGTTTTCTGGCTCGACATTTTTATATTGATTGTATACAAACAACAATCCTCAATATAAATAGCAATAGCGTTAATAATTACGAGGCCTGACAACCAATTCAACGGCGATTAATTTTAAAATGAACTCTGTACTACACATCCTAGCCCTTATATTCAATACTCGCCGTGTTTACGTCGGCCATGAATCAATACCGCTGCAAGCCCAAACATGTGGGCTATTTTTAGATCTGACTGAGGAAACCCCATTATTGTTTCTAGAAAGTAAATTGAATGGTAGAAGACCTTGATTGGAAAACCAACGCTTTGTGAGTTAATGAAGTTATTGTTTGTACGGTTTTTAGACTCAGTATTACCATGAAATATCAAGATTTACTATTAGTGTGGTGTAACAACAGTTTCATATCTAAATTGTTTTTGGATTGATATAATTTTGTTGGTATGCTAAAACACATTGCAGACAAGTTCTGTCGTGCCGTACAGGAAACTAGTGAGTCATTGGATTTCGTGACGTCGTATACAGTCATCAAAAAATAACTATACAGGTAATAAATAGGCTTCTAACTCTTAAAATATATATCCTACCTAAAAATATTAAATTATAAAGTTGTTGAGAAATTTGTCTTCTTTAATATGAGATATAATATTGCACGTTAGGATCGGGTGATTATTGAGGAAGTGGCACTCAAAAATGTAAGGAGAAGTCCGATTTTCATTTTCACATTTTTATTTTCTACACGCGTACCAATCTACGGGTACCTTATCGATTACCAGTAGTGCAATTGGGGGATGCATGCGCAGGTTGGACAGTCGGCCGCATTGTTCCGATGGCTCAATACGCCACACACACGCTACCTGTCATTCTCTCCCCCGTGTTGAAATGTAAAATGTGAATTTGAAATTGTGACTTTACCTTACATTTTGGATTGTCGCTCCTATATTTAACCGATCCTAGCGTGCAATATCTCATATTAAAGAAGATAAATTTCTCAACAACTTTATGATTTAATATTTCTACAGTGGCGGATACAGGGGGGGGGGGGGGCTTTGGGGGCGCGCGCCCCCCGTAAAATTTTACAATATACCTTTTTTGTGTACGCGCCCCCCGTAAAATTTGACAATATACCTTTTTTGTGTACCACTTTACCTTTTTCAGAGACATAGGTAGGTTCCGGTGGTTTGCCACTTGTATCCTGCGATTTTTTTTTGCCGGTTTTGGGACAACCACATCGCTACCCCCCCCCCCCCCCCCCCCCCGCCCCCACTTAGCAGAATTTCAGGAGCTGACGGCAAAAAAAATGGGGACCTTTTACGATTTTTTGGTTTCACGCCCCCCGTAAATTTTAATCCTGGATCCGCCACTGTTCTAGGTAGGATATACATTTTTAGAGCTAAAAGGACATTTATTACCTGTATAGTTACTTTTTTGATGACCGTATATCTTCAAACTGTATAAAAAAGGACTTGATTAAGGTCTATGAAGCGTTGTTAATGTAGCTAGATATAGCTTTTACTTTGCCTTATATCTAAGTCTTGTGAATCAAAAACAAAATAATTTAAAAGTTTGGTTCTAAACAAGAAGAGTCTTTAAAAAAAAGACAATCATCGCTAGAATGAGGTAGATTGAAAGCTAATTAACAGTTTTAGCATCCGGCCTTTTTAAAAAAAGGAAGGAGGATGCCCCCCCACACTTTTTAGGGCAAAATTGCACTTATTAGCGACTAAAGTTTGCGCACCTCTAGGGGGAGGCCTCTTTAAAATGTTTTTATTTCATGGTTCTGAGGGGTTGGTCACCATATAAGAAAGAAACAAGCTGTTATAAACATCTCAAACGCCTGAACAGAAAAGTGTGACAGAAATAAAGAAAAAACAAAATAAAATTGAAGCTGACCCAAAAAAGGAAGCGGGAGGGGACGCTAACAAATATGTTTATTTTTTATTTTGGCCACTTCAAACTTCGTTGAATTTAGATAAATGGAAATTTATCGTAATTTATCGTAACTATAAATACAGTAGTGTAGGCTAGGCCTATGCAGGGTAGCTGAGGGTGAATAAAGAAATTGTGCATGGATTGAAACGGCCCTTTATTCTTCCACCTTCACTTAAGTTACGCTAGGGATCACGTCAAAACTCGACCGCCCGTTGACCGCCGGTTACGGCCGGTTCCGCCCGGTTCTCACAAAACGTGTCGTCTGTTATAATATACACACATAATGAGGTCAAATAGTTACACTCTGGTGAACACGACCGGTTGATAGTGCCTCGTCACACGCGTGAGCAATAAAGTCTTGAAGTAATGGGTTCTTAAGTCTCAGTTGTCAACCAGTACAATACAGCTATTGATTTTCGCTGGGGTTGGCTTGTTCAATCTGTTTATAGCTCAATTAACTTTTTTAAATCAATACCGAAAGTATATGAATGGGTTTTTTTATAGAACGATTATAGAGAGAGCTATTATGACCGCAAAGTAACAGATTGATAGTGTAAATTGGTCCGGTTACAGCATTAAGTCAACCGGCGGTTGTTCAGTGTTGCATGCGTGAATATTCATATACCAGTAACACATTTGACCTGAAAGAACCGGGCGGAACCGACCGTAACCGGCGGTCAACGGGCGGTCGAGTTTTGATGTCTTCCCCTAGACCATAGATCGTCAATAGATTATTGTTTATCTATGGCTATACTAAGAAAATACACATCATTCAAAATCCAGCTATTCAAAATCTATTCAAAAATAGCAGATTTGTACAAGGTGTCCCAAAAGTTTCAGAACCTTTTCAAAACTTTATATTCCCGGATAAATAATTCACAGTATCTGTGTTCACTGAAAACATTTGTTAGTTATCTGTACTAAAAGAAATTAGTAAAAACGATGTCTGTTTCTACCAACTATAGATAAGTTTAAGTATTCTTAACTAGCTTATAAATTAGTAGGCTGTGTTCTACTAATTTGTAAGGTGTCTCTACTAATTTTATAGGTGTCTATACTTGTGCGAGTTGCGAGTTGGATTTTGCAAGTTTGAATTGCGAGTTGCGAGTTGCGAGTTCAATTGTGCGAGTTGCGAGTTGGATTTTGCGAGTTCGAATTGCGAGTTGCGAGTTCAAATGTGCGAGTTGCGAGTTGCGAGTTGCGAGTTCAAATGTGCGAGTTGCGAGTTGGATTTTGCGAGTTCATATTTGCGAGTTGTCAAACGCGAGTTGCGAGTTCTTCATATTTGCGAGTTGTCATTTATGTTAATGTTAATGTGGAGTAATACTTTATTATGCTATCAACCTACCTGTGGCTGACTCAATGTTTCTATGCTATGTGGGTACTTACCATTGGAGTGATTATTAAAAGAGGTGGCTCGATTTTCAACTTGATGTTTTTTATTTTACATGAAAGGTCATCCTTAAAATTGTCACATTCCAAAGTTTGAGTTGCATAACTTCAATGGTTCTTATTTAGAAGCGCAAAGTCACACGAAATGTGCCCATTTAGTAGTACACAAACTGGCGTGTGGTTACCCACCTTTGGCAGTAATTCACCACATTTTATCCTATAAGTTATAAATGGAACATTTCCGGCCCATAAGATTTTACATACATAAGGGACCGATCACTATTTCTACCAGAAAGGCATAACACAGGAAAGGGTCATTACTTTTTAAAGAAATCAAAAAAGGGGGGGGGGGGTTATAACTTTTTCAGGAAATTAAAGGGGGTCATAACTCTTTTGTACCAATATTTCAAGACAAAATGTGACAATTTTAGCATGAAATGGCATTTTTTTTTGCGCAAAAGCGCGCATTTTCTTACCAAATTAGGTTAAACTAGACCAAAATTGACAATTTTAGCATGAAACAGCTAAATTGTGCGTGCAAGCGTTAATTTTAATACAAAATTAGTTAGAATTATACCAAATTTGACTACAATTTTATCGTTAAATAGCAAAAAGAAAATGGATGGAAGTGCATGGTGAATCTGACAGCGAAGTTGCAGATGCAAGGAGTTTACAAGACAGTGATTACACAAGTAGTGATGCAGATGATGACAGTGAAAACTTGGATAGTAATGCAAGAAGTAATACATAGGTGGGATAGCGGCACAAACTCAACGCGTTCAGGAAGAATATCAAACAGGAGAGTTTTAGAGGACTTCATTATTACTGATCTTTTCTTCACTGTCTGAAATTATACACTACTCAACAAAAATCCAAAGTGTGTTATAATAATATAGGGGAATATGGGGCAAGTGGTCCGAAATGAAGGATTTTGTAATTGTATGGGCATACTGCTTTCTTTTGAACAATACGACTTTTGTTGATACTTGACATATATCTTACCTTCTACAATCCAAAACATTTGGAACTTTAGGGTATGTACACATGTGATTTTTCTCCATATCTTTGAAGCTAACTCCTTGAGTGACTGATTGAAAATTCACAGATAGTATGGGCGATATATGAAGATGGGGTTAGATCATGTTTAATGTACTTTATTATGATTGACAGATATGCAACAGTAAATATACAGGAAAAAGGACAGGAACACACGGGTCTAATCTTGATGTATTATGAAAGCTGAGTAAATAAGCTTTCATTTGCATTTTATTGCGTTCCAATCGCTGTTCTGACATAACGACACATCACTTTACTTAATTCTGTTGTGATGTGTCGTTATGTCAGAACAGCGACGAATTGATTCAGAGACAAACAGAACGAGAGATTTTAATAAAAGCCCAACATACATGATTTAACTTTAATCACACAATCTTGTAATTGTATTCTGTTCGGAGAGTGAATTTAGAATGCTTCAAACTATAGTATGACGTTTTCAGAAATTCACATATAAAGTTATAATTTTACAACATCTAAAACAATCGCGTATAGTTTATTATAGGTTTTTTTCATATTAAAGGTAGGTGTTCCAATCGATTGCTGGCCCGATTTTCAAATTGATGTTTTCTAGACTACCTGAAGGGTCATCTTTAAAATAGTCTTATTCAAAGTTTGAGTTGCATAAAGAGTGAATATATACTGTAACAAAAATATAAAATGTCATAAACCGCATAATAGTGTATTATAGTAGTAGTACTGATAGTTTAACTTTACCTTAGTAGATTAATATATATTTGACGCATCAATCATATCATGAGATGTTATACCTCTTGTTTCAGCCAGGATTGTTTTGACTAGATAGAGGGCGTATCAAACGGGTGTCCCTACACGGGTGTCCCATGAGGGACTCAAATAGTTAAAAATATATCCCATGGGTTTTTTAATGGACTGTTTGTTATAAGCCCTATTAGTCCTCTATCAAATATACTTTCTCCCATATTCATGATATTAACCATGTTAACCCCTCCACCAAGCTCTCGAGATATGATCAATTCAGTATAACAAGATTGAAGTATCCCACTTTGGCCACTTTCGAACAGGAATTGGATTTTCAATTGAACCCCCCCCCCCCCCCCCACCCACCCCCGTATTTGAGATTCCATGATGATTTACAGGATTGTTTAAAATACATCTAATATTTAAATATTCTGTGGTTTGTCATGATTATCACATGATTATGACTTATTATCAGACGTAGCAGAAGACTTTTTCGCAAGGGCACATGGGAGATACTTCAGGGATATCGCTAGAATCGTGACGTATGCCCAGCACAGATAATAGTTGAGCTGCGCCTACGTCACAAATTTAACGATATCCCTGAAGTATGCTGATCTTCAAGTGACCTTTTGAAAAGTCTTCTGCTACCGTCTGCAAATGAGTTCACAAATTGCTTTTTATTTCTTTTCTCGAATGATAATGAAATTGAAATATGGTGGATAACATGTGAAGTTAATATTCCATTCACATAATTAAAACTCATTTAACTGAGAATGATGTCCTTTAAAGGGAATAGCGCATGGTGAGGAAAAGAAACCGCTGACGACGATTTTGTACCAGCTAAACCTTAGCTCATAACTAATACATCACTTGCATCATACGATAGAAAATGCGTTCAATCAAATGAAGGATGGTTGATTGAGCGCGCCGTCCACATTGGGTTAAGAGATTGTTGTAGAGTCGCACACGATACCGCTTGCATGTAAACATACGTAGAACAATTACAGACTGCGCCAATGTCCAACTTGTTTAGATTCAAATAGTCGCCGCGCGCTGTTCAATTTTCGTTAGAATCCTCACCATGACCGCTTCCCTTTTTGTTCATGGCAACACAAAAATAAATATCACGTTTGACATGGGATACCTTGTTGACACGCACTGTAATAGAGCAATGTTATACTTTGTAAAATATAAAACAAAATAAACATATATCTTCTTTTCATATTTTCAAAAGAACTACTTTCCTTTTCAAAAACTTATATTTATCATTGAAAAGTTTGTTTAATATTGTGTGTAAGATGTTTTAATCTTTTCATAAGTACGGGGTGTCCCAAAAGTTTCGAAACTATTCTGAAGATTCATATCTCTCTTAAAATAAGTCGCAGTACCAAATTGAAAATATATTTGAAAAGAGAACACTTGTAGAATCATTTTGGTACCAAACATGACTCCTTTTTGAGGCCCAGGATCAAAATGGGGCTTAATAGCAAAACCCCCGTAATACAGGCATATGACAGGCGGCGTATATGATTTGTTTTTAGCCTGATTGTCTTGCAGTCGTATATGTTTAATCGTTTACCTCAGCAATTTTTTAAGCCACAAATGACTATAATCACAAGTATAATTGCCGCTATGACGAGACCAGCCCATAACCCGATCCTTTTAATGTTGAACTCTTCTTGTGTCGGAAAATCACACTGATGATATGTAAAGCATGATTCTTCTGTCATGGGGTCATGCTTCATTGCAGATTTATGCCAAGTTCCGTTTTCACGTCTCAGCTCGTAGTAACTACATATTAGTCCTTCTTCAGTGCAAAAGTATGTCTTACTTGCAAATGTAATGTTGGATGTGTAACTGTTGATATATTTAATACCAGCATCAAATTTCTTGCTACCCAAGAAGAGACTTTTCAATTTTACACCTGAAAAAATGAGAAAAGAAAAAACAAATGTCACGATCGTTCCACGACCACAGAACATAGTAAAATATTAAACAACATATCAATTCTGTTACTGTTAGCTACCTCCCCAGACCATTCAAAGAATATGTAGCATCTGATTTAATGGCTATAGCTTTCCAAAAAAAATAACTTACTTGAATCTTGATTGCCCCGTTTATGCTACTAAAATATGACATACATACATGTCCTATGGTAGACTCTGTAGCTAAAGCTACACTCTTAAAACAACTAGTCATTTTTTTAGTCAAAATGACTAGCCCTAGTAAAGTTATATCTGGCCCAGCGATCTAGTCAAAATTTGACTAAATCTGGTCAAATTTGACTTTATTCTGGTCAAATTTTGACTAGACCAGATTTAGACTAGTCCATTTTGACCAGAATCTAGTCAAATTTGTCTAGATCTAGTCAAGTTTTGACTTGATCGCTAGGCCAGATATGACTTTACTAGGGCTAGTCAGTTTGACTAAAAGAATGACTAGTTGTTTTAAGAGTGTAGGACTATATACTCACCTATAGACGCGGACACTTCAGTATACTCAGTAGTACGATGTGTGTGGATTTGCTCAACACAGCAGACGTTGGGATCAGAATCATTAGAATTGCTTGGACATTTGAATGCATATATCTCTTCCCCACAGATGTCTTCATGGTGAGCAGCAGTAAACCACTGAAAGTGTGCTACGCTCACAACTAGTAGAACAGCAACTTGAAGTAGCCGGAAATCCATCTTCACTTTGATTACAGGTGCAGTGGTGAATCAGGAAGACTTGAATCCACTTCAGAACAAACACGTTTTAACAGCAAGTCTTTCAGCGTTCTGCATGTATGTTTTCCAGTGAGTCGTACTAAATTAGGAATAACAATACTGTCCATAAAAATGGCTGTAAGGAAGTTCACTGACGACTCAAATACGTTCCTTGTATCTTCTGGCTAGTACTCGATGTAATGCTTAATTGCTGTGTCGGTGGCTGGGAAATATGACATTTGAAGCTTGTTTATATAATGTATAGGTAGCAAAATAGCTCCGATCGTACACAACGTAGTGGTGAAATCCTATATGCAGGGTTTGATCAAGCCAAAATGTAGGCCTACTTGTTGAATGCGCTGATGGAACAACTGTTGCATGGAACAATAACCTTTGGGTTTGGATTTTTGTATCAACCTTAAATATTGAACTGGGATGCACGCCTGATTGCACCCGGATTGCACCACAGATTTCTGAATAATATGAATTCTATAGAATTTTCCCAAGCATTCATGCAATCGTACTATTTTTATTTATTTATTTTAATTTTAAATAACATGAATACACTTTAGTATGGGAGGGTTCTGACTTACAGACAGTGATATGATTTCGAAAATGATTTATACATTTAAATTGCCAAAATTATGGCTTTCAGAAGAAGTATGCCAATTCAAACCTATATAGTGACCTGCTTGAACGTACAAAGAATGTATTATTATATTCAAAGTTCATGGTTTGTGTTTAGATTTAATGGTGCATGACAGACAGCGCCACAGCTGTCTAAATAATATGAATACTATTGGATTTCCCCAAGCATTCATGCAATCAAACTATTTTTCTTTTGCCACGTGTATTACGATTGTTCATGTGTTGAAGCAGGTCACCAGTACCGTAGGTCTTAATTGGCATAATGATACGTCTTCTGAAATGCCATAATTCTAGCAACATAAATGCGTAATCATTTTAGAAGTCTATTACATTCTGTATTTCGGTAACCATCCCAGTGTGTTCAGGTTGCTTAGTATTTAGAAAATCGTAATGCACGTGTGGATAACACAATATTTGAAAAAGCGCGATAACTCAAATATGAGGTCGTGCTACAAATTAAACTGAATAATCGGTTGGCCATCAACTATAACAATGCCGTGTCAGACCTGGATCGCTGCACGTAAACAGGTATATGAATAGAGCTTCTTATCTCTTTAGGTATGTTTGTCTCAGGTTTAGGGTTAGACAATGTTGCACATAACAGGTATATGAATAGAGCTTCTGATCTCTTAGGTATGTTTGTCTCAGGTTTAGGGTTAGAAAATGTTGCACATAACAGGTATATGCATAGAGCTTCTGATCTCTTAGGTATGTTTGTCTCAGGTTTAGGGTTAGACAATGTTACACGTAACAGGTATATGAATAGAGCTTCTGATCTCTTTAGGTATGTTTGTCTCAGGTTTAGGGTTAGACAATGTTGCACGTAACAGGTATATGAAAATAGCTTCTGATCTCATGTTTGTCTCAGGTTTAGGGTTAGACAATGTTGCATATAACAGGTATATGAATAGAGCTTCTGATCTCTTTAGGTATGTTTGTCTCAGGTTTAGGGTTAGACAATGTTGCACGTAACAGGTATATGAATAGAGCTTCTGATCTCTTAGGTATGTTTGTCTCAGGTTTAGGGTTAGATAATGTTGCACATAACAGGTATATGAATAGAGCTTCTGATCTCTTTAGGTATGTTTGTCTCAGGTTTAGGGTTAGAAAATGTTGCACATAACAGGTATATGAATAGAGCTTCTGATCTCTTAGGTATGTTTGTCTCAGGTTTAGGGTTAGAAAATGTTCACATAACAGGTATATGAATAGAGCTTCTGATCTCTTAGGTATGTTTGTCTCAGGTTTAGGGTTAGAAAATGTTGCACATAACAGTATATGAATAGAGCTTCTGATCTCTTAGGTATGTTTGTCTCAGGTTTAGGGTTAGACAATGTTACACGTAACAGGTATATGAATAGAGGTCCTGATCTCTATATGTTTGTCTCAGGTTTAGGGTTAGACAATGTTGCACGTAACAGGTATATGAAAATAGCTTCTGATCTCATGTTTGTCTCAGGTTTAGGGTTAGACAATGTTGCATATAACAGGTATATGAATAGGGCTTCTGATCTCTTTAGGTATGTTTGTCTCAGGTTTAGGGTTAGACAATGTTGCACGTAACAGGTATATGAATAGAGCTGATCTCCTAGGTATGTTTTTCTCAGGTTTGGGGTTAGACAATGTTGCACGTAACAGGTGTATGAATAGAGCTTCTGATCTCTTAGGTATGTTTGTCTCAGGTTTAGATAATGTTGCACATAACAGGTATATGAATAGAGCTTCTGATCTCTTTAGGTATGTTTGTCTCAGGTTTAGGGTTAGACAATGCTGCACGTAACAGGTATATGAATAGAGCTTCTGATCTCTTTAGGTATGTTTGTCTCAGGTTTAGGGTTAGACAATGCTGCACGTAACAGGTATATCAATAGAGCTTCTGATCTCTTAGGTATGTTTGTCTCAGGTTTAGGGTTAGAAAATGTTGCACATAACAGGTATATGAATAGAGCTTCTGATCTCTTAGGTATGTTTGTCTCAGGTTTAGGGTTAGACAATGTTACACGTAACAGGTATATGAATAGAGCTTCTGATCTCTATATGTTTGTCTCAGGTTTAGGGTTAGACAATGTTGCACGTAACAGGTATATGAAAATAGCTTCTGATCTCATGTTTGTCTCAGGTTTAGGGTTAGACAATGTTGCATATAACAGGTATATGAATAGGGCTTCTGATCTCTTTAGGTATGTTTGTCTCAGGTTTAGGGTTAGACAATGTTGCACGTAACAGGTATATGAATAGAGCTGATCTCCTAGGTATGTTTTTCTCAGGTTTGGGGTTAGACAATGTTGCACGTAACAGGTGTATGAATAGAGCTTCTGATCTCTTAGGTATGTTTGTCTCTGGTGTAGATAATGTTGCACATAACAGGTATATGAATAGAGCTTCTGATCTCTTTAGGTATGTTTGTCTCAGGTTTAGGGTTAGACAATGCTGCACGTAACAGGTATATGAATAGAGCTTCTGATCTCTTTAGGTATGTTTGTCTCAGGTTTAGGGTTAGACAATGCTGCACGTAACAGGTATATCAATAGAGCTTCTGATCTCGTTAGGTATGTTTGTCTCAGGTTTAGGGTTAGACAATGTTACATTTCAAAAGATTTGATATTTGAATATGATCAAATAATGAATAATCATTTCTAAAAGAGGAAAAAAGTGTTAAAAAACCCAATTTGTTCCACTTTATTCTTTCTCATAAGCTCTGTCTTATAACTTTATGTAAATCAACGCCTTGCCAACTTTTTGAGATCCACATTGATGAAGTGAGGCAGGTGAGAAACCTTTTCCATCCAGTTTAAAAGGGAGAACCGCCCGTGCTATGTATATATTTGCCGTTCGGGCTTTAGGCAGAGAGGATATTTCTGTTTCAGTATAAGATTCGTTGGTTTTATTTGTCTTTAGCAGAGGGTCTAGCAGCTGTCTTTTACCTAAAGAGGTCCCGCTATGACAACATTTGTTCTTGCTCCCATTGACGGAGATGACGCACAACGTCGGGACATAACGTGTCGCATGTCGACTTAAAAGTTAGCTAAAAGTCGCATGTCGCAAAAAAAGTTAACTTAAGGCCTATTTTCTGTTGTGGTCTTATATTCGCGATGCCGTTTGTACAGCGATATAATAATATCATGACATAACTGTGATGATGAGATGAGAAGCGGAATAAATACCATTGATATTATCTACATTTATTAGAAAGTCATACGCTGTAACATTGCAGCAGATAGCACTAAATGGGTTCGAAAATTGGAAAAAATCTACTTGTGAGGGGGTAGAAGGGGCACATCCACCCTCACACTCTCCCTGTCCGCGCTAGAGCGGAGCTGCGCACCCCTTTCAGGGCTGGATTTACCATTGGGCCAGGGCTCCCACATTTTGGGGACCCAAATTCAGAAAAAATAAGATAAAAATAAATTACCAATACTTAACACTGGTCAAATTAGGAAAGCGCAGTAAAATTTCTCGAGCTACGCGCATTTTGCCACCAAATGATAATCTTAGAAGCTTGTTCAAAGCCAAACTGTACCTCAATATGGCCAAATTAGTGTAAAATAGCAACTTTTCGCGTGCCACGCGCACATTGGGTCAGTTTAGTTGTACCCTGCTTTTGTCATCAAATTGGCCATTTTCGGTTAACCCAACTTCCACATTCTGGGAACACAACTGGTATCCCATATTGTCTTCGCTTTTTAACCACTTGCATGACTTGAGAGAATATGGTTCCTCACAGTGAGTTGGGGGACTCAACATTTTGGCCTCGCCAAAGGCCCCCAACAAGGTAACTCCGGCCCTTACCCCTACCCCTTTGGTTACACTTTTGCCATTATTCAAATATTATTTGTATTTGTAACTATAATTTAGAGGTGGCTTTTAAATAAAAATATTGGTCAAAAGTATATACCAGCATGACCAGATCGCACCAAATGGGCACAAAAATTGAGAAGAAAAAATCCAATTGTGTCCGAACCGTTTTCAACCATCTATACTTAAATCAAGGAAAATATCAGTAAGCTCAACTTCTTTCTAGCATTGATAAAAACCAAAATATTGACTGGAAAAGAAGAGGTGGCTTTTCAATAAAATATTGGTCAACAGTATACACCAGATCGCATCAAATGATGGGTTCAACAATTGACAAAATGTGCAATTGGGAGGGGGGGGGGGGGGGGGGGGCACATCCCGGATCCTGGATCCACACCTGTCACGGCTATTGACACCCGTTACCAGCCCGACAAGAAATTTACCTGTCCAAATGTTTTTACAATTTTTTTCAATGTACAGCCTGTTGAGTGTACATGTTTGCCATATACACTAAAAAATACATGACAAAGTTGATCGTGAAAATAGTTCCCTAAAAAACGGTTAGGGGGAACCAGATTTTTTTTGTCAGTTATTAAGGGGGACCCCGAAATTTATTAACAGAAATAGGGGGAATCTGAAAAAATGGATACAAAAATTGGAAAAAGCCCATTCCCCCACCCTCCTCCTGCCATAAATAATGATCGCTCCCTTATTTTAATGCATTTCTCTTGGTGTTCCCAAATATGGTAATGAAATTCAATAATTTTGACATTGTTGAGAAAAAAGAATGTGACTGCCGCGTGGAAAATGTTATGCAATAATATTTCATAAATAAATTAAGGCAGGTCTCAGATTTTTTTTGGAAACATAATGCAAAAATATTGTTGGAAATGTTGGTCAGTATAGACAGCAATGTTTATCAACATGATCAACAAACGCAAGACTGTCATACATGCCTGAGGGAACACTCCTGTAAATCTGGAAAAACTACGGTAAGTCTGTTGAACGCAAATTTGAGAAAACGAAGGAAAACTGTTTGGTTTCAGGACTTACTACATTGTTTTTCAATTTGATAAACAACGATTATCGATGAACAGTGTTTTTCGGTCGAAAAACATTGCTTATCGACAATCTCAGTTTATCAAATTGAAAACAATGTTTTTCGATCGAAAAACAGCGTTTATATAATGTTGAAATACTTCAACAACAAAAAAGTATTTGTTATTGCTGACCTTTGAAAGTAATGCGCAAAACAGTGAATATTTTTAAAATGCTGTCACATGAGAGCAAATTCATAATTTGAAAATAAATTTAAAATCAACTGCAAATTATGTATACATTGATAGATCACTAAGGCGACACCCACCTTGTTCTACGATTAAATTGACCTCTCAGGTATACACTGTAAAAAGAAACATGTCTTTTTCTGATAACACTTGATAAACAATTCAACACGTTTATTTTTGTGTTTTACGTGTAAAGGTATACGAGGCATTGCATACGATGAACGTTTGCATAAACACTACAACACGTTTATAGAGGTATTTGTTGTATAATTATTAACACCCCAACATGTTTCTTATTGTTGATATAAATATGTTGGTGTGTTAATCAATATTACACAATTACCTCTTTAAACGTGTTGTAGTGTTTATGCAAACATTTATCGTATGCAATGTCTCCTATACCTTTACACATAAAACACAAAAATAAACGTGTTGAATTGTTTATCAAGTGTTATCAGAAATATAAACGCTTCTTTTTTGCAGTGTCGGGTCGGTCGGTCGGGCGTTTTTGTGTGTTTTTTTCTCAAAACATTTTGGTGAATTTTGGTGAATTTTCACAAAAAGTTCAAAAAGTTCCAAGAAAAATGCACAAATAATGTGCAAATAATTTGCAAAATTTTCCAAAAAAATGGTCGAAAAAAGTTTTCGTCGCCTAAAGACCAGTTCGAGGGTTTAGTGCAACAAAGGGCTATGTGCAATTTTGGCCAAAATGAGATTTTGGTATCAAAATGATCCGCACAAGATCAGGAACCTAATTATGAGAAAATAGTAAATTCACCTAAAAAAGGTTTTGAATAGCATTTCTTTTAACTTGTCAAAACCAATAGGTGACAATGATGGGTACAAATCTTTAATTCACTTTTTCTCAAAATGAGCGAAATGCAGATAGCCCTTTGATGCACTAAACCCTCGAATTTAGATCATTTTGTAATACATATCTTGCCATCTCAATTTTGGTAAGAAAAAAAATCAAACTATTTGGTCCAAAATATAGCTATATTAGAGGATTTTCCAGGATCAAAACGGGGCTAAATAGCTGCAAAAGACCCGTAATACAGGCTGCGTATACATGTAGGATTTATTTTTAGCCTGATTGTAGTCAGATATGTTTAATCTTTTACCTCAGCAGCTTTTTAAGCCATAAATGACTACAATGACAAGTATAATTGCCACTATGACGAGACCAGCCCAAAACCCGATCCTTTTAAAGTTTAAGTCTTCTTGTGACGGAAAATCACACTGATGATATGTAAAGCATGATTCTTCTGTCATGGGGTCATGCTTCATTGCAGACTTGTGCCAAGTCCCGTTTTCACGCCTCAGCTCGTAGTAACTACATAATAGTCCTTCTTCAGTGCAAAAGTATGTCTTACTTGCAAGTGTAATGTTGGATGAGTATCTGTTGATATATTTTATACCAGCATCAAATTTCTTGCTACCCAAGAAGAGACTTTTCAACTTTACACCTGTAGAAAATGAGAAAAGATAGAACAAATGTCACGATCGTTCCACGGTCCACCACGGAACATAGTAAAATATTAAACAGCATATCAATTCTGTTACTGTTAGCTAACCTCCCCCAGACCATTCAAAGAATATGTAGCATCTGATTTAATGGCTATAGCTTTCCAAGAAAAAATAACTTACTTGAATCTTGATTGCCCCGTTTATGCTACTAAAATATGACATACATGTCCTATGGTAGACTCTGTAGCTAAAGCTACACTCTTAAAACAACTAGTCATTTTTTAGTCAAAATGACTAGCCCTATAGTAAAGTCATATTTGGCCCAGCGATCTAGTCAACATTTGACTAGATCTGGTCAAATTTGACTATATTCTGGTCAAATTTGACTATATTCTGGTCAAATTTTGACTAGACCAGATCTAGACTAGTCCAAATTTGACCAGAATCTAGTCAAATTTTGACTTGATCGCTAGACCAGATATGACTTTACTAGGGCTAGTAATTTTGACTAAAAAAATGACTAGTTGTTATAAGAGTGTAGGGCTATACTCACCTATAGACGCGGACACGTCAGTATACTCAGTAGTACGATGTGTGTGCATTTGCTCAACACAGCAGACATTGGGATCAGAATCATTAGAATTGCTTGGACATTTGAATGCAAATATCTCTTCCCCACAGATGTCTTCATGGTGAGCATCAGTAAACCACTGAAAGTGTCCTACAGTAACAACTAGTAGAACAGCAACTTGAAGCCACAAATTCATCCTCACTCTGACGACTCAAATACGTTCCTTGTATCTCCTGGCTAGTACTCGGTGGAATGCTTAATTGCTGTTTCGGGGGCTGGGAAAGATGACATTTGAAGCTTGTTTAGGTACATATGAAGCATATAGCTCCGATGGTACACAACAAATGTAGTGGTGAAATCCTATGCAGGGTTTGATGAGGGAGATGGTTTGATCAAGCCAAAATGTTGATTGCCTATCAGCACCAATGTTGTATGGAACAATAACCTTTGGTTCTTTTATTCCAAGTAAATATTATTGAACTGGGTGCATGCTTGATTGCACCCCGGACTTGCACCACAGCTTTCTGAATAATATGATACTATTGATTGAATCTCCCAAGCATTCATGCGATCGAACTATTTTTCTTTTGCCTCGTGTCGGCTATTACGATTTTTTAAATAACATGATTTAACACACTTTAGTATGGGATGGTTCTGACCTACAGATTGTGATATGATTTCGAAAACGATTTATTCATTTAAATTGCCAAGAAGAAGTATGCCAATTCAAACCTATATAGTGACCTGCTTGAACATACAAATAATGTATTATTATTATTCAAAGTTCATGGTTTGTGTTTAGATTTAATGGTGCATGGCAGACTGCGCCACAGCTTTCTAAATATGAATACTATTGGATTTCCCCAACCATTCATGCAATCAAACTATTTTTCTTTTGCCACGTGTATTACGATTGTTTATGTGTTGGAGCAGGTCACCAGTAAGTTTTAATTGGCATACGTCTTCTGAAATGCCATAATTCTAGCAACATAAATGCGTAATTATTTTAGAAATTTATCACATTCTGTATGTCGGTAACCATCCCATACTACAGTGTGTTCAGGTTGCTTATAGTATTTAGAAAATCGTAATACACGTGTGGATATATAACACTAAAATTTGAAATAGCACGGTAACTCAATTATGAGGTCGTGCTACAAATTTAAACTGAATGATGATAATCGGTTGGCCATCAACTATAACAATGCCGTGTCAGACCTGGATCGCTGCACGTAAACAGGTATATGAATAGAGATTCTTATCTCTTTAGGTATGTTTGTCTCAGGTTTAGGGTTAGACAATGTTGCACATAACAGGTATATGAATAGAGGTTCTTATCTCGTTAGGTATGTTTGTCTCAGGTTTAGGGTTAGACAATGTTGCACATAACAGGTATATAAATAGAGCTTCTTATCTCGTTAGGTATGTTTGTCTCAGGTTTAGGGTTAGACAATGCTGCACGTAACAGGTATATGAATAGAGCTTCTTATCTCTTTAGGTATGTTTGTCTCAGGTTTAGGGTTAGACAATGTTACACATAACAGGTATATAAATAGAGCTTCTGATCTCTTTAGGTATGTTTGTCTCAGGTTTACGGTAAGACAATGCTGCACGTAACAGGTATATGAATAGAGCTTCTGATCTCTTAGGTATGTTTGTCTCAGGTTTACGGTATAAGACAATGCTGCACATAACAGGTATATGAATAGAGCTTCTGATCTCTTAGGTATGTTTGTCTCAGGTTTAGGGTTAGACAATGCTGCACGTAACAGGTATATGAATAGAGCTTCTTATCTCTTTAGGTATGTTTGTCTCAGGTTTAGGGTTAGACAATGTTTCACATAACAGGTATATGAATAGAGCTTCTTATCTCGTTAGGTATGTTTGTCTCAGGTTTAGGGGTACTCAATGTTGCATTTCAAAAGATTTCGTATTTAAATATGATCAAATAATAATAATCATTTGTAAAAGGGGAAAAAGTGTTTAAACAAAAGCCAACGTGCTTTACTTTAAATTCTCTCTCATACATGTCATAATTAGCCCTGTCTTTAACTTCATGTACACTTAGCTCAAAAAGTCCCTGACCAGGGTGCTTTGATGTTGAAAATAGATTATCGGTACCAAAAATCTGAGATAGTATATAATAAATGAGCGGTTATTGAAATCGCCATAACTTTAAAAGTATCCATTCGATTTTTATGAATCAGGTATCAAACTGCGGAAAATTAATGTGCTCATTTAACGTATATCTGTGATTTTTGATACCGATTATCTATTTTTGAATTAACCAACACTCAAAGCACCTGGCCAGGGACTTTTGTGCTAGGTGTAAATCGATGCAAACCTTCACGAGACAGTGACGTAACCGCGTATTCTACTTATTGCAACACATAACGCGCACGACTTCTCGAGGCGCTGGTGTACAGGGTGCGTTGAAAGGCGGAAGATTCACACGCGAGCGTAAACGCTGCGCCTGTTAAGTTACGTCACTGTCCAGAGGAAGCCAAATTATAGCTGTCTTTTACCTAAAAAGAGGTCCCGCTATGACAAAATTTTGTTCTTGCTCCCACTGAAGTAAAAGTTCACTGTCATTCAAATGGATGACTGATTTCAGTCAAATTAGGGGGGGGGGGGGGGGGGGGGGCTCATAGGTTACCAAATGTATTTGTCTCAATATTTCACAGATTATACCTCAGGTACATTTTCTTTCTGGATCCTCAATTGAAAGAAGTGGTTTGCTTCAATTTAAAGGTTATCATCTCCCGTTTCTGGACCCAATTTGGTGTGTGTGTGTGTGTGTGGGGGGGGGGGGGGGGGGGGGGGGGGGCACTGCTTATACAGGCAAACATATTTCAATGTATTTCATCCGATTCGGATGTTGTGGGTTGACCATCATTTCCTGTAAATATGGTGATATTTATCCGGTTCACCCTTGCCTTACACTAAAGTTTAAGGATCTTCATGTTGATCGTATTTTGTTTTGTTTAATATGAAGGCTTAGTAGGCTAACCCTTGTTACAAAAATGGGATATTCAGGTTAACCATTGTTTTCAATATTTTTTGTTATGTTAACCATTGTATCAATATTTTTTGTTATGATAACCATTGTTTTCAATATTTTTTGTTATGTTAACCATTGTATCAATATTTTTTATTATGATAAACCATTGTTTTCAATATTTTTGTTACGTTAACCCTTGTCCTGTAACATAATCTATGATCAATAAAAAGTGTTGGCATGTTCAGGTTGATCATTATTTCCGTCTTAGAAATAAGATTTGGTTTACCCTGTGCGTTACAATACGGTTATCCTGTAAGTTTTGAGATATTTAAGTTTACTCTCCATGAAAAGACAATCATAATCCGAACATCTCCAGACGCGTACCGCGGCATGTGAGCCATAAGGGGGGCAGAAGTATATGTCGTCCCGATATTGGCGTAAATGTTCGTAAAAGGTTGCCCCAATTTTTGTCCCCAGTCAGTCACCTCGTGAATTTCACGTAAGTGGGGGGGTAGTGTCAAACAATTTCGCACGGTCAAACAATTTCGCACAGTCACATAATTTAGAACGGTCACAACATTTCGGACAGTCAACCAATTTCGCAGTCCATAAGTCACAACAGTCAACAAATAATAATGCCCAATCCTCAGTGTTTTCGGCCTAGGCCATATTTTTTTTTCTTATAAAAAATTTAGCGTCCCGGTATTGCAAATTTAGCGTCCCGGTATTTGGAGCCGGGGGGGGGCAACTTGCCCCCTCTGCCCCCGCCCGGTCGGTACGCCCCTGAACATCTCACATCGTCAATTGTTTCCAACACCTGTATCTACTGGTGTGAGTGAGACTCATCCTTTACAATGACCAGAGTATCATTCATGATGTTTGTAAGCCAACACATTCTGTCTCTCCATTTCCATGCAACCTTCATTGTAACTCCAAGTCGACGAGCATCTTCAGTTACAGAAACTCCAGAAACATTTCATGGAGAGAAAGAAGTGTACACTTTAGATGGATTGTTTTGTTTACGCTCTTTTCATGGGTATTGGGTTAAGTGCATTTGAATAAATAAAATGATACAGTTTAGTTTCAAATGTTGCTCTTAATCCTATTATCCGTGAAAAGAGCGTAAACAAAACAATAAATGTACCACTTCTTTCTCTCCATGAATTTATGTAACTGAAGTTGCTCGTCGATTTGGAGTTTTAAGGAAGGTTGTGGAGAGACAGGTTTGTTGGCTTACTCACATCATGAATGATACTGCTCAATGTTAAGAGGTGTTGGAAACAATTGACGATGTGCGATGTTCAGATTATGATTTTTCTTTTCATGGAGAGAAAGAAGAGGTACACTTTCATGACTTTAGATTTACTGTTTTGTTGACGCTCTTTTCATGGGTAATAGGGTTAAGTGCAACAATGGAAACTGCATAATTTTGTTTTCAAATGGCCACTGCTTCATCAATATTGGTGCTATTGTGACAAATGAGGTGTCAAAATGAGCGGGAGGAAATGCCTGTTCTTTCCCATTGTTGAATTTATTTGGAGTCGAATAAAGTGGATAGGCCTAATTTCCTTTTGTGCAGTGTTTACTCTCTAAATGTAAAAGAGTGGTTTTCCACGAGTGGTTTTCCACTCTTTGAAGGAGTTAAACGCAGGACAACACATTTTTGAGTGGAAAAACACTCTAAAAGGAGTGAAAGGGGATTTTATATGACAGTGTTCCACTCTATTGAGAGTGAAAAATTAACTTTCACACTCATTTTAGACTGGACATTTTCCACTCTAAAACGGGTTGTCCTGCGTTTCACTCCCTTCACTCCTTTTCAGTGAATTTCCACTCTTTCCACTCGTTTTACATTTAGAGAGTACTTAGTTCTCTGGGTGGATTGTGATGATTCAATTATTTATCTTTCCCTAGGGTAAGCCAGTGCATATATACGGTGAGGAAACCAAGTGCCATACATTTGGTTGTTCAAAAGATCTTTGACATGAAACTGAGCTACTGATAACACATGGTGGTTCAACTTCAGAGAATTATTATTCGCCCAAAATTCTGGTGAAATTCAAATTTTGATAACATTGTTCATTAATTGTTAATCAGGAGTTTATAGTCAATATCCAACCAGCAAAAATGAACAACCAGACAAAATATCACATAGAATATAATAGTTGTTTTATTGAACCCTGGTTTATACATGCATATTGTATAATGATAAAACATGCTCATTAAGTGTTGTAAGAGCACCCATATTGTCAGTGTTATGACATTTTATTTAGAAAATTATTAGGGAAGAACTGAAAACTATTTAATTTATTTTTTAAATGGGACTTTGGCAATTTTGGCTCGTTATGATACTGCAGATAAGTTTTTTCTTAAAACCCACGATTTCTGCTTAATAATGTCATACATTTCATCCATTTTCTTTTTTAACAATGGTCATTGAGTATTACTGGACAACAAATACAAGACGTGGACAATATTGTTTTAAACATAACATGACATGTTATGTTTAAAACAATATTGTCCACGATTTGGTATATCCACGGAAGCCCTCTGATCATCATTTGTAGACAAAACAATAGTTTACGTATGATATGATATATATTAAAGGTATATGACCCGATCACTTTTTTGGGGCTATGATTTTTTTTTCACATCAAGATATTTTGGTATCAGAAAGAATCCCCATATTTTTCTCATTATGTCTGTAAAATATTAGAGGCCAGAAATTTTTCATTTGGAAATTATAGGCTAAAATGTAGTGAATTACTGCCAAAGGTGGTTAACCACCAACCAGTCTGTGTACTACTCAATGGGCACATGGCTTTTGACCTTGCGCTTCTAAAAATAGAACCATTGGAGTTATGCAACTCAAACTTTGGAATGCAACAATTTTAAGGATGACCTTTCATGTAAAATAGAAAACATCAAGTTGAAAATCGGGTCATCTACCTTTAACACTTTCCACGTGGCTATTAGTTTTACCATTATACAAAACAGATTTTTCAGAAACCTTTCCCAACTTTCAAAGTCTATCTCAAGAATTACTGAACCAATACTAGGCATGTGTACTTATTTTAATGCATTTCTCATAGTGTTTCCAAATATGGTGATGAAATTCAATAATTTTGACATTTTTTAACAATTTTGTGCAATTTTGGAGCTGTCGTCCGAAGATGGCTGCCGCGTGGAAAGTGTTAAGCAATAATATTTAATAAACAAAATAAGACAAGTCTAAGATTTTTTTGCCAGCATATGCAACTATATATAGTTGCAAAATGTTGGTCCGTATAAGAAACGAGTTAACATTTTAGAAGCACGTGTATTATTATATCCAGGGGCGTAACTGTATTTTTGTTGGGGGGGGGGGGGGGGGGGGGGGTGTGGGGCATGACCGTCTGACAGGGGGCATATCCAGCAGTAACGCCAGCATTAAAAATAAATTGGTGGAGAAACGGGGGCAAGATACATTTGTGGGGGAAATGTTTGCCTTTTCAAAATTACCTAAAAATAGCTTAATTTGGTCTAAAAGTAGGTATTTCAGACCATTTTAGAGCTATTTTTTAGTTTAAAAGTCAATCCACTGGGCAAATTAGGGCATGTACTGCACTGTCATGGGTAACATTGTATTTTGTCATGTTTCATTGGGAGGGGGGGTATCAAGGGGGAATGGCCTCTAACTGGGGCCCCTCTCTGGTTACGCCGCACTGATTATATCATTTTTAAATTGAGTTGTTCCCGTCATTTGTTTAAAATCAAATTTAAGTGTTTCTATGATTCTGTCATAACAATCAAAATGTCAAAATATGAAACGGTTGCACATGAGGTACTTGTATCATAATGAATAAATAGATGATACTCTATGTGAGAATAAATATAAATGTTGTTATGTACAAATAATTATGTATATAATGTACAATATGTACAAGGCTTGTGAGCGATCAAAAAACAATTGAAAATAAGACATAATTTTCATGTTCCTAGAGTTGCGGCTTTGCCTCTAAATCCCATCTGTCGTCACACGTTTAAAAGTCGTGTCCATATAAATATCGTTACATTACACTGGTGTTCCTATAATTTATTCATGAGGCTATGGGGACATAATTGTTATACCGTATGTTCTTTCCTGGCATATGTCCCATAGGATATCATAATACTGTAATAAATAAATATGCGACTCCATTACTAGAAAATCGTATAGCTAATGATTGTTCGAATTCGCTCATCCTATAGGAAATTGTCGAGACCATGATGAATTTTCTGAGTCCGATGAAATCGTGAATGTTTGAATCCACCCTAGAAAGTCGTCTACATAATGAGTGTTTCCGTTCTTTCCCCTCGGATCGCCTAGATATAGTGTCCTAGTCCTAGTCGAGATAGTAAATGTCCGAATCCGCGCCAAGGAAATCGTCTAAATAGTGAGTGTATAGTTACAAATTGAGTTGTAATAGGTTGAATAATCAGGCTATTTCAAATTCAACGTTATTCCATGGAATTTGTTTGAACTTGACGTCTACGCATATTTGGACTCCTATATCGCTGCCATGACTCACTGGACGCTAAAGACCTGCAAGTACCGTCCGTTGAGGAGCAGCTCATATTATCAACATTCGATTGAAGTTCTTTGGCATCACAAAATTCTAAGATAACGGACGCTGATCCGACCACTCGTATACGTGTGACTTTGCCATCTCGCTGTAATTCCATGGCCTTTTTGGCAAGAGCAGTCCTTCGTCGTTTCATCACTGGCGACATGTCCGGGGATCCCGGTATCTGCCGGCATGGCACAGTCTTAATTTTATCGGCAGGAGTGCTTAGTTCAGTTGGACTTTTGATTAATGGGCATGTTGGGCCATTCTCGCCTGGACTCGACGCGTTTGATGAGCCACTGTTATCTTCTTTTCGTGAAAATGATGTGGTTAGATAGGAAGCTTGCTCCATCGTATAAGGTTGAGGATCTGGATTTAAAAAAAAACAGAACAAGAAAATATATTTTGTTAATCAAAATCAGAGATAAAATTCAAACACAGAAGAAGTTGACATTCCACACGGTACTACCACTTACCTACTCTCTAAATGTAAAAGAGCTAAAACTCACTCTTTAAGAGCTCGTGGAGGGACAGCTCACTTTAGGAGTGAATTTCGCTCTATTTGGAGAGATGTGCCACTCGTTTGGAGTGATCTTTCACTCTTTTTAAGTGACTTATTCCCTGAAAAGAGTGGAAATCACTCTAAAAAACCACTTGTCCTTGCGCACCAAACCTCAAGATTGAGTAGTCATGGGACACAATTTTGCATATCAATTAAAAGGCTTGCATTGCATCCCTCAGGTTTGCTCCACCCTGCGTGCCCCTTTATTTCAAAACGCCCTGTTACGCTCTCTTAATTCATTAGAATGCACCATGCAGTCAATACAGTCAATAACCCAATTGAGTAGAACTGATGTTTCCCACATATTATGGATATAATCTGTGTGTTGCCCATTGATTATACATATCAGAAGATAATAGAGCACCGTTTCTATTATTCCAAATTGACCATGTACCCCCTACAAACATATAAACAGGCCTTATGAGGCGTAACATATCGAATCCAGATCTATAAGCAAGGCCAACATAACATATTCATTGAAAGGTCAACAATGTTCTTACAAGTAAAGATATCAAAATTGAAGGTCAGTCAGGCTATGTTCTTTCATCTTAAAAGTGTAAAAATGAAAAGTTTCAGGCAATAGGCAAATTTCTACCATCAAACAAACGATCAAACGATCTTCATACATTTCGACAATTAGTTGATGTTTGTTTTGTGCCAAAAATGCCACGGTCAATAAGAGGTCGCTTATGGAAAGAAAACAAAAGGGACATGTCTATGTTGCGACTTTAAGGGAAACATAAAATATAAAACCGTATTTGAGTATACCCAAAATACATTGACACATCAGCTGTGCTTGTGCATGTAATCACCCGGTGAAATTAAGTCAAAGGACATTATTAATTAATCATGTTAATTATCTCGGGCAGGCATTGCACTATTTAATTACTAGTAGGTATCGAATTGTCTATACATTGCAAATGTACTGTATTATTGATGGGAGGGCATGAATTATATACCTTGTAGCTGACGCTTTGTATTTACCGGTATAGTCGATTGTATTGGTAATATTTTGCCGCAAATACAGCATGGAGCTTATGTTAAAAGTGAGCTGTTTCGTTAAGCATGTTAAGTGCGGCATGCATCATGCACTAACTACAAAAGGAAGTGAAAGAAACTAAAAATGGTCAATCGAAACGTTTTACCATCACGGCTAATAAATTCCTATAAGTAGGACACTATTTGTTGTTACCATGCATGCCATGGTAACATTGATGCATAGTTTGACATTGATACCATAAAGGTGACTTGCTTCTACATTCTATATAAACGAGTTCAATACAACTGGAAAAAGGGACATTCAAAAAGTTCTACCTGCCCGTTTATAACAAGGCTTCTTAAATTATATCGCAAGCAATTATTTTATGTGTACCCCTGGTGTGTATAACATAACGTCATAAAAGCAGGTATCTGTGTGCTGATTTGCTGGCTAAATAGATGGTTGTGCAATCTACTGAGTCTAGTGTTGGGATATGATGAACGTGGCATGGTTAGGCCTAAAAAGGTGAATTGATAACTGATAATGAAAACCATAACCTTTTGCTATACGTTTTTATCTTACCTTATGAATATTGAATAATTAAGATCAAATTTGGATTATCAAGAAATCATCTTTTACTGAAATATGAATCGTTCGCAATGGACATAACCTTTATATGAACTCTTGAACGATATGTCAATCGACAAGTTACTAGTTAATTGATTTTATAATATGCTTTTGAAATATAACAGATTGAACAAACCCAAAGCACTATGGAGAAGTGTAAACGCGTCTTTAGGGAGGTACATTCATGTATACACTTGGTTTTATGAGAGTTCCCCCGGAGCATACCATATTATCTAATGGTAAAATACACGAGCATGTATGAGGATAGGAGGCATGCTAGGAAAGTACCCCGTGTGATGGCATTTCAATCTAGACAGCTTGGATTTACAACGTGAAAACGAGTATACTTTCTCATCATGGCATATCATTTATTATGAGTAATGAGAAAGAAACGCGGTTAAGAGGTCCATACCATTCAACACAACAAATCACTGATTCAACGAAACATAACCTTATCATTGCAGATATTTATTAGATATATAGCTAGGAATGTCTAAGATTTGGCATCTCATCTATATATCATGGCTATCCCATTTCAAACTTCAGAATAGTTAAGTGTATCTACAGGGTGCCCCAAAATGTACAATATTATATTGTTGTGGGACTTCATCTCTAAAAAAAATATCGCAACGGTAAAAATGGAAACTTTTATAACATATCTGAAGAATTAATTTGGTACAAATCTTGGTCATGAGATTGGAGTTTGCCATACATTTCTCAAGTCTTTTTACGTTGCGGTCAGTATGGCTATTAGCAGTTTATATATCAAACTGATTCTACACTAAGTGTTTTCTGTTCACATTATTTTCAATTTATAGCGTAGTTAATATTTCACCGAGTAGGTCTTTATGATGAAGCTATGTTATAACTTAGTTTGGGACACCCTGTATAGACATACTCGCACGTTAGCATGGTTTTAACCTTAAGGTAATAGTCTACCATGTAGTGACTCGAAATGGGCTTTTTGAAAAGTATGCCTATAAGAAGCAGCTAAAATTCTTCTTTCTTCTGTTTTTTATTTCACATAAATCAGAGCTGCGGTTCCAAAGTTACGGCAAATCAAAGTCGAAACTCTTAGGCAATTCTCGCTAATATTGGTATAACATATCTTATGTATTTCTTTGTTTCTCAACCAGTGATATCTAAGGTATTTTCTTTTAAAATATCATAACTTAAAAAATAAAGAAGCTATTGACATAAAGATACCACCAAAAAGTGTGATAATTCAAATTGCAAATTTGAGTATGGTAATAAAAATGTAAATATTGTACCTAATTTGCATAATAATTAAAAACAGTGTTTCTAGACTTCAAACGCCGTTTTCGCAAAATGGTCATATTGATCAATCCCGGGGTCTTTTCTCAAGAACGGAAGCATGTAGAAAGCTGTAATTCAGAATATAGATAGAAAAAATAATTCTACAGGTGATAGCATAGCCTTTTTTGCAATTTTGTTCTTGTTTGAATTTTTATAGCAGTTTTTATTTTGAAAAATGCTCATTTTTGGTTAAAAAAATGATTTTTTAACATTTTTCGTCCAAATTTATGCCATTTTGAGAATTTGGGGCACAAATTTGAAAAAAGGGCTATGCTATCCTAACATTTATGTGTGTGAGCATAATTCTAGTTTTAAAAAACAACGCTAAATGTTTGCGTTCTTTCAGGAGTACCCCGGGATAAATTAAGCGTTAAAATCCAAGATGGCCGCCATTATTATGCAAATTAGATACATTTTGATTTTTTTTTCTCTGTCAATCCTCCTGAAAGTTCAAGAGTGACAACATATCCAAAGATGAGCTTTGTAGGACCTAAAATAAAGAAAAAGTTTTTTATGGTAGCCCATCACCTTAAGCATGTTAAGAGGCAGCTGTTTCATAGGAAATCTCATGTTAGTTTTGACCCGGCGCATAGCTGAGGATGTGAAGGGGGAGCGATTGGCTCCACCAGTTGTCTCCCCGTCCTGAATGCTCATATTTTGGTAAAACAATCACTAGCGTGAACAGTGGCGTAACTAGACTTTTTCATTTGGGGGGGGGGCAAGAAGGGGCAGTGACTTGAAATGGGGGGCTCTTAAGATTTTTCGAGTCAAGAGATGCGCGCGCAGCGCGCGAAAATTTCGACTTTCGAGCTATTTTTTGGACGATTGAGCTACATTTTGGCTCTAAACAAGCTTGTACCAAAGAATATTTCATTTTGGGAAGGCATATGCGCGCGTAGCGCGCGAAATTTTTTCATATGTGTACTTTTGACCATCATAATTCCATGATTCCTTTGTCAAATGAACCGACAGTGCCAATCTCAACCACCGACACGATGTCATTATTGGGGGGGGGGGTTTGGTGTGTACTTTGTTTGTAAATTTCATTTACAGCCGTACTTGATTTCATGCGGGGGGGGGGGGGCAAGGATTCCAAGTGGGGGACATAGTCACATTTGGGAAGAAGATTCCATTCGTGACCAAAACATCCGCAAGACCTTACACACAAATAAGGCATGATTCAATTTCAAGAGAATAACCGCGATTAGCGTGCAAAACCATTCAATCTTATCAGCTTTTATCGACCGTATGTTGTGAAAGTTTGAAAGTTGAACTTTTTAATCGTACACGTTACAGCAACGCACGAACTAATCTACACGTATTACTTGCGAGACGTTTACGAATTATTTGAAATAGCTTGAAATTGAAATTTGATTGAAATTGAAGTATGGCAGTTAAAACATAACATACCTTATTATGTCTAAATGTGATATCACCCTGCTCATCTGAAGTGCATGTTTCTGAAGAGAGATTTAGCATAAGCTACATTCCCCTAATAATCTATTTGAAAAATTCCCAGTTTATTTATACATCATGTGTCACTGTCATACTGTTTGTGTTGCTATTAATATAATTTCTTGTTACTGTTTCATGATGTCACGAAACTATTGAAATAATAATAATAATACCAATAAAGTTACAATAAAGCGATAATACAAAAGATTCAGTCAGTCAAGTGTAACGTCATGCTATTCAATTTGCAAACAAATAATGACAGTGTTCTTCTCCCGCCTATAAACGAGTTCTCGTAAATGTCAACTTTATCCAGGACATCGTTTCCTCAAGCGCAACATTTATAAATATATAAATAATTATAAAAATGGTTTAGAAACATTTATATCAAGTTTCAATCTACTTTCATGATTTGAAATCTATTGACATTAAACTTCTAAACAAAAAGTGAAAACGAATCTTCCTACCTAAGTAAAAGAATTTAGAGGGGATGTTACTGGTACGTGAGACATTATGTCATACATAGGCTTTATAACCGATATTGATTTAACCCGAACCGTGGTTGGTTGTTCCATTTCAAACACAATTATTTGTTCTAGATTCTGTCAATCTGTACCGTAGGTTCAAAGTTAATAGTTGTAGTATTATGTTATAGGAAAGTTAAGTGTAACACGGGTCGCGCACTTTGCCTTTACAATGTTTTGAGAAGTCTTTATGGAAAAACACGTCCGGATGATCATATTGCACCATTACAATACAAGTTGTCAGGCTACAAAATTCCGAAAATAGCGTTTACTGCGTTATAAGACAAAACTTTTCCTAGATTTTTACGACCAGAACAAAAGCGACGAAAAACCCCTGAACGGACCTCTGAGGTAAAGTCGGCCGGTGTTTTTTTTTTCTTCTTCAAAATATTCGTTATAATGTTGTTGAATTTCAACAATTTTTTAAATTGTCAAACAAAATTCAAAACATTGCAGAAAAAATAATCAAAATCAAAATGTTACAGACATTTTCGTGGTTTTTTTTAAATGTCGAAAAAAGAGGATGTCGGGCCCTTAAAAGGGTTTTTTCGTCGCCTAATCCATTTTATATTTAATCCTGCAATTATTTCACGACTTATTTTTTATTAATTTTTTTCTTTAATCTAAAATTTATATTATGTACTACGAATATCCCATCTTGAGCATAATGCACATATTAATTATATTTCAAGCCTTGTACATTCCATTACACTTTGAATGCTTATCTGCACACCAATAAAAAAAAGGATTTCATGATGACACAGTGTTTGATATTAAAGATGCCATGACGTCTGAGCACCAATCATTATCTACTTGGGAACATTAACTAGTACAGTGAACTCTCTCTGATTCAACCATATATACTGCCAATTGTTTCGTCTGTTATAGAACAGTCATAGTGACAGAATAGTCAGAACAAAAATATCAAGGGTAAAGCTTAACATTTTTCAGGTTTATGTACCTGTTTTCCACAAATATATCCGTTAATGAACGGTTTGTTTGAAATGTTGAGGAATTTATTTATTTCGGGTAGTTCACTGAACTGAACTGATGGCTGTTACCACCATTTTGCAAAATGGAATCTTTCACGCAAACACTTTTAAGACAGAAGACAAAGTGACACACATCTAAAAAACTAAACATGCATATCAAATATTGCGTAACACTATGCTTAAAAGGTAGATGACCCGATCACATTCCGATTTTCAACTTGAAGTTTTCTATTCTACATGAAAGGTCATCCTTAAAAAAGTCGTGTTCCAAAGTTTGAGTTGCATAGCTCTAATGGTTCTTATTTTACACGCACAAGATGCTGTGAACTGTACCCATTGAGTAGTACACAAACTATATCGGTGGTTACCACCATTCGCGGTGATTCGACGTTATTTCATCGATTTCTCCGTAATTATACCGATTTAGGCCGTCAAATTTCAGTATAATGATGAGAAAAATATGAGCTTTCATATTATATGAAAATCTCCGTATGTTTGAAATAATTCTGTGTTACGAAAATGTGATCGGGTCATCTACCTTTAAATGCTAAGTCATCAACACTTTTTATTTGCACCAAAAAATGTATAATTTACAATTGTTACAGTGTACCATTATATAACAATTAAAACATCGCAGCTATATTTTTGTATAAGATATGTTATAGACCTTGCAGGGGCCTACTAAACATGTTTACAAATCTACTACTAATAAAAATTGTCAATCTCTTGGACACCTGTATCATCATAATTTGGAAGTCCATGTTCAGGAATACTTTAGGTCACTGACCGCTGACCAAACTGACTAACAGATATTGGCTGCTACCCTATAAAATATAAATTATGATAAGTGGAAAATGACACTAGTTCCATGAATTAAGAGAGAAGGAGGACAAGGACCCATAATGAAATCTATAGGTATATTCTTAACTGTCACTGGTAGTAATACGACCAATCCGCTGAGTCAACTTCTTAATTATTTTGACACGATAAAATGAATTTTGACACCGTTGCATCTGGGATTCCTCGACTTGTTACAGAATGGCATCTGTCACCTATAGGACCGAGCTAGATGGTGAAACGATTGATAATTAATATGCATGTGTAAGGTATTTTATTTCGCGCTTTTTGCTCAACATAACCGTGTTTTGCGAAAAATGCTCGGAAGCGGTTCAGAATTTGAAGGATATTTGTAGATTTTTAAAGTGCGAACCTTTTTAGACAAAACAAATGTTGTTTGAACAAAAGTACGATTCTAGTATATGTTAACTATGAAGAATTAATGCTTTACCAGGTAAAAAGAGCATATAAATTTAGTACTAAACATGCTAAAGGCATAATTGGCATCTCGTTTTATGTGATATAATATGTACTATTAGGAATTGGGTCACATCTTAAAATGGCAATAATAACTTAGTTTAATTTGTCGTTGAAACGCCATCCTATTCTTTTCATAACAGAAGCATTTAGTATACCGTATGGAAGGCGATATTTCGGAACTAACAGATAACACAATAGACAACTGAGTGTGTGTGGTTGGAACAAGTTATAAATATTTAGTTTCATTCTAATGTATTGTGTTTAGGTTTACCATGGCAGTTACCTGCTATGGGTTTACTGACGAAACTCGTTGATTTCCTTGGTCTAATTGGTTATAACTAGGCCTATATATGGCATATTGTAAACAAAATGATTTAATTAATTTGTCTGTTTTATTATTTATTAACCTAATAGGTTTATCATGTTTATAAAACAGACAACCGGACATATGCGGACAGTACATGTACATTGAGCACAACTTATGCCTATAAACACAAAAATCACATGTTTTTTGAACGAGTACTTACACACTAGTAAACAAAGCCATGTTTTATCAAACTTGCCAATAGTTATTAAACATGGCAAATAACACTTTTATTGACATTTTTCAACCGAGGACAAGTTTTTTGGGGCGACTGTTTCAACATTACATGGATACACCCTAATTCTAAAACCACAGTTCTGTAGGCCTACTGTACTAATATGTATAGCCGGATGATAATTAAACCAATTACCGCAGTCCCTATTTGATATCCATGAAAGATACACAAAACTGAGGAATTTACTCGATTCATATCATTTTTGTTTCCTGATTTGCAAACAAGTTTCAACAAATGAAATCAGATAAACAGATATCATTTTAAATTTATCGTCTACCAGCACAGATGAAATCAGAGATCGCTCAAATAATATGGGCAGGGCCAGGGATGGGATTCACGTTATCATACTATAACATGTATAAAGTGGACCTTTTTATTATAACATTTAAAGTAATATATAAAGTTGCCCATCTTCTGTCCCAATTACTGTACCTAACATTAGTATTGTCTTACCTTTTTCTGGTGTCGAAGCTATTTCCATATTGTTATTGCATTCCGCCAGTAGCGTACTCGCCTCCATTTCTTCAGATGTCATTTTCATAATGTGAGTTACTTGCACGGGCTTGTACCGAATACTCACGTCACGTCACGTCACGTCACGTCACGCTGTGTTTATAAATCACGCGATTGGTGTTTATAAATCACGCGATTGGTGTTTATAAATCACGCGATTGGTGTTTATAAATCACGCGATTGGTGTTTATAAATCACGCGATTGGTGTTTATAGATCACGTAGTGTTAATCACACTTCACACGATTGGTGTTTATAAATCACGTTCGTTACGTGTTAATCACGCGATTGGTGTTTATCGTCACGTCATGTTAAATCTGCACCATACTGAACTAATACCTGTACATTACGGTCTCAGGTTATAATGCATCCGGGCCGCACGTATACATTTATGGAAGGTTTTACCGGGGGTTTTACTTTACAGCATGATTTTGCTTCATTGAATCAAATACTTGTAGTAGGCCTATACAATTAACGTTGCATTTTATACACTGCACATGGCCCGGGCACATGGTACATTGTGCCATGGTCAGTGTCTGCAGTGATCAGCGCTCTACAACCGAAGGTCGGACTCGCGGGCGGCACTACACTTTCAGAAGTTAAACTTAAAATCGCCCCTTGCGGTCGCGGTCTATATAGCGTTGCAGGGATTGTGTTTCTAGTTTCGAAATGCAGCGTGCGTTATTATAGTCGACTGTAGTATACCTTGTATAATTTCACAGTCACACAATCGAACAACACCCCCCCCCCCCTGATACTTCCCATCCGAGAACCGACCTTTCCCGGGGGTGAGATCAGAGGATGGGGAGCGGTCCATGGGGAGTGAGCCCTCTATCGGTACATGTTCATATAGTGACAAAGAAAAGGAAAAGGGTAGCCTATATTTAGTAATAGTAGACTACGTGCGTTATTACAGTAGAAATTGTACGGGAATATTTTTGTTTGTTTGTTTACACGGTCGGTCCGTATACGGACACACGCTTGGGTCCTCGGAAGGACCAAGCTCAAGCAAAATGCTCGGGCCAGGCTTGCCTATCCAAACCTTTTTGAGCACCTAAATCATTTTGGTCCCCCCCCCCCTTTGTTACCATCTCCCCCACCAAAGTATTTCTGAACACTCCCTACACTGCAAAAACTGCAGAACGTGTTAAAATGTAACAGATATAGAAAATGTTCTGAACATGTTCTGATGTGTTCTGAACACGTTCAGAACATGTTTTAAATCTGTTACATTTTGAACATGTTCTGGAACACCTGGAGAACACACCGTGAACATGTTTTGAACCCCTGAACGCGTCATGTGTTCTGCACTTTTTGCAATGTATGCTTTAGGGCGTGACACCCCTCGTATTTCGCGTTTGGGGGTTTCCCAGGAGTGTCGCAAGGGCTCACGTGTGCAGAACCCAATGAATCATTTTTGTTGTTGTAGTGATCGTAGAAAACTGATCGAAACAGTTCTGTAATCAGCACAGTTTTAGCTTTCTTATGATATAAATATCTCCAATATGAAAAATGCCACCATGTGGCGGGTTTTCACAGATCGCATCACATAGATGATATCAGATCGCTATACATGTAGGGCCTGAGACGATTATAACTAGTTATAATCGTCTCAGTGTAGGGCCATACATTATACACTAGGCCCTTATTTTAATATTAGTATAGTTTATTCATGAAATTCCAATTCCTAAAGTTTGTCCTCACTAAAAAATGAAGAAAGAGACTCCGAAATACCTTAGCTCTATCCTGCATCACCCAACGAATTAAAAGTTATGAAGCAAAGATTTTTTTCAAAAAATCGACGAGGGCACGGACGATATTGTAATATTTTACCGTTAGCCTAATTTCGTCAATTCCTAAGACGTTGAAGGCCACAAGTCAATAGTTCACGCACGTGGTCTTGTTTATGATCTGGCGCTATATAAACAATAATGTTAGAGCTCGATAGTTCTTGCCCAGGGCGGTGGTTCTTCTACCAAAATCATACATGGATGTGCCCCGGATGTGCCTTCCAGACTTGAAATTCCGACTTCCAATACCTGCTTTGAAACACCCGGTCGGTTAATAAACAAACTTGGTGAAATGTCTACCGATCAATAGCCTATATCCCTTTTTTTACTCACGTATATTGGCATGATACGGGTATGTGCGGCTGGCAAGGATCACGCCTTTCGGCCCCTTTTCATCCATTGGCAGTTCCCTTAGACCCCAAATTCAACCAAAAATCATAAAATTTGTGAACATCTTATGAATTTGAGTTATGTAGCCTCAAATTTGGCCTAAATTTAGTATAAGGCAAAATGTTGCCTAACATTCAATTTATAAGACACAATTTGTATAAGAATTCAGTTCTCTGAGACCCCAATTTCGGCGACCGTTAGTTTGGTTTATAAGCCCCTGTGTTGGTGTCCGTTCAGTTCGGTAAGCCCCTGTTTGCAGACTGCCCAGCCGCACACCCCTACCCTCTTCAAATTCGAGTACACCACCCCCCCCCCCCCCCCCCGGTGTAAATTAATCAGTCTGAACTACGGATATTTAAAAGCAGTTATTGAATGTCAGGCCTTTTTAAGTGGGTAACAATAAATATATCTGACAAAGTACACCCTCTATAATACCATCAAGGGGGTATTATAATATAAAATTTCACGAAACACCCCCAAAAGGAATGCACATACCACTACATAGTGAGTACCCCCCGTTACAACTCCAGACTCGTTGCGGGATCAAGCATAAATATACACGTTGTTTTGATTCTGATTGTTGGATTAAACCAGGGCCACGTGGCATGCACGCTAAAATATCAAGTGGCAGCTACGCAATTTTACTGCCGTTAATAACACTGACGCATAATAGCTGCTGCTATTGCTTACATTACACAGCTGCAAAAACTCGAGGTCAGTCGATACTATTACTAGTATACTTCCATAGTCGAAGCAAAGATGTCTAGAAAATTACCCTGAATGGCCGCCTAAATTACGCCGTGGAGAACGTAACGAATACAAAACAAATTATCATAAATAAATAAGAGCAAATTTATAAAATTGTCAACTTCTTGCCGAAATAATTTTAAACACTTTAAGTGTGAAGCGTGATTCACGTGAAAAGATTCACGTGAACGTGATAAACACAAATTACGTGATTAATAAACACCAGCGTGAAGTGTGAAGTGTGATTAACACCAATTGCGTGACGTGACGTGACGTGACGTGACGTGAGTATTCGGTACAAGCCCTTGCACGGAGTCACGGAGCGCTTGAGAAATACTTAACCGAGTCCGGCCGTACGCAATTATGGCGGGAATAAGCAGCTCAATAAATATGTTATAGTGGGTTTAATTAAGTCTCGTTATCCAAAATACAGATTGCAGCAGTCGGGCAGACGACGAGTCAAGATAGTTGGAGCAGCAGAACGACGAATGATCCACAGAGTTAGCAGATAGTAAATTATTTAGACTTGATTTGAGCGGAGTTGAAAGACTCGGAAGTGCATGTACTGATAATGTTACTGGCAATTATATAAATAAATGAGATGATTTCGATTTTCCAGATGTCAGTTTGTAACTTGATTACTGCTGTTATACGCCGTGCCTCCTGTCTGTCAAGCCCGCTGTCATGTCAACCAAATCAAAATGGTCCAAAATATGATAATATTAATCGATAAAACATCAATCAATTCAATAGTGCGAGTATGATATGTAGGCCTATTCAGTAAATCGAATATCCGGTTAGTGGACCGTGTCTCGCTGGCAGAATGACAGGATCAAAATAATGAGTTAAAGGATACACGCACCGATTTTTATAGGTGGCGGGGCCCTACATGGTAACTACATATCCGGAAGAGATTATTGTATTTATCTTCCCTTCTGTATCAGTTTGTGTACGTTCATTGACCAATATAGGGTTCCGATGGTCCCGGATGAATTGATGATCAGGGGGAGCTACTACAATTTACAAACTTACAAGTGTGTCTCCGCCACCAATGCGGTAAACGTATACATCCAGGTGCGGTAAACGTATACATCCAGTAATCATTATTTGAATTAGTTATCTGTCATAAACCTCATTCCCAAGCTTCGTTTATTTTAGTTTGCGGGGGTCTCTCCTCAGTGTAAGAATAAGGTAGAGTCAAGGTTAGGGCTATGGCTGGGATAATAGTTTGGGTACGGACCAGGGGTAGGGTTAGGGGTTAGGATTGCGGGTATATATGATTATGAAGTATTATGAGACAGGGTTAGGAGGGTTAATGTAAGGATTACGGTTAGGGTAAGGGTTAAGGCTCTAGGGTAAAGTTTATGGTTAAGCCGTAGAGTTAAGGTTAATGTTAGGTTTAGGGTCCGAGTACGTACGGGTTGGGGTTATAACGAACTAATATTACGGATGATTCGGGGAGTTCGAGGAATATCCCTGCTCAAGGGTCTAACACAATACTTTGTTTTGACCTGTGTTTGTGTCCTCTAAAAGTGATAGAAGAACTAACATTAACAACATACATAAATGCTATATACATTCATTGACCTGACATTGCAGAAGAAGCTCGTATCTTTCGGGCAGACTCTAAGAGACAGCCTAGTCCCTCCTTCGAATTACATTTCTCAGGATTTGTTTTTGCAAGGGTTATTAATGAGAAAAATTATAGATTTCTTCTGATACCATAATTGAAATTTTGTTGGGAAAAGGGAATTTGATTGACCAATTAATAGGTTGCATCAGGCCTATGAATCTCATATCTGCCCATTGTTGAGATTTGGTTCACAGTATAGCGCCCTCTATCAGTTCTTCACCCGGAAGTTAAGCGTAAACTGTCAATCATTCGTTGTGATAGAATATTCAGTCACGACTATTCATATACCTCACACGATGTGATCGTCGCGATCCTGCGTCCTTCCCAACTGATCTGAATACAATATTCATAAAATGCAAATAACGCCACGCCTATCCTCTGTCACTGCCAAACGAAGTCATCCACAATTTAAAATTCGTATTTTGTTCAATACGGTAAAAATTAATTTAAAATAACCAATGAATGTTTCGTGTCATATAAGAACTAAATTCTGGTATCATTAAAGCAAATCAGTTCTACTCTAAATCACAATAAGCTTTTTTAACCATTGATGTACTATTTCTGTGCCACAAATCATGTTTTGAGCCGATAAAATCCACCACGTCTTAGGTCGTCTAGTTTGCTACGACCATGATAGTGCGCCCCCTATAAAACCTTCACCCGGGAATTTGCGCATAGTAGACGGGGAACTATGCCTCCGAGATACTTGTCCCATAGTTATATAGTCTCTGGTTGCATGCAAACTATTAAATAAAGCATATTTGTATTCTTCACGATGGAAAACTTTGACCCATAACTTCCAGGCAAAACATTGGTTTAGGTATAGCAGGGTAGCAATAAGACCTCCCCCGGATTGTCATAACATAACGGTATGTTATCGTGTCCGGGAATTCCCGGCTTCTCCGAAGTGAGGGTCACTGTATTCGTAAAAATTATTTCAATATCGGCCGTGGCAACTCTGTAAGGCAAATATTATATCTAATTGATATTTCCATTGGAAGATTCTGTGGAAGATAATGATTCGCATGAACACGTGCAATATTTTTACTGACGTAATGTATACAAATATTTCAATCAGATTTCAACAGATATAAATCCGATTTAAAAACACAATGTTTCCGAGAACAACAGGATAGTAAACACTACAATTGATAATAATTGGCCTGTGTGATCCTATTAATTGCATTATCAAAATGATGTAAACAACTTGATTTATATAGCTACTATTAAAAAGGCTATAAGGGTCGGTCAAAAGGTTCCACCTCATATATGTTAAGCGGCTAATATAGTGAAATGAAGTCGTGAATGATCTTAAATTATCAGCTACAATTTTGCATGCACAACATAACACGACAGAAACAAGTATATGGGATTATCAAAATACACCTTTTAGTTTGTTTAGGTTCAGAAGACTGTTAGTGTTAAAACAGTTTAGAAAACACCCTTGAAAAATACGATCATCATAATAATTAATATTTAATATAATGTGACGCTTTCAATTGTGTATGACACTAAAACAGATAGGGCAATTAATAACAAACCATCCACGACAAAAAGAAGCATGGGACAAACTTTAACATTATATGTTCTGGCATAAAAAGACATTAACCGACACAAATAGGCCTATTGATTACAGATAATTGTTGGAAAACATGGAATTACTTATTAAAAGAAATGAATTCGAAAAAACAACTCGAAAACATTATCATTATCTCAAAAACATGAAATTGTCCAAAACTTCCTTCTGCCATAATGGACCAGCGTTATTTTCACAAGTTAAGTGTAGTAAAGTCCACTAAGGCCAAATTTAATAGTGGGCCTCAGTGGAAAATGTACAATGTTATACGGTACATTCTTATAAACATTTAATACTCAAAAGATATCAGTTGTATTCAATTCAACTTCAGGTACAAAGTAGACTAATTTATAAAGTATCTATCTGATATTTTCAAATATCCTCCATCCATTTGTCTAGGCTACACTGCATTGTACTGTTAAAAAAGTAACCGTAAAATGACAGGTATTTGACGGACAGCTGCCCGTAAACGTCCCCTTCATTTTACATTCTTACGTGGTTACGTCTTGCAATTGAAAGGGATTTCCCGAATCTATACGGCCAACGGAAATCATACGATTACGAAAATGATATTCCCGTAGACATAAAACGGGCAACAACCTGTAAGATTTCGGGAAAGATTCCGGAAAATTTGCTGACTGTCATTTCCCCGTAATTTGCGGAATCCCTTTTTATAGTTTACACTGTACTTTTTTTTAAGTCGCCATTCAACAAAATACATAATTAACGTACTTATATATGACCATGTGGTAAATATTTGTGCATTTTATACCCCTTTATCATGTTTATTAACCGTAGCCCTAAAAGTGTAATTGATTTTACCTTAAACATTGTATGTGAAATGAATTGAAATGAAGCAGTTATTGTAGATGAGATTTAAAAGTGTAACACGTGGAAGCGATGTTATCGGTGGAGACATAGGGCTTTGAATGACCCTGGTGTAATTGTCTTTTTAAATATAACAATGATATTATTGAATTGATAAAAACAGGACTATTATACATGCACGGGTAAATGCCAGGGTAAATATCTTTTTAGTCAAGCATAACTTTTGACGTCTGAAGTATTATACTATTGAATATGTTGTTATGTGGGGTGGATGTTCCGATCACTTTAGTTTTTTTTAGCCCATTAACATATTTTGATTTTAGAAGAAACCCTATATTTTTCTCATTATTTCTGTAAAAAACTAAAAAACATAACAAGCTTTAATATTAGTATTACTATTACTATTAGCGCAAAATTGCGAAATCGTTTTTTTCTTTCATGTGTGGGTACTGGGTAGGGGTGTGCCGCACAGGGTCTCAAAAAAAAGGGGGGGGGGGGCTACAGAACTGAACTGAGTGGATTTTATGACGAAAAATAGGGTCTTGGGAACTGATTTTTCCCCAAAACAGGTAGGTCTTGAGAACTGGCCTATAGTTCAATTTTGATTAGCAAGAACGCACATTTTTGATTTTTTCGGTTTTAGAACGCAACATTTTCGAAAAATTGGGCTTTTGGAACGCAAAATTTCGCGATTTTTGAATTTTCAATAAAATTGGGGTCTTAAGAACTGATGCATGCTCAAAAGGGGGGGGGGGTCATAAGAGCTAGCAGCAGAGGGTGAAAAAGGGTGTCTTCAGCGCGTGGGTGGGGGGTGGGGGGGGGGGGCGGTCGAACCTTGGATGGAATATTTCGATTAAGTTTTCTTGATCTCGGCCTTTTTAGGGTCATTTTTTATCCCCCCCCCCCGATGTCCGAGTACCGTTCGGGAGTACCGTTCGCGCGCAAAGGACCAATTTTCTTTTGATCCCAGTTTCGGGGGACACATCTTTTCATATTTTCCACCACACCTAGGTATTTATAATGAATTATCAATCTACGTATTCCATCAAGTCATCTCAGATCTTCGGATGAACAGCTCAAGGTTTCTTTCTGTATCTCGGACTTTTTCATTATATCATGGCGACCGGGCCTTCTATGCTTGTGCACCTACTTTGGAACTCACTCCCTTCAGATGCGATTTTGCGATTCACTTGATGGCGGGCTTGATGGATATAAAAAGACTCATAAGATTGCTTATAATAATTGACTCATTAACGGGTGTAACTGTGTTTATGATTTATGGTTTGTTTATACTTGTTTTAATGGTTGCGCGTTGCGCCTCGGAATAGATAGATGGCGCATTATAAACGCATTAAAAATTATATTCTGTTACTATTATCATAATTTATGAACACTGTAATGGATCAAAGACATTTGATTGGATCATGGTAGTATCTCGTACTTCAATGATTGGATTTTTTTCTTCTTTTCATTCATTTATTAACTTATTTAACCTATTTAGATATTAATCATGGAAGTATCTCGTACTTCCATGATAGTGTATTTTAATTTTTGTTCATTCATTTATTAACCTATTTAGATATTAATCTTACCATCCCATTTATTTATTAATCTGGTGTTTTTGTTCTATCTAAATTTGCAATATTTAGCAGCACTTAGGGACCGTTCATAAATACTTTGGTGGGCGGGGGCTGGATAATTTTATTTTTGGTATATCAAAACTTTTTTGACCCCCCCCCCCCCTCTCGCCATGCCTTAAACTTTTTTGACCAACCCCCCCCCCCCTCCCCTCCCCTCTCGCCATGCCTTAAACTTTTTTGACCCCTCTGTATTACTTTACTGCCTGCACCTGAAACTTTCTTGCCCCTTGCCCCCCCCCCCCCCCGTTCATTGTTATCAAATTCAGAGATGATATCTTTTATGGGATTTTTTACAGAATTTGACCATGTATCGTATTCTATTTTGATGAACGCATTACATCTAGGAGGGCAGGTTGTACATGTAGAATCTAGAGTGAATCAGACACTTCGATTGCAGGTATCTTTGGTTTAGTGCGCCCGATGGTCTTTAATCCCTGAATAACTTCACATATTTATGCACGGATCTCTGTTCTTGAAACCAATTAGGATGCTCCCTCCAATTACATATCCTGGCTTTAAATACAATATGCGCGCAATTGTTGTTGTTTGCATGCTATTGACACGAATTTGGCCTTCATTCTTTTTTAGCTGGGCTAGTACATAAAAATAGGTCCGTTGACATATATCTGCGCGCATAGCGTGCCAAAATATTAACTATTTTTACGTTGATATATGAACTTTCCATAAATAATGTCCATATAGGTAAAACAGGGGTTTGGGGCCGAAGCCCCCAGAAAATTTTGGAAACTAATAAGTGTTTTACACTTTTTTGACCCCCCCTCTGTTGGGGTTTTCCAAAACTTTTTTGACCCCCCCTTTGCAGAGTATGAAAACTTTTTGGACCCACCCCCATAATTATCCACCCCACCCCACCAAAGTATTTATGAACACTCCCTTACATTTACAAATAAGTTTAAACCGCGAAACTTCTGGAATGCTTATGCAATGTTAGGATGTGAACCTTTAAAACATGATATATAAGCGTTTCTGAAATAGCAAATGTTTTTCCCAATATATATGACGTTATTTTAATTTCGTAGGTAAGAGATGGATCACTTTCAACAAAACTTGACAAAATTGGGTTAGTGTTTCTTTTACAACACTATATATGTACATTTTGATGTGTGAAATGTCAATTTTGTTGCAAGTTAAAAAAATTAAGATATTGTCCATAATATATGATCTAGAAACAATTTCCACTCTGGGTCATACAAATCGTTGACATCCTATTAATTGTTTACATTACACAAATTGCTGTGTCACAAGGGTAGTGGTTGGGTGATGGGTCATACTATACAGCAGCATCACGCGAGTTTTAGTGCCGATGAAAACAGTGAAGGTTGAACCCTGATCTGATTGATAAGACACCCAAAACACGTTGTCAAAAGTAATACGCCGGTAAACATTTCCGCCTATGCTATTACCGCATAGTGCTAGACTAACTGTAACAGTAAAACGACATTTTAGATTGATAAATTAAATGAGTTTGAAAAGTCTATCAATAAGCTTATTTTCGTGTGCTGGATTCCGACGAAGTCGAAGTCATAGTCCCATTGAAACAATGCCGGCTGACTTGGTAGACGTGGACAACAATCGGACGATACCAACGTCTAAATCAGCACCCGACTTGGACAGGCTACAACCAGCTACTGGGCCACTATCTGCAGAAGATCACACGCGCTTTTCCAGGTAAGACTGGTCATGCTGGTGGAACATTTGAAAATTATGATTATCCTGAGACTGAGCCACGCACATGTTAAAAGAAACAGAAGAGTGTATCATCATACTTTAAACTAGTCTATTGTTGGTTCTAAACATATGATTGAAAGGCCTAGGGCACAGCCATAGTGGACATCATGTTCCAACAAAGCTAGTCCCAATTTTGTCAATTTTGTGAGTGGATTCACGCGGATGATTTTTTTACATTTTATACATGAGAGACCTCGCAACGGACTAACGGAGGTCACGATAATCTGGTCTACACCACCATCAGTTTTAATTTCAGTACCTTACATTTATTAACATTGCAAATTGTCCTTTAAAATGATTGAAATACTTATGATGTTTATTCCAACACTGACTGAAAAGTGTAATAGTTTCCTCAAACTTGCTTTGCATTAGGTGGCAGATGTGGGATTCACCCTAGAGAGACAGGGTACCATACCATAACCATATATTTTATAAATGGACATGCATTGCTTAATGAATTTGCCTACCAAGTGCTCCATGAACTTACAAAGCTTAAAAGTTAAAAAATATCATCTGGTTCTTTAAGAAAACTATTATGAACAAAGCGTTACTTATTCACTTATTTTGCAGAGGATGGATTCGCTGGTGTCCGACCTCCCCTGCATTGCTACAAGAGGCAGAAGAAAGGCTATTAAGTTGTAAGTAAATAACTGTGATTAGGTACTGAAAAATAAACCACTCTGTTCTACAGACAAATGGACCTCTCAGGTAGGGTCTGTTGGTCAGTCATGCATTTTATATTGTTTAAATTGTGAACATGTTGGTGCATTTTCAACCATTTTTTAAGTTATCAAAAAGTCTCAGCCTTACCCGCAGGCTGCCCTGGTTCGATCCCCAGCGCATTCTCCACTGATAGGTTAATTAATTCACAAAGACACACCCCGGGAATTAGGGTTAAGGAGGGTCCGTGTATATAACCGGACAATCGTTTTTCGTTATTTCGTTTTCAACACGGTAAGCAAAAAACACAAATAGGATCATTTTCCGTTTGACTGCCACAGTAGAAAAAACAAACAAGAGAATAACTAGAATTTTTAACGTTCGGTTTTATTACTCTATTTTCAACTAAGGAAAACTAAAAAGATCAACCACATTCATTTTTCTTTCTCTAAATAAAGTGTAAAAATCAATCAGAAGAAAAATAAATAAATACAAATATTCGTTTTTCTTATCCGTTTGCATATAAGAAAAACGAAATAAACAAGTGTATTCGTTTTTCATTCTTCAACCAGAATTGTAACCAAAGGGCAATAGAAAAACCTAATTTGATCTTGTTTCAAATATTCGTTTTTAAATTAAAATTGCCATGTATGTTAATGATTCGTTTTACTAACACAAATACAAAAAAAACAGTAGAAAAATGTAAGTTTGAAACATTCGTTTATATAACTTCATTTGCAAACAAGAAAAAACAATATGAGTCGACTACGTTCGTTTTTCGTTTCTTAAACACTTGTATGGTAAGTAAGCAAGAGAAAAAACTAAATTTTAAGCGTTAGTTTTTCTAACTTTATTTTCAAAACAAGAAAAACAAAAAGATTACTGCATGCGTTTTTCTTTTAATTAAATCAAGAACAAAATAACAAACACTATAAAAATTGTTTTGGGACTTTAATACAACCAGTAGTTTTTCTCAACCCATTTTCAATCAAGAAAAACGAAAAGATCATTTAAACTTTGTTTTTCATATTTCATTTTGCATCTAGGTAAATCAGAACAGGATATGTGTGGTCATTTTTCTTTTTTCCGACTCTAATTTTCTCAAAGGTTCATAATGAAAACAATTTATTTGATTAATTTTTTTGTTTGTAACATTCTTATTTATCCCTTCATTTTCAACTTAGAACAACTCAAAATATCAACCTTATTTGTTTTTCTTCTCACCAGCAAAGATGGAAAAATCAGTCAATTTTTTTTTAATATATTCATTTTTCTTAATACGTACAATCGTTTTTCGTTCTACAATAATTTGATATATTCGTTTTTCTTAATACGTACAATCGTTTTTCGTTCTACAATCAGAAATACACAAAATGTGTCTTTACATTTTTTTTACTAACATTAACAAAACTTAAAAACAACAAGCAGTTGTATAGCCCCATTTGCAGCTATTTCCGTTACACAATGCCGAAGAAGAATAAAGTCATCATTTATACATTCGTTTTTCGTTTTTCATTAGTGCAAACTTGTACGTCACATGTAAGTTCACGCCATGAAGGCAGTATAGTACACGATACGGGCACGACTATGCTCGTTTTTCATTTCTGAAAGATTTGGCCTTCCATAACGCAAAATTGGTAACAAGAAACGACCGAGATTGAATTTATCACTTCATACATTCTTAGACGTATTGACAAATTAAAACAATAGGTAAAGTTTTTCCATTCCATTTTGTGTATTTCTGATTGTAGAACGAAAAACGATTGTACGTATTAAGAAAAACGAATATATCAAATTATTGTACAACGGAAAACGATTGTGCATATTAAGATAAACGAATATATCAAATTATTGTAGAACGAAAGACGATTGTACGTATCAAGAAAAATGAATATATCAACAAAAAAAGACTGATTTTTCCACCTTTGCTGGAGAGAAGAAAAACGAATAAGGTTGATATTTTGAATTGTTCTAAGTTGAAAATGAAGGGATAAATACGAATGTTACCAAAAAGAATTAATCAAATAAATTGTTTTCATTATGAACCTTTGAGAAATTAGAGTCGGAAAAAAGAAAAATGACCACACATTTTCTGTTCTGATTTACCTAGATGCAAAATAAAATGTGAAAAACAAAGTTTAAATGACCTTTTTGTTTTTCTTGGTTGAAAATGGGTTGAGAAAAATGCCTGATTGTATTTAAGTCCCAAAACAATTTTTATAGTGTTTGTTATTTTGTTCTTGATCGAATTAAAGAAAAACGAATGCAATTATCTTTTTGATTTTTTTTGTTTTGAAAATAAAGTTAGAAAAACTAACTCTTAAAAGTTTGGTTTTTCTCTTGCTTACTTACATTGTACCATACAAGTGTTTAAGAAACGAAAAACGAACGTAGATGACTCATATTGTTTTTCTTGTTTGCAAATGAAGTTATAAAAACGAATGTTTCAAACTTACATTTTTCTACTGTTTGTTTTTTGTATTTGTGTTAGTAAAAAGAATCATTAACATACATGGCAATTTTAATTTTTCTTGTTTCAAAATGTATTGAGAAAAACGAATGTTTGAAACAAGATCAAATTAGGTTTTTCTTTTGCCCTTTGGTTACAATTCTGGTTGAAGAATGAAAAAACGAATACACTTGTTCATTTCGTTTTTCATATATGAAAACGGATAAGAAAAACGAATATTTGTTTTTATTTATTTTTCTTCTGATTGATTTTTACACTTTATTTAGAGAAAGAAAAACGAATGTGGTTGATCTTTTTAGTTTTCCTTAGTTGAAAATAGAGTAATAAAACCGAACGTTAAAAATTCTAGTTTTTCTCTTGTTTGTTTTTTCTACTGTGACAGTCAAACGGAAAATGATCCTATTTGTGTTTTTTGCTTACCGTGTTGAAAACGAAATAACGAAAAACGATTGTCCGGTTATATACACGGACCAAGGAGCTCAAATGGGGGGAGGGGAGAGAACTTACTTGCATGGAGAAGCCAAAAAAATAAGAAGTTTTAGTGATAAAAATGCAGAAAAGAACAGAAGCAGGTTGAAAAGGATTAAATAAAAAAGGGTTTGAATGTCATTACATACTTCTTTTTTTTTCAACGTCAGTTCTTGTATTCAGAAAACACTCCCAATCTTTTATAGTCCCATGTTTACTGAATTTACAACCACTTTCCAGGGTTTTTTAATGGGTATGTTATCACAAATGAATGAAATTACAATGATTGATTAACTTCCTAACAATTAACAATGATTGATGATAATAATATTGTAATATACACATCAACTCTAAATTAACAACAAGGGGACGATCCTTTTCCTTAGGGTTGGTACATATTTAGGAAGTTGGACCCTAAGGGAAATATATAACCCTAGGTCATCTGGCTGGACATCAAAAACTCTATTCTCAGCGCAGCCAAAAAACATGTTCCTAAGAAACATAAGAGAAAGACCACATCATGGCTGTCACATGAAACCATCAACTTAGCAGATGAAAGACGCCAATTGAAGGAAGCTGGTCTGCAAGGCAGTAACCTATACAGAAGACTTTCAAGTGAGGTTCAATTGAATTCTAGGAGAGATAAAAATAAGCATATCCGACAGCAATGCCAAGAACTTGAGGATCACAGTTTTCACAAAAACAGCAGAGAGCTCTTTAGATGTATAAAAAACATCACCTCAAAAACGACAACTAGATTGGCTATCATCAAGGATGAGCAAGGAAAAGTCTTGACTGAGAGTGACGAAATCAAGGATCGTTGGAAAAACTACTGTGAAAATCTGTATGCGTCCCAAGAAGAGACAAATGGCTCACAGGCGTCTCCCCCGCCTCCACTAGGTGAAGATGAGCCTGATATTCTTCTGTCTGAGGTCCAGGAAGCCATCAAGAAGTTAAAAAGTCAAAAGGCACCTGGTCTAGATGATATTCCAAGTGAGCTCCTGAAGCAAGCTGATGATTCTGTAGCAGTTATTATGCAAAAGCTGTGCAATACTGTGTGGAAGTCAAGAGTATGGCCAGAGGATTGGAAGAGATCAGTTTTCCTTACACTTCCAAAGAAAGGGGATGCTAGCGAGTGTAAAAACCATCGTACTATCGCTCTGATACCACATGCAAGCAAAATCCTACTGCACATCATCAACGAACGTCTCAGACCTCATCTTGAACGTGAACTTCCTGCTGAGCAAGCCGGTTTCCGGAAAGGCCGCGGCACAAGAGATCAGATAGCCAATGTACGTCACATAATGGAAAAATGTTTTGAATTCCAGAGGGAGCTCTTCATGTGCTTCATAGACTACGCTAAGGCCTTTGATTGTGTGAGATATTCCGCATTGTGGACAGCACTGCAAGAAATGGGAATCCCTTACCACCTCGTCCACCTAATTCGCAATCTGTATGATGGTCAAGCTGCCTGTGTGCGCACTGAGAAAGGAAATAGTGATTGGTTTGCTCTAGGTCAGGGAGTCCGTCAAGGGTGCATACTTTCACCAGCACTCTTCAACCTTTATGCAGAGTCTATAATGAGACGTGCATTGGATGATTGGCCAGGGGGGCTGTCAGTAGGTGGATACCAAATACACAATCTACGTTATGCCGATGACACCACCCTGTTTGCAACAAATATGGAAGAGATGGAGGAACTCCTGAAGAAAGTCAAGGTGGAGAGTGAGCAGCTTGGCCTACGTCTAAATGTCAGCAAGACCAAGATCATGTCCATAGGCACAGATGGTGTTGGAGAGCCTCTCATAATTGATGGTAATGAGGTGGAATCGGTCTCAAAATTCAACTTCCTTGGATCCCTGATCACCAAAGAGGGTGGTTGCAGCCAAGAGATTAGACACCGTTTAGCAATGGCCAGATCAGCAATGATCAACCTAAGCAAGATCTGGGCTGACAGAGGAATAACCAGAGCAACAAAAACCAGGCTAGTCCAAGCCCTTGTATTTCCAATTGCCATGTATGCATGTGAGACGTGGACCCTAACCAAAGCTGACAAAAACAGAATAGCTGCTTTCGAGATGTGGTGTTGGAGGCGTATGCTTCGTATCGTATGGACAATGAGAAGGACCAATGCCAGTGTTATTGAAGAAATAGGGGTGTCTAAACGACTTCTTCATGCTATCAACTCCCAAATGCTGAGCTACTTCGGCCATATCTCACGTCGCAAGGGTAACAACCTAGAGAAGATGATCATGCAAGGCATGATTGAAGGGAAGAGACAGGCAGACCTCGTTCCCGGTGGATTGACCAAATAAAATTGATTACTGGACACCCTCTCCGTGATTGTTACTCCTTTGCTGAAAATCGTTATTTGTGGCGTAGTATCTGTAAGGTCACGAGCTGTCAGTCATGACAGGACCGAACCAACCAACCATGAGGCTTACCTCGTCCGGTTAGAGTTATAGTTTAAATACACCAAGCAGGTTCATATGAATTCTTCTAAATTGGTCCATATTAAAATAAATGAATTTCCATCTTATTTTTTGACTGAATTACAGGTGTGAAAACTCCGTACGAAGGACGATACGTGGACATAAACGGTGAAGATAGTTTATGGACTGTCTCCTTAAATCCAAGCAACTCAAACAAAACACCTATTGTACTTATCCATGGATTTGGAAGTGGCGTTGGACTCTGGTGTCAAAACCTGGACGCTCTCAGTGCAGAGCGCCCTCTACATGCCTTTGATATGCTCGGCTTTGGCCGAAGTTCAAGACCAAAATTCCCTTATGATGCCGAACAAGCTGAACAGGAATTTGTGAACACTATCGAATCGTGGCGTGATCGCATGGGCATTGAAAAAATGGTACTGGTTGGACACAGCTTAGGCGGCTTTCTGACGTATGCCTATAGCCTGAGATATCCAGAGAGGGTAAAACATGTGGTGCTGGCGGATCCGTGGGGTTTCCCCAGGAAGCCAGATGAAACTGAACCAGAGAATCAATTGCCGCTTTGGGCAAGAGCTATACGTACTATCATCTCACCTTTCAACCCTCTATCAAGTATCAGGGCGGCTGGACCATTGGGTAATTATCACAAATAATTTTGCATTGTCTATGCTCAAAAATCAGATAATGTCAGCACATATCTGAAGCATCCAGCTTCTGCCCAATAGATTTCAGATAATGTCAGCACATATCTGAAGCATCCAGCTTGTACCCAATATATTTCCATGCCTTTAATTACATATGAGATTTGTATCAGTTTTTAGAGGTAAAGTAGTTAGTACTAAATAAATTCCACTTTCCAGAGAGACGGCTGTCAGTGCTAATAGTACCATAGTCATTACTCATTACTCGATTGATCGATCAATCAATCAATCAATCAATCAATCTGTGCTAAAACATTGCATTCAGAATTCAGAATTTAAATGTACTTACAATTTGGGTGCAACCTCTAGAGCTTTCATAAAATGAAAGTTAAAGATAAAAAAATCTGTCTGAAATATATTGATTTGAAGAAACAGTGTCTTTAATATTATATTGTTGACCAGTGGAAAACTCATGAGAAACTTGCTAATCAATCCCAAGTCCTTGAAAGACCTTTAGTTATAATTGTGATTGATGTGCAGTTTCCATGGTCAATTGGCATTATTATCTCATTATTTTGTTTTGTTCCCATTCTAGGTCCAAATCTTGTAAGAAAGTTCAGATCAGACATGAAGAAGAGATTTGAGTCAGTTGTGGATGATGACGGTGTGTGCGATTATATCTACCACTTGAATGCACAAACTCCAAGGTATACATACAATACAAGTACTGTAAAAGCCAATATTTTCGCGTAAAGATATTTTCGCGCATTTTGGTATCATAGTCATTTCGCGAATTGTTTTTTTCGCGGGCGACTTTCAGGATGCATTGCATGAATGTTGAAAACAATATTTTCGCGTGTTGTAATTTTCGCGGAAAAAAAATTTGCGCGAAAAGCGCGAAAATAAAACCACCGCGAATATTTCAGCTTTTACAGTACTTTACACTTTCCACACACGGCAGCTGCTGCAGACGACAGTTACAACATTTCACAGTGTTTCAAAAATGTCAAAAGTATTAAATATTTCATCACCATATTTGGAATAACCATGGGAAATGCATTAAAGGCATATTATGTGATCTTTTCCAGAGAGCGCCCTCTATTCATGATTTTTTTTAGAAAGTAGATTTTCTTGCAGATTTACATTTCCGATCATAAATTATACATACATTCCAAGTTACAGAGCGATACGATTCCTAATTACCTCAAAATCATGGTTTGAGAGTGAATTTAGAGTGAAAAATATAAACTGTCGGGATTCCGACAGTTTATTTTCACTCTAAAATCATGATTTTGAAGTAATTAAGAATCGTATCGCCCTGTAACTTGGAATGTATGCATGATTTATGATCAGAAATGTAAATCTGCAAGAAAATCTGCTTTCTATTTTTTTTTCGATGTTGAGGGCGTTCCCTGGAAAGATCACATAATATACCTTTAAAAGAGGTACACACATGCCTAGTATTGGTTCAGTAAATCAAGAGATAAGACTTATTTGGTACATAGAGATGTGCCGCCAGCAAAATGAAAATTGACTCAAACATGTATCAATTTTCAGGGGAAAATAGACACATACAGGACTGGACACATATATGTTTACCGGAAACCCATAATTCTTCTATATATTCTTCAGATTTTGCTAACATTGGTGAAAAACAGCAACATTTAGGATTTTAGACCCATAAATTTACCAAAAATGGCTATGAAAAGGGGTCATCACTTTACCAGAGGGTGAAAAATGCGACCCTTTTTGGCCACATATCCCTGTAACCTCATATCCACTAAGTACCGCCCCCCTCCCGGATTGCTGCTTACTATGCCACCTAGTGTAGTTTCAACCCTCCATGTTGGTACAATTAAGTTCTGAGGATTTTGATTTTGATTTTTTTTTTCAGCGGAGAAATCGCTTTCAAAGCAATGTCGACATCCTTTGCCTGGGCCGTAAATCCAATGATCATGCGAGCTACAGCTCTGCCTTCGCATATACCTGTCACCATGCTGTATGGTGCCAAATCATGGATGGATATTGACATGGGCGCAGAGATGAAGTTCAGGAGACGAGGGTCAGAGGTCAATGTACATGTGAGTATTGCCAAGATGTTGTGATACCTGTATATTGTTTGATTGAAGATGTGTGTGTGGGGTGGGGGGGGGGGGGGGGGGGGGGAGGGCAGCATTCAAAGGATAGTTGTTATTGCACAACAGTAACAGTTTATATGAATGGTTCAAAAGAAGTCTCCCCCTTTAGTTAGATCACATTTGTTTACATAACTCCGCACACAATTAGCCGTTTTGAGAGATTGAAACACTTTATGGAAAGGGAACCGCTTGGTTATACCCATAGAAAGTGTTCCCCCTTTTTAATTTCACATTTACTTTTCCCAAAATAGTCACATTTTTGCAAATGGTGTTTTCAGAAAAAGTGGTACTTTTCAAGATCCCATAAAAGTTTGTTTGCGAAATTCGACACAAAATTGAACGTTTTGAGATATTGGAACACTTATGAAAAGGGAAAACGCTCGGCTACCTACACAAACTTTCCCACTTTTCAATATCATGTTTACTTTTCCAAAAACAATCACATTTTACCACAATTCAGGGAAGTTAAATGACTATTCATGCATGAAACAATAATTTTATTTGTCATTTCTTTTACAGACTATTAGGGGCGCAGGTCATCACATCTATGCAGACCAAGCCAATGAATTCAACTATCGTATCAACAGTTTATGTGAGGATTTAGATTAATAGATAGATATATACCTGGGTCTGAAATGTCAGCCCTGTGACGAAAGAGCTGTAATATATTTTTATCATGGGTACCTACATACTGTTGTAAGAATAAGACTTCTTTTAATACCATTGTATAGTGGATTTTTTATTTATGTAATTTTTCATGTCACCATCCTTCATGATAGCATAAAATATATCCCCTTCCTGAAAAAAATAAGGAGAGCATATGAAGCTTAAGCAGTTAAAAAACCCTGTTCTACGGTTCTGGTTGACTCATTTGTTTTCTTCAAATTTTCAATTTGTTTCCTCCCCAAATCTTTTGAAAATGTGATATTTTTTGACAATTTCTAAAATTGTTGAAAATTCACCAAAGTTTTATTAAACAATTGTTTGAAAAATAACTCTATCAAATCAAAAACAAGGTTGATTTCATCATTATGTCAACGGTTATGATAGATATCATGTTTGAGTGGTTTGAATAGCGTGTAATTAGGCCAGTTCATTTAAGCTTCAAACATACATGATCGTTTATTTTCCATGAATGAGTTATCAAAAGCATGTATATAATATTTGTTTATCGCACAGCAAAATCAATAGAACGGTGTGAGTTTCAATCATATAATTGCAGTTGTGGTTCCTCTGGTACATTGTATGTAATGAAATAGTTCTTCATTTGTAACCGTTAGGTTTGAGTTTATGAATCTACTGTGAAGCTCCAATTTTTGCACCACATCATTGCCATGCTCAGGTGTAAGCTTATTAGGTCTGTGTGCCTTTTTAAAGTGTCTACTAGTCGTGCTGCATTGTCATTTCTATGTTTATAATTGGTCACTATGCACTTTCTCATCAGGACTTGTATTCCATTGGTTGAAAAAATATGCAGCACTCGTATCAAAATAGGTTCTTAGAAATAGTACAGAAAATAATATGTATGTAAGACATTTTGAATGACTGCAATCTTACCTGAACAAGCACTGCTAGGTAGGACTCTACTACATCTTTTCATATTATATGAGTGTGTATAATGATTCCATGAACTGAGAAGTACAAGGTTCTAACTTACATTTTTGTCATTTCGAGCAAGGCTCAAGAAAACAGGGTTTTTTAACAGGGAGCTACTTTATGTCACAAGTAGCGCCTGGACCATGGGATTTATTGAGAACCGGGAGCTAACTTTTATTAAATCTAGTGTGGCAGCATTGTCAACTCGAAATTTGATGTCTTGGGCAAGTTCTGTGATCGTCAACGGGGTGGTTTGGACAAAATATCAGTGCTCTGTTGTTTATTTTTCAGCATTACCAGGCACTATGGCAGAAGGACCGAGGGGCAAAAATTGCCCAGCGCCCGCTTATCTTGAGCCTTAATTTTGAGATGTCCCTATAAGTTGCTTCTAATAAACATAAACACCTCGCCAAGTTGTATATCATTTTAAAGCTTACAAAATGATGATGATTTACAAAATATAAATCTCAAAAAACACTGAAATGTCAGTTAGAACCTTGTAACTCTCAGCTCACAAATTATGATCTGTAAACCAGGCTGTTAACTATCAGCTCAAATTGATCTTTTTATACTAAAGCATCTAAGACTTCATTTAAGATTCTGTAGTCTGTAATGTAATCAGGGTTGCACAAAGTTGTTTCTTCCCCAGGAGCAATGTTTTGAGCTTAACATTTCCCCACCTATACTTACAGGTTTGATAAAAATCAGATTACAATATCATATGTTAGCTATAGTGTTGTTTAGATGTACCAATGTACCAGTGCAATAGTAATATTTTTACATTTGAGAAGAATTTTTGTTAGGGAGACATGATTTTGTTGTTGTTGTGGCATTGGGTAAGCTTTAGAATACCCTACCATTTGTAGACCTCACTGTGTAAGTGTATGGGTCGTTCTTTAAAAGCCCCCATTGAAAACATGCAGTGGTAGGGTATAGTAAATAAAGGAACTCCGCCTTTTTACGCTAAAATTGTCGAATGCTTTCTAATTTTAACTAAATAGAATTTTTTTGGGGGGTGGGGGCACAAAAATATCTTTTGGGGAAATGCAGCCCCCCCCCCCCTTGCCCCTGTAGCGTCGCCACTGGGGAAAAGCAATAAAACAATAAACACGTTGGTATACCTGCAACCACAGCTCATAACCCAAAGTTGCATTTTTTTCTCTTCATCTTTTTTCACCCTTTTCCCCAATATTTTTTCTTTTTCCACTTGGCATTATTTCCCGGATTCTGCTCATTATTTCCCGGGAGCCTAAAGAGCTAGCTCCCTGCTCCCACACTTTGTGCAACCCTGAATGTAATTGATAAAGACCTATTGTCAGGAATTTAAATAATGTATTTATATATTGGTACAAGTGATCTATTTTCTTATGAATGATATAAGAATACTCCTATATGATCAGAGCAATATACAGAGATCAACATTTTACTTAAGTGGTTCCCATCGAATTAATATAGGTAAAGAGGTGTGCTTTTCATTTACAGGACCATTTTGTATAGCAATTATTTACTTTTAATAATGATTTTATTTATTATAGTCTATTTGTCTCCTAGGAGACAGTAACATCCCTGCATCATTCAGTGACTGCAGTACATAAATCCATGTGCCTACTCGAGGTGCTGGCATATTCATACGCATAGAAAGATAAATGATACATACGCGTGTGTAAACGTTGCGTCTATAAAGTTATATCACCGTCCTAGAGCTGAGTCGTCTAGGGTCCAGAAAAGGTGAAATACACTATAGTTTTGTTAGATAATGAGAGAATAGAATTACAGATTTTCAAAGCATTCCTGAACAACATAAAAATGTGCCAGTTCTTTCTATATGTGTACTGTTGCGGCAAAAGGGTGCAGTTGTTGGTAAAAGGCATTTTGAGATATTGATAGAATTAGGCGTGAAAAACGAAAGAAAATAAAAACAATGTTATAGAAATCTTTCTTAAAAAAAATCAAAAAAGGACTATCCCATCTTAACCACAAATGTGCTATTTTGAAGCATTCAAAAAGCTATTTTTGTTGGTATTATCTTTAAGAGTCAAATGCACCATTTAGCTGCAGCTGTACACATATGCTCTAATTGTTGCTATTTCTATTTATTTCCGGTTGTATTGTCTTGAGAGATACAGTTAGACACAAATCAATTTTAATATATTTGAGAATCTCATAAATCTTCTATTTTTTCTATTGTTATTCCTTAACCCGGTTGTTGTTTTGTTAATTAAATTATCAGGGGAGAAATACGGGTCAAATTTGAGGGGAAAATCAGTCTCCGTAAGCGCCGGAGATCGAAACCGGGCCGTGTACGACGCGTGCAAGTCTGAGGCTCTACTGACTGAGCTATACGGGTCAGGTTCAACAAACTTGTTAGTTTTTTTCACAAGTTGAACGCCTGGCGGAGAGTGGTATGAGATGGACAGGGCAATCGATTGGTACAAGATTGTAGCAGTTCCAGGTTTTGTTGTGTATTAGAGGGTTAGAGTTAACGGAACATGAAAAAAGGTGTGTTTTTAACCCTAACTCCCCGGGCATGGTTTTGTGAATTAAACTATACGGGAGAAAAACGGGTCAAATTTGAGGGGAAAATCAGTCGCTGGGGATCGAACCCTGGCAGCGTCCATGCAAGTCTGAGGCTCTACCGACTGAGCTATACGGGCGAGGTTAAAAAAACTTAAGTTTTTTTAACAAGTTGAATGCCTGGCGGAGCGTGGTACGAGATTGACTGGGCGATCACAGCAGTGTCAGGTTTTGTAGTGTGTAGGAGGGTTAGGTTAAGGGTGTAGATAATGCAGGTTAACCAGTATGCAATCCGTGGTGCAATCCCATATGCAAAAACCCTGATCCAGGAGAGTACCAAATACAGTCTGAGTCGTAAAAAACATATATTGATATCAACATCTGTTTCTGGCATAGAAAAGATATTTCCTTAAAATAATGTTGTATTTGATAACAAAGAATGGTACACGCTTTCCATGGAATTTTAGTTAGTGTAATTTGGATGAAGGGAACGAAAGTTAGACTTTTAAAGATTTTTCTGAATTTCGAGTTTGGCCACTTTGTGAGAATGGTCCCTATGTATTGTAACTAAGCAAAGAAAATACACACATACAATAGAAAACTAACTAAGGTCTTACACTGGCTATCTCAAACCTTGCCTTTTCCTTTTCACATGTTGGGAGCAATGTAATGATTTGGTTCACCCTCTAAAATAATATTTTGCGAACACAGACAAGCTTTTTCAAACCATCAACTAACCCCAAAACAATTGGATTTTTGTTGAATGTGTGTGTAAAAACACTAAAGGTCTTAAAAGTGATCAATTCACACTATACCTTATGTCTTATTTAGCTTTAGCCTCCTTTTAAAACATCATCACAGAATTCAATGTATTGAGCCTAGAACAATTTTAGGTGACCCTAAACACAATTTGGTGTAAATTTTAAACAACCTCATTTTTTAAACACCGGGTGCAAAGGTGTAACAGGCATCATGCGTCCATTGACCAAATAGCTGGGGAGCACACATGGTTTTTTGGTCCTGTTGACAAGGATGTCCACCTAAGTTGTATTCTACAAACTTCATGGACTATTTTGGTATATAACTCCCTGTGCTAGCAGACCAGGACCGAAAAAAACCCACCCAAATGGATCCATGCTCCCCAGCTAAGAAGAATTGCACACGATTCTCTGGATCCTTGCCAAGTAACTTGATAGGAAAATATCAAGAAGTGTGTTAGAATTGGTTTCAAAAATATCTTTTTACATATTTTCTGGTTCTGTCTGTGTATACTCACCTACTGTCATTAAGATTTAGTCTTTAGAAAACTTTTTATCAGTTTCAAGAATTTTTTTATAAGAAAATGTTTACACATCTGTCTTGTTTATTAATGCACTGCAATGTTCACATATAAGTGTCCTTTTTACACAAATATATATGACAAAATGAATTGTTTATAAATATTTTCACAAATAGTTTTAGTAGGTTCGAAGATAAAAAGTTTATGTAGTACCATTTTGTCAATTATTTTAAGAAACATGTTTTCAGCATTACGTAATAAGAAAGTTGTATTTTAAATTGAAGGGACTTTTAAAACAGAGGGAACATTTTATCACATATTATCTGTATTTTGAAAAATAAATATGCAGAAAAGTTCTATCATATTTTTTTTGACATTTTGAGAATAATGGTCAAGTTGTAATATTTTATAACTCAAGAGAACATTTAAAACAGAAGGAAATTGCGTTTGCAGTTTCCTAATGGAGCAGAAACACTATGTAATAATAATATAAACCTTATAAGGTGTTTTACAATTTGAATACGTTATGAGTCATATTTTAAAGCAATGATGGTTACATTGAATGGGTTATTCCAGTTGAAATCCATACACCCCCCCATGGAAGACACTACCTTAGTCTTCCCCACAGAGAGTGAATTCTAAATGGGGTTACCTGCCTGGGCGACTCCATTTGAAATCTACACTCTGTGTGTGGAAGATTAACACTTTCCACGCGGCTATTATTTCTACCATACACAAAACAGATTTTTCAGAAAAGTTTCACCATTTTCAAAATCTATCTCAATGATTACTGACCCAATACTTAGCATGTTTGTACTTATTTCAATGCATTTCTCACGGTGATTACAAATATGGTAATGAAGTTCAATAATGTTGATATTTTTAAAACATTTTGTGACATTTTGGAATGTCGTCTGCAGCTGCCTGCCACGTGGAGAGTGTTAAGGGGGCTGTGGACTCTCAGGTACAGCCTCCGTAAAACTGCCGTAACTTCTTCAATATTCATTTAATCTTTATAAACGTATACAGTTTTTTGCACGAAAGGGTTCAATTAATCCAACCATGATAATGAAATTGACCATTTTGGAAAAAAATTATAAAAAACACGTTTTTTGACCCATTTTAGGTTCTGCAGAGATAACTCAAAATATATTTTGTCAAATTTTGTCATACTAATTTTATGTTAATCCTGATAACATTCCCTAGGAGCGTTTTTTTAAATTTTAATATCTTATTTATTTTTTGAGTTAGAGTCCAAAAAGTGCCAAAAAATGTCTCTAACTCAAAAAATAAATAAGATATTAAAAAATAAAAAACGCTCCTAGGGAATGTTATCAGGATTAACATAAAACTAGTATGACAAAATTTGACAAAATATATTTTGATTTATCTCTGCAGAACCTAAAATGGGTCAAAAAACGTGTTTTTTATAATTTTTTCCAAAATGGTCAATTTCATTATCATGGTTGGATTAATTGAACCCTTTCATGCAAAAAACTGTATACGTTTATAAAGATTAAATGAATATTGAAGAAGTTACGGCAGTTTTACGGAGGCTGTACCTGAGAGTCCACAGCCCCCTTAAGGTCATTTCTTCCATTATGGGGTGTATGGATTTCACCTGGAATAGCCCATAATGAAATGTTCAGTTTTCATTTTCCAGATAATTACTGTGAATTTTGAGAGAAACCAGGAGAGGTTTTTATGTAAACCAACCAAACCAAAGATGTTAACATATTTTATCACTACATATTTATAAAGTTATTATATTTATATCATTGTATAAAATGAGGTTACTCCTATATTTCTATTTAAGGCATAAAAACATATTTGTTTTGTATAACAGGCTGGTAAATATGAATTTGTAAGTCTTTTTCTAGACTAGCTCCCATCCGTATACCTTCTTTTTACATTTAAAACTGGATAGATAAACAGAGTGTAAGGCACATCAAATTAGTGAAAAGTCATCATTCATTTGTTAAGGTTATGTTATGGCATTATGCCATTCGAACAATATGTTGTATGAACACCAGAGATATTTGACAATAGTTATCTGAGATTACCAACAATTTGATAATTAAGATAATACACATTCCATTGTTATATATGTTTAACGTTTTCAAGTACTGCATGTTGTAAGCACTGAGACAATCATCCTGTTAGCATGGTTTATAGCATTTGTGGTCCAGTGGAACAGCACAGGACTCATGACTGCGAGTTCTAGCCCCAGTGGTCAACATGTTTGTATCCTTAGACAAGACTTTTAAGTCTCAATGGCCTCGTTGACCCAAACAAAATTGGGTAGCTGTTAAAAAGGGTGATATTACAATCTAGGTGCTGATACGGTTGTGTACCTAGCCAATTACCACCTAGATGAAGCAAGATGATTTATTATTTATGCTTTCTTTATTGAGGGTAATATGCTTCAGTGACTTGCACTGCTTTCCAAGCAGGCCCTCATTTCGATACATGCATACATACTGGTAAAGAAGCAATCTTCTTGCAGAGTGCTCAATGCGATGCAGAGCGAAATATAAGTTAAACCATTTGGAACGGTAGCTGCTACTCCGAGCTTCACGCTTGTGCGATCATCAGAAAACTCTGATTGTCTGATGATCGCACAAGTGATTGTGATGATTTCCTTATTGGCAATTGCGCCTTGAGCGTCCTGATGTGTGTGTGATAAATGTACAGTATTGTGAGATAGGTTTTTACGACAGGTATTCATAATATAAGTTAAAAGTTTAACGGGTTCGCCGTCGGACAAGTTTTAATCTGTCAAGCTTTCGTCAGGATTAGCTCTGACTTCTTCAGGACCAAATTATTATAATATTAAACAAAACATAGAGATTGCCACTTCTCTTGTTATCATCATTTGGGCTGCCCCTTGCCCGATGATTTGAGAGTAGGTGCCCCTTCCTACTTGTGAAAGAATTGGTGGCTCTGAAAAGAGCCGTTCAGATGGATTGCCGCTTCCACTGAACACGTAGGTGGCCACTGGCGTACTATATATAAATTTGGTTCTAATAGAACCTCCAAAGGACTGCCCCTTGACCAATGGAAATAACGTAGAGACTGCCCCTTGTCTACTACAGACTACAAAAGTCTAATGCACAGTAGTGCGGTCACTGATCTGTAAAGATCGTTTGTCAAACGATCTTTACAGACCTACTCTCAAATCATCGGGCAAGGGGCAGCCCAAATGATGATAACAAGAGAAGTGGCAATCTCTATGTTTTGTTTAATATTATAATAATTTGGTCCTGAAGAAGTCAGAGCTAATCCTGACGAAAGCTTGACAGATTAAAACTTGTCCGACGGCGAACCCATTAAACTTTTAACTTATATAATGTACAGTATTATTATTATTTTAGTAGTATTTTTATCGTTATCATGGTTATAAGACAAATCACATGTTAGGTTATATGTGATTGACCCAATATGCGTAAATGAGACACAATTAGGGACATATAAATATTGTATTATTTATCACGATAATATGTATGAGTTAGGGACATGTTGGTACCAAAGTCAATGTTATATCACATTTTGAACCAGAGTTACGGATTATTGAAAATCACTTTGTCTCAAAACGTCAAATACAACTTGTCAAGCTATGGACATTTAAAGGTTTTTGATTTTGTTAACAAATCAAAGGAGTAATGAAAATTAAATACCTCAAACTCAAATTATAGTTTAACTCTTTTTTTCATGAATTTAAATCTTTGGTCAGAAGATCAGAAATATGACTTTTTATGAATTTGACGTATTATGACCTTGTTATTCCCTAAGGCCTAAAAAAAGAAGAAGAAGTTTGATTGGCCTAACCCGACCGACCCTAAATACATCGCCGACCCAAAATATTTTTTATTATTTTGAGGGAGGAATTTTTTTATTTATTTTTTTAAATGTAAACAAAAAAATGCTAAAAAAAATATATATATATAAAAATTGAACAAAGTATTAAAGTTTCTGACTGTTTGCTTTCATTTTCGGCTATTTTAAGTCCTCAAAGCAGGTGATTAAAAAAAAATAATCAAAAAATCAAAATCAAAATCCCGACCGACCTACGCTATTTGTTTTTGTCATGTTAGGCCAATCAAACCATTTATTTTAGGTCTAATCACTTATTCCAGATATTGAATTTCTTAACATGTTTACCACCCTCTTTTCTTCCCAGTCCTATTTTTACACAAGTGTTTTTCTATTTCACTCCATTTCTAAGCTCGGACTAACATGTTAGGGAAGACATCAAAACTCGACCGCCCGTTACGGTCGGTTCCGCCCGGTTCTTTCAGGTCAAATGTTTTACTGGTATATGAATATTCACGCATGCAACACTGAACAACCGCCGGTTGACTTAATGGCTGTAACCGGACCAATTTACACTATCAGTGGTCATACATAGCTCTCTCTATAATCGTTCTATAAAAAAACCATTCATAGACTTTCGGTATTGATTTTAAAAAGTTAATTGATAGCTGTATTGTACTGGTTGACAACTGAGACTTGAGAACCCATTACTTCAAGACTTTATTGCTCACGCGTGTGACGAGGCACTATCAACCGGTCGTGTTCACCAGAGTGTAACTATTTGACATCATTATGTGTGTATATTATAACAGACGACACGTTTTGTGAGAACCGGGCGGAACCGGCGGTCAACGGGCGGTCGAGTTTTGACGTGATCCCTTACTCCCTTGGTCTAAGGAGGTTCAGGTTTTCATTTCCCTTGAATTCATCTCAGTTTTAAGTATTATGTCATTAGAGTTATATTAACAATGAAACAAAAATTTATATTCCCAAAAAGGTTGGTCATAATGTGCTAATGATACAAATTGATAAAAACAACTATATTTTTAGACACCTATATAACTATTACACAGTATACTAGATGTTTTAGTATGTTATTTTACTAGATAATTAAAAAGCTATGATGTCTTTATTAAATAAATTGGTGATTGGTTATCAACTATTTTGATGATGTGATGATCAATTATTTTGGATGGATGTCGATTTTGTTGATGCGTTTAGATCCCAGGTTGTGTTGAAAACTTATTTTAGGTGTGGGAGAACTTGTGTTCAAAATTGTTCAAAGGGCATAGGCGTGCGTAACCAGGGGTGGGCAAGTCTCTTAACATGCCCACACATCTGGGGGAAATGTTTGCAAAAAGAGGATAGAGAAGAGGGAAAAAGAAGATGAGTGGAAATGAAGAAAAAGGAAGAAACAGGACAAAGAATTCCCCCACATTCTAAAACTTTTCAAAGGCTAGAAAATTGCCCCCAAATTTCAAAACTGTTCAAAAAAGACTCGGCAAATGTTCAGTCAAAAAATTAGTCAAAGACTATAGAGAAGAAATAGAGAAATATAAAAAACTAGAAAATTCCCAATTCTTTTCAAAACCAGAACATTTTCCCCAAAATTTCAAAACTTTTCAATGACTAGAAAATGTCTACAAAAATGTCAAACCTTTTAAAATAAACAACACCAAAAGTAAGTCCCCCCTAAACAATTCGTCATAACATCGAAAGATAAAACATTTTACCAATAAAACTTAGTTAGAAATAATCCTATGACTGTTTCCTAAGCGATGTTTGAAAATGAAAGATTTCCATTAAAGGCATATTATGTGATCTTTTCCAGAGGGCGCCCTCTATTCATGATTTTTTTTAGAAAGTAGATTTTCTTGCAGATTTACATTTCCGATCATAAATCATACATACATTCCATGTTACGGAGCGATACGATTCCTAATTACCTCAAAATCATGGTTTTAGAGTGAATTTAGAGTGAAAAATATAAAGTGTCAGGATTCGGACAGTTTATTTTCACTCTAAAACCATGATTTTAAAGTAATTAAGAATCGTATCGCCCTGTAACTTGGAATGTATGCATGATTTATGATCAGAAATGTAAATCTGCAAGAAAATCTGCTTTCTATTTTTTTTTCGATGTTGAGGGCGTTCCCTGGAAAGATCACATAATATACCTTTAATTCATGGCTGAATGAGCTCAAATGGAAGACAAAAACTGCCCTTCTCAAAAGTCACAAAAGTTTATGAATTGCTTCTCACTAATGGAAAAGTACCCGTGGCTGAGCAAAATTTACTGTAATGTGTAATCAATTCACGATCATTCAGCCATGTAAATCCCATTCTTGGCTCAGATATTAGCATAGTGAGTTGTGACTTTTGAGAAGGGCAGTTTTTGTCTTATTTTTGAGCTTATTCAGCCAATAAGTCATGGACATCTTTCATTTTCAAACACCACTTAGGAAACAGTCATAGGATTATTTCTAACTAAGTTTTATTGGTAAAATGTTTTATCTTACGATGTTATGACGAATTGTTTAGGGGGGACTTACTTTTGGTGTTGTGTTTACTAGAAAATGTCCCCTGACACTCCAAAACTTTTCAAAACTAGAAAATGACCCTCAACATTTCAAAACTTGTCAATGACTAGAAAATCCACACAAATTATACAGCGTGTCCCAAAAAGCTGGATTCAAAAGTTTGCGAGCTTATAACGAAATAAGTAGGAAACATGGATAGTTTGTATTTAAAAATATTAAACAAAATATACCTGACCTAAATTGGGTAAATTCGGAGACCAATCCAATGTAAACCTTTTGAAATACAAAGATTTGAATAGAGTATGGTCAGAACCCATTTGTCCCGATTTAAGGAATAAACCATCCCTGCGTTGTATGAAACTGTGCGCTATGTGTGCAGTAATCCCGGCATGGGGTTTATTCTCCAAAATAGCTGAACAATAACTCGGGACTATAACAAAGAATATTTTGTTTTAATGTTTATGTAAATAATGAACTTGTATTATTGCAATATGACCAAGATAATTTTGTTTATTGCCCAAGTCTTTGTAAATAATGAATGCAAAGGAAAAACTTTGTTAAAGTCACAACAATGCGCATTGCAACACATCAGAGTGTTCCTTGAAAAGTGGGACAAATGGGTTTTGACCACGCTCTATTAAAATCTTTGTATTTCAAAAAGTTTATATTGGATTTTTCACAGAGTTTAACAAATTAAGGTCAGGTATATTTTGTTTCATATCCCAAAATATGAATGTTTCCTACTCTTTTAGTTATAAGCTCGCAAACTTTTGAACCCAGTTTTTTGGGACACGCTGTACAAACATTGTCAAAGACTAGAACATTTACCCAAAAACTCCCAAAACTTTTTAAACACTGCAAAAGTCCTCCCTAAATTCCAAAACCTTTAAAAGACTAGAAAAATGTTCACAAATTCCTAAACTTCAAAAAACTAGAAAATGTCAAAACTTTTCCTTTACCAGAAAATATCCACACAAAAATTCCAAACCTTTTTATATATAAACTATGTTTTTTGATTGAAAAACATAGTTTATCTCGATAAACTCAGTTTATCAGTCAACAGTGTTTATCGGCAATAAACACTGTTTATCGAATTAATACACATTGAGCTTGCCATAGGCGGATATGGCAAGCCCATGTCCAGTATCTTGAAAACCAAGTTTTTCGCTGAAAAACCAAATTTATCAATTGAAAATCCAAGTTTTTCAAGTGAAAATCCTCAAAAAACTTGGTTTATCAATTGAAAAAACAAGTTTTTCGACGGCTAGGCGAATATCTTGGTTTTTCGATTGAAAAACCAAGTTTATCAAATTGATACGTCAATAATTCGAAAAACCAAGTTTTTCAAAATGATAAACCAAGTTTTTCTAATTATTTTACGTTCTGCGTTGAAAAACCAAGTTTATCGAATTATTGGACATTACACTTTGATAAACCTGGTTTTTCGATCGAAAAACCAAGATTTTCTCCAGTCAAGTTTTTCAAATGATAAACCAAGTTTTTTCACCTTGGTGTTGAAAAACTTTTTTTTAATTGATAAACCAAGTTTGGTTGAAAAACCAAGTTTTTCGATCGAAAAACCAAGTTTTTAAAATGATAAACGAAAAACCAAGTTTTTAAGTTTTCCCCCTAGGCGTTGAAAAACCAAGTTCTTCGAAGGAAAACCAAGTTTTTCACCTAGGCGTTGAAAAACTTAGTTTTTCAATTGATAAACCATTAGATTTTTAATTGATAAACCAATTTTTTAAAGTTTTTCAATTGATAAACCATTAGTTTTTCAATTGATAAACCAATTTTTTCTAATTATTTTACGTTCCGCGTTGAAAAACCAAGTTTTTCAAAATGATAAACCAAGTTTTTCACCTAGGCGTCGAAAAACCAAGTTTTTCTAATTATTTTACGTTCTGCGTTGAAAAACCAAGTTTTTCAAAATGATAAACCAAGTTTTTCAATCGAAAAACCAAGTTTATCGAATTATTGGACATTACACTTTGATAAACCTGGTTTTTCGATCGAAAAACCAAGATTTTCTCCAGTCAACTGAAATCCAAGTTTTTCAAGTGAAAATCCTCAAAAAACTTGGTTTATCAATTGAAAAAACAAGTTTTTCGACGGCTAGGCGAATATCTTGGTTTTTCGATTGAAAAAACAAGTTTATCAAATTGATACGTCAATAATTCGAAAAACCAAGTTTTTCAAAATGATAAACCAAGTTTTTCGAATTATTGGACATTACACTTTGATAAACTTGGTTTTTGATCGAAAGACCAAGTTTTTCAAAATGTTAAACCAAGTTTTTCACCTAGGCGTCGAAAAACTTGGTTTCTCATAAACCAAGTTTTTCTAATTAGTTTACGTTCCGTTCGATCGAAAAACCAAGTTTTTCAAAATGATAAACCAAGTTTTTCAATCGAAAAACCAAGTTTATCGAATTATTGGACATTACACTTTGATAAACCTGGTTTTTCGATCGAAAAACCAAGATTTTCTCCAGTCAACTGAAATCCAAGTTTTTCAAGTGAAAATCCTCAAAAAACTTGGTTTATCAATTGAAAAAACAAGTTTTTCGACGGCTAGGCGAATATCTTGGTTTTTCGATTGAAAAACCAAGTTTATCAAATTGATACGTCAATAATTCGAAAAACCAAGTTTTTCAAAATGATAAACCAAGTTTTTCGAATTATTGGACATTACACTTTGATAAACTTGGTTTTTGATCGAAAGACCAAGTTTTTCAAAATGTTAAACCAAGTTTTTCACCTAGGCGTCGAAAAACTTGGTTTCTCATAAACCAAGTTTTTCTAATTAGTTTACGTTCCGTTCGATCGAAAAACCAAGTTTTTCAAAATGATAAACCAAGTTTTTCACCCAGGCGTCGAAAAAATTGGTTTTTCAATTGATAAACCAAGTTTTTCTAATTATTTTACGTTCTGCGTTGAAAAACCAAGTTTTTCAAAATGATAAACCAAGTTTTTCAATCGAAAAACCAAGTTTATCGAATTATTGGACATTACACTTTGATAAACCTGGTTTTTCGATCGAAAAACCAAGATTTTCTCCAGTCAACTGAAATCTTGGTTTTTCAAATGATAAACCAAGTTTTTTCACCTTGGTGTTGAAAAACTTTTTTTTAATTGATAAACCAAGTTTGGTTGAAAAACCAAGTTTTTCGATCGAAAAACCAAGTTTTTAAAATGATAAACGAAAAACCAAGTTTTTAAGTTTTCCCCCTAGGCGTTGAAAAACCAAGTTCTTCGAAGGAAAACCAAGTTTTTCACCTAGGCGTTGAAAAACTTAGTTTTTCAATTGATAAACCATTAGTTTTTTAATTGATAAACCATTTTTTTTTAGTTTTTCAATTGATAAACCATTAGTTTTTCAATTGATAAACCATTAGTTTTTCAATTGATAAACCAATTTTTTCTAATTATTTTACGTTCCGCGTTGAAAAACCAAGTTTTTCAAAATGATAAACCAAGTTTTTCACCTAGGCGTCGAAAAACCAAGTTTTTCTAATTATTTTACCTTCTGCGTTGAAAAACCAAGTTTTTCAAAATGATAAACCAAGTTTTTCAATCGAAAAAACAAGTTTATCTAATTATTGGACATTATATTTTGATAAACCTGGTTTTTCGATCGAAAAACCAAGATTTTCTCCAGTCAACTGAAATCTTGGTTTTTCAAATGATAAACCAAGTTTTTCACCTTGGTGTTGAAAAACTTTTTTTTAATTGATAAACCAAGTTTGGTTGAAAAACCAAGTTTTTCGATCGAAAAACCAAGTTTTTAAAATGATAAACGAAAAACCAAGTTTTTAAGTTTTCCCCCTACACACAGAAAACACTATGTAAAAAATTATGTAAATATAGAACTCCATAATTATTATGTAAGAGTTTACATAAAACATGTAATATATACCCAAGCTTGTGTAAATTCCTATGCAAAAGCTTAACACAACTGTTTACATAGTATTATGGAGTTCTATTTTTACACAGATTGTGTATTTTTTACATAATTTGTGTATTTATTTTACATAGTGTTTTCTGTGTGTAGGCGTTGAAAAACCAAGGGAGCGATCGTTATTTATGGCAGGGGGGGGGGGGGGGGGGGAATGGTAAAATTTAGGGGGGAACGCGAAATTATTTTTCCGGAAAGAGGGGGGATGCGATATTTTTTTAAGGAATGAGGGGGGAACGCGAAAAAAAATTTCAACTCTCAAAGAAAAAAAGAGTAAAGAAGGAAAGAGAAAAGGAAAAAAAAATGAAAAAATAAGAAAAAAAGAGATGACATTGAAAATGAAGACATGGATGAAGAAATCACGAGCAGGGAGAGTAGTGAAAGTGAATCTAATGATAGCAATGGTGCAGACAGTGAAGATCAAGATGAAATTGTTGGCATGTTTGGGTCAGAGACCGATTCAGAAAATGAAGAAGTACAGATTGTTGTACCCAGGGGTGGTAGAAGAGCTGGAAGCTGGAAAAATGCATTTGGTCGCATTCTTTAAAGTTGGGTACCACTGCACATTCACACAGTTTAAAATCTAGCAATTTATTTCTGAAGTAGCCTACAAATCATATGGATTAAATACACAGCACCTATATTTCATAAATGACACAACTCTTAAATGTCACAATGGTCAGGTTTTTTAAGTTGGGCACCCAAAAAGAGGGAGCAAAGGTGTAGCTTTCATCACCAGTAAAATCATCTCAAAGTATGTCTTGGGCTACAACCCAGTCAATGACAGGATCATCTCCATCAGATTCCAAGCTCGGCCTATTAACCTCTCAGTCATTCAAATATATGCACCAACCTCCGCAGCCTCTGATGAAGATCTGGAATGTTTTTACAGCCAACTGCAGGAAACCCTTGATGGCATTCCGAAGAGAGATATCATCATGATAACAGGTGATTTCAACGCAAAAGTTGGAGAAGGCATTCAAAGCGAAGACGAAACCATGGCCTTGGGCCCGCATGGCTTAGGAAGCAGAAACGAAAGAGGTAGTATATACCACTCGTGGATTTCTGTGTAGCAAACAGACTTACTATCACAAACACAATCTTCCAACAACACCCGAGGCGGAAGTACACTTGGATATCACCAAACGGCATCACAAGAAACCCGATTGACTACATCCTCATTAGCAGTAGGTGGAAGTCTTCTATCAAGATAGCAAAAACCCTGCCAGGGGCAGATATAGGTAGTGACCATCAACTTCTGATTGCTGATTTTCGAATCAAGTTGAAGATGACCAAAGGTGCTCCCAAACCCTGCAGATTTGATTTGCAGCATCTTGATGACAAATACAGAGTGGAGACCAGAAATCTGTTTCAAGAACTGATGGTTAGAGATGAGGAAACAACTCCTGATGAACTCTGGCTGGACATCAAAAACTCTATTCTCAGCGCAGCCAAAAAACATGTTCCTAAGAAACATAAGAGAAAGACCACATCATGGCTGTCACATGAAACCATCAACTTAGCAGATGAAAGACGCCAATTGAAGGAAGCTGGTCTGCAAGGCAGTAACCTATACAGAAGACTTTCAAGTGAGGTTCAATTGAATTCTAGGAGAGATAAAAATAAGCATATCCGACAGCAATGCCAAGAACTTGAGGATCACAGTTTTCACAAAAACAGCAGAGAGCTCTTTAGATGTATAAAAAACATCACCTCAAAAACGACAACTAGATTGGCTATCATCAAGGATGAGCAAGGAAAAGTCTTGACTGAGAGTGACGAAATCAAGGATCGTTGGAAAAACTACTGTGAAAATCTGTATGCGTCCCAAGAAGAGACAAATGGCTCACAGGCATCTCCCCCGCCTCCACTAGGTGAAGATGAGCCTGATATTCTTCTGGCTGAGGTCCAGGAAGCCATCAAGAAGTTAAAAAGTCAAAAGGCACCTGGTCTAGATGATATTCCAAGTGAGCTCCTGAAGCAAGCTTATGATTCTGTAGCAGTTATTATGCAAAAGCTGTGCAATACTGTGTGGAAGTCAAGAGTATGGCCAGAGGATTGGAAGAGATCAGTTTTCCTTACACTTCCAAAGAAAGGGGATGCTAGCGAGTGTAAAAACCATCGTACTATCGCTCTGATACCACATGCAAGCAAAATCCTACTGCACATCATCAACGAACGTCTCAGACCTCATCTTGAACGTGAACTTCCTGCTGAGCAAGCCGGTTTCCGGAAAGGCCGCGGCACAAGAGATCAGATAGCCAATGTACGTCACATAATGGAAAAATGTTTTGAATTCCAGAGGGAGCTCTTCATGTGCTTCATAGACTACGCTAAGGCCTTTGATTGTGTGAGATATTCCGCATTGTGGACAGCACTGCAAGAAATGGGAATCCCTTACCACCTCGTCCACCTAATTCGCAATCTGTATGATGGTCAAGCTGCCTGTGTGCGCACTGAGAAAGGAAATAGTGATTGGTTTGCTCTAGGTCAGGGAGTCCGTCAAGGGTGCATACTTTCACCAGCACTCTTCAACCTTTATGCAGAGTCTATAATGAGACGTGCATTGGATGATTGGCCAGGGGGGCTGTCAGTAGGTGGATACCAAATACACAATCTACGTTATGCCGATGACACCACCCTGTTTGCAACAAATATGGAAGAGATGGAGGAACTCCTGAAGAAAGTCAAGGTGGAGAGTGAGCAGCTTGGCCTACGTCTAAATGTCAGCAAGACCAAGATCATGTCCATAGGCACAGATGGTGTTGGAGAACCTCTCATAATTGATGGTAATGAGGTGGAATCGGTCTCGAAATTCAACTTCCTTGGATCCCTGATCACCAAAGAGGGTGGTTGCAGCCAAGAGATTAGACACCGTTTAGCAATGGCCAGATCAGCAATGATCAACCTAAGCAAGATCTGGGCTGACAGAGGAATAACCAGAGCAACAAAAACCAGGCTAGTCCAAGCCCTTGTATTTCCAATTGCCATGTATGCATGTGAGACGTGGACCCTAACCAAAGCTGACAAAAACAGAATAGCTGCTTTCGAGATGTGGTGTTGGAGGCGTATGCTTCGTATCGTATGGACAATGAGAAGGACCAATGCCAGTATTATTGAAGAAATAGGGGTGTCTAAACGACTTCTTCATGCTATCAACTCCCAAATGCTGAGCTACTTCGGCCATATCTCACGTCGCAAGGGTAACAACCTAGAGAAGATGATCATGCAAGGCATGATTGAAGGGAAGCGTAAGAGAGGCAGACCTCGTTCCCGGTGGATTGACCAAATAAAATTGATTACTGGACACCCTCTCCGTGATTGTTACTCCTTTGCTGAAAATAGTTATTTGTGGCGTAGTATCTGTAAGGTCACGAGCTGTCAGTCATGACAGGACCGAACCAACCAACCAACCCAAAAAAGGTGGAATATGCACATTTTCGGTAACATTTGACATTGGTTTTCTAAATAAAGTACTGTTATAAGCATAGCAGATATGCAAATTTGGGCTTATATGAAAGCCCAATTATCCCCCTATCAGTATCAAGAAAAATAATATAAAATAATGTGCATACCAGTTAAATACTACAGCTAATTAAACACAATTAGTCAGGGGTGGAAGTTGCGGGGGTGGTTGTTGCGTGTGTGTATTTCCAATGGAGATAGCATTTGTAAACGATTCTAAAAGATTCAAATGCTTGTATCTCTGGTTTAGTACAACATGGAATTGCAAGTTTGGTCTTATTTTACAGCGAATTTAATGCTCTAATCATACAAATTAGATAAAACATTTAAATGAAGTATAATCAATTTATGTAACTCGTTAAACATAATTAGTCGGCGTGGTGGAGGTGGGGATGATAAGGTTGCAAATGATATTCAAATGAGCTTTTAGTAGAAATTGCATAGAGAACCCACATTTTTCTGTAAAAAGAGTCATGATGTTGAAGCTTACAGTCACTATCATGTCTGTATTTAGTGTAAAAAGACAATTTTTAATGAAATATAAAACACTAATTAATTAAAAACTAATTAAATCTTATAAACGATGGGATTAGGGTAATCCTGGATAGGCACATTGACCTACACTGAGCCAAAAAAGAAACTTATAAAAAAAAGAAACTTGTAAAATTTTAACATCACCAAATAAAATTCTGTGCATGAAGATGTACCAAATTTGGATACAATATTACTGCAATGTATTGCCTCAAATGGCAGTCAATAATCAATTGTTTGCTTCAATGACACAAGAGAAATGCGCACTGACCCTATGGTGATCTGTTAACATTTTATAAGTTTCTTTTTTGGCTCAGTGTATAATGGGATTTTGCATTTCAAAATGTATGATTTATGAATTTCATTATAAGGGTTGTCATCTTCAACCTCAGTTAAATTGTCCATTACACTGTACAATCAATCAATCTAATATAATGTTACAATGAAATGAATCAGTGCATGTTAAACCTATGACGATTACATTTTGTACCACCCTGTATACTAGCCTGCTGTGTAACAGTTCATACTAAATATTATTTAGCCTTTTATTCCCTGGAATAAAGGTCTAACACATGCTTGAAATACAGTCCTACTTCTATAGCCTTTTCATTCTGTATACAGTCTAACCAACCGAGTCAATAACACATTGACAGTGACTTATCTTAAATTTTGAAACACCATGTATAATCTTTAAAAAATAACTCCTAATTTTGATGGGGTATATTTTTTTTCAAGTAGGAAATAACAATCCTTCATCAAATTTCAGATTCTGATATGTTTTGATGTATTTTGAGCTACTTTGAATATAGCTAGCTATTTTCTATAATTAATGAGCATAATCATTTTTACTTTTTGCACACCCTGTATAGTATTACTGTAACTAAGAAACCCCCACAAATTATACATTTTTGGAAAGGGAAAATCATATGCTTTCTCATCAATAAGTTAGATTTTAATTTCTACATACTGGGAAAAAATGTGAGTCCTTTTAAAAATGTTAAGTATTTCATGTAAATTTCTTTTGTTACACCCTATATGATTTTTTGGCCACCCTGAATATCAGGTTCAAATTAGTGCCATTATAAAAATCCTTAGTATATCAGCTTTCCAAAAATGTATGATTATACATACTTTAGATGAACTATGCTTGTGATACAGTTAAAAAGGTGCCAAGAGAGGTAATTTTCACCAAATTGCTAAATGTGCACCAATTGGGTCCCAACTTTAAAAATGTGACCCAATGTGATATTGTTTGCATTTTTGTATGCTTTGTCAATCAGATAGTTTTATGAGACTGATGAATGCAAAACATTGTCGCATTCTTTAAAGTTTGGTACCACTTGCTGCACATTCACGCATAAAGACATCAAAAAAAGTAACTCGGCTGTTGTAAAAGCACCTATAATTTTAAAATTGTTACTCATATTCTAAAAATGAAAATACCAGGAGACAGACAATTTAATTACGGTGATTTTGACACCTTGTTTGTTAAAATCGATAAAGTATTGTTGTCGCGGTATGTGCTTACAGATGAAGAGTGCCATTTCCATTGTTGCATTAACTCCTATTGATCGCTCTGATTCAGCGTGAAGATAGTAGGGGGAATTTTGATAGTTTGTTCATGGCGATGACCTGTCCTGTCTGTCTTTTCGGACCTTCTGAGCATTTGGAGTTTTAAATTCATCCTTTTTAATTGTAAAGAAGACCGCCTGTCATCCCCATTAAATTTGTCCCGGATTATGCTAATCAAGTTTACAGCACAACAAGAACAGCTAATCAAAATTCCCGCTATTATCTTCACGCTGAATCAGAAAGTTCAATAGGAGTTAATGCAACAATGGAAATGGCACTTTTTATCTGTAAGCACATACCGCGACAACAATACTTTATCGATTTTAACAAACAAGGTGTCAAAATCACCGTAATTAAATTGTCCGTTTCCTGGTGTTCTCATTTTTAGAATATAAGTAACAATTTTAAAATTATAGGTGCTTTTACAACAGCCGAGTTACTTTTTTTGATGTCTTTAGTTTAAAATCTAGCATTTTATTTCTGAAGTACAAATCAAATAGATTGAATACACAGCACCTAGTTCATAAATGACACAACTATTAATGTCACGATGTGATTTTGGTTGCATTTTTGTATGATTTATCAACGAGGTGGTTTTATGAGACTGATGAATGCAAACATTTTGAAATAAAATATAGAGTGTAAAAATCCTATGATATTGTTTGTTTGTTTAAATACTTAAAGTTTCACATATATGCAATTTTCACTCATGAAATATTGTCGTAGTTTGCAATGTACAGCCTATTGAGTGTACCTATATATATTCACTGACTAAAAATATACATGTCAAAGTTTACTGTGAAAAATAGTTTCTTAAAAATTGCCAGGGGGAACCTGAAATATTTTGTCAGTTGTTAGGGGGGAACCCGAAATAAATAACAGCAAATGGAGGGGGGATCTGAAAAAAAAATGTGAAAAAATGTGAAAAATGCCCATTCCCCCCCCCCCCTGCCATAATTAACGATCGCTCCCCAAGTTCTTCGAAGGAAAACCAAGTTTTTCACCTAGGCGTTGAAAAACTTAGTTTTTCAATTGATAAACCATTAGTTTTTTAATTGATAAACCAATTTTTTAAAGTTTTTCAAATGATAAACCATTAGTTTTTCAATTGATAAACCAATTTTTTCTAATTATTTTACGTTCCGCGTTGAAAAACCAAGTTTTTCACCTAGGCGTCGAAAAACTTGGTTTTTCAATCGAAAAACCAAGTTTATCTACCGTAAGTGTAATGTCCAATAATTCGAAAAACTTGGTTTTTCAATCGAAAAACCAAGTTTATCTACCGTAAGTGTAATGTCCAATAATTCGAAAAGCTTGGTTTTTTGATCGAAAAACTTGTTTTTTCGAATTATTGAACATATCACTTTGATAAACTTGGTTTTTTGATCGAAAATCTTGGTTTTTTTAAATCGATAATCTTGATTTTTCAAATGAAAAACCAAGTTTTTCGTCTAGCCGTTGAAAAACTTGTTTTTTCAATTGATAAATAAAGTTTTTCAATCGATAAACTTGGTTTTTCGAGTTACAGTACATTGGGCCTGACACACACGGATGGCATCAGCAGTAGCGTAGCCAGTGGTGGGGCCGGGGGGGCGAGTCGCCCCCCCGGACACCTAAAATGGGGACGGCGAAGCGGAAAAATGGGGACGAGAAGAAGGGGAGAAGAGAGAGAAAGAAGGGGGAAAGAGAGGAAGAAAGAGAAGAGAAAGGGGGAGGAGAGGGAGAAAGAGAAGGGAAAGGGGAAGGAGAGGGAGAAAGAGAAGGGAAAGGGGAAGGAGAGGGGAAAGAGAAGAGAAATAGGGACGAAAATTTTTTCATGTAGTACATTTACTGTGCGATTTTTTTTGGACTGTGCGAAATGTTTTGCTAAAATGGGGACGGAGAAGCTAAAAAATGGGGACGAGAAATTGGTACTGTGCGATTTTGTTTGACTGTGCGATTTTGTTTGGACTGTGCGAAATTTTTTGACACCTCACCCCCCCCCCCCCCCCCCCCCCCCCCCCCCCCCCCCCCCCCCCCCCCCCCCACACTTACGTGAAATTTACGAGGTAAGTAACTAGAAAAAAAATTGGGGCAACCTTTTACGAAAAAAAATTTAGGGACATAAAAAAAAAATAGGGACGATATTGATGCTTGCCCCCCCGGATGAAAATGCTGGCTACGCTACTGGGCATCAGTCAATCAATCATCGATATCAAACCATTCACACTTCAATATCCGTCGCGCCGTCTTGAGTCGCTGTGTGCATGTACCGACCGGAAATGATGAAAGCAATGTAATCACTTTTAGTTTCCGGGTCAGTCTGCCTGCCATTGGAAATTTGACCTGTAATACAGCAGTGCTGTACTTTTATTATACGAACGGTAGAAAGAATGTGAACGATTGTGATACATGCTGTGATTATTATTGTCCAGTAGTGTGTGTGTGTCGATACTCGATAGATATTAGACATGGATCCATAAATTCCGTCCAGTGGCAGTTTTATGCAGTAAGAGAGTCTCATTCGTAGTAGAATCGGTAAGCCTAGTTAGTCAGTGATCACAGTTAATAGTATCATTCATAGTGATAGTGATATCATAGTATGAAGAACAACAACAAAGCGAAAAGGATCTTAAAAGGTTATTGAAAATGTTCAATCTAATAATAATATCATACTGAAATTTCACTCTGTTAGACCTAGGCTATATTGAACATTTTCAATCTTTTAAGACCCTTTCGCTCAGCAAAATATTTAAGATTGACCTATCAATCTTTTGAGAGCATACATTACATCATGATATACCTGCCCTGGACAGGCAATATCCTCAAATAGGTCTTACATACAGAATAAAGCACAAGGCAGCAATTGATTTGCCTTTGAATTATATAGTAAATATGATAGCTGCCGTGTGCTTTATTCCGTATGTAAGACCTATTTGAGGATATTGCCCATGATGGACATGTATAACACATGTATATAACTAGACCCAATGGTGGCTGTACTATGATTCATGCCTCATTATCATCATCAAAGATTATAAAGATACACTTGCACGGTACCTATTGGGACTAACATATAACACTGTCAGTTGGGCGCTAGTTCAGATTGGCCTAAAACCGGCGATGAGCCTTATACAAATACAGAATACGGCAATAAAAATATTATTTTGTTTATCAAGATTTTTTCTTCCCTGTTTAACATAAAACAACCGACCAAGTGCAACCCCAGATAATAAAACACCAACCCAACCCAAACCGAAATTTAAAATACACTGACAAACGACATCAAATTTATTAGAAAACACAATGTCAGAAAACTTGACTTGCAAAATATATTTATTCATTTCATCTTACAGTTGTTAACAATTCCAACAACAACCCATTTCTTTGCATTAATCATTAAAAAATCATGTCCAATATTTAACATTCTATTAATTATGTCCGCACCCCGTTGCCACAGCCATTGACCTAGTGGTGCTCCTAACAAAAGGAATCAGTACGAAACAGAAGCGTGACAGAAAGGACACCAGACATTTCGATTCATATTTCATCCCCGGGATTTCATCAACTTATTTCTCTAAATAGATTTGTTTATTTGTGGGTAAAACCTACATGAAACCAAAGAAAACTTTTCTGGTAAAACCTGTGGCAATACTATTGATTATTGATGACAACCGACCAAGTCGTGTAGTCGATATTTGATCGATCAACTAATTGATTGAAAACGCACTGATGCACGGTAAAACAGTTTGTATCGCCAGACAATAGAAAGAACCTGTGATTGACAGATGCATTGGACGTCCTTATGGCTGCATAGAGCCGTCTGTTCAGTTGCGTAGCCAGGTTTTCCATATTGGGGGGGGGGCGAGAACTGAAAATGAACCGACAAGATTGTTTTTAGTCAAGAAATGCGCGCGTAGCGACGAAATTTTTTGACTTTATACATGTACCTATTTTTGGCACGATTGGGGTACATTTTGGCTCTAAACAAGCTTGTATCAACAAATATTGCATTAAGGCGAATTTTTTTCATATGTGTACTTTTGACCATCATAATTCCATGATTCCTCTTGTCAAATGAACCGATAGTGCCAATCTCAACTGACACTAAGTCAATATTGGGGGTTGGGGGGGGGGGGGGGGGGGGGAGGACGTGATCGCCCCTCGCCCTATTCTGGTTTTGCCACTGATTTTATTTTCGTAAAAGGTTGCCCTAAATTTTTTCCCAGTCAGTCACCTCGTGAATTTCACGTAAGTGGGGGGGGGGGGGGGTGTATGATCAAAAAGAAAATTGCACGGTCACAAAATTTCGCATGGTCACAACATTTCGCACGGTCACAACATTTCGCACGGTCACAATATTTCGCACGGTCACAACATTTCGCAGTCCAAAAAGCACAACAGTCAACAAATAATGCCAAGTGTTTTAGGCCCTATTTTTTTCTTCTTAATGCAACTTTAGCGTCCCGTTATTGGGAATTTAGCGTCCTGGTATTTGGAGCCAGGGGGGGGGGGGGGGGGGCAACTTCCCCCCCCACCCCCGGTTGCTACGCCACTGCCTGGGTCCCCGGCCAGGGGCCAGGCTTGCAATTGATAAGTGCATTGTTGCATAGTGTAGACCAGGCCTTCTCAATTAGATTTTGCGAAGCACCACTTTTGAGATGTTAGTGATCTAGAAGCGCCACTATCCCTGCGAGCGTAGCGAGCGAAGCGAATAACGAGCGAGATCCAGGGGCCGCGTTAGTTGCCCCCCTGGAAGCTCATGGGTTTACCCCCTTTTTAGAAGCTAAGGAGAGCTATATTTGCATGCAATATGGTCACGGTGCAAGAAATAAATAGATGTTGATGGTAAAATCATGGACTTATCTGATAAGTCCATGGTAAAATGTACACAAAATGGTAGCAAATGTAATGATAATCAATAGGCCTACTACTAATAATCACGACTTACCCCCACTGCAGTTAGTGGCTGAAGTTGCTCTTGATGCTTCTTAACCCTAACACCCCTGAGTGCTAAAAAATGCTAATCCAAAGTCCCTCGCCAAACGCATGCGCCGTCGGTTTTCGATGACGTAGTCAACCGAGCCTATATAATGAGTGCAGTATACTGCACGAATGTGTAGCTGAGGGCCGTGGATTAGTGGTTGGAAGGTGGGGCTTGAGAACGAAGGGTCCCCAGATCGAATCCCGGCAGGTTCCCGGAGATTTAGTTGGTGTTTTTTCCTCGAAAATTGTGATCCCGGTCAAAAATCCTAAACCGGGGTTAGGGTTAAGATCTGGTTGAAGTTAGGGATATATGTCCACTTTTTTTTTTTAAATTGAATTTTTTCTTTTTCTTTTCTTCTTCATGCGTCCTTCCGCGCGCCACTCGGACTGATGCAATGCGCCACAAGTGGCGCGCGCGCCACCATTTGAGAAGGCCTGGTGTAGACCCAATGGTGGCTTTACTATCATTCATTCTTCATCATACTAAGATACACTTGCACTAAGGTACTGATTGAGATTATGCATAGGGTCATGTGTTTTAAGCTCACCTCCTTTCGCGTTACACACGGATTTTGGCTTTCACGGCATGATTTTAACTTAACACATTTATATTTGCTTGTATACCCCTCTGAGGTAGTAAAAGTATACATTTTCTGAAGGGAAATTGCATGAGAAAACCAAATATGCCATTGAAATTATAGTACGACCAAGAACTAAAATGGTATGATCGGAAATGTTCGGAAAAATATCAGAGTTTTTAATTTTTAATTTGAGATCCATATATTTTTATACCTACCCCTATCATTATTTACTTTACATATTTGAATTCCTCATGAAATTACCCATTAGAATGATATATAATTTTAAAAGTTAATATGTCGGTATGGTAATTATACCGGCTAGTGAATATCTCCAATTTTTATTTTATATATTTTTAGAATTTTCAGAAATATTTGTTTAAGAATGAACCCTTCCCTAATATAAACTGCATTTCTGAATTCCTCTAGTTACAAGCTTTCCAAAAATTTATACTTTTGCTATCATAGGTTGAAAACTTTTTTCTGTTATAGTCATTTTTATAAATCCGGTAAATTGAGGCGGATTATTCATGTTGACTGTGTAAGTGTGTAGCGAATAGGAAGAAAGCTGATGTTCATGGTCTTATTCATAATGAATTATTTGTTACAAATAGTTGACAAGTCTGTTGAACTACATACTTAATAAAGACTACTAATTATCCTGTAAAATGGGACCAGAATGGTATTTGTAACATTAGGGGATGACTAGTTATTGTAAAAAGAACAAAACATGGGATTATCCCCATTGAGTTTGTACAGGCGGCACCCCTTCCAGCACCACCCCTGGTCCCCAAACATCAAACAGCTGTATCTCCCATTCTGTATTAGCTATGCCAATGCCATTTTGTAGGCAGATAGCTTGTTTGTTATTAGGGCTTTAAAATGATACCAAATTTGTTGAGATAGCTTTTGTGGTTTTAGAAATATTTGAGGAAAATGACAGCATGAAACTGAAAAATGTAACGGCACCACCCTATTGGGAGTCGAGTTCATAACGCGTGACCATAGTGGTAGTCTATTTATTAAAGCAATTGATGAATATAGAACTAGAACTAGAAGTACCGTATTATCCCTATTAAAGGTATATTATGTGATCTTTCCATGGAACGCCCTCAACATCGAAAAAAAAATTGAAAGCAGATTTTCTTGCAGATTTACATTTCTGATCATAAATCGTATACATTCCAAGTTACAGGGTGATACCCTAGTTACAGGGTGATACAATTCTTAATTACTTCAAAATCATGGTTTTAGAGTGAAAATAAACTGTCGGATATCCGACAACTTATTTTATTAAGTCTAAATTCACTCTAAAATCATGATTTTGAGGTAATTAGGAATCGTAGGCCTATCGCTCTGTAACTTGGAATGTATGTACGATTTATGATCAGAAATGTAATCTGCAAGAAAATCTACTTTCTAAAAAAAAATCATGAATAGAGGGCGCTCTCTGGAAAAGATCACATGCCTTTAAGCGCCCAGGGCGGTAAGAAAAGTCATTTTGGGTGGGCGCTTAAATACGCCTATGTTACCTTTTTTAAACTCATTTAATTTATTGAACTAAATAAAATGTACAAGTGGTCATTTGAAGATGCTGACCATTTGATAGATACTTTTTATTTTATAACATAAAACAATAAGGTAACAAAATACAAAAATATAAAAACACTACAAAACATACAACAAATATAGACACAGCATAGCATTTGGAATATATAATATACAGGGTGTATCAAAAAAATTAGGACACTTTTTGATGATGGTTTAAATCCTTGTTAAATCACTGAAGCATGACCAATTTTTATTTCAATGTAAAGTACAACCGATAAAGATAAAATCCTGAAGAGATGAGAAAAATCCATCATTAATTACGGAAATTGTGACCTATTAGGCAAGGCAATCTATTTTGTAGTATGTACAATGGTCATTCACACAGTAACAGTAGAGTAACACGAACGCGCACACTATTTATGCCAATATCATGGTAATGAACCATCTACAGTGGGTTCGAGAACTTTTTTGATTTGCACAGAATATGCATGCATCTGATTTGTGGATTATTTAGCCAGTATTGATTTGTGCCAGAATTAAATAGATTACCAAACTAATCTTTGCTATTGACTGATAGATTATTTTCTATGTTTATAATTATTGTAACGTATTGAAACGTAAACCATGTTATTTACTGGTCTATACATGTAAATCCCATTGTACAAACCAGTAAATGACATGGTTTACGCAAATTATGCTAATTTTCTTGTTTTTCATCGGATTGATCTCATATTTTCAGGATATCATAATAATTAATGATGTGCCTGGATTTTTCAGCCAAACCACATCCGACATTTATCATTAGTCATGGTCTAATGATTATAACAAGTATTACACCATCATGAAAAAGTGTCCTAATTTTTTTGATACACCCTGTACATGTATATAAACACACGTATATGAAATAATTTTACGACATTTGGTAAAAAATAAAGTATAATCATAAAACACTTAACACGAATTAATGATTCCCACTTTTTTTCATGGATATTCAGTTTACCATTTTTAGCTGCATTACTCTCTATTTTCTCAGTGTGTATGATGTTAACTATAGCAGTATTATCAAATATTTAGTAGCTTAATCAATGATTTTGATATTAATTTGCAGTCTTCAGGTTGATGCATGAAAATAAACCTACCGCAAAAAAAAATTCATATTTTACAATAATCCTAACTGTGAAGGTGGTGCAGGTGAGCCATTACTGCCATCGTTTCCATGGCAACGCGATCATGTCACCTCTAGATACTCAATTATAATTGGACTCCAAGTAGGCTGATTTATATCTTACTATACAACTTACAAGTTATTTCTTGTAGGGTCACAATCACAAGACACCAGGTCTTTATAAACTAATTTTGACCTTTTTGGTAAACAAAATCAAGTTTAGTTGCACTGGTTTGCTTGATTGAAATAATTATTACAGAATTCGAGTAGAACATTATTTTTTAAACAAAAAACTGCCTGGTACTCATCGTAGTTGGTATTAACAGGATTTTGCGTTTAAATACATAAAGGTGGTGTAACATCAACATTAAACTTGTTGGTTTTTACTGCAGTACTTGGAAAACACTTTCTGTTATCAGGAATGTTATGGTGGTTTTTTTTAGAGTTTGGGTTTAGTATTTAACGATCATATGGAATGGGACATGGGTATCAGTGACGTAGCCAGGTTATTCATATTGGGAGGACGAGAAATGAAAATGAACCGACAATATTGTTCTGTGTCAAGAAATGCGGGCGTAGCGCGCGAATTCTTTTTAACTTTACACCTATTTTGGCACGATTGATGTACATTTTAGCTCTAAACAAGCTTGTACTGGCATTTTGGTGACTGTTATGCGCGCATAGCGCGCACATTTTTTTCATATGTATACTTTTGACCATCAATGATTCCTCTGGTCAAATGAACCGACAGTGCCAATCTCAACCGACACGACGTCAATATTGGGTGGGTTTTGTGTACATATTTGTACTGCTTGTGCAAATGTTTTCATGAATTATTTAAAGCAAAAATGACTGCAGGGTTTGTAATTCAGAGGAAAACAGGGCTCGGTGTGGTGGAGGGGCAAATGTTTTCTCGCGGACAGTCAGTTGATTTTAGTTGGCCTATGAAATATGGCTATATCATAATGGGATTTTTTTAAATTTTTAAATTTTTATTTAATTTTTAATTTTTTTTTTCAATTACATTTTTTTAATTTTTTTATTATTATTATTATTTTAACCACTCTCGCGCCACTTAGGATTCCTTGATGTGCCACAAGTGGTGCGCACACCACAGTTGAGAAAGCCTGATGTAGATATTACAGTTTAAGGCGACATAGAAAACCCTGTTCTTGGGCGGTTAGGGTCGGTCAGTCTGGCATTTTCCCTTCAAAATTACATAAGAATTATCACAAAATCTGTAAAAATAAAATAATAATTCCCAGGATTAAGAATTAAGAATATGGGTTGGTACAATGTATGTATAAATTGGTATTCATATACATACGAAAAAAACACCAAATGTCTCAAATGTGGGTCAGTCGAACCGTACCTGGGAACAGGGTTTTTATTCTTTGCCTAATGTCTAGGATCTGCTTATTTATCTATAATTTAACAGCGAGGCAGATAACTACCGCAAGTTCCACAACTCAAACAAACATTAAACAAGCCTCGACTCATATCCCAACTTAAAAAGCAAGGACGTGAGCCGGTGCGGGAATCGAACCCGCGACGCTCTAACCACTGAGCTACCGGCCGTCTCCGATAAACAGAGTACAGACCAGATAGTAGTGATATAGAGCAGTCATGGATTCTAATTGACAAACAATACAACAACACACGGTATATGAGATCATTAAAGATGCTTACTCGTAACCCTAACATTATAAATACATACAAACAAACACCACATCCGAAGATGAGACTAAGGGTTACGCATCACATACCAACATATAGAGGATCGCATAGGCGATTCAATAGGGAACTTGAACAATTTAAATAATTTAACAGCGAGGCAGATAACTACCGCAAATTCCACAACTCAAACAAACATTAAACAAGCCTCGACAAGCCTCGACTCGCAACCCTAACATTATAAATACATTTGTACATACAAACACCACATCCAAAGATGAGACTAAGGGTTACGCATCACATACCAACATATAGAGGATCGCATAGGCGATTCAATAGGGAACTTGAACAATTTAAATAATTTAACAGCGAGGCAGATAACTACCGCAAGTTCCACAACTCAAACAAACATGGAACTTGCGGTAGTTATCTGCCTCGCTGTTAAATTATTTAAATTGTTCAAGTTCCCTATTGAATCGCCTATGCGATCCTCTATTGGTATGTGATGCGTAACCCTTAGTCTCATCTTCGGATGTGGTGTTTGTATTGTATTTATCTATAGTTTGATTTGATCAGTTCCAAACTGATCAAACTATAGCTTAAATATTAATTGAGCACTTTAACAGTACTACATCATGCACATTTAGTAATCAGGTCATTCAAATATACCTAGACTGCTCACTTCACAAGTTTTGACAACTCATTTCCTCCAGTATTGCTGACAGATGCTCCTTATAAGCCCAATTTTGGCAATTGCTTATCGTGGCCTGTATAAAGATTCAAATGTATACATGTACTACTACTACTAATAATAGTTGGTTTTTATGTAGGTGTTTCCACAGTAATGATACTTTTTTTTTGTGGCTCTAAATCTTGTTTCAAATTGATTTTTTAGCTCATATTTGGCCAACACTACTGTAAAGTAGCAGGGAGATAGCGAGCAAAATTTCAGAATCCTAGCTTATTGTTGATTTTTTTTGGTACACAAACCCTATCATAACCGTTGTAACATTTTTTTGACATACACATGTTATTCCGTTATCTTTTCAATCTTGACATACAAAATATAAAAGGCTAAATCTTGAAAAGTTGACCATGTATGTGGGTTGTGCTTATTTCTTCAGTTGACGGACATCAATTACTTGAAACAAAACCAACTGGGGGTAATTTTGATCAATATTAGGGTCTGGAGAACCGTCCGAATGCGTAACGGTTGTAATGTGTGTCAATGTTACAACCGTTATAAAAACAGTCATGAAATGTCATAAAATGTCATGAAACTCAAAAAAATTGACAATATTTCAAAGTCCTTTCACATTATTCAGGTAGCCTTAATGTGTTGAAAAATCAAAGAAAGCCCTCCTAACAATTAATATGCGCTTCAGTAGGCCATTCAGTAATACTAGTCTCAGTACTGAATGGCCTCCTGAAGCACATATTCAATTTGAAATAACATTTAGAGCCACAAACAAAAAAAGGTATTAATTACTGTGGAAACACCCATGATAGCGCTTTACACCGTGTGGAACACAGTCTCAAAGCGCTTTACACCAGGGCTTTATACATTGGCTAATTATTATCGCTGCCATTTACATCATCTATCTGGCAGCCAGCTAGGCGCACTTTTAGATGATAGCATCTACCTAATTTTCGCTTGGGTCGACGAGGCAATTAATACTAAATACCTTGCCTACAGATATAAAACATGTTGATCCTAGTGGGGCTTGAACTCGCAACCTTATGATTATGAGTCTAACGCTGATTCCGCTAGGCCACACGTGCTAGGCCACACGTGCTACACTGTACAAAAAGTATAAATTCTGACCAAATTTGGTAGTTTTATGGGGGAATTTATGCCTTATTACTTGAAATGAGGTTCAAAGTTTGCGGAACACGCCTGAATATTGTACGCTTTTTGGGCAACCTGCAGTTAAATGGAAGATTGGCTATTTTTATTGCTTTTATTGGCAACACCAACTTCCCCTCTGGACAGCGTGTGTGTAAGAAGTAAAGCTACTGTACACGCTGCTCATAAAAAGTAACAGTCTTTAAATTTGTACTACTAGTATTAAAATGTACTAATGATTTTCTGAGTTTGTGAGTCTTCAATTGTTTGGTCATAGCCAGTTCATTTATAGGATTTAGGTAAGAATTGAACCGGGGAGGGTGGGGGGGGGGGGGGGGGGGGGGTGGGGGGGGGGGGGGAAGCTTATAACAGCCCAAGTATATTATACTGCAGTTCAATATTAATGCACATAGTGTAAGTTTTAACTCGATTAATATATTTTTGATGCAATTGTTCATTATTTTCACAGCCTACCTCTCCGTGATTCACAATGTTGCAGAGACGTCGTTGCCGATGCTGTGTGTATGGTATCATAATCCTGGTCATCAGTATCTCTGTTTTCTACTTTTCGTCCACATTTTCCGGTCTATCTGGCGGCGGCTATGTCGACGTCGTCAGGACGTACCCAGACTATCGTAAATATGCGAAGAACCTTGGCGATTCACTCGGAGGTGTAAATACGGCACATGGCAGTCATAGCCACGAGGAATCGGGTGGTAAGCAGGAATCCCATTCATTGCAAGGGGTTCCTTTAAGACTATTAATGGACACTAATGATGACAATAGGGTCGTGTACAGCCCAATTAAATCACAGAATAGCGATACTACAAAAACAGAGTCATCTCAGGAAAATTTAATTCGCAATGTGCCAAACTCTCAGAATTCCACTAGGGTATCTGATGTTCTTAAAGATGAGGCACAGCTGGAGGGGATGGAGGTGCCACAGGTCAAAGTTCAAAGTGCAAGTGTTTACAAACTTTCTGTTTCTTACAATAAAAATGCTAGTGAACCACTGAAAGTACCAGTGGAAGATGCGCAAACTAGGAGTGATAACATTGCCAACAAAACCACAGATGAATTACCTCAAGATAGTAGCACCATAAAACCTACGCAAATTATCATAATCACAAACCGTCGATCAGGGTCAAGTTTTCTCGGTCAACTTTTCAATCAGAACCCAAACATATTCTTCCATTTCGAGCCACTGAAAGTTACAGAATGGAAAAAGGAGCTGTACCCCAACGCAACTGCGCTTTTACGAAACATACTCAAGTGTAGATTTGACTCCACGCCGTTTCTAATGGACATGTACAACCGGGAGTCGCTCCATCGCGAATCCAGCAAAGTCCTGACCAGTCCGCCCCTGTGCGATTTGACCAAAATCGAAAATACTTTTAAACCGGTCAGGAGTTGTCCGCCACTCAAAACCAAAGTTGTTACAGATGTCTGTAATAGGTACAAGCACATCACAGTGAAAATGATCCGTATGTACAGCTTATCCTCTTTAGAGGAGATTGTTACAGATCCTGCTTTGAATGTAAAGGTTATTCATCTAGTGCGGGACCCACGAGGTATATACGTGTCCCGAGCCAAGGCGGAACATAAATGGATGACACCAGGGGAGGCATTGGATAAAGATGTGACGTACACTTGTAGAAGAATGAAAAGGAACTTGGCATTCTTGCAGGAGGCGCCTGAATGGTTGCAGGGTAAGTACAAACGTATTCGGTACGAGGATTTGGCGCAGGACCCCGTCGAGACAGCCCAGCGGTTGTACAATTTCTCAGGATTAGGTCCCGTACCAGTTGAAATCAACGAATGGATTCGTGCAAACACACACGGTACACGAGGTGATGCATATTCCACTCAGCGAAACTCTTCATCAGCGGCCCAAGCTTGGAGAAAAAGTGTACCTTTGGATATTGTGAAGCATATGCAAGATCTGTGCCGTCCATTGTTAGGGGATCTTGGGTACTTAGAGGTTACCACGGAAACCGAACTCCGTGATACAACTCATAGTTTGGTTATTTGATAATACATATTTTGATAATTTAATATTCATATTTATTTTGCTTGACCAAAGTTTTGTGTCAATTTTTTGTTGTATTTACTCCAATTTTTGATGTTTTTCTTTGGATTGGTACATAAATGATCCATCCTTATGTAATCTTATTATTTGGTTTCATATCTAAATCTAATATTTATTTCAAAATATTTTATGAGTTATTGTTTGATCATAGCAATGTTGGGTTCTCCTAATAAGGTAAAACTGGTAGTATGTACAGTATTTGAAACACAACTGAGTGATAGGAAAGATGCAACTACATGCGTTGGTATAGGAAGTCTGTGTTAAATTGCTTATGTAATGTTTGTTCTCCAGGAAGGATGAAGTCTACCATACACTTTAATAGTTTCTGTGAAAGTTACCCATTTTCGTTTTTACCTCAAAAAATGGCTAATAACTGTAACATTTATTTTCACAATTGTTGCAAATTGGGACATATTTGTGTGGCCCATAACATCGAAACAGATCAGTTGTTGGCAAAATGTATTACAAACAGTAAAAAGTAAAGAAGACAAAAGAATTTGTCAAAGAATGATACAATTCTCATGTTACCTTAAAGTAGCCTTGGTTCCAGGCTGATCACTCACCCCCTTTATGCTATACTATTACACGTAGCTACAGTTGAAATTGCTGTACTTATTATTTCCTGCCACAGAACAATTTTGCTAATTGGATACAGGTATAATAAGCAGACTGTGTCCCAGCCTACATACCTACCCCGGTCGGTGGGCGAGCAGATTTGTAACCTGGGTAGATTAGTGACTGGGGTAGAATAGCAATATGACGCAAACAGTGGCTAGGGTCAATGGTGTGACCTTATATTTAAGGACATTAAGTCAAGTGTCATGACTGGCATACTAAAAGGTATAATTAGCAAAAATAAGATGGAAATGACTAACAAGAGAGACTTGAAGCAAGTCTAACCTTAAAGGTCCATTTCGACCAGTTCTTCACCCTGAGTGAACTAGCTTATACACCTGTTCATTTGGTGACAGATGAAGTAGAGTTAAGATGGAGAAATGTCAACCTTCCCAAAGGAACTGGCTGGTAAGAGTGGTCATAAGGGTTAGGGTTCTATGAACTTGATTTAAAAAAAAACACCTTAGTGTCTAATTCTAAGGCAATAACTTTGAAACATGAAATTTAAATAATAATTATTATTTCTTGAGACAACTGGTCTCTTTCGATGTAAGGGTCACATACAGGGTGAGTCAAAAAAGGTTTTTACTCAACTTTGGGATTTTGCAAATATTTTGCAGATTTTTTTTATTGAGGCTGGCGGGTTACCTCATTAGGTAAACATATTTTATGTTCATTTGCGTAAAAGTCAACATTTATAAACCGAACAAGATTAACAATATTTTCTCTTATAAGATCTATTGAATTTCACTAAATTGAAAACGGTCCACACTCTAGTCCGAGCTGGGGAAAAAGCCAAATTTGTTGTTGTTGCTAAATTTGTGTAATAATTACAATTACATTGTCATTATTTTGCATTTAATGTTTGAAAAAATAACTGAGAATGTTTGATAATTTGTCTTTATTAGTAGCTATTGTGTACTATACAAGTACATGAACCCAATATCATGCAATATTGGTTTAACTTTACCAAAATAGTCATACCTGGTAAACGGTACCATGAAATGTCATGATTCTTTTTGCTGATGATAATGAATAAATGCATCTACTGCCACATACATTGGTTACCTTCATATTCATGTTATAAATATTTTAATAATTATTTTACTTTGAGTACACTTTTTTTTACTCACCCTGTATATTATGCTTAAAGGCATATTATGTGATCTTTTCCAGAGAGCGCCCTCTATTCATGATTTTTTTTAGAAAGTAGAATATCTTGCAGATTTACATTTACGATCATAAATCATACATACATTCCAAGTTACAGAGCGATACGATTCCTAATTACCTCAAAATCATGGTTTTAGAGTGAATTTAGAGTGAAAAAATATAAACTGTCGGGATCCCAACAGTTTATTTTCACTCGAAAACCATGATTTTGAAGTAATTAAGAATCGTATCACCCTGTAACTTGGAATGTATGCATGATTTATGATCGGAAATGTAAATCTGCAAGAAAATCTGCTTTCAATTTTTTTTTCGATGTTGAGGGTGTTCCCTGGAAAGATCACATAATATACCTTTAAGCTAGATGTATTTCAGAATATTTCTTGCCAAAACCATCCTGTCACTGCCTGTAGGACAGTATCCCCTGTACCCTATATAACAGAGGTATGCAAAAAAAAAAGATATTGCATTTTCCCTTCCCCTATTATATATGTTATATAGGGGTAGGCAAAAATGAGATTGCATTTTTCCCTAACCCTGTAACATAATGTGGATACCTCTTCCCAAGAAAAGTGCATTTTCATTGTAAAGGTGTTGAGTGAGAATTTAATGTAGTTAGCAGCATGTTCACTTGCAGTTTGATTCCATTGTATTACATATTGAAAACATAGCAAATTATTGGTAATCATCATTGACTCAGTGGTAGGTTTGATTGATTCAGCTTGAATTCTCTATAGTTTGATCAGTTCCAAATTGGCGATGCCTCCTTACAGTAGCGAATGAATACAGAAAGACGCGGGCGTGGATGGAGGCAACAATTAAGCGCAAGTATGTGTGACGTGTATGTGGGGCCAAAACCGTGTGTGGGGGTGTGTGACCATAATGGCATTCATGCGCTTGGGATTACTTATGCATGCGGAGAGATAAAAACTGAATATTTCTCGCCAATTTGGAACTGATTGAACTATAGTAAGCGTCCCATACTTTAGTTGCCAAATTTAGATTCCATGGGACGAAGCTTGTTTGGTAAAATTTCGTCAAAATCTCAAAATTGTAGATTTTTTCAGTAAGTTAATTTCTGTAGTAAGCAGTGTGAGTGGCCCAAACTATTAGTTATCTTACACTGACTCATATGGTTATGCTACAAACTGATAATGTGTTATGAACTCAATCACTGTATGCTAATGAGAAAATTATATAACACGATTATCAGTGGAATAAAAGTGCCCAGGGCTAGTGCTCCAATATAAAGAGATCAATGAAAGAAAGTCATTGTTTATGACCTATAGAGTGACCAAACAGGCTAGATAGACATTTGGCTGAATCTCATTGGCACAATTTGGTACCATATTTGCTCTAAACAATAAAGATAAACCATGATTTCACCATTTGATGAAAATATAAGCCTTTTCCAAATTCGCATTTTCAACACACTACACGGGGAGACAAGACCGAAACATATTAGGTACATCCCGTATTTGTCCTGTTTTGATCACTGCACGTGTCCACTGCGCGGGCTAATTCAAATTCAAATTGTCATGCATGGGCAGTTTAGCATGGTTGCAATGTGTGATCGATATCCCCAGCGGTCATCAAAGTCATGCAATGTCATACACAGCATTTTCTATCCACGTTGTGTGTTGAAAATACGAATTTGGAAAAGTCACAGATTTTCTCTAAATGGTACTAATCATGGCTTATCTTTGTTGTTTTGTGGCAAATCTGGTACCAATCTACCCATTTTGGTCAACAAATAATTTGAAGTCACTCTTTAGCGTATGACAGTCTTTTGTTGAGCTATTTACATATGTACATGTATCTTATAGCATGTTTGCTTAGTGATAATTGTCAGGCGTGAATAATTATATTATTATATTAAAAGTCAGTACGAAGATGTGTGACCCTGAAATGTCTTTATCTCACCATGAGGATGCTAACTTAAACCATCTTTGCATAAATGTCACATAAGGATAAGAAATCAATGTGGTATTGTCACTTAATTTGACATTTTTGGTATTAAAATGCAGCTAACAAAATTCTTCAAACATCTTAAACAATTACAAACTCCTCCAAAAAGCTTTTTTCAATCACCAATTCATTGGATATTTTGTGATATACTTTGTATGTGTTATTCTTTCCACCGATAGCTCATTTGTAGCAATCACTTGTTTCAGTGCATTGTCACCTGTTCGAGAATGTTGGGAGGTCGCATTCAAAATGTGCCAAATTTACCCCTATTCTGCACTCTAAGGAACAACCGTCTGTTCAGTGAAGTCTTACATTGACAGCTGAGTAGTGTAGCGTGATGTTCGATTGACTTTTGAGTACAAAATAGTAATGATTTTTGGCACATTAAGAATGAGGCCTCCCCATATTTACAAGCAAGCGGCTGAGCATTGAAACATGTGATTGCTAAAAATCCAGTGGCGTAACTAGGTTATTGATATTGGGTGGCAAGAATGAAAGTCAACCGATAACATCGTTCTTAGTAATGAAATGCGCATGGAGCGCGCGAAATTTTTGACTCACTTTTCGACTTATTTTTGGCTTAATTGAGGTACATTTTGGCTCTAAACAAGCTTGTACCAAAGAATATGGCCATTTGGGGACACCTGTGGCGCGATTTTTTTCATCTGTGTACTGTTGACCATCATTATTCCTGTCAAATGAACCGACAGTGCCAATCTCAACCGAAACAACATCAATATTGAGGGGGCTATCAACCTCCTCTGGTATTCAAGTTACGCCACTGCACAAATCATTGTAAAGATGAACACATTAGAAAGTGTGTTTGTCTTTGGCCTTAATTAGGACCAAATAATAGTTGTTAGTTAATTGTATATATTCCTGTTTATATATTTATATTATTTGTACGTACTATAATCAAGTGATAATACCAACTGCATGATGCAACTCAAAATATCAACTCAAAATATATCACTGGTTAACTTTACCAGTGTGAGAAAAAATGCAATAGTGTAACGTAGCCATATTTTACAGTTTTTAAGTTTTGAACGTTTAAAACTTCAAAATGACAATTGACAGCGATCATTTAAAGGTAGATGACCCGATCACATTTTCGTAACTCAGAATTATTTCAAACATACGGAGATTTTCATATCATATGAAAGCTCGTATTTTTCTCATCATCATACTGCAATTTGACGGCCTAAATCGGTATAATTATGGAGAAATCGATGAAATAACGTCGAATTACCGCGAATGGTGGTAACCACCGATATAGTTTGTGAAATACTCAATGGGTACAGTTCAGAGCATCTTGTGCGTCTAAAATAAGAACCATTAGAGCTATGCAACTCAAACTTTGGAACACAACTTTTTTAAGGATGACCTTTCATGTAGAATAGAAAACTTCAAGTTGAAAATCGGAACATCTACTTTTAATTGTTTATCTTAAAGGGATACTCAATGATACAATTTTACGTCCCAATTTTGATCAATTTTAACACTTTTCACACGGCCGGGTGTCTGCAGACGACATTCCAAAATGTTGCAAAAATGTCCACATTGTTGAATTTCATTAGTATTTGGTATCATCATGAGAAATGCATTGAAATAACTTAAGTACAAACATGTCTAATCTTATTTCAGTAATCCTTGAGATAGACCTTGCAAGTTGGGAAAGGTTTCTGAAAAATCTGTTTTGTTTATCATGGTAAAACCAAACTCCACGTGGAAAGTGTTAAGATTGTTGCATATTTGCAGATCATATTCTATATAAAACCTGAGAGTGATCAATAAGGAAAAACCTAATTTGTTTCCCTTTGTGCAACAAAATCCAGTCAAGTATTTCCAACAGTCATCTTAGCCATTCTTAGCCATGGCGTATCATCATCATCATCGTCAACGCTTTCCGGCTATGTTGCCATTGCGCGCGCAACTATTGCCCGCCAGGTCATGCGATCATTGGTCTGTGTCAAAAGTTCCGGTTTAATTTCTTTGTTTACATTTGCGACCCAGGTAGGCTTTGGACGTCCGACTGGTCTCTTCGTTGGTCTGTTGTATTCTTTTAAAGCCTGACGTGCTGGAGTTTCCTCTGGTAATCTGTATAAATGTCCCAGCCAATTTAGACGTCTTCGTTTGGCGTATGGCTTAGACTAAATCACTTGATCAGTTCAGCATGTTCAGTACCCAGGGGGGGGGGGGGGGGGGGGGGGGCACTTAGTGGATATGAGGTCATGGGGATGTGCCGCCAAATAGGGTACCAGTTTCACCTGTCTGGTAAATGAATGACCCCTTTTCATAGCCATTTTTGGTAAATTTATGGGTCTTGCAATCCTTAAATGTGCTTTTTTTCATCGACATTTTAACAAAATATGTCAAATATGTAGGAAAATTATGTGTCAGTGGTAAATATATGGGTCCAATTTCCTCCGAAAGTTGGTAACTGTTTACATCCCTACCAAAAAGTATCTGAGTACCCCCCCCCCCCTCCCCTCGAGTTCAGTACAGAGCGATATATCATTTGAACCGTTGACGGCTATCGAGCTAATTGAGCCAAATAATGTATTTTATGCTCTTAAATTGTGCATTTGTCTATGGATGGATACATGTAGATTTTTATCACATGCAAAATGCTTTGTTTGGGCATGTATCTTGTTTACCTTTAGTTTTGAAGCAAATTTAAAACTTTAACCAATGCCCCAAATATCACTGCATATCCAGTAAAGTGATTCATTGACTTGTGAGAGCAAATGTTCAATTTTCACCAGAATTATCTTCTATGAAGCTAAGGTAAAAGTGTAATTTTAGTAGGGCATATTTAAATCCAACCATCTGAACACTTTCCACGTGGCTATTAGTTTAACCATATTACAAAAACAGATTTTTCAGAAACCATTCCCAACTTTCAAAGTCTTATCTCAAGAATAACTTAACCAATACTAGTTATGTGTGTACTTATTTTAAAACATTTCTCATGGTGATTAAAAATATAGTGATGAAATTTAATAATTTTGACATTTTTGAAACATTTTGTGAACAATTGGAAATGTTGTCTGCAGACGACTGCAGCGTGGAAAGCGTTAACCATCAATACAATGAATTAATGTTCTCGAATCTTACCATAATGTGCCGAAGATATTAAAATGTTAACACATTTTCTCATAAGATTGGAGAAAATTAGTCCCAATTGCCTTTTTTTCTTTCAACAAATCAGTTCTTTGAAAGACTTAGTAGATTAATTTAAAAAGACCCAATGATAAACCAAATTGACGTTGAAAAGGAAATCATGGTTATGTAATGCACCAAATTGCCAAAAATGTACCAGATACCCTCACATAAAACTTTTAGGTAAACTTCAGAATGAACAGAACCAGGTATATCGAGGGCTCAGAAACACAAGGCCATATCTCCATTTTGACCATTTTGAGAAAAAGAATATTGAAGATATTTAAACACATTGGGGAGATGGAGATGAGGCCTTGAGAAACTGGCTATACCTTTGAAAGGGGTTGTGTTATGAAGATAAGGCTGTGTGTTACTGACTGAAAGAGAATTTCTTTCTGAAAATTTTGATACCAAAATATCATTTTTGAAAAAATGGAAATGAGGCCTTGTTGTGGTTCTGAGCCCTCGATAATTATATGGTCATGGAGTGTAATGCGCATGTGTAATGGAGGGAAACAATCGTGTAATAAATTCATTGTTTTATATTTAAACAAATTGAAAAGTAACAGTGTCTTTAATTTATTTGTTGTGTTGCTAAATCCTACTAATTCCATGATCCTACATGTAGTGATCTCTTAGATCATAGATAATGAAGGTATGGATGGCTAAGGAAGTCCTTTAGCTATTGAAATTATGCTAGTCTCGGATTAAATATGCACAACGCAAAAGCCTAAAAAAATTACAGTGTATTTAACTAATAGTTATTATACACTCTACTTAGGACTATCGAGCACTCTAGTGCTACTGTTTATGATAACTTTACAGTGTTATAATTAAAAAACCAAAGATGAAATTTATTAAGTCATAAGAAAAGAATTTGCAAAATTCTATAACATTACGAGTTGCTAACCGTGTCAGAGGTATTCATTTATCTATTTATTTAATCCTCCGCAATTAAAAGAAAATCTGATAACTGAACAAGCAGCCGTGATGACGGGTCCTTAAAGTTAAAGGCATATTATGTGATCTTTTCCAGAGAGCGCCCTCTATTCATGATTTTTTTTAGAAAGTAGATTTTCCTGCAGATTTACATATCTGATCATAAATCGTACATACATTCCAAGTTACAGAGTGGTACGATTCCTAATTACCTCAAAATCATGGATTTAGAGTGAATTTAGAGTGAAAATATAAACTGTTGTGTTATCCCAACAGTTTATTTTCACTCTAAAACCATGATTTTGAAGTAATTAAGAATCGTATCGCCCTGTAACTTGGAATGTATGTACGATTTATGATCAGAAATGTAAATCTGCAAGAAAATCTGCTTTCAATTTTTTTTCTCTCGATGTGTTGAGGGCGTTCCCTGGAAAGATCACATAATATACCTTTAATGCATTGCCAAAACTCTCCGCGTACCGAGGTGTGACTGCACCGTCAAATCCTCTTATATTCCAAAGCTATCCTATGTCTCCAGCTTTTTTGCCCAGAAAGGGCAAATCAATCATCCTGGCCATCACCCATCACTTGTTAAGCCCTTGCATTCAATGTTAGCATCAAGAAATTCGTGATCACTAAATTTAGGCAAAACATGTCTAACATCCTCTGGTTACTTGATCAATGCTGGGGCGCCACCTAGAAGGGGGTATGGTCAAGGGAATCGGGGTTATCTAGAGGAAGACACTTCTCCCATGATTATAGACTCCCTGGATTGGTTTAGAAGTATTATTTGTTAGCATTTAGGTATTCTTACAGAACACAGTGCCGAATGGATGCTGTTTTATGGTTTTAGTTCTTATTTTGATATTTAGATTTTAAAAGTGGGTGAGGAAAAAAAACCTGTACTCAACTTTGAGATTTTTTATTTCAAAATCTATGCAAAGATTTCATAGATTTTTTATTGCGGCAGACGGGCTATCTAATTAGCTTTCTGTAAAATTTGAGTTGGTTGAAACGATCTATACAATCTCAATATTGAAAACGTTCCACACTCGATCCAGTCCGAGCTGACCGGCCCCGACTATCACAAAAGCCAAATTTGTTGTTGTTGCTAAATTCGTGTAATAAAGACATTGTTTTGACATTATTTCTCATTTAATGTTTGAAAAAATGAATGAAAATGTTTGATTTGTCCTTGTTAGTTAGTTACTGTGTACCATTCATGAATCTACTTGTTCATTAATATCAAGCATTATTGATAATGAAGATTTGTAATCTTTATTTTACTTTGAGTACACTTTTTAGACTCACCATGTATAAGTCCCAGCCCAAGTCCCAGTCCGCGCTTAACGATCCATTGTGTTTCTACTAAAGTCTCACAGGCTCATACGCTGTAAACGTTCTTAGTGCGTCCAAGTCGTTGTCGTTGTCTGCGTTACTAGTACATGTACGTTCTCAATATTTGCACTACTAACGTTCTCTGCGTGTGCGCGGAGAGTATAGAGGGATTGCACGAAGGATTATTAGATTCAAATCATCCCCTCAAGTACATTTAGTCAGCCTCTCAGCCACGAACGGATGGGAAAGGGTGTTCATTTTCTGTTTGAAGTTGTTTTTATAACATCTTCTGGGGAACACGATCCCGCCGACCGTTTTTTGACGGGGGAGATGACGAGCCCGTCATTTGAAACGACGTTTCTAAGTCGTAACCTTTTCACAAACCCCTAAAATTCGCGGCATTTGCCTTATTTGATTAACTTGCATTAATCATCTTCTGAAGCGATTTTGTTGTAAAATGTAATTGATATTGTTATAATATGAAGGTAAGAGGACACAGTAAGTTATTTCAGCTATTTGGATGCCATTTAGTAATATACTAAGCTATTTGGATGCTATTTTGTATTATATTATATGATTTAGTAATATACTGAGTCACTGAGTCCACGGCCACGGCACGGCCTCTTTGTTCCGTGTTGCCTTGGCTCTCGCAATTAGCCCAATGATTATGGCGAACCCTAGGCTACATCCCCCAGTCATCAATATTACCGTACGGACGCTAAAGCTGTACAAATATCGGAGCCTGCAAGATAGCGACATAAGAGGGCGGCTGAGAGTTACAGTCTAGGTGAACCCTTCAATATGATTAGCCCAATGATATGGCAACAACCCCTCGACCTTTGCCATGCACTGTTAGTGCAATGCAGTGCTGTTATACAACTGCGTGTGTAATGAATACATCGATGGTATGGACGGCCGGAGACATTTTGGAATATTTCTTGAGACATTTTGGACGTTGTTGTTTGATACTGGATCATCAGATTTCAATTCTCGTAGGAAATTATATACTGGTATGTTATTTTTCAAGCCATATCGGTGTATAATTTCACCAAGAATATGTAATCTAAAACCATCATGGAATAATACAACGCTACGGCTTGAATGCCTTTGTTTGATTGACTGAGATGAATACCTCATCAAATCTCCAAATAACTTGGTAAATATTTCAAAATAAATAAGAAAAATACTTGTTGTAAAACTTGAACATTGGCCAAGGTACCAAATAAAAGTGTACACCCTCCTCTATTTAGTTAAAAAATCTGTAGATTCTAACTCTTCTCAGATTATTGGCTAAACTATTTTAAAAATCATTATTCACCACTAAAAAGTGTCAACAATTTGTTTAGATCGCGACTGTTTGCGATGCGTAGTATTCCCAATGACTATGTATCGCTAGAAAACCTGTCGACTTCAGCCCCTTAAAAATCCACATTTATCAATAAATTTTATTTTCTGTCATCGATTGTTTTTATAATACACATCATTTGCGATAAATTCTGGAGTTTCATAATAATTTAGTCATGACTTCGACCAACAAACGGCAATTTCACAACGTACTTTCAGGGTGGAAATGTTGGCGTATGGTATACATGCGTTGTGCAGAGATTTCCGCGTAGCTGACGGCCTGCAGATGGGTCAGTGTGTTGTATACGTACACTGCGTGCACTGATGCCCGGGACTGATAATGCTGAGCATGTTTAGCAAAGTCTAAAACCGCCGCAAATAAAATGGATAAGCCTATTTTCATTTTCAAACTTTAAACAGAAGGTACCAGTCTTTCATAAAAAAAGTTTTACATAACCTATTTCTCAATGTGTCCTTATAATATTTCTGAATGATTCGGTGTCCACCATACAACTTTAATTACCCCAATCCAACTTCTTCATCAATGTTAACCATACGTCTTAAAGGTTGTTGACCCTATTCTAGATTTAAGGGCATCATCAGTGTAATGAGAAATGGGACCTTTCATTTGATATCAAAAACACTTTTGAATCCCTTAGAGTTAAATTGTTAGGAAACATAGTAGCAACGCTGTTTGTTAATGTCTGTTCTTGAACTTTCAACAGTCTTCTTAGAGTTAAATTGTTAGGAAACATAGTAGCAACGCTGTTTGTTAATGTCTGTTCTTGAACTTTCAACAGTCTTCTATCTCCCCCGTCCAGTTTTTTTTAAATACCTTGTTTTAAATGTGCCCAAAGTACTTTTTCCGGGGGTGCTCCCATTTTGGGGTCGAAATTTGATATTAATTATTCTGTGGCCAATTTATGGTAATTTTGGTGTCTATTTATATGTTTTCGACTATAACAAATTGATTGCCATAGTTTTTAAAATCCAAAATGGCTGCCGTGTGCCTGAAAATTCAAAATGGCGCCCAAAATGACACTTTTTTACCAAATGATAATATGTCCTGGTTTTAATGGTCAGTAATGAATGTAAATAATGACTGTTTAACAACTGTTTTCGTGAATTTGTTTTGAAATCATTGGTTCTCCGGGACAATTCCTCAGACCAGAACAACATCCGCTGATTTCAAAACAAATTAAAAACCAGTTGTTACGCAGTCATTATTCTCTAAATATACGCTCATGTAGACTATTTTTACATTTACATCGGCCATTTTGGTGGTCATCTTGGATTTAAAGTATCTTATATTAAATACATTGCAAATATACTGGATATGAGTTACTAGTGATCTAATACATACATCCCAATGTTAAAACTATACTTTCATCATACATTTTGGTTGATATTATCTCAATTTATGGAATTCCGACAATTTGTTAAGTTATTTTGGGGGCCATTTTGGATTTTTAAGAATGTTGACAAAGCAAAAATACTGGCTATTATTAGTAACTATCGGTCTAATACATACATCCCATCATTAAAACTATATTTTCATCATACGTTTAGGTTGATATTTTCCCATTTTATGAAATTTGACAATTTGTGCAGCCACTTTGGGACCCATTTTTTTTTTTTGGGGGGGGGGGCCATTTTGGCAGCCATTTTGGATTTTTTAACTATGTTAACAAAGCGAAAATACTGGATATGAAATACTAGTGGTCTAACACATACATCACATCATACATTTCGGTTGATATTATGTTTTTTTATTGAATTTTGGCCACTATTGAATTTTGGCCACTTTTAGTAGATATTAAACGGTTTTGGGAGCCGTCACAGTAAGTGAGTGAGCCCTCTATCGGTACATAAAAGGGTATACTCCCAATAGACTACACGTACCCAGGCCGGCGCCGTGTTTTGCCGTGTTTGCCGTGTTTTGCCGTGTTTTGCCGTGTTTTGCCGTGTTCGCCGTGTTTGGCGCAGTCAACGTGTTTGGCGCAGTCAATACTCGCTCGAAAGCACCGTGGAGAAAAGACATCTGGATTCGTTTATTTTCATCGTAGATGCGGAAGAAACCGCTAATAAACGCTAGTAACTTTGCCCAGTAGAAACAGGTAGCAGAACCCGCAGTATCGGTATTTTGGGTGATCCCAAATCCTTCCGACAAACCAGGTTTGGCGAACCAACAAACAATAATCGGCAATAAACCCAATAGAAACAGAAAGGCGATTAATCTTAGCGGTTTGGTTGTGTACCGTGTCACACGCTGGGTTATACACATTGTGAAGCAATCTTTTTCAGGTGCGGTGGCATTGTTTGGTATTACAAAAGGTCAAATGTCGTGGCCCATCGACTAAGATCGATACACTTTTAGCGGTAACTTTTCGCAAGTAGAAACAGGGGGGGGGGGGGGATTAAAAACTTACCGATTAAATCTTCGCGTTTATATATATTTATAATAGTAGTGAAGTAATCGATTTTGAAGAAGTGTTTTGCAGGTGTGACGTAATGCGAGGTGTAGTGGACCGTAGCGATGGTAGATAGGGCACAGACCTAGTTCGGAGTGCAGCGCAGCAGACAGATTTAAAATTCGCGCCTGATTCAGCGTTTTACAACAGGCGGTTACTGGATAGCCAATGTCTTTTAACTAGTACTATTTGGCTTTCGATGAGGATTTAGAGATCTTCAATATTCAATGTTTACATGCATCCTAGAAAGCTTCACTTAGCTTGTCCAAGGATAGGTATCATTCAATGTGTATGATATTACTCGTTGATGGTGATCCAGGATGCTGCACCAAACATAAAGATGTTGTAGAAACACAAGGATTATAAAAGGTATTGTGATTTAAATATTATGTTTACAGCTATTATTTAGCTGGTATATGCAAGCATTTGCGGATCCGGTGGATTCTCACCACGATATTGAATATGCAGAGACAAGCCTCTGAGGGGCCAGGACATCCTCGATTGTAAGTTTTTTGTTTTTACAATTTACATATTTTATCAGTTAGCCATTGCCGACGCCATATCCATTGGTCAAACTTGGAAGACCGTTCATTAATATTGTATAGGCCTAAATTTGCCTACCTTATAACCTATTGCATAAACTGTATGGTTCATCCAGAGAGATGTTATGGATAATCCCATCTGAATTTAGATTACTCCTGAGGCAGTTAAGCTGTAATCGATCAAGTACCATTTGATATCTATTATCAGATTATACACTCATTGTATGATTGTAACGGGTTTACCCTGTTTCTGTGAAGTTGAGTTGCTGTCATGATTTATGATCATGATGATGAGTGCTGCTTAATAATATTATAGTGCCCATACTATGAATAATATTGTGTTCATGTCTATAGATATATTTAGTGTTATTGATGCATAACCACGCCAACGGACTGTACGATTGAACGTTTACAGGGAGAAACCATGTTATGGTGAAACTAAATCATAAGTAAATGTTCACGGTTTTTGTACGCTTGTGATTAGCAATGTTCGAGATCACTTACTGAATACCTGAGACGAGTTATATATTTATAATCGTTTTAGCTGATTATAATAAGTATTGACGTTTTTACACGCTCGTGATGTTCACACATTATTTAATTTTAGTCATACAATGCAGTATAGACATGGTAGATGTTAAGTGCAATAATACTTTATAATCCATACGTTCTTGACGGCGAGTTAAGCTTAGGATTAGATCTTCCTTGGTTCCCTCCGCTCATAATTTTAGCGTTTATTTTATTCTATAGTGCAGCTTTATTTCTATTATGCAGTTGGTCACTGTTTATAGTCACATGACATCGATTTGATATAATGTGGTATAAGCCGCATTATGCGCAGTAAACAATCCTAATATATTGATGTTTAATTGTTGCATTAATGGTTTTCAGTATTAACCCCACAGTAAAGATGACAAGACTGGATATTAATTATGGTTATCATATTATACTGCCCGCAGATTACGTGTTCACTTTGGATTAGTTATTAAATTAACATCGTTTTTTGTTAATTTTGCTATTGATATATTCACGATATATATTAGGATCTGTTGCAGATCAATCAAGTTGAATGTTAAAATTCTCCATACATATGTATGATATGACTTTTTCTGATAAGATTGCTATATAGATGGCATATGATAGAAGTTCGGAGTTATTGTTGCATCCCGTGATGATTTAGATCTGTTGCAGATCAGGTGATGACTCCTGATTATATGGTTGTTAAATCCCACTCGGGTCTTAAGGATTATAATTATGCTGAATGTAATTTGTATTCAATGTTTATTGGGAATATTTTGTTCATGGTATGGTTGGTTGCCCATGCAGATTATGCTAATTTGAATGTTTTGAAATTCTTCCAGATCTGAATTAATAATGTAGATGTTTTATCATGAGAGCCTACGCAGGGGTTTCCTTCTTGACACTTAAACTTTTGCACCATCTTACGATAATGGATTAATATATACTGAATAAGCTCATTATCTCATCTGTTTTGGAGTGGATGTTTTCTGACTCAGAGACTATGAGAATGTGTATTATAGATACATTTTTGCTTATAAGAGATGGTATTCTCTCTGTGATATTATTATATCAGTATTGTTGATGAAGGAATTTTCCAACATGCTATATAGAAGAGTAAATCATGATATTTTTGATGTCGATTGTTGAATTTCTATCAGTTCCTGGGATTGGGAAGTCATTTGTAGTATCTGAGAGATTATTGACAGTTTGAATTGAACTTGCTCTATTGATACATGTACATGTAGCTGGTTTTATTTATCATACGTTATAATAAATTAGACGGCAAGGTCCTATACAATTTCTTTCTTTTTTCAGTTTAGACATACTATATTCCCTTAGTGGACATTGATGAATCTTGAGATAGTAGCACAGGTCTTTCCGTTAGCTACCTACATGCTCGTGGTGACATGTACTTCATTATAGCATTTTTCCAATATATTGAAGTGATTTCAGTGATATTCTGACGGTTCTGATCTTACACACACACGACACAAGCCTATTCCTTTGTTTTAAGTGCGGGGCACTGCAATCGCAGGTTTGGAGATTTTTACCTCAATGTATAGTGAGGTTTTCTGTGTCAGACTTGACATGATTGATTTATTTTAATTTTATATAGATCATTTCCCCCTTGATGTTTGAGCGATTAGCGGAACTGGTACTTTGAGCGTTAGGCCTAAGCATATAACCAGTAAGATGTTTTGAAGAAGTTATATATAGTACAACTGTTATAGTATTATAGTACAACTGTTGAATAGATTTAATTAAGGTGCTCGCATATAATACATTGTACTTGGGACTGAGAGTCCTGCCCGGAGACCTATCAGGAAAGGTGCTCGTATAATAATACACTGTACTTGGGACTGAGAGTCCTGGCGAATACACTGTAATTGGGACTGAGAGTCCCGGAGACCTATCAGGAAAGGTGCTCGAACTGTACTCGTGACTGACTGAGTCCCGGAGAGTATGGGACTGAGAGTCCCGGAGAAAGCGTCCAATTTTTCGCATATCATAGGGTTTTCTTAAACCGCGTTGCATATAAGAGAGCTATAATTCCGCATGGTATTCTCTCTGTGATATTTATTATATCAGTATATTGTTGATGAAGAGATTTTCCAACATGCCAAAGAAGAGTAAATCATGATATAATCATGTCGATTGTTCAATTCCTATGATCATTAATTAGCCTTGTGATGCAGTATTGCAAATAGTAACAATATAACCGTTTGGTGTGTTATAAACAGCATTGTTTATAAAAATGAGTGGCTTTAACATGGAAGTACGAGTCCGTGAGCTATGTGATGTTGACTAGTGACAAATATTGAGTCGAAACGTTGATACTATAGTCTTGTTTTGTTTTTAATCGACGATTGGTAGAGCTGAATGATAAACATGAATATGATACACAGTTATCATCCGATGATGAATTCTATGAGATGATGTTGTACTACGTTAGATGAATGATCTACCAATGACTGGCTTAAGTTATTGATATTGCAATGTAACATGATTTATAGAATTATGCATGTTTACCAAGTGAATTTTTGCTATCCAGAGTTGTGTTAATGAGTTATACGACTAGCTGATTGTTGTATGTTCGGTCATAAAATATGATGCGCAGTTTTGTATTACCACGGTATTATGATTTTGATTAATATCGATTTTTGAGTTGGTTTGTTTTAATAAATAATCAGCACAAATGCTGTTGTGGTATCTGCTCGTGATATTAAGATTGAAATATCTTCAAGCTCCGACAGTTATGCCATGTATCATGTGTACATTCTTTAGCCTTGATGTGCTTGAGATATGATGAATTGTATCTGGGTGTACATACGGAAGGATACACGATAATTGCCATCTCGCGTGAGAAGACGGGTCCATTTGGATCCCGATTTGGATCAATATATTTGTTATCCCAGGAAAGGTGAGAAGTCCACATAGGCCTACAGTCTACACTGATCTATACGCTTTTTTGTTGATTATAGAATCTTTGGTTTTCGCATATGATGACAGATGTGTCGATTTATCATAACTCTCCGTGATAACGGTAGATAGGAATCTCCTGAGCTGTTAATGTTTTTGTTTTTTTAAACACGATGTACATTAAGTACAGAAGTCTTACAGACTTTTCTGTAATTCATTCATGTGTGCTAATCGTTTTACTGCACAGATTATATTCCATATTGGTGTATCTTTCATTCACGATAGTAGTTTTTATCATTTCTAAGTCGTATGCGCTTATTTAGATATGATTCCTTTATTAGCTCAAATCAAGAGCCTTTTACACACCGAAGACGCTGTTTTCGGTAACCCTATATATTAAGGGTGATATACTTTTCACTTGGATTTTCAACATTGAAAATGATATGGCTGTGATATGTTGGAGATTTCATTCGTGTCAGTTAAGTACTTTATAGGCAGTTAATATTAAATCACTGCTCTATAACACTAGTTTTGACAATAATATCTTGGTCATACACCCTATACATTTTTACCTGTATGGATTTGCTGTTAGAGATAGCCGTGATATAGGGGTGTCGTACAGATTTTTCATAAGGATTCATTATACTTTGTGCAATGATATTCAAGTTTTTGCATACGGGTTTCTTGTGATATTCCGAGTCGGCTATAACTGAATAATTGAATTTATTAGTATGGCTTTCTAGTCATGTGTTATGCATCACAAAATTGCAGTAATTTTTGAAGGAATCAATACACATTTTTTGTGTGTGAATATTATGTTGATGGTGATCCAGCCGCGGCCAGTTTTGAAGGCGTAACGGACTGTTTTGTTTTAGTGCCTAGTATACTAATATATGCACGCTGGTGTTTCGACACCGCCAGAAGGATACAATATAACAATGCCTTGATTATAAGGACTCTATGCCCGGGACTCTTTGAAGAGTAGACTGATTGCAGTTTGCTTTACGTTAGGCTGTGTTCATACAGTACAGGATTGTGAATTGTACATGTTTTAGAAGCATGGTAGAAGCTATGTCTTATGAGATAAATTAATAGTGGGTTTACTGTGTAGCTACAATTGATTGATGTATATGATTCCTTGATGATACTCGTGACCTGTTCTCGAGCCCGTTCTTTATACAGACATGGGGAGATTAGACATGTGTCTCACACTCGAAGCTCGGGTGTTCCCCAAGTTCAAGTGTATTATATAATGTGTCTTTTATTTCAGCTTCTATAAGAAGATGCTGATGCGGAATTATAAATGCTTTATTCGCGTTTGAGTATGCGAAATAGAGAATAAATATATTTATAATAGTAGTGAAGTAATCGATTTTGAAGAAGTGTTTTGCAGGTGTGACGTAATGCGAGGTGTAGTGGACCGTAGCGATGGTAGATAGGGCACAGACCTAGTTCGGAGTGCAGCGCAGCAGACAGATTTACAGACAGATGTGGTGGGAAGGAGTACAAGACCAGACTGTGAAGGTGGGGTATGTGTGTTGGTTTAGCCAAGATCAGAGGGATATGCTCAGGTAAAGGACGGTTGTAGTTCTTAGGATGGTTAAGAGGTGGATGGCCGGGGTAAGTCGGATAATTCTTTGTTTCTACCCCGGGGTCTCTACACGTCTGCTGTGTCTCACACTCGAAGCTCGGGTGTTCCCCAAGTTCAAGTGTATTATATAATGTGTCTTTTATTTCAGCTTCTATAAGAAGATGCTGATGCGGAATTATAAATGCTTTATTCGCGTTTGAGTATGCGAAATAGAGAATAATAGCGTTTACTTTTACAGTGCCCCAGTAGAAACCCGCTCAATGATTCGCATTCCATACAATGAATACGTAATGTACAATTTTGCGAAGGTCAGTCGATATCTTTTCCATCAGTTGTGCTATGTTATCGGAGCAATATAGCCCAACAGCTTATACCACCATACTATTCAAGCCCGAACTTACTGCCAGATGTGTTTTAATTGGACGATATCTCTATCTTTCACATTGTAATGGCCAACTCCCATTCATAAAAGAATGCGCTAAACATGCTAAAAGGGTGATCGATTCTAGTCGAACAAGTCCATTCAAAATAATGTATTTTGGATCACGCGGTAACTAAACTTATTGGTGATTGATATTTTCTAATAGCGTAGGTATAGGTCAGGCTTGGCTGATCTCAAAATTCTCTAAACGAACTTGACAAGCCATCTCGCTAGGGGGTGTCACTGCTTTGAGCATTTTTCTAACCCAAAATGGGAAGATTACAATTTAACCAGCCATTTTGTATGGTGTGCGTTGTGTACACTTCATGTCCACCAGTTTAATGTGTTTAGTAACCCATGTTCTATGCACACATTTCAATATAGAATACCCCTGAATGCAAAATTGTAATTGCTGCTGCAAGTTTTAGTCCGAACATTTTGCTGGTTCCTAGCACGCGACAACAACAACTTTAAAAGTTTTGTCTCGAAGTATCAGCTTTTTTGGGAAATTCCAGTAACCCTTTTCAAAACACGAGCCATGTTTTAGGTATTAATGAGCATTACAGATCCCTGTATCATAACAATTATACGTGCTTACATTTTGTAAAATAATGTAAAAATAATGATTTGTCGGAGATGATTTTCGCAAGCACGGATATTCCATAGCGCCAACCCCTGGACACTCATTGTCTATAACAATAGAAGGCAGTGACAGTCATGAATATACAATGAATAATCATATCAATGAATATTAAAAAATACACGTCATTTGTAGAGTCGAAAATTGAAAATACCAGACGATGGTGGACACGAACGGCCGTAATTTTTAAATCTCCGTTGGTTTCAATGTTATATTGGATGTACTTTGATTATGACCACAGAAAATTCATCCCATGTTGTAACTAAATTATTATCATCCTAAAACCGCTGGAGCTGGATAACAAATTCAAGTGTCAGTATCGTCAATAATTTTGAAGTTATTATGACATTGAAACTTGCAACATAAAAGGAGCCTGGTCACTTTGCGCTAATCATGCTAATATAATCTTTAACTTTACTGGAAACTATAAGATGGACAATACCAGTTTTTATGTTTTGTTGCATGTTGTTACAATCTATTTTTAAAGACCTCGACCAATAGCTTTTAGACTTGGGGTTCTCACTATATAGTGGTACTAGTGGTGCCTACCTTTTGGAGTGCCTTTTCGCGAAATTTGGTATATCGATGGGTGGCAATCAAAAAGGCTTTCATTATTTTATTTATTTATTTATTTATTTGGGCCTTACGACCCTGGATAACCCAAGAAAGCCTCGTTGAAGCTTATTTCCATTGGGGTCCGTTAGATGTGTGAACAGTTACAGACCGGGATGATCCCCTACTCTTTGCGAAAGAGTCTGTAACCTTTTAACGTGCTCGGGTATTGCACTTCCGATGCACGGGACCACCATTTTTATGTGACTTCCGAACCACTGATTTTTGCTGCCATTAGATTAGATTGTAATATCCCCTATTAACAGCTCCCCAATCTCGCTTGGGTTGACGAAGCAATTGAGACTAAGTACCTTGCCCAAGGATACAAACAAGTTGGCTGTAGCGGGGCTAGAACTCACGACCTTTGCATCGTGAGACCGGCATGCAATCCACTACACCACACGTGCTCTTATGCCCCTTCTTTGATGGTATAGAATGGCCCGTACTTTGTTCGATAGGTTTATTGATTAAAATACACTTAGAACCCAATTTTGGTTAATTATTACACTTTTGAGAACCCAATTTTCTACTTACCTTCTGTTTATTGTTTGTATATACAAGGGTAGGCCTATACTGATCGGTAGACATTTCACTTTGGTATACCGATCGGGTGTTAATTTTGCATAACCATTATAGGCATCGGTTATTTGAACCGTGGATTAAACATGAAGCCAAAATGTTGACTAATTAGTATTATCGGCACGGAAAGGTTGAAATTCTTGATACAAATAGTGACGCGGACCTCTTGCATTTACCGTGTAGTTAGTGCTCAACAAGTCAATGATGAATCTCTTCTGACCGGTGTCACATGTATAGAATCATTGTACGCACAAGATTCAAGAGTATAAAATAATCGCTGTTATACCTGACATGATGTTTTTCAACATTTTAAACTGGGAGTGAAATGTGTTCGTATAAACATTGACGAAACCGTACGGTATTCAGTGGCGGACGGATCCTAACGTCCCCCACCGAATGTAACCTATCAAATATTCGTACGTCCGGCATCGTCTGAAAATCGAAAAGGCTCTCTACTGCCGTCTAACCTAGAAGGGGAATTCATTTTTTTTCTACGCATGCGTGCGATTTCTTTGGTTTGTCCACCAAAATCGTTGACAAGTTCCTATTGAGTATGTACTGCAATGCAAGTGACAGAACTTCTTGTGATGCGCTAGTCAACAGTATATCTGTCCCCCGGGCTCCATAAAAGCCTTAGGAAAAGTTCCCGATGTTCTAGCCGGCCGCGGAGTCATTCTTTGGTATCCCATGGTAAGATCAAGCAGACAATATTGATATTGACGATACACTATCCAAAAAAGTTTGATGTGATTTGATTTTAATGTTCCCGGACTGGATGATAATAAAAAAACACACAATAATACCGCTTTATGAAACACCTCACCCGATTGTGACCGCGCGGGAGCACTTCTCTGGCCGGCCCGGCCGCGAATTTTTTTTTACTAGTAAACATTTGTAAAATTTATTTATTTCGTTTTAATACGGAATAAAGCAAAACTCACTGAATAAAATGATTTTTATTTTTTTTCTTCAAAAAAGTCAACTGATTTTACTTGTGAGACCATGCAAATGTTTACTAGTAAAAAAAAAATCGCGGCCCGGCCCTGTGAGACCTATATATTTTTTAAACTGCATATAACTCAGTCATAATTGTCACAATGTTTTTATCAATAGCAGCTGACTGTATTTTTCTCCTATGGCTGTTTTAACAAATTTGTTTGTATATTTTGAGGCGTTCTTTGCATTGAATATATTTATAATCTTTTTATGATGTGTTTTAATGTATGTGTAGTTTTTGTAAAGCGCATTGGTGCCGTTGCTTTATGCGCTGTGTGTTATTATTATTAAAATTGATTATTATTATTATATGCTATAACCGTCTCTAACGTTAATATTCTACTGAATAGCACACCTTTACACGTGATACATGCGCTATCTAAGTGAAGGATACATGTAGCACACATTGAATTAAAGATTCTTGCACACATAATACTAGTAATGCCACATGTGACGCATGCGCTGTCTACTAAAATAGCACATAGTATATGCCACATGTGACTATGGCGCTATCTACTGACGATAGCGCGGCCACCGCATACACATGTGCTAACTTAGCACACATAGTAATGCCTCGTGTGAATGTAGTGTGACATGTGTATAGCACAGTAAGGCACACGTAACTATGCGCTATTACTTAGCACTGCCACCACGGTTATACATGCGCTTATCTACTGAAGTAGTGCCACATGTGATAAATGCGCTATCTACTGAATGAGACAATGTGCACATCTTCAAACAAAATCAAGTGTTTCTGATGGTGTTCCGAGTGCTGGCTATGGCGCCTCTGATACCATCGGACCAGGCTTTCAGTTGACGTACGCATAGGAGCATCGTTGAAGCGAATGTCCCCTGGTAACCTTTATTCCAGATCTTAAATAAGAAATCTTGTTTTATTATACAGAGAATCCACTTTACTCATGCGTGCCCATAACAAAAGGTTTTAGCTCCCATATTATTCGTTGTTCAGATCAAGTCAATGCACGACCTTCAAGCAACCCTTTGAATACAAGCGTTAAAAGAATGATCTATACACTGGCGGGTTATTTTCAAACGAGTATCCATCAACATGTGTGTTGTACAGAGTAAGATATATTCTGGTGGTGTTGCTCTTTTTATATTCTGAAACAAACTTTAGCTCCCCATCGCCGAAACGTGTATTACCTCTAATCACCCTTCAGTGGACTTGATCGAGTCTATCAATAGTTATCTGATTCCCTTTTCCACATAGATTTCGACATCATTGCGTCTCCCAATTCGTTTATTAAAAAGCTGGCTTATTGTTTTGCTACAAGATCTGACTTTCCTGAGTGAAGTTGTATCAACGATTTTCTAGAAATTCATCAATTGTACAGATTTCCAAAAGAGCCTTAAATTGGTAATCATGGCAATGGTATTAAATTTAACGTTAGTAACGGTCCCGTTTCTCATGTTTCTCTGTTTTGGAAATGTGTTTGCTTCTTGTATACAAATAGCTACAAATAGTATATTAGCCTAGCTATAACAAACTAAACGTGATGTACACAAACTTGCGCTGACTGGTAAAATGGTTTTACAACAAGTTTTGCTATCATTATCAAACCGAACTCAAATTAAATCAAATTAAATCACTTATTTATCGCGCTAATATACAAGTTTACGCATACAATTGTTTAAAAGTTAAATAAATCAAAGAGATAAATGATAGAAAAAACAACAACTATAAACGCATGGGCCTTTATAATTTACAAAAATTGACATAAAAATGATGCTACATTAATCCACCGTCAAGTTTTAAAAAAATATATAAAAAAGCATAGCATTCACGGATACACCGGGGATCGAACCCGTGTTGCCGTTTGCAAACAACATGGCCTACGATACACGCCACACAGATCGACGAGTGTAATTGGTGATAGTTTAATTATTAACCATTTATCCATTTATTTATAACGAACGGATTTTTATCGTGCCATTTTTGCCATTTTATACCATATTTGTATGTTACTCTCGCACAAAATGTGTTTATAATGTGATTATACTCCTTATTTTTGAAAGAACGGTACAAAATGATGACATTTACGAACACAAAAAATGGCATCATTTATACTATACGGTCCAGACTGGACGTTGTGTGACGTGTTGCATAATTCATGTATTCAAATTACTGCTTCGAATCGATCTGTTTTATGTACGCTTTTGTTATACTTCTCGGTCGCTCATCGCCAACGCTGTGCATGAGAACAATAGAAAAGTCCCCTCTCAGGTTAGAGGGCGGTATCTGTGACCTCTCACAGCAGGGCATAGGGTCAAGGCAGGGTTAATCATATTAATGACAAATATGCAAATGAGCTAAGTGTCCCCTCCTATTATATATACTCCTTGATAGCGCTATAACAGCGATAATGAACTCATGAATATTAATGATGCGAGAGTTGCATGGGATTTCCCCATAGAGAAAATAGCGACCTCGGAACGATATTTATTTTGAAAAATGTGTAGGCTAAAAGCCGGGCTTACAAGGTCAAGGAAAGATGAATTTATGAATGAGAAGATATCCAGGCACCTATATAAATAGGATTTGACCTTGATGGGTAAACTTACAAAACTGTTTGGGGAATAAGTTCTCTTGATGGTGTGCGCAAGCAGTTCTGGGTGGTAGTGTACATAGAACGACATAGACACCATGGGAAGATTCTAATGCAGTGGGAGTGGTTTAATATGTAAATCATATCAAATCAAAAATACGGTATTTGATTGAACGCTTCGATTTGTTTGCTGCCTTATCAGGCCCTAAATCATGGATGCCTGGATGGCAATTCCGACACTCAGGTGTTTTCAGCGTTTTGCATTCACTTCAAGCGCCGCACCCAGGCTACTCTTCCTCAGTGAAACTATACCGTGTATAATTTCACTGTCACACAATCGAACAACACCCTCTGATACTTCGCCTTGCCGAAAACCGCTCCCATCCGAGAACCGACCATTCTCCGGATCAGAGGATACATGTAGGGAACAGGCGGTTTTGGGAGCCGTCACAGTGAGTGAGTGAGTGAGTGAGTGAGCCCTCTATCGGTACATAAAAGGGTATACTCCCAGTAGACTACACCCAGGCCGGCGCCGTGTTTGCCCGTGTTTTGCCCGTGTTTTGCCCGTGTTTTGCCCGTGTTTTGCCCGTGTTTTGCCCGTGTTTTGCCCGTGTTTTGCCCGTGTTTTGCCCGTGTTTTGCCCGTGTTTTGCCCGTGTTTTGCCCGTGTTTTGCCCGTGTTTTGCCCGTGTTTTGCCCGTGTTTTGCCCGTGTTTTGCCCGTGTTTTGCCCGTGTTTTGCCCGTGTTTTGCCCGTGTTTTGCCCGTGTTTTGCCCGTGTTTTGCCCGTGTTTTGCCCGTGTTTTGCCCGTGTTTTGCCCGTGTTTTGCCCGTGTTTTGCCGTGTTTTGCCGTGTTTTGCCGTGTTTTGCCGTGTTTTGCCGTGTTTTGCCGTGTTTTGCCGTGTTTTGCCGTGTTTTGCCGTGTTTTGCCGTGTCTGGCGCAGTCAATACTCGCTCGAAAGCACCGTGAAGAAAAGACATCTGGATTCGTTTATTTTCATCGTAGTGGATGCTGAAGAAAGCGCTAATAAACGCTAGTAAGTTTTCCCAGTAGAAACAGGCAGAACCCGCTAAGTATCGGTATTTTGGATAATCCCAAAGACCCTCACAAACCAGGTTTGGCGAACCGACAATAATCGGCAATAAACCCAATAGAAACAGAAAGGCGATTAATCTTAGCGGTTTGCGCCGTGAACCGTGTCACGCTGGGTTGTACACATTGTGAAGCAATCTTTTTCAGCTGCGGTGGCATTGTTTGGTATTACAAAAGGTCAAATGTCGTGGCCCATCGACTAAGATCGATAAACTTTTGGCGGTAACTTTTCGCAAGTAGAAACAGGGGGGATTAAAAACTTACCGATTAAATCTTAGCGTTTATTAGCGTTTACTTTTACAGTGCCCCAGTAGAAACCCGCTCAATGATTCGCATTCCATTATACAATGAATACGTAATGTACAATTTTGCGAAGGTCAGTCGATATCTTTTCCATCAGTTGTGCTATGTTATCGGAGCAATATAGCCCAACAGCTTATACCACCATACTATTCAAGCCCGAACTTACTGCCAGATGTGTTTTAATTGGGCGATATCTCTATCTTTCACATTGTAATGGCCAACTCCCATTCACTAAAAGAATCGCTAAAAGGGTGATCGATTCTAGTTTAACAAAGGATTCGAACAAGTCCATTCAAAATAATGTATGTTGGATCACGCGGTAACTAAACTTATTGGTGATTTATATTTTCTAATAGCGTAGGTCAGGCTTGGCTGGTCTCAAAATTCTCTAAACGAACTTGACAAGCCATCTCGCTAGGGGTGTCACTGCGTTGAACCGTGAGAAGTTCGGTTACGAATTTAGAAGATGTATTGTATTTGATTGATACACGCGGAAAGCAAAAAGCAAGAGAAATGGGATTATTATCTGCATGGGTGATTTCATTTGAAATAATGTAACGCGATCAAGTGGAATGAGTCGGATGTCGGGAATATTGATTTTAAGTTACAGGTAAAAAGAAGTGACAAATTCTTGTTTTAGTTGTTTTCTCAGTTGGTAAACTGTTTGCAACTTAAAAACTAGAAGTTCGATTTTTAGTGGGGTTTCGACCATACTGTAGCATTTTCCACCTACTTTTAAATGATGGACAAATATCAAAATTCAAAACTGCCGACATAACATATTTGGCTCTATATACAGTCATCAAAAAAGTAACTATAAAGGTAATAAATTGGCTTCTAACTCTTAAAATATATATCCTACCTAAAAATATTAAATTATAAATTTGTTAAATTCTTCTTTAATATGGGATATTGCACGCTAGGATCGGGTGATTATTGAGGAAGTGGCACTCAAAAATGTAAGGAGAAATCCGATTTTCATTTTCACATTTTTATTTTCTACACGCGGACACGGGGGGGGGGGGGGGGGGGGGGGAGCTGTTCCCAAAACCCGATTGCTGCATGTGGGATTAGCAAGTAGAAGAATTCCCTCTTATAAATTTAAAATTAGTCACGTGTTTAGCTCGAAATTTCATATTATACACCTCAATTTTGATTTGATGCGAAATGGTAGAAAAGTGATAGTCTAGTCATAGGCAATAATATATAATCCTTGACGATATTTTTTGTTTGTTTTTTGTATTATATATTTATGATTATTGGGGAAATAACGACAATTTAAAAAGTATTAGGTATTTGTTAATTTTTCGCCACGGAAATATCCAATCACCTTGATGGCCGAGTGGTTAAGATTGCGTACCAGTCAAAGAAAATCAAAGGGATGTTGGCAGACTTCGACAACAAAAAAAGTTTTTTCTTTTTACTTTATGTCAGGATGCAGCTTTGGTCAAAGTCTACAAAAATCAAAATTATATCACCACTGCACATTCATTACCATAGCCTCGGCCAAAATGATACACTCTTAGAAGGTCAGGATCAAATACATGAGTAGATTTCCGGCTTACTTTGTTTTGATCCTTTAAGGATCATTTTCGGATCGTTTTGATCCGTTTTCGGATCGTTTTGATCCGTTTCCAGATAGATATCAACAAACGGATCAAATTCACCTTGATCAACTTTGATCTGATTTCCGGATCAATTCGATGAAACAGTTCATTGGTCAATGAGTGACTGACGTCACTCTTTCGCAAACCGATAGACGACAAGCAGACGATCTTTTGAATTCGGTCGCCACAGTTGAAACAAGGGTGAAATACCGCGGTAAGTTATCCAGTCTAATCTGTAAAATGTTACATGATTTTGTCGGTAAAGTAGTTTTATTTTTTATGTTTGAACATGCTCTATTCTTGTGAACAAATTTCTTGTACCTGACCAGTGCCATCAGTACGATTTTCGGTCAAAATGCTCCTCACAAAATGTCACGATCACTGCGATGTACTAGGCCTACACGATGTAGTAAGCTTACTGCACTCGATATTATAGTCTGCAGTGTGCACCCGGGGGTGGGGGCACTCAATCAATATTAGGTTTCACACCAGGCTCCATCAAAAATACCCCCCTTTTTTGGCCCGGTGTCACCGAAAGACCCTTGCATGCATGCTTGTTTTTACAATCTGTCACCCGATGACCCCCTATGTTTTCACTTTTTCTTTGATTCAGTTTGATCCTGGAGTAGGATCATAAGCTACAGGTACATCCGATTAAGGATCATTATTTTGATCCGTTTCAGTATCATTTGACAGAAATATTTGATCCCATTTCGGATCAAACTTTTTGATCCTGCTTGTCGGATCACTTTGATCCGGAAAGGGTAAGCTCATATGTGATACCGCTTCTGGATCAAAATTGTCTCTTTTCGTCTCATATTTGATCCTGACTTTCTAAGAGTGTACGTTTTGGCTTATTTCAGCACTTTTATAAGGCTAACAAATTGAAACTTTTAATATTCACCATATGTAGGAAAAGTAGAAGTAGAACTTGAAAGTCACACTACACGATTTGCAACACATAAGCTCTCTAGAAATGTAGTTCTCAAACAACCATCTTCTGCTACTTGGGATATACTATTGTTTTAAGTAGGGGTGGTTTTTGTAAATATTTATTTGCTGAAATATAGAAGAAGAAAAAATATAAACCCCCCCCCCCCCACCCAAAAAAAACCCCAACCCCAAGCCACGGCTCTCACCTATACTCGTTTGCGCAGTATACTGCACTCCGGTTGATTACGTCATCGAAAACCGTACGCACCTGTGCTCGAAAGTAGGATTTGTATTTAGTGCGTGTGGCTGTTAGGGTTATGACATGGAAAGAGACTAACCATTTATTTGCACATGCTTATGTCTGCAATTCCAAAAAAATGGAAACACGAAGTAAAAAAGAACAATTTGTGTTCACACAAGAAACAAAGTCGTACATTTTTTAATGTTAGGAATAAGGTCAAACACATTAGTATTTTACAGACTAAAGATATATATAAAATGTTGAATACTCACTCAGAAGATGCCTCTTGTATACAGTATTGGGAAGAAGAAAAAAAATTAGAAACAGAATAGTTAACAAGATAGGCCATTTTCAATATAATCTCATGAACAATCTTATTTGCTGTAAAAGGAATTTATGTAAATGGCAACTAAGTGTCTCAGACACATGTTATGTATGTAATTGTTTAGATAATTATGATCACTTTTTTGTAAAATGCAATTATAACAAAAAATTCTGGATTAAATTTTCCAAATATATACGATTCTTGATGAAGGAATACGATTTTGATATATCTTTGGAAAAAATCATATGCGGCTGGAACATCCGTAATCCTAAATTTAATTTTACAAATGTGTTAATTGAACTAGCATCTTATGCCGTATAAAAATCAAGAATAATTTATTATGATACAAATAAAACAACACCTATTTCAATTCTGTTTATGTTGGAAATTAAGAAGATTGACGAAATTATTGCATTTTCGAAAAGAAAGGTAAAAATAGAACAGCAAGATTTAGAACATTGCAAAATATACTGGAATATAAAATAAATGATACTTTATTCTTGAAATGTTAAATCAAGTTTTCTTCACATGCATGTTATCACATTGTACTAATAATATTATAAAAGAATGTCTCATAATGTACGATATCTATATTTACATATGTGTATTATTATTTAACGTGATATTATAGGGGTCGTCCAAAATTATCGCCATTTTCACTTACGTACAGAGCGTACGTAACTTTTTACCCCCTCCCCCCCTCGAGTTACGTACGCAATAAATGGCGAAATGTTATTTTATTTTGTACTTTAAAAAAAAAATCCCGCCTCTCAAGATCGCCATTTAAGTTACGTACGGTTGGGGTATATTTCGACCCCCTCCCCCCCTCTTACGTACGCTTTGTACGTAACTGAAAATGGCGAAAATTATGGACGACCCCTTAAGTTAACACTTGTTGAGATGAAAATAAAGACTACACTACCTCTATGAGGTTAAAAGAGAAAAAAAACCCATTTATTTGTCAGGATGAGTCAGAAAGAATCGACCAATGAGCTGTAAACCCCAAAGTGGTGCTTTTTAAAATATTTCTGTTATCAATGTAGCTAGGCTATGTAAAACTTTACCTAAATAGACAAGAAAAGGTTTCGGTAATTTTAGCATAGGCAAACAGTGTTGCCAGAAAGTTTGACATTTTCCCAGTGTAATATAAATTCAAGATGGTTACTAAACGACTATTTTAGAAAATGTTTGATGTTTTAAAATAAGATAAAGGGGGTATTTCTTAACTAATTTCACAGTGAGGAATCCATTCCAGAGGCAAGTTTGTCACTCATCTTCTTGCTTACTTGCTTAAGGCGTCCCGAAGGGACGGACTTCTGTGATGGCCTTCCATACTGGTCTTTCAAGCATGCAGTTTTTCATGTCCTGCCTAGTTAGTCCTGTATCCTCTGATAAAAGCTTGATGTAATTCTTTCGTGGTGGTCCTCTAGCCTTGTGTCCATGCTTGGGTTGCCACAGGAGAACTTTGGAGACTGCTTCCTCTTCCCTTCTGGCACAGTGGCCGGCAAATTTTAATCTCCTCCGTCTTAGCCTCTCTGATATTGGTAGCAGGTTCCCATATAGATCTTTGTTGGTGGTGTGAGATTGCCATGATACATTAAGTGCTTTTCTTAAGAGGCGAGTGTAGCAACCATCCAGCGCTTTTCTCATTTTAGCTGTTAGTGTCCAAGTCTCGGCTCCATAGGTCAAAACAGATTCAACAGTGGTGGTAAACAGCTTTATTTTCAGGTTTCTTGGAAGTTTACTGTTCCATATTTTTGTCATGCTGTTACAGGCTTTATGAGCTTGAGCCTTTCTTATGTTGAAATCTTGTTCACTACTAGCAATCCAGGCACCAAGGTATTTGAAGTCTTGGACAATTTCAAGATCATTACCATCCAGTGTTTTAATTGGTGTTGGAGCTTCTTTGTACAGCATTGCCTTTGTTTTTTTGGCGTTCATCCCAAGACCAACTGTAAGCGCAGCTGCTTCCACCAGATGTAGTAGTTCCTCTGCATCCCGTAGATTGTCAGCAAGGAGAGCAATGTCCATCTTCAGTATAAAAGCATGGGTGGCTTTCGGTTACAAAACCCTGTACTGTTGGTGACCATCATGAATTGTCGTGGCAAATGTTATTCAGTCCTACAAAAGAGGTAGGGATAGGGTAGCCCATAGTCACTCGGCCTAGTGCACCAAACTAGCGTAACTTATAGGGAGGTAAGCTCTCACCTATACTCGTTCGCGCAGTATACAGCACTCCGGTTGATTACGTCATCGAAAACCGTACGCACCTGTGCTCGGAAGTAGGATTTGTATTTAGTTTGTGGGGCTGTTAGGGTTATGACATGGAAAGAGACTAACCATTTATTTGTCAGGATGAGTCAGAAAGAATCGACCATTGTTTCAACAAAGGCATCATAACAATTTCACTGACAGGTAATTATTTTTTCAAAATCAATGATAATGCTAAAAATGAGCTTTTATTCACAAAAAAGAATTTTGAAAATTGCCAATTAAGGTTATAATTTGTTGCATCAATTTTAGTAAAGCCATATAAATCCATCCCTGTGTACCCATTTTTGCACCACTCTGTATTGAACAAAATGATATTGGCACCAATCAGCAAGTGGATGAACATATAATCAAAATCCATATTCACATTAAGACGGATGAAAATTCTAAATTCATGGTCAACCCTATGTGTCCAATGGCTAGTTAAATTAAGAGCATGTAGTGGAGCCTTTCGGCTATCATGAGGAACATTTGGGGGTTCATTTGCCTGGTAGGAATTCCTTTAATCCAGGATGTTACGAGAGAATTTGGACAAATCAATGGACGTGAGTTGATGTTGATGTGTGAATAATGGCAAGGGCAGTGCTATTGTTAGCATATCAACAAGTGCACAAGTGCATTGATTTTTCTAATGTATGGACCTAATTCATACACGACCCTAACAAATCCAAATTCACAATTTTATGCATGCCTTTAATCTCTTTAATAAAATAAACAAATAAAGACATGTACACACTTTTACTAACACCCGCAGTAAAAATCGGCGAACCTGTGCTGTCTGAACATTTTCAATGCACTCCACATTTTTAAATTTCTTGTTTTCAAATGGACCTACACGGCATATCCCCTGCTCACAGTCTGACCCACACAGGCGCCCTCCGATCAGCTTATTTGCGCATGCTTGAAATTCGCAAAATTCCGCTAACCAATCAGAGCCGTGAGGTCCAGCTGACGTGTTGCGCGCACCCACAGATGTCCGTTTCACCGTTTTGTGGTGTCCATTGATTCGATACTAATAAGAGTGTATGAATGTGCAGCATTAGACATGGCTGTGGCAGGATGTTCCGCCTTTCGAGCCATTGTCCTGTGCCATAAATCTGTTTCCTGTTCACCAACCAAACATTAACAAGGGAGGTATTTTTTTCATACCTGGGAATTTCACGACTCCTTACCGTCATCTGATCATATTATAAACCAGTTCGCCTGAAGCACTCAGTCACTGTTTATAGCACAGAACATGTGGTAGACCCGATACAACATGGCTTATTCATGGCTGATCATCACCGGCCTATCTCTTCTTATTCAATTCTGCAACCCTACGATTGGTTCCGACAACTATGTGTACCCGACAGGTACCATACGTTGTAAATTGTACAATCGCACCAGCCTGGATTGCAAGTACAGAAAGCTAATCAGCATACCGCCACTGATTCCACCACTGCCACATAATGGCTCGCTGGAGACGCTCGATCTGAGTCACAACAAATTGTCTTACCTACCAGATAACGCTTTCCGTGGTCTTTACAAGCTGAAAGTTCTCGATTTGTCTTATAATGAACTGACGAACATAACCGGATCGCCTTTTCGAGATCTTGCCTTACTGCAGGAACTAAATCTTGCAAATAATTTGATAACTAGCATTTGCAATGCCACATTTACTGGATTAAAAAGCCTGGAGTTATTGGACATGTCAAGTACCGGTATATCAGAATTTGACGGGTTTCTGTTGGATGTTATTGGCACGCCTTTTATTGGGCTTCAATCGCTACTAGTCCTGAGATTGTGTTTGGATTCCAACTGCACTAATGCAAAAAGTCTGTTTACTGGACTAGATCAGCTTACAGATCTTAAACTTGATATTTGCTGTGAGATTCCTGACTGGATAGATGCCATATGCATGCTTGATTCACTGCACTATTTGCATATTTCGACAGGTCAAAATGTTCCTTTTGGTAAATGTTTCCAGAGCATTCATTTGAAAACTTTAATCTATCAGTCGTTTAATGTTTACAACCCTGTTTCTTTTTCATATGTGTACCTGAAGAATCTCACTAGTCTTTCCCGTGTTACCGCCGATGTGATTGACCCATCATTATGCACCATTGATTCGCCACTTGAGGAATTGACATTCGAAGTTGATTTGTTTGAATATTCTTCATTTGCCTTAAACTCAACGACCTTTGCACAGTGGGCAACATGGAGCACATCATTGCACAATCTTGATATTACCTTTCGTAGTAACTTGCAGATAGAAGGGTCACCATTTTCTTGGTTTCCTAATCTACGCAAACTGACATTTACTGGTAACGTTTTAACCCACCCATTACCTATGAATACCTTCAAGGGATTAGAAAATTTAGAAGAGCTTTCTGTGCACATGAATATTGATGTGTTCACCACAACTGCATTGAATGTATTCAAACATCTTCGACGCTTGGAACTTGCAGATAATCTGATAGATTATACACTTCCTCTTCCGTTTTGTTCACTGTTATCATCTCTTACCTATTTGGACCTCTCGTACAACGATCTGAATTTTGATCCTCCTTACCGTCCATGTCCATCACTTCCAAAATTGAAGATTTTGAAGATGGCCAACTGTCGCAAAATGTTCAGCACCCTTGACGACTTATGTGATATGTCACCTCAATTGTATGACATAGATTTATCTGGAGCTCATGGTTTACCTATTACAAATTCTTGTCCTAATCTTGTCATCTTAAATCTGTCGCAAAGTAGCTTTGGATTTGGTGCTAATACGATATTTTGGCCTCATCTAATTACTCTATACCTGAAGCAGGTTCAAATCGCTATTCCTACCTTATTCTTTCAACCTCTTTCATCTGTAAAGCAAATAATGATGATCCAGTGTCAAAACTTGACATTTTTAGACTTGAGTTCAAACCAAATTGTGGAGATTGATGAAATGGATGCTGAGTTCTTGAGCAATCTGACCTATCTAAATTTAGCAGACAATAAGCTGACGTCGGTGAAAAATGTGCAGCTCCTAAAACGTTTACAGACATTGCGTTTGAACGGAAACAAAATTACTCTTGTCCCTGAGGGATCTTTATCGAAATCCCATCACCCATTCCTGAATTTTCTAGCTCTTCAAGACAATCTATATGTATGCAATTGTACCGTGGAGCCGTTCAGAAGGTGGATTCTCGGAGATGATGCTATTTATCTTGAAACGGGCGAAGGTGCACCCCCCACAACAGCATACCAATGTTTTACACCGGATTCGATGAGAGGATTGAGCATCACAGAGATCGCTTTAGACTGCAGATCACCCCTATGGCTATACCTGTCCATTAGCATTCCATGCGCCTTTATTCTAATCCTAGTAGCTAATTTGGCAGTACGATATCGCTGGCATATTCAGTACAAATGGTTCCTGCTGTTCAACCGAAGAAAGCGTTATCGCAATTACATCGACAATGATTACGAAGATATCGGTCAGGACGACGAGAACGGTATCCCTCGATTTGATGCGTACGTCGCGTATCACGAGGATGATGAAGATTGGGTAGACGGCGAGCTTTTGCCAAACATTGAGGAAGGGCATGAACGCTTCAGACTTTGTCTTAAGGGTAGAGATGTCCCCGCCGGGCGTCCGCTGATTAACGCAATCTCTGTGTGTATCCAAAGAAGCCGCAAATCCCTGGTAATTCTCTCCCCACGCTTCGTTGAAAACAATTGGTGCTACTTTCAGTTGTGTATGGCTCACCAAAGGTTTCTGGAAGAAGGTCGAAATGTCTTGATTTTTATTGTACTTGAAGACATTCCAAACGATAAGATGACTCTGATATTGAGGCAGTTATTCTGCAAAATACGATGTCTCAAATGGCCAAATGATGGGATCGGTCAGCGTTTATTTTGGCAGTGTCTTCGTGAAGAACTCAAAAGGCCAGTGCTAGTAGATCGGCGTTATCAGATTAATTAAAGGCATATTATGTGATATTTTCCAAGTAGCGCCCTCTATCATTGATTTTTACTATGAAAGCAGATTTTCTTGCAGATTTGCATTTTTGATCATAAATCATAAAGATCTTCTAAGTTACAGATCGATACGATTCCTAATTACTTCAAAATTATGGTTTGAAAAATAGATTGTACCGAGCGGTACAATCTATTTTTCAAATTTTACTCTTTAAACCATGATTTTGAGGTTATTAGGAATTGTATCGCTCTGTAACTTGGAATATATTTATGATTTATGATCAGAAAAGTAAATCTGCTTCCAATTTTTTTTCGAGGATTGAGGTCGTCCCATGGAAAAGATCACATAATATACCTTTAATATTTTACGTATGTGCATTAGGCCAATTAAAATTGTAACCGAGTTTACTGTTTCCTGTCCACGTCCAAAATTATAAAATAATTAATTATTAGGATTTATTTTGGATTTTCTCCTATAAAATGACTTTCAATAACTTTCATTTCTTACTTTCTGACATTGATAATATCAGATATGATGATATAAAACATGATTGTATTATTATTTGGGAAAGAATGGTTATAGTTAAATGCAGACGGGGTCCGTGACATACTGGGTTGATATTGGTTGCGATCACTCATTTCAAAAGACACGGAAATAAAAGATGATTAAATAAATAATATTAAAAGTCACCTCGTCCCATTTTTCAATCTTGAAACAGTAAACTCAGAATCAATTTGAATTGGCCGTAAGCATGTTAAGGTTTCAATCATCCATATTTAGATTAAGGAATTCAAGATGGGTTGTGCTTACATTCTGGGTGTCTCAGAAGGATACTCTAATTTTAATATATAATCTTAAAACGTTTTATTATCGTATTATCCCTATTAAGCTCCCAGGGCGTTAGCAAAGTCATTTTGGGTGGGCGCTTATTATATTAAGGTTGCAAATAGTTTCTTGACACGCATCTCTTACATTAGCACTGGATTCGTGCCTCTCCAATTGCCCTAATCTATGACCAAGTGAACATACGTAGTAGTAGTGACCCCGTTCTACTCGACGGCCCGCTTGGTGGGATCTTTACCTAGATCTACTCTTACACCTGCGGACGCCGCAAGTTCTTCAAAACAGCTCTGTTGTCTTTAGGCTATTGTATTTGTGTAACCCTATATGAGATTGACTTGTGTTTGGACTTATTTTAAAGGTAATTTAATCTGAAGAGACAAGCAAATCTATCACTTTTGATTTAATTGATACAACTCGTTAAACATAATTAGTCAGGGTGGTTGAGGGAGTGGAGGAGGAGGAGGAGGAGATAACTGTCCAATATATGGGTGAAAATGGAGCGTTGTCCTGTAATAGAGCTTTCTAATTCTTAACCTTATGTCAGTTTAGTTCTAAATGATGCAAAAATGCTTTACATTACTTACTTAAAGTATCAATTAAGCTAATTAACTCATTTTCAAATCTAAAAAATGAAGTAGGATGAACCATGTATAGTCGCAAATCAAAATTTTAATTGAAGACAATTTGGAAAAGCGTTATTAAGGCTCTGATTTTGATGTAAAAGCAATTAGTCCTAATTTGTATTTGCATAATTTAGTTATTTTTCCGGTATTTAAAATTTCATATTTTAACAATCCTGTATCATATATATATATATTTGCTAATAAGTTAGACCAATTAATATTGTACATGGCTGGATGGGTAATTTACTCAATTACAACAAACACATACCTAGCCTTTAAATAGGTCCTGCGTTTAGACAATGGAAGACAAAAAGGAAATTATCATTTTTTTATAGAGTTTTAATTGTTATACCCTGTATAATCTTTACTTTAGGTCACCCTGCATTTTTGATTTCGAATCACTACTGACCATATTTACAATCTTTAGATTATATGCTTTCCAAATATATATGGTTTCATACCCTTTAGATGTAAACTGTTTGATATATTCTACTGAAACTGCGAAAGGAGGTATATTTCATGAAATAGGCCCATGTAACACAAAATGTAGCCAGGTTAAAAAACATGACCATATACCTTCGACTAATTTCCGTTGACATTGTTGGTCCGTGAATTGATAATGAAGAGGACATGGAGATGGTGTAACGATACCCTGGTAATGTCAGAGCCATTACACAGGACGTAACTACTGAAAAAATATTTGTTAAAACCCATACGTGACAATATTAAAGGGTAATTCCTTTTGCATTTTTTTTTAGCGCGCGTGCTTGCTGTCGAAATCACTTTGAAATAATGAACCACTGCCGTACTTAATCATGTCCTACACTGAAAACCTAAACAGGTCGCCTGACTAACTAAAAGCTAGTCCAGATGGTGTCCATTTTGACTAGCTTTAGCCTAGTCCAGCATTGCTGGACTAGCTTTAAGCTCGACTAGCTTGATGTTAAACGTAAGTTTAGTCCGGCTTGGCTCGACTAACGTAAGGTTAGTCCAGCTCAAACCATATAAAGTGCTCAACAAAAGAAAGTCGTACACTTTGTTTAGGTCATTTAAAGTAACTTTCGATTATGTATTTACCAAACAGGCTAGATAGACATTTGGATGAATTTTTTAGGCACATTTTGATACCAAACATAACACATAGCAACAAAGATAAACCATGATTAGCGCCATTTAAAGAAAACTAGTCACATTTTCAATACACTACGCCAGTACGCGGGAGGAAAATGTGTGTGTGTGAGGTTCACTCCGTGTGTGACACTGTTATAACCAGGATTGACCGGCGGGCTATCGATCACACAGTGCAACCGTTTCTCCATTCCACGGGTGATTGCTCTGCTGTCTGTTCAATAGCTCTCGTATTGACCATGTAAGCGTTCGAGATGCCCGCGCTACCGTCGTTCTTTAGAGTTAGTTTTTTCCTACTCCGAGTCGTCATTCCAAACAAAATGTAGCATAAAATAGTCTACAGATGTTGGCAAACACTATGATGTACACAATATGGCCACACAATGAAATAACTACGGCAAATTACGTCTGGATTGGCTAGCAAAACCGGACCGGCGATGAAGTACGTCTTATCTGCATGCCGCCATTGATATTTTATCTCAGTGCCTTGACAACCTAAAGTTAGTCCAGCCAGCTTGACTAACCTAAAGCTAGTCAAGTCAGCTTGTCTAATAAGCCAGTCCAGCCACAGACTAGTCCAGCAGAACAAATCAAGCTAGTCAGGCTGAGCCGGACTAACCTCAAGCTAGTCAAGTTTGTCATAACCTATCCAGCAGGCTTGACTAACCTGCTTGACTAGTTTAAGCTAGTCCAGCAGGCTTGACTATAATAATAAAAGGGACTGTTCAGGAATACAGCTACAAGATGACCAAAGTCAGCCAAATAACTGTAAACACTGCAACATGCAGACGTAATACACATTGAGCAAATCATGATTAGGCGAGCCCGAATGAAATAATGAAATGTTACGGTAAAAGTATAGTGGTGATACTTTTGGTTTATTGGTTGATAAGATGGAGTGCTATAGTAAATAGATTTATTCCGTAAACATGTAGGCTTAAACTCTAATTAATTGGTAGAAATCGGTGTTTCAACTTGATAGTTAAACCAATAAAACCAGAGTAATATATGATCAAATGAGCATGAAATGTTATTCACGTTTTACAGATAAAATCTTATAGCAAAAGGCGATACTATAGTTTCGCGTGGCGGATGAATGCCTACGCTCGTCAGTCGCTACCATTTGGTAAGGGGGCAAAGAACATTTGTGTAAGTTAAGCAAAGTCGTTGTTTGACAGATCAAGCAAGCGGAAATGAAAAACCTAAACAGGCAGTATTATCAATACTGTCTAACAGTTTTAGGTGAAGGGCCTAACAAGTTAAAAATCAACATTTAAGTTGGTCTAATTGATATTAGACAGCTAGCGATCTGTTCGGACGTCTTTACTGTGTGAAGGCCAAACCTACACTAAATGATGCTCTAGTAAACTATACCATGCATGTTATATGGATCTGTACAGTAGTAGTGCACGTTATGTGCATGTGACTAGCCATTTGCTAGTCTAGAAAAATGTTCATTGTGTGCTCAGTTGGCTATTATTAAGGCGGTACGATTCATCTAGTGCGTGGGAAAGTCACTGAAAAAACTAAGACTGTTTGAAACTAGCCCGACTTTGGCTGAATGACATTAGTTATCAATAGATCAACCATTCTCGGTGGAAGCCGCTCAGTTCAAAAGGCGGGCTGCAATAAGCAGTGGTTACTATTGGCGACTATATATGCACGTTTTGGTAAACATGAGCCGAAGTATTAAATTGTTTTGCAAAAGGAGTGACAAAAAACTTCGATGAGTTTTACAACTTTTTTTTTCTTTCTTTTTTTTCTTCTCTCTTTTCCACAGTGCATATAGCACTCGTGCTTTTATTTTAATTAACTCTTGTCATTTATACATCGTAACATATTAATAATAATCATATTATGTAGTTCATATAATTAAAACAATATATTCTTACTATCTTAAAGATTTTTAGTTACATATTACTTATTGTTTTGAAAATCATATACATGTATATAGTGGTAGCATAATAATCAATATCAAATATTCATTGCATACGTACAGTATTGGCTTCACAGCTTTTCACAAATACGCTGTAGCAACACAGACTTTTGGTCTTTGATATGTTTTGCTATTTCAGTATAGAGTCTCACATCTTTTTTGAATATGATGTAGAGGTTCTTTCTGACTTTTAGAAATGTGCTCTTGTCGTTTCTGAATTTACACCACGTTTTGAAAATTGTGTATTTTCCCAAAGTAAGTAGAGTATTAACGACATGTATATTATCGTTATCTCGTACTCTCTTTATCTCGAAACCCAGAATGAGTGTTTCGAAGTTTACATTAATGTTTCGATTGAACGTTTTATAGATTAATTCGGCTATATCGGTCCAAAAACACGTTAACAGGTGACATGAAGTAAATACATGTTCATAATCATCTTGTACATTGCATACGATACATAGATTTAAATTTGACATATTCCATTTATGTAGGTGGGTTCCACATGGTAAAATATTGTGTAGCAGTTTGAAATTAAATTCCACCAACTTAAAATGCTTTGTTAGGTTAATTGTTTGGTTTGGCCAGATATCATTCCATTCAATCTTACGCTGGAAACGTCGATTCCAAAAAGTTTCGCAAGTTGCTTGAGTAGCCTTATTATCTATTATAATCGAATAAACCATTTTGCTTGTTATTTTATTCAGATTATATTGAGTGTAATGTTCTCCATTCCATTGAAATGAATTTCCATCTTTTTTACAATTACCATTGTCGTCATGGTCTTGACTCTTTAAAATGGTTCGCCATGGTTTTGGTAAGCTATCAAGTATAATCTTATAATCATGAAGATACGTCACAGAACCCAGTTTATTTTTTATTGATTGAACTGACATGAAACTGGTTTTTGTACATATATCTCCAATGTAAACTATATTACTGTCTATCCATTTTTTCATAAATAAGGCTTCGTTGTTGCATAGAATATATCTATTCCCCCATATAACTTCATTTTTAACATCAGCTATAGTATTTGGTGAGTTATACAACACGTTTGACTCATGCCAGCTCTTTGCAATTTGTCTATAGAAATCTGGTAAAATATGAGTCTTTAATGGTGGAAAGAGATGTTCGCTATCGAAATTCATTTTGAAGATTAACAGATCTTTTCCAAACTTTTCAAGATAAGATATGGGTATAAGCTTCCATTTGGCAAAGCTTGTGTCACATAGTCTTTTAACCCATGTTGTCCTCAAGGCAACTATTTTGGTTTTTACATCAATAAATTTAATTCCACCGTTCGAATAATCATTTATCATACATAGACGTTTAATTTTATCTCTTTTTCCTTTCCATAAAAAATCATATATTAATGTTTCTATTTCTTTTACGATGCATCCCGGTATAACTAGCACATTCATTATATATATAAGTTGGGACAAGGCAATAGCTTTAACTATAACAGTACGACCATATATTGTTAAATCTCTTTTCCTCCATACTGATAGAAGTCTTTTAAGCTTATCAAGTTTACTTTCCCAGTTCAGTTTTTGAATTTCGACCAAATTAAGACCAAAATATATCCCAAGTGACTTCACTGGGCCGATTGACCATTTTATATCGATACTGTTCGCTGGAATTTGTTTATTATTATTAAGCCATATGCCTTCAGATTTAAGCATATTTAAATTCAATCCAGAAACTTTACTAAAGCATTCAATAGTCTTAATAACTTCAAAAGTTGACTGTTGATCTCGCGTAAATACTGTCGTATCATCGGCTACCTGGCTTATCTTAATTTCGGTTTCTTGTGAGCGCCAATTGAACGGTATTTTGTTATCTGGTATGGTAAAGCCTTTAATATTACGATTATTTCTGATATTACAAGCTAGTATTTCTACTGAGATGACAAAGAGTAAAGCTGATAGTGAGCATCCTTGCCGAATGCCTCTGGATAGACTGAAATATCTAGACTTCCACCCTTTATTTATTATACAACTAGAGCATTTACTATAAATGGATTTAATATAGGTTATAAAATTGGATCCAAATTTAAATTTCTTTAAAGCTTCGAAAATGAAGTTCCATTCCAGACTGTCAAATGCCTTTTCGAAGTCTAAAAAGATAATAGAGCCTGAAGAGTTATTTTCCGTAGAATATTCAATAATATCGTTAATAAGTCTGATGTTCTCACCAATAAAACGACCTTTGATGTAAGCGGTTTGATCATTATTGATTATTTTTGGCAGAATTTGTTGCAGTCTTTTCGAGAAGGCAGTTGTTAGGATCTTATAGTCGGTATTCAACAGGCTTATGGGTCTCCAATTTTTTAGTAATTTTCTATCTCCTTTTTTGTAAATGAGTCTTATAATCGCTCTTGACTGGGAGGTTGAAAGCTCACCCTTTGATAATGCTTCTTCACATGATTGAAAAACAAACTTGGAGATCTTATTCCAGAAATGAATATAAAATTCAATGGGTAGTCCATCAGGACCAGGAGCCTTGTTACTTTTCATAGATTTAGCTGCTGAAAATAGTTCGTCCTTTGTAATCGATTTATCGCACATGGCTGCATCGTCTTCAGATAGTGTACAGTCAATCTTTGCATTAGCAAAATATTCTATTATGGCATTATTACAAACATTCATTGACGAGTAAAGCGATTCATAAAATTTTACACATTCATCTAATACCTCCCTATTAGTATATAACTCTCTATCATCATTTGTGAGACAGTCTATAGAGTTGTTTTCCCCATGACTTTTTTCTAAACCTAAAAAGTATTTTGTCGATTTTTCACCTTTTTCAATCCAATTTGCTCTAGATCTTATTTGTGCACCCTTTGCAGCATATTCATAATATTTTTCTAGAGCCTTTGATACTTCGTCTCGCTTAAGTATAAGATCGGAATCATCTCTATTTTGGTCCAACTTCATGTCAATTTCTTGCAATTGATCTTGCAGCTTGCTTTCTTCAAGTTTTCGTTGCTTGGCACATGTAATTGAAAACCCAATTGAAAATTCTTTGAACTTAATTTTCATCAGGTCCCATAGAAGTCTTTTATCAATGTGGGAACCAGTGAATTCATTATCGAAGTTATCAATTATGTCAGTGATACCTTTTTGGTAATTTTCATTATATAAGTAGGATGTATTTAGTCTCCATGACCCTTTACCATTCGTTAGTGTTCTCATTTGTAGAGACATCTTGACAGCTCTGTGATCAGACTTTATAGATGGTAATATGTCACATGAATCTATATCTTTAACAATTACTTTTGATATTAACCAGAAATCTATTCTCGTGAGAATCAACGGATTAGACAGTTTATGCGTGAAGGACATTTTATCTGGATTTTTGTATCTCCATATATCAACAAGATCAAAAGTTTTGCATAAACATTTCTTTAAAGATTTCCCAGACTTTACTTCTGCGATACGTCCTCCTTTTTTATCTAGTTTGGCATCCATTATTGTGTTAAAATCACCGCCCATGATAACTGTATGCAACTCAATGTCTTGCATCCACGTTTTAACATCATTGAAAAAAGATATTCTTTCTGTTGTTGTATTTGGAGCATAAATTGTAATCAATGACAATTTTGAGTTATTAATTTCACAATTTACAAGTAATTTTCTACCATCATCACTTACTTTCTTTTCATAACACTTGAATGGTACTTTTCTTTTAACAAACAAAGATACTCCTTTACTTGCTCCGTTTGAGTGAGGAATGCCAAACGAATGAACATTTGGACCATCCCAATCCTTATTAACATCGTTAACGATGTCCTTGGTTATAAATGTTTCTGATAGGAGGAATATTCCAGCTTTTTGCTTTTTCAAATATTCAAAAACACATCGTCTTTTGGTTTTATCTCTTAAACCTCTTACATTTAAAGTAAAAAATTCGATCCTATTGTCAGATAACATTGTTTCTGTTTATGAAGTAGATAAGTAATACTCCTTAGTTCTTATAGATTCGTCTCATTGTTCTATTTTGATTTACTTTTTTTCTTAGACTTCGTTGCTTGTCCACCTTGCTTCGGCGATACCCTTGGCCTTTTCTTATATGTTTCTTTCGTTACAGGGGTGACTGGTGTTCGGGATGCAGAAGCTTCAGATGTACTGGTGACGCCAGTCAGGTATTTTGTGATGGTAGCCTCTTTATAAGGTCTACATTCATCGCGTTTTGGGGTTGATTTATCTTTTGGCGTTGGAGTTTCTATCACAGTTGTGTCACCCGTCGATGATTCACTGTCTCTAATCTCTTCTTCAGAGTCCGCTTCCGAGTCCACTCTCGACTCCGCATCTGCATTTACCTCATCTTCTAAGTCCGCTAAAACTTTGTATGTATTGCCAGTTGCAATTTCTGTGATGATCGTTGTGCCTGGGGCAGTGTCTTGATCTTCTAGGATAGTTTCCTCGTCATACGCACTGGTTTTTTCTTTGGGATGATCAGTGTCAGTTTGTTCGTTTTCATCCGGGTTGTCATCAGAGGCGGCAGGTGGATAGTAGTATGCCTGCTCCTTGTGGTAAACTTTCCCTTTAAATAACCCAAACTGGATATAGTCTTGTATTGGGTACGCGGGAATTTCGATGTATAGATATCTTTGATAAGTTTTAGTTGAATCATTAACAAACGTGGTAGTCTGAGCGGCGAGATATAAGCCAAAGCCCAATGAAATATAGTAGTGTAAATTACATGGGTGGTACCATGTTTTTAAGTACAGATAAATAAACATTGTGGTGCCAAAACACTTCGTTATGAAGGGGGGGCATGATATAGAATATAAATGAAAACCAAAAACCACATATTGTGTAACATGTCGCGTGGATATAGACTGCCAGGATAGAATCATGATAAGGTCATATCGGTTTACCATGCACGGAGTCCCTTAATGGTCTAGTACAGGTCTCTAGTAGCTAGAACCATCGCAGGCCTCTCTGCGCTACAGTCTCCCCAGTTCATATAAATATAAATAGGGGGGTAAAGCATCAAATAATAAAAGGGACTGTTCAGGAATACAGCTACAAGATGACCAAAGTCAGCCAAATAACTGTAAACACTGCAACATGCACTAGACGTAATACACATTGAGCAAATCATGATTAGGCGAGCCCGAATGAAATAATGAAATGTTACGGTAAAAGTATAGTGGTGATACTTTTGGTTTATTGGTTGATAAGATGGAGTGCTATAGTAAATAGATTTATTCCGTAAACATGTAGGCCTAAACTCTAATTAATTGGTAGAAATCGGTGTTTCAACTTGATAGTTAAACCAATAAAACCAGAGTAATATATGATCAAATGAGCATGAAATGTTATTCACGTTTTACAGATAAAATCTTATAGCAAAAGGCGATACTATAGTTTCGCGTGGCGGATGAATGCCTACGCTCGTCAGTCGCTACCATTTGGTAAGGGGCAAAGAACATTTGTGTAAGTTAACCTGCTCGGCTAGTTTAAAGTTAATCCAGCCTGTGTCTGACTAATTTAAGTTTTCAGTGTATATACTATTTGGAAAGAAGCCCGCCCCTATTATGAACTCATTATGTGTCTGTAACCACTGATCTCTATACTGTAGTGTTATAGCGCTACATACATGTGCATGTACATGATACAAAGACACACGCATCCGAACTACATGCAAATGATGCAACGTAACAACGGTAGTCATTGGGTATTTAGAGTGAGATTAATTCTGTGAACTATTAAGATGTTAAGTATGGGCGGTTTATGTCATGAAATCGTAAACGGTATCATCAGTAATTATTTAATTGTACGGTTATTCGGTTAACTCGGTGGATATTTGAGTCGCAATTTTCTATTTTTTATATGAAATAAACCTAATCAGACTTTTGACATTGAAAACCTTCACTTTATTTCCAATCAATATTGGCTTTTTATCAATATCATTCAAAATTGGATTTTTTCCCCCTTCAATTTTGCAAAAGCAAACAACACGGCGGAAGGGTTGCTGAAGCCATGACCTTGCTGGGTCATAAATATACCGGAAGTAGCATCTCTCGAAAATATATCACACTTTTATGCCCCTAAGTCCTAAAGGAGCTTCTTGATCACAGAACGAGTGCTCTATCTCACCAATCATGGCAGATAGTAGACTACCTGCCATGATCTAACCCATATAGTGTTAAAGAATGTACTCTAATAATATGAAATTTTTCAAGCGTTGTACCCTTTGAGCTATTAATGTGATGTATATAACATTATACATTTTTGGAAAGGAAATTAGTCAGATAATCCATTTTTGGTATCAAATTTCACTAAAAACTCTGATTAAAAAAATGGACCCAAAGGAAATCACATTTTGGCTCAGGATCTCAAGGCTGGCACTATTATAACCCAAGGGCATTCGGTGTGAGCAAGAAGCAGGAGTCTTGGGCGAACATGCCAAAAGGTCCGAAATAAGGGCTGGGGGATTTGCCAAATTTTCTTTAAAAATGGTATTTGGGTGAAAAGTTTGGCAAATGTCATCAACCAGCCTTACGTGTCACCTCAAAAATGGGATTGTCACCCCTTGTGAGTTGTGACTCTACAGCGTAGTGACGGCTACGGCGTCCACATCAAAAATACATAAACAGGACATGTCAACATCTGTCATAAAAAGGGGGTACTTTTTAGTAAATTCCATCAACGTTCAGGGCTAGCAATTCTTGGTGGAATTGTGGAATTATATATTATTATAAGATTCTGCTAGGATCGAAATGTCATATTTATAACATTTAAGACCCATATCACCTAAATACCACCAGTTCATGTGCGTGCTAAATGTGGGTAAAAATGCATATTTTTAATTTCATAAAACTACCAGTGTTGCCAGAGCCAAAAATAGGATACAAAATAAAGTTGACGAGTTGGCATTATACATGTCAGTAAAGAAGAAAGATAATACCTTGCAACACATAAGTCCTTTATTTGATATCTATTACACTTTTGAGTCAGTAGCTTGGAAGAACTGGGCATATTTTAACATATTTTTTACTTACAAATGGGAAAAATAGCCAAAAATAGACCTCAAAAGCCCAAAATACAAATGGGTGTTGCCATGGCAACAGAGGTTTTTTGAAATTTTAAAATGCATTTCAGTATGTTATATATACCATAAGACCTTCCACCATACCAAATATAAGGGAAATCCATTTTTTATCATGCACATGTCCTGGTGGTATTTAGGTGATATGGGTCTTAATTACACAGACTATTAGGCAGTTTACATTCAGCTTTTACATCATATAAAAACGATGATATTTTGCTTGTTTAATTTGGTATCCTTTCCCTGAGTATTTGCCCCAATTGTTTCCATATTGTGTCAATGATCTCAGTTATGATGGAATTAGCCCCTCCCCCATCCCACACAATACCAGGTCAGTGGTCTAGTTTTCATGAACCTTGCGGATGTATGGCTATTGATTCAACCCGGTGATGAGGGTACGTACCTGGGTGCTCACGTATTTAAAGTATATGAGGAATAATATACCCGGATGAGCTACTTTCTTCAGGGGTGGGAGAGTTCAAATTCTAATCTGATTTCCGACTGGTTTTGGTTTTGATTTCAGCTCTTTTTCTGCACTTGCTTTGTAATAAAGTAACAGGAGCTTTCCAAATTTCTAGAGTTTTTAGGCCGGGAGACCAGAGGTTTAATCAGCTGAGAAGGTGCAAAAGTTTTGATGATCTGACTAATTTAGTTTTCTGACCTTTGACCTAATGAAACTAATAGAGACTTAATTTGTAGATATAGCAAACTATTCTTGTTATGGCTCGTGGCACCATCTGAACAGTTTGAGACCATGTTCATTAAAATCGGAGCATTTTGAGAATTTGATCACTGTACAAAGAATTCGAGGCAAAATTTGACCTTTGACCTATGTAATGCCCTACATCTCGGAAACTAAACATCGGGTTGAAATACAACCGTTACATTTATTGCTCCTTATGGTCTCAGGTCTTATTTGTCTTGACCCCTATATGACCTTTGACCTTCGATAGCGGCCACCCGTACAGGCTGCGACACGGCATCTTGACACCCAACTAAACTAATCAGATCATCACACCTTTTGTACCTTTCTCAGTTGATTTAACCTTCTGGGCTCCCGGCCTATACCTGTTTTCAGACTGTTTAACCTATCAGTATCAGCCCGGTTTTTTTATTGCCTGAACATATGGCATGATTTTGTGCTGAAAATGCTGTTTTCAGCAAAACCCAACAACTTGGTTCCCAAAATCACGTTTAATCAAACCCCTGTCAAGAATAATTTAAGTACACCAGCCTAATCCATTAAAATTGTAATGCCCAGGTAATGCCAAACTCAAAACCACGCACCATTATCAGGGCCGTCAGCAGCTTTTGCCCAAGGGGGGTGCGTTTTCACGATTTTTTACCGGAAGCAGTGGCGTAGCTAGGGTTTTTTTTCGTAAAAGGTTGCCCCAAATTTTTTCCAAGTCAGTCACCTCGTGAATTTCACGTAAGTGGGGGGGGGGGGAGGGGGGGGGGGGGGGGGGGGGGGGGGGGGGGGGGGGGGGGGGGTAGGGTGGGGGGGGGGGGAGTCAAAAAATTCCGCACGGACACCAAATTTCGCAGTCCAAAAAGCACTGTAGTCAATGTTTTATGAGTAGTTTTACTATCATTGAAATTTGAAAACTAAGAAACACGCCATTTTTACCTTAGGGGAGACGTCAAAACTCGACCGCCCGTTGACCGCCGGTTACGTACGGTTCCGCCCGGTTCTTTCAGGTCAAATGTTTTACTGGTATATGAATATTCACGCATGCAACACTGAACAACTGCCGGTTGACTTAATGCTGTAACCGGACCAATTTACACTATCAATCTGTTACTTTGCGGTCATAATAGCTCTCTCTATAATCGTTCTATAAAAATAACCATTCATAGACTTTCGGTATTGATTTTAAAAAGTTAATTGAGCTATAAACAGATTGAAAAAGCCAACCCCAGCGAAAATCAATAGCTGCATTGTACTGGTTGTCAACTGAGACTTTTATTGCTCACGCGTGTGACGAGGCACTTTCAACCGGTCGTGTTCACCAGAGTGTAACTATTTGACCTCATTGTGTATATTATAACAGACGACACGTTTTGTGAGAACCGGGCGGAACCGGCCGTAACCGGCGGTCAACGGGCGGTCGAGTTTTGACGTGATCCCTTAAAAGAAAATTTTAAAAAAAAGAAGAGATTTTCAAGGGGGGTGCGTCCGCACCCAACGCACCCCCCCTTCTGACGGCCCCTGATTATAGAGGGAGTTTGTCATTTAGACAAAGCCCAAAGCAGATCATTTTGAAGGCGCAGAAGAGCTGTTTCTGTGCTGCAGTTTGGTCGGTAGGCAGACTGGTGGGGTGCATACATTTTGTTCGCAGCAAGGTGTTCCTGTAGTTGATTGCATACTACGCGTTCATTCAGCTTGGAGATGAAACTAAAATTAGATACAGGCCTGTAGTTGGATAGCACCTCAGGATCTAGACTACATGTAGCTGTCTTTATTAATAAAGGAGTTACATAGGCAATCTTCATACAGTCTGGAACATACCCCAATCTTGCCAGTGAAATAATCTCCAAAACGATCAGCGATGTCGATCTCCTACGGCTTATATCGTCGTTTTGCTGCTTATTTTTATTTGTTATTGGCCAGTCAAAGCACAGATAAGAGAGTTGTGCGTACTTACGATCATTCCAGGTCGTTGAACCGACTGTGTTGTAAATCAAGGTTCAACGTTATTTGTTGCAATTTCTACGAAATAAAGAAAATGTAAACAGAAGGAACTGTCTCTCCTGTTGCTTTACTTCGAGTTCGACTCAAGTTTAGAGTCATTTAAAAGGTTGACAAGTATTTTCACTTGGTGATCAGGAGGTTCCAGGTTCGATCCTGGTGATCACCAAGGCTTGTTCTTGTTCATAATTAATTCCTTTCATCTGTTTAGCTTTTTTGTGTTATATTTTATTTATTTATTTTTGATTTGGTTGGGTTCGTTGATATAATTTTCAGTGATTACAACAGATCCTCACGTATCCTCTCAAATGATAGGCCTAATTCAGGACCAAGTGACTTATTATTTATAAACAAAGACGCAGCCGAATTTTAATTCTGGAATTAAACTCAAGATGATGCGGCAAATATTGTCTTAAACCGACAAAAAATGCTAAAAAGGTGAATATGAATCATCTTATTATCTACTATCGTGTGGATTGATTTTTAACGACGCTCAAAAATAAGGTATTTACGGACATTTCCCTCCGAATTTTTATACTGTTTCTTCCTGTTCGTGTCAGTTTTCCCTCCCATATAGCTGCATGTTTTCACAAATATCTCAGCAAACGTGACTATATGATTATTGGAAAAATATTAAGTGAGAGTGAAGTTTACTTCAATGCAGATTAATAGATAAACGATCAAAGGTATTATGCTAGTTTTATTTCGACATGAATACATTTTTTTCTTGAAGTTTTGTTCGCCAAAAACAGGATACCTCAAGGTATTTCTGCTGAAATCTTGGCGCTTCCAATCTCTTTGAAATCGTTTGCATCCAAAATGAGAAGGAATGGATGGTGACCATCTCTGACATTAGCAGCTAATGAAAGAATTACACCTGAAATGCGCTAATAAATTTGTGTTGAAATTGGTCTGTTAGCCTTGTCGATCTGTCATTCACCTCGTAAACTGTTAATTCATACATTAGTACTTCCATGATATTATCAAACGAACTGTTTGGTGTCACAATAACCAGTGCCCCTCTAATCCAGCTATACAGTTGTCTTCTTTGTTATACCATTGACAATGGTTATACACGCCAACGCATTGACCTGCATTCTTGATTACCTGAATACCATAATATTAATATAATAATGACGGTTCTTTCAATATGGCCTACAATTTGCATACATTAAGCAAATATCACGTTTACTACTGTTATTTTCACATTGTGAGATTTTACGACGGGTATTCATAATATAAGTTAAAAGTTTAACGGGTTCGCCGTCGGACAAGTTTTAATCTGTCAAGCTTTCGTCAGGATTAGCTCTGACGAAAGCTTGACAGATTAAAACTTGTCCGACGGCGAACCCGTTAAACTTTTAACTTATATGTTATTTTCACATTCATTTTATTTTACACCATTTTTCCATGATGTCATGATTTAGGACTCTTTTATCGCTTTTTCCAGTCCAATTAACAAAACCAAAGGATCATGCTTTTCGTGCATGGCATATTTCCAGCATTTTACCTGTGCATAACAAGTTTAAGGAGTGGTTCACTAAGATGAACACCAACTACTAAGTTTGACATACCTGTTTCGAGTTCCACAGATGCAAACATCATGAGTGTAGGCAAGGATTGCACAATTCTAACTCAAGAGGAATATGATGAGTTGTCCCAGCATACGTATCCATTTGAGAATTTGGTCTTCAATGGCGGCGGTGGCAAATGCATAGCTGATATTGGCACACTTAAGGTATAGTGTAACATTTGTTGCAATAATGTAATTTTTTTAATGATACAGTGCAATTCTATTCTATTCAGGAGAGATTAGGGCAATCATAAATGATCTTATAATTTTAATACTATGTGGATGGGATGGAGGATGGTGGGGAGGGGTGTTGGTGTTTGTGTATGGGTGGGGTGGGTGGGTCGGGGTGTCACTAAACGCAATTTCTCGAAACTTTGTTTAAGTGGAACACGCGTCTTACTCACTGAAAAGGGTCTAACTTATGCCTTGCATGATCACTCATCCGTGCCCTGTGGATGCTGACGTGCAGATCGCGAAGTCTTTAAAATTAATACTAGACGTGCATTTGCGGAATTTGGTCGATATGTATAATCAAGGCTGGTATAATTGTTACCTAGTTGGGGCACAATAAATTGAATACCAGTAAGGGACCGTTCATTATTTATGGTGGAGGGGGGGGGGGGGGGGGGGGGGGGGGGTTGGGACAAATTCGAGACTCGTATGTCAAAATTACCTAACCCCCCCTACAGCTGAAACTGAAAATTACATGCCCCCCCTACTAACCAATAGATTTTTACACCCCCCCCCCTCAAAATCAACTTGTCACATACTTAGGGGATGTATTTTTCTTTTGCCCATGGATTCGTTGGTTGTGCCTTCTGAACAGCCAATAATTTAATGACTAACTACATTGCGAGCATAGCGAGGCGGAACATTTGTCATATATTTATACATTTTGGGTGTTTTGTGAGTCTTTATAACCCGAAATAGTAAGAACATCCAGACAAAAACGTATGAAATATTCTTGTGAGCTTTGGTGCAGAGCTGAGAGTAAGACGAGGTGAAAAGCGTGCAAGAAATTACCGTTTTTAATCAAATTAGATTTTGGAACATAGGCCTAGGCTATTAACATGTTTTTATACACCTCATGGCTCTAATGTTTTCAACCATTGATGATTATATAGGTGTTTTTCCAACACATCGTCCGAGCAGGGCGTGCACAAAAAAGATTTGCTGTACGAAAGTAGTCTCATCATAAGTAGCCTACATGTTTTGAAGTTGAAAATGTGCGCAAAGCGCAAATTTTTTTTGGCATTTACACTCCAAAATAGCTTCTAAAATCACCCCAATCACCACCATCTTTATAGTTTAAAAAAGTTACACAATCCCCCCTGTTTAAGAATAAAAAGTTACATAACCCCCTATTTCAACATTTGAAAGTTACATGACCCCCCATATATTTTACCCAACCCCCCCTCCACCATAAATAATGAACGGTCCCTAAACAGTGAACGCACGACCACTCTGGGGACGAGAGTTTAAACGCGGGTTTTGTTAAACACGTCGTTAAAAAGATAAACTCGCTTTTATTTAAACACGAGTTAGTTAGTCACGGTTTTAACCCTCGTCCTCCTGAGACGTTTTTGTAACACTGTTAACTAAGGGGGGGGGGGGGGGGGGGGGGGGGGCTAAAAATCCAAACCGAGATACAGAGTATGCTTATCTTGGAACCATAGTTAGAGGTCTCCTCTTTCCATACATACCAAAACAAGTAGGCCTACAAACATCCCACGCATGACGTCACTAAACATGGCTCAAAATCCCGTTGTATTCGCCTGTAGGCCTAGAGTAAAATATAGGCCAGAATTGAAATTTTCACCAACAAAGAAATAATATCAGAATGCTCGAGCAGTCGGGCAAGTCTTTACTTTAGCCTATTATTATTAATAGAATTATTTTGGCATGGCACCAATAATACCACTGCAGCACTGCTGCAATCTGTGCTGCCATATAAGAGAGCCGTGTTAAAATATAAAATCAGCGTATGAAAATGACCTTATGAAAAGAATTACGGTATAAAGAAATGTATATTATTTTCAATTGGAAATAATGTCATTACATACAAGGTGTCCCCAGAAAATCTGCAACTAATTTTGACAGCGTAATCATTTTTTGTCAACATCCTGGGATGTTGACATTTGAATTCAGATTTAGGTCTTTTGGTAGAGTCTATGAATTGCTTTCTCATGTATCTTTAATCAGTATTTGTACCCAGATGGCTTTAAAATGTATATTAGATCTGGATATGAAAATATGAACACATATGTTGTTACAATTGTGGAGAAATGGTTTAAATAATATAAAACAAATGATAGAGTTTTGTAAAATATGCGACATTCGTCGTGTTAATAACTGAATTTAGTGGATTTGCAAATAGAACGGCAACTTTATACAATTTCGCGAGCAGACGGTTACGCTGGTTCCCTGTGCTGATGGTCTTCCCACACACTGTCCGACACTAACTAATTACCGGGGTCCAAGTGTGATTATTATGGGATAACAACGTGGTGGAAAGCAAAGACGATGATTTCCACTCAATAGAAGGACGCTGGTTCTCAGTTTTAAATATGGCTCCCATATGGCTCTCATAATAACCAGCAATTATAACGTCATTCTATCGAGTGGAAATTATCGTCGTCAGGTGGAAATCCGCGATTATGGGATGGATTTCTTGGAAGCTGCTTATACTATTTTCCGAAGCTGGCGCGGCGATGATAGCAGTGGGATGCAAATGTGTTAAATAAACCTTGATTCTGCTGCGTAACGTATGTTTGTTTGATCGTGAAACATCTGAAAATTATATTGAATCAACATCAAAACATGTTAAATGCTCATGCCATAGCACGTTTGCGATTATTATGGGATAATTATGGCGCAATATTATTTCGCTGCTGGTGCTCAGTTATGAATAGAGAGTTATGTATTAAAGGGGCACTAAGAGATGTGTTGGAGGCTGCTCCCTCAATTATGATAAAAACTGGGATTAGTATATTTTTATAATTGTATTACATGCATGAACTTACACCTATAAGGATTAAGAAAAATAGCCCTATTTGTACAAGTAAACGTCGATTCAAAAATGCTCGTAGAGCCGCAACGAGCATTTTACGTCCGACAGTATCCCCCCCGCAGTACGCGTGATACACAACGCGAACCATATTTGCATATTAAAAGAATATTCATTTAAAACATTCTTAGTTTTTTTAGTCGGGTTAATCATCAAATGTTGAGATACACAGGTGGGGCCTCATGGGATAGAATAAATGAGTCAGACGATGGAGGGTTTCAGAGAGGAATTGGGCCCAGCATTATTAAACAAAGAGTTTTTGTTAAAATACATCATACACTGTCTAAATCTTCTTTTTCATATTTCCTTTGTGTCGTCTGTTAATTTCATTTTAGGATGTTGACCAGTTTTTTGTAAATACCTTGTTTTTTAAACCTTTAAAAATCAAGATTAGTTTTCGAGTTCTTCTGATACTTTCCGTTATTTATCTTGAAATGATATAGGCTAAATAAAAGAAAGATGTATGAAATAAATAGTTCATGTTTCCTATTGCGCATACATTATAACTTCAAAATAACCATAAAGGGTCTAGTCGACCGTTTCTGTGGTTATATGATATCGAGTAATAAGCCATTGTCTGTATGGCAGCACACATATTGGCTGAACATGTTTATAGCATACTTGTTCGCTGATTATGCATAATTTGTAAATCAACTCTGCACTTTTTCATAGATAGAAATGCATCAAATGATCAAACATAATATAAGAAGAAAAACGAGTGTTAAGATTAATCTTATCTGTATGAATGGGACCTGAATGTTTGTATTTCCTATACCGTATGTGGTATAAACGTGAAAGTCGTTCCGAAATAAATGACAGGTGTTCTGAGACAAATTATTTGTGTTTTAGATGACAATGCAATTGGAAGAGATGAAAGATAAGATAGACTTGCATATACTCTTCTTTATTCAAACCTAATCCAAGGTTATATTTTTGTAAGAATTGTGTGGCAATTGTGTGTTATGCGATCAAATCGCTTGCCGCAATCCATGGTACAAAGTGAAACTAGAGTTGTCAGTTGTGTCAACTAAAAAACACTTTTTTCAAGTCATTCCTAGAAAAATTTCTGGTGTATAAATCGGATGTTCTAAGTGTTTTTTTAAAGGTGTATGTTCCGATCACTTTTCTGGGGCTATGATTTTTTTTCACATCAAGATATTTTGATATCAGAAGAATCCCCATATTTTTCACATATGTCTGTTCCATTTAGAAATTATAGGCTAAAATGTGGTGAATTACTGACAAAGGTGGTTAATCACCAGACAGTTTGTGTACTATTTAAAGGGCAAATTTTGTGCTGACCTTGTGCTTCTAAAATAAGAACCGTTGGAGTTATGCAACTCAAACTTTGGAATGTGACAATTTTAAGGATGACCTTCCATCATTCCATATAAAATAGAAAACATCAAGTTGAAAATCGGGCCAGCAATCAGAATCTACCTTTAAGTGTGCTAGCTTATATTAGCGTAACAAAGTTGAGGCAAATTTGAATCTGATTTTGCAAAAAGGTTATAAACCGTTATCAGAGCCTATTAAAAAAAATCTTATGCAAACCAATGATGCTTTGCCAATTTTCATTTCCAGGTGTTTGAGGATCTTGGAATTCGACGCAATATCAAGCGTTATGCGGGAAAACAGTGGTGGCGCCTTAACGGCCGCTTTCGCAGCCATCGGACTCCCAGCGTGCGAATTCGGGAAAAATTAGCCAGCGTCAACATGAAAAAGCTAGTTACAGGTAAGTGTGTCAAACAAACACAAACATTTTTCCTGTTGGTATATTTACGCAAACATTTAGAAATGTGTACAAACCTTCTACATTTACATTGTATTTTATAGTTCAGTTTGACAGTGACAACTACATTATCATGATTATAGACATGACTTAATATTAGTAATAATAAATGTACGAACTAGAGGCGATTGGAAGATAGTTACACAATTTCTGATGGGTTCATTTTGGAGACGTGGTCTGATCTGTATTGATGTTTTGCAGGGTCAACTTATCTGCCCTTCCATCCGACATATCTTTGGAATTTGTGGCGTCACTATGGGCTTGACACGGCTACAGACCTTGAAAATTGGATGGGACAACAGATTGATGAAAAGACAGGAAATCGGAATATTACATTTGGCGAGGTAATTTGCGTATTACACACAGAAAACACTATGTAAAAAATTATGTAAATATAGAACTCCATAATTATTATGTAAGAGTTTACATAAAACATGTAATATATACCCAAGCTTGTGTAAATTCCTATGCAAAAGCTTAACACAACTGTTTACATAGTATTATGGAGTTATATTTTTACACAGATTGTGTATTTTTTACATAATTTGTGTAATTTTTTTACATAGTGTTTTCTGTGTGTATAAGTATAATCATATTATACTAGTATAACAGTAAACATAAAGGGAAAACCAAAAATGAAAGAAAGGATAATAAGGTAATAAGCTGATGCTGCCCATTTAAAAAAGAATATCCTAAAATGCAAGAATAAAACTTGTTAATGATTGCTAAGTTGGATGAAGATACGATAACGAAGACAAGCGTTTGTGTATAATTTAGACCGCTACATTGTATGTTTGAATACAAACTGAATCAATAGAAGGTCCAGGAGGATGCGTAACCTTCGGTTATAATGTATAAATTTCAGGAAAAATGATCGCCAAGTCACATTATTTATGTCTAAATAGGCCTAAACAGCCGAAATATCGGAATTTTAATAACATCATGAGGTTTGAACCATATAACGTATTCTCTGGACATTATTATCGAAGTTATGTTAAACATCTATTGACATGTATATACGATTGTTTCACCCGCAGCTTTATGATGATGGAAAAGGAGTAGAGCTTGCTATCACCGCTACTGATGTTGCGAGAAAAAACTATGTGTTTTTTCACCACAAAACCCACAAGAACCTGCCAATTATAAAAGCGATGCGTATGTCAATGAGCATTCCCGGTGAGTGGAAAATGTATCACCTTTAGACGTCCTTGTTTCACACTAAAGGGATGAAAAATGGGTCATCTGTACTGTTATGATTAAATTGACGAAATATTGTTGACAATTTCAAAATTTTCCTGATGATAAGGGTAAAGGCCTAGATGTGGCTACACGGTTTGGGGCAAAAGGCGACGAAGGAGGGTTCATGATTGTTTTCCCTTAAAAAAAGATCAAGGAAAGAAAGACAAAGCTGCAACCATACTTACATATTTGAACACAAAGGTTGACAAATAAAGTTTAGATTGAACCATAGGGTCAAGAAACGCAGAGCTTCCAGGACACTCCATGTACCGGTGTGAGAGGAGCTATAGTCCCCCTGGAGCCATAGTTCGTTCTCCATAGACATAATACACGAAATGAAGCGTGAAACTAGTATTGTGTGTAGTGATAAGTGCCCTTTACCAACCTATTTTAAAGGAAATCCTTGCCATGGAACTTCAGCGCTCAGATATGTAGCATTATTATTATACACACCCCATCCGTAGATTAAAGTTTTTAAAAAATGCCGCGTTAAGACAAAGTTGGACTTAGAAAGAAAAACAATCGAAGCTTTGACGAAACAGTTACGAGATTTCCATAGGTGGTGAGTGCTATATCTTGTCGTTTTTCAGAATTGCCCTTTTCAGAGTTTATAAATTGATATATGAAGTTAACATGTTTAAGGGGGACTTAAGGAAGTCACTTTTTTAATTTTGCGAGTGCTGTAATTGTTGAACTATAACTCAAATGTACATAAAATATACATTTTTGGGAAGGAAATGGGTCAGAGATCCCAATTTGGCATCAGTTTTGACCAAAAATGTTGATTTCTTTTTGAGAAAATCACAAAAATCTAATCTTTTTTGAAATTTTGACTAAGAAGTGCCAAGTTAGTGTCTTTTATCATAATCAAGCAATTTGGGCATTTTTTTACTCAAAATTATTTTTGTTAGCTTTGTTCAAAAGATGTGGGTAAAAAAAGTGATTTTTTTTTGTGATTTTCTCAAAAGATCAACATTTATTGGTCAAAATTGACGCAAAATTAGATTCTCTGATCCATTTCATTTCCAAAGTTGTATACTTTTATATGCATTTGATTAATAGTTCAATAATTACAGCACTCCCAAAATTCTAAAAAAAATAATCAAAAACTTCCTTGAGTCCCCCTTAATGGTAGAACATTTCTTACGGCTATCAGTCTTCATTGACCACTTAACGAGGAAAGCTAATTAAACAACTGGGTTTTTTTCAACCGATTCAGTGATATTTACGCCAGAAAAGATGGAACACGATCCTATCGGCCTTTTTGTTGATGGCGGGCTTCTTTGCAACTACCCCATTATGTGTTATGATGGTAAGTGCAACTTTATGTCTAGAAACACTGTCGTAAGCTTTTGTACATGGCGCTATCCTCCTGGCCGTGATTTTTTTTCTTCTTTTTTTCGTACACCAGTTTAACCAAATTTATTTATTCCGTTTTAATACGAAATAAAGCAAAATTCACTGAATAAAATGATTTTTTTACATTTTTAAACAAATGAACTGATTTTGGTTAAACTGAATGTACGAAAAAAATAATCGCCTCCTGGCAATAGTAAATTCGATCCTTCATGCTTTCCGTATTTTATGGTGCTCAAATGTGAAGACTGGAAAAAATCTAGTTCCAAAAGTGTGCGCTGATTAAACTGCTGAATATACATGTACACTGTACAGTCATGGGCTAACGCTTATTCACGCACCATCACGCCACACTGCACCGGTAGTTTCACACGGCGTTGTACATCGCGTGACGCAATAAGGCGCGCGGTAGTTCATCCCACTGCGCGTCGTGACAGTCGTTCGACGCATTACCCCCTGACAGTGTCGTAGCTAGGTTTTTTTTCAGGGGGGGCAAGATTTCTAAAATTTTCGTAAAAGGTTGCCCCAAAAAATTTCCAAGTCAGTCACCTCGTGAATTTCACGTAAGTGGGTGGGGGGGGGGGGGGGGGGGGGGGGGGGGGGGGGGGTCAAAGTCAAAAAAATTCGCACGGTCAAAAAATTTCGCACGGACACAAAGTTTCCCAGTCAAAAAAGCACTATAGTCAACAAATTTTGCCCAATCCTCAGGGTTTTAAGCAGTTTTTTAACAAAAATGGTCATTTATTTTTAAAAACCAAGCTCAAATGGTCATTTTTAAATGGTTACCCCGCATATAAACACTATATCCAAAGAGAGGGGCGGGGGCACAAAAACGTTCTGTCAGGGGGGGCAACTGCCCCCCCTGCCCCCCCCCCCCCCCCCCTGCCCCCCCCCCCCCCCCTGAGCTACGCCACTGCCCCCTGACCCTAGAAACAACAGGCAGGACGAGGAAGGTTTAAATTTAACAGAAATCACCATGCAATGCAAGTTTAAACCCTCCATAGGCGATTTAGTTAGAATTTGGCGGCCATTTTGGAAAAAGCGTCCCATATAGAGGGACGCGGGTACACTGGGTCCCCGCGTCCCTCTATATGGCCGTCATCTTTAAAAATGGCGGACCAAAAAGAGCGACTGGGAAAATTGTACGTCCAAAAAGTGTGCGATTTTCTCGTGGAATACCACGTGTATTTAGCATAATATGAATATGCATACCAATACCGAGCATGGGCATTTGTACACAGCAATAACAGAAATAAAAGCGAAGGCATGCGCCTTGATATTACTTCAAATACCTTGGAGCCTGGATGAACAGTAGGGGTGACTGGGGGAAGATGGGACACCTAAGGGGTAAGATGGGACACCTAATTTTACTCGGCTGTAATACGAATATCCGACAAGTGACCCCACCAAAGCAAATCACCAAGAGCCTTAACAAGACTTTAGTTTCACCAACAATGGTGCTCGTCGGCCTCCGGCTTCATTATTTTATCAAGATGTCCCTTCTTACCCCAGGCGATAAAATGTTTCTTAATTTGTTGTCCCATCTCCCCACAGGGGCAAGATGTGTCCCATCTTCCCCCAGTGTACCCTACTGAAAAGGACATCAAAACACGCAAAGCAGCTGCATGGAGAGCTTGTTGCAAACTTAGTCAGTTATGGAAGGCTAAATCACTATCCAGAAAGCTCAAAGAAAGACTGTTCATAGCTACAGTAGAATCAGTCCTCTTTTATGGATGTGAGGCATGGACAGTCACCCCAAAGCTTGGTAAACAACTGGGTGGATGCTATACTAGGATGCTAAGATCTGTGTTCAACAACAACTGGAGTCAGCATGTGACAAATAAGGACCTGTACGGGGACATGCCAAAAGTGTCGGACAAGATCAGAGAACGCAGAGCAAGATTTGCTGGACACTGCTTCAGGGGGTCCAAGGAGCTTGTCTACAAACTAATACAGTGGATTCCAAAACAAGAGTAAGAAAGCGTGGTAGACCAGCCTTGACCTACATTGACATACTAAAACGTGATACAGGCCTGCAGGTGGAAGAAATCAAGACAGCTATGTTGGAAGGGAAGATCTGGAGAGGCATTGTGGTTCGGAAAAATCATCCGCTCTAAAGTCAAGTCAATAACAGAAATACTACCCGATTGGTCCAATTCAATGGCAGTGCATCGAACGATCGCCACGCTGCGCCACGGAAGGCAAAATCGCGCGCCCAATCGCGTCACGCGGTGTACAACGCCGCGTGGATCTCCCGGCGCACTGTGGCGTGACTGGTGCGATTGCCCCTCCCAATATTAAGTCGTGTCGGTTGTGATTGGCACTGTGTCGGTTCATTTGACGAGAGGAAAATCATGGAATTATGAAGGTCAAAAGTACACAGATGAATATTTTGGATACAAGCTTGTTTCGAGCCAAAATGTACCTCAATCCTGCAAAAAAAGTATTTTCATTTTCCAAACACTTATTTTCGACTAAAAGTGTGTAATTTTTTTCTCGAGAAAAACAAATTTGGGTGGGTCGGAAGATTTTCGAAGGTCGGGCTGACGAGGGCAATCAAACAGGTTTTTGGGCCTACCGCAGACCAGTGGCGGCACCCGGGGGGGGGGGGGGGGGGGGCAAGAAAAATGTTTGGTGTGCAAGAGACAAATTTGGAGGAGGGGGGGGGGGATGCGCTTAGAAAGTGAAGAATCATTAATTATCAATCGGACAATATGTAAGTATTTTTTACTTTCCATTTCTAAAATTAGGATGGTATCTCTCCAATGAACCCGACAATGGAATCCTTCGTCGCTATCCTGAGGATCACAAGAATCTAGACAATATGAGAGACAGAAGATTCTGGGGGTATAATAAGAAGACGGTTGGGGTCATGGTGGTAGGTACCGTAGGTTTATTGGCGAACAATGTGTTAAAGGTACTAGTGTTTGCATGGTTATCATATAACAGAGAATGATGTATCAGTAAATTGTCCGATACAATTACGACTTGGTATCTGACAGAATATAATTTCTGTACAGGGTGTCCCTTAAAACAGATTGCATGTGCAAAAGTAATCTAAGACGCTATTTTGGCATACGCACGCTTTCGATCAACAGTGCGTCATGGGGACTTTTTCGCGCCCAAGCTTTTATGTATTAATTCGTTTTTATATAAGCAAGTTCGCCAATCTGTAACTGATTGAACTATACTATATAGGGTGCAGTCATTGATTTAAATATTTATATAATTCTGTAGTTGCATTACATGTTGACACTGTAAACATGATATAACATTAAAAAGGTTTTTTTTATCCAATTTGTTTGCTTTTGCAGTACTCCGCAACTGAACAGGACATTGTGACGGCCGAATTAGCTAAGATGGGCCATGCAAAGGCGGTGAAAAGACCGGATACGAAATTAGCGAAGTATATAATAACATTCCTCAGAACATGAAATTAACATCCGAGACCCGATCATTGCTATTACGTTTCCTCAAAATGATGATTTAAAAGTAAAGGATCTAAATTATGTTCCTGGCATTTTTAACTTATCAGGTTCCTGTTCAGGTGTTATCCCGTTTTATTTAAAATATTTCATATATCATATATTTTTAACTTATCAGGTTCCTGTTCAGGTGTTATTACCCGTTTTATTTTAAATATATATATCATAATTATATCAACGAATCTGGAGCGAACAGTAAGTTGGAAAATTCATAACTTATGATTGCGGTGGGCTTTTTCAACAAATATCTGAAAGGTAATTTAGAAATATGGAAGCTCATGTAAATATCAATACCCATATCAAATTTTCTACTCAAATTACATTTAGCTTCTACTCGAAAATCACTTCGGCACAGTGACAATGCTTGGGTCCATTCCTGATGAAACATTTATACTATAGGTCAATAAATGACTATGTGTTGTTTCGAGATAGATTGAAAAAATTAATGCGCGCGCGCTGATGATGATGTGTGAATAATGGCACGACACCGTAGGGGAGTGCTATTTTGAGCGTATCAACCTTTACGCAAGAGCATTGATTTTAATTTGTCGAGAAACAAAACATGCGCATGTATTGACCTAATTCATACACGACAATACAAATAAAAATTTGTACAGTTTTGTGCATACTTTTAATCTTTTTAATAACACGGAATAGTGCAAGTAGACATATTTTCAATGCACTCCGTGTATTTTAGTTTCCTGCTAACGAATGCCTCGTTGCGTACAATAGAGCACTGTGTGCACAACTAAGTAGGCCTAATTACAAAAAACAAACAAAAAATGATGACAACATGAATTTTAAAACACTCGTACTTCTTTTCATACTCTTGTGAGTCTTTCATTAATGCTATTCATTGACACTTCATACTCAAAGACGATTTTAAGGATATCTCACAATGCATTGCGGGAGCACCAGCCAACTAAAGGATTTCTCACATGATCAGTGGCGTACCCAGCTTTTGGAAACAGGGGGGCGGCCGACCATAGTTGTACCGACGAAAGGCATGATTTACCGACAATTTATTTTACAGACTCCCAAAAAAATCGTAAAACATGCCAATTTTTTTATAAGTGGGGGTGGGGGGGGGGGGGGGGGGAGGGGGGCGTAGCGATAGATTGTCCACAAAACCAGCCAAAAAAACCGCATGGTCAAATACGCAAATCTACCGACGGAGGCTCGAATTTACCGACGGGCTTATTCCAGGGAGGCCTGCCCTCTGCCCCCCCCCCCCCCCTGGGTACGCCACTGCACATAGAAATAAGAAAAAAGGACCAATGAGAACTAATTTATTAATTGATGTAAACTAGAATTTATTTAAGAGCTTCAACGATGAATGCACTATGTTGCCATGATTTTTTGCATATGGGAACCGAGACGTATTGGACATGAGTCGTGATACATGTATATCGTATTGCACCCTCAGAACAAAGGTTAAAATCTTTAACCATGTTGGTTAAAATGTTAACCAACGGGAGGTTACCAGGTGAACCACACAATTGGTTGGTTAAAACCGTAACCAACAGCTGTTGGTTAAACTTTAACCTGTGGTTGGTTACAATTTTGAATCATTTGTTGGTTAATATGTTTTAACCAACTGTGGTTGGTTAAAAAATGTTGGTTTAACTTCTTCTTTTTTTGTGCTAAACATTAACATGTGGTTTAAAGTTGATATTTTGTTGAACAAATCCAAGAATTGTACTCACAATTAGACGGTTTCGTCAACCAGTTGGGTAGACTTCTTCAGTAATGGTTTGATCCACTTCATTTTTCCATGAGAGATAATATTCTCGTTCCCAGGATGCAAAGCTGTGATGAGTGGATCATACACGTGACTCAGAGAATAAATGCCCTCGTCGCGGTTGAGTATGTTAGGCCCCTGTCGTCGTATCCAAATTGCTTCTCGTATCCATCTTTTCTGCTTATCAGTGTCTTTATCGAGGATTTTTGCCCCTGTCCAGTTTATTGTGTGGTTTTCCTGTGCGATGTGGTCTGTCACTGCTGATTTGTGTTGTTCAGTTGTTGACTCTTTTCGGTTGGATCGTGTGAATTTTCTGTCACTGACTTTGTTGGCGCACGTCCCGTTTCTCCAACATAGACCTTATCGCAGGATTGACATGGTATTTGGTAAACACAGTCCGTTGTTTACCAGTCCGGACGTAAACAACGATCGGGACCGTGGGAAACATGTGCGACGCCATATTGAAAATCATCTTGAAAGCAAACAAAACTCCGAACATTTAAAGACGAGGCATTTATTCTCTGAGTCACGTGTTTGATCCACTCATCACAACTTTTCATCCTGGGAACGAGAATATCATCTCTCGCGGGAAAAAGAAGTGGATCAAACCATTACTGAAGAAGTCAACCGAACTGGTTGACGAAACCGTCTAATTGTGAGTACAATTCTGGATTTGTTCCTATAAAATATCAACTTTAATGTATATCTACAATCCTGATGAACTTATTCAGTGGTTGGTTAAAACTTTTAATCATTTGTTGGTTAATTCTGCTAAACTTAACCATTTGTTGGTTAATCCTGCTTGATATTTGTTGGTTAATCCTGCTTGATATAACATGGGATGTAAGAGTGAATCAACCAGATCATATATTTAAACAATTTCAGGTGTAGATGTTAAACACCAATACAGGCATATTATTTACAAAATACAAAATCTATGGTGTTAAATTGATAAAAAAAAGGGGCAGCGTCAAAATTACATTTTTACATTTCTTATTGTTTATCTTTGTTATATTATATCAACTGATTTATACGAACATTATTTGAAAATACATTCAACCATATTTTTCAAAATATTGCTCAAATGTGTCAGATTGGCAGATGGAATGAGGAGATGCCTGGGGCTTTAACCAACGTTGAATAAACCAAATTTGAATTATATTTTTACTCTTTAACCAACGCCTTATTAAAAGTAATTTTTAACCAACGCTTAATTTTTAACCAATGTAGTATACTTTTTAATCAACATTCTTTTAATACATGGTTTTTTAATACCTGTTCTGAGAGCTTGGAGACCAGATTAAGAGCATTTTGCAAAAACGCAATGCATTCTGGTGGTGTCTTTAAAATCTTCTTTGCTCCATACTATAGAGAACGTGGAGCCAATGTGGACGAAATAAACAAATGCGTAGCGGAACGCATACAGATGACCAATTCAATGGATCGGTTAATTAGGAAAAGTAGACCTGATTTGTTCGATGTGGGAGGACACGTACGACAGGCAAGCATAACTTTGACAGACTTCACAAAGGTACGTGCATGGTATAAGAAATTCGCGTCAAACCAAAATGTTCAAAGTCAATCAACGATTCCATCATGAAATGAAGGCCACATGTCGCAAGGAGAAATCCAGGAGATCGCATAACATACGAAGAACCGTGAAATTGCATTAAATCCGATGAAAATCCTAAAGGATGTGGGTTTACTGCCGAGCAGACTTAGTCTTGTTGCTAATAAAGAGAAGCAAGATCTGCTCAATTAGGAGCACAACAAAAGAACTGTAGTTACTTCCCCACATAATGTACTAAAAATAATAACAATAATATGTATATATATTTTGATGAATAAGGGGAAATTCCGTTGATCGAATTATCTCCTTAACGTCATTTATTTTTTCCCTTTAATGACACTAATAGCTAATAACAATAATAATAACAAGAAAGGTACTCAAAGATAACAAATACTCCACTATTAACATAACATGTCAACAAAATCCCACGGACAACCAGACGGAGAATAAGGGTGTCTTTTTCAACCTGGCGCGGTTTGATGGATTGCAGTTATCCACAGAAGGGTAATCTTCTTCAGTCAACATTTGGAGCATGCATTGTTGTTTTTCAACGTACCCAGAGGAGTTGGAATTTTTCCAAAAGGGAGAAGACTGATTATATATGTTATTGATGGTTTCAAAAAAGACTTATCCGTTTAAGAATAGGTTGTCTAGATAGATGGCGCATTATAAATGCATTGTTATTTTTAACATTAGTGTTATTATTATTATTATTTTATTTTTAAATAATATATAGACTCGGACAAACTGGCGAGAATTAAATTAACAAAGACCTTAAAAATACACTGACTCGAACCCGGTCCCTCTCGCTATCGCGGCGATTGGTTAATCCACTAGACCACAGGGACTGTGCTTACATGGATACCAGACGAACGAGCACTTACGAGGGGTATCAAAAAGTTCTTGACATCACCCAAAAGTGAAGGAGTCAGAAACTTTTTTTGTTATGTGACCCTTCAGACATCTTTAAAAAGTCACTGTGCAAAGTCACACATCTCTCCCACTATTTATTGCCTGTCCACAGACCGCCATTGTAGAGCTCCTCAGATTGACCCCCATTGATTGATCCTCAGATTGCCTCAGATTGCGTTATTCCCAAAACAGCAATAAATAGTTTAAAGAGTTGACAGAAAGGGGTCAAAGGTCATTACAAACAAGCTTGGTGACAATAATCTTGTGGGTAACATGGGGTGTACACAGATTGACCTCTAATGACCCTACATGACCTTTGACCCCTTTCTGTCAACACTTTAAACTATGTATTGCTGTTTTGGGAATAACGTAATCTGAGGATCAATCAATGTCGGTCAATCTGAGGAGCTCTACAATGGCGGTCTGTGGACAGGTAATAAATAGTGGGAGAGATGTGTGACTTTGCACAGTGACTTTTTAAAGATGTCTGAAGGGTCACATTTATAATAAAAAAAGTGTCTGACTCCTTCACTTTTGGGTGATGTCAAGAACTTTTTGATACCCCCTCGTATGTATACAAAGTCTTTGTTGAAAGCCTCTAGCAGCCGAAATACATGAGTAAAAATTAACAATTGATGATGGCCTATAAGCATGATTCTAGCAGAATCTATGACGAGCGAAACTCAATTAAATAAACGCGAGGATCAAGCAAATGATACCAGCCGAGTAATTGAAATGAATAAATAAGATATAGACTCGGAAAAACTGGCGAGAATTAAATTAACAAAGACCTTAAAAATACACTGTCTCGAACCCGGTCCCTCTCGCTATCGCGGCGATTGGTTAATCCACCTTATTATTTTATTTTATTTAAACTCCGGTTGACACATTGTTCATTTGCTCCAAATTGAGGGGGGGGGGGGGGGGGGTTTGGGGGTGTTCATAGGAAAACTTGAATGGTGTAAATTTAGAGTCAGCAATTTATGTGCTCGCTCTATTATTGCCATTCATTCATTGAATTGATACAATAAATTATGCAGATTAGACTATAGGACATTAAAATATTTACATATGTTATCTTCCTGGGCATCTCTCTAGGGGTAGGGATTTTAGGTAGTTTACAGAAATCCAATCATATATGTTGAATACCATAAATTTGAAGTCAGTATACAATGTGAAATTAGCAGATGTTATCTTCCGAGCAATTCTCTAAAGGTAGTGGTCAGGTAATCTACAGATCCCTGGAATCATGTGCTGAAGTGATGTATAAATGACTCATCTAATATAATAATCGTCCTTAGTCAATTCATTAGTTCATCCATCATTGTGTCATCTCATGAGCATATCTCTCTTAGGTGTTTATACATTAGGATTAGGTAGTTTACTTTTCCAAAAAAATTGATGGTTGTTGATGATACGAACACGTCTGTTATCAATTTATACAACTACATTTCCATGACTTATTATTATTTTATTATACAAATAAGCATCGTCAAATGGACGATCAGTTCAATCTAACTATACGCGGGGGTACAATGTATGTATGATCAATTTACTATCCAATGTATTATTAAGGTACTGCTATATGTAGTGACATATCGTGAATAAATTAAAACTATGTTTAATTTAATTCTACAAATGAATGATGTAATTAAAATTACCAGTATTAATTGTAGTGAATCTACAGGTGACATATCGTGAATAAATTAAAACTATGTATGTTAAATTTAATTCTACAAATGAATGAGGTAATTAAAATTACCAGTATAAATTGTAGTGAATCTACATAGCTGAAAATGAAAAAGAGTGCCATTTTGGGTGCTCAGTAAAGATTAATAAAACGATGTAGCCGATGAGCAATACCTCCATATTTGTTTCTCCTGTGTCTGTTATCTGTAAATAATATTCAGATATTATCTCAAAGCTGCGATAAGCTGAAACAGCTATTTCCACGGTAACAAAAATCCAGCGTGTATTTTTTTCCGAAAAATGGGGTCGAGACGCATGTCGATAAAACAAAACTGTGTGCCGATTCTGGTTTGAATAGATCGATTAGTTTTCGAGTTATACGAAAATGATACTCGGCCCGCCAAAAACAAAAACAATATCCTCCTGTATTAACTTTCAGTTAATAGTGGAGTGTTATAATAGGGCCTACTTATTATTTATTATTATTAAATAATATAATTTTCATTCATATAGGCTGATTTACCTGCAGACAAGAAAATACTAGCGATTCTATTACTTCTTACTCTGAAAGAAGCAAACGTGGAAGTAAGTATTGCTTATTTTATGCACTACATTATTATATAACGATTTCTGCGATGCTTTATAGTCTGATTAGTAGTTTCAATATCTATCCAGGCTTGCTGCAATAATCATACACAATTGCCAACTAGAATTCTTAATATTTACTTATTTATTTACATATTTTATGTTATATTCAATATTCATTACTTCATGAATAATCGCGTTAGCTGCGTACCAAGTGCGTTCCAATAAAATTAATCGTTAGATGAGAACGCGCTCGAAAGTACTGCGCCAAAGTGTTCGATTGTTTTGCTCATTGACCGACCAATCAAATTAAAGCCTCACGCCCCTAAACTGAATATTCTATGATTTATGAGGAAACACGATTAAAGCTTATTTCTGATTGGTTGAATGATAAAAATGTTAATGAGGGGATGACCCGACTTTGACTTTGACTGTTTCAATAACTAAGAAGGGGTGGACAAAATAAACAGAAAACTAATTAATTATTAGCGCGATTATATCGGTTCAAATCAACGATTTTGATAAATATGCATCTTTTTCAGTAATGAATGGGCTGCGCCTCTTCGGGACAATTCCTCAGACCAGAACAAAAACCTCTGATTTCAAAACAAATTCACGAAAACAGTTGTTAAGGGGGCTGTGCACCTTCAGGTACAGCCTCCGTAAAACTGCCGTAACTTCTTTATTATTCATTAAATCTATATAAAAGTATACATTTTCTTGCAGAAAAGGGTTCAATGAATCCAACCATGATCATGAAATTGACCATTTTGGGAGAAAATTATAAAAAACACGTTTTTTGACCCATTTTAGGTTTGGAAAAGATAACTCAAAATATATTTTGTTAAATTTTATCATACTAGTTTAATTATATTCCTCATGCAATTCCCTAGGAATCGTTTTTTTTTTTAAATTTTTACTTTATTATTTTTTGAATTATCGAACAAAAAGTGCCAAAAAATATGATTTTTTACCAAAAAACGTGATTTTCACGATTTTGGAGGTTAAAAAACAGGTTTTTTGGCACTTTTTGGTCTGTAATTCAAAAAATAATAAAGTAAAAATTAAAAAAAAAAAACGATTCCTAGGGAATTGCATGAGGAATATAATAAAACTAGTATGACAAAATGTAACAAAATATATTTTGAGTTATCTTTTCCAAACCTAAAATGGGTCAAAAAACATGTTTTTTATAATATTCTCCAAAATGGTCAATTTCATGATCATAGTTGGATTCATTGAACCCTTTCCTGCAAAAAAATGTATACTTTTATTAAGATTAAATGAATAATGAAGAAGTTACGGCAGTTTTACGGAGGCTATGCGAAGGTGCACATCCCCCTTAAGCAGTCCTTATCCTCTAAGTATAAGACAATGTATAGCAAATGAAAGAATAGCAAATGAAGTAAATAATTATTAAAACATACCAATGATCTCGCTTCTATACATATTTACTACTAAGACATTCCCCGTGTTCACCAATGAAAGTATCAACGACTTATTCCCCAAGTATGAGGGAGAGATATCGCAGATCAAGAGTGATATTCAAATGATCTTTGGCAGCTACGGAACACCGGTTGAGATATTTCACAAGCTGAAGATAGCGGAGAAAGATTCGGTTAGTACATTTGAGTCAGTAACTCTACACGGTCAGTTTTGAAAACCATTCAGAATTGTTGAATTTTGAACCTTGTAAGAACGACAGATTTTTTGATAATATCGATTGACAGAAATATGTTGTTGTTGTTGTTGTTGTTGTTGTTGTTGTTGTTGTTGTTGTTGTTGATGTTGTTGTTGTTGTTGTTGTTGTTGTTGTTGTTGTTGTTGTTGGTGGTGTTGGTGTTGGTGTTGTTGTTGGTGTTGGTGTTGGTGTTGGTGTTGTTGGTGTTGGTGTTGGTGTTGGTGTTGGTTTTGGTGTTGGTTTTGGTGTTGGTGTTGGTGGTGTTGGTGTTGTTGGTGTTGGTGTTGGTGTTGGTGTTGGTGTTGGTGTTGGTGTTGGTGTTGGTGTTGGTGTTGGTGGTATGACGATGACGATGATTATGATGATAATTACAACTATATACACTTAATAATCACAGTAAGTTTATGTCAACAATATGACATTGCGATACGGCTTAGTAAAATCATGAGGACGTGCTTTATATATTTTTGTAGATTACATTCGTCCGTATCCAAGGGGTTGCAGAGTCCACGGCAAGCAATCTTTTGGAAAGTCTTCGCGATGTTCTATCACCAAGTGAAAAGATCACACATCACTCCCAGTATATATTCAAAGTCATGGGTACTCCGACTTTTCATCTTGATAGAGGAGAGTTGACGGTATGTGATATAAACATTTAAAAATCTTATTTAAAAAAAGAAAGTTGTGCGGATTTCTCCAGCTCAACCTCATATTTTAATACCTTTTAGGCAATTGAGGTAATTGGCGATACATTTCATTTCTATAGAAAAAGTTATAATAGTATACAAGTATTGAAAGTAATCAGTGAGGGCAATTATCATACATTAGTCCCGCGGTGATCTCAAACCAGGCAGTATTGCCCTCTGTGTGACCCGAATGAAAGCAATGACAATGTTTTGTTTGTTTACCAAATATATAGTCGTTTAATTTGTTAAAAGAACATTGTAGGTCTATTCACTTATGCATACGAAGTTCCATGAAGAAAACCCATGAAAATGAAGGTACACGAATGATTGACAATATCAATACTCTTTGACTAATTGAAAATATCGCTGTCGACCAAACCTGATCTATCGCAACGAGCAATTTCCTGCTATGCTTTTCACTGTTGTGTTGCCGAGCGGAAATTTACAATTTGCCCAAAATATCTTCGATTTCCGAATTTTGAAAGGTTGTCAGTATAAAATCTTCATGAAATTACCGCAAACTGCTATTGCTAGGTGAAGAATTTAACAGCGTATTTTACTTGACGCTTTAGGCCAATTAAAATTCATTCTGAGTTTACTGTTTCGCACCCGCTTCAAAATTTAAGAATTGCAAAATAGTTATTAGGCCTATTTGATTTTTATTTAGGATTTTTTCTATTAAAATCCCTTTTATTAACTTTGTGAATTTTTGCTGATATCAGTTAAATATGTTCTTCTAAACAATTATGACCACAGGGCGAAGACAGAATGCGGACTATCGGGATCAACACCAACTACATTGAAGCGCTTGACTTCGAAATGGAAGACGGTGACCGAGATTATCTTATTCAGGTAATTGTTACCATAATGATGTGACTATAGGTGACGTTGCTGACATATTATGGATAAGACCTTTACGTGTTTAAGTAGGGGACTTGGAATGTGCCCTTGATCAATTTTGAATAGAATTATTCTAGTATTAAAGTGTCCCTGGGACTAGATATCTGGCCATAGGAAGCATAGACTTTCAAAGAGCAAATTGTCAACAGCCCTTTTACCATTGCAAATATATGACTGGTATAATATGACAAACTATTAAGGCCTAGTTATTATAGCTTATATACAACGCCCCTTTCACCATGACTAAAGATATTACAATGAAAACATGCAGTCGACTACAATTTTACTCAAGTATTTGCTTTATTTTCAATTTTTATAGTGTGGCAAGGAGGCAACGATTGCTTATCTTCGTTGGTACATTCATCACCCACAGGAAGCCAAGTGACGTGTGTATAATATAGAACAAAATGCGGTTCATCATCCGGATTCTTGAGCAGCTTAATAATAATAGTACCATGGCAACCTTCCTGTATTTGTATGCGTTTAGGTCTCACGATATACATGTATGCCGGGGATATATACATGTAGTGGCTTTCCGAATTCTTGCCGTCGGCATATGCGGGGTGCGTGCGTGTATTTAAAAGTGCGCATTTGGTAAACACAACGCCAAATTCGGCCGGTTCAGTTATAAAAAGGTTCAAAATGAAATTCATAAAAACTAACCTAATGGTGATGGGTCAAAATAATAGTGATAACAATAGAACAAAGAATCGAACAATATGCGTCCCGATTTCACTCACTTTGTGGACATCTATCTTTAAGCCCAGCCTAATCTAAGATAAGGGCTAAGGCTGTTGAGGGCGCTATAACTTTATATTTGTAAACGGTTTACGGCTACTTTGGTGGATACAAATATTATAAAGTGTTAAATGTTAACCTAGAGATTTTATTATGGTGTATAGAAATATTTGTACTAAGTATATGTGCAACATAGGCTGGAAGAATTACATATCAGCTCGTAAGGCTAGTCATAGGTAGGCGGTGTAAGAGTCAGGTTCAATTATCGTGCGTAAGCACGCATCATGTAATTAACCCTTTTTTCGGCGTCTGCAAACGACATTCCAGAATTTCACAAAATGTTTCAAAAAGTCGTAATTATTGAATTTTATTACCATTTGGAATCAAGTTCTGAAAAATCTGTTTTGTATATTTTCAAACCAATAAATGTTATTCGTAATTGGCGCATTTACGTCAAAAGAGGACTGTGCTATCCAACTGAGCATGCTCAGAGCAATTAGTGCTCCGAAAACGAGATGTAGTTTTTCAATGTGGTGAACTTTGCACTAATCATTAAAAGTCTTCATACTTCTGAGCTGTTCAATATTTGACCTTATTACATTCGTGAAATAAACTTGAACGTATAACTTTCTATTCCACTAGATTGAAATGAAATGTTTGCTAGTATCCGACATTATCTAGGAAAATGTAGAAGGTCACAGTTCATTACATTGCAGTACAAGTACGAGAATGTAATGTTTATCGGCGCACTAATTGCTCTGAGCATGCTCAGTTAGAATTCACACCCTTTGTGAATAACGTCTATAGCCGCGTGGAAAAAGTATATAAAGAAATTTGATTGTCGATTGTCCTTTATTAATGATGTAGTTAACAAGAAACTTTGGGGGAATTTTATTTGCTACCAATTAGTACTTTTTATTCAATTAAAAAGTGTAAGTTGCCATCAAATAATGTATTAGTATGTATTAGTCTTACATCGGTCTGTCATGTGCACTATTCAAAAGTTGATAGGCCTGTAACAACTACAGGACATATAACGTATAACCGACCCAGATGAGATGATAGTGTCCAAATCTATTTAGGTTTAACGTATGTACGAGTAATGCATGGAGAAGTGTATGGCTCTTCTGCATACAGTAGGCCTACAGATGCAAAATCCCGATGACTGATAAATACAATGGCAAAATTACACGGTGATCTTTTAATAGCGTTTAGTAAAAGAATTAAGCTTAGACATTATATGAAAACACATTTCCTTGACAAAAGAGTTACGTCGAATAGGGCAGTATGACCATGTGTTTTGAACTCGCCATCCTTCCAGTTGCATGTGGTCACAGGTCACTAATAGGTATATCAAATAAGGTGGGGCCGTTTCAAAAAACCCTTAAAATCGTGATACGTGTCTCTATTTTAAATAGAAGTTGTCAAAAAACATAACATTTTTGGTATCATATTAAAGGCAATTTATCTAGCTACCGAATAAAAAAAAGGATTAAAGCCACATGTTTAGCAACAGTGAAGTTATCAATCTAAACGTCGAGTGAGTCAAGGTGGGGCCGGTGGATGAGGCGCCGGTGGATGAGGCGCCCATAGGTTTCTACACAAAATAGCGGAAAACTAGAACTTTTGAAATTGATGCCATTTTAAAAGTATACATAGGAAAGTATTCAAACTTCTCATATGTGTTAATAACATGTGCCTGCTACTATAAATATTAATATTGAATTGTTATCTAGACATTCTCTACTAGAATATGATGTTCAATTCAGGGAGTGTTTTAATGTAAAAAATACACAGTTTTATTGATTAAACAATGGCCAAATCGCAGTCTCTCTATTTCATTTGTGTGACTCTTCGGTCCTTTTCTACCCTGGGTAGTAAAACATTTAACTAAAAAAGTGTTTCTTCACAGAATTGTTCATAGATTTATGAAAATTTTGCTATTTAGACATATTTTGGACCACCCTGTATTCAAAATAAAAGGAACTTTAATGATATTCATGCAGTTCATTTTGATCACCATTTTCCTTTAAATTAAATAGTCCATGCTAACTAAATTTCATAGAATATTATATACAAACCTTCATTTTATGCATTATTTCATCATAATTTTAGACACCCTGTACTTTTTCCTGTGTACATTTTGGGCAGGTGATTCTTAGCAAATTTGGTAGCACCTTCTGCGGTTGTTCGGATTTTGGTGACCATCTTCAGCTAAACCCTAATTGTACAAACTATCAAAATATTTTGTGAGGAGCAAAAACGATCAACTTTTTTATGTTCCACCCTGTAAAAATGTTAATTTGATTCTTTTTTGCAAAAATGAAAAACCTTGAATCATAAGCTTTCCAACAATATATAGTTTGTGGGTCATTAAGTATGTAAAACTTAAGTTTTGTCCCGTTTAATCAGAATTGGTGCATTTCTCAACATTATTAGAAGTGAAACATTTTTTTGGACCAGTTTGTGACTTCTGACCATGTCCAGATTTTTACATTTTACACCATCTGAGATTCGGATTAGCATATCGCATTAACTAATAACTGAACGGTAATCTCACAAGGAATCTAAATATGCTATAGGAATTTGCATAGGATCTAATGGTAACATGTTGTGATTAAGAATGTACAACAAATATCGATTTTTTTCCCCCCCCTTCTTCTTCTTCATATTTTGATCAAAGCTCAATATTTTTTTATTCCTATCCCAATCATCATATGTGCATATTAGTTCCTCATGCAATTTACCCATCATAACATAATGGTTGTCAAGGGTAACTTGTGGAAATATACTATATCGGGAAGTGAATGAGCACAAACGTTTACATTTCATATTTATGAGAGTTTACATGCACAGATATATATTTTCGGTTATTCACCCTATCCTGATTTAAACTGCATTTTTGAATTCCCCTATTTGAGAGCTTTCCAAAAATGCATAATTTTGCTATCATCGGTTGAATACATTTTTTTGTATTCATGTATGTAAAAACCGATGAATTACATGGGCAAACCACGCACCATAATCGAGGTCATCGATTCTCACTAAATGGGCCGTTAATGTCGACATTCGTCAAAAAAACTGCTCCTCCCACTTCCATTGTAAATTGATGATTATAAGGATTTATGTCAATAAAAACCAACGGGCGACGTGTTTGTTTATTTTATACAGAAAAGACAATACACAAATGACCTAACTTGTGGTGGAACGGTTCTGGCATGTAGGGCAGGTTCACTTTGTAGCAAATAGGGAGAGAGCCAAGGACAATGCAATCGATTCGTGATTACAATTGTTACGTAAAAGTTGACACGTTTGTTGATTGATTATTGTAAATTGAACTTAGAATTGGGAACATTTTCTATATTCCCCATAGAAATTGTACATAGCGCCACCGCCGCTACCGCCGCCACCCATAACTGTCGAAATATACTCAATCATATTTCACCCAAACAGTTATAGAAATACCTGATTCATTTACACAATGTAGCTGGATAAATAGGGTTTTTAAATGACACCTAAACCATAGCTCTACCACATTTAGTTGTTGAGTTAATAGAGAGATAGATGGATGATTCGTCACCAAAAATGCAACGTCGCCACTCTTTCTGGGTGGTGACTTCAAAACACATGGCCGTATAGACGAAAAAGGATTAATATTGTGAATAGAGAACGGTTGATGTTTTAAAGCAATTATGTAAATAAGCCAATTAATTATGCAAATTAGAGCGGGATATGCTAATCAATGTGTCAAAGTTACTGGTTAGAAACACTTCGACCAGATGTGAAAGTAAAAATAAGTGTAAAATAAAAGTAGGCCTACTATACATTTATGAATGTTGGCAGAAATGATATATTCATGAGCGATTTCAGCCATGTCAGCTTATTAAACAGCATTGGTTGTTGGTAAAAACAATAAAATACAAAGAACTTAAAACGATTGTGTCCGATTTCTTTTAGATAAAAAGCGCATCATCCCCAGTTGGTGGTGAAGTTATTTGTAACAAGCATTTTCTAATTTCAAGAATTTGCCTCCCACTTCACCTTAAACAAATTGTCAACTCCATTTTATAAGTTCTTAAAAGTAGGGAAAAGCAAATATGGGGGTTATATCCCCCCCCCCCCCCCACCCCATCCCCGGGATTTACGTATGTGGCTTTCCGAAAATATAGAGTTGCATCAATTCCGTCAGAATCAAATAATACTACGATGTAATATTCAATGGACAGTGAATGAATGCATTTCAAAAGTATAAAACAAACAATGAAACATGAATACCGTACGGTAGTTTTCCTTTACTTTCAAATACAAGGGACGGCTACAGTCAGTACGCAGGTATCGTTTTTAATGAGTGACCTTGCCAATTTCTAACCCACGCAAAGATCGATTTCAGGATGTCAACCTTGCGCTAAAACATTAAGGGAAGTTTGTTTTCCCTGAATTAATTGAGGTAGGGTTAGCTGGCAGCCATGGTGGAGAAGTAGGTGGATTGTTCGTAATTTTCTCTATAATATGATGCCAAATCTGACATATTTGGTCCACAAACAGTGATTTTATCGCTAATTTTAGAATTTAAAAACTTTCGTGACTTTGCTTCTTGTAACTATTCACTTGACTGGACTAAAATTCGTACGATGTTTTAAGAGCAATTTCCGTACTAACGGAATCTTAAGCTTCAATTTCATATCAAAAACATTGATGCCCGACTTCTTTTTTGATAAGAAAAACGGAGTTTGATTTTCACCGATTTTCGGTCAGAAAACGAAACTTACGATCCCCCGTTAGGCCTCGCCAACTTGATTTTTAGTTTCCCGTAACACGCCCGCGCTTCATTTTCATGCCCGCGTTTGAATTCATTATTGAAATGTTTGAAAAAAAACCCCGTTTTTCCAATGAAAACGTCCGAATTCATGCATTTTGTGTGATGAAATTGTGAAATGTTTATTCATTTTGACCAGAATAGCCTTTCTGTAAAAAAAAATATCATATGACATTGTGTAGCGCAGAAGGATCGATTTCGAACCCCGGACCTCTCGCTCCCAAAGCCAGCCCTCTACCATCTGAGCTATCAAGCAAATCTGAATATAATTGTGAGATTTAAACACTTGATCAACAACCCGTCGACGCTACGAAATGAATTTAGATCGAGACAAGATTCGAGGAGCTATTTTATAAGCATTCACTTGACCGGACTAAATAATTTTATAAAATTGTAAGCATGTTTCTAGTTACAAAAGACTATGAATATTATGATACGATGGATAAAATTGATGCCTGATTCTTCAGAAGCGACTTTTTTACCATGAATTTGGCTTTAGTTTCGTCAAGTTTTTCTTGAATTCGGGTTTGTCGGATTGCAATAATCTGCACCGAAAATACAACATGTCATGAAGTTCACAGATAATATTAGATAATATTTTTGCATAATATGCCTTTTTACTATACAATTTCATGGCAAATGTGTTTGAAATGTGTGATTATAATCATGAAAAGAGCTCATTTACATCGTGCTATTACGAGGTCAACTATGACTGCGAAGCGGTTTCGCTACGGGTGAGTACTTCCGGGTCGCTTTGCTGGGTTAGAAAAGGAACGACTTTTCGCGTGGTTGCGAACTGACTGGCTAAGCTGCTATTTTCTGTTGAAGCTATGTATGTCGTGATTAAAATTGACCATAACACTTTCCACGCGGCTATTAGTTTTACCATTTACAAAACAGATTTTTCAGATACCTTTCTCAACAGTAATAGATAACCTGACACTCTCACTCCCAGAAACAATCACCGATCTGAAAAGATGCACTCATTGTTTCGAGTGGAACAGTATTAGGGAGTTCCGCCCGGTTGGACCACATATCATTGTTTAGAACAATAGAAACCGCTGCAACCTTACGGATGCACGGCGGTCGAGTTTTGATGTGCTCCCTAACATACTTTTTACATTTTTACAAACATTGTTACGTAAATCGCGTCAGTGAATTCACGCAATAATTTTAATCGTTCCAAATGTTTGAAGGATTTTAATTTCCACCGACGCGTTTTTTCGAAAGATAGTATACAAATACTACATGGTTAAAGGGGAAATAGTGCGAACTATTTTTCCCGAGGTACTGGTACCCGGAGGGTGAGGGGTGGTAAACGTAGGCCTGTAGCCAGTACTGAGGGGAAAATAGTTGCACTATTTCCCCGATATACCATGTAGTATGTGTTTATTACACCTCATAAGCGAAGTTCCCTTTTCTTTACAGTAGTCGGCAAAGGTGTTAAGGGGGGACTCAAGGAAGTCACTTTTTGAATTTTGTGAATGCTGTAATTAATAAATAATTAAACAATTAATCAAATGCATATAAAAGTATACGTTTTTGGAAGGGATTGGGGTCAGAGAATCCATTTTTGGCATCAATTTTGACAAAAAATGTTGGTTTTGTGAGAAAATCACAACAAAAATCACTTTTTTGACCAAATTTATTTGGGACAAGCTAACAAAATTATTTTTGGCACTTTTTGGTCAAAATTTCAAAATATACAGCTTTAAAAGAAAAAATGAGAACATCGGCACTAGATTGGTGTCCTAATAGTATATTCAAGCAATTTTTGGCATTTTTTACTAACAAATAATTTTGTCAGCTTGTCCCCAAAAAAATTGGGTCTAAAAAGTAATTTCTTTGATTTTCTCAAAAAAATTTGGTCACTGAAGACGCAGACCGATTCGTAACTGCTGCCATCTTGGATGTTATTGACAACGTAATAAGTTCCTCTTTCTTGGAGAACCGTAATAATAAAAGAGCGTGAGAATGCTATTACGTAGAGAACTTTTGTCTCTGGGTACGATGATATAGGGAAATAGGCAAAATGACCACACGGGAAATAGCTCAATTTCGTCAATAGCTCAATTTATTATAACTGTGTCCAGCTCAATTGACCAATGAAATGGCAGGATTTATGCCTGTTATCTCATGTTGTCGCAACAGACTACTATTATAGTATATAGATTCATAAACTCTGGCCGATCGGTTTCGAGTTTGGACCTCGTCCATTGGGCGTTAGAGGAACCAATTTTCATCAATGATGAAACAGCAGTACATTTATAGATGTTATTATTTGCGCTCCATAATCAAATGCTATTCATGATGGCATGGCTTATAGGGCTGATCATGTAGCTTTATAATCAGCTTGAAATATGTTATCGCTTTGGAAGCGATCACCACAATAAAAACAAATCGACCATCATTTACCGTGTCCAGTTTTCGGAAGAAAAATATTATATTTATCATTTTAACTATTCATAATTTAGTGGATACTTAGTGTTATTATTTTCCATTTTCATTATGAACGTGGAATAAAGGAGATACATTAAAATAAAAAATATCCGTTCTACGTATTTATTTGAGAGAAAAATGAAATAATGCAATCATCATTTTTGTATCAACCTATTAACAAAACCATTTGTCCTAAATAAAGAAAAAGTTATATCAACCACGATACGGATTATAAACGCTACTTTATGAACTAATAAACGCTAAGTTTGCCCAGTAGAAACAGGCAGAACCCGGCAATAATCGGTATTTTTGGTAATCCCAAAAACCTTCACAAACCAGGTTTGGAACCGGCAATAATCGGCAATAAACCCAATAGAAACAAAAAGGCGATTAACCTTAACGGTTTGCGCCGTGTTACGCTGGGTTATACACATTGTGAAGCAATCTTTTTCAGGTGCGGTGGCATTGTCAAATGTCGTGGCCCATCGACTAGGATCGATAAACTTAGCGGTAACTTTTCGCGAGTAGAAACAGGGGATTAAAAACTTACCGATTAAAACTTAGTGTTTATTAGCGTTTACTTTTTGCAGTGCCCCAGTAGATACACGCTCTTAGTGTACATCACAGTAATGTTACAGGCACTGATAATGACACGGTAGTATTAAACCTTGCATATACGATTAAATTCGAGTGCCTCCCCTCTTTTGCTTCTGCATGTTCTACCTCTGAATGAAATGGTAAGTCGAAAGCCATTGACTCAGGGATACTATTAACTTTGGGATAGGAAAGTCGTATACCAACGTACGTAGCGAAAACGGCCCTTTTGAATAAATTTTGATAATCGTCTGGAATGCGTCGGTGACCGGCGTTTAACGCGTTTAACAATGTTTAACCAGGTTTAACTGCATTAAACGGCATGTTAGTCAGCATAGGTTTGGGGGCGCTGTAGATTTAAACAGACGACGGTGGCCACGCGAAACTTAAATTTTGAATTCGTAGTGAATATTACACGTAATCGCGAATTTTAAACCGATCATTTTGACAAATACATCATAATTTGAAGGATTTTTATCGTTAACCGGGCGATGACTGTTAAAAATAATTCAAAATGGTGCACTCCCGTTGCCAAATTGGGTCGTCTGAGAGACACGTGGCCAGCGTTGCGTCGTCTGCTACTCGCGCCTTTTCGGTATAGCGCCACCAATTCTATGCTGACTGAATTCTATGCTAATTTAATTTAAAAGTGGACCCGATCGGCAAGCTGAGAGGCAGACCCCTGATTGACTTTCGGCAGCTTGAGAGTTACCCCCTGCATCGTCCTGGTTCCCAATTTGAATACGATTTATACCTTTAAAATAAACAATCGGGTTCAAACCCGTCGGTAATAACTATGTTGAAAACATCGTGTATACCGCCCTCTAATGACACTCAGGACAAGCCGGTTAAGGTTTGTCCGGCATAAACTCAGACAATTCAAGTGGGGCTACACAGAGCTTGGACACAGTTTCGCAACATACTTGTGCACCCAAAGGACAAAATAGACATGCACAAGAAAGCGGAAGTCATTTATGAAATACACTGTTCGGACTGTTCCAAAACCTACATCGGTGAGACTGGACGTTCTTTTGGCGTCAGGCTTCAAGAGTATCAAAAAGAGGTCAAGAAATTTAAAGTCAAACCATACACCAGAGCCTCACGAAAAATGTCAACGAACAGCGAACAATTCAGATCTGCTATCACAGAACATGTAGCGGCTACAAACCACAACGTAGACTGGGAGGAGGGACATATAATCGACCGCGAATCGCATAAGACAACCAGATGGCTTAAGGAAGCTATCTGGATCAGGAGGAGAGATAAGAAAACACTAACATGACATAAATTGCCAGCTTAGGAGCGCTATTAATTCGGTCTAGTAAACCTATTGTTATCAATTACTACAAGAGGATTACCTGGTTGTATATTTAAATTCGAGCAATACTTCTTGCTAACTGCATGGGTGAGTTTCCATTATGTTGCAAATTACATCCATGCTCAAGCGTTTAAACTACTCAATGGGCATTGCAATACAGCCGGTTGGTTGCGCACGAGAATTACGAGAAACACCGTCCTTAAGGGTAGGGGAAACCCCATTTAGTGTAGTGCACCCTTAAGGAAATTGATTTTGTGCTAAACGTACTGGAATAATAGTGACCTTGAATTATTTGGAACATTTTATGACCATTTTAATGATATTTCCATGTTGTTATAATTATTTATGAGTGGAAATTGTCATGCATGGATATCCTGCTATCTACTAAATATAGCAAAATTAACATAGCAATATTACATTTTGTGAGGACAGCTACCAACCCTTTTTAAAAGAAATACTTGTCAGGACAGCAGTCATCCTATTGAAAGAAATTCTTGTTAAATTGAATGTCTAGGTAGTTTGTTTGTTTTAACTGAAAGGGCGGGGAGTTATAACTATTATATAATTATATAATTCTTTTTGGGTTTTTTGGTTTTTTATATAAGAAAAGATTCCTATATAGGCAACCCAAAAAAGTTAAACTGAAGAAAAAAATTGTGCATAAATGATTTTCTTTTCGAGATATCGACGATTGTGTATTTTTTTCTCCATAGAGCTCTGTATAAAAGCTCATTTTCTCCAGCCCACTGTCTTTTAATGCAAGACCCTACGACATTAAGACTTCTCGGACACGTGCCATAGACTTAAAGGATTGCTTTAAACGATTTAAAGTTTAAAGGCATATTATGTGATCTTTTCCAGGGAGCGCCCTCTATTCATGATATTTTTTAGAAAGTAGATTTTCTTGCAGATTTACATTTCTGATCATAAATCGTACATACATTCCAAGTTACAGAGCGATACGATTCCTAATTACCTCAAAATCATGGTTTTAGAGTGAATTTAGACTAGAGTAAAATAAGTTGTCGGTAAATCCGACAGTTTATTTTCACTCTAAAACCATGATTTTGAAGTAATTAAGAATCGTATCGCCCTGTAACTTGGAATGTATGTAAGATTTATGATCAGAAATGTAAATCTGCAAGAAAATCTGCTTTCAATTTTTTTTTCCATGTTGAGGGCGTTCCCTGGAAAGATCACATAATATACCTTTAACGTGTATATTTATCGAAATGGCTGAAATATGAGGGTTTAACTAAAACAAAATTCACAGTAAAATGTTATTTTAAAAATAACAAAACAATTAATTTTAAACGATATTATTAGGTTTAATTAAGTTGTTTTTTAAATCAAGTTCTGCCTACCCACTCCACCCCCGCCCCCCCCCCCCCCTCCCCCACCCCACCCCCTTCCTCCATACGGCGCGGGGTCTAAAATGATCTAAATTGTAATTAAAAAGTCATCTCCGATTCTAATACACGTGGAATTGACACTAATGATCTTTACCAAATATTTAAGGTTGAATTAAGTTCTGCATACTTCCACCCCCTCGGAGATTTGCGGTTTGTGTAAAAATCACCTTTTTCTCTATAGCACAGAATTACACAATTTCCAATAGGCTTACTTACAAAACACGTCAAGATGGGTCAAATTAAAGCAACTATTTGATCGAAACCATCCCAATCTGGTTGATAAATCCTTGTTTACAATATTTGTCTGCAATAAAATTCAAAAACAGCTGATATCTGACCTAATTATACTTAAATACGGGGTCAAGGGTCAAATATGGCCGAATTCCATTAAGGGGTCACACCACTAAATAGAGCTCCATAGGGATACGTACAAAAACACTGATATAAAACTCTGTTTTAGACCACTAAATTGCGAAATTAGACCCCGTTGTGTCATTTTTTCTTAAAGATGATCACATTTTCCCACCAAAAAGTTTAAAAAAATAGGTAGGTTGACCTGCTCGATTTTCCAAAATATGCCCATGGAGTTGACTACCTCTCTGACGAGCCTGGAAATGTCGCCGTAATCGCCAATGTTTCCAGTAAAAAGCACAAATTTGAAAGATCTCTCAAAATTTACCTAGATGATATTCACAGTTTATAGTCAGGGTGCATGTAGGTGATGTCCCATTAATCATAATTAATAAACAATCATAGGCATGTACGCAATGGTATTACTGTCAAGTCTTTTTAATTGAGGATTTTGTGATGCATACTTTCCGATTTTAGTTTTAAACACCGTCCTTAAGGGTAGGGGAAACCCCATTTAGTGTAGTGCACCCATAACATCTACGATCAACTCATTCTGCCCGCGACCCTCTACGACGGGTATCAGTCGCTATAAAAACCCAGTGAGCAGAATTCAGGGTTGCCAGTCTGATGAAGCTAGCTGGGTACCAGCGTGGTAGTGAAACGTCATTAAACAGTGAGTAACATCCTTCACTTCTTGTGGATTTGTACACAAAGAAATTATAATATTATGTACATTATATAAACCACGTTTGGTTCAATAACTTTGCGTCATAGACGTATACACTACTCATTTTCCGGATAAGAGTGACGGGATTGAATCAAACAACTGATTTTATACTGAATATATTATAATAGGTGTACATGTCGTGCCCAAATTTGATTGAAATATCACAAAAATACGGAAAACATTGATGAAAAATATTATAAACTATTCTAGGGCCTATTTATATTTAAAGAATTCAGCAAGACTGGGATTCCAACCGGGGATTTGAACCTCCACCAATGTGAAATTGCTTTACAGTGAGCGCGCCAACCCATTAGACCACAGCGCTAAATAACTTTTGATTGACGATTTTAAATGAATACAAAATTATTAGACAATAGCGGGCGCGACTCGATGAATACCTGAATATTCATGCAATTCTCGCTTCATTGATTGCTTAATCGCGTGTCGCAACTGTTATAGAGTGCGCTATTTATTCAAGAGCCAAATCTAAACAATACGCAGATTACGAGATTCAGTTGTAGAAAGATAAATCCACAGCTTTCATTATTCTTCGTTGCGTTGATTTGTAAATAATTACCTGTTTCTGTCTAAATGTTTTATGTCTTAGGCTTCTATAATAATAATAATAATAATAATAATAATAATAATAATATTAACCATATTTGTATAGCGCCTAACGTCGAGATCCCTAAACGCTTGAACATAAAACATAATAACAAACAAATACATGGATTTGGGCTACAATTAAAAAGCCATTGTGAACAAATGAGTCTTTAAGGATTTCTTAAACTGAAATATAGTCTCTGCATTTTTCACATGAAGTGGAATATTATTCCAGAGTTCTGCAGCTGACACAGAAAAGGAACGTTGACCATACTGAGTGGACGTTGAAGAGCAGATAAGACGCGATAGAGATGAAGAACGAAGATTGCGTGAAGGTGTATATTGTTTGATTAGATCTTGAAGATAGATTGGCGCAGTACCATAAATACATTTATAAGCCAAAAGTAAAATTTTATACACAATACGATACTTAATAGGCAGCCAGTGCAGATCACGGAGAGTTGGAGTTATGTGAAATGTTTGCGAGAAAGAGTGATTAATCTGGCAGCTGAGTTTTGAATTCTTTGAAGCTTGATCAGGGGTATGTCACTGAGCTTGCCGATCGGGTCCACTTTTAAATTGAACTTAGTCAGCATAGAATTGGGGGCGCTATACCGATCAGGCGTGATGGTTGCAACCGATGATTGTAGCAGACGACGCAACGCTGGCCACGCGTCTCTCAGACGACCCAATTTGGCAACGGGAGTGCACCATTTTGAATTATTTTTAACAGTCATCGCCCGGTTAACGATAAAAATCCTTTTAATTATGATGTATTTGTCAAAATGATAGTTTAAAATTCGCGATTACGTGTTATTCACTACGAATTCAAAATTTAGGTTTCGCGTGGCCACCGTCGTCTGTTTAAATCTACAGCGCCCCCAAACCTATGCTGACTAACATGCCGTTTAACCTGCCGTTAAACCTGGTTAAACATTGTTAAACGCGTTAAACGCCGGTCACGGACGCATTCCGGACGATTACTATAATTTATTCAAATATGCAAAAGGTCCGTTTTCGTTACGTACGTTGGTATACTACTTTCCTATCCCAAAGTTAATAGTATCCCTGGCTTGATTATCTGTGAATTTGGTAGGCCGTGTAAAAGACTGTTACATTGATCTAAGCGACATGTGATATGCATGTACCAGCATTTCAGTTGATTTTCTGTCGAGAAACTTTCTAATCTGTCCAATACTTTATTAAATGCGGTATTAAATGTTCATGGTTGGAAACAAAATTAAGTCCTTATCTTCATTTGATTGGTACGATCACATAGATTACGTTCTTATTATATTACTATATTTATACGCACTGCCCTATAGGGCCAGGGGCATGTACATTCCTATGCACTCCATAATGGTAGCCTGGGGAGCATTGTTCCATTCTTCCTGTAGTGCTGCAATAAGTGTTTGTCTATTGACAGGTGGATTGTCTCTTCTTGATACACGTCATCCAAGCTCATCCCAGGCTACCATCAGGAACTTGATTGGAAGCATGAGAAGGAGATGCACAGCCTGCCTGCAAGCTGGAGGTGGACATACCCGTTATTAATGACTTCATTGTTTGTTTGGATATGAGTTTGTTTTGACTCTCTGAAATGTTTTTAACTTTATGTTGCTGAAATTGTTTGCTGTGATCTGTGATGCAAGACGTTGTCTGAGTTGTCAGTGCACATTTCTCTTGTGTCATTGAAGCAAACAATTGGTTATTGACTGCCATTTGAAGCAATACATTGCAGTAATATTGTATCCAAATTTGGTACATTTTCATGCACAGAATTTTATTTGGTGATCTGTTAAAATGTTATAAGTTTCTTTTTTGGCTCAGTGTATTTGTATTTGGCGCGCATATTTAGTCTGCTAAGCAGCAGGATTTAATAGCGCGTGCAAGGGTCCAATTGTCATATCGATTGGCTGATATTTACAATAGCATGTACACAATCTTATAGAATCAATACCTCCGTTAGCAACTCATTAACATAGAGGTGAACCTTTGGTGACTACGGTTGCTATGTTGTTGGCAAGTGGTTATATAACCTTGGTGTCGATCTAATATGTTGGAGACTTCCAATAACTTTTTAAGGGCGATAAAGGGCAGGGGTCACAATTTATACTTCTAATCTATGTGCGATACAGCACAAAATAAAAACGTGTAACAACTACTAATACTTTATAGCCTCACTGCATGCCGCCCCTTACCTTTGAATATAGAAGGAAATGCCTTTATGATGAAAATAGAAAAGAAAAAATATGTTGATAAATTTCCTAAAATTGAAGCAGCCTTTCCTTTATGATTTAGCTTTCCTGATAAGGCTAACTTCACAATAACAGAGAAAAAAATAAGTGTAAACATTTGAAAACGATCAATCATATAATATTGCTATATATTTTTATCATTGGAAGCAAAATAAAGTCCTTGTATTTATTTGTATTTATTGGTACGCTATGGCATCAGCCAGCCACCCCTATCCTTTAGACTCTACCGAACTCAAGGGGCACTGAGTGGGGCACGTATGGGTGTGCACCCTCAATATTCATGGAAATCAGTTGTTTTGTAATGTAAATGTAATACTAGCTACCATCTGAAACCGTTTTCCTTTATTCGTCGTCTATCATAGTCTACTGTGTACAATTTCATAATTTGGTAATGTCGATGTAGATCACATCGAAATTATCAGCACCACTCGCCATCATTCAACCCTTTTCCCATAAATTAGTGTATTTGAGGGTTCCTACGTACCTTATCTATCGAAACAATTCCAAAGTTCATTTTTCTCAGCAATCTCTCAGTGCCCCTTTAAAGTGACCCAAAAGACCGTTGATTGACCTCTGCCAACCTGTATTGTACCAATGTTTTACCATAGCGTGTAATACAGGTTCGTGATTGTGCGGGTGTACTCGAAAATATATTGCATATTATTTCACCGTGTTAACTTGACTTGTGAGATTCACCTAGTTAATTGTGCTAACTATACATTTGGTTACGATCATGGCAGCGAAATGCACTTCGTCGTGTTTGCCATTGTTAGTTTTTTACCTTGCGATATCACGTGCGACCGGAGGTAATGTCCTTTTCATCCCTTATTTAGGTACTGGCAGTCACTATACGGTAGCTACGACCATTGCACGAGAACTCACAAGTCGTGGACATAATATCACATGTCTTCTTCACGACAGATACGAAGACACGATTAAAGAATCTGATAAACGGTTATTTAAGTTTGAATATTACAAGTCAAATTATACGATGGATGAATTTAACGACATTTTCGCCAATATGACGAATGCCGGATTGAGAGGAAAATACGTGGAATTTTCGTTGACATTGATATTCACAACAGATTACATGGAAAGGACAGAGTCGGAATGCTTTAATATTTTGGATGATGTTCAACTTCTTTCTCGCCTACAGAATGGCAACTTCGACTTGACAATAGTGGATAGTACAGTTCATTGTCCTATTATGCAGTTCATAAGGTGCCCATACGCTGTTCTTCACCCATTTCTTAGCTTGCCAAGTGCTATGTTACTTGCAAATCGCGTACCATTCAATCCATCGTACATGCCGGAATTCGCCACAGGTTTTGATCAAGAAATGTCATTCTTTCAACGGCTTCAGAACGTTGCACAGTCTATACTTTTCGGCGTGATTCTGTCAGCCTTGTCCAGTCCAGTTGAAACATTTAATAAACCGTATAATTTGCCACGGGCATCTCGGTTGTTTAGTGACGCTGAATTCTGGCTTATAAACTCAAATTTTGCACTGGATTTCCCAAGGCCTCTTTCACCAACGTTTATGGCCATGTGTTTTGAACTCACCACCCAAAAAGGGTGGTGGCGTTGCATTTTTGGTGACGAATCATCCATCTATCTCTATTAACTCAACAACTAAATGTGGTAGAGCTATGGTTGAGGTGTCATGTGAAAGCCTATTTATCTAGCTACATTGTGTGAATAAATCAGGTATTTCTATAAATGTTTGGCTGAGATATGATTGATTATGTTGTGAATGTCAGAGGTGGTGGCGGTGGCGGCGGCGGCGGTGGCGGCGGCGCTGTGTGCAATCTCTATGGGGAATATAGAAAATGTTCCCAATTCTACGTTCGATTTACTATAACTCCTCATCCCTGTATGGTATAAACATGATTTTGCTCTCATTTTATAGATTATTTTATATTCTATAAGATTCTGTTTCAACAAATTTGACAACTATTGTGTAACAATTGTAATCATGAATCGATTGCATTGTCCTTGGCTTTTTCCCTATTCGCTACACAGTGAACTTGCCTAATTCATCGGTTTTACATACATGACTATAACAAACAAATTATTTAACCGATGATAGCAAAATTATACATTTTTGGAAAGCTCTCAAATAGGGGAATTCAAAAATGCCGTTTAAATCAGGATAGAGTGCGTACCCAAAAAAATAAACTTGTAAACTCTGATAAATATGAAATTTAAACGTTTGTGCTCATTTACTTCTCGATATAGTATATTTAAACATGTTTACCATTGATAACTATTATGTTCTGATGGGTAATTGCATGAGGAACTTAAATATACACAGTAAAATTATGATTGGGATAGGTATAGAAATATTATTGAGCTTAAATCAAAATATGAAAAAAAATCGATATGTTTTGAACATTCTTAATCACAACATGTTACCATTAGGTCCAATCTAAATTCCAATAGCATATTTGGATTCCTTGGGAGATTACCGCTCAGAAAATATATACTTTTTATGGGGTAGAACAAATAGTTATTGCGATATGCTAATTCGAATCTCAGATGCTGTAAAATGTAAAAATCTGGACATGCAACGGTAAGGGTGGCGAGTTCAAAACACACGGCCTTATACCAGTTGGAGGAATAACCGCACGACCAACCCAGAATCTAAGCCATGTAAGTATTATATCCTGGGCACACAACTTTAACCGCACGACCAGCCCAGAATCTAAGCCATGTAAGTATTATATCATGGTCACACAACTTTAGTGGTGAAGATTAAGGGGACGGAAAGGGGAATTTTTATGTGCGTGGAAATGTGTGAATGAGGAGGAATAGTGTGGGGAAGGAGAATTACTTAGATCTGGGGAAAAATTTGAGAGTTGTTTAGTCATTAAATGAACCTTACACGACACGAAATGTGTTAAGCTGGTCAACGCAACAGTATGGATAATGATAAAGAAACATGGAGCCCGTTTACCAAGGTATTCCTAGTAGTTGACAATATGCTTTGGTAGACTGTGAGTAGCAGGCTTAGGCTGAGAGTAGCAGGCTTAGGAGTAGTAGGCTTAGACTGGGAGTAGTAGGCTTAGGCTGGGAGTAGTAGGCTTAGACTGGGAGTAGTAGGCTTAGACTAGGAGTAGTAGGCTTAGACTTAAAAGTGTCGATCTTCAGAAACTAATGTCCACTTTGACCAGTTCACCCAGGGTAAACTAACTCACACCTATTCATTTGATGACAGATAAAATAGAGTTACGATGGAGAAATCTCAACCTTGAGATATTCGCAAAAGGATCTGGTTGGTAAGAGCGGACCCTAAGGTTTAACATAATAGCGTCAAGATCACATGATCTTTGGGCTAACACCCTCGCCTTTTTATAGTTTGAATGGTCACAGCCGGCCTCTCTGGTTTAATAGATTTATAACATTATAAGCAGTGCTATACTGAGCATAAACACTGAAATGCTATTCAACAGGAATGGGAACATTTCCTTCAGAGTGCTGGCGATGAGGGCGTTGTACTATTTTCCATGGGAGGCTTTGCTACTGGAATTGACGAAGACGTCGCCGCAATATTTGCCGGAGCCTTCGCTCAAATTCCACAGAAGGTGATTTGGAAATTGAACGGCAAGCCTTCAGCAACTGTGACTCCTAATGTGAAGGTTGTAGAATGGGTGCCGCAGAACGACCTTCTTGGTAAGACACGACGGGTATAGATCAAATCATCCCCTCTCTGTAACCACCCATTGACAATGCAACCCCCCACAATGTAAGAACTTGGACCACATCACCAACACACTCTACAAATGTCAGAAATATTTTGTCTCTAATTGTAATCGGAATCCAGTGCAGTCCAGACGTATCTCAGTAACTTTCATAAATCTTACAACCACCGAGCGAGAGGAGCACACTCGACACCTTGTCGCTTACAAAAACTGTTACATTTTACTTACTTTTAGTCGATTACTTTCTTTATTTCTTTCTTTCCGGAGGATAAATTATACGAGTATAAATACACTTTAAATACCAACAACTACACTTTTATGGTTCAATGCACGCATCAAAGGCAAAGAGCCGTCAAATAACTGTGAACGGATTGAAACAGAGACTATATAACTATGGGACAAGTATCTCGAAGGCAAAGTTCCCCGTTTACTATGCGCAAATTCACGGGTTTAAGGTTTTATAGGGGGCGCACTATCATGGTCGTAGAAATAGAAATAGTACATCGAGGGTAAACAAAAGCTGATTGTGATTTAGAGTAGAACTGATTTGGTTTGATGATAGCAAAATTTAGTTCTTATATGACACGAAACATTCAGAATTGGTTATTTGAAATTAATTTTTACGTGGAAAAAATACGAATTTTAAATTGTGGATGGCTTCGTCTGGCAGTGACAGAGGAGAGGCGTGGCGTTATTTGAATTTTATGAATATTGTAATCAGATCAGTTGGGAAGGACGCAGGATCGCGACGATTACATCGTGTGAGGTCATGAATAGTCATGGCTGAATACTCATTCACAACGAATGATTGACAGTTTACGCTTAACTTCCGGGTGAAGAACTGATAGAGTGCGCTATACTGTGAACCAAATCTCAACAATGGGCAGATAGGGTGTTACGATTGAAACCACAGCAACTCGCGGTATCCCGCTGTGAAGAAAAGATTCCAAGCATAATATCGAAATGGTATGATCACGTGATTCGTCATAATCAGAATGACAGCAGCGGCGACGGACGTGTCCATCGCTGCTCTCGATTTTGTTGATCTATTTACATAAAGCCTTTGCACGCCGGACTGCACATTCTTTGTATTTCCCGGAATTTACCCCTACGGAAGTACGTCCTCTCCTTTTGAGTATACTCATTCCAAATACCGCCCTCCTATATCCACTCTGCTCCGTATCCACTATGCATACCATAATCGCCCGATTGTAAATGCCAAACTCAAAATCACGCAACGATTATAGAGGGCGTTGGTCATTTAGGATATTTTTGCCAATCCCCATCATCTTTTCAGGGGTACTCCGATTGATGTAAGGGAGTATTCTAATCCTCCACGATGTCACTCGATCCTGCGTCCTGGCCCTAAACATGGTAAGCCGGTGGCGATCTAACCATGGTTTATCTATGGAGGTTCTCGGTCGGAACCAGCTGTGAATTACGTGACAGCGGGATCTTGTGAGCTGCTGTGGATTGACACTGTCCTTTGAGTTTGGTGTGTGCATTGAACCATGATATTTTTGTCGTTTGTATCAAGCGTCTTTACCCAGCTTGGAACTGAAATAACGTAGGAATATTTCATTACAAAATATAGAGTCAGTCAGGTACCAACACTTTATAATCATGATTTATTTATTGCTAATCAATGTGTGTCGCATGAGCAAGTTCTGAAATGACAGTTCAAGTGATCTCAACAGTCGAAACGCCACTTAGCCGAATAACCGTTAAAAGGTCAATTATTACTGAAACGAACTTCGCAATTGTGAACCGCGCACTTTCGGTACTAAAACCGAGTTAAACTCCCGCGGAATCTGAACTATCATTTTCAAGAGTGATCTTGAGGTCAAATTTAAGTCTTTTTAAGAGATTTATGTCTTGAAATATTCCTAATAATATAATCTGGCTTACCAACTTATAATAAAAACCAGTCTCGGACATTTACAAGCAGAGTATTTCACATGGTAAGTTTGCAATTTTGTCGATATCGAAAGTGAAATGTCGCAAAAGTAGCGTTACATTGATCTGACAAACAGCTGTCTTAAACAGTGAAATTACAAAATTGTCACATATTCAGATAAATGAGGGTTCTAGTCATTATTATTTCCTAAATCGATTTTACGACGTGACCATTTAAGTAGATAAAAAGAGATTGTAAGAGAGAGTAAAATTTGGAACCATTGGCATTTTGTCCATTGTCCATTCATATGAGATCGCATTATATTTTGATGTTTGTGCGGATTGCAGGCTATGTGCATAGGAGGAACATCTTTCGAGGGAAATCTTTTCAACTCATCAGCTAAATAGCTGTGATATCCTTTTCATCTAACAGAATAAATGATGTTTTTGCATCATGTGGCTCTAGAAACAGAATTGATGAAGTGTTTAAATCTCACGGATATAACTATAATTTCCCTTGATAGTTCAGATGGTAAAAGCGTTCGCTTGGAGAACGGGAGGTCCGGGTTCGAAATCGATTCTTCTGCTCTGCACAATGTCATATGATATTTTTTCTCGTCAACATTGTGTGATTTATTTATGAATGTTTGGTTCATTTCTTTTTCATAAGTTAACAGATCCCCACCATTCTAGTATAAATAATCCAAAAGCAACAAACCAGGAAAGGTGAGATTTCCTGAACAAACAAACCTCGGCATAGTGCTCGGCATCAGAGACTCTTTAAAGTTGTATTGTATTTCCTCTAAAGACGCGACGTAGAAATATACACACGGACGGCCCATGATGTGACGTTTTGAAGATGGTTTTTATGACAATGTTTTGCTGCATTTATACCTGATTTTCCTCATTATGCGTATATGTGTCTTTTAAAACTGATATTTGAGTGGATGAAGGGATAACCTGAGCACAATCGCACCCAGACGGAATATCGAGTAAGAGACATGGTCATCACAAATCATCATAAAACAATCATAAATAAATTAAAAACCCAACAAAATTGATTTTGACGAGAGAAAAAATCCGTGACAATGTGCAGGATCGAACCCCCCTCGGTCTTCAAGCGAACGCTTTACCATCTGCGCTATCAAGGGAAACTAGTTATAACCGGGAGATTCAAACACTTTATTGTCAAGTGCCAAATTTTGATCACCACATTTGAGCTTCACATCGGGCTTCAAATGATGCGGCAAAAATCGTCTGAAACACTATTACTAGTTCAAACACGAAGGATATCAAACAACTCATTATAATGTGCCACTGTATAGATGGATTTTTTACGCCGATGCAGTAGCATGAAATCTCACATTTCGGGACGTTGGTGACTGAATTTATTGATTCGATAAAACAGTATGAAGTAAAATAGATAGATGCTTCATTGTAGATTAGTGGGTAAACGATCAGCGGTCTCCTTTGGTATATATTTCGTCCTACATAAGTGTTAGTTATTTATAAATAGGTAATCGAATAAATTTGAATTTTTCGTGATTACATTAGGACGCCCTCGTACCTAATAATTTGGGGTCAAATCGAAGTGGCGTTTCGACTGTCAATAGGGGTAAACAACACATCGGATAAGAACCTATTTGAACGATCCAATGACTGTCCTGGTATCACAAACTCAAGTAAATTAAGTAAATCTATTTCGTTGAACTCTTAATTTATATCCTTTAGGTCATCCTCAAATCAAGGCGTTTGTATATCACTGCGGTGTGAACGGTGTATGGGAGGCTGTATATCATGGAGTTCCAATGGTGGCGGTGCCATTGTTTGCAGACCAATCTGACAATGCACAAAGGCTTGTTTCTCGAGGTATGGGTGTAAAAGTAGATATAGCAACCTTAACGAGCGACGAATTGGCAGAGGCAATACGCACTGTAATCAAGGATCCCAGGTAATGTTTGTTTTACGTTTATTTTGTTCATAGGAAAATACTACTTCATATTATTCAACAAAAGAAAAGAGCGACACTGCACTTATAAAAACAAGGGTTCTTTTGGTAACAAGTTTTGAAACAAATTCCCCATTGCAATGATTATTTCCTTCAGAAATGTTATGAAAGTGGCACTCTTTAGATGAATTTTGATCAACATTTTCATAAACGATTTTGGGTGACAGTATTGCTGGTAAGGGAGCGTCAAATGCGTACTACCGAATTATGGGCGTGACCTCCCCCGAGCGAGACTACCACGCCGATATATTTACGTGACATTGGTCGTGATTTTGTTGCATAATTTTTAAAACAGTCCTTAAATGTGGATGTTCCGATCACAACTTTTTTTTAAAACTTTTTTACCCATCAACATATTTTGATATCGGAAGATTTTTTTTTTTCATAACTTAACCACCCGGATAATTTGTGTACTACTCAATGGGAAAATATCATGTCATCTTGTACTTCTAAAATAAGAACCATTGGAGTTATGCAACTCAAACTTTGGAATACGACTATTTCAAAGATGGCCCTTCATGTACATGTAGAATAGAAAACATTAAGTTGAAAGTCTGACCAATAATTGTAACACCTACATTTAAACTGAATTTCGTCTTATCGTTTTATAACAGTTTTAAGATTAATGCAACTCGAGTGTCGACCCTTTTCCGAGATACTTCACGAACACCACCAGAACTAGCCGCTGATTGGATAGAATATGTTATACGTCACGGAGGCACAAAACATCTGCGTTCTGCTGCCTTGGACCTGAACATTTTCCAGTATTTACTTCTTGACATTATATTAACGTTATTAGTGGTCTGTATTACTTTAGTTGTATTTGCAATATGCAGTTGTAAGTTATGTTTCAGAGGTTGCAGTAAAATATGCGGACGTTCCCAAAAAGTAAAACGTGAATAGACATGGATGTGTAATGAACTCTTCACCTTAGCATTACATCACCAATGTTTATTAATTTTTACACTAATCTAGTTTCAAATTAGAATGCCTCCACAATGATGAACCCTAAACTGCATTTTTTGGCTTTAGGGCGAATGAAAGAATTGTCTCAGTCTCAGAAACCGAAATAAGAAAAGAGCTTTCATGAATATAGATTAAGCTGTGAGCTATTATGTTTCTCCAAATGATACTCACGTTTTCTTAAGTGACCCAGTGTTGTACAATTAATGGTTCTTTTCTACTACTAAGTAATATACCTTATACTTGTAATCTCATATAGCAATTAAATACAATATAAAGAGATCTAGGGATTCCTATTTACCAATAACCTATTCCTCTTTAAATTTCTTTGAATGTGATAATAAAGTAGAATCGTACAAAAGAAAACGATTGTATTTTATTATCGTTGAGTAACGTAAGTCCAGTAGTAGGCCTTTGATATAATTTAATCGAGACCAGCCGTTTTGACGGATGCGGTTTCGCATTCCGTGGAACCCCTTATCTTAACTGTCAATCAAAGTTGTTATGCTGTGTTGCGTAATATGGACCAATCAGACTACGGATTATATCGTCGTCACTGCTTATTATTATTTGTTATTGGCCAATCACAGCGCAGATATGAATACAATTTTCATCAAACTCCTTGGAGATCGCACGAATTAAAGAAAATATAAACAGAAGAAACTGTCTCCTGTTGCATTACTTCGAGTTCGACTCAAGTTTAGTGTTGAAAAGCATCGCTTGGCTGCAGCAACCCTCACATTGAAATCATTCAGTTATTAAATTAGTTGACCAAGCAACCAACCAGTCAAGTCTATCTGTCGGTCGGTCGATCTGTCAGACGGTAAATCAGTAGTCATCATCCAATGACGATTCTCTCGTTCTAGATGAGAGTAATGCCTGTCTTGAAACAAAAAGACCGTGAAGTCCCATAGGTATTTCTGCTGAAATCTTGGCGCGTCCAATCTCTTTGAAATCGTTTGCATTCAAGATGAGAAGGAACGGGTGATTACCATCTCTGACATCAACAACTGATGAAAGAATTACACCTGAAATGTATGAAATTAATATTAGCATAACACCTTGTCATGTTTAGCGTCTTACAACATGTTGTTTTCACAAACATTTGGACCAAACTCGATTTGGCTAAAGTATAATTAGAAGGGTATTATAGGGTGTCTCTTGGATGGCGGTGATCACTATTGTGTTAAGACAGATTGCGCCCTCTATAGACCTAATTACGTACGACATCTCTTTCAAAATGTGGAGCACCTTCCTTGATAATTAGGTCGCCATATTTAAAAATGGCGACCCAAATCAGTTCACATAGTTTTACACATTCTTGCATGCTTGTGCATTTTATAACAAACTATATTTCTCCATGTTTTTATTCTTATTATATTTCAATTTTGTCAATCTTTTGACCAATCTCACTCGAAAACTAATTTAGCGAACAGGCTACTTTATTCTAGATCACAGACGACGCTTGCCACAAGTTTTCGAAAATGTTGAATTGTGTGTTCATATTTCGTTTGTATCGTTATTGCGTTTTTCAGTTAAGTCCTAACTAAGTTTATAAACGGTATCAGGGTTGCCTAATATAATCAATTGGACTATCCCGGAATGTACCATATCGCCTTACTAGCACAACATGGCTTTCTAGCTATGCGCGTTTGTATACCCCATCAGTGCTATGATAGGCTCGAGCGATTTAGTACTGCGATCACTCAATGCGCAGTGACGTCACTGTTCAATATGAATCGGAGTGAAAATGTACCATCATAAGTATTAATGTACAGTTATTAGCTTACCATCATCCTCTGCGGTAGCTCCTGGTCTTTCCACGAATATCGGTTCTGATACAAAACAGAAATCTTCATACCATTCAACAGAGGTGCCGGTCAGACCGTCCGATTTGACCAACTTAAAACATGGTGTTGTGTCATTTGGGACTCGACAGTAGCCAGTATCTTTGTCAACAACCTTAAATTGACAAAGTAATGGAAACCATCCAATGTAAAAAGTATGTCATCCGCTAAAATACAATTTTGCTTGAAATTCTTTACTATATAATTAGACAGGCATGCGTATTTGGCACAAGTTGGATTCACTGAAGGGCAGAATGTTATGTAACCATAATATCAAAATCCCCCCAGAAGAATTGTAAAATACAAATGAGTATAGCTTAACGTGACTTTTGGGGAAATATTGTATATTTCTGGCACAATTACCAACCATTTAATACCACATAGTGTTTATATTTTGTTTATTACTTGGTACTTTTTATCGAGTGTGTATTTTATCTCTGTACAGCGCTTTGGTCTATTTTAGAAAAAAGGCGCTTTATAAATGCTGTTTAATAATAATAATAATACACTATGCCCGGGGAATAGTGATAACCGTTACCTTGTTGTCGCCGCCAATACCATAAAAATACCGATAAGGCTTTCCGTTGTAGGCTGCATAGTTAATCGTCGGGAGAACAATAGCTGTAAATTTGTAATATAACATGGATATTAAGTTTTTTAGTGATAGGATTTCGAAAATGGTAATGAATTCAATGTCAGGTTCCACAGATCTACTTTACAATCTTAACAATCATAAACATTTAGGCTACGAACCACCCAGAGAAGATTTCGTAAAGCTGCGATCAAAAAATTAAATTGTATAGCATATTTAACATATGTCACTAACAAAATCGCTAGGTAACATCTTCCAGTAACAGATCGCTAGGTAATATATGCCAGTAAAGAAATCGCTTGATATAACATCTCTAGAATGATAAAAATCAATCGGCAACTTGTTTTTGTTTTAATTCTTTGACGCTTTGTGGGTTTTATTTTGGTTTGTTTGTTGTTGTTGTTGGCTTTTTGTGGGTGATTTTTGGCTGTTGTTGTTGGTTGTTTTGGAGTGTTTTATCTTAGTATTATTATAATTTTTTTTTTTGGGGGGGGGGGTGGTAGCTATAGAAATACCGTTTACATACCTTGGTCACAAATCAAGTCGTAAGTGCAATGTATCGTATGGTTTTCACTCAGAACACTCTCTGCCTTGGAGTCAGATAAACTATTCACATTGGTCTCTATCTTCTTACCCTGTGTGCATTACCATACGTAAAAATAACCTTATTTTAAATTAATATGTTATGTATTTGATTGGAACCTGTATTTTACGACGCCAATCTAGAAAATGATGCACAAATATTCATCCCGAAATTAGTATTATCTGAATCCATAATAATGTATACATGATATTGAGTCTCTTTGATTTCAATTCAGTGATTTGATAATAATCTGTTTTTTCAAAACTTGAAAAGAAACATGTCCATCTGGCCTGAAAATTAAACGGTCTGGACCTACAGGATACAGGTTTTTGTAGTATATTGCTTGTTTAGCGTTGGCGTGAGTTTGCAATCCCTTCGTTGTTAAAGCTCAGGTCCCACCACTGTATGTTTGGAATGAAAACGTCACATAACTGTTATTAGGCCTATAATCCTACATACAAACGACAATAGCCTAGCAAATGCACTGCAATAATGATAATAATCACTACATACACGGCAAGGCACCTCCGCCAATGGATACAAAACGCAAATTACATACAGCCTCAAAGAAGATTTCTTGAGCAGTACTATCATGCTTCACTTTCATCACATGACCACTTATTTCTGTCACCAGTGTCTATTGGTTCCCATCGACGTTTAATACAGTGCAAGGAAATGCTTATAAAATCGTTAAACGTATAGGGTCTTTAAGAAAATCCTGTTGCAAGTAATATGATTGATGTGTCTTTTATACAGTCCTCTCTTGATTGTCTTAAAGACCCTATACTTTTATGAATACAATTTGTAGTTGGTATTCAACTTCTTTTCATATTTGTGGCCAAGTAAGCCTATCTGTACCATGTGTTATATGGTAGAGGTCAGACGACCTCCAGCTGTTAATTACTTTAACACATATGTGGCACTGTTTGGGCGTTGTTGGGGGGTGGGGGGGGGGGGGGGGGGGGGGCGGTGGAAGCCCTGTTGCCAGTGTAGTGTTGCTAAGCATGCTGGACATGCACGCACGTAGCCTCTAGCACTGTCATGAAATAACCTCTCAACAGTAATATATAACCCGACATTATCACTCCCAGAAACTATCATCGATCTGAAAAGATGCACTAATTGTCCCGAGTGTTCGTGGGCTCGATAAAACACCGAGTGAAACAGTTTATATATCAAATACTTTTAGGGGGCGGATCGCGTAGCGAGCCGAACCCTATTAGCGTGGGATTAGCATATATTCACCCATTCTATGTGCGGGCTATTATTTGCATATCTGTATATAAGTGTTATCATAATGATGAAGTTATGACTTGTGTTACTGGATCTGAGCTTGGCAACATCTTTCTACAATTATAAATACTTGGATAAAGAATGGCTAAGATAAACCTGTGTGTGATTCTCCTTTGATATACTAGTACTCAGGTTTCCAAGAACACAACAATACCTATCCCATCATAATTTTTGCTGTGCATATTATTAGTTCCTCATGCAATTACCCATTAAAACATAATGGTTGTCAAGGGTCACTTGTTGAAATATACTATATCGGGAAGTGAGTGAGCACAAACTTTTAAATTTTATATTTATTAGAATTTACATATATATTTCTTTGGGTATGCACCCTATCCTGATTTAAATGGCATTTTTGAATTCCCCTATTTGAGAGCTTTCCAAAAAATTATAATTTTGCTATCATCGGTTAAATACTTTTCTGTTATAGTCATGTACGTAAAACTGATGATTTAGGGCAAGTTCACTGTGTAGCGAATAGGGAGAATACCAAGGACAATGCAATCGATTCATGATTACAATTATTATATAATAGTTGACACGTTTGTTGAAACAGTAACCTATAGAATATAAGATAATTTATCAAATGAGAGCAAAATCATGTTTGTACCATACAGGGATGAGGAGTTATTGTAAATTGAACGTAGAATTGTGAACATTTTCTATATACCCCATAGAGATTGTACACAGCGCCACCGCCACTTGCGCCACCGCCACTTGCGCCACCGCCACTTGCGCCACCGCCACTAGCGCTACCGCCACTTGCGCCACCGCCACTTGCGCCACCGCCACCACCCCTGACTTTCGAAATATAATCAATCATATTTCAGCCAAACATCTATAGAAATACCTGATTTATTCACAAAATATAGCTAGATAAACAGGCTTTCAAATGACACTTAAACCATACCTACACATGTATATCAGTCACATTTATTTGTTGAGTTAATAGACACATGGCCATATATATATGTTTAGAGAATTTAGACCGTAACCGTTTTATATGTCTGACACAAATGCAGTTGGTAGTATTATTTTAATTATTTTAAGCAACAACGACGCCGTCGTATATATTTTCACCGATTTCCGTAGAACCAATGAGAATTGCCGAAACGTTCTTAGCTGTTAAAGAATATGTATGTATGTATGCCATGAAACAAGAATATTGCCTATAAACATCATAGTGCTAAGGCCAAAAAAATTGGCTGTGTTTCTCTCAAGTGCTAAAGACCTTTAAATCAAGTCGATCGACCCTAATTTGTGAAATTTGAGTCTGTCGCTGAGGGCAACACAACGCTTCTTTTGCCTAACCTACCTGTATGTCCAGCGGTAAAATGTATCGCCTGGCCTCCGCTTGTGCATAACTCAATACACCCCGGCGTAATTCTTTCATGTAATTATTTTCGATCAAATCTCCATCAGGATAACAAACCAAGTCTACTACGACGTGTCCACTCTCCTCGTACGCATTGATATGATGAAAGCACATAAACGCATCCGCTTCATAATGAATCGGCAAAATCTGGTAATAAAAAGTTGAAAATGTCTTGTTTGTCGTCGCGTAACAGATATACGCATGCTCTAATACGGTGTAGTGGTTGACGAATTCGGCGTCGTTTATTTCGTTACGGGCCGACAAACGTGAAGATATTTATCAATGTTTATAGTAAAAAAGTAGTATAAAGTACGAGGGTCATTCAATAAGTTCTTCCTCTTACCTCATAACTTTGTTATTATATAAGCCAGCCTTATGAAATATTACACAATTGTAGCGTGGAATCTCAGCTACAAATTCATAGTAAATTGATCTGAGTAATGGTTGTACTTTTCTGTAAATGCAGTGAAAGCCAAACCTCCATTTAGTGTGACGAAAACGGATGAAAAACATCAAACGTAGATCAAACGTAGCTATCGGCCAATTAACAGTTCTAAATGTCAGATATCTCTTGAACAGACTATAAATAATAAAGGTGACTGATTTCTTAGAAAAGAATATGCCCTTTGATTAGCCAGAACCAGATCAGGACAACCATTAATGTTACCCCTTCCCTAGAGAACCCTGCAAAAGTCATATTTGATTTTCATAAGAACAAGAGATCTTCAATATACAGGACTGAAGGAGGGATTGCAAGTCTCTCGAAGAGATAATTTTCTATAATTTCCTACCTGATTATCAACTCTGAAGGTTGTACATAAGGAAAACTCTAAAAGTGACTATTATGTTAAAGATTTCACATACGAGGCATCACTGTAGTTTAACTTGTAACAATGAAAATTCGACCGATTAGCAGTATATATTCAGATATGTGTTATTGATTTCCATTTTAAATATTTAAATCATGCTTTTATATCTAACCATACACTACGGAAAACCCCCCGAAAAACATGTATTATTTTAAAGGTAATTGTCCGTTTCCGTTGTCCAAAATCTCTCCTGGCTTTGACCGCATCGTAACAAAAGTGAAACAGGTATCAATTATGATTTACCATAAATGTGTAGCTATGATTTAGAGTTATAATTATGACAAATGTCATGAGGCTGACATTCCTATTAGCGATGTTATGAGTGAGGAGGTAGATATTATTAAATGACCCTCGTAGCTAAATGAAACAAAAAAATACAATTCATGACCAGGGATTCGGTCTAAAGAATGTTACGTTAATTGAGAGTAGGCATCTGCGCCAGACATCGGAAGTCTTTCATGTACGCAATTACACTGTTTTTTGGAATCACGTATTTGTTGTTGTAATGGTGCGCTGTCCGTTCTTAGACTTCAATATTGTTAAGCGTTGTGAGCAGGCTCTGAGCAAATCAATGTCATGACCCGATTTTCGTGTACCTGCATAGCATGATAAGGATGAGTTGTGTGGAGCCCGTTGATGCAGAGAACCAGCGTATAGTCACTACCGACATTCAATGTCAATATATTAAATGTAACTACGAGTGAATAAGGTTAGTATCTTATTATAGTCAGCTGCAAAGAAAGTCATTACTTTTTTCTGTTACGATCGCGCTCTAAGCGTAAAGACGGAAGTGCGGATTTTAGCAAAAAACTTGCATTCACCGGACGAAATCAATAGAGGGCGTTTCATTAAAAAGATCGCCCATTAGGCTTGTTAAATGTTTAAAATCGATAGGAAGAAAAGAACATGACACATACCTCACCATTACTGCGTTGGATTAGATGGAACTTTGCTTTCAATTCCGGATGAAATTCAATCGCGCCAGCAACAGAGGTATTTAACAAAAACGTCTTCACCATCTTGAATGTATTGATAAGTAACGGTTGCTCCACGAAGACAAAGTACTTCTCTGATAAACCAAAAGAGTGGTAGTACGATGTATGCAAATAATGCAAAGAAGGTGTTATAGATGCCACTATGGAGACATTCTCAAATGCATCGACTGGAAGTAAATACAGACAGGGATTATACTTAACACTTTCCATGTGGCATGGCGTCTGCATACGACATTCTAAAATGTCACAAAAAGTTTTCAAAAATGTCAACACTAATGAAGTTAATTACCATATTTGGAATCACCATGGGAAATGCATTACATTAAGTACAAACATGCCTAGTATTGGTTTAGTAATCCATCATGTCCATAAACCTTGTAAATTTGGAAAGGTTCTGAATAATCTGTTTTGTATTTGGTAAACCAATAGCCGCGTTGAAAGTGTTAAAACTGACGCACCTCTGAATTTAAAAAGCTAAGGTAACGTATAACGCAAAATCGATGTTGATTCTGAATGAAATGAAGGTGCTTGGCGTTTAAAAGCCATTGTTATTATCAATTTAATTTTGTATTACTTGTTTAACATTTGTAATTAGATTGTTTTACGCTCGTACTTTTAAATAAATATACACTGTAAAGTTGTTTCCTGTCTCTGACGAATTTTCGCTAAGTCTACCATGTCTACACAATTAATATACTATGATTAATCATTTCATATCTTTGGGTGATTGGTATGCTGGTTTTTGATTGATTGCTTGATTGCTGGTTTTTGATTGATTGCTTGATTGCTGGTTTTTGATTGATTGCTTGATTGCTTGTTTTTGATTGCTTGCTTGATTGCTGGTTTTTGATTGTTTGCTTGATTGCTGGTTTTTGGTTTGATGGATTGATGGATTGATGGATTGATGGATTGATGGATTGATGGATTGATGGATTGATCAAAAAATGGGTTTTCTTTATATTTCGATGTGAAAAAAAAATCTCAGTGATCGTAAAATACACCTTTAATGTTCTTTTATTAGATAATTTCAAATCGAGATAAAACACTTCGGGAGTACAGGTCACTTGGACCAGGTTATCTGATAAAATGAGATGCGCAGACCGTGATGCGCAGATTCCGGGAAGCTACTGTTCGGACTAAAATTGTGGCCGCTTAGGAGTGAGTGATGACATATTATGGTGTTCGCCATAAATATTTTTCTCATGGATATAGTTACATTTATATATAATTATGCGACTGTTTTCTGACCGCATAGTAAAAAACATGTATACGGGAACTAAATGTTCGACAAACAGACATCATTTTGCGAATTTGTCTGTACGTAAACAATAAACTCTTTCACAGATCTTAGAATAACACTATTACATTCGTTACATATAGGCGCACGTGTAGTCTGATGACTTCGAATCGGGCTTCGCATGCAAGGGTCTCCAGTTTACAAGTACATGTATGTTTGCCATGGTTTCTATCGGGGCTCCTAAACTCTTCTCATAGTATTATTTTGTCGTCATTTTGCTGAATAAATATAATCGAATTAAACTTGAAGTTAATTGAATATCGGGTTACATGAAATCAAGTTGCTGTAAATAAATAAAAAATCTTTCACAGTGGCGTATACCAAACATTTTAAAATGAGGGTCACAAGGGACATTTGCAATGTAGTTTACTCACGGGGAAAGAAGGCAAAGATCATAATGGGGGATTAAAAAAATTCAGCATTTTAATTTACCATGTTTGGTCTTTGGTGGCAGTGTTTTGACAATATTATATCGGGTGTTTCTTCCATACGAGGACCCCATGTTATACATCGTTCCATCTCTGTCTCTATGTGGATGGGCAGTAGCGGTGTTTAACGCAAGTGCTTCTGGCATTGAAACCTGGAAATACAAAAAAAATATATCTGATAAAGTAAACAGTGCCAAACCGTATAATTTAAAGATCAAATGTACCATTGTTGACACAAACTGATCAAGCTTTCTTATACATGAAACACACCAAAGTAATAAAATATTAAAGTCAGCGTCACCGTCTATTGTTCTTATAAATTAGTGGGGACGACTGTTGAATCCAACACACATTCATAGAAACGATGCTAGATTTTAACCAAGTCCACATGAGTAAGGAGCGTTGTCAACTTCCCTAAACTGCAATTTAGTTGGAAATTATTGGTTTAGTTGGAAGTTTGCGTAATGATTTATTTTTATTCGGTTTTTTTTCGAAGACGGATTTTCCCCAAGACTGTCCGAAGTATTCATTTAACATGATAATAATAATAATAATAATAATACTATTGATAGTAATTATAACAACAACAACAACAACAACAACAACAACAACAACAACAACAACAACAACAACAACAACAACAACAACAACAACAACAACAACAACAACAACAACAACAACAACAACAACAACACAACAACAACAACAACAACAACAACAACAACAACAACAACAACAACAACAACAACAACAACAACAACAACAACAACAACAACTTGATTTGTAAAACGAGTGAAATGCACGCCATCGGATAACATAAATACCATATGTCAATGCTATGACCTCTGCATTTTTCTTATTGAAATGCAGTAGCGCACTCCTTTCACCGTCCTTCGTACCCTTAGGCCTTAATAGTTACATTCCGTACCTTTTCCAAACTTTTTAAGGTCTCTGGATCAACTTTTCGAATACTGGTCCCTTCGCTGCAAACGTAGAATTCCTCTCCAATTTGATACCAGTTTATATTGTAGTTATCTGTTTGTTGTTTTGGCGCGAAACGTGCCATCATCCGTTGGAAAATATTCAGGCATGGATCGGGGTAAGAAAAGGTGGTGAATTCATCAAGGACCAAACGATTCTTTTCTCTCCCGAGGATGTAGGCATCACTCTCCTGAATCCGACTTCGATACGTTACCTTTAGAAATAAATATACACACAAATGTTATAACCTCATTTGAAAAGAAATCAAATATGCAATTACTCTTGTTAAAACAGCAGACAAGGTTTAAACCACGGTACGTCATCGGATAACTTTATTTGTCAAGTTTCGTCAGACGTGGCTCTGACGTCAAATAGGACTGAGGTAGGGAAGGAGATGCATTAAAAACTTTTTTTCTCTTCTGACTAGGTACTCCTATATTGTCTGATTGGCCGATGGATCTCTGTTGGGTGATAAGCTGACTGAGTTGTGCTATGATTAGCCGACTGAGCTGTGCTATGATTTGCCGACGGCGCTGTGCTTTTGTAATTACTCCTGTACAATGTTTCTTTTAATCAATATGATTTGTTCGTGTATGTTATCTTGAGGTGCCAGCCATTACGGATATTGATTGGAGTGTTTCCATAAGATGACCCACCACTTTCTGACGCCGCACCTGATACACCATATTTTGACACATCTTTTTTTTTCTTCGGGTAATTCGATGATAAAAGTTTTTCATAATTATCTGAGAATCAATATCAATATTTATTGTACTCGTACACGTAACGTATATTACAACAGTGTTACTTTTTCGTGTCCGCTCTATTTCCTACATTCTGACTCAATCATTATTAGCGCGTATATGAAGAGCTGTGTTGCAAAATGGCCTACATCCACTTCTACCTCACTTATAAAACTCGCATTGCTTGTGTGTTGGATTTCGATCGCGACAGGAGCATGCGCAGATGCGATTTTTGTGTACATGTTCATCCCCGCTACACACCCGTACACTTCCCCATACACTCCCTTGCATAGCCGGGCATCGTTTTTTCTCAAATGGTGCCTGTGAATATTGCTGTTGCTGTGTACCTAAATACATGTGCTGTCTGTTGAATTTGGAACCAACATTTAATTTGAACTGTCTATTTTCAATAAAAAAAATACTCCAATTCGGGAAAAAAAATCACAAAATCTCACAGACAACAAATAAGCACATCATTTTACTCGACCTAGAATTTCAAACTTACAAATTTGGCATTCCAAAAATATCGGAAGAAGATTTTTGAAAATTCTGTTACTCTCGACTGGCTTGACCAATTTTGATCCGGTAAAAAGTATGTTGATATATCGATTCGCGCCAATACAGAAAAACTGACACGAGGGCAATCATTGGCTAGCAAAATCTTCTGCGCAGCCGTTCAATGTACGAAGTCAATTTACCAGTGAATCGATTTGGAATTTTCTGCTGACATCGGGAAAACCCCGATGATGCGAGTGACGTCATTTAATAAGCGGCGCCCTTCACGAATTAGCTTATTAGCATAATTTAATTCCGTGAAATGTATCACGCAGTTTGATAAGTGTACTTGTTACTCATTTTGCATTATTGAATGGATGGCTATTCATTATGTGGAACGTGGCTTGTATTGTGGTGCCTCAATTGGCGTGCATGGATGCACTAAACCAAGTCATAAACACAGCCATACAATAATTTGATTAATTAATAATGCAAAATAAGTAACATGTAGGAGTGGTCTGTAAGCCCTTATGCAAAAAAGCTCTTCACATGCGTCAGTCCACCGACAACACTCACTATATGCATTCAATATCTGGGGAGAGATTAGAGACCAAGACAAGCAGCTTATCGCCCATCCATATCATTGCGCTTACAAAATAAGTCATGATTCAGGTCATCGATTATACTTTTAGCTGTGTTCAGACAGGCGTAAATTCGTATAGAGTAAGATCGGATTAACGATTGTCCATGTTAAACTTGCGAGTAGTGACCGTGTGGACGGCACCCGTGTTAACTAATCCGACCTTACTCTGAACCGATTTAATCCTGAGATTTCTCAGGAGTAACGCGCTTAACACGAGCTGTAGTTCGGATTAGCACGCCCGTGTGGATGCACTTAACACGGTCTCTGGTGTAAATGCGACCTTTCGATGTATAAGGCATAGTAAAATAAATAACATGTTTTCCGTCCGGACATTTTCAAAAAAAGGAGGAGGGAGGGTCTTACTGTTTACTATTTTCCAATTTTTTGCTATTGTTTTCCAAGATGGCCGACAAGTCGAAAGTGACCAACTGACTGTGTCGGGGACACTCCTAAACAGATTTTCTTCATACTTCAACCCGGGTCCGACCCGGGTTGAGGAAAAAGCTATAGTGTGGACACGCCCTAAGTAAGTACTGTTAGAGGATGGACACGATAAGTATCCTATTCATCTGATTTGAATAAGCTAGTCCAGCTCACTATTGTTTGGGATTGAGAAGAGACGGTGGCATTAATAGTAGCAAAAGGATTTATTATGTCTTGGTATGTTGTTTATTGAGCGGTCCTTTGTGAAGATGAAATAGTGGGAAACTCTACTGCTTTTAATCATTCTATTGATAACGTTGTTTGTTAGGTCACTGGAGCAAATAGGTTGTAATTTTGCTGGTTCTCCATGTTATTGCAGCCCAATTGTATTGAAAATAATGTTAGATGTGCCTTAAGGGGGGGGGGGGGGTCTAGGTTGGTCCGATATTAAAATTCAGTACTTCGGACAAAAATGAGATATTAGCACAGTAAAAAACTGCTAAGTCTCTGCTTTAAAATGCTTTTTGTTTAAGGTAAATTGGATTTTCGGTTCTGAAGTTATGGTCAATTAAGTTTCGGGTGTCTCAAAAAATCGGTGGTGTTTTGTATACATTTGTATGTAAAATCGCTCACCCTGCGATTTTTAGCATTTTCAGTTTTAATTGTTTTTTGATCAAATGATTGTAACATTTCATCAAATTTATTTATTAAAATATTGAAATAATTAATTGCACATCACAAATCATCAAAATTTCATAGTCAACGTAATTTCTTATGTATTTCTTTATTTTTCTCACCCGGCTATTTTTAAGCCATTTATCTTTAAATCAATAAAAATGCTAATATAATTGCGATTTTCACCCAAAATGGCTGAAAATGTGTCTAAATTCCTGCTCTTCCATAATTAAACAACTATTTTTATCCCAAATGTCAACTTATATTTTTCTCGCCAATTTTAATATTTTTCAATACGTTTTGCACGATATCTCAAAACTATAAAACACGCAAACTTGCAATATAGGGGCAAACGTAACTCAAAAACGAAAGCTCATATAACAATGGGATTTGGCCCAGATGTTAAGCACACCAAGGGCTATGAAACCATGGAGCCCGATTTTTAATATCTGTTTTCAAATTTGAATTACGATACAAAATTACCTGATTGGTCGGTTCACGGTTATCATGGCAACCGTATAAAAAATCCGGATCCATGGTTTCATGCGCACTATACCGATACATCATCTACCCAAGTATGGTGTATATGCAACATTTCGTTTTCTAGTTACGTTTGCTCTCGTGTTTAGCCAATCAGAGGCCTTGGATGGTAACCATGGCAACCAGATCAAAATAACACACATTTTCTGAAACGTCTTGATCTAAGCTTTAATTTGATATATAACACTAAGCGGTAGGTCCACGGTAACATTGAGAAAATGTGTTTCCAAATTTGGGTCAAATCAACCTAGACCCCCCACCCCCTTAAATAAAGATGAATATCTGCCAAAAACATAATCCGTCGTTACGAAAATAACTTTTTTAAAGCTGGAATGGTTCCTTCTGAAGGTATTCCAATAAACTGCGCATGCCAGAATCAATTATGAATTTCTGTACATGAGAGTTTTCCAACACCAGTTGATTTCAGTTGAAAATTCCCATAGCGTTACACTACCGATAATGAGCTAATTGATATTCATGAGGTGATTTACTACGGCGATTTTACATTGGATTTCTGACTTGCTCGATGAAATCATTAATTGTAATGCTTTTAAATCATAACATGAATGTATTGGTATAAAAAGTACAATGAACACAATGTACATGAGGGTTTTCCAACACCAGTTGATTTCAGTTGAAAATTCCCATAGCGTTCCACTACCAATAATGAGCTAATTTATATTCATGAGGTGATTTACTACGGCGATTTTACATTGGAATTCTGACTTGCTCGATAAAATCATTAATTGTAATGCTTTTAAATCATGAAACTGAATAGCAAACATGAATTTATTGGTATAAAAAGTACAATAAACACAATGAAATGGTAATTGGGTCTGATGGCTTAATACTTTGTTGACAACAGTGATAACTTGCAAGCGTCCAGGTGGGAAATACTTTTGCGCGGCAGTGTATACTCGACTTTTAACTTCTTGACAGTGGTTGCACACGAGTCATTCCTTAATAGCCTAAGTTGCATACCTTTGTAAGATCGGGCTACTGAAATGTATACATAGGGGAACAATTTGGCCCACTTTTCAAGTAAATTGCTCTACTCAGATCAATATAATATGCCAGATAGTTGTGCATTATATCGTATGAAAACACTCAGAACCAACTGCATTGCTCTACAACTACATCAGGGAGGGCGGGTGTACTCGCCTTATACGGATGTGCCGCTATGGGTCGCTTTTTTGCAAAAAATCCCTAAACATGGGGTATGATTTTGTGCTAGAAAATCCCTAATAATGGGGTCACTTTTTACAAATGGGGTTTTTCGCAAATATATTTGGTCTATTTTCGCGAAAATTTGCGAAAATTTGGTCTATAATGCAGCAAAATCTTTATAAATGGGTACCGTTTTTTTCCAAAATCACCCTTAAAAATGGGTCGGGGTTTTGAATCTCCAGCGGCACACCTCCGACCAAACCAAATGCTTCATTTGCTGTTCACCTATCTCAAATTTACCAGGTCCGTTTCGAAGTAAACATCCATTTATCCAACTTGGAACCTCTCCTTAAAGTTAATAAATAGACGCAGTTAAATGTGCATAGCAGATAACCATTGGTTTTGTTGAGACGCTTTTCTTCTACTTACAACATTTTTAAACCCTTGCAACATTATTCAAACCCTTATTCATAGGTAGGCTGTCATTTTCTTCGGTAGGGTTCCCATAAATATGCCGAAAGACATCGCAGTATCTTTTAATGACCTCTATACAGGACTTGTTTTTGCTATACACGAATCAGACGAGCCACTCAGTTTTCTGTGTCATTTCAATGAGAAACGATCGACAGATTTGTCAATATTTTGAATAGGTAAAAAAGATAACGCAGAGGAATTCAGTAGTGGAGTTTAATTTGATAGAATTCAACTGGAACAAAACATACCCATAGCAAAAAAAGCATGCTGCTGGGAACTACCCGATGGCCATCGAGTAATATCACAGGTACTATGTGACCAAAAACCATGAAGTACCCGCTTTACATCCGCTTTAACACGGACATACCACGGGTTTTTTCACATGCAAATTAGCCCGGTGGCTTATATGATAATTTATGCAAATCAGGTTCCTGATAACTACCAGAACATGCAGGAAGGTTCCAGGAAACTACCAGTGTACCTCTGTGAGTGAACCACAGATTAGGAGGTATCGGGTAGTCTCCAGATGGTTTATATGCTAATTTATGCAAATAAGTATGTATTTGGTAACTAACCGGTACCTTAATTGGGGAATGCTTTCACATTCCACATACAACCTTTGGCTCGCAATCATGTCCCAAACACCACCATTTATGACATAACCAAGACCAAGCCTCTCCACGGTTAATTGAGATTCCTTGAACTCATTGTATCTCCCTGATGAAGAACCTGCTAGAAAGTATGCCACCTACATACCAACACATGGCCGAAGCTAGGAGACGGTCCATGCACATCATCTTTGATCTATAACAACACATACTTATAGGGACATTGAAGTAGTTTATGAAAAATGATCGTGGAAAAATGCTGACTGTATAATATAATCAAGTTCCACATTGGCGAAAATTGTGAGATTTATTAGTGAAATCTCTAATAGCGCACATCTATTGGCATGCATGTGCGTCAGCGCCATGAACATCATACAATGATTTATACGTACCCGATGGGCTTGATGCGCATCAGACGCCCCTAATCCAATAAATATGTGCAATAGCGGGGATTCTTTTATCATTCTTGCCAATTTTGAACTGAATAAACTTGAGTGGAACCTTAAATCTTAATAAAGTTAAAATAAAGTTGTTGTTTTCATCTATCACCATAAACTGTAGCATTTCCCAAATGCAACTGGACAGATTTGATTGTTATAAATATATTGTACATCAAGCAGGCCAAAATGCATGCACCTGTGTGTTTGTGCAGTTTAGGGCCTATAATATACAAGGCACACGCCCCTGGCCAAAAAAAGAATGACAGATTATTTCACTATTGCTTTTCAAATTAGATACATATTCAACAAACAGCACTTTCGCCACCCACCCAACATATCAAATCTGCATCATTAGGAGAAAAAAAGTCTTATATAAACCTAGAACTTGTGAGAAGCAAGCTTACTTAGGGCCGATGTCCTTTCTCTCTACCGATGTAAACGCGTTTTTACATCGATCTAAGCGCGATTTTAAAGCGCGATTTTTAAATCCGAACGTAAAATGTTTATGTTCACCGCCGATAAATAGCTAAACAATACCAAAGGCCTCAACATGTATCTAGTCGTCTAGACATATCAATTAGGCTACCGATCCATCACGAGTGTGGAATGTTGTTTACTCTCACTCTATTCATCATGTACAGCTCTAGAAATAATCTATATTATTATCCCAGTCCTTATGTTCCACGCAGTATTGCCATGGTCTTGTGAAAGTAGCCCATTTCCCCCTTCATTCCATTGAAATCAATGCTGAAAACATTTGGGCGATAGGTCACGTAAAATATTTGTATAATGGAGGGGTGATGACGGATCGGAGGGGGCGTAATATATTTACCATCGTGTTTGGAAGTTTTATTCTGGGATTGGAAAGTATTTATCATTTTACTGGGATGGGATGCATACCGAAATTAACATTAATTATATCTATACAAAAAGTAAAGTGAAGAGTGAAATATACAATCCAAGTCATTAGTTTAGACGGGATATTGTTTCCGACTTTTGTCCTTTCCTCAATTTTCGATACGATATTCCCTATCAATAGAATGTAATGGTCTTGGCTGGTTGTCAACTGTCACATCGCATAGCATTTTGGCTTGTAACCATTTTGAATATGGAAACACTATACAACTTGCGACCTTTTACGCTCAATTCTCATGTAGTGCACGTAATACTGAAGCGATTAGAGATTGCACAGCACCCGCAAGAAGCTGGAATTGGGCCACAAGACCTCGCATGGTAAAGCATCTGAAATTCAAACCTAAGTGATTTCGTTTATTGTCTCTTTTCTACCCACGACGGCGAACCTGGTTGAAATATTTATAATTTGTTTAATACCCGTCGTATATGCCTATTATTTCTATGTATTACACCTCTCCAGGGAGGACGGCACTTGATTTACACTTGTATAGGCCCGAGCTACTCCGGGTAATACTTGTGGCAGGAGACTGGGAAACGAAATCGCTTAGGTTTGAATTTCAGATGCTTTACCATGCGAGGTCTTGTGGCCCAATGGACAAGGCAGTTGACAAGCAAGGCAGTTGACAAGCAATCAACAGATCCTGGGTTCGATTCCCGGGCGAGATCGTTTTCCCATTATTGTCTCTTTTCTACCCACGACGGCGAACCTGGTTAAAATATTTATAATACTCAGTAGTACCCTTATTTTGTACGTCCCACGGTTTTTTACCCATATTTATGATTATATTTACTTATGTTATCCCTTTATATTTATTTCTTCTGTATTTTCTTCCTTTTTGGGGGTTGAATTTGTTTGTTTTTATTTATTTTTGCTTTTTTTTGTTGTTTTGTTGTTTTGTTGTTGGAGGCTTTTTTTTGTGTGTGTGAGGGTTTTTGTGTGTTTTTTTTATCATAAGGAGCTACATACGTAGTAGCAATAAAATTATAAGAAACAGAACATGGATTTTAACATTATTCGATACGAAATCGTATACAGTAATTGGACAGGTACAATTGAATGTTTTGCCTGTCCTCCTCGTGACAAAAAAAACAAACAAATATTCCAATTGGGGAAATCCAATTCTTTTGGAGTGGAACAACCCTGGTGCTTTGGTTTCAGCACCATGGTGTTCTTATGTATCGTGATGCTTTCGTTATCAAACAGACCGGCCACCACCGCACACCTCGCAAGTGTTTGTCTTGGACATAAGTCACATCATGACTCCCTTTTTGTAATCTAAATATATTCAATGCTACATGTATTGAATATTGATTTAGATAATGTGATGTGAATACTAGCAATAGAGGCCATCCAGAGAGATCAATAGGAGTTACTGCAACAATGGAAATGGTTACTTTTCATCTGTAAGCACATACCGCGACAATAATACTCGATCGATTTTAACAAACAAGGTGTCAAAATCACCGTAATTAAATTGTCCGTCTCCTGGTATTTTCATTTTTAGAATATGAGTTACAATTTTAAAATGATAGGTGCTTTTACAACAGCCGAGTTACTTCTTTATAAGACTGCGAGTGATACCGTGATGACCCCAATCAATAAAGTAAGTAAAGGATATCTGATTAATAAGGTCATTGTTAAATTTTTACAACTATCTTTGTATACATTACTAGGTGGCGATTGTAACTGCTTGATGGGATATTTCAATATAAGGTAGGGTTTTGAAGCCCATAATTACCACTAACTTATCTGCTTAAAAAGTTGGTATTTTGTTAAATGTAGTACTAGATAAGGTCCAATCAGCTATTGTTGACCATATTTTTATCAATTTGGTAGCCATCTTGTTAATTTCTTCTGACCAATTGGTAGTTATTGGTGTCCATCTGGTATAGCCTTAAATTATTTGGTGAATATGATACAAAATACGCTGTTATTAATGGCTATTCTTATGTTTTAGGCGGCCATTGTGGCGGCCATCTTGGATTCAACGTGTGTTAACAATGCAAACGGGCTGGATGTGAGTTTCAAATAATCTAATACAAACATCATATAGTTAAAACTATACTTTCATCATACATTTTGGCTGATGTATGTTCTTTTATGAAATTTGACCCTTTGGGCAGCCATTTTGGACGCCATTTTGAATTACCCCTTTGCATACCAAACACCCTAAATATGTTTTAGGACCATGAAAACAAGTTCAAAAAGTGGGTTGGGGGAGTCATGGGAGTGCACGGAAGACACTCCCTTCAATACACCTCTTATTCACGATTCTATACCTTCATGTTAAATAACCCTTGAATGCCCCTTTAATGTTAAATTGTACCATATTTGTCATCATAAAACTATCTATAAAGGTCATAGACCATGTCAAACTAGTTGGCTGATTTATTCAAGCATCGCATGATAAGTTGAGCAACTAGCGAATATAAGTGGAAAATAAAACTACAAAACTGAGTAAAGTGCCCTTTTGTACTCCCTTGTGCCTTTATCTGTATATTTTAGCAGCTTTAAGTACGGATTATTCCTTAAATAAACATTGAATCGGTTCAAACTGATTACTGGTGGATAGTACATTGTTCAAAGATATGAAATGCACCAAAAAAACACAAAAATTAGATTTTTGCCCGAAAACTGGCTTTTTATGCTGCAAATTGCCTAAAATCGATTTCTATTTTTGTCACCCCCTTCATTGGAAACCTTACTATCTTAGCATTTAATTAAGCCTAAATGTAGAACTGAAACAAAAAATGCCGTGATACATTTTTTTTAAGCAGATTTATTGCCTTTGGGTGGTCTACTGATAGGGATTTACATAAGTTTTGTAAAAATCAAAATGCGTTGAGTCAACTTATGAATGCAACCTTTGAGTTTGGGGGGGGGGGGGGGGGGGGGGGGTATACTATGGGTTTTGTTAAATTGTACATTTAATAGACCGCGAATAGCTTTAATGCTGTTCAAAAATCATTTATAGGCCGAACGAACAAAGTACGGGATTTGTTATTCATTTTAATTAAATCTAATAAATCATAGACTCATTTTACAGACAACAACGCAGTGTTGAAAAATCCGTGTGTATTTAGGGGATAGTTGAATGAGAACTATATTGGGTATAAAGCGCTGAGGATATCAGGAAAATCGAAATAGCTTGAAAATGGTATTTTCTGAAGGCGGTTTTTTTTGTTCATTCCTGAACAAAATAAGGTATATTTCCCGTGGCCCCGACCCCTTTCTTACTCACAGCTATAACTTGATACCCTTTGCGATCATAAATGTATTGTTCTTCACATTGATTACAAATCTAACCTGCAGCGACACCGTTTTCACATTTAAATACAATTTAGAAAATGGGTTCCATTTGGCGAAAATGTCGTCGGCTACTCAATAGTTCACCACTAGTTCATTATTTAGAGAACACGTATTATACGCTTCAATGAGTATGCATGCCGAGCGGTTAAGAATATGGACTAGAAATCTCTCTCTATTGAATTCTCCCCACCTCGGTTCGAGTCCTGCTGAATACCTTTTGTTAAAAAACCCGATTTAGTCTATGTGTGTATATTTTTACTTAAGGTGAATAAAAGTCATGGCGCTGACTCATGTCCAAAAATGTTGTGCAAATAAGCATATTTTGGATAAAGTTTATTTATACCTTAGGCACATTTCTTGTGCACGATGTTTTTGGTTCGACGTCTAAAATCATTATAAAATGTCGATGTACGATCGCATGAAATGCATCTTGTCGACTAAAAAAAGTAAGAAAAATCATATTTGTTATTAAACTATATCCTAAATTATAGGAACTCCCCTTTAAAATGAGCCTAATATTATCAAAATTGATACAGGCAATCCGTCACAATCGCGACTTGTAAATTACCCGATTTCTATTTCTTGAAATCTCGGTTACTGGCGGGCCGGGGGCGAACAAAATAGGCGGTATTTTCATGCCTTGTATTCTGACTGCTTGATCCTGAAGTAATGTGACCACATACTCCCGTTACGTAAAACCTGGCACTTGTACTAGAAACCCGACAGGTGTACAAATTGGGAAATGGGTCGCTCTTTACATCACAACGGGGGTCGGGTGAACACTGGGTGAACACTGGTCAGCTTTGGTATTTCTTAAAGAAAACAACACAACCTTCCTCGCGATTTCATCTGTCTGCTTCACTAATTGAGCCGTCAACAGTACTACAATAGTTCTATTGTTAACGCCAGATTAGAAGAGAGGTAGCTCCAGCCGGGGTATTAATCACCGATCCTTTTCCGATACTTTTAACAATAGAAGAAAAAAAATCGCGCTTCTATCGCGCTTTCCCCGCGCTTACACCGATAGAGAGAACGGTCAACGGCCTTATATAGGCATATACATGTACATGTATATTGTATTTATAAGCTTATATTTTAAAGCTTTCTATATTTTACTCCATATATCGCAGCAAGGCAGAACAACAGCAAATTTTAAAATGGCAGTTGGTAATATCATCACATGATCTTTTATTTGACCTTTGACCGTTTCGATCTGGTACCTTCCTGGTAACTCATTTTTAAAGACTAAGTTTGCTGAGGCCTTCATGGTGACTCCGAATGTTTGCTGGTACCTTCCCGAGACCTAATTTTCAAAGATAAGTTTGCTGGTGCCTTCTTGGGGACTCATTTTAGGAATCGGAAATGGTATCGGCTAGCCGGTGCCATCAGTGACAGTTGTGCAGTGGCGTAACCAGGGGGGGGGGGGGGGGGGGGGGCAGGGGGAGGAGCCAATAATGACATCGTGTCGTTTGAGATTGGCACTGTCGGTTCATTTGACGAAAGGAATCATGGAATTATGATGGTCAAAAGTACACATACGAAAAATTTACATATGCGCTACGCGCGCATATATCTTCCCAAAATGAAATATTCTTTGGTACAAGCTTGTTTAGAGCCAAAATGTAGTTCGATCGTGCAAAAAATAGCTGTAAAGTCGACAATTTTCGCTGCGCGCGTATCTCTTGACTAAAATAATCTTGTCGGTTCATTTACATTCATCGCCCCCAATATGAATAACCTAGCTACGCCACTGGGGCACATCCCCCCTCAGACACCTCCCTGTCCGCGCAAGCGCGGCACTTGGATTGTCTTAGGAGCCCCCCCCCCCCCCATTTCTAGTCACTGCCCCTTCTTGCCCCCCCCCCCCCAAATGAAAAAGTCTAGTTACGCCACTGCAGTTGTGCCATCTGATACCTTCAAAATACTAACCGGCATGATACCCGGTAGTCACCGGATGTCTACTGAGTAGACACCTGGTACCTTTTATTTTTGCTATGTTGATGGTTTGTTCTGACAGTGCAATCAAATGAAACAAACATTCTAAACTGTGTAAAACGACCACTAAAAGTAGGTCTTATATATATAGGTCCACTCGCATCTATAGTTTTAAACCTATAGTGGTTTAACTGGTGAATTCGATGTTTGGAAAAGAAGAATTCAGCATATTTCGGCAACCACAAAATTTGTCATCAAACCATAAACAATTAAGTTGAATCGACGGATCGTGTGCAATAATTCCTTTTATATATGCTACACATATTTTCACACACTTAAACCCCCAAGCGTTTTTTTAACAGCGGTGTACGTCACACGAACTTTTAACTACTTGTTAGTCTTTTGTTTGCATTGATGTGTGGCCTTCAAAGCATACATATTTGACCTCAGACGACAAAAGTGATATGATCACAAATCTGCCAGAGAATTTGCTTTCAAAATAAAAATCAAGGATAGAGGGCGTCACTTGGAAATGTTCGCATAATATCACTATCAATAAAAATAAAAATATTGATAACCCAGGAGCACCGATGACTGTACTTACGAAATTTACTCTAGATTAATAGCATATTTCGCTTGGTCAGTGGTCACAGGCGGTATCATATGCTTATGATTACTCTCAACATCATCCAAAACAAGTATGGCTATAATTTACCAGAATAAATTAACCCCTAAATTATAATCAGTGCATCCTTTTAAAACTCATCATTTTGTTGCCAACTGCCAACTTCTGATATGTGTGAAAATATATAATTATACACCAAGATATGATTTAAATTGGACAATCTTATCTGTTATTGAATATCTTAACCGTTTTGAATGGTCTCCTCTCAGAAGTGGTGCCCAAATAAATTTGGCAGATTGGTTTGAACTATGCATTCAAATAAACGGGACAATGATTCTTGGTATGCGTGAACAAAACGTATAATTTAACCTCCAGAATTACAAATTAATTGAAATTCGACAGTCTTAACCGTTAGTAAATAGGACCCCTCTCAGAAGGAGTGGCACCCCTGAGGAAGCACGTTTGGCACATTTTATGTTCTTATGGCATTCAGAATTGTATATGGGAAATATGACTCTGATATGTGTGAATACATGTAACAAATTATACCCCAATCATTTGAAGTTGGACAATCTTACCCGTTATTGAATAGACCCCCACTAGGTAGTGGTGCCGACCCCCACTAGGTAGTGGTGCCCTGAGGAAATACATTTGGTAGATTATATGAACTATTGGCATTCAAAATGTTATTAAAATGTAAAATGACCTTTGATATGTGTAAAAACATGTAATGAAAACCTGGAATTAAAGATAAATTGAAATTGGACGGTCTTAACCGTTAGGCCTACTAAATAGGACGCCTTGTCATGAGTGGCACCAGAGGAAGCAAATTATTTGGCACATTTTAATGAACCATTGGCATTCTAAGTCATATTAAGCACACAACATCACTTATATATGCTTTTTAAGCCTGGCTCGAGCATTTTGCTTGAGCCTGGTCCCTTCAGGACCCAGGCGTGTGTCCGTACGGACCAACCGTGTAAACGAACAAACAAACAAACAAACTTTTGAATCATTTGCTAGCGGGCACCCGCTAGATGAGTTAACCAGGGCGGTTAATATTTCGGGTTCGATGAGTGAGTTTTTTATGAGAAGTACTGCATTTTTTGGATGGTGGGATGGGACACTAATTAATGTCCCTTAATTGTGTTGTTTTAACTTCGTTGACTCAGTACGACGGTCAAGCGGGCACGGGGAAGATTTTCCCACTCCTGGATGTTATGCCACTGATATACATCTTTTATTCTATAACTTAATATAATATGGGATATAATTTGTCGTATCATGTCAATTTATAGGTAATAATTATGTACAAAATTATAATTCATTAATATTTCTTTACCCCGATTTTAGACTAATATTTTAACCCCAATGGCCGCCCATACAACGTCGTTCATATTCAGTCAGAAACCATGCCCCCAGATTCCCCCCCCCCCCCCAATGAAATATGACAATTTTCCCCAGTCAGAAACCATGCACCCTGATGCCCCCCCCCCCCCCACCCCAATAAGATATGAAAAATACGATGACCCATGACATGACAGTGCAGTACATGCCCTAATTTGACCAGTGGCTTGACTTTTAAAGTAAAAATAGCTCTAAAATGGTATGAAATAGCCTACCTACTTTTAGACCAAATAATTTAATAATAAGCTAATTTTAGGTGATTTTGATATTAAAAGGCACATTTTTGAGCGCTACGCATTTCCCACCACGAATGTATCTTGCCCCCCGTTTGCCCACCAATTATTTTTGTAATGCTGGCGCCGCCACTGAATATGCCCCCCAGGCAGAGGCCATGTACCCCTGATGCCCCCCCCCCCCCAAAACCCCACCTAGTTACGCCCCCGTTCATATTGCAAATTAGTATTCATTACAAAATTATAATTATATTACCCCGATTTTAGACTATATTCAATATTTAACCCCATGGCCGGCCATACAACGTCGTCCCGCCGGGTGGAAAACATCGGTTACCCATGTCCGGGCGCGCCGCGCTTCTTGAAAAGCCGTACATTTCTCTATATTAAATTGCAATTATAAAAAATAATTCAAATAGCATATTTCAGAGGGAAAAAGGCATTTGTACAGTATAAATTAAATTTCTAATGTTTAATTCATAATACTACGTCATAGTTGTACAAAAATAAAGACAAAAGAAAAACCGACGCTAGTGAGATTCGATCTTCGAAGATGGTAAAAGACATGCTGAACAGAGAACGCAACGCGCTATCCAGTCGGCCATCAAGGCATACACGATAAGAGATGTCAAAGAATAAAGAAATACTACGTTCGGTTCAAGTTTGCAGTGTTGCTATTTTGAAGGAGCCAAAAGGCTCCCAATAAACTTTATAATTGACATGTGGTCCACCCGTCTCACATCACGCAAAATGACGTCCAGTCATGCGCCTGTGACATAAGCTTGGCAACATCGTAAAGTGAGAGTTACCCCCGGTCAAAAATACAAATTCACATTTTTGTAAAAAACTATAAACTAAGCAAAAACTAAAAGGAGTTTGTCAGCCATGAGGGTTTTAATTAGTAAATAATGGGTAATGAACAAACTTTTAAATATTTATACCGACTTTAAATCCGTTGGGGAAGTGCAGAGGATTATTTTGGTTCCGAGGGTAGCGCAAGCGGTCATGGGACATCAGTGTAATTTTAGGCAATTGGGGTGCACTTTACGCGATTTGTAATATAGTTAACAGCATTTCATTTTTGGGCTCAGATAACATTAATTCAACATTGTTTTTCTCAATAAGTCATGTTTACTTATCATAATACATGATTTTCAAAAGAACACATGGTTTATAGGTGATAAACACTGATAATTGAATTACTACGCTAATGTCATTCCATACATTTTAACCTATTTTGTGACTGGTCAGATGAGGGCGCTCTCCGATTAATTATTTTAATCAGACGATGGGCTCGTTCACGAATATTCAAGGTTAAATGATGCGTACGAGGTTACGTGATCAAGCGAATGGAACGAACGGTTAACGGCAGATTAAATTCAAAGAATGATACTGACACTGGAGTTAGTTCCAACTCCAGCGGTTTAGGATTAAATAATTTAGTTCCAACGTGTGATGAATTATCCGGGGTCTGATAATCAAAATCCATTTTTACATTGAAACCAATGCACTGAAAACTTAAACTAGTCAGAAACAGGCTGGACTAACTTTAAACTAGTCGAGCAGGTTAGTCAAGCCTGCTGGACTGGCTTAAACTGGTCAAGCAGGTTAGTCAAGCCTGTTGGATAGGCTATGGCCGACTTGACTAGCTTAAGGTTAGTCCAGCTCAGCCTGACTAGCTTGATTTGTTCTGCTGGACTAGTCTGTGGCTGGACTAGCTATGTTAGTCAAGCTGGTTTGACTAGCTTTAGGTTAGTCAAGCTGGCTGGACTAGCTTTAGGTTAGCCAAGGCACTGAGATAAAATATCAATGGCGCATGCAGATAAGAAGTACGTCATTAGTCAGCTGTAGAACGGGACCCAGTTTCAATTGAGGGCGCTTTAAAACGACGGGTGTACGTAACCAAAGTAACGCACACCCGTCAATTTGCGCAATTATTGAATTTTCGCCTTTTACCCCCAATTATCAGCATAAAAAGTAACTATCCATCGAGTTGAGGGCAGCATAAGGTACCGGAACTCCTTGCGATATCCAGTTCGATGATTTAATTTAACCTTTGACCCCAACATCACACGACACAAGCTAAAATTATGTATTTATTGACCGGTTTGCTTGACCGATGAGACCACCATTTTCTAGACGAGATTACACCAATTTAAGAATTTTTAGGGTAAATGTGATAATTTTTACATTAAATATAAGCCCAATAGTATTCAGAAGTGATGCCTTTGTAACGGTTATCTCTGTGATAAGAGAGTTATTTCGTTGTATAAAATCAGCAAAATCGGCTTTTTATGAATTTTGAAAATTACTGTGACGCGAGGCCGTTCTCTTGGAAACGCTGTCCCGTTCCAAAGCCCGCCCTCTATTGAAAAGTGTTTTTTGTTCGTATTTCGGCGGGCGACGAACTTCCGTCACTTTATGAATCGCCGTGTAAAAAAATGACGGCAGTGCGTCACTAAATAGAGCGCCCTCAATTGAAACGGGCTCCGTTCTACAGCTGACTGGTCATCGCCGGTCCGGTTTTGCTAGCCAATCCAGACGTAATTTGCTATAGATATTTCATTGTGTGGCCATATTGTGTACATCATAGTGTTTGCCAACATCTATAGACTATTTCATGCTACATTTTGTTTGGAATGACGACTCGGAGTAGGTAAAAACTAACTGTAAAGAACGACGGTAGCGCGAGCATTTCGAACGCTAAAGGGTCAGTCCACTACAACTAACACTGTAGCCAGCAGCCCCGCCGACAACATGGTCAATACGAGTGATATTGAACAGACATCAGAGCAATCACCCATGGCGAAACCAAGTACTGCTACGCAACGTGAACAATTTGAGTCAGGCGGGATCTACTATGGTTTGAGCTGGACTAATCTTACGTTAGTCGAGCAAAGCCGGACTAACCTTACGTTAGTCAAGCTTATCTTGACTAACCTTACGTTAGTCAAGATGGACAGTCCAGCGACTAGCCTAAACTAGTCCAGCTTAGGACGGACTAACATCAAGCTAGTCGAGCGACTAACGTAAAGCTAGTCCAATTTACCGTGTATGTATTTAATTCTATATGTATTTTATTCTGTAAAGCGCTGTGGTACCTCATTGTGTAAGAGCGCTATATAAATGCCTTGTATAATAATAATAATAATAATAATAATAGGGGAATATGGGGCAACTGGTCCTATGGGGCAACTGGTCCGAAATGAAGGATTTTGTAATTGTATGGGCATACTGCTTTCTTTTGCGCATATTCCTAACTTGGGACATTGGTGGTTTGGATTTGCGATCAATATTATCATTGAAAGAATACTTCAACTTAAATCATTAACACGGGTATTCATTTGGTAGAGTTATGAATTTGCAAATAACAAAGTACACCATTTCTTATTTTATCTAAAGACACTCGTCTAGGCCTAAAAAAAAAGGTTTGTTTGCCCAAACAAGAGTTGAAAAAAGTGGGTCGGTAGGTCGATTACCTTTTTTGTTTGTTTTTTGGCTATAGACACTTTTTGAGAAGAAAAGGACTATACAATTTGATGTTAATACACTTTAATGTTCTTTAAAACCCTAACCTTCCTACACTACGATTCAATACGGCAAAAACTATGTCCATGCGCATGCTATAGCATTTTATTCGATGACGTCATCAACCAAGCTGATATGTGTGTAAAAATAGGACAGCGGTCCCAAATAGGTCGTCCGTTTATATGGGTAGTTTGATTGCAATTGTACTTCATCTGTTTAAATGTAATCAATTTTACATATGCAGCCAATTTAACATCTTGACCTCAGATGACCTTTGACCTTGGTATGTGACCTTTGACCTCATTAACATATGAAGGTTTCCATGTTGCATCTATGACCCAAGTTTGGTTGCAATTGGTCATTGTATGGAAAAGAAATGGACAAGACAAAAAGTGTGTACTAAATTTTACATCTTGACCTCAGATGACCTTTGTATGTGACCTTTGACCTCATTAACATATGAAGGTTTCCATGTTGCATCTAGTGACCAAGGTTTGGTTGCAATTGGTCATTGTATGAAAAAGAAATGGACAATACAAAAAGTGTGTACTCAATTTTACATCTTGACATCAGATGACCTTTGACCTTGGTATGTGACCTTTGACCTCATTAACATATGAAGGTTTCCATGTTGCATCTATGACCGAAGTTTGGTTGCAATTGGTCATTGTATGGAAAAGAAATGGACAATACAAAAAGTGTGTACTACATTTTACATCTTGACCTCAGATGACCTTTGACCTTGGTATGTGACCTTTGACCTCATTAACATATGAAGGTTTCCATATTGCATCTATGACCTAAGTTTGATTGCAATTGGTCATTGTATGGAAAAGAAATGGACAATATAAAAAGTGTGTACTCAATTTTACATCTTGACATCAGATGAACTTTGACCTTGGTATGTGACCTTTGACCTTAATAACATATGAAGGTTTCCATGTCGCATCTATGACCGAAGTTTGGTTGTAATTGGTCATTGTATGGAAAAGAAATGGACAATACAAAAAGTGTGTACTACATTTTACATCTTGACCTCAGATGACCTTTGACCTTGGTATGTGACCTTTGACCTCATTAACATATGAAGGTTTCCATATTGCATCTATGACCTAAGTTTGATTGCAATTGGTCATTGTATGGAAAAGAAATGGACAATATAAAAAGTGTGTACTAAATTTTACATCTTGACCTCAGATGACCTTTGACCTTGGTATGTGACCTTTGACCTCATTAACATATGGAGGTTTCCATGTTGCATCTATGACCAAAGTTTGATTACAATTGGTCATTATATGGAAAAGAAATGGACAAAACAAAAAGTGTATACCAAATTGTTGACAAACACACCCCCACGGACAACACACACAACACACACACACCCCACACAACACACACAACACACACGAAGGATGCTGCCATAAGGTCTCTTCCTACGGACGACCTAAAAATGGCTGCCTGGTTGAGCGTTGTCAGATTAGCCGAGTGATTAGGGACGCGGCTCGGTGATCAGAGGTCAAATCCAATGGGTTTCGCGGCGATTATTTGGTTTAAAAAAATCATACTTTGTCCCCCTCCCCCGGTGTACACACTGTAAAACGTAGCTTGGCTGGTTCGGGCTAATATGTATTTTGTTTTAATAGTGCAGCTGGCAGCAGGATAGCGCTAGGTCTTTAAATGAGGGGCTTTTAGAACCCTGAGCCCCATAAAAGCTTGAAAAATAAGGGGTTATTTTGGATATTCAGCTAATTTATTGCGCCAAGATGAAAAAATATGCGCTAAACGCTTAAGAACCCCCTTTAGCGCTGCAGCCTGTAGTACAAACCTTCAGACCATGCTGGATGGTCTAATAAGTCAATTACAGGGTAGTGTTGTTGATTAGTTTGGCAAATTAAGATGAAAATATCATTTAATACATATATTTTTCAACATAAAACATTATTTAAAAAAAATTAAATCTAAAATAAAAAAAATAAAAAAAAGGCATGGGGTTTTGAGATTTTATGGGTCGGTCGTGTTTGGGCAAACAAACCTTTTTTTTTTTTTAGGCCCTACTTGTAGGACCCGAACGCCGTAATATTTGCGAATTTTAAAGATACTCGCTGGCTACAGAAATCTGTGTACTGGCTAAAAACAAAAATTCAAGTTTTGTCTTTTTTTCTGAAATGTATTGGAGTTATTGATTATTATGACAAATGGTGGTATGTTTTAAGACATTTTGGCGTTCAATTTATTACGTCACAGGCGTGTTTGAATAATGTTTCATCTCGACAAAGTGCTAAGTCATTTGTTTGGGCAAGTGGTCCGAAGGGGTATGGGCAACTGGTCCGCCTGCAAAAACTTAATCAAAATTGTAAAAGTCATATTGAAAATTAGTTGTTAGTGTAAATAAAACATGACTCGGTATTCAAATGTGAATAGAATATGAAATAATTCACATTCTTTCTAGTTCTTAGACATTTTGGGGTATTTTGGGTCTAATAACACTATTTCTGCTATTGAAGGATTACAATTTGACTTGAAATTGCTTTAGAATGGTTTAAAACCTCGATATTATGAATTACATCTTTATTATATTTTGAATGGTGTCTGTAAAGGTATTTGCAATGACGAAATATCATGATTTATGTATTTTATCCACTGCTTATTGTATATATTAACCGTTGGGTCATCATTGTCATATTGACCAACTTCCCCTGTAACATGAAAAGCTGGCTAAATATCAAGATGGTTTATTATAAGTACTAAATGATGATTATATGAAGTATATGAAATCATTAAAGAAAGGGGTATATATAGATAAATGTATGTGGCATCTGAATATCACAACCATGTAACCATTTAACTAGCTTCATACCGTTTTATCTAATAAATGTGCAGTCGAAAATTTCGCTTGCTTTGTACACCATTAGTATACTGCTATTTACACATTAAACACGAAAACTGTATAAAAGATGGCTTTCATGAGACATGTATCCTTTTTACATGTTAAATAATATGGAAATGTGTTTGTTAAGAAAATACTGCCTACGATAATAGTTTCCGTGTTGTCATTCACTGATTTCTGTGTATTTTAACCGTTGGAACATATAGGACCAGTTGCCCCAATGATGGGGTAACTGGTCCGTGCCAAGTAAAGTTTTCAGTTAGTGGTAATTGGCCTTTTCTTTAGATATTTTTTAACATTGATTATATGTTATACGTAAACAGTTACATGGATGATATTTTCATAGCAATTCATAAATATTTACACGAGCTTTAATCTTTTATATCATGAAATATGCTTAACCGGCCCAGTTGCCCCATCCTCCCCTAATCATTAATGTTACAAAATGCCCATATAATTCGTACCTTCAATTGTAGCATTCACCGATTCGGTCGTCTCTTTTTCAATGCTTTTGTACGCAGATGCAAATGCGGGATGGTCTGTGTTTACCGTCGCCATAGTGGAAGTGTTTGGAGTGGAAATGTACAAATCAAACTCACACCTATTTAGTCAAAATCAGCCAGTGCAAAACAATTGACCTTTTGGCAACATGGTTTTGTACAAGTCTGGGTTCAAACACGGTTCCGGTCTATAAACAACAATACTTTAAAGGTAAACATAATTGGCGTACATCCAAACGCACGGCAGGTCGGCCAAGTTGCATGTATTTAAAGTTTGTTTTATTCATATTCACTCAAAGGTAATTTTTCACATGGAAGTATGTTTAAAGATCCACCGAAGTGTAAATATATCAAAATAAAGACAAAATCACAAGGATTTCGAAATAAACATTTTATGAACGATCCATTATAGGGAAAGAAGAAATTTACAAAAATAATAAATGCGCCCAAAATCCGTGTTAAAAACGATCTTCGTATTTGAAAAACCCGCTCTACCAGGAAACTCAGAGGAGAAATCATAGTTAGCAAACAATGCACTAGTGTAAAACTGTGACAGGGTATGTCTACACACACTCTTTACAATGCATGCAACGTTAGCCTCTTCCCATCATCATGCCTCGCTGAACAATTGATGACCGCGCGAACTTTAAATATGTGTATCCATGCTGTGTGCATTCGAAACCATACAATCACGAGTGTATGAGCCGTATTATCACATTCAGTGAATGAATAGATCGAGGTCATAATACTGTTTGTAAGGCAACCTGTACAACTTGATACACACGTTATTTTTATTTTGTGGCCATATTATTAGACCGTGGTGCATTGTTTGCTGACTACGAGTCCTCCTCTTAGGCAACACGGAAACTGTGACGTCAGTCCGGGAATCCGACCGTGTTGACACTTCAGTTCCTCCCGGATCTACGTCACCATTGAAGTCGCCCAAACCTCTTCATGGTTCATTGCGTTTCTGGCGAAGGGATTGGATTTGGTATAGGGCCGAACGTATTTTATCTTTTTTTAAATATACTTATTCACATATTATTAAAAATAACATGTGAAATGTTCTAACTAATATATTGTTTAGCTTTTGAAAATAAGTTTCATGAGCACGTCGCTGGACCTTTAAATCATTATCGGCCGAGTGCACCAATGACGAGTAGCTGAAGAATAGCCCTACCGCGCTAGTACCTGAGGCGTAACCCAAAATTTGGAGAGCACCAAATCGGGGTAAGCTACTAGGCTAGTAACTGGCGGGTAATTTAACTAGCTTACCCCGCATTGGCGCTCTCAACATTTTGGGTTACGCCTCAGTTACTAGCGAGGTAGCGCTATTCTTCAGCTACCCGTCATTGGTGTACTCGGCCGTATGTGAAGTGGAATGTGACACCCTCATAATCTGAAAGATTTTATATTTTTGAAACTCCATTCATACAATTTTGTGAATACTTTTAGTCAAAATTTAGATCAACTCCTTTTGCCCATTCAAACACTATATTCAAACACTATTCGCACCGACTTTGGGTCATATTTTGTCCAAAATGTACTAATTGTCCAAGGATTTTAAATAATGACTAAATAAATAAATTAAATTTTGTTTTTATTAATTAAAAAACTGATAAAGCCAAAGTGCCAACGTTACTGTGAGTGGAAGGGTAGAAGAACCAAAAAATGAAAGCACATCGTGCCGTGCGTGGGGATCGAACCGGGGTCCTGCGGTTCACAAGCGAAGGACAAGGTATCCACGCCACGGAAGTATTTGTGTTAAGAGATAAGTTATAATGGTATATACCATTAAACTATGCACATGGAAAAAAGTATCGCACCACTTTTTTGTTGTTGAAAAGTGCAAATGTGGCCTCGAATTTTGCCACCATGGTGTGATATTAAGGATCATTTGTTTGCGTAAGCTGTCCAACAAAATGCTATGCAATAAAAGGGCCACATTTTAGTTTGTAACGTAATCGATGTGATGTTTTTCAAGGCCAAGGGGAAAATGCATGCTTTTGTCCAAAAACATGCATGAAAAAAGTTTGGGTATAACTCGATATTGAATAGACTTTAAAAACTTAAAATAGTCATTATATTAGTTCTGTATTTGGCGCCAGAAATGTTTCATTTAGACGTTATAAGCTACAATACAGTGAATGAGTCCAAACATGCCATTTTTTTGTTGCTCATAAATTCAGCATATACGATGAGGTCAACACTTCCGCAATATTGCTTTTGTCATTTGAACTTATTTAAAATTTGACCTATTTTGACATTTGACCCCATAACCGTTGGGCGACCGAAAAAGGGAGTTTTTTCATGTTTGAGGACAATCGGGCAACTTTTGAAATTCGACCCCAGATGACCTTTGACCTTGGAAGACTTGAATGTGTTACCAAGGATTACAACTATAGAGATTAATCATTGGGCCTCTCAATATCGCGTTTTACCCAAACTTGTTTTATGCATTTTCACTTTGGCCTTGAAAAACATTACATCGATTACATCACAAACTAAAATGTGGCCCTTTTATTGCATAACATTATGTTGGACAGCTTACGCAAACAAATGATCCTTAATATCACACCATGGTGGCAAAATTTGAGGCCACATTTGCACTTTTCAACAAGTGGTGCGATACTTTTTTTCCATGTGTATACTTGTTTCCATCGGGGTGCTTGTGTTTGTCATTAAAATTAGGCTTTTTGGTTAAATATTTGTATGTGCCCCTCGCCCAAAATATGTTTGTAATGTCATGATAGTCCTTATTTTGAAAAAGTGATAAACAACTTCGAAGTTTTTGGCCAAAAAATGGCGTTATTTTTGTGTCCGGAACGCAGGCCGACTAAACGTGATTCTTTATGTACACTCACCTATGACCTAGCGAGTGACGACACATTTTAAATATTACGGCGGACCATTCACGTTATACACCTATCAGGTGTAAGACGCACTATACGACCCCCGGGAGAGGTGCGTCGTGGGTGCGTCGTTTACCAATAATTTTTGACGGAGGGTACGTCAGTGCAGCCTTTGGTCCGTCAAAGAAATGACGGAGGGTGCGTCAAGGTCCGTCACTTTACGTGGGTGCGTCACAGTGTACATCTGTTTACGAACAACAAAATACGACCTTTGAATATACGCTATAGGCCTACTATACCACATAACTCCTTGATACCGCCAACCAGGCTCTACTTTAATACCGCAAACATCACTCCGATATTTTATACCGCATGCTCTAAAATGCCTGAAATCACTCGATCATCGCCAATTGCAATACAAGAGTTTGGCAAACGAAAAAAAAACAAGGAACCGACAGTAGACCGGGGAAGCACTCGTAATCACCCGTGTTGTCCATGCAAATGTAGTCAAATTTAGGGCATCGCATGTGGGGGTCATCAGGAGGGGGGGGTGGGGGGGGGGGGGGGATGTCATATCTGACTATTTGTTTTAGTATACAAAGGTTTACATCGAGTTTGTAATTTCATTTGGGGGCATCAGGGTGGGACTTATCACAATAGCGGTATACGTGTATGTGTCGCCTTTTGGGGTGCCTTTTCTGGAAGTATATGGGTGGTATTGATTAAATCAGAAATGTTTTTGGTATTTTTAAATGCCCCCTTAAATTCTTTGATGGTTTATAGAAGGTGTAATTTCCAATCCGAAGTTCAATTAAATGTTTAAATACACTTTCGAGAACCCAATTTTGGTTAAATACACTTTCGAGAACCCAATTTTCTACTTACCTCCCGTTTAATTGTAATAGGCGCAAGCCTACATGTATAACAACGGATGAAGGATGCACCTTCTCCCACCCCCCCCCCCCCCCCCCCCCCCCCCCCCCACCCCACCCCATCCCCACCTCCTGGTTACGCCAACGGGTCGAAGCAGAATGGGCAATGTTCTCGAAATTGTTTCGTCCTCATCCTGACGTTTAAATATTTTATGAATTTTAGAACAGTCAGACATTATTGTGCATATAAAAGTTCTCCTCTTGGTTCCGTCCATCCCGGTCCCGGTCCGGGGTCGATATAATTATTCGAGGGCCAGGGTTGACAACATCGAATAAGGGCAGATCCCCCGTGAAAAGTAGTTTCATTTTCAGTAGTCATCGTGTTTTATCCAATTTAGTCAACGATAACTGACGACGGGGTGCGTCGTCATGGTCCGTCAGAATCACCAATGGTGCGTCCAAAAATTTACTGAGGGTGCGTATTTGGATGGCAATGGTCCGTCGTTTTTTTGACACAGGGTGCGTCATGGTACATGAGAAGTTGACGCACACCGGTAAAAGTGACGCACCACTCCCGGGGGTCGTATAGTGCGTCTTACAACTGATAGGTGTATTAGAGTTTTACAGTAAACTATAATAGGTTAACACTTGCCATATGCGCCAATGAATTTTGTAAGGGGACGATGCTGATTAATGTGGATATATACCTCGCTAGTTACTATTCTGGTGTTACTCGCCAGTTATGCTCTAAGAATTACATCGTTAGTAAGATACGCTACCGTTAGAGCATTACAACTAGGGAAGCTTACCTCCCTATTAAGTTACGCTAGTTTGGTGAACTCGGCCGAATGTTGAAGAATTGAACAACTTACCAGTCAACAACACTCCTTAGTACCACCGGAAATATACTGGTGGCAAAATTGACTGACTTCGCATTACCACTCACGTTAGCAGTGGTGTTTCCAGGAAAACCGATTGCGCAATCTTTGAGTTTATTGCATAAATAAAAAGTAGAGATTTTAAGCTTTTCACAGAGATGATCGTAATACGTTGCGTAAAAGTACAAATCAAGCTCCTGCAAAATAAGTTGCAGGTTTTCAGAGACATTCTGAATAGAAAAATACCAAATTCGTCTAAATTGTCACATATTGAATAACCCAACTTGAATCACGTCCATGCAGCATGAATAACCCTAATATAAGACCACCCACAAATCTGTGACCTGCACTGAAGCAAAGTTATGACTTCCCTGATTCAATTGGTAGAGAGCTTTAATCAAAAATACAACAAGTGGAAAACATTGAGTGGTTTTCAGACAAATTCATGTATTCATGTTTATTACCTTTTTAAATTATTTTTTCATTACATGACGCGAGGAGGGGGTTCTTATTTCTTTTTTTTTAATCGCTCTTGGCCCCATAAGATCTCTACATCGAAGTTTATATCTTAATGATGGCACCATAACGGCATCAGGATAGAACCGAGTTATCTTAATGTTGCCATGCTGAATTTGTGTCCTCAGACAGACTTCAGGTTATAATAACCTTGACGAGTTTAGGGTGGTGAGAAGTCAAACATCTTCTTTCATACACAATTTAGAAATCGCCACACAATTACTATACAATCTAATTTAGCTGACAATGAAAGGTCTTCGTTTTGACCAGCTAGCCTACCACCATTCTTCGAAAGAGAGTCACTTTACTTTTAAAAGTATTATGCCAATTAAGCAATATGAGAGAAGATTATTTATTCATGTCAAGGGCTAAGGGCGTGTTTTCACACTATAGCTTTTTCCTCAACCCGGGTCGGACCGGGTCGAACCCGGATTGATCGATAATTCATTTTCTGTTCACACTAGCGCTATGTATGTCAAAGTTTGTTTGTTGCAAGTGTTGGCCGTGGTTTTTTTGGGGTTTTTTTAATTGGATATTTAAGCTTTATCTCAAACTGTTTTTAAGCTAAGTTTAAGAAATACGTATGTAGGGATTCTGTACGCCGGTCTGAAACAAAATATCTGGTGCAGAACATAACATTCAATCTACATTCTAAAACACTGGCAAATCCAAAGAAAGATTTGGGTTCCACCCCAGACTTGTTGTTATGTGTTTCAGTATCTGTGAATTTTTTCTTGAGTGCTTTGATTTTATTTTGACATTGCTCAATGTTACGGTGAAAACCCATTGCCTCCATCTGGCGTGATATATAGGCGTAAATATCCTTATTGTGGATCATTGAGTTCAAACTTATTTGCACGGTCTCATCCGCCCAGAGTTCCATCATGGCTTCCGTTTCAATTTGACTCCATTTATTTGTCATTTTGATAAAGATTTCAGAAGAGACAGAAGAGAACGTGCGAAGCAAAGCTAGAAACTGACGTAAACAACTACCATGCCAAACACCACGGTCAGAGGCTAGGTCAGCAGTCAGGTTATCTTTCCGGCAACCCGGGTCGAAACAGCGATTTCTGTTCACACTACAGTCGACCCGGGTTGAACCCGGGTATAACCCGGGTTCTACCCTTTACTTTCGCAGGGTTGTAATTTTCGACCCGGGTCGGTTTTTTGAGCATATTTTTCTGTTCACACTAGGCTTCAACCCGGGTTCGACCCGGGTCCGACCCGGGTCGTGGAGAAAACTAGCTATAGTGTGAACACGCCCTAAGAATGTCAAACATTCTTGAATGATATAAAAAGAAAGGTGAGTTGAAAATTCTTAATCTTAATGTCTCAAATGCATCTTGAAATGACGGATCTCAGTATTAAAAGTCAAAATATCGGGAACTTGTTGCATATGTTTAAACTTTTCACAATAACACGAAACATCAATTATAAATTCATGTAAATTTTTAAAATATGTTTCATTTCAAGAGTTATTTGCTTTCCCGATTTGGATCAAATATCCTCGGGAAAACGCTGCGGGTTACACAGTTGTACACTTTTTGCCTGAAATATACTTCTTCCAAAGTAAAAGATGGTTGTGACTCATGCCACGCTCATTATTAACATTTTAAAGCCCGCTTTTTTAGATTTTTTTTCGCATTGAATTGTAATATCATTTAGTCGTTCAATCAATTAGTCAATAATCCGAAAGCCAATCAATCTTTCAATGACGACGGTTGCCCTTAGATGCAAGTAATGCTTGTCTTGAAACAAATATACCATGAAGTCCATATGGCATTTCTGCAGGAACCTCGGCGCGGGCAATTTCTTTGAAGTCTTTTGCATCCAAGATGAGCAGGAATGGCTGATGACCCTCTCTGACATCAAGAACTGCTGAGAGAATAACACCTTAAAAGAAGAAAAAATGTATCAATAGATAATAATGCTCCTCAAAAATAGTTTTATTCAATCCCCAGTTTTATTTTGGATATTTCATGATACAAGTCGTATCCATATCGTGCCACGTATCAATGAAAACCTGATGTGTCATTCTTTCCAACGTTACCTCATTCATAGCAAGTACTTGTTTAATTGCTAATCCACTCGCTTCAGAATGTGAATGAGGTCTCAATCAAAATGTGTCACATTAACCACTATTTTGTGCTCAACAGACATGAAAGAACATGTCGTCTATTCGATAAAGTGTTAATTTTCAGGACTTCATAGTGCAAGTCCAATTGACTTTTATACACTTTGCCTGGATTCGTCGGCCGAGTCGAGCGGCTTCATCAACAGTGATGAGACCTGTTGGTTGTTGGGCTGCTTCTAGTGGAACCGACAGTAACGTCTCTTTACAATGTTACAAGTGATGGGATTTTCGCCCAACAAATGATTGTATAAAATAATGGGATAGCTTGTGCCCCCCTCGTCACGATTCATGATCGTTGCGCCCCTCCTCCGGATCCATATAGCTTCTCATATCAACCTAGATTTGCTGATTACTTTCCTTATTGATAAATGTGTAACCCCTCCCAGTTTTATGACACTATTGTTCCTATTGCAACGTGGTTTGAGATATCGATCTGGTTTGTTCCGTTTGAGATTTCTTTCTGTTATAATGACATTGGATTTATTGATTTTCTTAACTTGATTAAATTCATTCTTATGTTGTGAAAGTCTGGTTTTGAGCTGTTTACCTGTTTTTCTGTTCAATTCAACTAACTATCAACATTAAGTAGGTAGGTTATTATTGATTATGTTCAATGGCACACTGATTGACGATTCTAATGAAAGAGCTCTCTTCACATGAAAAGTGGCCAAAGGTACATTTGAACATGCCCGAATAGATTTGCCATAATTTGATAACGGAAGCATCAAAATGGATAGAGGCAAATTCTTATGGCACATTAAAGATTGCTGAACATGATTATTAGTATTTCGCGAATTTTTGTTATATTTTTCTTGGCCAAAAAGAAAATCATGTTTCATATGATGCACTTTTTTGAGTCACCATGTACAGCTCGTTCTGAGCTCATTGTGGATAACGGTACAGATAGTGCATTCGCAATTTTTTCTCCTTCAATTTTTCTCTCTTTTTCCACAGTGACGATTTTATCCTTGCGGTCAGAGAGGGTACTGAAGACGTGACACGCTCTTTAACCAGATCTTTCTGTGATGTTTTCAATAATACCACAAGCTTTCTTAGTCTCTATCATGTTTATGGAACAATGTAACCATAAACTGGGGTGACGGTGCATTTTTACGAGGTAAACATGATATACAACAAGGTGAATACGGTGGCGGAATTTACTTTCTTCAAACCTTCAAGATTTCGCTCATTTCTTGTACTCTGGCCATAGTCTGCTCGTAGAGAGTACGTTTATCGTCCGTGTTCAATAATGCAAATGTTCAGGACTTCATAGTGCAAGTTGACTTATATTTTTGCCTGGACGTTTCGTCGTCCGAGTCGGGCGACTTCATCAACAGTGATGAGACATGTTGGCTGTTGGGCAGAAGAACCTGAGGTTGTAGTATATTTACCATGTTTACCAGTGATGGATTTTTAACCCATCACAGGAAATAATTTCGTATAAATAGGATAGGTGATACGCCCCCTCGTCGCGATTCATGATTGTTGCACCCCTCCTGACCCAGCTTCTCATATCCATTTTTAATTTTCTGTTAGTTTCCCTCCCTCCAAGTTATTTTCATGATTGTCCCTAGCAACGTGGTTTGAGAAAACATATCTAGTCTGTTCTATTTGAGATGTCATCAACAGAGATGAGATTCCTATGAAGTGTTCCATTGACAACTACAGGAGAGTGATGCTCTGTTCACTTTTGAGCACAAAATAGTGATCATTTAGGCATCATTGAGATTGATATCTCCATAATATTCACAAGTTAGTGGCTGACACTCAAAAAGGGTGAATGCTTCACCTTTGGTATAAATGGAAAGATGAATAAATCATCGTTTAGGCTATATCTCAGCAAACATTTTCTTTTTATGCCGTGATTTAATATTGATACAATGGTCAGACCGGCATTTAGCAGTCCAGACAAGGAAATCAAAATGTTACACACATTATCAATCGGTGCATAGCCAAGATATAATGACAGTAAAATTCGTCACACGCTATGTTTTACATAACAAGCTTACCATCATCCTCTGTGGTAGATCCGGGTCTTTCCACGAACATAGGTTCTGACACATAACAGGAATCTTCATGCCACTCAACAGAGGAACCAGTCATGGTGTCTGATTTGACGAGCTTGCGATGACAAAATAATATAATATAATATCATATAATATCATACAATACAATACAATACAATACAATACAATACAATACAATACAATACAATACAATACAATACAATACAATACAATACAATACAATACAATACAATACAATACAATACAATACAATACAATACAATACAAAACAATACAATACAATACAATACAATATAATATAATATAATATAATATTATATAGTATAGTATAGTATAGTATAGTATAGTATAATATAATATAATATAATATAATATAATATAATATAATATAATATAATATCATACAATACAATACAATACAATACAATACAATACAATACAATACAATACAATACAATACAATACAATACAATACAATACAATACAATATAATATAATATTGTATAGTATAGTATAATATAATATAATATAATATAATATAATATAATATAATATAATATAATATAATATAATATAATATAATATAATATAATATAATAAAATGAAATATAATGATGGATGAATGATGTGAACTGTAATATAGCCTAACGAGAGAAATGAGTTTTCATACCGTAAAAAAATTGTCCGAGGTATGAAATTACAACAACTCGAAAATTGTTTGTGAATTGAAAAAAATAAAATAGGCATATACTTTAAAAATGAAATATCCTAGAATATCCATGATAACTGTAAAATACGTTCTATATGTATGACCAAGGATCTGAAACTCTGCTTGCCGAACATTTTTAGAATCTGGTGTCCATATCTGCTGCAACCGAAAAGCCAGTAAAATGTACTCTTTCAGGGGGACTATTTATTTTGGGATAGGGTACTGGAAAGGTAAAAAATCAGATCGCGTTTTCATAATTACATAGGGTAATGAGCCCAGCCTGGCTCAGCATTGTCATTTGACGTGTTTGACGTCATAATGCAACAGCGCCACTTTATGCTCACGGAAGAAATAAGGTCACGTCAACGAAGATATATGGCCATGTGTTTTGAACTCACCACCCAAAAAGGGTGGTGGCGTTGCATTTTTGGTAACGAATCATCCATCTCTCTCTATCAACTCAACAACTAAATGCGGTAGAGCTATGGCTGAGGTGTCATGTGAAAGCCTATTTTTCTAGCTACATTGTGTGAATAAATCAGGTATTTCTTTAACTATTTGGCTGAGATATGATTGATTATATTGTGAAAGTCAGGGGTGGTGGCGGTGGCGGCGGCGGGCGATATTTTTTACCGTAAACAACATTTGGATTGAAACTGATATACATGTATGATAAAGGGTTCAACAAAAGAAAGTATACCACTTTGTTTATGTCATTTTGAGTAACATTCAATTTTTTTTGGACCAAACAGGCTAGATAGGCATTTAGATGAATCTTTAATGCATCAAATTTGCCCCCTAACAACAAAGAAAAATTATGATAAGCACCATTTAAAAAAAAAATCCTATTTTCAAAAGTCTTATTTCCAATACACAGCACGAAAAGAAAGGACCAATTGGGGTCTCTCTGTGTGTAGCCAGGATTAACGGGGCTATCGATCGCACAGTGCAAATGCGCTGGGTCGTACGACATTGTGTGTGTTAACAATTGATCCTATTTTCTCGTGCTGTGTATTGGAAATGAGACTTTTGAAAATAGGAATTTTTTCTTTAAATGGTGCTAATCATGGTTTATCTTTGTTATTAGGGGGCAAATTTGGATAATCAACTCCAGTGTCCGTATCATTTTTTGAATTTAATCCGTTGTACCCATCCACTTGATCACGTAACCTCGTTCGCACATTTTAACCTGAATATTCGTGAATACGCCCGTGTCCACCGTCGTCTGCGATTACGAGCTAGGTGTGGAGCGCCCTCGCTCGAACTTTGTTCTCCAACCATAGTATTGACCGTCACCCTTTCCGTCAGGCGTGCTCGTCGAATAGAGCAATGGTGGGCGAGAGGGTCGGATGGTGTGGGCCTGTTCTTTGACGTGTGAGAGAAGGGCGGATAATGTAGGGCTATCAAAGAAGATTTTAAGGTCTTTCCACAATGCATTGCACGAACGCTAACCAACTAAACCTTTTTCCACACGATGCATTTGTCGAGCTCTTGAGTTTTAGAAATAGGAACACGGATAACTACTTAATTCAGTGATGTAAACTAGAACCTAAGAGCTCCAACGTTGAACACGATATGAATGAAGCCATCCTTGTGTGCATATTTGTCTGTAGGAACCAAGACAAACTGGAGACCAGAATTAGGGAATTTTGCAAAAACTTAATACATTGGTGGTGTCTTTAAAATCTTCTTTGGGGCTGTATATAACGTTTGCTTTATTTTGACGTATAATATTTTTAAATCACAATCAAATGAAGCTTCTTTAGTAAATCTCTCTGGCCTTTTATGACAGTGTAGCCCGGACTACTTCCTGATTAAATAAGTTGAGAAGCCTGATCAAGGCTATCTTACCGTCTGCTCGTCTTTCCAACCAACAGCGTAGAAATACCGGTATGGCTTTCCGTTGTACGAGCTGTAGTTGATCGTTGGAAGCTCTATAGCTGTAAATTAACATGGATAATATGTGATGTGAAGCAAGGCAAACCAGAAGTCGGGAATATAGAATGGGAGGTGTAACAAAACCAAGGACGGGAGTTTCTTTTTGTTTTCAATTGTTTAAATATCTAATTTGGCGGTCCAGCGGATACATTATCGTTCCACGTGGGTTCGAGCCCCGTTGTGGCCAGCGTGTTGTGTCGTTGGGCAAGGCACTTTACCGCGCTTGCCTCTCTTCACCCAGGTGTATAAATGGGTACCGGTATTAATTCAGGTTGGTAAGTAAAACAGACTCGCTGAGAAGTGGCGAACCCCCCCCCCCCACCCCCCCCCCCCCCCCCCCCACCCCAATCAAAATTATATGGAAGATCCTGGCCCAAACGCTAAGGAAAGAGACATGGGCATTCCGCGCGCGAGCTTAGCTCGGCACGAGTCTTTACTTTACTTAGTTATAATCACATTTGTTGCAATAACTTGGGGTGCTTTTTGAAAGTCTTTGGACGCGCCTGATACCCAATGATACAATCAGCGATACCCATAACCACTAGCAACACAACGTCTATGCGTCAAGTACCATTGTCACCGATCACGTCAAAAGTGCAGTGTATTGTATTGTTTTAACCAAGAATGCTCTTCACCTTTTGGAGTAAGTGATGACATATTACAATCAGCGATTACCCATAACTACTAGCAACAAAACACGTCAATGCGTCACGTACATTGGTCACAGATCACGCATTAAGTACATTGTATGGTATTGTTTTACCCACAATAATGCTCTTCATTTTTGGATTAAGTGATGACATTACCCATAACCACTAGCAACAAAAGACAAAACATATCAATGCGTCACGTACCTATCTTGGTTACAGATCCCGTCGTAAGTAATGTATGGTATTGATTTTCTTACCCAGAATGCTCTCCACCTTGGAGTAGGTGAGGACATAATTTAGTCAGCGATTACCCATAACCAATAGCAATAAAACACATCAATGCGTCACGTACCTTGGTCACAGATCACGTCGTAAGTGCAGTGTATGGTATCGTTTTTACCCAGAATGCTCTTCGCCTTGGAGTAAGATAAACTATTCAAGTTACCCCGTTTCTTGTCTGCCTGTGTGTATAATATTTATATACGAAAACGAATGCTATGTTTTAACAATTTTGGCTGAGTAAAATTCCGTATACATGTAGAACTTTCCTTTAATAGTCAGTATAGCACACTTAAATTATACACGGAATTCAACAAGACCTGTGTCATTCTAAATATCTTGGCAATGGATTAAATTTGGTGCAAGAATCATGTTAATCGAGCAGTGCGTTCTGGTACTATAGTCATTTGAAATTCTCCAAAAGTAGTCCGAGACCTGCCACGAAATTCCATTTTGAACTAAAAATTGATTTTTTTTTTATATCTAAGTCGAACCTCTTCATTTTAATAAACATGTTCCTAAAATGACTAAAAACACATTAATCATCACACTTCTAAGAGAAAATCTGAGGAGTAATTTTATTCCATATTTGTATATCAAAATTTCAATCCGCAATGGGGAAATCCTCAAAAAATTACTAAGTCCAGCTAATTACATATTATGCTTACCTAGATATCTCAAGTTATGTAGGAAGTAAACTATGACATTTGGTACCTGTGCTAAGATGTATCTTTTAAACTTACAATCAGTTAAATTCCATATCTAACATTGTCTAATCAAATATGCAAATTACTTAATTAACTATTCAAATCTGAAATATGTAAATTAGATACCTTACGTCACAAAGTTTTGACACGATTATATTCCTAAATACATTTATAATACGCGTCACCACGTTGGACAAAAGCATTTGCACTACTTTAGAATTGTAACCATGGTAACCATTGATTTGTATCACATATTACGCATCAATATCAAAATGCTATGATGCACTCATTGTTTTGAAATCCAATTATACCAATAGATTCTTTTGAATGTGTAGTACAGGATAGAGTATCTATTTTTCTTAAAGCCCCAGGCATCTACTAAATAGCGGCTGCGAATCTTACTAGATATTATTTACAAAATACAGAATCTATGGTGTTAATTTAATTTTAAAAAGGGGCATCGTCAAAATTACATTTTTACGTTTCTTATCGTTTATCTTTGTTATATCAACTGATTTATACAAACAATATTTGAAAATACATTAAACCATATTTTTGAAAAGGAATCGGAGTCTACTGAACATGGATATCTTGAGTAATATGGCATTTAAAACATTTGGTATTGCAGCGCCCTCTATTGCTCAAATGTGGCAGATTGGCTAGATTAAGCCACTGGTGGAATGAGTCTGTGTCTTTAAATGTCCCCAAAAAACAAGGTATCTGTCCGCTCAAGCAGTCCTATCACGAGTTATTGAAATTAATTTAGAATAGTACATAGGCCTAAATGGGGACGTAGATGAATTTCAGGGCTACTATATATGCCCATACGTGAAAGGCATCACTCAAGGAAAATGCAGTTCTTACAAGGGTGTTTATAAGAAATGAGTGATTTCTGTGTATGCATTCAATGGTAGATTACGCGCTGTATTGAAACTAATGAAATGTAATTTTATTTTTAAAAAAACTAAATGATATGAAGTGAAAATAGCACATTTTATACGCCTTCGTTTGGTGTAAATTATATTTCAGTTGACCTAAAATCAGTGTTTATGCTATAGACATGCGTTAATTGTGTACGAAATATAATGTGCGTGGCAGGTTTGTACATCGTGACTTTTGCTATGCCTATTGATATATACAGGCTGTAACAAAAAAGGTTCTACAATTTTGAAGAAAAAAATGTTAAAAATAATTCCAAAGTAATTTCTGTTTCAATTTTTAATATTATTCAAAGGAAATTTTCTCAAATTTTTAATAAGCTTTGTTTTATGAAAGTCGGCGGTCAGGAAGCTGAGCAATGATCAATTGTCTAAAGTAGTTGCGAAATCACATGGGCCACTTTGGCTAAATCCAGGGCTGTACTTAGTACCCGCCCGCACGCCCGTGGCGGGTAACTTTTGCGTCGGGCGGGTAACTTTTCAAATATACACGCCCGGCTAGCCGGTAAGAATTTTGTTGTTGGTAAATGAAGATTACTTGTTTGGCTGGTAAGTTTACAGTCGGGCTGGTAACTTTTACATGCTACCAGCCCGGCTGGCTGGTCGGAGAACAAATGAAGGTACACCCCTGGCTAAATCACTAGGAAGAAGAGTATGAAGGAAATCAAATCGGGCAGGAATCTTTGGTGATGGAACTTTGATTGGACATATCTTCAGAGATGGGAACATGAATGCTTAAAAACGTTACCTTGGTCTGATTAACAACACGGTGATACCTCAGATTGGCTCCATATCTATGGTAGTTTCAGGATAAGTATATACCATGTTAGAAGGAATAATGGGCAATTATGGACTCAAAGAAATTGATCAAGATAGTATTATTCATTAATTAAATTTATGAATTTATTTATTGAAATGAAATAAAACTAGTTCACAGAGAATTATGTAGTTCTCTTAATGATTTCTGCATGATACCCTAACCATTTAATTTCAACAAACAAGATTGTATTCTATGCAGAAAGTGGCCCAACCCGATTTCTAGACGACTTAGTAGATTGGTCATAATTTTGAAGCAAAAGCAGTTATAAAAAGACCAAATAAAATTCTTCTGGTAGTCAACACATCACTTATCACAGAGTGTAAACGATTTTGAAGTTGCACGATTCTAAAATTGGATTCAAAATGAAATTGCAATTGTATAACTTTTTTGTTACAGTCTGTAGATAGAGAAGAACGGAAGCGATGTATGAGATACCACCCACATCGGATTTCCCTTAAGAGGGAACTTTCCAACATGCCAGTATTTACAACACTGTACTAAGTTGTCGCCCACCTCCGCTTGAATCCTAACGTGAAGGTAGTGAAATGGTAATCTGTCAACGGAACCCAACGTGGTATTAAAGGGGCACTGTGAGATACGTATGTGAGTGCGCCTTTAATTTTCCTGGAAATCAGGTTTTTTGCTCGTACAAAATACTTGGGCATATACTAACTACCATCTGAAACCATTTACCTTAATTCGCTGTATCATGTAAAAATATCACGATTTGGTCAATTCGATGTAGATCACATCGAAATTATCAGCACCACTCGCATAAATTGCATCAACCAAAATGTCTATCTAGCGCCATCATTCAACCACCCTTTTCCAATAAATTATACAGTTCAGCGTTCCTACGTACCTTATCTATTGAAAATATTCATTTTTTCCAAAATTCATTTGTCTCGATAATCTCTCAAGCCCCTTTAAGTTATAGTAGAACTTTAAGTAATTAGACGCCAGAATGAAACCTCGGGTAAGCTTATTGTGAGATGAGAGAAAAAGAATAAACTAAAACCTAACCTACCTGTAGGTCAAGTGGAAGCACATAGCGTCTGGCTTCCGCATTCACACACCTGCTTACTCCTCGAAGCTTTACTTTCATGTAATTGTTGTCTAGTACTTCCCCATCAGGATAACAAACCATGTCTAATACGACGTGTCCGTTGTCTTCGTACGCATTGATATGATGAAAGCACATGAAAGCATCCGCTTCATATTGAATCGGCAATACCTGAACAAGAAAAATATAATAAATATTGTCTATTTCCCTTGAATCTCGTTTCCAGCAGCGTGGAGATGAAAGGAACTGACAATTTGGAACCCGGTAGAATATTTTAACGGAATAAATCGTATTGGAAACTGGAAACCAATGCTTAGCACCAGGCTGCCGAAAGCGGGATTTATTTCCCTTCCTCTGGACAGTGACGTAACTTTGCATGCGAATAGTGTACGCACGCGTATGTATCTTCCGATGTTCTACGAGTGTGTGTATATATGCGAGTAGACGCGCGCGTTAATGTACTGCGATAAGTGAATGACGCAATGACGTCACTGTCTCGTTGAAGCGAACTAGAGAGAGACTTATATCAGGGCATGAGCCGTGCTATATGATTTGTGAGCGCATGTTAAGTCGGAAATGAGTAGCTTAGAGTTTTATTGCACTCACAATATTAACATAGACGTGTAAAGAATCTAAACTTTTCGTAAAAAGCAAATGTGTTCAGCGACGTACAGGGCCTTCAATTTGGGGAGCAAAGGAGGGACAGGCCTGTAACCGGAGGTTAACCGACTATTTTTTTAATGAGGTTTTCTATTTCATTTGGGGGGGGGGGCGGTATCAAGGAGCTTAATGGCAGGTTGGGGCGAAGGAGGGGGAAATGCCCCCTCCCCCTCTAGTTACGCCCCTGCATGTGATGATTAGATTGACACGAATAGACCCGGCAGAAAAAATTGAACATACAAACCTTTGCATTGCTCCGTTGGATTAAGTGAAACTTCGCCTTTAATTTCGGGTGGAATTCAATAGCACCAGCAAACGTTGAATTCGGTATCAAGTAAGTCTTCAGAATCTTGAATATATTAATTAGCAAAGGTTGCTCCAAGAAGACAAAGAAGTTCTCGGTCAAACCAAAAGAATGGTAGTACGATGGATACAAGTAATGCAAAGACGGTGTAATAGATGCCACTTTGGAAACATGTTCAAAGGCATCACCTGGAAATTAATGAGAACAGAAGTGTGTTTTTTGCTATTGCTATTTGGTTAGCACTTTAAACATGTTAAAAGGTTGAATGCGAAATATAATTGCGAAGATAAGTTGACAGCTTTTACTCATAATATTCATTGTAATACTGGCTGTAGCTCCTTAAATCACACCTCGATTTATCGGGTTTTGTATGAAATCTGCTGATGATCATGCAACAAACATGAATTTATGAAGAGAAAAAAATAGAGAAAAAAATAGTTTGACCTTATTTGCATATAATTAGCATATTATAAAGAAATACATTAAAAATTTGCTTTTTGTAATTTCGAGCAACAACTATACATGCCATTAACACCAAATTCACAGGATATGAAGTTCCCATCATTGTCAATAATTCTGTCTGAGAAAAAGTTATTTTTACTTTTAAAAGCCCAAATCTGTCTTAATTAAGCTTAATTATTGACCAAACTCGTGGTAAATATTAAGTATTACTATGTATCCAAACCAGACTAGGTAAGGTAAAGATGTGCTCAAAACAATGGTCTGAGCAGATAATTCAATATCCCTTTAGTATTTAAAATATTTTCCTCCAAACATTTGGTATATTTTTAAAAACCACAAATGGTGTTTTTTGTTTTTTTCTCATGAATTAAACATGCAATAAACACTATAATCATAGAGAAAGATGTTTATGGTTAGCCACACAAATCTGTCAAGCCCTTCGTTAACATGTTTTGCTGTGTAATTAATTTATGCGCGTAATTAATAAATGAATGAAATAATTTGGAACCACTTTTTGTATGCCCAATTAAGTTATGTAACGTTTCAAATTAATCCGCAAATTATGCTTAATAAAATGGTCAAGCCACATTTCTCAATTTCGTTTGTTCTTTTTCTGTAATAATAATCAAAACTTTAGATATATTAATTTTGCAACTTTTCTTACAATAACGATTTATTTCATACAACTGTGCACAGACTTGACAAAAGTCTATTAATATTTGTCCAGCCATGCGCGCAAACAATAGAAGCTATCTTCAAGGACATGATCACGCTAAGGGACCAATGCTTTGAAATCCGCGCTACAAGAAATACCATTCAGCAGTGTCCAGTGTGCAGTGTGCAGTCAAGAGTTTTAAGCATAATGGTGTATGTTACTTTAGTTAGGGATGTGCTGACATGCAAGCCTGTATATACAGGTACCACCATAAGGCCTGTAGTAAGTCTAAATAGTCAAGGCCATAAAAGCCAGTAGCCAGTAGCTGGTTGGATTAGCGTGTATGGATAATCAAGTATTGACCAATCCGAAATGAGGTTTAATAAGAAATGTAACAATGCTGATAATCATACAAAGACAACACAGAGAACTTTAAAACAAAGCTATTTTGATTATATATGATACACATACTAAGGATTGAAAATTTCATGGTTGTACATCACTCAGGAGGCACAATATTTATAATTCAATATTTGGAAATTTATGCTCTGTTGCACTGTAGTGTGCGAAGGAATGGTTTGAAATGATTGACAATTATTTGTTTTGATTATAAGAGGATTTTGCCCAACACTACCATGTTCAGTCGTTGGCGGTGGTGTTTGGACAATAGTGTAACTGCTCTTTTTCCCATAGGTAGATCCCATATTGTAGACCGTTCCATCCGGCCCCGTGTGTGGATGGGCGGTGGCGGAGTGCAGCGCAAGTGTTTCCGGCATCGAAACCTTCAAAGATGGATATTAACAAATTGAAAACGAATGGTAATTTGAAATTGATCTTTCGTTCTCAACACAAGATAGTAATTACTTGGAATTTTCAGGTGTTGCTACACCTTTCATCGAACTGACGTGACCTCTCGGAGATGTGACGTCAGAATCGGGTATAGGCTCTCGGTAATCGTATTGACGCCCACTAGATCAACTACTAGTGTTTCAAGGACAAAACCGAGAAAGATGCTGTTATGTAGTTGGCGTAGTGTGAGCCAATACCAATTACCGAGAGCCCCGATTCTGACGTCACATTTCCGAAAGGTCACTATCGTCATAATAGTCTGCTGATGTAAGGTGTAGCAACAAGTCAACAACTGAGCATTCCGGGTAATTATTATCTTGTGTGTTGTGAACGAAAGATCAATTTTCAAATTATTTGATTACCAACACAGATAAACTTTAACTCTGATAATGATAATGAAATAAATTGTGTAACGAAAAATCTGTAACGAAGAAAGAAAAATTCGATAAATGATAAATGAATTTCAGCGCGCGGTTAGAATATATATTTTGTATGCGTATCCATTAAGTTTCTGACGATCCCTCGTAGTTTTATCAACCTGACAAAAACTCGATCACCCAAGGTTAGGCTCTGATCAAATTCACTATAATAGTTACAGCAGCCGAGTAAAAATTGAATGATACGAAATCGAGTCCAATATTCGAGTATATAGCCCCTAGAGAAGCTCGTATTCAAAAATTGAGAGCCCCTATATGTCACCAGAAAAAAGTTTGAAAAACACGACAAAATGACCATCCATGATCATGATGATGGAACGTGCACAAATACACTCCTAAACTTCCTACCGTATTTTGCAGCCAAAACGTGCAAAATTTGATGAGATAGCCATAAATTACCGAAAACGCTCAACATTTCTGATGATGCCGAATCCAAATTTGAACCCTGCTACACTTTGTATGCAGAGCTCAAATTTCACTGAGGCCATTGCCGTGCCCTTTTTTGGTTTTTAGATTTTGTCTGTGGTACCCTAGACCTTTGTTAACCTTAGAATGAAAATTTGAGCCCTAATGAATGTTACCGAAAATGCAGCCTCAAGTTACAGTAAATGATTGCCGAATCCACACCGCAATACCCAAGTTAATAAGGTCAGCATGTTAACTTTGGTTATTTTTCCCAACAAGGGGAATTGTTGTTATTTTGATAACTTTTAACATTTCCCCGTGTGATCTAGAATGAATGTGGGAAATCACATTTTTAAAATAGTATATTTTGGGGGTTGGGGTCTTTCGCGCCAAATCAATAAGAAATTCGTACCTTCTCCAGAGTTTCCAAAGTCTCTGGATCAATCTTTCTAATAACGGTCAACTCGCTGCATACGTAGAATTCGTCTCCGATTTGATACCAATTGATATTGCAATTATCTGTTACTGGTTTTGGCGCGAAACGCGCCATCATCCGTTGGAAAATATTCAGACATGGATCGGGATAAGATATGGTGGCGAATTCATCAAGGACCAAACGATTCTTGGCTCTGCCGAGGATGTATGCATCACTTTCCTGAAGGCGATTTTGATATGTCACCTAGTATTACAAAGAAAACACAAATCAAGATGAATAATCATGTTCATAGACATAGCGCAAGTCATGCTGTACAAACCTGCCACGTACAACAATTTCGTGGACAATTAACAAATGTCCATTTTAGGTCAACTCAAATCTAATTTATAAAGAAATGAAGACATACATGTATTAAGACGATTATGATAAAGACGATTATGTTCTTGATATCGTGGGGAAGTGTCAATTCATTATAACTTCTCCTAGAAATATTTTAAGTGAAATTATGTATTTTAGCGCGGAAAAATCTACCATTGAGCGCTTACACATAAATCACCCGTCTCATTTCTTATAAACTCACCTGTATTTAGAACTGCTTTTTCCTTGAGCGATGCATTAGGCCATTATACGTATGGGCATGTTCATACCATATATTAATGATATATGGTAGGCCTGACCTTTAGCTACATCTCCATTAATGTACTATTCTAAATTAGTTTCCATAACTCGAAATAAGACTGTTTTAATGATTCCTCACATTATGCTCAAAATACCACATTTTGGGGGCAAAATACCTTATTTTAGGCACATTTTAAAAAGAGTAGATATTCCATCTTAGCACATATTATGTATTATGACAAAGGTGTCATTTCTATTTATTTTGGCATGAAAAGGCGTCTGGAATTGTGATTGCAGCATTTTGAGAAAGTCTGGATCTCAAAATCCAAGATGGCTACCGGCAGCCATTTTGAAATACCTAAAAATTGATCTCTTTGGAACCAGATGAGCGATGTATAGACTCACTTTTCCCTCCGATATATCAAACTGGTGTAGAACTGATAATCCATCAAGATAATGGTTCATTTTCTGTTCCCCTATCTCATATTTCCCCGGTCCATTACGGAGAAAACAGCCGTTTATCCACGTCGGAACATCACCTTGAGAAAATAAAAATTATTATGCCATTTGAAAATATTTTAATAGCGTACTATAATGGTTCAGTCAGTTCCAAATTAGCGTACCTCCTTACAGCAGCGAATAAATTCAGAAGAGGATGGGCACGAAACACTGCGTATTGTTAATCGTATGCAAGACGCATGTGTATGCCAAATAGCGCGCGTACGTTTGAATTTCTTGTACGCAAGGAAAGATAAAACCGCATATTTCTCGACACTTTGGAACTGATTAGGGGAGGATGGAGCAACTGGTTCAGTTAAGCATATTTCATGATATAAAAGAGTAAAGCGCGTGTAAATATATATCGAAATGTAAATGTCACCCATTTTATTTTTTGAAATGTTTGACCAAAAAGCGCTAAAAAGGTGAAAAAAATGAAAATATCACTTTTTTGGCGCTTTTTGGTCAAAATTTTCAAAAATATTAAATTAGGTTTAAAAAAAAAAAAAACGTCCCTAAGTTAGTGTATTTACATCATAATCTATAAATTTGGGAATTTTTTATTCAAAATTATTTTTGTTAGCCTTGTTCAACTTTTTTGGGTCAAATAACATATAATCAATGTTAGAAAAAGAAACAGTCAATTACCATTGCACTAACTGAAAACTTTACTTGACGTGGACCAGTTACCCCATCATTGGGGGCAACTGGTCCAATGTTCCAACGGACAGAAATCAGTGAATGACCACACGGAAACTGGGCAGTATTTTCTTAACAAACACATTTACATATTATTTAACGTGTAAAAACGATACATACATGTCTCATGAAACCCATGTTTTATCATAGATTGTCAATAAAGGGGATGATTATCTCCCGGATTATCTCTATTGAAATGTTGAGTGGAGCTGATCTATGTCTGTTTCGCACACACCTTTATGACTAGCATGTTTCAAAAGCCCGGTAAACGGATTGGGTATTGATAGTCTATTGCGGCAACTACATCAGTATCTAATACTAGCTAACGGGATTCATAAAATTAGTTTGATATAAAAAGCAACCGTGAAAGTTAAAATACTTCTAATATTTGAAACATATTAATTTAATACACACATTCACCGATGCGATAGATGTGAAGTTTATAGACACTTATTTCACCCAGTTTTTATTACACGTAAACTCGAACCCATGATGAGCGCGATGGACAATAGCACATTCCTAGCGCTTTAATTCATCTGGGAACGAGAGTGTATGGCAAGCTTAATGTAAACTAATTCGATAAACACGGTTTATCAGTCGATAAACCGTGTTTATCGCCGATAAACACTGCTTATCGACCGATAAACTGAGTTTATCGAGATAAACTATGTTTTTCAAGCGAAAAACATGGTTTATCGATAAACCGGGTTTATCGATAGACTTTATTTTTCGAGCGAAAAACAGTATTTTTCAATTTGATAAACTCAGTTTATCAAATTGAAAAACACTGTTTTTTGCTCGAAAAACAGAGTTTATCGATACACTATAGTTTATCGATAAACTACGATAAACAGAGTTTATCGATAAACATAGTTTATCGGTCGAAAAACATTGTTTTTCGACCGATAAACCATGTTTATCGAATTATTATACATTAAGCTTGACATTAGGCAAGCTTAATGTATAATTATTCGATAAAAACAGTGTTTATCGATAAAGTATGTTTTTCGCTCGATAAACACGTACGGTTTATCGAATTATTTTACATTAAGCTTGCCATAAGAGTGGCGTATTATTTATGGATGTTGAGAAGTTATTTCATGACAGGGCGAAAGGCTAATCGGCTTTTTGTGTTGAGCGACCTTGGTCCGAAACACACATGGCCAAGTGTTTTGAACTCACCACCCAAAAAGGGTGGTGGCGTTGCATTTTTGGTGACGAATCATCCATCTCTCTATATTAACTCAACAACTATTAAACTGTGGTAGAAGCCTATTTATCTAGCTACATAATGTGAATATATCAGGTATTTCTATAACTGTTTGGCAGAGATATGATTAATTCGAAAATCAGGGGCAGTGGCGGCGGTGGCGGTGGTGGCGGTGGCGCTGTGTACATTCTCTCTGGTGAATATAGAAAATGTTCCCAATTCTATGTTCAATTTATAATACCTCTTGATCCCCGTATGGTACAAACATGATCTTGGCCTCATTTTAAAGATCGTTTATATTCTATAAGTTTCTGTTTCAACAAACGTGTCAAAGATTATGAAACAATTGTAATCATGAATCGATTGAATTGTCCTTAGCTTTCTCCCTATTCACTACACAATGAACTTGCCCTAAGGCCAAAAAAAAAAAATTGTTATGTTGTCCTCCACAGCTTTCAGAGAGGAGGGGCAGGCGGGCGGATTTTTTTGTTTGTTTTGAATTTTGAATTTTGAATTTTGAATTTTCTTTAACTAGCGGAAGCTCAAAGTTCAGCCAACAAGAAGTTTAAATCACTCTAAGAGTCGCACATATATGTTATAAACACTTTATTTAATATTCAATGCCATTTAAACTGTTTTAAAAAAAATCTTTCTTTTTTTAAATCTGGAAAAGGAAAAAAAATCGGTGCGGCCCTAAATCTGACGAGCGGGCGGTCGAGGACAACATAACAATTTTGTTTGGCCTAATTAATCGGTTTTACATACATAACTATAACTAAAAAAGTATTCAACCGATGATAGCAAAGTTCAATACATTTTAAAATAGTTCTTAAATAGTGGAATTCAAAAATGTCGTTTAAATCAGGATAGGGTGCATGTTCAAACTATTATATTTGTAAATTCGAATAAATACGAAATTTAAACGTTTGTGCTTATTCACTTCCCGATATAGTATATTTCAACAAGTTCCCTTGACAACCATTATGTTCTGATGGGTAATTGCATTGAGGAACTAATAGTAGAGTCATAATCTTGGATTCCGTGACCATTTTCTTCCTATCTTGGTTTCTTTGTGAATTTGTCAACTAGAACCATTTTAAAAGAAAATGAGCTCCCATGCACCTCTCAAAAGTGACGGGAATAAGCTTTAATAGCGCAAATTCCGAAATGGCCGCCATACAGGGGTCCGAAAATTCAAATGGCTACAAAATTGTTCGCCTGAGCACAAGGATTCCGAAAATGTATAGTTTGCCCTACTTTTGATGTTTGGTTAACGAGTTATGGGGTCAAACGTAAAACGGTTGTTGACCTTTGCATATGGGGTCAAAATTTAAACTTGCTCCGATTTTGAAAAACAATATCTCATATTGTTCGTATGATCACAAGGATTCCAGAAATAGTTGGTTTTTTTACCACCGGGAATATTTTGTGTGGGTCAAAAGGTCAAAGTATACAGACCTGTATAGAACCTGACCTTTTGACCCCTTTATAAGGTACAACAGACACTCTAGGTGGTAAAAACTATAATTTCTGGAATCCTTGCAATCAGACGAACAATTTGAGATATCATTTGTTTGTGTCTGAAGTAGCACATTGTGTCCCTAAATTATGGATTTAGCGATACTGGTCCTGGTATCAGATTTATTATGATTGGACTGGAAGTTCGTGGAAATGCCAGAGGGTGGTTGTCGAGAACATATCGATGTTTCTTTAAAATATCAATCCCAATTGCGACTTTATTTATCTTGATGATATCGTAAAAAGTCTGGTATATCAACAACAACAACAACAACAACAAAATTATCATGGATAATCCAACTAAAGGCAGTTTTCAAAAAGTCGAATTCCAAGGTGTATGGTGATTGGTTTCCCCAGAGGCTAGCGCCAAAAAGGATTAAAAGTGGAATTGACTTGATATTTTAAGCTATAGGTAATGTTGTTCGATAGATAAGACTAGAGGGGATATTTAACCAAATTACTAGAACTTTTAAAAAGGTTTAGCACGAGATATATCAGGTGTTATGGTGCAGCACTCTCTCCCACACACTTTTGGCGCCATTTCAAAAATGTGCATGTTGGATATTAAACAGGGCCCTCTGGGAAATTCTATTAACTAGTTCAGATTATAAAAGGCCCGCCTGAAACAACGGTGCTGTATCGTCCGCTACTGGAACACAGACTTTGTACCAGTATCGAATGATACTGGGTGTTCCAGTACCGGACGATACTAATACAGTCCACGATATAGGACCTAAAGTACACTTTTCCACTTCTGGTGTTTCTAGAAGGTTTCTGGATCAGCTGATCGTATGCATGGCTAAGCTGATAATCTCGCCCCTGTCATTGTTCATAGCTGTTTCACCTCTTCTTCTTGTCCAAATGGAATCCTGTATCCATCTATAGTCGATTCGCAGACATTGGCCGATTTTAGCGATTTACCATTTCAGTAAAGAGGTAACAGAAGCAAAAGAGGGGGAGGCACTCGAATTTAATCGTAATATGCAAGGTTAATACCGTGTCTTCGTGAGTGCGTGTACTACTGTGATGTAGTCACCACTATGTACCTAGACTAGTGACAGGGAACTTGCGGTTGGATTATCGGCATAACGATAAAGAAATGTATTGTTATTCAGATAAATTGATAAAGGTATTCAGGTGGTCTCATAGCCAGAAATACTTAAAGTAACGTTTATAATCCGGTTGATATAACTGTTTTCCATTTAATTAGGACAAATGGTTTTGTACCTAGGTATATAAAAAAATTGATTATTGAATTATTTCCCGGTTTTTTTCTCGCAAATAAATACGTAGAACTGTTATTTTCATTTTAATGTTTCCTTTATTTCACGTGCATAATAAAAACGGAAAATGATAAAAAGTATCCACTAAATTATGAATAGGTAAAATGACATAATAATTTTTTCTTCTTTCGAAACCTGTATACGGTCGATGATGGTCGATTTGTTTTTATTGTGGTAACCGCTTCCAAAGGGATAACACATTTGAAGCTGCTGGATTAAGTTTTTGGTTGTCGTGATTGTAAAGCTATATGATCAGCCCTATTCATAAAGCCACACTATCATGAATAGCATTTGATTATGGAGCGCAAATAATCATGATAATAACATCTATAAAAGTACCGCTGTTTCATCATTGGTCAAAATGGGTTCCTCTAACGCCCAATGGACGAGGTCCAAAATCGATACCGATGCGCCAGAGTTTATGAATCTACTATAGTGTATCTCTCGTTCTCTGTGTAGAATGTTAGCCCCTCCCAGTCAATCATATGAGAGCACAAATGGTTTTTCGGTCCCGGTCTCCTGGAACTGGGAATTATATACCAAAATGTTAGACCCTAGGTGGACATCCTTGCCAACGTGGATATTAAATAGACCTCTGACCTCGATTTAGGGTCAAAGTTCACACGTGTTTCTATGGGCTGTCAAAATCAAAATTTGACTTGGTAAATATAAATAAAAACAGGCTAATGTCCCTGAGAGGTATACAACATTGTTGGGCTAAGTGTTTAGAACAATAATGTCAATCACAACTTTGATCGTCGATCAATAACAGAATAGTTGTTTACCTTTTGAAAATGACAAAATAGACTATTTTTAGCCATTCTTCCAAAATCGAAGTTAATTTCATAGCATTGGAGTGCCATGTTGTCTATTTTGTGACATGCGACGTACAGAGATAAGAGATAGAACGGTTGCGTCCTTAATACCATCGCTCCAACGGAGTTTTGGTCTGCCATAGTTCGAATTTCTTCAACAGCTCCTTGAGTTATCACCTTTTCTAGGTTGTCACCTTGTCGTCTAGCATTGCGCCAAAAGTATTGCAGTTTGTTGCGCATGATCTTAGAGAAGTGTGGTCCCCCAATCTGGCTTCTGACAAATTCATTGGACTTATGATCTTTCCATGATATTCTAACATCTTGCGCCAACGCCACATTTCAAAAGCTGATATTTTCTTTTCTTTGAATCCGCTATTCTCACAGGTTTCAGCTCAATATGTAGCAACTAGCAACCGGAAAGATTAATGCCTTCACAATGCGTACTTTGAGGCCTGTGTGAATCCTCTATTCCAAATGGTTGATAGGGCACCATCTTTAAGAATGAGTGATCCAAGGAAAATGTTTAAAACAATCTACTATGATAATCGACCCTCGCTTGTGGGTTGCTGTTGTTTCCACAGATCATGACTTTGGTCTTCTTAACAAACTTCTCACTGGCCACGATAGGTTGGAGTCCGCGGAAAATATGCCCAGGCGAACTCTACTCGTCATGTGATTCAAGCGATGTGTGAGCATTTAATCAGTGTCCAGACAGACAGGGGGCACATAACCGACAATTGTGTGTAATATATACATAGCGTTTGCTATTTCATTTAAGGTGAGGGCATCAGGGAGTAGGGGCAGGCCTTCTGAGTTCTGGCACGGAGTAAATGGTTCCTTCCTCAGTCTAGTTACGCCCCTAATTACATAGCCCTCCCCCAACTTACTTACGGTGGTGGAGTTATATATAATTACTCTTTGTTACGTAATCCTCCTTTTCACTTGCCTGACTCCCATTACCTCTAAAGTATTGACAGAAACTCAATATACTCTACTTATATAACAGGTGAACTCACCCCACGAAAATAATAGCGGCGAACTTTACGGAACTACTAATTTACGATAACCTAGACTAAAGGTGCCTAGTTGTCCTCGCAACATGCTCACATATTCAAAATGGCGTCTCTAACGTAAAGCGAACTCTAACGTAAACGCCTTACTGGCGGCTTTCACTCTGGTCATGTGTTATAAGCTCGCCTCCTTTCGCGTTACACACGGATTTTGGCTTTCGCGACATGATTTTAACTTTACACATTTATATTTGCTTGTATACCCCTGAGGTAGTAAAAGTATACATTTTCTGAAGGGAAATTAAAATAAACCAAACCAAATATGCCATTGAAATTTTAGTACGACCAAGGACTAATAATAATAATAATAATAACACTAATAACAATAATAATAATAAATTACATTTGTTAAGCGCATAATACAAAAGTTTCGATGCGCTGTACAATAAATACATAAAAAGCATTTAAAAAGCACACACAAAATATACAAGTGTGCTCATAGGAATAAAAAGTACAATGAGATATATAAAACTAAAACCTAAGCATAGAGGAACACTGGCAAGAGTCAATTTCAACAGGCAGAATTAAAAATGGTATGATTCAAAATGTTCGGAAAAATATCAGAATGTTTAATTTTTTATTTGAGATCCATATAATTTTTATACCTACCCCTATCATTATTTACTTTACATATTTGAATTCCTCGTGAAATTACCCATCAGATGATATATAATTGTCAAAGGTTACTACGTCGGTAAGGTAATTATACCGGCTAGTGAATATCTCCAATTTTTTTTTTATATATATTTTTAGAATTTTCAGAAATATTTTTTAAGGATGTACCCTTCCCTGATCTAAACTGCATTTCTGAATTCCTCTAGTTCCAAGCTTTCCAAAAATGTATACTTTTGCTGTCATAGGTTGAAAACTTTTTCTGTTATAATCATTTTTATAAATCCGGTAAATTGAGGCTGATTATTCATGTTGACTGTGTAGCGAATAGGAAGAAAGCTGGTGATCATTGTCTTATCCATAATTAATTAGTTGTTATAAATAGTTGACAAGTCTGTTGAACCACATACTTAAAGACTGTGTGGTCTAGCGGATAGATCGCAGGTCTCACGATACAAAGGTTGTGAGTTCGAGCCCCGCTACGGCCAACATTTCTTGTATCCTTAGGCAAGGTCCTTAGTCTCAATTGCCTCGTGGTTCAGAAGTCACGTAGAAATGGTGGTCTCGTGCATCAGAAGAGCAAAATCCGAGCACGTTAAAGGTCACAGACTCCTTCGTAAAGAGTAGGGGATCATCCCGGTCTGTGTACACAAAAAATCATGTCCCTAGGTTTCAGGGGCACTGTACCGTTAATGCCCGAGGTAGGGCGCTGTGTACAGTATAACAGTATGTATGTATGTAGTATGTATGTATGACTACTAAATATCCTTTAAAATGGGACCAGAATGGTGTTTGGAACATTAGGGGATGACTAGTTATGGTATAAAGAACAAAGCATGGGATTATCCCCATTGAGTTTGTACAGGCGGCAACCCTTCCGGCGGCACCCCTTCCGGCACCAACCCTGGTCCCTAAACTTCAAACAGCTGTAGCTCCCCTTCTGTATTAGCTATACCAATGCCATTTTGCAGGCGTATAGCTTGTTACTAGGTCTTTAAAATGATACCAAATTTGTTGAGATAGCTTTTGTAGTTTAAAAATATTCAAGGAATATGACAGCATGAAGCTAAAAGATATAACACTAACAGCACCACCCTATTGGGAGGCGAGTTCATAACGCGTGACCCTGTGTATTACCCGTGCAATCACAGTCAATATTTAATAGGTCACCCAAGCCCTGAAAGCTATAAAGATTGTTAAACGGGGTCAGTCGTCACAAACGTGCACAAACACAATAGTCAAACGACCTTGCTATTGTCAACACTCCCTACACAGAAGACTGCAGTACAAATCTGTACGATTTTCGCCATGTCATGTCTATGGCGGATTTCATTCCGTGGTTTGAAGCTATGAAGTTTCCGTGGTCTTCGCTATCTCCAAGCAGATAGAGCAATACGTACATGGACTATTTTATAGACGAGGGTTCATTTCATGATTTGGTGAGGTTTAGATGAGTTAGGATTCCTGTAATTTCGAAGACAACAGATTTTCAAAACGTGAATTTTCCAACATTTTACGACATAAATTTGGTCACAAAACGTGTTTAAAACTATACATGTTACCGTTCTGCAGATGTAATTGACCCTCCTCTAAAATTCTACATGATTTTTAACACGTTTCTCAGTTTTTGAGATGCCCAAATAGACCATTTTCCGAAGCTATTTCTAGCAAATATTGCAGTCACTGAGACTCCATTGTTTTCTTGCGTACAACAAAATCTGACATGCAGCGTGATGGCCGGGTTCTTGGCATCCATTAAACCCTTAGAACCAAACATATGGCAAAGTTTTGAGTGAAATGTTGCATTTAGTATGTTAAGCGTTAGTCGAAACGCCTCTTAGCCGAATAACCGTTAAAAGGTCAATTATTACCGAAACGAACTTCGCAATTGTGAACCGCGCACTTTCGGTACTAAAACCGAGTTAAACTCCCGCGAAATCTGAACTATCATTTTTAAGAGTGATCTTGAGGTCAAATTTAAGTCTTTTTTGGAGATTAATGTCTTGAAATATTCCTAATAATAGAATCTGTCTTACTAACCAGTCTCGGACATTTACAAGCAGAGTATTTCACATGGGAATTTTGCAATTTTGTCGATATCGAAGTGAAATGTTGCAAAAGTAGCGTTACATTGATCTGACAAACAGCTGTCTTTTAAGCAGCGAAATTACAAAATTGTCACATATTCAGATAAATGAGGGTTTTAGTCATTATTATTTCCTAAATCGATTTTACGACGTGACCATTTAAAAGTAGATGACCCGATCACATTTTCGTAACACAAAATTATTTCAAATATACGGAGATTTTCATATCATATGAAAGCTCGTATTTTTCTCATCATCATACTGAAATTTGACGGCCTAACCTAAATCGGTATAATTACGGAGAAATTGATGAAATAACGTCGAATTACCGCGAAAGGTGGTAACCACCAATATCGTTTGTGTACAACTCAATGGGTACGTTTCACGGCATCTTTTGCGTCTAAAATAAGAACTATTAGAGTTATGCAACTCAAACTTTGGAATACGACTTTTTTAAGGATGACCTTTCATGTAGAATAGTAAACTTCAAGTTTAAAATCGGAACATCTACCTTTAAGTAGATAAAAAGAGATTGTAAGAGAGAGTAAAATTTGGAACCATTGGCATTTTGTCCATTGTCCATTCATATGCGATCGCATTATATATTGATGTTTGTGCGGATTGCAGGCTATGTGCATAGGAGGAACATCTTTCGAGGGAAATGTTTTTCAACTAATGAGCTAAATAACTGTGATATCCTTTTTATTTAACAGAATAAATGATGATTTTGCATCATGTGGCTCTAGAAACAGAATTGATGAAGTGTTTAAATCTCACGGATATAACTAGTTTCCCTTGATAGCTCAGATGGTAAAGCGTTCGCTTGGAGAACAGGGGGTCCGGGGTTCGATCCCGTTCTGCTCTGCACAATGTCATATGATTTTTTTTTCTCTCGTCAAAATCCTTTTTTGTGTGTGATTTATTTATGAATGCTTGGTTCATTTCTTTTTCATAAGTTAACAGATCCCCACCACTCTAGTATAAATAATCCCAAAGCAATAAACAAACCTCGGCATAGTGCTCGGGATCAGAGACTTTAAAGTTGTATTGTATTTCCTGGTATTAAAGATATCACAATGTTTTGCTGCATTTACGCCTGATTTTCCTCATTATGCGTATGTGTCTTTTGAAACTAATATTTGAGTGGATGAAGGAATAACCTGAGCACAATCGCACCCAGACGGAATATCGAGTAAGAGACATGGTCATCATAAATCATCATAAAACAATCATAAATAAATTAAAAACCCAACAAAATTGATTTTGACGATAGAAAAAAAATCCGTGACATTGTGCAGAGCGCCCGGAAGGATCGAACCCCGGACCTCCCGTTCTTCAAGCGAACGCTTTATCATCTGCGCTATCAAGGGAAATAGTTATATCCGTGAGATTCAACATTTTATTGTCAAGTGCCAAATTTTTATCACCACATTTGAGCTTCAAATCGGGCTTCAAATGATGCGGCAAAAATCGTCTTTAACACTATTACATTTTTAAACACGAAGGATTTCAAACAACTCATTATAATTATGTGCCACTGTATAGATAGATTTTTTACGACGTTGTAAAATAAGGGATTTACTGTCGTTTTCATCTAAAATTGGCTACCATTTCTTCCAGTTCATGTCAGTTTTTACGCCGACGCAGTAGTATGAAATCTCACGTTGGTGTCTGAATATATTGATTCGATAAAACAGTATGAAGTAAAATAGATGTATGCTTCATTGTAGGTTGGTGGGTAAACGATCAACGGTCTCCTTTTGTATATATTTCGTCCTAAATAATAGTTATTTATTAATAAAATAGGTAATCGAATAAATATGAATTTTTCGTGTTTACGTTAGGACGCCCTCGTACATGTACCTAATAATGTGGGGTCAAATCGAAGAGGCGTTTCGACTACGTTGTGTCCTTCAATTCCTATTCATAAATCCACTTCAATGCACGCACACAATACAGTGCGCAGTGCAGTGTAATGATGAATTGTATATTATCACAAACTTCGAGTTGAATTCGCCAAATTGAGCAATGTATGAAGTTGTACTTTTTACAGTGCATTACCAATAGTATAGACAAGTCAAAATATGTTCTTACACAATGTGTGTGTAAGAGGGTTTGAGAATAAAGCGATTTGGTAGTCAAAAACGGCTAAAAATCATGGGTTTTTAATGTTTTACAGTGTAGGGAGAGGTGAAAGAGGCTTCACATTTTCCGAAATTGCCTAGAAAGTATAAAGACCTGCTCTCTTTTCAAAAGTCCTACATAGATAGATAGAGTATGAAAAGAGATTTACAATGGATGGCTCTCAAATGCCACACGACTTGGGGTTTAGATTTTATGGCAGGTTGAAGTGCAAAATTGCATGACATTTTGCAGTCATTCTGTTGTTCTCTGTGTAAATAAGAGCATATACAATATGGTGTTCTTTAAAAATCCCTTTTACTCTTTAAAACCTCGCCAGATCATACAAGGGTCCTCAAATTCACAAGAACTTCTTCCCAAAAAGAACCTTCAAAGGGGTATGGTTATACAGTGACTAGAAATGATTCGGCAAGGTGTCTGAGACAAACATTTCTGATTCTATTCAAAAGCCAACCCCAATGCACCATACGAAAGTGCATGCTACATATATTATTGGTGGGCCACCCCCACAGTGGCGTAACTGAGGCCTTCAATTTGGGGTGGAGGGGCATGAGGGGACAGACCTGTGATCAGGGGGGCGTTCTTACTGTACATAGAGTTTAACATTTCATTGGGGAAATGCCCCCCCCCCCCCCCCTCTAATTACGCCACTGGTGGGCCCTTTTCAAAATGACTACGTGTAGCTATTACCCCCAAAAACCATAAATCTAATATCATATATCCTACCTTTACTTTCAGCCTTTACAGGTTCTGTCGTTTCTTTTTGTATACTCCTATACAATTTACTTAAAACAGCAGGATCGACACCCGTTACGGCAGCCATAGCTCGTGTGTTGTTCTATGCACGTCTCGCCGGCAATGAATGCATGAATAATAATATTAGATATATAACTAGAGCGGTTCTCGTGTTACGCGCTTTGTAGGTTTTGCGGTGTTTTGATTTGGTGGTTCATAAATCTGGCGATTATTGATTGAGTGAACAATGTTCGGGAGATTAGTTTGTTGTAGTTGTTTTAACATTGTATGTTAGGGTCTTACCAGAACCATGGAGGACGGGCGGAGATTGACAAAATGGAATGAGTATAAATACGAGGCAATCACCCATAACTCAATTAGTCAAAATGCTACTTAAGAACATGTTCTTATACAGTCTCCATTTGTTGTATGGTGATTCATCAATGTGGTACTAGTGGTGGTGGTGGGTGTGTGTGGGGGGGGGGGGGGGGGGGGGGTTGTGACGTTCAAATGTTAGGTTACAAATTAATTATTATATATATTGGTTGAAAATGTTTGTAATATGAAAAATGGTCCTCGAAAATGCTATTGAAGTGTTTGGATATAGGTAAACCCATAGAGCACCTTCTTTTATGGAAATTGAAGGTTCGCTTTGTAAATGTGGTTCCAAAATTTCTCTAAGGATTGCAAAGGGACTTGATCATGTATAATTTGATGCATTCCCTCATCGTAGAGTCTTCTGACAATAATCCATGAACTCATACTAGCTTGAAGGCATTAAGTTGAAGGTATAGACACGACATTCCTAATATTTTCATGTAGGCTTATATTGGATGATATTATTTTGGCAAGTAAAATAAACCCTTTTAGAAATATTTAAAATAAAATATTGTTTTTCAGTGGTTTTAAGACAGTGCGTGAAATCTACTACTTTTCCCAATTTTTATAGTGCACACAGAGAAATCTTATATATAAACACCCCTGTAAAAAATACATTTTCCTTGAGTGCTTCATTCCATTTATGGGCATGCCCTTGCCATATGTGGTAGCCTGACCTTCAGCTACATCCCCAATCATGTACTATTCTAAAAAAATTCCATAACTCGAGATTGGACTGTTTGAACGAATCCACATATTTCGCTCAAAATAGCTCATTTTGGGCAAAATTTCTTATTTTTGGGCACATTTTAAAATAAAGTAGATATTCTATTGTGTAATACACATTCCTGGGAATCTATTGGTATAATTTTCAAAACAGTGAGTGTCGCACACAAGCATTTAGACATTTATCGGGACATTTATGCATAGTGGCTATACGAAACAGTGTGGATATATCATATAGGAAGGCGGTATTTAGAATGAGTATACTCAAAAGGAGAGGACGCACTTCCGTAGGGGTAAAACCCGGGAAATATAAAGAATGTGCAGTCAGGCGTGCATAATGGTTACCATGGTTACAATTAAAAAGTAATGCAATATACTTTTGCTAAACATTGTGACACATACTGTGAATGTATTTAGGAATATAATCATGTCAAAAAGATATGGCGTAATGTACCAAAATTGCATTTTTGAGATATGAATAATTAATTAGCTAATTTGCATATTTGATAAGATATCGAACTGATTGTCAGTTTAAAACCCAGACAACATTACAATATTGGCCCAATATTGATGATTCATTGGCCCAATATTGGCTTTCAATATTGGCGCAATATTATTTTCTCATTGGCCCAAGCTTGGCGCAATATTGGCACTCGCCAATATTGGGCCAATATTGGGCGATCTTGGAGAGATGTTTGGTAAGAAGAATCCTATCTTTATATTGTTTTATTTCCCTCAAATAGGAGTGAGCGGATCCCGGACCAACCCGTGGCCAGAACCAACTTTGGCAAAGGGCAAGCCCAGGACAAGGGACAGGACAAGGCACAATATCCTAGCCAAAAGGCCGGGAAGCGATAACCTTTAACATTGGCCGCAATTTTTCAGACCACGTCAGAATTTGTATATGAAATCAATGGTGTCATTTTCCGCCCCTGGTATATTATGCCCATTATCGGACCAATATTGGTTGCCAACATGATGCAAATTGAAGAGCGCCAATGTAAAACCAATATTGGTTGGCAACATATGATGCCAATTGAAGAGCGCCAATGTAAAACCAATATTGGTCCAATATTGGTTGCCAACATGATGCCAATTGAAGAGCGCCAATTGTAAAGATCAGAAATTTAAAGAGGAATAGTTTATTGGTAAATAGGACTCACTAGATCTCTTTATATTGTATTTAATTGCTATTTAGATTAAGGTATATTACTAAGTAGTAGTAGAAAAGTACCCTTCATTGTACAACACTGGGTCACTTAAGAAAACGTGAGAATCATTTGGAGAAACATCATAGCTCACAGCTAAAGCTATATTCATGAAAGCTCTTTTCTTATTTCGGTTTCTGAGACTGAGACAATTCTTTCATTCCCCCTAAAGCCAAAAATGCAGGGTTCATCATTGTGGAGGCATTCTAATTTGAAACTAGATTAGTGTTAAAATTAATAAGCATTGGTGATGTAACGCTAAGGTGAAGAGCTCATTACACATCCGTGTCTATTCACGTTTTACTTTTTTGGAACGTCCGCATATTTTACTGCAACCTCTGAAACATAACTTACAACTGCATATTGCAAATACAACTAAAGTAATACAGACCACTAATAATGTTACTATAATGTCAAGAAGTAAATACTGGGAAATGTTTAGGTCCAAGGCAGCAGAACGCAGATGTTTTGTTCCTCCGTGACGTATAACATATTCTATCCAATCGGCGGCTAGTTCTGGTGGTGTTCGTGAAGTATCTCGAAAAAGGGTCGACACTCGAGTTGCATTAATCTTAAAACTGTAATAAAAACAATAAGACGAAATTCAGTTTAAATGTAGGTGTTACAATTGTTGGCCCGACTTTCAACTTTATGTTTTCTATTCTACATGTACATGACGGGTCATCTTTAAAATAGTCGTATTCCAAAGTTGAGTTGCATAACTCCAATGGTTCTTATTTTAGAAGTACAAGATGACATGAAATGTGCCCATTGAGTAGTACACAAGTTGGCCGGGTGGTTAACCACCTTTGGCAGTTATTCACCGCATTTTGGCCTATAACGTCTAAAATGAAACACTTTGCGCCAAACATTTTACAGAAGTAATGAGAAAAATATGGGGTTTCTTCTAATATCAAAATATGTCGATGGGCAAAAGAAAAACTGTGATCGGAACATCCACATTTAAGGACTGTAAAGTTTTAAAAGTTATGCAACAAAATCACGACCGATGTCACGTAACTATATCAGCGTGGTAGTCTCTCTCGGGGGAGGTCACGCCCATAATTCGGTGGTACGTATTTGACGCTCCCTTTCAAGCCTCACTGTCACCCAAAATCTGTTATGAAAATGTTGATAAAAATTCATCTAAAGAGCGCCACTTTCATAACCTTTCTGAATCATTGCAATGGGGAAATTGTTTCAAAACTTGTTACCAAAAGAACCCGTTGTTTTTACAAGTACCGTGTCGCTTTTTCTTTAGTTGAATAATATGTAGTAGTATTTTCCTATAAACAAAATAAACGTAAAACAAACATTAGGCCAACAAAATTAATTGTTTGGTTTTCCTCGACCGCCCGCACGTAATTTCAGGGCCGCACGTATTTTTATTTTTTTAAAGTTTTTATTTCATTTATTTGAACAATTTGACGGCCCAAACGTACCGTTTTATGCAACCTAAGTATTGGAACAGACCAACGCCGTAGATGAAACTATCACAACACTACAAGACCTTGGACTTCGGAGTTTCCATTGAATTTAAACAAAAAATCCGCCCGCCCGCAACTCATCTCTCAGCTGTGTGGAGGACAACCAAACATTTTTTTTGGCCTTACCTGGGATCCTTGATTACTGTGCGTATTGCCTCTGCCAATTCGTCGCTCGTTAAGGTTGCTATATCTACTTTTACACCCATTCCTCGAGAAACAAGCCTTTGTGCATTGTCGAATTGGTCTGCAAACAATGGCACCGCCACCATTGGAACTCCATGATATACAGCCTCCCACACACCGTTCACACCGCAGTGATATACAAACGCCTTGATTTGAGGATGTCCTGAAGGATATAAATTAAGATTTGAAGGAAATAGATTTATGTTATTTTAGAGTTTGTGATACCGGACAGTCATTGGCTCTTTCAACTAGGTTCTTATCCGATGTGTGTTTACCCCTATTGAGATCACTTGAACTGTCATTTCAGAACTTGCTCATCCGACACACATTGATTTTTCAGCGATCGCTTTGGTGGAGACATGTACCACAAATTCAATTATTTATTAGCAATAAATCAATCATGATTATGAAGGTTTGGTACCTGACTAACTCGATATTTTGTAATGAAATATTTCTACGTTATTTCAGTTCCAAATTGCTGCCAAGTTGGGTAAAGACGCTTGATACAAACGACACAAATGTCATGGTTCAATGCACACACCAAACTCTCAGGACCGTTTCAATCCACATCAGCTCACAAGATCCCGCTGTCACGTAATTGACAGCTGGTTCCGACCGAGAACCACCATAGATTAAACCATGGTTAGATCGCCACCAGTTTATGGCCAGTATGCAGGATCGAGTAATATCGTGGAGGCCTAGAATACTCCCTTACATCAATCTGAGGTATCCAAATGCTAAGCGCTCCTGTATTTTAGACAAAATTGGCCAAAAATATAGTTTCTCGAAAAGATGATGGGGATTGGAAAAAATAGCCTAATGACCAACGCCCTCTATAATCGCTGCGTGGTTTTGAGTTTGGCATTACGATCGGGCGACTATGGTATATTTATGCGCAGCGATGGAAATACCCATATGACTTTCCACCCGGGGTAGGCAGTCCCGGGGTGGACCAACCCTGGGTAGACTACAATAGAGCGCCCTCACGGAATAAAGCGCAATAATACTGTTTAAAAAACACCTTGGAAACTATATTGATTATAAATTATATGTTAAAACACTCAGGGGGTTGGTGGTCGGGAGGTAAACACAAGGATGGATCATTCTAAAACAACGCCGGGACTGTCCGGATCATTCTAAAACAGCCCGGGACTGTCCGGATCATTTTAAAACAACCCCGGGACTGTCCACCCACGGGACTGTCCACTCAGGGACTGTTTCTAACCCTAACCTAACCCTAACCATAACCCTAACCCTATCCACCCAGGGTTGGTCCACCCAGAGTTGGTCTACCCCGGGACTGTCTACCCCGGGTGGAAAGTCATGTGGGTATTTCCATTGCTGCATATTTATGCATAGTGGCTATACGAAGCAGTGTGGATATATCATATAGGAGGGCGGTATTTAGAATGAGTATACTCAAAAGGAGAGGACGTACTTCCGTAGGGGTAAAACCCGGGAAATACAAAGAATGTGCAGTCGGGCGTGCAAATGCGTTATGTAAATAGATCAACAAGGTCGAGCGAGAGCAGCAATCGACACGTTCCGTCGCCGCTGCCAGGGTGATATAACACCCTATCTGCCCATTGTTGAGATTTTGTTTCACAGTATAACGCACTCTATAAGTTCATCATCCGGAAGTTAAGCTTAAACTGTCAATCATTCGTTGTGAATGAATATTCATTCATGACTATTCATGACCTCACACGATGTGATCGTCGCGATCCAGCGTCCTTCCCAACTGATCTGATTACAATATTAATAAAATGCAAATAATAATAATAACGGTGCTTATATCAGTCAGCTGTAGAACGGGGCCCCGTTTCAATTGAGGGCGCTTTAAAACGACGGGTGTACGTAACCAAGGTAACGCACACCCGTCAATTTTCGCAATGATTGAATTTTCGCCTTTTACCCCCAATTATCTGCATAAAAAGTAACTATCCACCGAATTGAGAGCGGCATACGGTACCAGAACTCTTTGCGACATCCAGTTCATTGATTTAATTTAATCTTTTACCCCAACATCACACGACACAAGCTAAAACTATGTCTTTTTGACCGGTTTGCTGCGATGAGACCACCATTTTCTAGACGAGATTACACCATTTTATAGAATTTTTAGGGTAAGTGTGATAATTTTTACATTAAATATAAGCCCTATAGTATTGAGAAGTGATGCCTTTGTAACGGTTATCTCTGTGATAAGAGAGTTATTTCGTTGTTTAAAATCGGCAAAATCGGCTTTTTATGAATTTTGAAAATTACTGTGACGTGAGGCCGTTCCCTTGGAAACGCACTCCTGTTCTCAAGCCCGCCCTCTATTGAAAAGTGGTTTATGTTCGTATTCCGGCGGTCAACGGACTTCCGTCACTTGATGAATCGCCGTGTAAAAAATGACGGCAGAGCGTCACTAAATAGAGCGCCCTCAATTGAAACGGGGCCCCGTTCTACAGCTGACTGTATATAGCGCAATTCCAAAAATTAATCATTGCGCTTTACATCAATTACATATATAAATGGATAACAATAATACAAAGCAAAATAAATTATACAGAATACAACATCAGCAAGAGAAATCACAAGAATAGATGAGTTTTGAGGCTGCGTTTGAAAGCATCAATACTAGGTGACAAGCGAATTGATTGTGGCAACTTGTTCCAGAGGGTTGGGCCACAGAATCCGAACGATCCATCGCCAATTTGTCTTTTAGTTTTTGGGATAATGAGACTAGTCTTGTCAAGGTTGGAGCGCAGACCTGTCCTTGATGAGACATGAATTGCAATGCAGTCGGACAGGTAAATCGGCGATAGACCATTCAGAGCCTTATAGATAAAAGGAGAGTTTTAAACTTGATACGTTTGTCAATTGGCAACCAGTGCAGTGAGTTCAACAGAGGAGATGAGGAAATTAGACGACGTGGAACCTGAAATACAATGCGCGCTGCACGGTTTTGAAGGTGTTGTAGACGAACAATGTCTTTGCCTCTGCAACCAGATAACAAGGCATTGGCATAGTCTAATTTGGATAAAACAAGAGCCCGCATTGCATTAGAAGAAGCATCATGGTCAATAAATTTACGTATTCTGGCAAGGTTCCACAACAGGAAATTAATAGATTTACAAAGTGATGTAACATGATGCGACATGGTCATAGTACTATCAAATGTAACCCCTAAGTTTTTTATACTGGGCGATGGACTGATTTCTGCTGCAATGTGATGTTGGACAGTCTTGGCATGTTGTGACGGGAAGCAGCTATAAAAAACTCAGTCTTGGAATCATTCAATTTCAGCATATTGTTTGTTAGCCAGGAACGGAGCTCCGTAACACAGGATATGAGTTTAAACATAGTACATGCAGCATCACCAGGAACTTTAGGGTTGAAGAACATGTATATCTGAACATCGTCAGCGTAAATGTGGAAATTAAGGTTATGACGTCTAATTATACAAGCAACATGTTGAGCATACATAGTGAACACTTTAGGGCCAACGATTGATCCTTGTGGAACACCACAGTTAAGATCAAATTTATCAGACATTACACCACCAGCAGAAACACAAAATTTACGACCAGTAATATAAGAATGATCTATGGTCTATGGTATCAAAGGCCGCAGAAAGGTCCAGCATAATCAAGAAAGCAGCTTTATTATCATCAAGGGCCTGGAAGATGTCATTCTTAACCTTGAGCAATGCAGTTTCAGTGCTGTGCTTTTGTTTGTAAGCGGACTGAGATAATTCTTCAAGGTCGTTAATTTGCAAGTGCTCGTTAACTTGATTAATAGCTACCTTCTCAATTACCTTACCAACAAAACAGATGTTTGAAACAGGCCTGTAATGTTTTAGGTCGTTCCAATCCAGGGTAATCTTTTTAAGGATTGGTGTTACTATGGCCTGTTTGAGATCTTGTGGGAACACACCAGTTTTGAGGGAAGTGTTAACAATGCTAGTGAGTACTGGTAAAACAACATCAATATGCTCTTTGAGAAGCCCTGTTGGGAAGCTATCTAGCTTGCAACTCTTACTTTACGACACACATCGTTTTGGTCAAGCTCATTGAAACTATGCATATTCTTCCGAATTACAACATTAGTATACATACCAAGATCACTATTTTCCCTATTGCCATTTATACTTGATCTTATTTTGTCGACCTTTTCAATGAAGAAATTAGCAAACTTATTACTAAGTACATCGGGGGTATACAAAGTAGGCAAGATCTTTTCATTTTGATTTAGCAGAACACCTATAGTCTGGAAAGTTCTTTAGTACTGGCACCAATCAACTTGTCATTGTAATACGTTTGCTTTGATGCCTCCAGCAATTTGATATAATGCAAATGCTGAGTCCAGTATGCATCTTTGTCTACCTGAAGTTTACTCTTTCTCCATTTTCTTTCCAGCCTATGTTGCACACGTTTTTCAGCCCTAGTTTCATCAGTATACCATGGAGGTCTGGGGCGAGTACGGCGCATTCTTGTGCTACTAGGCGCATGGATATTTAGCACATTAGTTGACACCTTGGTAAACTGATCAAGTATTTCATCAACAGTTGTGTTGGTACCAGTACGCCACGTCCCTCCTCTGTCACTGTCAGACGAAGCCATCCACAATTTGAAATTCGTATTTTGTTCCACGTAAAAATTAATTTCAAATAACCAATTCTGAATGTTTCGTGTCATATAAGAACTAAATTCTGCTATCATCAAAGCAAATAAGTTTTACTCTAAATCACAATCAGCTTTTTTTTACCATTGATGTACTATTTCTGTACCACAAATCATGTTTTGAGCCGATAAAATCCACCGTGTCTTTAGGTCGTCTGGTTTGTTACGACCATGATAGTGTGCCCCCTTTAAGATCATCATCCGTCAATTTAAGCATAGTAAACGGGGGACTTTGCCTCCGAGATACTTGTCCCATAGTTATAGGGTCTCTGCCGCTGCTGTCATCCTGATTATGACGAGTTCCGTGACCATACCATTTCGATATTACGCTTGAAATCTCTTCTTCACAGCGGGATACCGCGAGCTGCTGTGGTTTCAATCCGTTCACAATATTTTGACGGCTCTTTGACTTTGATGCGTGCATTGAACCAAAAAGTGTAATTGTTTGTATAGAGCGTATTTATACTCGTATAATTTATCCTCCGGAAAGAAAGAAAGTAATCGACTAAAAGTAAGTAAAATGTAACAGTTTTTGTAAGCGGACAAGGTGTCGAGTGTGCTTCTCTCGCTCGGTGGTTTTAAGATTCATGAAAGTTACTCAGATACGTCTGGACTGCACTGGATTCCGATTACAATTAGAGACAAAATACTTCTGACATTTTTAGAGTGTGTTGGTCATGTGGTCCAAGTTCTTATATACATTATGGGGTGGTTGCATGGTCAATGGGTGGTTATAGAGAGGGGATGATTTTATCTATACCCGTGTCTTACCAAGAAGGTCGTTCTGCGGCACCCATTCTACAACCTTCACATTAGGAGTCACAGTTGCTGATGGCTTGCCGTTCAATTTCCAAATCACCTTCTGTGGAATTTGAGCGAAGGCTCCGGCAAATATTGCGGCGACGTCTTCGTCAATTCCAGTAGCATAGCCTCCCATGGAAAATAGCACAACGCCCTCATCGCCAGCACCCTGAAGGAAATCTTCCCATTCCTGTCAATAACAATAATTGAATAGCATTTCAGTGTTTATGCTCAGTATATCACTGTTTATAATGTTATAAATCTAGTAAACCAGAGAGGCCGGCTGTGACCATTCAAACTATAAAAGGCGGGGTTGTTAGTTCAAAGATCATGTGATCTTGACGCTATTATGTTAAACCCTTGGGTCCGCTCTTACCAACCAGATCCTTTTGGGAATATCTCAAGGTTGAGATTTCTCTATCGTAACTCTATTTCATCTGTCATCAAATGAACAGGTGTGAGTTAGTTTACCCAGGGTGAACTGGTCGAAGCGGACCTTAGTTTCTGAAGATCCACACTTTTAAGTCTAAGCCTACTACTCCCAGTCTAAACCCACTATTACCAGTCCAAGCCTACTATTCCAAGTATAAGCCTACTCCCAGTCTAAGCCTACTACTCCCAGTCTAAGCCTGCTATTCCCAGTCTAAGCCTACTACTCCCAGTCTAAGCCACTACTCCCAGTCTAAGCCTACTACTCCCAGTCTAAGCCTGCTACTCCCAGTCTAAGCCTGCTACTCCCAGTCTAAGCCTACTACTCCCAGTCTAAGCCTACTACTCCCAGTCTAAGCCTGCTACTCCCACCCTTAGTATGCTACTCCCAGTCTATTAAAACATATTGTCAACTACTAGGAACACCTTGGTAAACGGGCTCCTTGTTTCTTTTTCATTCCATACTGTTGCCTGAGCAGCTTAACAAATTTGTGACGCGTAAGGTTCATTTAATGACAAAAAAACTCTCAAATTGTCCCCAGATCTTAATAATTCTCCCTCCCCACATTATTTCTCCGTGTTCACAAATGTCCACCCACATGTAAATTCCCCTGTCTCCTTTATCTACACCACTGCCCTCTTCCAATGTTGTGTCCCCAGGATATTACTTACATGGCTTAGATTCTGGGCTGGTCGTGTGGTTATTCCTCCAACTGGTACAAACGTTGGTAAAAGAGGCCTTGGGAAATCCAGGGCAAAGTTTGAGTTTATAAGCCATAATTCAGCGTCACTAAACAACCGAGATGCCCGTGGCATATTATACTGTTTATTAACTTTTTTCAACTGGACTGGAGAAGGCTGATAATATCACGCTGAACAGTATAGACTGTACAACGTTCTGAAGTCGTTGAAAGAATGACATTTCATGATCAAAACGTATGGCGAATTCCGGCATGTACGATGGGTGGTAATGGTACACGATTTGCAAGTAACATAGCACTTGGCAGGCTAAGTGCTGGGTGAAGAACAGCGTATGGGCACCTTATCAACTGCATAATAGGACAATGAACTGAACTATCTACTATTGCCAAGTCGCAGTTGCCATTCCGTAGGCGAGAAAGAAGTTGAACATCATCCAAAATATTAAAGCATTCCGACTCTGTCCTTTCCATGTGATTGGCTAAACATTAGGAAGGCCCTCGGGTACACCAGCACAATCACTGAGAGATTGCTGAGAAAAATGAACTTTGGAACTGTTTTAATAGTGGAATCGCTTAAGGGCAATTTTGGCCATTACATTAACTTGTCGGATACAAGCAAACCATGATGATATATTCTTCTTTAGGTTATCACACGTGATTCTAGAAGGGGTGCTCATGTCAGAAATCATAAAAAAGATAATAAAATGTTGTTAATTACAGTCTAAATACTGGAAGGATGTATTATATCAGTGGAATTATCTTATATGGATATGCTTTGTTGGTTATCAAAAGTAAATTTTTGAATCCAACATGGCGGCTATTGATAGAACGATTTCATACGTAAAGTCCCAAAATAATAACGTACGGTATATCTTATAGTTTAATCTATGTTTATATAATACTAGATAAGGCTATGTAACATAAACCACAAGATTAAAAAATGGCCGCTATCCAAAATGGCCGCTACAATGAATAGCACTAATGCTTTAATGTAATGTGTTTTGAAATACAGTGTGAAACTTTCTATTTTCAACCCATAAATATGATAATTAATATGATTCGTTACCTGCTAGCTCAAAGTCATTACTGGACGAACTGCTCAATGGAAATAATTCGGAGTAACAGGCCCTAACGGAATCATAGCTTACGGGTTTCTAATTTCCCACCAAGACTATAGCAATAATATGAGGCCACTACTTCGAACATCCACACAGGACTACCAGTGACAAATAGCTCAATCTACCAGACAACTATGCGAATGTACAGTTGCTCATGAAGTTTCGTCTGTTGTGGTACCAGAATGCCAAATGACAAGATCATACCCAAACAATTTGGAAGATGCTTTGATTGAAGAACGATAGTGAACTAACATCGTATGCTTCGTGGACTGCACACGGAGATGGCACTAATGGCGAATATGAGAGATCCGTTAGATTCATCTGGGTGGACAGAGGGCCTCTCTTTTTTACTATCCCCTTGATAGTCAATGTATGCATTGATTTGCTCCTTGAAAACCTGGTTTTGTCACTACTTAAGCAATTCCAGATAGATATTCCACTTTCAAATCTCATGTGACTTAAATGCATCTTATGTGTCTTATTGTGCAATTTTTCCGTGGGGTGGGGGGGGGGGGTTGCGGTGTGTGTCTTTGAGTTAAAAGTTGGTGTAAATGTATTGAATTTTTGTGAGGGTTGTGTTTCGTTAAGTGAGTTTTGAAGTTGGAGAGGGCGATGGGGGTGGTTGCGGTGTGTGTTTATGAGTTAAATGAGGGTGTAAATGTAATGATTATTTGTGAGGGTAGTGTTTCGTTAAGTGAGTTTTGAAGTTGGAGTATCCATGACTGTTTGATGTGTGCGGGCTCGGGGTTTTCAATTGTTGATGTTTTAAATTCTATGTGCAATATTTTATAATCTAATGGTCTTTTATATTATAACTATAATGTATTTTTATTGTATGTATTGCTATATCAATGTTAATTAACCAGTCATGAATGAATGAGCAGAGTCTGAATGGTAGGGGGTGTTGGATGTGTGTATGTGGATGTTTTAGGGTGTTGGTTGTTTTAGTGGTATTCGGTGAGTGTGAAGATTGTGTACATGTAATTAATTTTAAGTAGTTTATATTGTTTCCTTTAATCATTGTATTTTTATATGTAAAATTGTTGTAATTCAGCTACTTTGTATTTGCTGCAAGAACAGTTTTTAATAAACCTTTTATGAATGTATGAATGAATGAATGAATGATATTACAGTTAGGCACACCTTAATATGGTAAAGCTCATTCTCACATTCCATAATACAACAGATATGGATAGCGTTCGGTATGGGTAAAGAAGGGAACCGAAGTCTAAAGCCCTGTGAATGTTCTACGCATTGACGGATTGTGATACGACTTCATCGGTCCAATGGTTATAAGGGCAAACTTATGTGCTTGGAAAGCATACGACGAGGGGAGGGCTGCCTTTCTTGTAACAAGCCAGGTGCAATTGGGAGACTACCTCTAACAAAGGTATTAGCATTTTATGGACAATTCAACATAGGAAAACAACAGACGATATGCTGTTACCAACAAAGTTCATTTTTATTGCGGAATGCACTTCTTCAACATTCAAATCGGGACATATATCAAATGGGTAGATGGGCTACAAGTAACCGGACAAGACAACACGTACCTACTCCAGGAAGTTTTGGATGGAAACAGACAAAGGTATCAGATACATACAAAGAGTTAATCAAATGTGTATAAAAAATGGAACTGTTTAATATGCACCAGCAGGTCTTATAAATCATAAATGCACTGGCATTTGTAAATGTAAATGTGCCAAATAGTGAGAAATCAAGAATAAGTATGCTATCATTGTTCTACCTCATTGTATAAAAATAGGCAGACATTTCTTCGACCTGATGACTGCCAGCCAGTTAATTGATAACTCTTTGTATTTATTTTGCGTATGATTAAGTGGATGAACCACAAATATTCCCAGAAATATCGGCACAAAATAATGTTTTTTTAAAGCAAATTTTACATCCCCGACCAATTATATCTTCTTTGGCGGCCATATTGGATAATTACCATCTTCAAATATCTTCTATCAATTAAAACACATCGACCACAACATTCCTTTTGTCAAGAGTTACTCTTTATATAAAATGTATCATTGATATATACAATAAGTATCAAGCGGCCGCCATTTTGAATTTTGCCGACCATATTGTCATTTTGATAAATATAGTGTATTCGTATTATAGTTGTATCACACTAGTACACTTTTAACACTAATCAAATATTGTTGAATGCATTGAAACATTTAATGTGTAATATATGGACGCCATTTTAATTTTTAGCCGCCATCTTAGGTTCCAATCATCTGCCAAATGAGCACCCCTTCCAAAATCCAATTGTTTGACCTAATGAAGATTCGTGCAAACTTTGGTGCTTGTATCCGGTCTGTAAACGTAATTTCGTTAAGCGATTCCACTATAATAGATAAGGTACGTAGGAACCCTGAAATTTACTAATGTATGGGGAAGGGTTGAAGGATGGCGAGTGTCGCGTCAAGCGTTGATTTAAAACATGAATAATGCAACACGTCACACCACGTCCTAAATCTGTGAATATGACGCCATTTTTTGTGTTCGAAAATTTCAAAGTTTATTACCATTCTTTTTTTCAAAATTAAGGACCATAATTACATTATCAACACATTTTGTGCGAGAGTAACATACAAAAATGGTATAAAATGGCAAAAATTTCACGTTCAAAATCCGTTCGTTTTAAATAAATGGATTAATGGTTAAATAATAAAAAAAAATATCACAATTCTAGCGTCAAATCTCTGTAGCGTGCTACTGTGATCCTGGCTTTTGTAAATGTAAATCACGGGTTCGATTCACGTAATTCCCATTTTTTTCTCTCTTTTATCTTTTCTTTAAAAAATGATTTTAATGACTTTAGTTACTTTAATGAAATCATTTATGTCAGTTTCTATGAACTACAGCATGGTATTGACATTAATCAATCGATTTATTAAAATTAATGTGTAGGCCTATGTATTTGTATTTTTTATTTCATCTTTTTATTCACTTTATTTATAATATTCATTCAATAGGCATATTTATTTATGAATTTGCTTATTTATTTGATTTCATGTTATTTAATTTATTTATTTATTAATTATTAAAATATTTATTGGTTGATTGATTGATTGATTGATTGATTGATTGATTGATTGGATGCTTGATTGTTTGAACTAATTTTTACAACTGTGTATGCAAGATTGTGGATAGTTTTAAAATATTTTATAATAAATTGGTCTTAAATGTATCATTGATTATATTTATTATACACAAGTTGATAATAAATTGCATGATAAAATTCTCCCACTGATCATCATATCTATGTAATCGTCCATCGGGCAAATAAGAAATTGTCGTTTAGTTACAGCATAAACTATTATGCTCCAACTTACTCTTGTGTCCGGTGAGGTATAAGATTTAGCGTAAATTACCCGCCAGTTACTAGCCTAGTAGCTTACCCCGATTTCGTGCTCTCAAAATGTTGGGTTACGCCTCAGTTACTAGCGAGGTAGCGCTATTCTTCAGCTACCCGCCATTGGTGCACTCGGCCGAATGCCTACTATTCCCAGTATAAGCCTACTACTCCCAGTCTAAGCCTGCTACTCCCAGCCTAAGTCTGCTAATCCCAGTTTACCAAAGCATATTGTCAACTACTAGGAACACCTTGATAAACGGGCTCCATGTTTCTTTTTCATTCCATACTGTTGCGCTGAGCAGCTTAACAAATTTATGACGCGTAAGGTTCATTTAATGACAAAACAGCTCTCAAATTGTCCCCAGATCTAAGTAATTCTCTCTCCCCACATTATTTCTCCGTGTTCACAAATGTCCACGCACATGCAAATTCCCCTGTCTCCTCTATCTTCACCACTGCCGTCTTCTAAAGTTGTGTCCCCCGGATATTACTTACATGGCTTAGATTGTGGGCTGGTCGTGCGGTTATTCCTCCAACTGGTACAAACGTTGGTAAAAGAGGCCTTGGGAAATCCAGGGCAAAGTTTGAGTTTATAAGCCATAATTCAGCGTCACTAAAAAACCGAGATGCCCGTGGCAAATTATACTGTTGATTAACTTTTTCAACTGGACTGGAGAAGGCTGACAATATCACGCTGAACAGTATAGACTGTGCAACGTTCTGAAGCCGTTGAAAGAATGACATTTCATGATCAAAATGTGTGGCGAATTCCGGCATGTACGATGGGTTGAATGGTACACGATTTGCAAGTAACATAGCACTTGGCAGGCTAAGAAATGGGTGAAGAACAACGTATGGGCACCTTATTAACTGCATAACAGGACACTGAAGTGAACTATCCACTATTGCCAAGTCAAAGTTGCCATTCCGTAGGCGAGAAAGAAGTTGAACATCATCCAAAATATTAAAGCATTCCGACTCTGTCCTTTCCATGTGATTTGTTGTGAATATTAATGTCAACATAAATTCCATGTATTTTCCTCTCAATCCGGCATTCGTCATATTGGCGAAAAATTCGTTAAATTCATCCATCGTAAAATTTGATTTGTAATATTCAAACTTAAACAAGCGTTTATCAGACTCTTTAATCGTGTCTTCGTATATATCGTGAAGAAGAAAGGTGACATTATGTCCACGAGTCGTGAGTTCTCGTGCAATGGTCGAAGCTACAGTATAGTGACTACCAGTTCCTAACAACGGGGTCATAAGAACATTTCCTCCTGTCGCACGTGATATCGCAAGGTAAAAAACTAATGGCAAACACGACGAAATGCATTTCGCTGCCATGGTCTTTAATAACCACATTTATACTATAGGTGAATCTCACAAGTTCAGTGAACACACGGTGAAGTAATATGCAATATCTGTTATGCTAAACATTAGGAAGGCCCTCGGGTACACCAGCACAATCACGAACATGAACTACAGGCTAACACATGTAAGCACTCAGGCGTTAAGGTACAATGCGGGTTAGAAGAGGTCAATCTAACGGTATTTGGGACAATTTAAAGAGGCACTGAGAGATTGCTCAGAAAAATGAACTTTGGAACTGTTTCAATAGATAATGTACTTAGCAACCCTGAAATTGACTAATTTATGGGGAAGGGTTGAATGATGACGAGTGGTGCTGATAATTTCGATGTGATCTACATCGAAATGACCAAATCATGAATTAAGGTGTAAAAAACTGATTTCCAGGAATATTGGGGGTGCACTCTCCCAACTCTCAGTCAGTGCCCCTTTAAGTTCGGTACAGTCTAAAGGTTAGAGGTGGCTAGATGATATGACCTTTGCATTTGTGCCATAGCGTACCAATAGAGACAAATAAATACAAGGACTTCATTTTGCTTCCAATGATAAAAATCTATATCAATATCATATGATCGTTTTCAAATGTTTACACTTAAAAAAATGCTGTTATTGTGAAGTTCGCCTTATCAGAAAAGCTAAATCATAAAGGAAAAGGCTGCTTCCAATTTTGGAAAATTATCAAAATATTTGTTCTTTCTATTTTCGTCATAAAGCATTCCCAGGCTACTAAAGTGCTCAACAAAGAAAGTTATACACTTTGTTTAGGTCCTGTAGAGTAACTTCCGATTATTTTTGACCAAACAGACTAGATAGACATTTGGATAAATTTTTCCGGCACAATTTGATACCAAAGTTGCCACCTAACAACAAAGATAAACCATGATTAGCACCATTTAAAGAAAATTAGTCACTTTTCAAAAGTCACATTTTCAAAGCACGCAAGCCGCGAGAAAATGCTGTGCGTGGCACTTTGAATGGCCGGGAATGAAATGGATATTGATCACACAGTGCAACGGGCTATTTGATTATGAACAGGCAACATGTGGTCTTTTCTTCCCGCGTAGTGTATTGAAAATGTGACTTTTGAAAAGTGACTAATTTTCTTTAAATGGTGCTAATCATGGTTTATATTATCTTTGTTGTTAGGTTGCAACTTTGGTATCAAATTATGCCGGAAAGATTCATCTAATGTCTAATTCTAGTCTGTTTGGTCAAAAATAATCGGAAGTTACTCTAAAGGACCTAAACAAAGTGTATGACTTTCTTTTGTTGAGCACTTTATATTGTTTTCACTTGTGTTACACAGATGTGATGGTAGCAGCAGTTGGTTCCGACCGAGAACCATCATAGATAAACCATGGTTAGATCGCCACCGGTTTTTGGCCAGGATCGATTATGATCGTCGAGCGCTTAAGTACCTACAGGCCTAGAATACTCCCTCACATCAATCTGAGTACCCCTGAGGTATATCCAGATGCTATGCGCTCCTGTATTTTAGAAAAATACTAGCCAAAAATATAGTTTCACCAAACGGTAGTGGGAATTGGCAAACATAGCCTAAATGACCAACGCCCTCTATAATCGGTGTGTGGTTTTGAGTTTGGCATTACAATTTTAATGGAATATTTAGCCTGGTGTACTTAAATTATTCTTGACAGGGGTTTGATTAGACTGTTCTTCACATGATTTTAGGACCCAAGTTGTTGTGTTTTGCTGAAAACAGCATTCTCAGCACAAAATCATGCATGATGTTTAGGCAATAAAAAATAGGGCTGATACTGATAGGTAAAACAGTCTGAAAAGAGGTATAGGCCGGGAGCCCAGAAGGTTAAATCAGCTGAGAAGGTACAAAAGGTGTGATGATCTGATTAGTTTAGTTGGGTGCCAAGATGCCGTGTCGCAGCCTGTACGGGTGGCCACTATCGAAAGTCAAAGGTCATATAGGGGTCAACATGTAAAAATAAGACCTGAGACCTTAAAGGTAGATGTTCCGATTGCTGACCCGATTTTCAACATAATGTTTTCTATTTTACATGAAAGGTCATTCCTTAAAAATGTTGCATTCCAAAGTTTGAGTTGCATACCTCCAATGGTTCTATTTTTAGAAGCACAAGGTCAAAAGACATTTTCCCATTGAGTAGTACACAGACTGGTTGGTGGTTAACCACTTTTGGCAGTAATTCACCACATTTTAGACTATAATTTCCAAATGAAACATTTCTGGCCCCTAATATTTTACAGACATAATGAGAAAAATATGGTGATTCTTCTGATACCAAAATATCTTGATGTGAAAAAAAATTCATAGCCCCAAAAAAGTGATCGGAACATATACCTTTAAGGAGCATAAACAAAATGGTTGTATTTTCACCCGATGTTTGGTTTCCGAGATGTAGGGCATTAAATAGGTCAAAGGTCAAATTTTGCCTCGAATTCTTTGTACAAGGGTCAAATTCTAAAAATGCTCCGATTTTAATGAACATGGTCTCAAATTGTTCAGATGGATGCCACGAGCCATAAAAAGAATAGTTTGCCATATCTACAAATATCTATTAGTTTCATTAGGTCAAAGGTCAGGAAACTAAACTAGTCAGATCATCAAAACTGTTGTACCTTCTCAGCTGATTAAACCTCTGGTCTCCCGGCCTAAAAACTCTTGAAACTTGGAAAGCTCCTGTTACATTATTTCAAAGCAAGTGCAGAAAAAGAGCTGATAGAAACCAAAACCAGTCGGAAATCAGATTAGAATTTGAACTCTCCCACCTCTGAAGAAAGTAGCCCATCCGGGTATATATTCGTCGCTGTTCTGACATACCGGCACATCACGAAAAACAGCGTTTTGAGAAAATCGTGTTTGAAAATTTTCCCATTTTTAAAGACTTATTAGAGAGCATTTACATCAAATGTCACTATCATTGTCAAAGAACACTAATAGAAATATACTTATGTTTGTTATGAGCATGTTACAACAACAATTTGCAATTATTAATTAGGAGTAATTATGTCATAAAGTCATGTGCCGGTATGTCAGACAGTCCTACAGCGATATGCCGGTATGTAGTTACACGGTGGTCTATGGCAGAATATTGTGATGTGCCGGTATGTCAGAATACAAAATGAGGTTTTCATGCCGGTATTATGTTAAAACCCTGGCATATGACACTATTTAGTGCGGTATCTCATTAATTAATTACCTTTTTGTCTCAATTTTTTTGGAGAATAAAGAGTTTCACTTGTAGATCATAAAATGCAACTTAACTCATTTTGCCCAAAATGGCACAAGTGCCGGTATGTCAGAACAGCGACGATATTATTCCCCATATACCTTAAATACGTGAGCACCCAGGTACGAACCCTCACCGGGTTGATGATCACATTGTGTAACAATATTTTGATCAATAGCCATACATCCGCAAGGTTCCGCAATGATCTTTCCAAAAATGTATAATTTTATATACGTCACATTAATACCTACAGCGCTTGATAAATTTCATATTATTAGGGTACATTCTTTAACACTATATGGGTTAGATCATGGCAGGTACCATGGTCGGTTTAATAGATAAAGCGCTCGTTCTGTGATCAAGAAGCTGCGGATCGGAGTCCCCCATGACAAAGTAAATGAGGCACAATGCGGCAGTAGTTAGTTGATCTGATTTAAAGGTCAACCAAAATGGTGATCCATGTATGTTTTATTCAATGAAGGATATTGTAAACAAGAGATGTGTTAAAAACACAAACAGCGCTCACAAGAAGTAAATTTTAATGACAATGGAAATGTAATGTAGAGTGGTAAAGGTTGTGTTACACCCTGAGTGTTAAGGTTTATAGTTTCAACTTATTAGATGGTTGATGCGGATGCTTTAAATTGGATCTCTCAGTGCCCCTTTAACACCCAATAGTACCAAGGAGTTCATGGTCTGAATGAAATACTTTCAGATGACGGCATTTTCTACTTTTGAAATTATTATTTATATCATTTCATGCCGACGCAGCTTCTCGGTTATGTTTTACTTATAGCATAGCAGACGAGAACCAATTTCACGGTGACTTTACAGTACGAAGTAACTATATCCATCCGCATTTCGGCCCTATTCCGTTCGAATGTGCAGAAATCAAAAATCCTCATTACGCACATTGACTAAAGAACACGCTAAAAATGTTTATCATTTTATTCTTGTCAAACTAGTTATTATACTTTACAGTTATGTAAGAAATACACATATATCATTTATGGAATTTCCTTTAGGTCTTAGGGGCATAAAAGTTTAATATATTCAAGAGAGATGCTACTTCCGGTATATTTCTGGCCCAGCAAGGTCAAATGTCAAAAGTCTGATTAGGTTTATTTCGTATAAAAATAGAAAATTGCGACTCAAATATCCTCTGAGTTAACCGAATAACCGTACAATAAAGTAATTACTGATGATACCGTTTACAATTTCATGACATAAACCGCCCATACTTGTAAAATATCTAATAGTTTACAGAATTAATCTCACTCTAAATACCCAATGACTACCGTTGTTACGTTGCATTATTTGCATGAAGTTCGGATGCGTGTGTCTCGGTATCACGTACATGTACATGTATGTAGCGCTATGACACTACAGTATAGAGATCAGTGGTTACAGACACATAATGAGTTCATTCTAATGAGTTCTTCTTTCCAACGAGTATAAAGTACAAGATTAAGTACGGCAGTGGTTCATTATTTCCAAGTAATTTCATACAGCACGCGCGCGCGCTGAAAAAAAGAATTACAAAAGAAATTACCCTTTAATATTATCACGTATGGGTTTTAGCCCATGATTCGTATTTTATCCAATTGTCGTATAAAATCAAGTCTCAAGTCTCTTTCCCTATTTCACTGCTTCATACTACTTACGCACATATTGGATGTCCTTTTGGGCATGCGTTGAACTATTTGCGAAGTAAAACATCTTAACCTTTCACATACTACCTGTAACCTTGAGACGTATTATCTTACACGTTATATTGTTGCTGATGACCAGTCATAGTAATTTTCCGGTTGTCATTACAAATTAAAGTGTTTACATTGTTTTGACGTTTACCCACAATGTTATGGTTTTCATCTAACTTCTCTGGATTATGTAACTTATAAGAAAATAAATTCATCCACAAACTACACAATTGGCTATTCCATTTAAAATCCATCCCCTATGGAAGATATTACCTTTATCGACCCCACAGGGTGTGTGAATTTTTGAATGTGGTTGTCTGCATTGGGAGAATCCATCTGAAATTCACACTCCCTATGTTGAAGATTAAGGTCATGTCATGTTTTCCATAGGTGTGTTCGGATTTCCCGGGATGGATTTCAACTGGAATAACCCAATACTACTTGTTTAAAACAAGAAACAAGAAGAGTAAAAGAGTCCTTCATACTAGACGTCAATATCCGTGCAATGCGATGCCGCGGGTAGCCCTACTTCCGCTGCAGATTCATCGCAGGTCACACGAGGTCACTGCGGGTCATCTTTTGCGATGGCAGCCAGAAGCGTGTAGCGAAATGACAGAACGTCAGTATTAGGGACGTACCATTAGATACTCGGGGGGTTGGGCATGGATGTTTTCTAAAAAAAAACTTTGCTCACTATCCAGGAAAAAATAAAAACTTTGCCCACCAACTAGGCAGAAAAAAAGTTGACCCACTGCTGAGTAAAAAAGAAATCTGACTCGCCCAACTCAATGTAAAGAAAAACAGTAAAACCTAAAAAACAATTAAAAAAATTCCCGCCAAAGGCGGCGAAAAAGAAATGAAGAAAAAAAATCCGCCCGACCACAACTTTCATGCCCCCCTCAAAATCAAATGGTGTGTCCCTTAATGCAACGCTATGTCACTGCGACAACGTATAGACTATTTTAATGAACTTGAATATGTTCCCTGTGGCGTAAAAATACGGTGTACAATGTATATACGAAGTAACTGCCAATGTATCGAACTTAGAGAAATTGATAACACTAAATAGTCTCGATCAGGTGACCTTAATGTTTCTCATCAAACATCATTTCAGGATTTTTAGTTTGTGTGTCTACTTGTTGGGACTGTTTCTCTTGTGATTGCTTCTCGGCCAGTAACTTCTCCATCTCCTCCTTGCTGGTGCGATGGAAGAATCCACACTGCATGAAAATCAACCAAGTCAAAGATTTACACTTTGCAAAATTGTAAGGGTTTCAAATACAGTATAGGCAAAACCAAAATAGCCATATGCGTGAGTAAACCTGGTTTAAAAAAATAATTGTCATCGTAATGAATGTCATTGTAACCTTATTTGCCCGAATATCGTTTTTGATACTCGGAACATGCACTGATAAAAGTGCAATATCCTTGTCCTGTTTGTTCAATTTCCTTCTCGAGCCTTATTTATGACATAAATACCAAAATTGAGAGTAGCGCTTAAATCCGACAGCGTCTGAGGTTATGCTGATGATTCACACTAGTCACTATAGCATTATCTTGTTCTTTCACCCGTGACGTCACTTTGCGCGCGAAATAAAGCTGTGCGCTGGAATAAAGTTGTGTATTAAGTTTAAACTGATTCTGTATAATAGTGTTGATTAAAGCAGACATCGCCTATCAACTTACCATTGACATAATAAACACAATTATTACGAATAGAGCAAAGCCTGCTGCAGCCGAGGCTATGATGATCCAAGGTGGGATTGGCTCTATCCCCTGTGTTATGATCTCTGCTGTAATGGTGGTTATCAGCTAAAGGTTAAAGGTCAAACGGGAAAGAAGTGAAATAATATGTAATTATTATAATGAGGTCACCAATACTATCCTTTGTTTATTTCAAGTGTTATGTAATGGATTGGAGCGAAATTACTTTCAATTGATTTTAACGGGAATGAAAATGACCTAAGATGTTCTCTATTTTTACGTAGTCAGGGGAACTTTGAAATGATTGAGAAATAGGTAACATAATGGTTAATATATTATAAGCTTTTCGCATCGTATTTTATTTCATGACCCATTTCACGAATATGTTGCAACATATAGTAGTAAACCCAATAAATCGAAATGCCAGAATTGTGTAGGATAATAGACCAATGGACGCACGCCATGGTAGAGGTCTGCGCCCCGTGTGTCTCACAGTGGCCAGGAGGCTATATCCGGTGCATCCATCAAGTTAAAAACCTACTTGTACTTGATCCGGCCTGTGATTGTCTGGCTGCATGAATCTCTTAGATGAATCGTCTACCATCACAGATGCCTTAGATGCCAGCTCGGAGACTCCTAAGCCATGCTGGAGAAAAAATCACCACACTCAAATTAAAGCTCAGTTGTACATTCGTATCCTTTTAAAACCATAGACGAACAAATCCGTGGTTGTGCATTTGTTCTGCCCGTTGGGCAGATTTTATTATGTAACACAATTATCCCCTTCCTTTTCGTGCAATGAAATACATAAATGTTTAGTCCTCATAACAGTCTTATGATTATGATAGAAGGAATGATCCCCTCCGAGTGGGGTTTCCACACCCCCTTTTATAGTGCGAGTGTTATCGCTTAATCCGCCCGTCTCTAGCTCATCGCATTTGCAATACTTGGGACCTCGGTACTAGATCGTTGTCCGATGGTGCCAGCCTGCTAGGAATTGGAATATGTTGATGCACACATCTGCGACGTCTCGTTGGAAAGGTCGATACATTTTATTCGAAAACCGAAATCTAGAGTTGTAACATATTTAAATCCTCAAGTTCCTTGGAAGAATCAATTAGCGGTTTATACGGATTTTCCGTCTCAAAATATGGATAGATAAACAATCACCATGATCACCATTTTGTGAACAAGTTTTAAAGTTTTTATAAACGAATTCAGAATGTAAACAGACCATCATCTAGCTAAAGGTGGGATTCGCCCAGTGAGCAATGATGAAGTATTTAAGTATCACTTTCATGAGGAGGTACAGGTATAGATTACACATTACTATGTTATGGCGGTTCTTGAATGAAGACCACTTTTTCGCAATCGGAATCATACCACGAAACGTTAACTGCTATCATAAAGATTACAGAGAGCTTACAGAACTTGTTTGTCCTATCAAGAAAGCCAATTGACTTACTTCAATAAACGAGTGTTTCCATAATAAGGCATGTAGCTCTATGACGACACTGTCCGAGACACGCAAAGGCTGGATATGACACGTAATTGTCACGCATGAAGCGCTACTACAATCCTATATAAATTAAAACATAATGTCACGTGTTAATCATTGTTTTATGACCACCCAAAAGTGGGAAATCGAGCTCAATATGAAGCAAAAGCTGTTTGACCTCCTGAGCACTACCTGCTTATCTAACAGTGTTTATGATTGGTTAATTTACATGATATACTCACTCGGATAACCAATTGAAATACTGCTTCTAAAATATTTAATTCCAATCTTTATCAGGGACACAATAGTCTAACAATGTCTCTGATTGATGCAACTAATGATGTATTCATCTTTCTGACGATTCGGCATGTAGTTTTCTAGTGGTTAAAATGTCAATATATTTCACAATAATGTCTTTATAACTTTCTTAATAGAAAAACTGGTAAAAACGTCGAAAAAACGGCGGAAAGTTGATGGTGCACAGTTGCGGCGCCAGCATCATACTTTTCTATATACATTATTTTGTGAATTGTTTCAGCCACACTTACCAATTTATAAGCACCCGAGTCATACGGTAGCTCCGTGTAATCCCCCTCTGTACTGGAACCTTCGTGTGATGTTGGTGATTCCTCATCGTCCCATCCATAATGTGTCTTCAAATTGATGGATTGCTCGAGAAGAACGTCCCTCATATTACATGCTTCAATGCCCTCTATAGCCTGCAATAAGTTGTTATACATTATATGGTTGGGTATATCATAGGAGGTCACATGTGTATCATGTGGGTATCACATGTTTCATATTTCAAAAAAGTTTTGTGTGGGTATCTAGCTAATGGATATAATACAGGATTTGTCAATTAAATAGGTTTCAGTGATAATAGTGTAATACACTATTCCTTACCCTGTCCCTGAGTCCTGTAAGCATGGTAAGCATGGTAAGGTAGATCAGCCAATCACCATTTCTCATTCTCCAAGTTATATTTATGTTGACGGATGATGAGTAAGGTACGTAGCTGGGACCAAGGTTTCTAATCTATCAAGTATCATGTAATACACTATACTATACCCTGAGTCCTGTAATGTAGATCAGCCAGTCACCATTTCTCGTTCTCCATGGTATACTTATGTTGACGGATGATGAGTAAGGTATATAGCTAGGACCAAGGTTTCTAACCTAACCTATCAATGCTATCATGTAACACACTATACCTTACCCTGAGTCCTGTAATGTAGATCAGCCAGTCACCATTTCTCATTCTCCATGGTATAGTTATGTTGACGGATGATGAGTAAGGTACGTAGCTTGGACCAAGGTTTCTAACCTAACCTATCAATGCTATCATGTAACACACTATACCTTACCCTGAGTCCTGTAAAGTAGATCAGCCAGTCACCATTTCTCATTCTCCATGGTATACTTATGTTGACGGATGATGAGTAAGGTATGTAGCTTGGACCAAGGTTTCTAACCTAATGACGAATATGGAATAACAATGTCAATCGATAAATATGCTGCAGGGTAGTCATCGGGTAGATATTTATACATTTATGTGCACTTTAATTGGAATTTCAAGATAAGTTCACAAAATATTTCGCACTACATTTTCGAGTTACAACTTTTACGTGAGCTGAAAGCAAGCGATCTGCATGTGATATGCTTGTTATCTGCTTGTGATATGCATGTAATATCTTCGTAGCTCTTCGTGATATTTCATACGATTTGCCAATCATATTATTACAATGAAGAACTGGATTCATTTTATTATGTTATTGGTTCGAATCCCGCTGTGTTCATTGTAATAATAATAACACACACTTATAGAGCGCTTTACTTTAGTGAGATCTAAACTCAAAGCGCTGTACAACATGTAAATACAAGATTAAAGCAAAAATACAACAATGATCATAAAACTACAGAGATAAACATACACAGAGTCAAATGCATATTTAGATAGAGAGAGAGAGATATGAATGTGTATTGCATCATGCATTATGAAATGAAAGATCATGAACAAATACACATAATTAGATTTCCAAGTTAAATAAGTAGGTCTTAAGTCGCGACTTGAACTCCTTAACTGAACCTGCCTGGCGTATGTCCATTGGGAGAGTGTTCCATAATTTAGGGCCCGCGATGGAGAAAGCTCTATCACCGAAAGACTTCATTTTGCTTTTTGGAACAACAAGAAACTCACGGGAGCCAGAGCGAAGGTTAGCCGTGGGAATATAAGGTTTCAGCAATTCAGACACATAACTTGGACCAGCATTGTTAAGTGATTTATACACAATGAGCACGATTCTTTTCTTAATAGGAAGCCAGTGGAGATTTCTGATGACGTGACTTATATGGTCACGTTTCTTTGTGCCTGTAACTAATCTTGCCGCTGAGTTTTGAACACGTTGTAATTTAGAGATAAGTTTATCAGGAAGTCCGTACAAAAGGCAGTTACAGTAATCTAATCTGGATGAGACAAACGCGTGCACAAGTTTCTCCGTTGACGCTCGATCAAGGTACTTTCTGATCTGTCCAATGGCGCGTAAAGCAAACGAGGCTGATTGACACAGTTTATTCACATGTGCAGTCATTGACAGATGTTGGTCAAAGATGACTCCAAGGTTTCGTGCAGCATCTGACGGAAATATGGGACTATTACCGATAGTTACAGGGTTGATGGGCACAGTTGGCGTGAAACGAGAGGTAATATTGTACCTTGTACTTTGGTTCGAATCCCGCTGTGTTCATTGTACCTTGTACTTTATGTTATTGGTTCGAATCCCGCTGTATTCCTTGTACTTTTGCAAGGCTCTTCACCCTACTAAAATCCATTTAGGAGTACAAGCATTTGTTGTGAATTGATATAAAATTGAATCGCTGTTCTGAGAAGGGCGAAACACCAACAACGATTAATGAGTATAGCCTAAACGGTAAAGGTGAGTTTAGACTTGTTGTTATTCTAATATATTCCTCCAAATAATATGCGACACGTTACGACCTGTTTGCCTACATCTTCCAATGGGATCCTTACCTCATACGTAAATACAACAGATGGACCAATGGTACTCTCGTTCAGTGCCTTTTCCCCCTCAATTTCAGTAACTCCTTCATCTAACACACTGTTATTATTGGATACCGATATAATTCTCCCCAGCTCATCTGTTAGTGGACCACCAACACCCTCGTTATAGTTGCTAGGTGATCCGATGGCTTTACGGTGCTCTATTGCTTGGACCACCTGTTTGATGTCTTCCAGATGAGGTTGCATCCAAGATGGTCTGGTGTCTGCCTTATCGACGGTGTAAACGACTTGCTCTGGTAGAGACGCTCTGGATAAATAGAGAAATGGTGATGTTTGACATACCATATTTGAAACATTTTGTGAAGTTTTAGAATGTCGTCTGTAGACGCCTGCCGTGTGGAAAGTGTTAAGTTGATGAAAGCCTCAACACATGGCTCTTTCTGAATATAAGTTATTACATTGGAAAGCATTATAAAAAGCACAAAACTAGTTTTTTGACAAATTATGGCGTTCTCTTTGAATAATGGCTGATTGTTCATTTAAGAAAACGGCTCTTTTCAGAGTCACCGTTTAATATTATAACAAAATTCTCACCCTCTAACAATTACATCAGCAAGCACTACCACAGGTATCGTCGGCTCCGCAACATTATCAAACATAGTGTCATTAGCCTCGATGCTAGAGGTCTGTACTGCTACCGTGAAATTCAGAGCATCCCTCATGGACAGAATGGAAGTCACATCAAAACGTAATTTAAAATGCACCTTGAATGATAAAGATGAAATAAAAGAACTTACTAAGTGATGTGTGTCATCAACAACAAAATAAGACAGATAAGAGATAAATCATCATGTGGACGAATATATAATTTTGGTTGTTGATGATACCGGCATTAGCCTACTGTCGGTGTTGGCAAATGTGTATTGTTGACTGATTAGGCTACAATAATAGGCTTTTATATTGAATTTCATTGATAAAGGTGGGGTTTTTTCAGGGAACTTTTAAATTTGACATTATATGATAACAATCAAGATATTAACAAATTGAATGTTTCACACCGAAATACGTACGGCATAAAATATGGATTGAGCGAAAAAACTTGATCGGGCGGTGTTTTCTTATATTCAAACAACTGCTCATATTTGCAACAGAAAGTAGACACCCAAATGTTTTGAGTTAGAAGCAAGATAAATTTAGACTATGGATGCTACCGGAACTCACCTTGCTATAAGATGTCATGGGATTACCAAGTCTGCACTGAAGATCATCGCTGCCTTCTAAAGGATCACATGGATACACACCACCCTATTTAAATAAAATCGTAATAGATTTACAGTCGACCAGGTAAGAAATACATAAACAATTATTGGTGAACATAACGTTTGTATAATCATACCACGCCTTTTTAAATATTGCGATATCAACAGAATGTTTACTCCAACATAAACATATGATTGCACATCTCTTAAAATTTTAGATATATAACGGTAAACTTTATGATACTCTCTAAAGGGTTTCGAATCTCATATCATACCAAGATGGGTTTGAATACTACGTATTTATGATTCTAAATATGAAGAGCTTTGTTGCAAAAGGGCCACCAGACCACCCCGACATGTTACTCATTTTGCATTAGTGAATTTGCATTGACAAATTCATGGAATTAATCAAATTATTGTATGGCTGTGTTCATTACTGTTTCTATATAACTTGCATCCATGCACGCCAATTAAGGCACCAACAATACAAGCCACATTCCACATAATGAATAGCCATCCATTCAATAATGCAAAATGAGTAACAGGTAGAAGTGGATGTAGGCCCTTTTGCAACACCCCCTCATATATAGTGGGGAACTAAATGCTAATCTTTTTATAGGGTTTTGAATCTCATATACATACATACCAAGATGGGTTCGAATCCTATGTAGACTACATCCGGAGGATAGCTGACAATCAAGCGGGCCTGGTGAGCTTCTTCCCCGTGATTTGTCACTAAGATGTCCATTTTGATCTTGGATATTTGATCCCCGAGGTACAAGACCTTGTTACCTCTGAATGGAGAGTGACCACACAGAAATAAAGAGTGCATATCAACAATGTCATTTGTAATTACGAATACTAGTAGTGTTTTCTGTTATTTTATTCTTGAAGAGATGTTAAATGGTAATGATACTTCGAGGGTTTAGTGCAACAAAGGGCTATCTGTATTTCGGTCATTTTGAGAAAAAGTTAATTAAAGATTTGTACCCATCATAACCTATTGGTTTTGACAAGTTAAAATAAATGCTATTCAACCTTTTTGATTAGGTGAATTTACTATTTTTACATAATTAGGTTCCAGATCTTGTGCGTATCATTTTGATACCAAAATCTCATTTTGGCCAAAAATGCAGATAGCCCTTTGTTGCACTAAACCCTCGACTTATATACTTATACTCGTATATATACTTTGTTGATGTTCATAGTATGCTGCACATGTATACAAAACTGATGGTTCATCATTACAATGATACCAAATGTGTAGCAATCGTTTGCCACTTGCTAGGGAATATGGGGAGGTATAAATCTGAATGTACCAAGATCATCACTATGTTTGTGCTATAAAGACAATTGAGCATCTCTCTACACTGTAGTTGTCAATGCAATTATTGTAAGACTTCATTGAATAGACAACAGAGTTGTCCTTTTGAACACACTAGTGGTGAATTTGGCACATTAATGAGATGAGACCTCTCCAGGTTCTCAGGCAGGTGGCTAAGAACTGAAAGAAGTGTTTACTATACGAATGAAGTGTCGTTGGAAAGAGGAACACGTCAGCTTTTCATTAAAATGGAATACAATATGAATACCGTATATCACGAGATACCCAAAAAGATTGGCGATTGAAAAGAATTTTCTCCACTGTTGTCAAGAGTTTAGATGTACAATGCATTATTATAATTATTGTGGGTTCATAGTTTCAACATTTGAACACCCGTGGTAGTTTTGAGGTTTACGATTGAGCAAAAAGGAGAGCCAGATACAATTGTAGAGATAGTCAAAACCTAATTTATGGTCAATTAACATTATAAAAGGGCAGCACTGACTAGCCCAACAACTACTACAAATTGACAGGGCCAGAAACACTTTCTTTTTGGCATTATTTTCCGAACGAAGTGTTGCAAAAGTGTAATGAATTTCTCACCTGCTAGTCTCCAAGAAACTGGCAACCTGCATATCAGTCTCGCATATACCATTATCGCCGCAGTCACGTACAAAGGCCGCCTGATGATTGCAATAAATTAGAGAATTGTTTTATTATGCTATCGTCACAAAACATACCGGAACACAATACCAGTTGACCAGTATTAGTTAGTTTATTCAGCAACATGAAGACAAATGAAATTCAAGCAATGTTAATACTATCATAGCTAAAGTACGAGGGGCCTAATGAAACGCAAATGCCAACAAACAAACAAAAAATGGCGTGAAGGAGCAGCATGACACACATTTTCTGGAACATTTTTTTTCACCACTTCCCACCTCCTCCGGTTTATATATGCTAATTATTTCTAATCGTGTGTTCATTTCAATATCGACGTATCACATAGCGACGTATCACTAACCTCCTTGGTTATAGTATTTGGGTCATCTTGGTTGAGTACTAGCGGTAGTCCACTGGACTCATCTACTCTGGAATCTGTGTGCAGATTGAAGGTACTCTGGAATGGTATGGTATTCAGCAGATCACGTACATCTTTCTGTTAATAGCAAGTAAAAATTAGATGTAGAAAATATATTTAATATATAGTCACAATTATGGTAAAGCCTATACATTACGAACTGTATTTTATTGTCACTCTTATTTTAGTTTAAAATTGGTTATCTGATCTTTTATCGTAAAGATAACGATTTTGTTATATTTAATCTAATAATAATAATAATAATATTACCGTTCTTATATAGCGCTTTCCACAATGCAATCCCAGTCCCAAATTTAATCAATAAACAAAAAATCTCCCCTTTGTAAAATAGGCAAGTCCATTGAGTTGTTAACCAATCTGCTTCGAATAATTCTACGGCAACTCTGCGTTACGCACAACGTATACGTCAGCAACTAAAATAGGGCGCGCTTGAACGTCTTAACGCGACGATTATATATGCACTAAGGTATGAATTAAGCCCCGCCCAAATCTATACACTACTAAAGTATCGGTTCGTAGTGTATAGGTCTCATGCGTATCAAACAAATTTAATCTAAAACCAATGAAACTGACCGATATCAGGCCCGTCAGATGGAGGGGGCGACGGTTGCGGTTTTAATTTTTTTTAATTTTTTTTTTTTTTTTTAATGTAAAAATTGCGTTTTTCTTAGTTTCAAATAACAATGATAGTAAAACTACTCATAAAACATTGACTACAGTGCTTTTTGGACTGCGAAATTTTGTGTCCATGCGAAATTTTTTGACGTGCGAAATTTTGTGACTCCTACCCCCCCCCCCCCCCCCCCCCCCCCCCCCCCCCCCCCCCCCCCCCCCACCCCCCACTTACGTGAAATTCACGAGGTGACTGACTTGGAAAAAATTTGGGGCAACCTTTTACGAAAATTTATGTGAAAACGCCCCCCCTTGGGCAAAAGTGTCTTACGGGGATGTGATATTATATTGTTTGACGTGCTAAACCACGCCCATTAATTTGTATCATAAAATTAATTTTGGATTGACTGGTATGAGTGACTTCATTTGAAATCTACACTCCCTGTGTAGAAGATTATAAGGTAATGTCTTCCATAGGGGGTGTATGGATATCAACTGGAAAAACATGATAGATAGCATGACGTATATTCATATTGAAAGCAGAAGTTAAAGATCCGAAAACATATGTTAGAAAGAATAAGTATGAAAGCTCAGGGAGACACAAAAAGATAAAGTTATGAAACATTTTAGCATGAGATATGTATTACGTTACGGTATATGGAAAGAAGGACTTCTAATACAATGGGTTAGTTCCTTATTTGAGGATATCGATTGCAATTTAGAAAATGTTCCTATGTACTATGACCGACGGGAGTCACAAACTGTAATGTAAAATTCCCTCTATAATATATTAGATGATCGGGAGACCCGTGTAGAAAGCAATATTTACAGTGTAGCAGTTATTTTCTCACTCATACAATCATGAATAAAATCCTATACCCATCAGTTCACTTCCAATTATTTGATATTGACTAATTATTACCCCCTGATCAAGAAAGGTATTGTTGATTATTGACGATTGAAGTAAAACAAAATATTCCAATGTAAAAACATGATAAATTACCTTAAGATAAGCCATGTGTTGTACACAACTTTCTTGTTCAATATTAAGCGACACGTTTTTCGTCACTTGATAAGATACAGCGCCCGCTACGTTTTGACCGTCGGTAAAGAAGAATCTTGATGATAAACCCTGATCGGTTCGCAGTATATCAGACCTCAGTGTGTAAGTGAAACCTAAATTGGATAGATAAGATAAATGGTTATGGAACAGTTTCATTTGTATTCGATACAAATATCGACTGTACCGGGCCCCGATCATCCCGATGAGTTTTTTATCGAGCCTGATATCGGGTCCCGTATCGCGTAGCAAAGGATGATATATTGAGTTGCATAATACCACTTTTTTAAATAAACACTGCACAAAAAGAAAGTATCCACTTTTTTCGAGGCGCCCTGTGTTTCATTCGTAGGACCCTAAAGATTTCAACAAGTGGAAAAGAGCAGGCATTCCTCCCGCGCATTTTGACGCCTCATTTTGTCACACTAGCACCAATATTGATGAAGCAGTGGCCATTTGAATAACAAATGATGCAGTTTCCATTGTTGCACTTAACCCTATCCCCGGGAAAAGAGCGTAAACAACTACCATGATGGGGATTTACCTCTTTCGGCAGGTACCCGATGTCCTGTATACCTCAGACAAAGCTCAATACGTATACATGGTACCCTCTTACCGCCGAGGCTACATAATGTCGTGTTACCATGGAAATGAGGACTTAAGATCTCTGGTGTAAGACGTAATCTTTTCACCACTGTAAGGACTGGTTGAGATCTGTGAAAAAATATACAGCAAGTGTTGAACACAACTTATTAGTTTGTTTGTCACTGACATATAATTAGCTCATATTTATAATATTACGGTGTGAGAAAACACGAAAGATTAACTTAAATATTCTTGAATGAAAATGGACGTGGAAATCTCAGGCACAGTCTTAGGGACCGTTCATTATTTCTACCGGAGGGGGGGGCGGTAGCTGGAAGAAAACAACAACCAAAAAACACATGACCCCCCTTCCCTAGATACTAAACATGTATGACCGCCCCCCCCCCCCCCCCCCCTCTGGAATGAAGAAAAACGTTATAACCCCCCCCCCCCCCTTTTTTTTTTTACACACACACCCGGCCTACAAATACAATAAGCATACACAATTGAAGGGGTGGGTGCAATAACTTAGCACTTTAACTTAGCACTTAATTGCACCCACCCCTTCAATTATGAATATTTGAGAATACTATTCTTAAAAATACACCAAAAATAAATAAATATATATACAACAATTATATTATTATATACACTTGTGATTTTTGTGGAGTAAATTGTATACTTTCAGACAGTGTATGTGTGGGCATGCTGTCAGCATGGGCACAGTGTCCGATAGAGGGTTTTACATGCCCAAATGCATGTAACTTTGGCTCTGTGCATGTAAACATTTGCCTGGGTTCATGTAAAATTGTGATATTCAGCCATTTTTAAAATTATACGGGAAAAAAATAATCAATTTTTCAAGGACATATTGCTGTTGTGCAGGTAACTTTTATTTTCTAAATCGTACACTGCATGGGTATGTTCTCAGCATGGGCATGCAGCGGCGTAGCTTGGTTTTTCATATTGGTGGGGTGGGATGAAAATTAAAAATTAACCGACAATACTTTTACGGACTAAAAAATGTGCGTGTAAGCGCGTGAAAATTTACTATTTTCCCATGATTGAGGTCTATTTTGGATTTAAATGTGCTTTAATACACTGAAAATCTATTTTGTGGGCACATGCGCGGAAAAGAGCCATATTTCACATGATTGAGGTCTATTTTGGCTTTAAACGTGCTTTAAAACACCGAAAATATATTTTGTGGGCACATGCCTGCATAGCGAGAGAAATAGCCATATTTCCCATGATTGAGGTATATTTTGTATTTATTTCAAAGGTGCTTTTAATCACCGAAAATCTATTTTGTGGGCACATGCCCACAAAAAATAGCCATATTTTCCTTAATTGAGGTCTATTTGGCTTTAAACATGCTTTAAAACACCGGAAATCTATTTTGTGGGCACATGTGCACATAGCGCTAGAAAAATAGCCATATTTCCCATGATTTGAGGTCTATTTTGCCTTTAAACATGCTTTAAAACACCGATAATCTATTATGTGGGTACATGCGCGCATAGCGCGAGAAAAATAGCCATATTTCCCATGATTGAGGTATATTTCGGCTTTAAACGTGCTCTAAAACACTGAGAAAAAAATTATGGTTTGAAATATTAGTACCAAAAAGTTATGACCTCCCCCCTTTAATTTCCTAAAAAAAGTTGTAACCCCCCCTTTTGATTTCTTGAAAAAGTTATGACCCACCCCTGTTTGGTGCCGGCCCCCCCTCCGGTAGAAATTATGAACGGTCCCTTAGATGATAATTGGTTATTTCGATGAGGTAAATACGCGCCGCTTGAAAAATCATGAAAATGATAAAATAATGTGCCTTTGAATTATTTCCAAATGTTAACAATCTTCAAAAGGCTTTATAAACATCCATTACAAACGCATTATGTTCCACTGCCTTATTAACTTTATACCCGCGATTTATGTATTGGCCGGTCATAAATTCTCTAGTTCCCAGATTAGGCAGGCCAGTAGTCATTCCCTAAAGCACTGTTTTGATGTAAATCCCAAACGTGGCCCTGCGTGGTCAACAATTACAGCAGACTAACAGCCTGAAAACCTTTATGGCCTCAGGGTCTTTGGTCTGTTATACAAAATTGTTAGGGCAATGGGACATATGTGTACATAATCACTAGCTAGTGGCCGGTCATAAATTCTCAAATTCTCCTATTAGGCAGGCCAGTGGTCATGCCCTAAAGCACTGTTTTGATGTTGATCCCACATGTGGACTTGGTAGTCATGGCACAATCAAAAAAGCCACAGACGGCTTATGGCATCAGGGTCTTTAGTCTGTAATACCATGGTAATACGAGGCAGCGGAACACAATGGTGCCCATAAGCCTTATCGCCAATAGGAAAAAATCCATTGATGTATCCTTTTCTGATGCATTGTGGGATCAAGGATGGGGCAGATTTTGCACTTTTGCGATCCCACAATGCAACATAAAAGGATAATCAATGGGGTTTTTTGATTCGCGATAAACCTTATTGTCTTCACTCTCAGTCATAAGTAAGTCTTGTCATAAGTGTCCCACAGTCGGACCATCAACATCATTGTGATAACTTCGAATTAAAACGAATATTCATACATGTATTGAAAACGATTGATTTTTTTATCTCTAATCCCATCACAATACGGACTTATTCCTCAAGGTTACATTCTCGACCCCTTGAATATAATGCATACCTGTAATATACCACCGTAGCATTTTGATGAGCGCCCACGACTACATCCGGGTAACCATTTCCGTCCATATCCATTCCACCATTTATAGAACTCCCGAAACTGGTAAGACCTGTATTCACTGATTTTCCGCCAAGTCTCTGTTTGAAATGTCGCCATAATTTGTAAGAAAAAATATTTATTTGTAAGAGGTTCCAGTTACTTGTATCATTACATATAGTGTGGTTTCTATTGCGATCTTTGGAGTTCTAACATAAAACCTCGACATATAAAAGTAAGTATTAAAGCAAATGTGGGAAAATGAAACTTAATATTCGTCAATGAAGATTAGTATTGATAATTTTCTCGGCATTTATCCAAGAGCATTGTGATGGCTGTGCACTTTTATTTATGGACAAAATGTAGATGATTTTTTTCTTCCAATTATTTGAATGTTTTGAAAACCCCCAATTTGTTTTCCACCAACAACAACAAAACGCCCGACCGACCGACCGACCCTTTTTCTCGTAGAACAGTGGGCGGGGTTCTTGGCCTTATATGCATATAAATTAGTTTTAACGGTTGATATATATATATATATGCAATTGATGAAACTTACAGAAACACAAGAGCCAAAGTCATATCACCTGATGGCGACACGGAACTGTTCGACATCCTAGCAGGAGTACTCCAAGGAGATACCCTTGCCCCCTACCTATTCATAATCATCCTTGATTACTGCTTAAGAATAGCTATCAATGGGAGAGAAGAGGAACTAGGATTCACCATCAAGCCTAGACAAAGTCGAAGAATAGGGCCAAAGAACGTTACTGATCTTGACTTTACAGATGACATAGCGTTACTTTCTGACACTAAGGAGCAGGCACAGAAGTTGCTGAAATATGTTGAGGAAGCAGCACTCAAAACTGGGCTCCACAAGAATGCCAAGAAAACCAAATGCCTGGTATTCCACCAAGCACAAGCGGTACAGCTAAAAACCTCTGATGGAAGTAACCTAGACAACGTAGAGGATTTCAAGTACCTGGGAGCTTGGGTAGGTAGTAGCCAGCATGACATAAAAGTACGTAAAGCACTTGCTTGGAAGGCCTGCAATGCTCTGAACAAAGTGTGGAAATCCAGCCTCTGTCGAAAAATCAAAATCAGACTTTTCCAAGCTACTGTTCAAAGTGTTCTACTGTATGGAGCTGAGACATGGACCATCACCAACAGACTGAAGAAATCTCTAGATGGATGCTACACTAGAATGCTGAGAACTGCACTCAACATTAGTTGGAGAGATAAAGTACCAAACAAAGACCTGCATGGAAACTTACAAAAGGTATCAGAAAACATCACAGATCGAAGGATGAGATTTGCCGGGCATTGCATGAGAAGAGAAAATGAGATTGTATCTGACCTGCTGCTATGGAGACCCAAGCACGGACACACATCTGTCGGCCTTCCAGCCTTAACATACTTGGACACCTTGGCGAAAGACTCAGGACTGAAGAATGATGAGGAGATGAAAGCATGCATGAGGGACAGAGTAGTGTGGCGAGCCATCACGAAGACCGTTCGAGAACGACATAAGTAAGTAAGTAAGTATGTGATTGTTATGGGTAATCTAAATAAATGTATCTTATTAATGTCAATTTATGAAAGTGTGTGGGAGAGGTGGGTAGGGTGTGTGGGGGTGGGGTGGGTATGGCTGTTTGAGGGTGTGTGTATGTTCATCTCGTGAGTGTTTTTGGTATCACATGTTTTATATTAATGTGTCTTTGTAATTTATATTTATATTTTAATGTATCTCTTTGAATGTATTTAAATGTTTTATAATACTGTAAGTGCAATGAATTGGCTTGTAACCCACGATTTTGTATTTTTCAATAAACCAATCTAAAAAAATAAATATTGGTTGCAATATGGTTGTAGATGTTATGAAAAATACATTTTATTAAACAATTTATACAAACCTGTGCATATTTTGCCTTTAATCCTAGCGGTGATCCATGATAGATGTATACTGCTCCAGAATCAGCATCTTCAAACGGAGCACCAATGGCAACATCTACAAACAAATATACAATTGTCAGTATCGATATGTCCATTATTCAACGACGATTGACCGTTTTGTATGTCAAAATGTCAAATTTGTGCCTGTCAAATGCGTTAATCTTGCTATATGTACTAGTGGTGGTTAAAAGTGAATGGATATTTGATCTAATGAAAGACAAGATATCATGATGCTATATTAGAGTTAAAGAATAAAAAGAAGGGCAACTTTTACACAATTGCATTATATTGCATAGTCATGATTTGCATTTATAGATAATCACATTTCACAACGATGTGTTTTGCAATTCATTTTAAAGATATTTTATGTCGTCTGTATTATTCTACCTGCAGTGAAAAAAACAGAGGGCGTCCCATTTGTAAATAGATGACATCATAGGTGACATCATCTATAGACAATTTGAAATGTTGATAATTACACCCATGATGTAACATAAGATCACGTGATCTCGATGTAATGTCCGTATAAATCAATCAATGAAAAGTAATAAATGTTTCAATACCTTGGTATCCATCTTGGTTCAAATCTCCTACAATGGCAATCGTTGTACCGAATCTTCCTCCAATGGCGTTATTGCCTTGTAGCTTAGGTTCCATTAATTGAAGGTTTCCCTAAAATGAATGACACGTGAATGACAAGTGAACAGGTGAGCAAATACGGCATGGTATAGGAAAGATTCAACGTGTCTATTTATTTCTCGACCAATAATCGATAGCAGAGTTTTATACCATATCTTTGCATAAGGCAGAGATAATCTTGACATATAGGGGCGCAATAATCCGCTATTCAAGTGTTAACTTAATTACGGATTCATCTATCATTGGTGGACATATACCATGTGTTATCAGTTTGTTATATAGTGTGATATCCATGTGTTTCTAATGAGATAAATGTATGTCGCTTTTAAACAATGGCACAATACCAACGTGCTCCACATCCTTCAATAGATGTGATATCCACGTGTGACCCATTCAATACCAACGAATCGGGCATGATAGCTTCACTTGATGACCATGTGTTACCCACGTGCTACACATACCTCTCCCTGGTTGATATAGACATACACCCTTCCTTCATCCATCTTATCCGTATACAGAGGAGCACCAACCATAAGATCAGAAAGACCGTCATTGTTTAGATCTACAGCTGCGAGTGATGATCCAAAATATGTATTCCTCTGAAACAAATGTCATATTATGATTGAATCAAAATATGTTACATGAATAATGGGATCTGACTCAAACAAATATGTGGACTATTGGGGTGTAGCAAAGATATTCGTTACTTAAGTCTTTAAGACAAATATTTTACAATGTGGCAAACACTTTGACAAGCCTTTTTGATTGAAATATGGTGGGCACAAAAAGAGAGGGCATGCCGACATTACCCAAGTGGAAACACGTCCTCTCCTTTTGTGCCCGCATACTTCAAATAGGCTTTTAGCGGTGGACCTTTTTGTGTTGATCGCGTACCCAATGCAAACGGTGCCCACGTGCTAACTTTCCAGGAAATCTTCTACAAATACCTACCTACTTGTTAAGCACCCACGAAAATGTTTCGAGGCTAACTAAATAGATATACTCGACCTTTGACATTGTCAATTAAATCGGCGGAAGTTACACAAATGTCGAAAAGGTTTATTTGAATATTCATTATGTCTGATCATACATCAACTTACATGTTCTCCGTATATTTCTTTTTTCATGGCGAAATTACTGACATCAAATATGAAAACTTTGCCGACTTCGTACGCTCTAGGCGCACCTGTTACGCCCTCTTTGGCGGTGGGAGATGTGAAACTACCCGATGTAATGGAATAACCTGAGCAAGGGGGAGAAAAGGGTGGGAAACAGAACAAAATATTATAACGGCATCTTGTTTAAACTTGGGTTAATATTCTTCTTCTTTGTTAATCTTGTTTATCTCAAAACTGTAAATGCGCTATTAGTTAGATTGATGTGAATTTAAAGGGGCATTGAGAAATACGTATGGGAGAGCGCCCTCAATTTTCCAGGAAATTGGGTTTTATTGCACCAAAGAAATACTTAGGCATTATTAACTACCATTTGAAACCGTTAAGCTTAATTTGTAGTATATCATGTAATATTTCACAAATTGATAATTTCGATGTAGATGACATCGAAATTATAAGCAGAATTCGGCACATATGGCTTCACCAGAATGTCTATCTAGCTCCATCAGTTCAACCTATTCCCTGAAATATTTCAGGGTTCTATTATACCTTATTTAAATGTGTTCAGTGTTCGTTCTATGTCTAGTATATAGTATGTTCTATTCTCAACTTTGCTTCGCGAACTATATACGTAATAATAACGCCGTGCCCACGGCTCATTGTAAAAGGAAGCGATGTCAAACCAATTATAGTATTATTAAAATTATATGATATATCACGCTCAAATGTCACCCCGTGAATGGGTCTACCAGCATAGGCCTGTTGACCTAGATGTATCCACACCTAGCTACCGTATTATAATCTAGTTATTATCTATTTCCTGAACTATCTATGATTCATGTTGTCCAATTATCTAATTTAGATTAGAGCATATCTGAACGCTTCAAAGAGGATATTATTCACGAATTCAAGAATGTTTTAGTTGCTCGTGTGCACTTAACTTGTCAAAATGATACTAAGTAGTTGCTACTCCGGATTTTTGTAGACCTTAATTTAAAATGTCTTTGCACGTTGCAGGAAATACGATATCTTGCCAAGTTCTAGCATGCTATGTGGTAATTCGTCGGGGTATACGTCACATGTTAAAACAAGATTTGTATCAAAAATCAATTTTTTGATTACAAATTAACTAATTTTACCATAAGATTATCATACGTCACTATGTAATACCACCGACCTTTACGTCCATTACGATCTACCGATATGGACGTCTTCCTTAGTGTTAGTCTCCTCTCACAGGTGGCATAACCAATTGTTGTTATGAAGATTTGCCCCTTGATTTTAATTTTAATTTAGTTTAAATTTAAAAACGAGATGCCCTTTCTACCATATCAATAGGCAAATAAATTCTCAAGTAACGGGCAGTTACGCCACTACTTGATGATCCATTAAAGGTACACTGGATTCCTGTGATGGAACGGATGAATTCATTTTTATTTTATTTTAAACAATGTTTCCCTCACTGTGCTCCACCATACATTGAGGAATTGCCTGGCAGGAGTGGCTTTGCTCGAGCTCTGACACTAGACTTCTTAGTACACCTAAAACACGCCTTGTTTCCGCAAGTAAAGGTTTCTCTGCCGCTGCTCCTATGCTCTGGAACAAGCTCCCACATAATATCCGCCATGCTTCTTCTGTTACCCAGTACAGAAAACTATTAAAAACACAACTTTTCTTGCGTATTTGTAATCTGTTTGATTGTTCTTCTCATTAGCTTGTTTTAAATGTGTTTGTATTTTAAATAATTATTGTGTATGTATTTTTACCTTTTACCGTGTTTGTATTTAATTCTGTATGTATTTTATTCTGCAAAGCGCTGTGGTACCTCATTGTGTAAGAGCGCTATATAAATGCCTTGTATAATAATGATAATGATAATAATAATGATAATAATACATGCAGTGATTTTGAAACGTGACTTTTATTTTTCAAAAATTTCCTCGAAACCATATAATACCTTACGTTCCAGTTACCTGTATAGTTTGAGCACAAGTTGAGATATTTGCTGACAGGTTGAACTGGCATGACGCTAGCATTTGCGTGTGAACATTGTGTGAATGGTGTGAACACCCTGGACCAACGTCTGGTCGACCCAAAAGGCAGTCAACACTTCGGGATGTGCCTTGGCACATGTGTCGATCTTTAGCCCTATCTGCTCTTTATCGTAACTTCTCTCGAAATTTGAACTTTTTATTTGACAAAATCTGAAATATCACTTTTTAAACAAATTGACTTTCTCAACACAACAACTTTCAAAAGTAAGACTTTGGGCTTCTAGTTCCACCAAAAAAATTATCCAATTTTAATTGAATCTAACTAAAGGAGTGTATGGGTAAAATTTTAACATTTTCTTTCAGTTACTTTTAGCTAACTTCGTTAATATCCAATGGAGTTCACTCGTTCGACCAGCAAATATTATGAACATTATTCATTTATAAACATTAAAACACAAAAATCTGCAAAAAATGTAATAATTATGTTTCTAAAGACTCCAACTACATGTAGTACCAAGTCCTTCCTACCATGGGCCAAACCAGGATACCACCCCTGGCGCCGCAGGGCCTTGGGCAGTGCTTGTCCAGCGATCCTAGAAGCCGCGCTTGGAAATGCACAGGCATGGTGCAATAAATCTAATAAATCGGCCAAAGAAAGTCTAGATATATAACCCCCGACAAAGCTTGGAATCGGGGGTAACAAGTAGGCTGGAAATATACAGGCAATGGAACCGTAAATACCATTAATTGACAATGATCTATTATTTGTATTCTAAAAAAAGTCGTAAATACACTTGTATTTGACAAAGTTCTAAAATTATTCTTAACAATTCATGATAATCCATAAAGATGAATCAAACTGGTGTATGCAATCCCGTATGAAGTATATTGATCATTTGGATAGCAAATGGTATCAGTAAATACCATCTGGAAATGTACGGAATACTGTGTGTATTGCGCCATAATACCGGCTTTTGTATAAACAAAGTCATTTAGTTGCAAAACGACTCAATATTGGGCTCAAACATAAAGGCACAAAACCTTGTTTTTAAGACAAATTAGGGCGCTTTTCTGTGCCAAATGACAGAGTGTGCCTTTAATATGAATTTGACTTTCAGCAGCTCGAGAGTTACCCCCTGTATCGCGCTGGTTCCTTATTTTGAATACGATTTATTCCGTCAAAATAAACAATCGGGTTCCAAAGCGTCATCAATAACTATTTTCCTTTCATCTTCAAGCTCCCGGAAGTGAGATTCCTTTAACATGTTTAATATGAGACAAGCAGATATTGGGAACAAGCATACCGTATCTTTATCGTGGGAACCACAAATGGGACAACATCGATAAATGTTCTGTTTAAGAAATTCACATTTAATACGCAGTTTCGAGATCCCTTTAAGCCCAGATGTAAGTTTTCGGTTTCAATTGACCAGAATATTATGAGTTTTTGAAAAGCATTGACGACTTTGTGACTACATTTTACGGTACTTTTGAACTTGTATCTATAATATCTACGATTGTTTATATATGTTTGCGTAAGCTTGAAATTCTAATGTATGTGAGTATAATCAATAGCTTTAACTTTGGGAAAGCGCCTGGTGTTGTTCAGGTGTCACCAGTGGCATAGCTAGGTATTTCATATGGGGGGAGGCAAGAAATAAAAGTGAACCGACAAGACTTGACCGACAACTAATTTGACAGACATATCCCATGATTCCCCTTGTCAAATGAACCAACAGAACCAATCTCAACCGACAGACTTACGGTATGGGGGCATGGTCCCCGGCCCCCTCTAGCTACACTACTGAGTGTCACAATGGGCTGTTTCGGTTGAAATCCATACACCCTATGAAAGATACGACCTTAATCTAACGCCATTTGAAATTCACGCTCCCTATAGGGAATATTAAGAATGAATGTCCTCCATAGGGTGTATGGATTTCAAAAGGAATGTCCCAATACAGCAGTATTTTTCTTCATGATTATTTAAAATGGATGTAATAAATTTGTAGAAAATATCAATTTACCTACATATCCTTCTTCTGCTTCACCACTTGGAAACCATACTGACCAACCTGCAATCTGTGGTTCTGCATTTGCCATTGATATAACGGTACCTGTGATCATGGTGATAAGACAATATTTTGTGATAAGTGAGGTTTTATGTGCATGCGATGACAGTTTGACCCAGAACCATCGTCAGCTTTGCCTATATACCAACAGGTTTAAATCATACACCAACTTCTCAAATGCAAGTTGGATTTGGTGGATTTTGGCCGGCGTATTGTTGGACGACTTAGTTTAAGGTCGTGAAACCTGTAGTTTGGCATTTGCCCGTCTTGGTTTTGCCGTCCTCCTGAGCACCATTTACAAGTAACAGTGCATTATAAAAAATGTCTCACTCTTTGATAGAGGTTATCCGTTTTTTGGATTACCTACCATCGTGTAGGGAGTAATAACTGTGTTCAAGATTTTCGGGAAGAAGACACATTTGTTTCTTAAAAAGTAGGCCAATTCGGTAATGGTAACACGGTTCATGCAATGAATTGTTCGTCATGCACTGATTCAATTGAATGTAGAATAGGCCGGGTGCGATTCCCCTTTGTAGCCCGTAGCGCATGACTATATCTACATCAATAACCTTTAGTATGATAATCTTGTATTTTGGCAAAGTTCTTACCTCTCCATCCGATGGTTCCTGGTGCCCCTAGTAACAAGGTTCCATCACTGGTATAATGTGCACTGGTTCCTGCTTGACACCAGCCAAACCATGGCATACCGCTGGAACTGACTTTGGTACCTATTGATTTAGAATCAAAATATACGACATGTCTTAGGGATCACGTCAAAACTCGACCGCCCGTTGACCGCCGGTTACGGCCGGTTCCGCCCGGTTCTCACAAAACGTGTCGTCTGTTATAATATACACACATAATGAGGTCAAATAGTTACACTCTGGTGAACACGACCGGTTGAAAGTGCCTCGTCACACGCGTGAGCAATAAAATCTTGAAGTAATGGGCTCTCAAGTCTCAGTTGACAACCAGTACAATGCAGCTATTGATTTTCGCTGAGGTTCGCTTTTTCAATCTCTTTATAGCTCAATTAACTTTTTAAAATCAATACCGAAAGTCTATGAATTTTTTAATTTATAGAACGATTATAGAGAGAGCTATTATGACCGCAAAGTAACAGATTGATAGTGTAAATTGGTCCGGTTACAGCATTAAGTCAACCGGCGGTTGTTCAGTGTTGCATGCGTGAATATTCATATACCAGTAAAACATTTGACCTGAAAGAACCGGGCGGAACCGTACGTAACCGGCGGTCAACGGGCGGTCGAGTTTTGACGTCTTCCCTCATTGCTAATTCTATAACTGGGCTTTAAAAGCGCATGTGCAACCTTTTCTACCACACGGGCCGCATTGTGATTTTGAGATCTATTCACGGGCCGCAGTGATTGTCAAACATTCCAAAACACGTCCGGAGGAGTAATATAGGGAGAGGGGAAGTCCATTGCTCATGGAATACCCGTTTCTCTTCGTGTAATTTCCTCTTCATACTCGCTGTTGCTGCTGCAAGCGCCATTCTAACCAGGGATTTTCTCACGCAATCACGCCTTGAGTTACATTTACTAAATGCAGAGCGGTACCCTACTAATTATAAGGGAGCGCGCCACTAAATCAATCAGCCATTTGTGTAAAACTAGGGAGTAGCCTACCGGTTGAAACGGGCCGCATCAATGGGAATTTTAGGATTGCTTCCCGGGCCGCAGATTAAAGGTCGGCGGGCCGCATGTGGCCCGCGGGCCGCAGGTTGCACACGATTGCAAGTTTAGCTTATGGAAAACCCTGCTCTGCGGGCCCAACTGACTCCTTTTTTCGAATTTGATAATTGTCGTTGCTATTCATTTTTGGCGCTTTTGTCTTTAAAAATTTGAAATCTTTTGAACATTTTGACATTTTTTGGAACATTGTTGAAAATTCCTAAAATTGTTGAAAATTCACCAACATTTGCACGAAAATTATTAAACGCCCTTACTTTATATTCCTTGCAAGCTTTATCAAATGTCTTGCCTTAGTATTATAACTGTTCAACTTGTTATACCTAAATATTCTAACCAACCTTTAAGACATGGTATCAACTTCTTAACACTAGTCTGCCGAAATTCTGAGTCTACGGTGTAGCATAAACCATGTGGATATTCGTAGTACTTTTTGAAATATCCATCAAAATTGTTGACCCATCGGTGTCCACAAACCTGCGATATTGATCAAGGTAAATGCACCATATTAACGAGATTTCAACGAGTTCAGAAATGTTCAGAAAAGAACATTTCAGATTTCAATTTTGCAAAAAAAAACAGTATTTCTTTCTCTTTTTATTTACTCTTTCAACGAATTCATATGCAACCTTAACGACCTGTATAACTATTGTATGGAAAAATGATGCCAAAACACTGAATAATAATGACTACCGTCCGGAGTCGAAATTCCGTCACAATCACTGGACCTTAAATTCTCTCGATCAGTTAAATAAAGGTGTATGTTCAGATCAATTTTTGGGGGCTATGATTTATTTTTCACATCAAGATATTTTGATAACAGAAGAATCCACATATTTTTCTCATTATGTCTGTTAAAACTTGGGGGCCAGAAATGTTCCATTTAGAAATCATAGGCTAAAATGTGGTGAATTACTGCCAAAGGTGGTTAACCACCATCCAGTTTGTGTACTACTAAATGGGCAAATTGTGTGTGACCTTGTGCTTCTAAAATAATAAACCATTGTAGTTATGCAACTCAAACTTTGGAATGTGACAATTTTAAGGATGACCTTCCATGTAAAATAGAAAACATCAAGTTGAAAATCGGGCCACCAATCAGAACATCTACCTTTAATAAATAGCTTCAAATTTTACTCAGTAGCACAAATATTGACTGATTGCACTTCTTTATATCAAAAAGTTCAAGGACACCTTTGAAATCAAGATTCACCACTTGCATGACTTGAGGTAATAGTTTTTACTACTTCCCTAATAAGCAGTCAATAGTTTGTATACTGTACTTACCACGAGGCTCCCATTAGTCCCTGTGCCACCCCGGTGACTGTCTAGACTAACACCTAACCACTGCTCATCCTTCAACTCTCTCACCGGCTCACCATCCACCAAACTTTGTTCATTCCCTGATATTGAAAGGAGGGGAAATTAAACAGGTTAAGAACTCTAGCTACTCGCTAAATGTATGTCGATATGCGAGAGCTGAAACCAAGGTAAAGTACTCTTGGCTAGTTATTTACTCTTGGCTACTCGCCAAAGGTATCGATAGGGGATGGGATCCAGATTCGTGCGGATTGAAAACCGTAGATCGGAGAGGGAAAACGCACTGGGATAAACGGACAGTTTTGTGTAGATAAACGGAACGCGGTTAAATAATGACCAACCGATTCGTGTTTAGTCATGCATAGCGAGCGCATTGAGCAACTCTCGTGAACGGACAGCCAGTGCGTTTACCCTCTCCGATCTACGGTTTTCAATCCGTACGAATCTGGATGCCATCCCTAAAGGGATAAAGGAGAGCTGAAACCAATACTTCCACGGGTTGAACATGATGCCTTTGGATGAGAAGACTGGGCCATAAGGAATCACATTATCCAATTTTTGTACCAACATTGACGAGCAGCTATCGCCAAGACAACAAATAGAATGGCGATTTGGTTCATGCTCAAAAGGCAATAGGTTGAAGAATAGTGATTTTTGTTTAGCCACACAGTTGGTCCAAAGAAACTGCCAATCTTAAAAGAAAGACTTCGAGAAAGGCTTCAATTGTGCCAAAACTTATTCAGAAAAATATATTAACAACATACAACAAAGACTCAACGAAGAAGCTCCAAGGTATCAAAACACGTTTAAAGGGTTCAATGTTAATGTTCAGCGGATTTGTTAATGGAATTCATAGAGTATAAGATATGTTGCGGCCGTCACAATGCCTTGAACAAAACTGACACTAAACTCGCGCGCGTGCCGATGTGAATTTCAGTGAAATGGTATTGTACGGAGACGAAGGCACTTACATTCTGAGTGCGTTATAATATGCTGCTGGCTGAAGGTCCGTTCATACTCTTGTTGTGGCGCATCACCCGACGTCGACGGATATCGACGCACGAGATGAAGCAATGCCAACTTTGGCCGATGCGCAACTATACGGGAGTACGTATGAACGCACCTTGAAACGATAACAGGTACGACTTTCCAAGTAAGGAAACAAAACTAAATTCCACACAAACGTAACATACCTTCCGTATCTAATATCACTTGTTCACATATTTGGTTCGAAGCTGATTGAGTACTGGTTCTTGCGTTGATTTGACATTTAAACAATGCTCCCGGAGATTTTAGTGTTGTTTGATTTACTGAACTACTCTTTGGTGCCCCAACTAAAATCCTGTGGGGAATAGAGAAGTGTATAAGTCAGTTTAGAAAATGTTGTCATAAATTCGTAGGATTTTACATGTTACTGTTAGCTCGAAGTCAATTACATTACATACCCCACCTCTAGCCTCATCCATTAGTTTAGTTTATATAACACATATATTCCTGTCATTTGATTGGTGGATACTACATCATGTGACGTGAAATATTTGGACTATTTCCCCACTATTACACTGGATGGAAAAAGTTCCCATAAAAAAAGTACTATTTCCCTGTGATGAGGAGCTGCGAGGGAAATAGTACCTTTTTATGTGAATTTTTTTTCCTGCTCGTGATCGCGATAATGGACCTTGACTTGATTGATAAATTGAGTGGTCTATTATCTTTTGTTTATCAAGTATTTAAAATGACAGAAATATCTGTATATGTTATATAAAACTAATATTTACCGCTCTGTATTCGGAAATTCCCCCATAACAGTAAATATGTGTATAATAGTGGAGTTTCATCGCATTTCCGGTAAATCAGGTTTCATTTATACAACTATACATATGGAGCGATGGAGTGGTAAAAAACTGACTGGATTTGCCAATTTGGGGGGAAATTGTTGTTGTTTGATTAAAATAAATCTAACAAAAAGCGTTAATTTTAATGATAAAATATAATAAAGTAACCAATAAAATTTAAAAAAAATGAAATTGAAATATAGTTCGTAGCTGTTTTGGTTTATAAGTTTGTCTCATAGTGTGTAGGCTGTACCATTTTTTTTGTCGTCGTGATAGCCGCCTGCATGCGGCTATACAGGGTGAGTAAAAAAAAAGGGTACTCAAAGTAAAATAATGATTACAAATCTTTATTATCAGAATATGAAAGCACCCAATGCGGCAATATATGCATTTATTCACTATCATCAGCAAAAAGAATCATGACATTTCATGGTACTGTTTACCAGATATGACCATTTTGGTAAAGTTACTGCATTTTGAAACCGACCACAATATTGAATATTTTACCCAATAATGCTTGATATTAATGAACAAGTGGATTCATGTATGGTACACACCAACTAACTAACAAAGAAAAATCAAACGTTTTCATTTATTTTTTCAAACATTAAATGAGAAATAATGTCAAAACAATGTCATTATTACACGAATTTAACAAATTTGGCTTTTGTGTTAGTCGGACTCAGCTCGGACTGGAGTGTGGACCGTTTTCAATAGTGAGATTCTATAGATCTTATCAGAGCAAATATCGCAAATCTTGTTCTGTTTATAAAATGTTGACTTTTACGCAAATGAGCATAAAATATGTTTACCACAACCAATTTCAACCAACTAAAATTCTACAGAAAGCTAATTAGATAGCCCATCTGCCGCATTAAAAAATCTGTGAAATCTTTGCACAGATTTTAAGATATAAAATCCCAAAGTTTAGTACATTTATTTTTGACTCACCCTGTACACGACGACACAAATATGGTACAGCTTATACATTTTATAGCAAAATAGCTATACGAGCTATATTTTATTCCCTAAATAATTCTACTACAAATATGTTTTTAGGATCATCATGATGTTCGGATGATATTATTTTCATTATGATTTAGATATTTCTGTCAAATCATAACAAAGGGTATTCAATTACTTCACGATATAGCAAATTGCAAATCATGAACACATTTTCATATGCACTTTTCCCAAATAACCTTAACAGTTTGTGCTTGAAGGTATGACATATCACCTGCCTGCGTTCTAACTAGTCATGTCTATTAGCTAGGACATTATTGGGTAATTCATTGCTGTCTATGGCATATATCTCAATAAAAACGGTTCACACATACGGCCAACAAATTATGGATTTACTTTGTGCGGTTGTTATTAGTATTGGCACAATGTAGCATTGCGGATTTCCGTCATTTAAGCGTACGCCAACGTTTTTCGTTCAACTCAGAGATCAGTTTCTGACAAATCAATGAGAAGTCGTACTTATTTTTGGTTTTCAAAGAACTTGAATTGCACAACGTTTAAGATGGTGGAAATGATTTAGTGCTTTAGTGCTTAAATTATGCAATCAATTTGATTGAATGCCGCAAATGATGATACCGTCTCACTACATGCACTAAGAGAAACTGTCATTCGTTTGATACGTTAAAGTTAAAGCAACACTCACTCAGTATTAACCCCTTGGCGATTTTTTAAAAATCATCAAATACGATAGTGTGCCAAATACCAAAAGAAATATCGGTGTTCGGTGTTCGGTTTTCGCGCCGAAACCAATTGACGTTATAACACTCTTATTCCTCATTCTCCACTCCCACGGGAACTTGTCTGGCAATTAATTTTAATAAGCTTACACATTGAAATTGCACAAATGCAAAGTTTCACTAGTTTCAGTTTACAATCCATGTACCTTTCACGAATTCGTGACGAAAACTTAGCATCCAACATTTTATTAAGATTATTCCTCAAATAAAATAAATCTAAAATAGAAGACGTATTCTTTTCTTTCTAAACATACAATATGGTTCACTGCTTATTATATATCAACGGGGCAACATGTGCAGCATAATCTGTTATCACGCTTCCTATATGGGAAAACAAAATAAAATGAATGAAAACTAATTACAACAATAAAAAAAATCTGCATTGCCGGTGTTCCAAGTTTGATTTCACGGATAATTGAACTTGTGTGTGCCTGTATCAGTCGCAACCCTGGCGCGACATTGACGTTGAGCAGGCCCGTAGCCAAGGGGGGATTCGGGGGTTCGATCGTAACCCCTAAATTTTGCCCAAAAAATGGTGAGGGAAAGAGAAAGTGATTAATGTGGCCCAAAAGGAAAGAAAAAGAGATCTAGGCAGTTTAAAAAGAGAAAAAAGAAGTAAGAAAGAGAAAAATCCCTCACCACAATCCCCGGGACAATCCCCAACCAGTGGCGTAACCAGAGGGGGTGGCCCAATATTGACTGTCGTGTCGGTTGAGACTGGCTTACACTTAGAAGGAAATGTTCTTTGACTAGTGTTATATAATCACTCATACTTTCTTCGTAACTAGGCCTACATAACAAAATCTTGAACGGCTTAAAAGTGTATCGGTACAATCAAACTACATGTTAGTGATGCATTATTTTCAAGGCATTCCTATAAAGGCTGTCCAAAATGACTAATTACCTGTAACCCTTTTGACTCTTATATTTAACAAGAATTTAATATGCTTTAAGTTAACACTTTCCACGCGGCAGGCGTGTCTGCTGACGACATTCCAAAATTTCAAAAAATGTTCAAAAATGTCAAGATTTTTGAATTTCATAACCATAGGCCTATTTGGAATCACCGTGAGAAATGTATTTAAATAAGTACAAACATGCCTAGTATTGGTATAGTTATTCTTGAGATAGATTTTGAAAGTTGGGAAAGATTTCTGAAAACATTTTTTTGTATAATGGTAAAACTAATAGCCGCGTGCAAAGTGTTAAAATGGGAAATCATAGGAGATTATGTTACATTAATCGATGGAATAATTTCCTTGCCTATAAATAAATTTGTCTAAATTTATTCATTTAATATGTTCAAATTTGTTATGAGTGTAGAATAATTGCACACATTTATCATTATTAGATGTTAGCAGTGCATTTTTTTAAAAATTCTATGGGCCGTATTCTCGTACTAAACACGGTTTTAGCTTAAAACCGTGTTGAGCTTAACGCGTTAAAAGTGTCTAACTTAAACGTGAGATTATCCTTTAAACGACGTGTTTAACAAAACACGATTTTAAACTCTTCAAATCTCGTTCCCAGAGGGATCCTGCGATGATTGCATACAGGTATTTATTTCATTGTGGCCCTGATGGGTTACAATAGATGTCGATCGAATGCCTTAAATACACGGTACTTGTAAAGACTACACGATCCGCACGTCAGCTTGCACCGAGCACGGTTGAGTGATCATTAGAGACATACAGTTGGTGCGCGAGTTTAATTAAACTCGCACTAAACTACCCCTGTACCCGTGTTTAAAGTTAGACACATTTCGGCGAGTTATACGCGTGTTTCAGTAAAACAAATAATCGAGAATCGCGTTGTAGTTAAACGCTGTGTCTAAAGTAAGACGCGTGTTTAGCTTAAAACCATGTTTTACTACGTTCGAGAAAACGACCCATTATATATTTGCCTACGCTGTAATTGTTAGTGTATACAGCATTTTTTTTTAGATAAGGGACATTCGAATTCGAAAGATTTCAAGGAATTGCCCAAGGGCCAAGTTGGATTACAGTACATGCACGTCTTGCAAACACAATACCAAAGTAGAGGTAATCCATGTATCGGCCATATTTGCGGGAGCTAAAGTCTGTGTCAGAATTTTATAAGACCAACACCACTTATCTAAACTCTAATTCGGTGACCAACACACTAATCAGGGATACTATTAATTTTGGGATAGGAAAGTCCTATACTAACACACGTAGCGAAAACGGTGCCGTTTGCATAAATTACATAAATTATTGTAATCATCGGAATGTGTCGGTGACCGGCGCGGCGTTGAACGCGTTTAACAGTGTTTAACCAGGTTTAACGTAATATTTGGTCAGCATAGGTTTGAGGGCGTTGTGGATTTACACAGACGACGGTGGCCACGCGAAACCTAAATGTTGAATACGTAATGAATAAGGTGAATAACACGTAATCGCGAATGTTAATCTTATCATTTTGACAAATCCATCATAATTAGAAGAATTGTCATCGATAACCGGGCGATGAATGTTAAAAATAATTCAAAATACTGCACTCCCGTTGACATATTGGGTCGTCTGAGAGACGCGTGGCCAGCGTCGTGTCGTCTGCTACAATCACGCCTGATCAGTATAGCGCCACCAGTTCTATGCTGACCAAATTTTAATTTAAAAGTGGACCCGATATCGGCAAGCTCACTGGCACATCCCTGCACTAATTTCAAAATAACCCGCCAAATGTATTAGTCATTCTTTGAACAGTAACACCTGTATCGAAGGTCATGCATTGAATTGATCTGAACAACGAATACTACGGAAATGAGAACCTTTTGTTAAGCGCACGCATGAGTGAAGTGGATTCCCTCATACATGTTTGCACATTGCCAACACACACGTTTGCCGGTGAAAACGCACGCACCCCTGTGAATGAATAACACACCTACCTGTGGAATGTGAGCAATTCCCTGCATTCAATAACAGCAGCTATAACAGGTGTATGGTGCGTCATCGTATGAAATCAGTTGTATGGAAAAAGGGGTACAATTAGGCCCTAGTACTTGTAAATTGTAATTGATGTTATTGATATTCCTGTTAAAGCAAACGATACATTATGAACCAGCACCGGTACAGCAATGAATGACCACTTGTTGGAACGTCAACGCACGTGTGGAATGTTGGTACGAAAAGGCTTCAAAAAAATCTGGGTGAATGTTGTTACTATAGTGGGCTATTCCAGATAGAGGGGTTCGGATTTCCGCACCTTTTAGGTTCGAATGATCAGACCCTGTTCCAGTAATATCCATCCACATAAACTTTCCCTATAGAGGGAAATCCAAACTTTTAAGTTTTTCGGTTTTTATAATGACCACCGGAAATCCAGACAATTTCTATTCTGCATAAAACTCTCCCTATATAGAGGGATTCGGAAATCCAGATTTTGTTCCGATCAATTTGGACCGGAAATCGAGATTCTATTAGAATTTTCTCTCGGAAATCCGGGAATTTTCAGAAATTAAAAATTACCCCTCTAATGTATAGGGGGTGTGCACATTATTATCTGGACTAACCAAATGTCATTAAGATACATTGTACAATGCACAAAGAAACAACACGTAGGAACAGGCACGGGTTCAACTGTGGCTCTCTGAGCACTGAAACAAGTGATTGCATTGTGAAAAGGAGAACACATCAACTTTCGATCCATTGATGTGCAACATATATAATATCAAATAGCCGACAGTGAAAACAATTTCCAAACTGAAGGGTTTAAATTTGCGTCAGTGTCTGCAATTTACAAAAGTAATGGACTTATAATTTTTCAAAAAAACCAGTAAACCCTTCACTTTAATTGTTTTAATTAATGGAAAACTCAAATTATTTCTACTCTATTGTTTTAAACTGTAATTATAGTCTTAAATTGATCCAAACTGTATAGAGACCTGTGACGCTCAAATTACTTTAATTCTTTTTTAAACTGATAACAAAAGTTTAAATTTGAAGAACAATTTTGAAACCTGTCGCACTACTTCAATTTTTTTCAAACTGCAATAAAAGTTCAAATCTGAACTCAAATATGTTGTTAAAGCACCTTAGCAGAAGTGACAGTTCGTCACGCATCACACCCAAGCGTATCACCGGCGTGTAATTTCCCGCATTAATGAACCAATAATTTCTGGTATGTCCTATCATATTTAAAAGAGAGTGCGATATTGTTACGAAACTAAGCCTTAGGACGTACACCTGATCAGGCCCTATCCGTAGCCAATCAATTGTCTCATTAGGGTGACTAAGACAAAAACAATTACGGTCTTTCATCGTGTGTCTAATTTAGGGACAACTTACAGGGATCTATCATCGCGGGATATATTTTAAGTACAAGTTCATTATTATCTTGTTAAATGTTCAATTTTAGAACCATTAAATTGACATAATTGACATTGACAATGAAGCCATAAAATACTGACGTGATCACGTGCTGAAAGTTTATACTGATAAGGGTGAAAATCTCGGCAAAAGCGAAATTATACACGCTTTCAACTAAGATTTAGGAATACTGGACGCCAGCTTGAAAGGGGGTTTTGGACAACTTATTGTACAGTCAATAAAATATACGAGTATCATGAAAGTTCACGAAACAATAAAATCCATATAATAAGTTATATGAAGTTTATGAAATCTTAAACTAAAGTGGTAAATTAATATATAGGTCAATATTCTAATATCTATTACTTTTAACTACGCCCATTCTTCTGAATATTTGTACGTTCCAAAGTTTGAGCGTTAGTCCTATCTTGCAGTAGAGATCCTCAACTTACCTGTGTTCATAGGGAAAATGGCCATGAATTTACAATTGATCAAACATTTTGGTTTCAATAATTGGCAAAGTCTTTTAACAAACACTCACCATTTTCCGAGAGAATTTTCGTGTTGTAAAACTGTGTAACCAAATAAACTCCCGCTCTCTCCGTTGTAGACATCCAACTGTTCTTCGTAGATATTAAATCCGACTACGTGTCCGAGTAAAGAAATGCTTATAAAAATGTTGATATAAATAAATATGAAAATATGACCGGCGATGGGCACGATAGTTCTACTGGTAAACAACTCCATGTTTTGATTTGGTTGATTTGATTCCTTGTCACGGTTTTGCAGATAATAATTTGTTTGATTTCCTCTTTTTTGTCTTTGTGCACGCTTTGTGTGACCACTGTGAATCCAGTACAACCAAAAATACCAATGATCGTGGGTTGCTACACGAATTACCTTAATTGTATAGTTGCTTAAAAGGTTCATATGCCGTTCTAGAAATCATCATGATTAATAGGTGTGCCAAATTGTGCAACTATTGCATGTTTATAACAGAGCGCCATATTTGAGAAATCATCATTATGACTACAACATTTGCAAATTGTGAAATTCTATGGCTGCAACACAACTTGATATTTCCGAACTTGCACACGATATCAAATCCTCTTTTTCATTGTGGCAATTTTGTTTTCAAGAAAAATTAGAAATCCGTTAGCATGTTTGTAGTTTAGTCGTTTAATCTGCTAGATTAATAGTAAATCATATCCAATTTATATCAATCAAATTGTGGCGATATATTTCTCTATCGTCTTCTCCAAAATAAGTTCAAATTTGAGCACGAAATAGTCTCCAAGCCGTCAAATATCAGCTGTTCACACAGGGCCGATGACACATGATTGAAGTTTTCTCCAAATCGATGAGATACTAACATTTCTGTTCATCTTATAACACAATTCTAATCACTCGTTGATAAAATAAACCGAGAATTACAGTAGTAACTGCTATTGGTGGTTATATTTTAATACTTTATAATTTCATACTCCAAATGAATGAATGGACCTCCTAGGCTCCTATTCCAGCTTGTTTACGTTTAATCACACACAAAATGTCTCAATTGTTCATTCCATCCAGTGTGCAGGCGACTCATTTTGTTTCTGAGTAAATGTTAAGGAGACGTTTCCCGCCAAAGCAATAGCTGTCATATATAGGGGGCCAAATGGAAAGTATCGTTTGTTTGTTTCACTGCATATCCGTTTAGAAATGCTGATGTCTGCTTCACTCTAACCAACCAGCCTAACAGAATTGTTTAGCTTTTACCTTTCCCTTTTTAACCAACAAGATATTTCCTATACAGGTGTTCCTAAAAAGGGTACACGTGTTCCACGTCATTGCCCTCATTAATAATATACTCAGTATTTGGCTGTAATCTTTATATAATCTAAAAGATAATTTAGTTGGCTTCAAATGCCGTTTATTTGATTGTGTTTACTTTTCTCAATTCAAAAATATGTTTGATCAACAACGAACACTCAAAATCAGGTTCGTGCCAATTGTAGCAAAAAGATGCTTAGTGTGGGGAAGGTGTCATTTTCATCCTAACATTTTTCGTATTTGGATTTGGTGTTTAAACGAGCTTTAAGATAACTATAAGCTTTCGTATACAGTTTGTTTAGTCGAATTGCTAGGGTCTATCCAGAGATATGCATGTTTGATCATGAGCAAACAATAGAGAGTGTCTTTAAAATCTTTTAAATTCTGAAACCAGAATTTGGTTCCCGCAAATATATGGATGCTCTTTATATCAAAAGTGTGCCAGTTTTTAGAAAGAAAGCATCCATGTGTAAAATTTGCTGTTACGTTTAACGCTTTGAAGCATTTTCTTCTTTAAAAATAGTACACATTTGACTTTCTGTAATCAACTTTAATCTAGCATATTTTACGAAACGATGAAGCAAAATGTGACAAAACAAACGGTATTTGAAAGGTAATTCAGTCATCTTGATGCTTATATTAACGTCAATGAGAAGATACTGATTATTAAATGTGGAAAATGACAATTTTCACAGGCATCGCTTTCCTTTAAAAGTGGCACAACACGTTTTTAAGTAAACGTGATTGATCAAGCATATCGTTGGATTGGGAAGAGCAATTACTATCAAACTAACTGTATTCGAAAGCCAACTAAATTATCTATAAGATAAATACTACAGCCAAATTACTGAGTAATCAATGAGGGCAATGCCTTGGAACACGTGCACAAGGGCGGAAATCCCGGGGGGATGGGGGGATATATCCCCCCCCCCCCCCCCCCCCCCACTTTTTGACCTGGGGGGATGGTCAATGTAATCATCCCCCCTGATTTTTCCAAAAAAGGAATAAAGGGGGAAAAAAGGAAAAAAAGAAAGAAAGGCGGGCAGGGAGGCATGCGAAAGACATAAGAACGTTTGGAGTTTATTGTACGTTGGTCAGGATACATACGCGTACGTACGTTGACTAGAATCCATCTTTTGGAGGTAACTAATTAACTTCTTTCTGGCATAGGCCTATCTGCCTATTTAAAAAGCCAATATTTATCAGAAATAAAGTGATTGCTTTTCAATAAAATATTGGTCAAAAGTACACACCAAATCGCACCAAATGGGTTCGAAAATTTAAAAAAAATCAAATTCTGAGCGGGGGGGGGGGGGTCACTGCATCCCCCTCAGAATCCCCCTGTTCGAGCTTTTAAACCATCTATACTAAAATCAAGAATATATCAGTATAAAAAAATGCTCAACTTCTTTTGTGCATTGATAAAAAACAAAATACCGGTATTTATTGAAAATGAAGCGATGGCTTTTCAATACAATATTGGTCAAAAGTATACACCAGATCACACCAAATGAGTTTGAAAATTGAAAAAATGTCTACTACTGAGGGGTGCACATCCCCCTCAGACTCCCCCCTGTTGAAGCTTTTAAACCATCTATACTAAAATCAAGAATATATCAGTATAAAAAATGCTCAACTTCTTTTGTGCATTGATAAAAAACAAATTATTTATTGAAAATGAAGCGATGGCTTTTCAATACAATATTGGTCAAAAGTATACACCAGATTGCACCAAATGAGTTTGAAAATTCACATTTTTTCTACTTCTGAGGGGGGCACATCCCTTCTCAGACACCCCCTGTCCGAGCATAGCTCGGAGTGCGGTGCTGCGCACCGCATAGATGGTACCAGCTCAATTTCATTTGTTGGGAGCCACACTTATCATCCCCCACACCTAACAAGAAATTTCCGCCCCTGCACGTGCACCCTTTTTTTAAGGGACACCCTGTAGCTTTTTAAAAGCTTCCGACTTACAGGCATACTAAGTCTCAATCATAGTGAAACATTTCTCGAAAAGTGTTTAATGCTTTCTTGTATTAGCCTATATAGTTACCATGGTTACAGCGGACGGAAAAACATGATTTCTGTTCTTGCTACTTTCTAAGAAATGACGTTGTCAACATTCTAAAAGTTGAAAAACAAATTGCTATGAGTAGCCTAAGCATAAAGGAAATTGTTAAAAAAATGAATTGTTTTAATAGATATAAGGTACGTCTATAGAACCCCGAAGTGTAAAATTGTATGGGGTAGGCCTAATGGTTAAATGATATAGCGATAGATAGAGAAATTTGGTTGAAGCAATTTATGTGGCGATTGGTGCTGATAATTTTGATGTGATCTACATCGAAATGGCCAAATCGTGAAAAGGTAAACGGTTTTTGCATGTTTAAGTGGTAGTAACTTAGTATAAACCCTACTGCCCAAGTAGTTATGTAGGTGCATATTTCCATATTGGTGTTCTGAGAGGACCACACCCTGAAGTGTTAATGGGTGTTAATTTAACATCTTCTTGGTGTTCTGGAGAGGACCACACCTAGGGTTAATTAACACCAGACTCTAGTGTTGATTAATCAACACCAGAGTTTGGTGTTAGATAGGTTGAAGTATTTGTAAATAAAATGCTTGCAAATAAAATATTTCACTGTTAATGTTCAACAATTCAAATTTATCAACACTTAAACTTAAACAATTCTGTGAATTAATGTTCTTATACTTGCCATTTGATTATGAAATGCATGGTGCATCTTGCAGATCGAATCATTAGATGAAATGTATAAATATAAATCTGAAGTGTTACGAAACCAATAACCAACCTCAGTGCGCGCAGGTGTGGAATAATGACACCCCATGGGAGTTATTCTTACACACCATGCATGTTTAACACCAGAAACTCAACTCCATGTGCAGTGTTACATTTTTAAAACTCAAGTTTTTGCAGTGACACCAAGTGGTGTTAATTTAACACCAAGACTCTTAACACTAACAAAGTGGTGCACATTTAACACCTGAGTTGTTGCAGTCCAGCTTTCCAAATTAATATTTAGGTTATGCAGCAGGAAGACCATTTGGTTTGGTATGATAATAATTCATTGATCAAAATTAATACTTTCTTGGAACTCGAAGTGATTAGCCCGTTTTCAATCACAAGAATTGCCTTAATTTTTGACAAATCTGGGATAAGGTAATTTATTCAAAATCTGGCGCGTTAATTTGTCTATCTTTGAAACTTTATATATCAAATGCAATACGGTATAGCTTTGGAAGAGCGCATTCACATATTGGGTGTACAGTGTAAATAACACTTTCCACACGGCAGGCGTCTGCAGACGACATTTCAAACTACACAAATTGTTTCAAAAATGTCAACATTATTGAATTTCATTACCATATTTGGAATCACCATGAGAAAAACATTAAAATAAGTACAAACATGCCTATTTTGGTTCAGTAATCCTTGAGATAGATCTGACAAATCTGTTTTGTATAATGGTAAAACCAATAGCCGCGTGGAAAGTTTTAAACAACTTTTATACATGAGTGACCTCCGGGTTAAAAGAACAACACGATTGCAAACCAATCTTGGAAGCATTTTATGATTTATACCATCGTACAGTCATGTTTGTTATTTTGTTACGCCATATTGACAACATGTTGTTTGGTACGTGACACATTATGCGAGGCCAGCTGCAGAAGACGATGGAGAAAGAATGCATGTTATAATCATGATAATACGGATGGACTCAAAGAAGATGTTAATACTTTAAGCTTTTTCCACACAATGCATTTGTCGAGCTCTAGGCCTAAGTTTTAGAAATAAGAAAAAAGGAACACTGATAACTAATCAATTTAATATTCATTGATGAAAAACTAGAACCTATGAGCTCCAACGATGAATGCGCTATGAAGCCATGATTGTGTGCATATTATGTTCATGGGATTATAGAGACCAGAATTAGGGCATTTTGCAAAAACGCAATGCATTGTGGTGGTGTCTTTAAAATTGGGATGGACTATTATATTGAACGGACCTTTCAAGTACAGGGTCCAAAGAGAGTATATTAGGGTCGGCACGCTTGATCGGACCGGGCTTTGGCAAACATGCAAACATTTTTGACATTTTCAGGCGGAAGTATTAGAATATAAAAACAAAACAAAAACAGAAACACATTTAGGCCTATAGTGCATAATGATATACAATATGAAATTGGACTTGATCCTGCTGCACATGCAGTGGCGTAGCTCAGGGGAGGGGGGGGGGGGGCAGGGGGAAAATGCCCCCTGACGAAAAAACCAATTTGTGCCCCCGCCCCCCACCCCCTAAAAAAAATAAAAGGGGTAAAAAAAATGAAATAGGAAAAAATGTAGAAAAAAGACCTAGGTTATAATATAAGCCAAATAGAAGGCAAAATTGTACATGTAGTACATTTACTGTGCGATTTTTTTTGGACTGTGCGATTTTTTTTTGGACTGTGCGAAATTTTTTAACATCATTTTGCTTGAGCCTGGTCCCTTCAGGACCCAAGCGTGTGTCCGCAAGGACCGACCGTTTAAACAAACATTCATGCGAAATAAAAACTTCCAACATTGTTACGTGGGGTAAAAACACTGTCTTGAAAAAGGGCCGAAATGCGGGTCGAAATGCGTGTATTTCAATGGGGAAATTATTTAGTGGTGTGCCCCCTCATCCCAGGCATACGGGCTATCTGTAGCGAAAGCCCGGCAAGGCGTCACAATTTGTGAAAAACAAGAGAATTAGTGCCATCAATAACTGCCTAATTAATTGTTTTCCGATTATAATGGAAGGTGACAATCCTCCTCTAGCTGAAGTTCAGCAGGTGCTGGCAATTTGCCCCCATGTGGACGTGGATGATGTCATCAGAGATCTGAGTTTTACTGGTGACGCTGAGGAAACTATCAATCGGATTTTGGATGGAACGGTACATATTATAATAAGCTTATTTTAAAATATTTTTTAAGGGATAAGGGACAGTTTATTATCGGCAATATCCTCAAATAGGTCTTACCTTCTGAATAAAGCACAAGGCATCTATCATTTTTACAATGTAAAACAACTGCAAAACAATTGCTGCCTCGTGCTTTATTCCGTATGTGTAAGACCTATAATAGGGATGTTCATATCATTGACTATAGAGGGCGACATATTTGACCAAAATATGTAGAAAACTCATGTTTACCTCTTTTAAATTCAGCGGAAAAGTACGAAACTGCTAGGATGTATTCACTGATGTATAAATAACCCCACACAAGCAACTAGACATCATGAAAGTAAACCCTTAATTTACCTAAAATGGTTTTAAAATGTGCATGACTTAAACTACTTTTGGTTATAACTTTTTTATTATTCAGCCTGCAGACAAGGTTGAACCATCATTTTTTATTGTAAAGTACTTTGTTTCCATGTATTCCATTTTCAAAGAGATAATTTTATTTTCAAAATTTTATGAACATGCCTACCTATAATATGAGGATATTGCCTTGCTTATTATTTATGGTGGAGGAGCGGTTGGGTAAACTATAGGGGGTGTCATGTAACTTTCATATGTTGAAATAGGGGGGTTATGTAACTTTTTATTCTTAAACCGGGCTTCATTCATGCATATTTTCTTAAAACCCATCAACTTCAAAAAAATTGACTATGACTAGTATGAGACTACTTCTGAACAACAAAATTTGTCTGCGCCTCGGATGATCTGTTGGAATTGGAATGGAAAAACATCTATTTACAGGCCTATCATCAACGGTCGAAAAATTAGAGCCACATGGTGTCTAAAACACGTTAAAAGGCATAGGCTACTATGTGATCTTTTCCAGGGGGCAACATTCATGATTTTTTTTAGACAGTAGATTTTCTTGCAGATTTAAGCTTACTTTTTCATATTTAGGCCAAGTAAAACAAAACAACAACTGTTGATCGTCTGGACTTTTCAAAAAAAGGATGCGGGAGGGGCTTTTTATTTAATATTTAATTTTTTTTTCCAAGATGGCCGCTGGCTTTTAATGTACAGATGCAGTTTTAATAAAGTTTTACTGGAGCAACTTAAAGGTATAGTATGTGATCTTTCAAGGGAATGCCCTCAACATCGAAAAAAATATTGAAAGCAGATTTTCTTGCAGATTTACATTTCTGATCATAAATCGTACATACATTCCAAGTTACAGGGCGATACGATTCTTAATTACTTCAAAATCATGGTTTTAGAGTGAAAATAACCTGTCGGGATAACACGACAGACTTATATATTTTCACTCTAAATGCACTCTAAAACCATGATTTTGAGGTAATTAGGAATTGTATCGCTCTGTAACTTGGAATGTATGTGCGATTTATGATCAGAAATGTAAATCTGCAAGAAAACCGACTTTCTAAAAAAATTATGAATAGAGGGCGCTCTCTGAAAAAGATCACATAATATGCCTTTATGCATTTAATAGTTTTACATGCAATTTTTCGAAAGGTTTTACTATAAAAAAAAATATAAAGATTGATGCGGCACCAAAAAAGGAAGCGGGGACGATCAACTGTTGTTTTGTTTTACTTGGCCTTTATATAATAAATAAAGCTGTCTCATCAGAAAGGAATGGTTACTTTGTTGAAATAATCATTTGCTACTGACAGTGACATGTTTATGAAATAGGTAGCAATTAGCATGAGGCTGAGCTATAAATAATATTTATAGTCGGTGTCATTTCAGAGAAGTTCGGCACTTTTTTCTGTGACAACTGCCTACAGCGTAAACACGGAAACGTGTTGTAGAACAGCATCACAACAGCGTTATCTTTGAGTAGATTGACGCGTCACGGTCCGATTGGCCCCGATCGTATCTATATATATAGATTATGGGTCATGAATGTCCCTGCCCACACGCTCATTAACTAACTAGATCGCGCGTGTTGGTTAAAAAGTGCTGAAGTTCTCTGCCGACGACTATTATAGCTCTGACATAACACAGCTCCTCTTTATAAGTTTACAGTACACTACAGAGTTCTCTCAACATATTATCTGAGTACACCTATGATGAACCAATTTTGTTACGCATGCAGCAAATGGCTCAAAGTAAAGTATGCATCATTGGCAAAGGATTTTGAAACCAACTATTATAGAGTGAGGTTAGGAAAGATAATCATTTCAGAACCAGCAAGATTAAGTTTGGCTCAACAAAATGACTGTGAGTTGGGCCAACATCATTATTACCCATTCTTGCTGCCACAAACGTGCAAATGTTGAAATGTATGCAAGTATAAAATGATGAACAAAAACCCCATTGAAAGACAAACAAATCATAAGTCTACCATAAGGCCTAAAAAAAAAGAGGTTTGTTTGCCCAAACACGACCGACCTATAAAATCTCAAAACCCCATGCTTTTTTTTTGTTGTTTTTTTGAGATTTCATTTTTTTTTAAATTATGTTTTATGTTGAAAAATATATGTATTAAATGATATTTTCATCTTAATTTGCCAAACTAATCAACTAAACTGCCCTGTAATTTACTTATTCCAACATATCCACCCTTTCAAAGACAAGGAGATGCAAATCCAAGATTCTATCACTATCTAGTGAAAAACAGAACATGTCAGACCATCCAGCATGGTCTGAAGGTTTGTACTACAGGCTGCCAGCTGCACTATGTATTAAAAACAAAATACATGTATTAGCCCAAACCAGCCAGGCTATGTTCGTACGGTGTGGAAACTGGGGGAGGGGGACAAAGTATGATTTTTTAAAACCAAATAATCACCGTGAAACCCCTTGTAATTGACCCCCGGAACCTCTGATCGCTGATCTGCCAACGCTCACCTGGGCAGCGATTTTGTACACACATATATCAGCTTGGTTATTGACGTCATTGAATCCTATGCTATAGAATGCGTGTTGACATCGATTTTTTGCTTTAGTGAATCGTAGTGTAGGAAGGTTAGGGTTTTAAAGAACATTCAAGTGTATTAACATCAAATTGTATAGTCTTTTTCTTCTCTGAAAGTGTCCATAGCCAAAAAAAAAAGAAAGAAAGAAAAAAAAGGTAATCGACCTACCGACCCACTTTTTTCAACTCTTGTTTGGGCAAACAAACCTTCTTTTTTTTTAGGCCTAACCCTAATAATAAAAGTGGCCGGAAGATCTGATAAACTTGTCTCTGTATCTAAGGTAGACTGTAGCCTGTAGGTAGGCCCTACATTATGTGAAGTATGGTTTGTGATCTCCATTCCAAAGCACAACCTGCTGTCATATGATTGTCAAAAATGAGGATGATCAATGGTGGGGGGAAATGTTACTATTTAAAGGATAATGACTGCATATCAGTTGTTTAGAAGTAACTGTTAAGAATCAAAACATTTTCACTTTGAAACCGAGGAATTGCACGAGGGGTGACACTGTGTAGCCCCGAGAGAAATTCTGAGGTCCCAAAGTGAAATGTAATTCTTCACAGTTACCGACAAAACAACTGATCAAAGTCATCCGGATTCAAAAATATCAATTAAAAAACTCATTTATTGATAAGAAAGTTACCTTTTTATTTAAAAAGCTACACTTTTGGCAATTTCACCATGCTTCACCCATTATATTACAAATCGATCAATCTGATCAAAAATCGTACATTTGTTTGTACCTACTGCGTTGTGAAAATACGCCATGCGTTCGTGGCATTACGCTAATTGTTATGGTGATCAAACTTGATATATTAACCAAAGGGTAACTAATGTTTACGCGGAAGTACTTGGTTCTCCATTAGTGACCTGCGCTTATTTGTGCGTACAAGTAAATGAAGGCATTTGATTGGGTCGCACGTATCGCATATTCTTGAGATGTTGAAACTAAATTTAGATGTTGTGACATAAACAACACAGCCGCAAGTAATATCTAATTTTGGTAGTTAAACCCGGACTTCATTGGCGCAAGGCAAAGGAACTACCACTGCGCCAACACGCTCCCCTTAATAATTTCAAATGGTTGGTTGTTTGCACTAATTACATGAAGGCACTGCTCATCTCATACAGCTGTTATTCATTTGATTAATACGCTTAAAACTTTCCACACAGCTATTAGTTTTACCACATACACAACAGATTCTTCATAAACCTTTTCCAAATTTCAAAGTCTCTCTCAGGGATCACTGAACAAATACGTGGCATGTTTGTATAGTTTAATGTATTTCTCATGGTGATTCCAAATATGTGATGCGATCTGAGAAAACCCGTCAGATGTCGCAAAATGTGAACTAGGGATTATGGGTAAAATAGAAAAAAATAAATAATAAAATTTATTTTTTTAAGATTTTTTTAAAGAAAATTAGTTTCCAGTACTTTGTGTCATCATCTTTCATGAAATTTCACCTTGACAAACTTACTTAAGTCACTTTTATTATTAACCTTATAATGTTATTATATTGAATTATGTATCTTTTTTGGCCTGTTTTCATGATTTCTTGTTTTGTAGCTTTTGGTGACATCACAATCATCATTCACTCATAGCTTTTTTTGTAGTGATCGTAGAAAAATGATCGAAACAGTTCTGTAATCAGCACAGTTTTAGCTTTCTTATGATATAAATATCTCCAATATGAAAAATGCCACCATGTGGCGGGTTTTCACAGATCGCATCACATATGGTAATGACTTTCCATAATTGTGACATTTTTGAAACATTTTGAGAAACTTTGGCATGTCGTCTCCAAACACCTGCCGCGTGGAAAGTGTTAACATTGGAAATCAAAAGCCAATTTCCTTTCTCTTTCCTGTTGAGCTGTTTCCTTTGTCTTATCAAAAGAAAACTTAAAATTAGAAATGTTGCTACATAGACTCGGACTTCAGAGAAGCAAACATGTATTCCCCTTTACTTCTTTTGAGAAGAATTATGGTTTGAAATGAGCATGATGAAATCAACAAATGTGGTCCTGCTCTATCAAGTTAGTTGCAAATTACAACATTATTTCCATTCAACGGGAACATTGTGTGGCCTTCAAGTTCAAGAAGATTTGGAGGACAGATTTGGTCAGCTATAGAATGTGTAAGGATTTACCAGAAGAACAGACAAGTTCTCTTAAAGGAAGGGTCCCGCAAGCACAACATTGAGCATTATTTGTTAGAAAAATAATTATTGAGCCGAAATTACGTAATTGTATAGAACAAAACACCATACTAGTCACAAAAATGAATAAAAACTGCCATCACTCAACATGCAATTTTTAAAATTCGCGGCGATTGAAAGTCCTGGTGTCGATGACGTCATGGGTATCTGTGCTCAAATTTGCGCGTGTGCATTATCGACACTACATGTAGGACTTTCTTTCACCGCAAATTTTAAAAAGTGCATGTTGAGAGATTGTAGTTTTTATTCGTTTTTGTCTTAAGTGTGGTGTTTTGATCTATATAATTACAAAAGTTGGGCTCGATAGTTATTTTCTAACATATAATGCACACTTTCATGCTTGCAGGACACCTCCTTTAATAATATAAGTAAAAATTGAAAATAACATGTCTTTCAAAAATCAATGTATTATATGGTATAATTTCTAAACCTTTATACAAAACTCTAGTTTAAAACAGTCTCTGATGATGCAATCACTTGACACACCGAGTCACATGATAACAAGAAAGTATTTTTATTCTTATCATTTTCTATTTAATATAGCATTTATCTGCACATGAAAAGAGTCCATCTCCAGTGCAGCAATTTCCAAGTCATAGCCTTAGCACAAGTCCTCATCACAACATTAAACCAACATTCCTATTAGACAGTGACAATGAAGATGACGATGATGACGATGATGATGAACTGCCAGATATGGTACGGATAACCAATCCCAGAACTAAAAGGACTGGCCCAAGACTACCGCTCACATCAAACAAAAATTACACAGAATCATCTACGTTTGTGGGTAGACTTGCTTCAAGTCATAAGAATGATGGCTTGGAAAAGAGTGAGACAAAGCCGTTTGAACAAGAGGATGATAGTCCACTAAGAATCGAGTCAGACACATTACCTGGTTTTGGAGCATCCTCATCTGGTGAAAATTTGAGTCGTGTTGATAGGTGGATTCAACAAAGTACGTCATCTAAAACACAGAAATCAAGCAATCATAACATTTGTTCTAAATCAAATGTTGTACAAAACCCAGGATCAACCAATCAGAGTAAACCAATTGCCGGTGATAGAAAAACTTTACGAAGGATATCGATCTCAAGCAGTGAAGATGGCAGCGATGATGGATTGACCAATCAGGATCACTCATCAGAATCAAAAGCTTTAGGAAACTCTTATTCACCCCTGGGACCACCATCATACACAACAACAAACATGAAGAGATCACACAGTCCCATATCGTTATCTGATAGTGATGACGATAAGGATATTCTGTCTTTATCATTAAAACTTGCCAGTGAATCTCACCCCTGGCAGGATAATGGAACATCCCAATCTACCGTGTACTCTTCCATGGACTACGATAATTCAGAGACGATGAGTTCTACATGTACATCCACTCAGCAGACTTACAGCAGTGTGGAGACCGCCGATTCTGAGGATCCGTCGAAGAAAAAGAAACGGAAGAGAACACCGCAGGAGATTGAAGAGGTCAAACGCAAGGCGATGGTATGTATGATAAATAAAAATGTGTTCATACTGTAAAGCAGCGTTCGCATTAAGTGGTGGCCCGGTTGCCCGGGACCACCAAAATTAGAGTTAGGTGCGGTATTGTAACATTTGTGTATTATTTTAGATAATTAGGATAATTTGTGTGTTAAAGTATAGGGTAAAAAATCCGCTAATTTAGATATTTACAACTTCATTTTAGCTATTACGCTAATTTGGACTTAGACTTTTTTTGAAATTATTTTATATGAAAGTAGGCGCTAATAAGATATTAGCGGCTAATCAGCTATTATCTTAATAGCGAGAATATCCGATATTACGCTAATTTGGACTTAGACTTTTTTTAAATTATTGAAACTTTTTAAAATGAAAGTAGGCGCTAATAAGATATTAGCGGCTAATCAGCTATTATCTTAATAGCGAGAATATCCGATATTACGCTAATTTGGACTTAGACTTTTTTTGAAATTATTTTAATTATTTTATATGAAAGTAGGCGCTAATAAGATATTAGCGGCTAATCAGCTATTATCTTAATAGCGAGAATATCCGATATTACGCTAATTTGGACTTAGACTTTTTTTAAATTATTGAAACTTTTTAAAATGAAAGCAGGCGCTAATAAGATATTAGCGGCTAATCAGCTATTATCTTAATAGCGAGAATATCCGATATTACGCTAATTTGGACTTAGACTTTTTTTGAAATTATTGAAACTTTTTTATATGAAAGTAGGCGCTAATAAGATATTAGCGGCTAATCATCTATTATCTTAATAGCGAGAATATCCGATATCACGCTAATTTGGACTTAGACTTTTTTTGAAATTATTGAAACTTTTTTATAAGGAAAGTAGGCGCTAATAAGATATTAGCGGCTAATCAGCTATTATCTTAATAGCGATAATATCCGATATCACGCTAATTTGGACTCATACTTTTTTTTGAAATTATTTAAACTTTTTATATATGAAAGTAGGCGCTAATAAGATATTAGCGGCTAATCAGCTATTATCTTAATAGCGAGAATATCCGATATTACGCTAATTTGGACTTAGACTTTTTTTGAAACTTTTTGAAACTTTTTTATATGAAAGTAGGCGCTAATAAGATATTAGCGGCTAATCAGCTATTATCTTAATAGCGAGAATATCCGATATCACGCTAATTTGGACTTAGACTTTTTTTTGAAATTATTAAATCTTTTTAACATGAAACTAGACGCAATTAATATATTAGCGGCTAATCAGCTATTATCTTAATAGCGAGAATATCCGATATCACGCTAATTTGGACTTAGACTTTTTTTGAAATTATTGAAACTTTTTTATATGAAAGTAGGCGCTAATAAGATATTAGCGGCTAATCAGCTATTATCTTAATAATAGCGAGAATATCCGATATTACGCTAATTTGGACTTAGACTTTTTTTTGAAATTATTGAAACTTTTTTATAAGGAAAGTAGGCGCTAATAAGATATTAGCGGCTAATCAGCTATTATCTTAATAGCGATAATATCCGATATTACGCTAATTTGGACTTAGACTTTTTTTTGAAATTATTTAAACTTTTTATATATGAAAGTAGGCGCTAATAAGATATTAACGGCTAATCAGCTATTATCTTAATAGCGAGAATATCCGATATTACGCTAATTTGGACTTAGACTTTTTTTGAAATTATTGAAACTTTTTTATATGAAAGTAGGCGCTAATAAGATATTAGCGGCTAATCAGCTGTTATAGCGAGAATATCCGATATTACGCTAATTTGGACTTAGACTTTTTTTGAAATTATTTAAACTTTTTTATAATCTAGGCGCAATTAAGATATTAGCGGCTAATCAGCTATTATCTTAATAGCGACAATATCCGATATTTAGCTAATTTGGGCTTAGATTTGTTTTGAAATTATTTAAACTTTTTTATATGAAACTAACTGCACTGTTAAAAATAATTCAAAATGGTGCACTCCCGTTGACATAATAGATAGGTCGTCTGAGAGAGGAATTATTTTTAAGACGCCCCCGCCCGTTTGATTTGTTTTGGTTTGTTCATTTAAACGCCGATACCGAGAGTAACCGTTATATGTAAATTAATCAACATTTAAATGTATGCTGGTGTCAGTGATGCTGTTTCAAGGTAAGGAGCACATCAAAACTCTACCGCCCGGCAACCGCCGGTTCCGTGGGGTTCCGTGCGGTTGCAGCCGGTTTCTATTGTTCTAAACAATGATATGCGGTCCAACCGGGCGGGACCGGCGGTTGCCGCGCGGTCGAGTTTTGATGTGCTCCCTATTAATGAAAAACATTTGTTATGATATTTTCATCGTTAACTGACTGTTAAAAAAGAAAAGTTTCAATGAATAGCGATGGTTTTGTTTTAATCAAGTTTTACTGTGTTCTTTTGAGTAGAAACAACAATGAAGGTAATTTTAATTTAATATTTATCTTGAATTCTAAACTGTTTTTTTCTAAGAAAGGTTTCAATAAATATCGATGGTATTGTTTTAATCACGTTTCACAGTGTTTTTGTGAGCAGAAACAACAAAAGTATTCTAGAATTCTGAAGTCATTTTGTTTCTAAATCTTCAACACTACTTCGTGTCCTTTAAATTGGTTGGTTGGTTTATCGATGTTTTGATATAAAAAAAAAGGTTTCAATAAATATCGATGGAATTGTTTTATACGCGTTTTACATTGTTTTTGTGAGTACAAACAGCAAAAGTATACAAACAGCAAAAGTTATTTTAATTTAATATTCATCTAAAATTCTGAAGTTGTTTTGTTTCTAAATCTTCAACATACCTCGTATCCTTTGAATTGGTTGGTTGGTTTATCGATGTTTTGATCTTAAGAAACTGATATAATTGATCTTTATGTTTTACAAACCCAGCCATTTGTAAATGCTTTACATTCAATTGATACTGTAAGTATTGGTGTGGACTGGTATTATTGCGTAATGTGGAATTCCTTTAGTATACCCTACCACTGCATGTCTTCAATGGGGACTTTAAAGAACGACCCATACACTTATAATGTGAAGAAAACCAATGGTAGGGTATTCTAAAGCTTACCCAATCCGGTCCCACAATGCATAGAACGTGGCTTTACATTTAAAGAACGACCCATATCCTTATGTTACAAACCTCTCTACTTTGACAAACTTGTCACATAATACGGAGCTTTTAAATTTATAGGCGGGGCTTTTAAAGAAAAACCCAAAATATATTTCATTTATCGTTCCCTCAAAGCAAATATCATTTATATCATTTTTTTAAGACAAATATTTGTACCTAAATTCAGTCCCACAATGCATTAAGTGTGGCTCTTAATTTAAAGAACGACCCACAGTATATTTTGGCCAGCCTGTCACATGATACAGAAATTCGGTCCCACAATGCATTGAGTGTGGCTCTAAAATGTATAGGCGGGGCCTTTAAAAAGAAAGACCCAAAATATATTTCATTTATCGGTCCCTCAATGCAAATATCATTTATCATTTTTTTAAGGCAGACATATGTACCTAAATTCAGTCCTACAATGCATTGAGTGTGGCTCTTAATTTAAAGAACGACCCACAGTATATTTTGGCCAGCCTGTCACATGATATAGAAATTCGGTCCCACAATGCATTTTTAAGAGGCTGCCGCAGATACCATAACAATACGGGGCTTTAACAATTTATGCGGGCCGTTTAAATTTAGCTTAGTATTTTAAAGAACGACGCATAATATATTTTAGCTGTCGTCCCACAATGCAATATCAAGAGGCAGCTACATAAACAATCTATTTTGAGCAACATATGACCCGTGGCCACTGTCTCATGATACAGGAATTTAGTCCGACAATGCATTTTTAAGAGGCAACCGCAGATCAATGTATACGGGGCTTATAACAATTTTGACGTGGCCTCTCATTTTTTAAGGAAGACATTTGTACCTATATAAATCCAGTCCCAAAATGTATTGAGTGTGGGAGTTTTTTAAAGAACGACGCATAATCTATTTTAGCTGTCGGTCCCACAATGCAATATCAAGAGGCAGCCACATAATAATCTATTTTGAGCAACATCCGACGGGGCTTAAATTTAGCTGGGCATTTTAAAGAACGACGCATAATATATATTAGCTATCGGTCCCACAATGCAATATTAAGAAGCAGCCACCAAATATAACATATTTTGGCCACCTCACACAATACATTTAAGGAAAAGTCATTTGTACCTAAATTCAGTCCCACAATGCATAGGGTGTGGCTCTTAATCTAAAGAAAGACCCATAGTCTATTTTGGCCAACCTGTCACATGATACAGAAATTCGCTCCCACAATGCATTTTTAAGAGGCAACCGCAGATCAATGTATACGGGGCTTATCACAATTTTGACGGGGCTTATCATTTTTTTAAGGAAGACATTTGTACCTAAATTCAGTCCCACAATGCATTGAGTGTGATTATAATTTAAAGAACGACGCATATTGTATTTTAGCTGTCGGTCCCATAATGTACGGAGCTTATAACAATTTTGACGGGGCTTTTAAATTTAGCTGGGTATTTTAAAGAACGACGCATAATATATATTAGCTATCGGTCCCACAATGCAATATTAGGAGGCAGCCACCACATATAACATATTTTGGCCACCTCACACAATGCATTTAAGGAAAAGTCATTTGTACCTAAATTCAGTCCCACAATGCATAGAGTGTGGCTCTTATCTAAAGAACAACCCATTCGATTTTGGCCAACCTCTCACATGATACAGAAATTCGCCCCCACAATGCATTTTTAAGAGGCAACCGCAGATCAATGTATACGGGGCTTATAACAATTTTGACGGAGCTTATCATTTTTTTAAGGAAGACATTTGTACCCAAATTAAGTCCCACAATGCATTGAGTGTGGTAGTATCTTAAAGAACGACGCATACGGGGCTTATAACATTTTTGAGGGGGCTTTTAAATTTAGCTGGGTATTCTAAAGAACGACGCATAATATATATTAGCTATCGGTCCCACAATGCAATATTAAGAGGCAGCCACCACATATAACCTATCTTGGCCAACCTAGGACCCGTCACACAATGCATGAAATTCATTTGTACCTAAATTTTTAGTCGCACAATGCATAGAGTTTGGCTCTTAATTTAAAGAACGACCCATAGTCTATTTTGGCCAACCTGTCACATGATACAGAAATTCAGTCCCACAATGCATTTTTAAGATCAATGTATACGTAGCCCTCCTCGTAGGGCCACTATCACTATCCAGGGAAATACTATACTAAGATAGAATATAGAAACACTATCAGCCATCCTAGCCGAGTCAAAAGAGTGGCCCTACAGTTTTGGACAAATGTGTGCCGAGAATCCGGCACTAGACCACAATGCAACACGATACCCCGATGACATCATGCACACACTGGCCAATAGCAGTGCCAAGGAAGACAAGACAGTAGCCAGACCACATGTGGTGATGATAGGGTTCGTCAAACCGCAATACGTGCCAATTAAGGGCAAGGTGTGAAATGTACACCATTTTAATCACAGATCTTTAATTAGTCCCTCATCCTGTGTGCATTTACTAAAACCGCAATTTATAGCCCAATTTGTGTATACGTTTGACACCAATGTAACATCTTGTTCAATTAAAACTACAATGTATGTAAGAAACAAATAAGAAATTGTTTGAGCCATTTTGGCAACACTTATTCACATTAGATGGACATTTGATAATAATTTTAGATACTTCGTGACAGTATAGTTCAAGTTCAACAGCACTTAGGGACCGTTCATTATTTATGCTGGAGGGCGGTTGGGTAAACTATAGGGGGTCATGTAACTTTCATATGTTATAGGGGGAGGTTATGTTACTTTTTATTCTTAAACAGGGGGGGTTGTGTAACTTTTTTTAAAACTATACAGACGGTTGTGATTGAGGTGATTTTAGAGATTATTTTGGAGTGAAAATGCAATTTTTTTCTGCGATTTGCGCATATTTTATTAAAACCTATCAACTTCAAAATTTGTTACTATGAGACGACTTCTGGACAGCAAATCTTGTCTGTGCCTCGGATGATGTGGTGGAAAAACATTAATATAATCATCAATGGTCAAGAAATTAGAGACACGGGTGTATAATGTAACAAAATCCAATTTTATGATTTAAAAAAATGTAATTTTTTGCATGCTTTTCACCTCGACTCAGCTTTGCACCAATGCTCACAAAAGTAGAATGTTTTACTGGATTATACGTTTCTGCTTAGAATGTAGGCTAACTTGTTTGGGTTATAAAGACTCACAAAACCACCCAAAATGTATAAAATATGACACAATTTCCGCTCGCTACGCTCGCCATTACTACTTTCACACAATAAAAAAGGGCAATCATAAAAGAATTATTGCCCGTTCAGATAGGGCACAAACAGAATTGGCCAACATATCCATGAACAAAATTCCAAAGGTAAAGACAGCCCCTATAAGTATGTGACAAGTTGAGTTTTTCAGGTAGGAGGGGGGGGGGGTGTAAAAAGCAAATGGTTAGCAGGGTGGTCATGTCATTTTCAGTTTCAGCTGTAGGGGGGGGGGGGGGGGGGGGGGGGGGTTAGGTAATTTTAACATACAAGTCTTGAATTTGTCCCAACTCCCCCCCCCCCCCTCCACCATAAATAATGAACGGTCCCTTAAGCCCTATGCTTTTTCTCAATTTTCAAATTGAGTTGGAACATTACATTTTTATATGTTTGCATGCTAAACAAAATAGTGTCCATCTAACTGATGGCAATGGCATCTTTCACAGATGATGATATAAGACAAAGCATCTTGTTTCAGAAATACTTTGGTGGGGGGCTGGGCAACTGAAATTTGTCTGTGTCGAAACTTTTTTGACCTCCCTTTACAAATTGCAAAACTTTTGTGACCCCTTTAACAATTTTTAATATTTGTTATTGACCCCCCCCCCCCCCCCCCCCCCACACACACACACACCTTACTATTTCATGTAGAAAAAGACCTGTTGGCTTCTTTTTACGACGCTGGCGGTCCGGACCATCCCACAATGTACAACATTTCAGATTCACTCAACAGAAATTTGTGTTTATCTCGTTAATGAGCACCTTTTTCAACTGTAGCTTTGTTGAAATTGTGGAAAGTTTAATTTGCACAAAGATTCGCGCGTAACGCGCAAAAATTGCTGTACAAAATGCATTCGAAAACGTGCATAGCACGCAAACAATTGTGTTTATCTCGTTAATGACCAGCTTTTTCAACAGTACTTTGTTGAAATTGTGGACAGTTTCATTTTGTATACAAGTTTCATTTTGTCGCACAATTTGCAGTGGTTGGTCCGGACGTTGCTATGATCTAAGTTTTATTTTACACCCCTAAATGAAAATGTCCGCTTCACTCTTTAAATTGTAATGTTTCTAAAATAAAAGTTCACAAAAATATTCGTGTGTAGCGGGATTTTTTTGTTTTGCTTCACAAATTGTCTTTTTACACCTCTTGCCTTTTAAAAACTGAACAATTCTGAACTAAAGCGCGCACAGCGCGCAATTTTTTTTTCTCCACCCAGACGTTATACTATCCATTTGGCCACACTTTTTTGACCCCCCGCCCTTTATTTACCAAAAACTTTTTGATCCCCCCTTTGGGCAATTTCAAACTTTTTAGACCCCCACAGTTTTGGCCAACCCCCCCCCCCCCCCCCCCCCCCACCCACCCACCAAAGTATTTCTGAACACTCCCTTACTGTTGTAAATGTTTGTCGTTTAATCATGTTAATAGGTAATAAAGGCGAGTGCTAAAGGAATAAAACCAAACAAACCTGTTAAGGGAGTGTTCAGAAATACTTTGATGGGGCGGGGGGGGGGGGGGTGTCAATAAGTTTCAAGTTGAAAAAGGGGGGGGGGACCAAAAGGTTATGTTAAGTGCTAAATTTAATGTTGTCTGCAGACAGTTTCAAACTCTGGAAATTAGTGTGGTCACTAAGTATCCAGGTTTGGAAGTATTTGTATGGGGGTGCTATAAATTTGTAAGTCTTCACCACTACGGTGTGGGGTCAAAGGGCCCTCCAGGGGCGAAGCCCTTGGGGTAGGAGCCCCTGAAGCTGTTGGGTTTTAGCATGTTTGAATGGCCTAGAAAAGCTCTCCTTGCTATGAATATTTACATTTATTTTGTAATAAACTTTGACTTGGTTCAGAGACAGTATGGGTTCAGGGGCAAAGCCCCATAAAGCTGTTGGGTTTTAGAAATTTTGAATGGCCTAGGAAAGCTCTTCCTTGCTATATGAATATTTACATTTATTTTTAATAAACTTTGGCTTGGTTCATAAACACTCTAAAATACGAGAGACACTATATGAAAGATGAAAAAACTACAACGCGCGAAGCGCGCAAAAAAAAATCCATTTTTATAAATGAAATGGTCCAGAAAACGTTCCTGAAGCCATCTTGTTTATGCTTGAATAATTAAATATTGTACACAATTTTACGCGCGAAAGGCGCAAAAATTACCAGTGTTTTAACTACAATGGTCATGAAAACGTTCCTGAAAGCATCTTGCTATGCTTGAATAATTAACATTGAGACTAATACGTGCGAATCGCGCCCAAATTTCCACTTTTTACTAAAATGGTCCAGAAAACGTTCCTAAAGCCATCTGGATATGATTGAATAATGAAATATTGAACACAATTATGTGCGAAGCGCGCAAAAAAATTCTAGTTTTTCTAACTAAAATGGTCCAGAAAAAGTTCCTGAAGCCATCTTGTTATTAATAATTAAATGCAAAAATTACCAGTGTTTTAACTAAATTGGTCATGAAAACGTTCCTGAAACCATCTTGTTATGCTTGAATAATTAATATTGAAACTACTACGCGCGTAGCGCGAAAAAAATTCCACTTTTTGAAACGAAAATGGTCCAGAAAACGTTCTTAAAGCCATTTTGTTATTGAATAATGAAATATTGAACATAATTATGCGCGAAGCGCGCAATGATATTTGCAGTTTTTCTAACTAAAATGGTCCAGAAAAGTTCCTGAAGCCATCTTGTTATGCTTGAATAGTTAAATATTGAATGTCCAGTTTTTAAATAAAATGGTCCAGAAAACTTTCCTGAAGCCATCTTGTTATGCTTGAATAATAAAACATTGAAACTAATATGTTTGAAGCGTGCAAAAAATCCCTTTTTTCCATCTAAAATGTTCCTGAAGCCATCTTGTTATGCTTGAATAATTAACATTAAAACCAATACGCGCAAAAATCTCCATTTTATTAAACTACAAATGGTTAACGTTGCTAAAACCATATTGTTATGCTTGAATAATTAACATTGAAACTAATACGCGCGAAGCGCGCAAAAAAATCAAGTTTTTTAACTAATATTGGACTGACGCTATATTTTTTCAAACATCTTAAAATCTTAGTGATTTTTGCAAGATTTTGCTAGCTTTAAAAACATAAAGTGATTTAAAACATAAAGTGATAAAGTGTTAACATCACTGTTTGGTCCATAATATCAATATCATATCATAATCGACCATTTTAACGGATTTGTGTTGTCATTTTGAAAATGGTTTTCAAGGGAAAGGGTTCATATAGGAGCATGTACGAATTACTGCCCCCCCCCCCCCTCCCCACCCATCACACACACACCCCCACTGACTGTCAGAGGAGAGAAATACTTGACTTTGGTATATCAAATTGGTGTGTAATACCCGTTTTATACCAGTGGTCTTTTTTCGGAAATTGATTTCTTAAGGGAAAAGGTCCATATAGGAGCATGCACGAATTATACCCCCCCCCCCCCCCCCCATACGCACCGTCCTCACTGTCAGAGGTGAGAATACATGACTTTGGTCATATTAAATCTAAGGGGGTGTTGTGCACCTCTTAATTTATTATTGGACTGACAATGTATATTTTTTCAAAAATCTTAAAATCTTAGGGTCCCTCAAAAAGACCATGGGGGGGGGGGGGGGGGGGGGGGTGCCAGTAGCACCCCATTCCCAGGGCTTGTAAAGTATCCGTGATCTGGAAGTTGGTCTAACTAACTTGTAATGACTCCGAATGATATATATTATGCATTTTCTACCAATGAAATAAATTAGGCCACTGAACAACAAGCGATGATTGGGATCAAACATTAATTAATATCATAGGCCTATAATAGTATTGATGAAATCAAAATACAGAATTTAATATTAAATCCTTATTCCAAACATACATTAGCTATCAGCAACCAGCAGCAGTTACATGACTCCAAGCATGACCTTGCATAGTGCTCTGGCGCGCGCGCGCGAGTGAGGTGTTGACAGTTCAGTCCCACACTGTTGATAAATGTGATGGTCCATATATGGAGTGTATCATTTATGTATGATGTCACGTCGGTGACTGGATCTTATGCACTGTGGGGGGTATAGTGCCAAAACTGTAGGACTACTCCACGAGTTCGGTTCTCGGGTTTGTCGGTTCTCGGATGGGGAGCATTTTTTCTAGTATTAGTATAGATAGAGTAGTCCTAAAGGTAGGACTATGTATACGGGGCTAATAACAATTTTGACGGGGTTTCTCATTCCCGCGAGAAAAGAAAAAAAATTGGCGACGGGCATTTATTAAGGAAGTCATTTGTACCTAAATTCAGTGGCCAAAAAGCGCAAAATTATTTTCTGCGAAAATATTGTTTTCAACATTCATGCACTTGCATCCAGAGGTCGCCCGCGAAAAAAGCAATTCGCGAAATGTCTAGGATATCAAAATGCGCGAAAATATCTTTACGCGAAAATATTGGCTTTTACCGCTACCAATCGTCAGTTTCAAAGACAAAAAGTTCTGAGTTTCAAAAAGATTTATTTTAAATAGCATGATATCGTCAATATCGGATATTTTTACTATTAAGAAAATGTCTATGATATCAAAATGCGCGAAAATATCTTGTCAGTTTGAAAGACAAAAAGTTCTGAATTTTAAAAAGATTTATTTTAAATAGCATAATATCGTCTATTAAGATAATATCTGATTAGCCGCTAATATCTTAATAGCGTCCGTTTGAAAGACAAAAAGTTCCGAGTTTCAAAAAAAACATTAGCTAAATTGCGTCAATATCGGATATTTTGGCTATTAAGATAATATCTAATTAGCCCCTAATATCTTAATAGCGTCCGTTTGAAAGACAAAAAGTTCCGAGTTTCAATTTTTTTTTTTAGCTAAATTGCGTCAATATCGGATATTTTGGCTATTAAGATAATATCTAATTATCCGCTAATATCTTAATAGCGTCCGTTTGAAAGACAAAAAGTTCCGAGTTTCAAAAAAAAAAAGAAGCTAAATTGCGTCAATATCGGATATTTTGGCTATTAAGATAATATCTAATTAGCCGCTAATATCTTAACAGCGTCCGTTTGAAAGACAAAAAGTTCCGAGTTTCAAAAAAAAAAAAAAAGATCTAAATTGCGTCAATATCGGATATTTTGGCTATTAAGATAATATCTAATTAGCCGCTAATATCTTGTCTAAATATCTTAATAGCGTAATATGCCTATCTTAATATCTTAATAGCGTAATATCCTAGCTAATCAGATATTCTTGAGGGTAATATCTAAATATCTAAATAGCTTAATATCTAAACCTAATATCTAAATATCTTAATAGCTGAATATCTAAACCACTTATCTAGATATCTAAATATCTTATTAGCGTAATATCTTAATATCTTAATAGCGTAATATAGCCTAGCTAATTAGATATTCTTGAGGTTAATATCTACATAGCTAAATAGCTTAATATCTAAACCTAATATCTAAATATCTTAATAGCTTAATATCTAAATATATTATCTAAATATCTAAATATCTTAATAGCGTAATATCCTAGCTAATTAGATATTCTCAAGGATAATACCAAAAAGTTACAATCCCGCACCTTAATGCAAAATTAGCACCAGGCAATCAACATTTATTTTGCCGTTGCCCGGCAGGCAAGGCTCAAGATAAGCGGGCGCTGGGCGATTTTTACCCCTCGGTCCTTCTGCCAAAGCGCCCGGTAATGCTAAAAAATAAACAACCGAGCGCTGGTATTTTGACCAAACCAGCGCCCGGGAAGATTGCCCAAAACATTTGAATTTCGCTTAAGCTTATTTGATTTAATAAAAGGTTAGCTCCCGGTAAGCTAAAAGTAGCTCCCGGTTCTCAATAAATCCCCCTGATCAGGGCGCTACTTTTGATAAAAAGTAGCTCCCGGTAAAGAAACTGTTATCTTGAGCCTTGCCGGCAGGCAACCAAAAATCTTACTAGAAGTTAACACATGAATTTAAATATTTAACAGAACTGTGAATGAAACAAAATCAGCTAAATAATAATTATATAATCCAAGTTTCATACAGAAAATATCAAACTATCATTGTACTTCCATGATCTCATTTGGGCCAAATTAGTATGTATCCTATTTTCCCGTACGAGTGGTAGCCGTAGTCTGTATACTATTACATGTAGCAGTAATACGAGATGATGATGGTGTGAGTGACTGTGATGTGATTACTAGTTATTAGTAACATATTCATGTTTTAAATTACTGTCGTAATTGTGTACAGTATCAATCACAACTGTAACTTCTAGCGCGGCGCATAATCGCATTGGGTGTAGATTACTAAGTTAAACAAAATAAACACATAAAATACGGGCAACCACAAATCCTGCCGGGCAACCATAATTTCCTGCTAGGTTGCCCGGCGGGCAACCAGATTTTTGTCCTTAATTCGGACACTGTTGTAAAGTACCATACTACAAATGTAGTTACTGTCAGTACCTGGTCCTATGGCCACTGGTTATTTATCCTCTGAACAAAAGCATGATACGGCTCAACCTTTGTCGTATTTCTCATTATCGCCATCCAACTTCACAGAAGTCAGGTATAAAAATAATAATGCTACATTTAACAAAACTCTCAACAAAATTTGTAATGTAAATGATTTCGTACGGACAATATTTTTTAATTTTCAGCTGTATTTTTATTAAAAACCTGCTACATGTAGGAACTATTTGTAGTGCAACTGAAAAAGTAGGTAGATATGTTTAATATCGAATGTCAGCCAAAGATACAAGGTGATGTAAATGTGTACAAACTCTAGTCTAGAACCTCTTTTTATAGGTATATGTAAATACTTTATCTAAAAAGGTTTTGGTTTTCTACTAGGCAGAATTTCTTTATACTGCATCCCATTTGAAGAACAAATGTAAAGTCAAATGCTTGTACATGTATTTGTAAGCACAGCTTATTATCAGGATGGTGTTTGTAATGATGCAATCAAAGAAAAACAAACCCCAACATTGGCGTCAACATAATGCACCCGTCACTGCAAAATGCACTGACATCACATGCGACTTCAGGTGGGACAAGTATGGATGTGAAATCAAGCAAATTTCATGATTCATCAAGTAATCCCACTTTCTTTACCATCACAACTATCACTAACAGTTTGTTCATGTCATGCCTGTACAGGATAAGAAACGCCAAAGGGAGGCAGAGAAGGAGGCCAAAAAGAGGGAAAAAGAGAAAGAAAAGGAGGGTAAAAAGGTAAGAAATGTGAGGTAACAGTTTTAAAAGTGATGAGAAGAAAATGATTGTGTATTACTATACTAAAGTAGAGTAGAGGCTGATCAGTTTAAGGTTAACATATTGTCCATCCGTGACGCAAATATTTAACTGTGTCTCTTTTAGTAACAAACCACACCCGCCAACATTTTAATAAATGTCAATGAAGTTGATGACACTCTTCAACATAATACATAAAACATTTGAATAAGTGCAAGTAGTTTGCGTTAATAATCCATTTAAAAATGTCCGTCCGTGACAAACTGATCAGCCTCAGTAGTGTCCTGGACCTGACATAATGGGGAAATCCTTTCTTTTTGGAATGGAAAGCTCCACCCCCCCCCCCCCCCCCCCCCCCCCCCCCCCCCCCCCCCCTCCTTCCGATTAAGTGCAGATTTCAGTAACTGAAGATAAACCCATTGCATATCCCTGGAACATAGGAATACATTTTTATGGAATTTGTGTACAGGTAACAGACCCATGATGATCCCCTACGATGAAGTCTGCAACTGTTTTTAACATGTTCAGGGTGAAGCATCTGACTACACGGGACCAGCTTTACGTCACTCTCTGAACCACGGCGCACTGACATTCATTGTATAAACCTGCACGTTGTACACAGTGAATGGGGTACAGGAGAAATTCTACAATTAAATCCGATTATCAGCTTAAACCATGGAAAGAGAATCCGATAAACTAACCTTACTAAATTAAGATGTGATTGTAGAATTTCCGACCTAGATAGAAACTTGTTGAGGTAATAAGCAATGAATCCTGGTTTCAAGAAGACTTGAACCCACGAATCTGTGCTTTGATGAAAAATTCTCGACTGATGGTTTACAGTGCGCTTAACCGCCCGGCCAGCTCGCACATACTTATGAAATCTGGCTAATGCCAGTGGTGATCACATCACACCGTATCCTATTAGAATTGGAGAATACCAATGGGCTACAGTTGGTGCATTTGATATCTGTTTTTCGCTGTTCCAGAATCCAAGCTTCAATTGCTTGAAATGATTGTCAGTGGTGTCATATAGTACAAAATATTAATTTTAAAATCAATTTCAATATAGAGACACTAAGACCTATGCAAATTATTAAATCAGTAAATCATAAAAGAACAGTGCTAATATCTTACGATTAAATATTGATTTGACATTTGAATATATATTGACCTTTGATATTTAACCTTTTCACCTTTCCTTTTATTGATTTGATACATTACAGGCTATGCAGGTAGCACGCAAAGCGGGTAGACCGGAAGAATGTATGAAGGTAATGTGATCATCTTTGAATAAGTTCATCAGGATTGTAGATATAAATTGAAAATGTTATTTTATTGAACAAATCCAACATATCACATCTTAGATTTGTGCAACAAAATATCATTTTCAAAGTAATGTGATAACAATTTGACAAATACAATACACCTGTTGTTGCAAAAACTTGATAACAGTTATTTTGATTGATTAATTTTGTAGGTTTGTTTCCAATTCACTCACACATATCGGCACTCTAAAGTATGTGTGTCCCTCCAATGAGGGGTAATCATGTTCCAATGTGGTATAAGTGTGAGGCGCGAAGTGCCAAACGTAGGGCTTGGGGAACTGGGGTCTTAGAAGACTGAATTCTTATACAACCGTCTGCTTTGGGAAATGGGTTTTAGTCAGACTTGAGGCTATGGAACTGAAAATGTCCACAAATTTGTGATTTTTGGTTCAAATGTGATACTGCAAGTGGGCATTTTAGTGAACTACCAAGTTGTGTGAAAAGGGAGTCTTCCACATTGCACAAACCTATATATCCAATATGAGTAACCCCTCCCCTGCTTGAAATAATACTACCGCCCACATTTATAATATAACCCAGGTATGGTCTAAAACGATACCTACATTCTCTAACTAATCCATATAACATCGATGTTCTGTCAAACCTTGTATCTCCTTCCGGTCCCTATGATAACATTTGGGCAGTCTGTGTTAAACATGTTTAAGGTCCAAAACATATTTTCTTAAAACTTTACAAGTGCTTTTGCCCCTGAACATGTATAAAGCAACACTTCATATACATAACCGTTGCATAGTTTAACTTTATACATACTGAAGGGCTTGGAAAACATTCAAGGTTTTGACAGAACAGTGACGATAAGCATATTCAATAATAAAACCTCCTCTTGTTTTTCATCAGTACATAAAAGTGATACTGGATCCAGTGCTCTTAGAAGAGGTTGGAGGTGCCGCCATTCTAGCCAAACTGGAATCTCTCAACAGTAAATACAGCATTGAATCCCAGCCAGTGCCAGCAATGGTCACCTGGAGAAGACTGGGGGTTGGTGTGAATCTGGGAGAAAACATTGAGGTATGTTGAGGGCTTATAAGTGCGACTAGGCCCTATCTGTAATAGCTGCCAGTTGTTACACGTGTGTGGGCTGTTATACTGAGTGTTTGGTATGAACTTATGTAACCCAAAGCAGCTATTGCAGATATGGTCTTTTTGATCAGATACCTGCTATAGCTGCCATTTGTTAAGTTCTTGTCTGTTAAGGTGTACCCTTTTGAAAATGCAATCTAACACATGGCAGCCATTGTAGCTCAGTCCTTTTGGTTCCAAACCTTCGTATTGATGTAGCATATTCTTATGCAGTTTGAGTGGTTTGGTTTTGTATGTAAATTATCAAAACAATTGTTTTTGATTGCATACTGTAAATTCTTTGCTACAAATACAATGTACCTGCCAGGCTGTGGTGGCTAGCTACACCTATAGGTAAATTAATAATTGAACGAACACAACTAAGCAGCGTATCACGTACATTGCGTGAAGCGCGCACAACCATTCGCGTGATAATTACGGGCGCGTTTATCTTTGTTCTGCGTTTGTGATGTTCGTTCAATTATTAATTTACCTATAGCACATAAAGTCCCTGACCAGGTTCTTTGAGGTTAGCTAATTCAAAATAGATAATCGGTACCAAAAATCTGAGATATACATTAAATGAGCAAATTCCGTTTCCGCAGTTTTATACCTCAGTCAACAAAATCGAATGGATACTTTTAAAGTTATGGCGATTTCAATGACCGCGCATAACAACAGCAAAGTTGCACTAGTTATAGGAAATCATTGATTTGTGTGTGATTACTGTCATAACTGTGTGCTATCTGAACGAGCCACCTAGGTATCTGGATGAATGGGTCTGGAGTGATAACCGCAATTTGCGGGATAATTGCGGGATACAGGGTCTGACTAGCTGTGAATAATAAAAGTCTTTGAGTCTTTACACACACATTTTCAGTGCGTAATCACACACAAATCAATGATTTCCTATACCTAGTACAACTTTGCTGTTATGTTATGTAATGGCATTGAAATCGCCATAACTTTAAAAGTATCCATTCGATTTTGTTGAATGAGGTATCAAACTTTAGAGAAGGAATTTGCTCATTTAATGTATATCTCAAAGTACCTGGTCCGGGACTTTATGTGCTAGGTGTATATCATCCTCATGCAGGATTGTGTTATTCTGTATTTTTACATTTACTTCAAAGCACCACGTAGCGGATGACGACTGCGCCAACGTCCACTACGGTATTCAGACCTGCCCATCCATTGTCACACTTAAATCTGGCAACCAAACTACAATGTCCATCATTTATTCTCCTGATTAAGCCATCTGGGGTTAGGGATAAGAAGTTATCTTTATTACAGCCCCTACACAAAACCAAAGGGGAGTTAATTTTGTACCAGTGTAAGATGTTGTTATCCTGTATGGATGTCTCGTCTAAACAGTTGGGAGATTCTTTGATTATGGTGTCAATTTATTATCCCATAGTTCCCTATTAACTCTATTAGTTGCAGTCAATGCATCCAGAAAGTTTAGAAAGTAAAGCACTGATACTGTAAAACACTATAATTTCAGGGACACTTTATTTCGTGAATTAGAAATTGCTGCTATTTTTGCGAGCATTTAGTTTCACGAATCTGAAAATTTTACTGTTACTTTCAATGCAAAATTGTCAGTTTCGCAGGTATTTAATTTTGCGAATCTACGCCTCTCGCGAAATTTGCGAAATTAAATCCTCGCGAAATTAAGTGGTTTTACAGTACTCCTACCAACGTCTATTTGCGTAACCTCATAGTGCTCTCTTTGAACCCTATCAGTTGCACTCGATGTGCACAGAGAGTGAAGAAAGTGAAGCCCTGATACTCGTCACCACGGCTAGCTTCGTAGACATGGTGTACACATTCAAAGACGAGCAGCAAGGCAAGTTCTGCAGAGAGATGGAATCGCTGAGGGACCACACGCTAAGCTTACAGAATATGCTGAGAGGGAAGCAGTTGACATTGATCGTCATGAAGATGGAGGCCTATTATAGGTAAGAGATCATTTTGTTCTACCAACAGACTTGAGAAATTCTTTTCAACTGAAATTCTACTATATTTTCACGATTCCTTTTTTTCACCCATTTCTCTTTTGAACTATTTTCTCATGATTTTGCAACTGCAAATCGCGAATTTAAAAACATGCCAAAACAGTTAAAAATCAACGAAGCATGAAAAACTATTTGCACAAAAATTACCCCTTTTACAGTAGTTACACTTACAGTAATATTACCCAACAGTAACACTTTAATTAAGTGCATATATGGTTGTGTGTAATCCCATGTACAAGGGGAGGTTCCCTCTGGTGGACCCACCTGAAGAAACCCACTTTCCCATAGGAATTTTCTAATGAATCTATCACACATTTGGAGGGGTGAATGGAAACACCATCAATAAAGTAAAAATGAACAATAACTCTTGATTTCTGTCATGGGTACATAACTTCCATTGGTTTATAAGGGGTGGTGGGGGGGGGGGTACAGGGACCAACTTATCTCCAAAAATGGCATATTTCAGATTGTTTCACAAAGAAAGATGCTCGTCCCAAAAGTAAGACAAAACTTTCATTAAAAATGTATGTAGTTTACCACTGATTAATAGACATTGATCTGGTTCAGTGTCCCTATTTCTGACGTTCTACGTAGGCAGGTATGTGTATATTTCAGAGTGTATTTTTACTCATTGTCAGATTTTTGTGGTTTGTTTATTTGACATTATTTGTAGGAGCAAAAAAAATGTTCACAATAGGCGGTTCCGCTCTGCTGTGTTAGGTACTCCAGGGAATGAAGGGAAAACTGTTAAACGACGTAAGAAAGCTCGCGTTGAAGACATCACAACTGTTGTGTCAAGAGTAGATGTAGAAGAGGTAGGTATAATGGGTTGTAAAGCAATATTATGTGATCGTTTTCAATGTTTTACACACATATTTTTCTCTCTTATAATTCAATTCAATTTAATTCAATTTATTCAGCAAAAATGAATACATTAAAATAATAATACAATGTGAGAAAGAGGCTAGGAGCCCCAACAGAAACCCTGATAAACGGGCTTAATACAGAAAAATGAATGATAGCATTTAAAAAACTATAAGGACAAGGGAAATAAAATAACCTAAACAAGACCATACAGAACATTACACAGACAATACATGACAAAAACAAATAGACAAACAATTGAACAAGTCACCACAAAGAGACGAAATACATAATGAAGTTTGACTTATCAGGAAAGACTTTCATGGACTCATAAATCTATCTTGACTGTATTTTCTGTAAAAATCATCACAGAACTTTACTAAATCATAATGGAAATCTGCGTCCAATTTAAGGATTTTTTCACCATAATTGTTTCGATTTTCATCATAAAACATTTCATACCATTCTATTCACTTGTGTACAGTTACGATCGTAGCCGGAAACATTGTAAACGGCGTTAACCACCGCGTCAAACCATGGAATTTGATATACGAACGAAAAAACACTAGGAAAATAAGTTGTCGAAGCAGACCCTGACAATTTATTACAACGTATTCAAACCATGATTTTGAAGGAATTAGGAATCGTATGGATCTGTAACTTAGAAGATCTTTACGATTTATAAATAAAAATGCATGTCTGCAAGATAATCTGCTTTCAAAGTAAAAATCTAAGATATAGGGCGTCACATTGAAAATATGGCATGATATGACTTTAAACAATTGCTTATACTACTTAGGAGATGAAAAGAACCCTGTTCTACGGTTTTTCAAACCTCGCGGGTAGTTTTGTGATATAAACTGCTCACAAAAAGTATCGAAACACTTTGAAATAATCCAATATATAACGGCTCGCAAAGGTATGCATTAATCGAAGCAAATAACCAAGTGCATAATTTTGTTCTGCGTATTTTGACACCTCGATCGTTGAGATACGATTTTGCGGAGCGGAGTTATTGTCTTTCTATAGGATAATTGTCACTTTTGAAACTGGACCCACAAACATTGAAATGACAATAACTCCGCTCCGCTACATCGTATCTCATCAATCGAGGTGTCAAAATACGCAGAACAAAATTATGCACTTGGTTATTTGCTTCGATTAATGCATACCCTTTCGAGCCGTTATATATTGGATCATTTCTAAGTGTTTCGATACTTTTTGTGAGCAGTTTATTTATGACTTGATTCTATCTAGACATGTAACAAGTTTGATTAATCTGTATAGAATATCTTTTTTGATCAGCACATTGCAGTCAAGTACGAGGGGGTATCAAACAGTTCTTGACTTCACCAAGATGTGAAGGAGCCAGAATTTTTTTGTTGATATGTAACCCTTCAGACATCTTTAAAAAGTCACTGTGCAAAGTCACACATTTCTCCTACTTTTTATTACCTGTCCACAGACCGCCATTGTAGAGATCCTCAGAGTGACCGCCATTGATTGATCCTCAGATTTCCTCAGATTGTGTTATTCACCAAAACAGCAATAAATAGTTTAAAGTTTTGACAGAAAGGGGTCAAAGTTTATTACAAACCAGCTTGGTGACAATAATCTTATGGGTAACATGGGTTGTACACAGATATGAGCTCCATTTATGATTACCCTGTGAGCACTACCTGTTTTCTTACAGTGTGTCCATGATTGGCTCATTACAGGATATAATGTGATATATATCTTTGAGTAACCAATCAAAAGAGTGCTTTTATATCTATTCATCAACCATACCACTATTCTTACTGTATCTCTGATTGGCTAAATGTATAGCATAACACTCTTTGTATGCCGATGTATGGAAGCAGCAAGGCTCAGGGGGTTAATATACATGTATACCTCCAATTCAATAAATAAAATTTGAATCTATCTATATGTATCTTGTAGGCATTAGTGGATCTCCAACTCCGCACAAGCTGCAATGTAAGATTCATAGAGAAACCAGAGGAAGTAGCAGAGTGTATAGCAATGTTTACAAAGTCTGTAGCAGAGACTCCATTCAAGTAAGACTTAATTATAGGCTGTTCACTATCACGTAAATATGTCAAGGTTTTAAGGTTAAAAAAGAAGAGACTATACTCTATTTGTCTTCCTCTGGACAGTGACGTAACTTTACAGGTGCCGCATTTACGCACGCGTCTGTATCTTCCGTCTTTCTACGCTCATGTGCATACGCCAGCGCCTCGAGTAGGCGCGCGATATGCAGTTACGTCACTGTCTCATGATGGATAAATAGTCTATAAAGCCTAAGGCAGTAGGCAATTATATATAATAATACAAGATGAGGTGCATGACATTTTGAATTTCCTACTAATTTTAATGTAGATTACAAGTGCAGATTGGATCAAGACTATTCTTTTCTCTTGTCCAAGGCTGACAGCAAAATTGTTAACATTATTTGTTGGAATTTTTTCTTTTTACTTCATTCTTTTCTTCCATCTTTTCCAACTTTCATTTCATTCAGCCATCATGCTTATATAGGCTTTTTAAGCCTGGCCTGAGCATTTTGCTTGAGCATGGTCCCTTCAGGTCCCAAGCGTGTGTCCGTATGGACCGACCGTGTAAACAATTGCAAAATTTGAGATTCTAACTCAAACTTAGAGAATGAAAGAAGGAATGTCTGTTAAAGGGACACAAAGTGGTGTTGAAGATTTTAAATTTTTTTTAATTCACTTCAGAATTCAAGATCAAAATTAAAAATTATCATTATTGGTTATTGTTTCTACTCACAAAAACACAGCAAAACTTGATTAAAACAATACCATCGCTATTTATCGAAACCTTTTATTAAAAACGCCCTCTATGCTAGTATGGTTCACGTTATTTATCACGCATGCTGCAGGGGGGCACTGTCTGATGTAAAATGCTGATCGCGGCTCGATCAGCATTTTTGAATCACCGTTTTGTTGTACAAAGAGGGCTGATTTTTCTTAATCCTTATAGGTGTAAGTTCATACATGTAATACAATTGTAAAAATATACCAATCCCAGTTTTTATCATAATTGAGGGCGCAGCCTCCAACACATATCTTAGTGTCCCTTTAAGTCAATGGAATAATGGTAATGGATGATCAGGTCCATATTTTGAGTAGTGAATGTCTTGGTTTAGATTATTTACATATAAAACCACTCCAACTTAATAAGACGTGGCTGTATAGGTGACCTCGGAATGACGTCACATACCGTTGACAACATACACAGCTCAGAAAGCAAATTTCTGATTGCACCATCACAAAAATCAGCCAAATGCAGACCATTTTCCTAATCCTCGACAGGGTCATAGCCTTAAATATTTGCCTGAGGGCCTCTACATGTTCATCTAATTATCTTTACAAAAAATGCTTTTTTAGGTGTAATATCCGAGAATCCGCCGTGTGAGTTTTACGATTTTTGCGAATGTAAACAATAGTAGCTTACACAGCTTGATGTGATCACTTGGATCGATCTACTGTATGGTTGAGTAGAGCGTACAAACTGATTTGTTGCTTTGTTGTCAATGACAAAAGGGGATCTCCGGAGTCACCTATATGGTCGCACCTACAAAGTCATATGATTACTTATTAGTGATTTCTCTCTTTGAAGTTGGAGGCTACCTTGCACTTTACATTGCCAAGGAAGTCAATCAGCACTGAAGTCACTCCTATATTTTTTACCCATAATGCATTCTTCTCCATCTTCACAGACGACAGCGTGACAAGGCTTCCTTCTCGTTTCATGTTGATAATGAATGGGCCGGAGGCGTACGTGTGACTAAAGAGGGCGCCGGTCTGTTGCGCGTATGGCGTCAACAGCTGCAACAGTTCAAGAATGTCAGCCCTGAGATTGCATCGGCCATAATCGCTGTGTACCCATCGCCTCGGACACTATTGCAGGTGAGATGGTGTTGTCAACAGCTGGATTCTGTGGCATATTCAAATTTACAATTCACTTCATTATTTTTTCATTTGTAAATCGGAGATTGTTGACATTTACGGTTTTCAGCAGACTTAATACCTTTGACTCTCGTTATTCATTTTCAAGATTTTTACATGATCCATTTACCCTAATTTCCTAATCGTGTTTTATTGAAAATTAAACTATCAGGGGAGAAAAAACATTCAAATTTTGAGGGAAAGATCACTGTTCGCCCATCCCCGGTGCAGGCAGACAGACGACTGACTGACTGATTGCGCTAACGCTAACGGAGCTCAACAAAATTAAACTTTTTTGAGACCATTTGACAGCTCACCGGATCGTGCCACGAGATAGAATCGGCACAGCAGCTATTTATTTGCTGTGGCTTTTTGTAGCCTCTGTAAGGTTAGGATTAACGGAACACAAATAAAGGTGTTTGTTAACCCTAACTTCCTAATCGTGTTTTTGACAATTGAAATATTAGGGGTGAAAATGGATTTCACTATGCTTATGTGGCATTTAAACATGATCTCAATAGATTTATAAAGGTGGTTTACGAGTAAGTCTTAAGTAGATAAGCAAAGATGCAAATTACACACATTATTTGATGAGATAAACACTGATTGAATAATGATCATTTTATTTTATTCTATAGGCATACAAAAGATGTGGATCAATAAGTGAAAGACAGAAGTTGCTACAAGATATCCTGGTGAGTGTTTACCAAGTTTTCTTTTTTATCCTGGCTTAAAAAGCCGGAGGGGATATTGCCATCATGTTATGTGTGGGTGTGCATCTGTAGGTAGGGGTGTGTATGAATGTCTGTATGCGGCCTGTTCAGTGCTCTCATATGAAAAGTAAGGTTTCAATCTCAACCATAACCTTTGGGTAAAGGGGACTTCAGATGTTCATATGGGGTGTACACAGATTGACCTCTAATGACCCTACATGACCTTTGACCCCATTTTGCCAATACTTTGGCCTTTTTGTTTAGGTTCGGCCTGTTCAGTGCCTCTCATATGAAGTCAGATTTCAATCTCAACCATACTTGGTAACAATAATTTGGGTAAAGAGGACTTCAGATGCTAAAAGGGTGGAGATAGATTGACCTCCAATGACCCCTACATGAGTAACATGACCTTTGACCCCCAATTTGCCAACATTTTAAACTGCACTTATTGCTGCTGTTTTGGGCTCTCATGTAAAGTCAGACTTCAATCTCAGCCAAACTTGGTAACAATATTCTTTGGGTAAGGGGGCTTGAGTCATCATGGGGTATACACAGATTGACCTGTAATTACCCCTACATGACCTTTGACCCAAATGTTGTCAACCCTTTGAACTGCACTTATTGCTCTTTAGGCTCTCATATGAAAAGTCAAAATTCAATCTCAACCAAACTTGGTGACAATAATCTTTGGGTAATGGGACTTGAGATGATACATGGGGTGTACCCAGATTGACCTGTGATGACCCCTACATGACCTTTGACGAATTTGGTCAAACATTTAGGGCCCTCTCTCTCATGAATATGAAAAGTCAGACTTTGATCTCAACTAAACTTGGTGACAATAATATTTGGGTAAAGGGATTTGAGATATCTCATGGTGTGTAACCAGATTGACCACTAACGACCCCTATGTGACCTTTTACCCCATTTAGGTAAATCTCCCAGCCAGGGGGGTTTGCAAGTTGTGACTTGCAGTATTTTCTTCCTTTTTTCATAATCCTACCATAGAGCCACCCCACCCATTCTTATGTTCAAAGTCCAGTAATCCATATAGGCCTATGTGAACTTATTAAACTGCTCTTGGCATCATAATTAGCTATCATCATCTTAAATTGCACAGAAACCCAATTTTAGACTAAAATTACCCGACTGACTGGCGGGTAAATTTTTTCAAACTCACAGTATAAATGAGTTACACTGGCTGGTGGAATTTCTGTCGGGCAGGTATTTTTTGTGATTTACCTGCCCGACTGGCTTGACAGAGATCTGAAGTTCCAGCCCTGTAGTAATTGCTTTGTTCGCTATTCAAACAAAGTGGCTGCAAAATTGTTTTTGTTTTTTACACATTTTTGTAACATTTTGTATCTTGTGAAATGGTTTTGTGTCTTGAACACCTTCACTTCCATAATTGACATTTTTATTGCTATAAAAACATAAATTTATATTTATTATTTTTATTGGTTATAATCGTTATCTATTCAGATACGCAGAGGAGAGGGCGCTTTGGCAACTTCTAGGAGAGTCGGTGGTGTCCTATCCAAACGTGTTCATACCCAGATGACGTCACATAATGGAGACCTGGTTTTATGATGAAACTTTCCATGCGACAGTTGTCTGCAGACGACAGTTCAAAAATGTCGCAAAATATTTCAAAGATGTCATAATTATTGATTTTCATCACCAAATTTGGAATCACAATGAGAATTATCACTAGTATTGGTTCAGTAATTCTTGAGATAGACTTTGAAAGTTGGGAAAGGTTTCTGAAAAATCTGTTTTGTATGGTAAAACTAATGGCCAACTGGAGAGTGTTCAAAGAGTGCCTCGTCGGACAAAAGCAGAGCATTAAGGCGATTTTGACATATTTTCTGTCATAAACAATAAACAGTACATGGTTTGAAGATTTTATAGTCCCTCACAACTTATATTAAGTTACTCAGGTAAGCTTTCTTGCAGCTATGCTGTTGATTGAGTCTGGCTGCATCTACTTTCATGTTGTGGTGGACATCTATCAAGTGACTTGGCCTACATACTGCTTTACCTGAATCTGGAAAGGTATCTAAACAAAATTCCACAATTGACCTGTCTAGAAGTTATGATGTAAAAGGATGTATGCGGAGGAGTCTATTCTCTATACCTTAATTATTACCCAACTCTTTTACACTGATCAAATCCTTCTCCAAATTCGTCCCCAACTTGAATCCCAATAAAATTGCTCCATTCAGTGGCGTAGCTAGGATTTTTTCCAGGCGGGGGGCAAGATTTCCAAACTTTCGTAAAAGGGTGCCCCAATTCTTTTTGCAGTCAGCTCAGAAAATATGAGGGGGGTTAGGCATGTTTTACACAAAACACGCTCGAAAAATGGTCCTTGTAAGTAGTCATAATGCCTATACACACTACATCCAGAAAATGGGGCGGGGCGCTAATAGGGTTTGGGGGCGGGGGCACAAAGGGCTTTATTTCTGCCAGAAGAAGGGGCATTTTCCCCTACCCCCTCCCCGGTTACGTAGCTACGCCACTGGTCTATTTGAATGAAAAATGAAATAACTCTGTATACAACCGAAAATTGATATTCCTTTTCTTTTTCTTTTTTTTCCATTTTCTTTTTTCGTTTTGTTTGTTTTTATTCACCAGTGTTACGCCTGACCTTTGGTGTAACGCCCAAGTTCAATAAATTAACTACGCATAAGTGAGGTACTATACATTTGAACGCCAATTAACACATCGTACAAATCAGATTTACCATATTTAACTATAATTTTAATTCATCATCTCCGTCACTGACTTTCTTCAGATCCATTAACATATGGATGACCTATACAATAGGTCTCATTCACATAAACAATAATATTCACAAAGTTCAAATCAAATTATAATGTCACTTCAATTATGCCTCATTTGTTGTTGTAGATGGGTTTCCCATGAATGTAATAACCTCGACGAATAATCAAGGGTGTTGTTATGTCCCAGACAATTGAAAGTGTTATTGATATATATGACGTAATAATAACCAGTGCTTACCCATTTAGCAGAATTTAATGTTATCTTACTTAATCTGCGACATCATTAGGGATTATTGGATTACATCTGTCATTTAATCAATATAGCGGTTGTTATATATTCTTGATGATCATTCAACGGTCGTAGCCAAGGGTTTTTAATGCTTGGTTGATTTCCATGTCAACAACATCAGATTCATCGGATTACCCCACATTTGGTATGCATTAATAATCGGTGATACAACTGCTAATTATATCGGCAGCCATTAACCTCCATAAACAGTAACAAGCTGTAACAGCAGTAACAGCAATAACAGCCAACGCACTGAAACAATAAATTGAAACCAAAACCTTGCAAATAATATTTTGTATTTGTAAATAAAGCTATATCCATTTCGGATACAAGTCAAAATTGTTTCTATATATTAATAGACCAAATTCAACACACATTAATTCTTTTGATACCGTATTAAAACGGCGTGTCCAAAAGTAGATTTATAATTGACATTTCAACTGATGTACTCATGAAATCTTGGGGTATTATTTCCACCACGCAACATCGGTACAACATACACAAATGAAAGTTTACTTTTATAAATCACCAGCCATATTTATTTTGCGAGAGAAATCATGATCAAATGCTAATTCGTATAACGTCACATAATATTAGCAAGTTCATGAGTTCACTCCATACACAATACATTGTTATAAACATATATAATTTTGGGCGGGAAAAATCATGATTGTTATGCTAATTCGCATAAAGCCACACAATATCAAGAAGTCATGATTTCACCCTATTACACAACATTTATTTCATTCGGATAAAATTGTATTTACAAATATATTTACATTCAAGACATATTAATTGTATGCGGAAAGAAACCTACTATTATCCCATTTCAGCTCTATTCCAAAATATATTAAAAAGGAGCTTCATTTTGTTATATGTTTCTTTATCCAAAACTTCCTTGCTCATGAGATAAAACAACGGATACAGACATTTTGTTTTCTTAATTTCTACGAAAACAATTAATGAAATTTCCGTAATTTTCACGGATGTAAATTTTGATATTTGAATTGCAAAGAATAACTTCATTTTATACCTTCAATGTAGTCAACTTGAATACACGGATTGGGAACATGTAATATCGTGAAATATAATTTAGACGTATTTTAAGGGACGTCAGCACGTACACGTCTATAGAAAAATAATACAATATTTATTTACACTTATTTACAAACTTACGTTAGATTCCCAAATGTGATGTCTCGTGTCTCCAGACATTCGTCGACATGATGGCACTACTTTCAGTTGTTCACCCTGGACGAAATTCTGTATGACTCGTCTATCCAACGGGGTGCTGATACCATAGCCGACGAAATTAATGATGCTAACTTTCACGTAATAACTTGATTGCCACACATTAGACCAATCGATGGGTTTGCAAACTCGCAAACTTACCCCATGAAACAAAATATACCAGGCTCACAATGACCGCAAGCTTACCCTGATAAAGATGTCGGTTTTTAGGAAGCAACCAAAATATAGTTATCTCCAAGACATCGCATAAGGGAATGATTTTTGTTGACAACGCGATCACAATAATCCATCGTAAAGCGCGGGAGAAATTAGTCACGCTTATACAACCTAACGCACCTGTTTATATGAACGCCATCTAGCGACCATCGCGCCAGATAGTGTAATATCAAATCATACTAGAAATACATTACTAAATCAAGCGTTAGAGCCAAGCTCTACGTAACAACCAGATAATTAAATTCTATCCTAATAGAATAATAGGGTAAAATTATTTCGTAACCTCAAACCTCAGGATTATGAAGGGAAGAATAGGTTCCCTGCTTGTATGGGGCAATCAAAAGATTTCTTATGAAAACATAAATAATCAAAATTATTTAAAACTATCGGTGCTATTTCACTTATAATGTTCAAACTATTTTGTAAATAATCTGTATTTATGCTGCATTTGTCTCTATTATTAACCATGTAATAAGATGTGTTGCAAATTTATCCATGATTCTTTTTTGAATGAAATTGTATAGATTCCATCCAAAGTGGTGTATTTGAACAGTTCTGTAATGGGGGGGGGGGGGCGGTCTTAGTTTTATAGTGGATATATCTTTTTTTTTAGTTATCATCCAACAAAAAAAGCTAACTGCTTGTTTTTTTCAACATATTACGATCTTCTTAGGAATCAAGCATTTTTGATACGAGCAGTGCATCATTTTGATAATTTATTATTAGGCTATATTTGTCTCAAAGCTCCCACGCACGTTAGTTAATTGATGCGCGTTAGAACAAAAGAAAGAAGAAGAAGAAAAAAATGTTAAAAAAAATTAAAATCCCAAAATTTCACACATTTTTCAGATTTTCATTGATCACATCATTTTGAATACAAAAGGTCACTTTTACAAGGATTTCATAATTTTATATTTAAAAAAAGAAAGAAAAAAACCTGCATTCCGCATTAGGTTTTGAAAAACTGAAGAGATTTGAGACAAAAGATTTTTTTAATATAGCCTTATCATCCAAAACATGTAAAACATAAGATATGATTAATGTTAGAGACATATCTTGGGTAGTTCAGAGTAATATTTAAGTAGTATAGCACACATATTGACAAAGAAATCAATTATTTTATGATACAACTTCAATATATAATTTATATTGTTTGGTATTCAGTGCAGAGCTGTAAGTTTTGAATGTTTTAATTCACTCCCTGGATCTTACACCATTTGTCTTCTTCCTGGGATTATGCTACAGGGTGTATCAGAATGAACTATACTGTGTTTCTATAATACATACAAAAATGAAAAATGATTATTGTTTTAAATTTAAACACCTGCAATATAAAGATGAACATGTTTCCCACATTGTATGTTAAATTCATTAAGATATCTCTTTTTGTTCTCGTGTGGCAAGACATAATCGAAAATCAATTAAAACGTGTTTTCAATTTGTTAGCTCAAAGAATTCACAGACCTTGAAAGCCGTCGGCAAATCTGATTAACGCATCTTTTATTCTTATGCGTATGTTTCAATGTCAACTTGTTTTATTTTTAAATTGATCATTTCGACCTAAATTGAATGTACCATCTTTACCAGAAAGTCTGTATTTTCCATCAGAAATGCCAGATTTTCAAAATCTAAAATTCTTATGAAAGCTGGGCGTTTGCGCAACATATATGTGAAAACGGTCTGAACAATATCAATCGAATTCATACCGTAATTAATCATATTGCCTCGGTATAGTTCATTCTGATACACCCTGTATTTTCCTCGACTTATTTTAAGTATTCAAAACACTACTAGCAGATCTCCAGGATGTACAGTATACAGTTCTTGAATCAGGGTCTTTGCTTGAACACCGCATTTTTCACCTTTTGAAATGAGGTATTCCTCCAGTCAATGTGTGCTCATTCAAGCAGCGGTGTTCAAGCAATTAAGACCCTGGTTAAAGTTGCTTAACCATCTTCCTTCAATACACCATTTGGCAACTTTTGAATTGAGGTATTCCTCCATTCAATGTGTGCTCATTCAAGCATTACAACACCTGCGTAGTTGTAGCCCCGTTCTAGTGTTGCTGTGCACGCATACATTATGTGTGCCAGAACTCGTTTCGATGGAGTAACTCATTTTAAAAATATCAGGCATAATCTAAAGGGGAACTTATATTTGTTGAACTGTGTATATGCTCGTTACTCCAGAACTATTATAGCTCCAACGTTAAAATATTTAATTATAAAATTGTGAATAAATTTCTTCTCTTTAATTTGAGATGTACATTGCAAAGTTAGGCCAACAATTAAGAACGCTACACTGAAAAAAATGAGACAAAGTGCAATTTACATTTTCACACTTGGGTTTTCCACACATGATAGTGTGACAGGTATGCATATAGCCCGTTTTCTTCTTCTTCCGATAAACTGCAGAATTCATTATATGAATATAGTTGCACTGCGTATCCCTGGAACATAGGAAGAATACTTACGTAATTTTTGTGTACAGGTACAGACCTGGGATGATCCCCTATTCTTTACGAAGGAATCTGTAATCTTTTAACGTGCTCGGGGATAGCTCTTCCAATACACGAGACCAACATTTCTATGTGACTTCCAAACCATGGTGCGCCATGAACATGCCTACTTCAGTCTGCACGGTCTGAAGGAGGCATGGGGACGAGGCTGTGTTAGTGTATCGTATTGAACTCACGCTCAAACGATCCACCAACAGAACTACGGTGCACAGCAGTATTACGACGCTCTAACCGACTGCGCCACATCAACTAAATCATCCCCAATCTTCATCTTACTATATATATTAACCAGTGATTTACCGCTTCCAGTTAGGCCTAATCAATAATCTGCCTATTGCTACACAGAGACAGTGTGTAAAAAAGTTCAAATGCTAAAATGAAAAAACAAACTTTGATTTGGTTTTTGAAACATATCTTTGAAAATGTTCAGTGAGTTTTCACTTGCAATATCTCAAATTAAAGAGAAGAAATTTACTGTCCATTGTATGATTGCATAATCTTTCATAAGAGCTATACTTTTGGAGTTAGGTGACGGGGAAAAACACTGTTTTACGGGCGGATAGACCTGTCAAATAGGGTCGGTCGGTCGTGTTAACCTAAAATGTCCCCAAAATCTGCACTCAAAAAATATATTGACAGATTTTCGGCCAAAAACAGCTGATTTTAATGATTTGAGAAGATTTTTTTTTTTAAAAAGTAAAAGAATTCTTGAAAAACACAAAAAAGTGGGTCGATCGGGCCCGTAAAACAGGGTGTGTTTTTTCCTCGCCTTATGAGCATATTTATAACATTGCATTTTAAAGTTGCATCATAAATCACTAATTTCTCATTCAGTTTGTGGCCAACATTATTCTAAGAATACCCAGAACATACATGTAGCTCTCACATAATGTTTACATTTAAGGTAGCTATATCGGCTACGGCTTCATGCTCAGATTTGCTTCAAAATTATACAGGATGTGTAGATTGACAAAATAAACTCACATGCCAAGACTTACTGTGTGTTAGGTTTTTGGCACGTTGCCAAATTCCCCAAAATTGCTTCTTTTCTCAAAACACACTCTAATTTAGAAAAAAAAATTTTTAACCCTTTCTATCCTTAGGATGAACTTGTTTTTTATATTATCTTTTTGCCAAAATACCAATGCACAATATTTAATATCATTATTTCCATATTTACAATCATAACATGGATTGAATGTAATGGGAATGTTAGTACTTAACAACAACAAAATGTATTTTTTCTAGAAACACTAAATAGTCAAACTTTGTGAATATTTTTAAAGAGAAGTATAGCTCCTATTTCAACAAACAAGGGGTCATATGAAAGGTAATTCAATTTAGAAGATTCTATCGCCAGCTTTTTCCATTACAGTGTCTCTAGTATTTTTTGTGTCAATTTGAACTTTTGCCTTTAAAAAATCCCTAAAAAATTAATTTTCTCAAAAATTAAACACTTTATTCATAAAAACTGGCGAGAGAATTTAGGTAATATGCTTATTAACCATCCCCCAAAGTGACAGACCCATAGCAGTTTCCTTCTTGGCTGAAAATATTCAAATGTCCAAAAAATTAGGGAATTTTCAAAAAATAAAGAAAAACATAAGAAATATCTAAATTACTCCGAAAGTTCTCAAATAGGTAGAGCAAAGACTTGTCTTTAATGTGGTCTCAAAATAAAAAGTATAGATATAATTCATTTGGCATAATAGTTGTTTTTCTGTAGTGGTATAATAGCCGATATAGCTACCTTTAATACTGATAGATAATCTTCTCTAAGGGTATCTTAAAGGTGGATGTTCCGATCACTCTCTAAATGTAAAAGAGTGGTTTTCCACTCTTTCAAGGAGTTAAACGCAGGACAACACGTTTTTGAGTGGAAAAACACTCTAAAAGGAGTGAAAGGGATTTTATATGGCAATGTTCCACTCTACTGAGAGTGAAAAATTAACTTTCACACTCATTTTAGAGTGGAAATGTTCCTCTCTAAAACGGGTTGTCCTGCGTTTCACTCCCTTTACTCCTTTTCGAGTGAATTTCCACTCTTTTCACTCGTTTTACATTTAGAGAGCACTTCATTCTTTTTTTGCCCATCAACGTATTTTTATATCAGAAGAAACCCCATATTTTTCTCATTATTTCTGTAAAATGTTTGGCACAAGAAGATTATGTTCCATTTAGACGTCATAGGCCAAAATGCAGTGAATTACTGCAAAAGGTGGTTAACCACCCGGCCAATTTGTGTATCAATGGGCAAATCTCACCTTGTGCTTCTACAATAGGAACACGACTATTTTAAGGATGACCTTTCATGTAAAGTTGAAAACATCAAGTTGAAAATTGGGCCAGTAATCGGAACACCTGCTACCTTTAGGCAAAAAGTGTTGCATTTTTTTTGTGATACACCCTGTATAACATAAAAGGTGAAAACTTTGCTGTAACAAAATGTGAAGCAAGTGTTATCATCCTACCTGCAATGTTTGAGATGCTTTTCTGTTATGTTGGAGTGGGATGTCATTGTAAAAAAATTTATCCACACTGTATAAATTATTTATGTAGCCTAGTTTTGATATATTATATAACCTGTATATATTTTGTGATATATGTTACAATAAATTTTGTTACCAAAGAATTCAGATTTTGGCTGATTTCTGACAGAATACAATATCATATACTATTGAAGATTTCATTTTGAAAATTCATCTCTTTGGTTAAACAAATCTAAGTGGATTTGATTGGAAAACTTATACATAGAATTCTCTTGGTGCCAAGAATAATCATATTGGGCCGTATTCTTGTAATAAACCGTGAACTAGCTTGTGTCTAAATTAAACGCGAGTTTATCTTTTAAAAGGCATGTTTAACAAAACCCGGTTTTAAACTCCGCAAATCTCGTCCCCAGAGTGCCATTTAATTTATTAATTTTTAGTTTTTTATCTAAATTGTTATTTTATTGATTTTATCTTTGTGCGGCGCATTGAGTTTCCTTGCGGTTTGAAATGCGTCTTTTAAATGCCTGTTTATTATTATTATTATTATTATTATGGACCAAATACAGATATTCAATTTATTGTGGCCCAAATGGGTTACAATTATCGACCGAATTCCTCAAATGCTCACATATTTTTAAGACTACACGATCTGCACAGTTGAGTTATCATTCAAGGCGTACAATTGGTGCACAAGTTTAGTTAAACGCGTGTTAAACTACCCCCATACACATGTTTATTAGGTTGGAAACTTATCGGTGAAATAGACGTGTCTTTAAGTTAAACAAATATTTGAGATTTGCGTTAATAGTTAAACTATGTGTTTAAAGTCAAAGTTAAATGTGTGTTTAGCTTAAAACGGTGTTTAAATAAGGTACAAGCATACGACCCATTAAAAGTCTCAATCTGAATGAGCCAAAATCATCACTTGTTTATATTCAAAAGTTGAAAGAACATCGCGCTACACTGCAGTTATCAATGTAACACTTCATTGAATAGACAAGAGTTGTTCTTTTGAGCACAAAATAGTGGTTAATTTGGATTCTATGAGTAAGATATTTGAGATGTGGTACTATAGGCGACTTCTACGAGTTTCATGGACGGAGAAGAGAAGCAATCACTGGGTATTGGAAAAGGTTAGAACAAAGCTCACACTAAGGAGGGACATCAACATCAGAAAGCTGCGCTACTTCGGTCATATTACCAGGAGAGATAACAGTGTCGAGAAATTATTTATGCAAGGTGTAGTAGAAGGTAGTCGTGATAGAGGACGCCCTATAACATCATGGACTGATGACATTAAAAGGATCACTGGTTTATAAAAGTACGATAGAAGCAACACTACGTGCATCAAACTGAACCAAATGGCGAGCTCTTGTGAAGGCCACAGCAGCACCACCTGGTGCCATCTGACATAGAGAGAGAGAAAGATATTCATAAAATCACCAATATTAAACCTATTGAAAAATCAACATGATTCAATGTGTTACATTACAACTTATGGAGGTGTAGTTTTGGACAGCTTGTTCTTTCAAGCTCCTCCACACTGTGTCAAATACCTTTCGGAAGTCCGAGAAGGCCATATAATGTACCTTTTTACCTTGAAATAATATGATGGTAAGCCTACGTATATGGCTTTCTTGGACTTCTGAAAGGCACTTGTACATGCTGTCCAAAACTACACCTTCATAAGTTGGAGTGTTATAATAAGTTGAATGGCGATGAGCTTTAATCTGTTCATGAATATCTTGCTCATAGGTTACAACTGAATATGACACATTTTGATTGAGAGGTACACCCCCCCCCCCCCCCCCCCCAATATCCTCAAGCAATTGGCTGAGCCCTCAAACAAGTGATTGATATGAATGTGGTGTCGTTGGAAAGAAGAACACATCAGCTTTTCATTGATATGAAAAAACTGGTGATTGAAACAAATTCCCAATTTCTATTTGTTTGAGGAGTTTACATGCATGGTATACATTGCGACTCCATCCACCCCGCCCCCCTCCCAGAAGGTAACAAACTCAAAGACAAACAATCAATAGTACACTTTTGTACACATGGCACAAGACACATCTTTTAATAATATAATTAATATACACAATGGAAGCTCAACATGACATTCGCTGGTACCCATCAGCTGACAGCGCAATAGCAGGCGACTCAAAACCATTATCCCCTTAACACCGAGTACCAGCGAAAATAATACATATCAATGGACGCCGGTCACAGTATAGGTCAACTGACCTCTCAAAATCGTCATCGGTGGAGCGCAACACGTAGGCTCGACCAACTGCTGTGATTGGCTACTGGGATTTTGTGCATTTTCAAACATGCGCAGTGAGCTGAATAGTGTGCACCCGCTTGTGTCTTACTGTGACCAGGCGGCTATGTGCCGTACATCCATTAGGCCAAGTAAGAATAATAACTAGTTTTCCTGTCCTAACTTTCTGGATACAAGGCGTGATAAATGCATGCCAGTGGGTTTTTACAAGTACGGTAACACATTTCGAGTAACAAGTAAAAAACAGATCACAATGTTATGTTGTATTTTGTATACAATCTTCACAGACAGCAGTAGTCATCCAATCATTCAACTCAATGTTGATCATGAGAAACATGTCCAGTAAAAATTATGTCATAAAAAGCTCATAAGAAATTTAAATTTTAAAATGATTGAGATATGGAAAATCAATACCATTGAAATGTGGTTTTTACCCCTCCGTCCATCTGCCATAGCGCCCGGTAATGCTGAAAAATAAACAACCGAGCGCTGATATTTTGTCCAAACCAGCGCCCGTTGACGATCGGGAAGCTTGCGCAAGACAACAAATTTTGAATTGATAATGCTGCCAATAAAGTTAGCTCCAGGTAGACTGAAAGTAGCTCCCGGTTCTCAATAAATCCCATGATCCGGGCACTATTTTTGAGAGAAAAAAGTAGCTCCCGGTAAAAAACCTGTTATCTTGAGCCTTGGTAGTTATATAACGGATTTAACAATTAATAACCATTGTGACTGGTGAGGTGTCCAAACAATTTGTACAATATCTAATACCTATTTGAATCTACCGCCCTGCACTAGAAACTATGTTGGCATTTTTAACTTGTTTCACTGCACACAGCTGGGTAACATTGAATGATAACAATATAAGACAACAACATTAGCTATGGCTTTACATTGTGATGCGTAAAGCCTGCTTCTAGTGCTGGGTGGGATATGTGAACATATATCATCAGCCACAAGTTTTGTTTGGACACATTGCTATGATGGTTACTAATCCTATTATTGTAATACCTCTACGGCGAATTCATGTTATATAGGGTAAAGTTGCCAATTTTCGGTCAGCGCCTATTTTCGGTCACTTTCGCCAAAATTGTGTAATTGCATCAGTCGTCGCCATTTTAAAGCAACACCGGGCATCAACCATATGCGGTGGTTTTTTAGCGGTCAGTTTATAATGACGAGGTCATTTTTATTACACGATTTGGGCGAAGTGACCGAAAATAGGTGCTGACCGAAAACTGGCGACTTTACCCTACAATAGTATATCTTATAACACGAAATATAGAATGCTCGTTTCTCTATTTCATTCTTTGTGGGAAAGTTGGTGCTACCAACAAGATATTGTCCTCCCCTCACCCTCAACCACCCTCCCCTCCCCCTCCCACACAGTGTTTAAAAATTACTCCACATTGGTGACGAAATATGAAATGCTCGAAATAGGGGGGTAAAATAAGAATTATTTTAATACTTAGTGAGGTGGAATTGATTTTTAATGTTAAGAATAATAATTTACTTTGTGGGCACAAATTTATTATTCTGTAGTAATGGCACTTTTTTCCCAATTTTTTTTTATTTTTTATTATTCATAAAATAAAATCACATTTCATAAATAATTGTACAGGATTCTTTAAATACACTGTTACATATGATTAATTCACAAAATTTCACAAAACATTCATAACATTTAACAATTTTTTCACAATTTTCCAACAAAATTTCACATCGTCATAAAATTCCAAAGTTTCAAAATAATGTCCTTAAATTGTTATCTTTTAACAAGGTTTGCATAAATTTTAACATTTTTTACATCTAATTTCACAAAATTTTATAAAAAAATGCACAAATTGTCCATAAAATTGTACTTTATTTTTAGAAATAGCCACCGATTTATTATTTACCAATCTAAATCAAATATATTCATTGGTTATCTTATTAAACGTCCCGTACGGAATAAACCGTGTACTACTACGACACATTTTAATTGATACGCACGTGCGCATATCAGTTATGGGACGTCTAGCAAGAAACTGCCTATTCATTTACAATAGCAATAATTTCGCAACAGCAAAATACAAATTCCAACCTCTATACATACATTTAGGGATAGGACACCAACTATGCCATCCTCACAGGTCACAGAAAAAGCAAGTTGATCCAGGGGCAGTCATTTATAACTGTAGGCATGTGTGACTTAAAATGTGTAAGGTGTAATAAGAGAAGAAGAAAAAAACCTGTTTTACGTGGATACGAACCTGTCAAGTAGGGTTGGTCAGTCAGGTTTTTGTTACCTAAAATGTCACAAAAATCGGCCGAAATCTGGACTTTTTTGAAAAATGTGTGAGAAAAAAAATGCGACAGATTTTTAGCCAAAAAACAGATAATTTTACATGATTTGAGACAAAAAATTCTTGAAAAAAATCTTGAAAAACGCAGAAAGTGGGTCGGTCGGGCTCGTAAAACAGAGGTTGTTTTTTCCTCGCTTTAAGGGGTGAGGTTTTTTTTCAGATTGGGTATGTAACGCGTTCAGGGGTCCAAAATCAACCATTTCCAAGTAAAGGGTTCATTTGTCAAAATCATGTCAAAATCAATAAGAGGGTGATACCCTCTAATTTCCAGTTTTGTTTTATAATATCAATACCTTAAAAATAACCCTAATCCTACTTGAAATGTTTCAAATGGGAAATGATGTGATGATATTTGTTGTTTCACATTTTTGGTGCAATTAGGTCTACTTGTTTGGGGGGTCAAATTGAGGAGAAAAATATTTTTGGCTTTAGGACAAATATGTGTTAACGGTTGTCTAGACATTTTATGGTTACACATTCTTACATCCAGTGGCAGCAACAGCATCAAAATGTTGGGGGGAAACAGGGGGTGGGGGGCAAGAACAAATCTGGGTGGGGGGCAAGAACAAATCTGGGAGGGCAAGAACAAAATTGTTGGGGAAGAAATGCACACAAATGTTGGGTTTTCGTGTAAAAATGGTCTGAAATTAGCTTAATTTAGTCTGTATTAGACATTTGTAACCATTTTAAAACTAATTTTGACATTAAAAGTCAACCTATTCGATTGTTTGGGGGACAAAATGGGGTGGGGCTTGATTTGACTGAGGGAGAAAAGGATGGGGGAAAAGGGCGTGACAGAAGGGGTATCCCCCCCCCCCCCCCCCCCCCCCCCCCCCAACACACACACATGTTCAAACAAAAATTACACAAGTACCGTTGGAATAGAAATTGTTCTTTTCCGGGTGAACTATCACTATCACTATCATTATTTTTATTTCAGTGTTTGTAATTACACAAGAAATTATCAAGAAACTAATAGACTATGTCACTTCTTGTAGATCAACAATTTATTGTAAGTACCCGGTTCCATTTCGGTGTAAGTGAGTTATACTGGCTGGTGGAATTTCTGTCGGGCAGGTATTTTTGTGAGTTACCTGCCCGATTAGCTGGTTGAAAAAATATATAAAGTTCCAGCCCTGCTATTGTTACAGATGACTAATTTGGTTTAGTGTGGTTTATAATAGACACCCCCTTCGAATGCGCTCGCATACCGGCAGGCAAGTTTTTGTTTGGCAGGCAATTCGCACACACATCTGCAGGCAAGCTTTTGTTAGCTTGGCTACTGTGACGTTACAGGTGACATCGTCTTTACTTTACATATATTTAAATATCTTGATGCTTTCATTTGAGCTTAGTTTACAGAATTTATATAGTTTGACCACAAATATCAATTGCGAATCTTGCGATACGTCCGATGAACCATCGTTAATGATTAATATAACAACATAAAAATCAGGTAATATAACTGTAAAATTAAGTTCATACAGGGTGTGTCCAAAAACTTAATTGGTTATTAAAATTGTTAAAATACACTTAATATTCAAAACATCAAATATCATATGTTATGATAAAAATTAAGACTTATAAAAATAAATAATAATATTACTCTTATCTTTTTAATACACCCACATACTAAAAACTGAATGCTGATATAAATGTGTCTATGTGATTTGTGTGAACAGTAATGGCAATATGTGAGCAGTCGCATCAAAAAGGACATGTTGTCCGCAAACACAGTTTTGAAATAGAAGCCAATGAAGTTATTGAAATATAAAGAAAATAATAGTAAAATATATTTAAAATATTCTTGAAATGATATCTTGTGATTCCAAAGTCTGATTTCCTTCCACAAGGTATCATTTTAAAGCTTAGAGTGATCGCTTTCAGCTGATATGTGTAACTTAAATTGGAGACTTGCCTCCAACATGTCCATTTTGATGTGAGGGGTCACATATTTGAAACAAATTTGGACAAAATGCATCCACATGAATTGTCTTATATTTGTAAGTAAGGCCGTGTGTCTCTATTAATTACAGGGTCTTCTTAGCCAGGATTTGAAAGTTACATGTCCAAATTTGACTTGCACTGTCACACCGCAAAACTCCACACTCCAGTACTACTACTGCTATTGTGGATGTTCATGGTGAAATCATCTCTAATACGAACTATTAATAGCACACTCATATGTGCAAATAGTAGCCCAATTTTGCGCCCAATGATGTTCTAATCAGGTAGTTCATCAGGCTGTTTGGGTAACTTTGCTTGGGTAACATGCTTACTTAGATTGATCCACCAGTGGAAATTGTTCCTAGATTTTTCCATTATATGTTTTTATTTGCTTGCCCAAAACTGCCCGTCCATAAGACAGATTGAGGATTTTCCACCAGTTCGCTTTAATAAAGGCTCAGTATACAACTGCATATCTGCACAGTCAGAGAAGAATGTCTGCTGAGGCGCAGGAAGCAGTGTGCCTATCACTAAGGGGAAAAAAGGTCCGTCTCACATACATTTGAGAAAATAACTATGCAAAATCTTTTTTTTGTGGTGCTTTTTCACAAAAAATGTCTATGCTAAATGCAAATTTGTTTAAACTTTTTTATCGTGTTTTTGGTCAACTTTCTTTTTGCCCTTTCGGAACTAAAAACAAAATTATAAAAGCCTAAAATTGGGCTCTTTGCTTAGGGTTACGTGGCAAAAGTAACTCCACATACTTATGCATGCGGGGTATGTGAAACAGATCTTCTTCTTTTAATTTTTCTTGACCTAATATGTGCCAACATCCCCCAACACTAATTGGACACTAACACTAGTACAATTCAGTACAGCCCGACAATCACGGTCCATTTTAGCCAGTATTGCATCACAGTATCCTTTGCAATATTTGAAACAAAGGGAAATCTGTTATGCAAATTTGTCTGTGCTAAAATGGATCCTGCTGACGACGTTTAGATATAATTTGAAAGCAAAATTTGAAAGCAAAACTTGAAAGCAAATATCACTTTTAATACAATGACAAATACTACTAACTTATTATCATATGAGTATTACAATGCTATGGCAATTCTTATAGAACTCACATGGTCTTTGCCTAGGTGTGTGTGCATGCATGTCTGTGTTTCTAGGATATCAATACTTTCTGGACTAGAAGGTTATATTACAACTTGAAAGCAAAGGTTACTTGCTATCACAATTAACAATACCGAACCTCATCAATATACTTTTTTGTAGTACCACATCCAGGGCGCGCAGGCCAAAATTAGTGCCGGGTAATTTTACTTACGGCGAACGGAGTAAGTGTAGCGAACGAAGTGCAGTGGATCATGGCATGGGATCCAGAAGCCTTCTTAATGTTTTTTTAGGTTTTTCTAATGCACTTTGAGGGTTCATGCCACATAATTTCTTGTTTTATGGGGCAGTTTAATGATTTTATCCACAAATTGTTAAAACAATTAAAATTAAAAAAAATTAAAACAAAAATGTTACCCTTTTTTTAAGAGTGCCGGGCGGAGATTGCGAGACCTGGGCGGGTCCGCCCGGCATAGCTCCGAACCCTGCCACATACACAACCATTTTCTCATGCCCGCCATCATGGTTACTCTGCTGCTAATTGTTGGTACGGTACTATTAAAGTACCAGTGAAGTGAAGAACCACCAAATTACAAAATAGCTGCACAGTACAAGGAACTCTGCTACTGTGCGGCTACTTCGGTTGTACTGCACAGGTACTGTATTACAAAGAAGCTGCGTCGACATCAAACAATATCAAATAAAAGAAGTCAAAAGTGGAAAAATGCTGTGATAATATATAATTTATAGGCCTACAGGTACTGGCAGCCTAGTAACCATGTTGCCATCAGGCATAAGAAGATGGCTGTTTATCACCTTAGAATCACACTCAGTATTATCACATGTTTATCAATTAGATAAACGTGACAATCGCATGGTTTTTACTATGTTGAGTATGCTTTCTACGAAATCAACCATTTCTGGACTCGCCAAATTTGCTGTTAAATCTAACTTCTAAGGAAAAAAACATGATCACACTCTGTGTGCACTAAAACCAGTCTATACTGTTTGGCCATCTCGAGACAGTGACGTAACTGAACAGGCGCAGCTTTTACGCACGCGTGTGTATCTTCCGCCTTTCAACGCTCGTGTTTGTACGCCAGCGACGCGAGTATGCCCGCACGTTATGTGATGCAATTAGTAGAATACACGGTTACGTCACTGTCTCGAGATGGCCAAACAGAGTATATATAGTCTACTTCACTCCCACCATACGGTGACGTCACTGCATTATTCATTATTCATATGCGCCTACTCCAGCCACTTGCGTACATATGATCACACGCATATAGAAAGACCGGAAGATGTGTGACTAAATGCTGTGCCTGAAAAGTTACATCCAGCAATTTCACTGGGTAAATTTCTCGAGGATGAAAACCCAAAAATGATGGCCAAATGTTGTGCTAGTGCAGTGTTTTAGACAGGAAAACAATGTAATTTCCTACATTTTTCACTCTTTGGTAAAATTTTCAAGGGTGAAAATCAAAAGTGAAGGGTGTTTTACCTTTTGTATATATAGGGTGAGTGAAAACACTGACGTCACTGTCCAGAGGAAGTTAAATAAACTAAAGGTTCGCAATCTAGATGGAGATCGTGGCAGTTTAGGAATTCAATTTAAAAGCCATTATAATAACAAACATCAATACATCATCAATCACATAGATATCACATTACAGTCTTCGCCTACATGTACCTTGGTGCACTGTAAGCCTTTCCCACTGGCTCGATGATCGATCTTTTAACAATTGATCATCCTTTCGTAGGCCCAATAATAATCGCTACGAAAATCGATCACGACATGAGATAAATCAAATTTGTGTACATGTTTTGAAATGGCTGAATTAGTCTCAACTTTGCTCTCCACTCCATGTGGATCATTCGAAATATGATCGATCACCAGGTGAGTGTGAATTACCGTACTGTAAAAGTGTACATTTTCGAGCTTTGCACATTTTGAACAATGTTGCTTGTTTTTATTTTCACGGTTTTGAGCTTCCTTAAATAGACTTACAAAATGTATATATTCGCGCTTGTTGATTTCAGCGCATAAATGTCCACTTTACAGTATTCCAATGATGGAATCAGCATCTACATGCAAGTGCCAGTATATATATGCCAGTAAAAGATATGGGTCACAGGCGCAAGAGTAAAGCCTTGGCCAACTGCCCATTGCCCACTGCTCATGCAATAAGCTCTGATGTTACTGCACAGATATGGCTTAAATGGAGCAAAGACTTCTGTGCTTTTTCTAGGATATTATAAATAAGTTCTGGACTATTTGAATTATATATCAATCACAATTTGAAAGCAAACTCACTTATAATCACAAATACCAAATTACCTCGTCACTGTTTCACAATGATCACATGAATATCACATGGGTTATCAGCAACGTATCACATGGGTTATCAGCAACGTATCACATGAATATCACATGGGATATCAGCAACGCACCACATACTCTGCCTAGATATCAGACGCCAGCGTTGTACTTGACACAGTCTGCGAAGCAAGACTTAGCGCCCTCTCTCAGCTCTGCTGCGTGCGCACTTTTCTCGGTATCGCTATTGTACTCAGTAAAGTCTGTGTGCCTTTGTTCTTACACTCCACATCAGTCCGAGAGTGGTGCGCCCCCAATAGCCACGATAGATTGTCTGTTAAAAAGGTCCGGAGGCCAGGAGGGAAATCCAAAATCTCCAGGACACTAAGGTCCGGTGGAATGGCTTTTCTGAGACTTGTACAACACCAGAACTGTAGAGATGAGGGGAAGGAGCGAGCTTTACATAGCTTCATGCTAGAGCGGGCTGCCGTGGAGCTTACCATAGGATGCCAGGCTTTACCTAGTAGACCTTTACCTGCCACGCCTATTGTAAATAGGAGATAAGAAAAAAGTCATCTATTGTTCATATTGTTTGGGATATCGCTTTTATATAAACATCCTTAATATTATTATATTATTATCAACAACAACAACAACAAATAAAAATGTATTGTTCAAAAATTATACATTTGTTTTTGTTAGGCTGTGGTCAACATTATTTTCCCATGTCGACATGACGGGATAGTTATATCTCGATGTCAACATAATGTGTCGACATAGCTCAAATTTAGAATCGATAATATATAAGAAAGCGAAACAGTCCCAACAACGTCGGCCTCTTTATCCTTTGTGTGCATGCGACGGTGCGTGGCATCCAATCCGTCCATGCGATATTGTTAAATGACTGAAAGATTTAAATGATGTAATGGTTGAGTGAAATGAGCAAAATAAGTGGCTAGGTAGACAAGTAGATTGAGTAAGCAAATGCAAGAGAGGTCTTCTGGTTTTATTGACCAGATATTATATAGGGCATAGTACAAAGTGTTGTTTTCATTCTCAATTGGTATTTTAGCTTCATTTATAATTTCTGATATACATGGTGATTCCTTTTTTTTCTCTGATGATAGCTCAGGTAATATACCGACGTTTTGATGTCGGGATATGCCTGTTGCCATTTTATGCTGACATAAAGCATTTTGACCATGGCTCACATGGGCTCAAAATGTTGAATACATGGGTTCAACATGGGGTTAAAAACTTTGTTGAATGCATGTGAAGAGATATCCAAACACAAAATGTATAGTATGTACATGGTATACTCTATTGACTCCATTAGTTAATAGGCAAGTGGTCAGGTTCTTGGCGGGAGTATAAGAGGTCCTATCCAGCAAGATGGGTGATGTGGTCAACCTATGGTGTACTATATGGTCATGTTTTTTATACTGGGTACCCAAAAAAGGTGGATCTGTTACATTTGCACTACATATTATTACTTTGCATGCATATATTTTGGCTATTCTTTATCACACATACTCAAATTTGGTCTTATTTTGATGAGAAAGTATTTGGCCTTTATTTTAAAAAGAAAAATATAAACTACCATGGTTCTGTTAATTACAATAGTTCGTTAAACCTCATTAGTCAGGGGTGGAAGAGTATGTGGAGGAGGAGTATGTGGAGGAGGAGGAGTGCATAGTTGAACAAGTATGGTGCAATATACATTGGGCAAACATAAAATGCACTTGTTTCACTCTTGGTACAATTCTATATTGAAAACATAACATTATTGAAGCATATTTGAATTAAAAATATAATTAGTTAATTAAGGGCGCACCACACCAAATATCTTTCTCATTGAAATACGTGTAAAAGTGCCATATTTCAAGACACCTTTTCTACCCTCCGGTTACATTTATTGCATACTTGTCACCTATGACCATTTTCAGTAACATCTCAACTTTAATTTAAGCCTTGTTTCATGAGCGGTTATTAAGCTAAATTTTCCGCTACGGACCTGCACACAGCGCCCTCACTTTTTCACGTTTTCTGGCATGCCTGTTCACTATTTAGGCTGGTGCTTACGCCCTGGGCACTATTTCGGTCGATAAATTAAAAAATATCGTATTTTATCATTGTAGGTCCAACGGATAGGTCCCACTTGTTCATTTAAATACAAACATACCATCCCCGGAGAAACAAATTGCCCGAAAACCACACATTAACAAATCTAGTCTTCGTGCTTTTCCGGAACTACTGCAGGATTACACGAATTGCGCATTGATTTGGTGTGGTGCTCTCTTAAGGAATCATTAATTAGCATTAAGAAGCTCAAAAAATTGTGAAGAAACGTAAGTTGGTCGCAGTCTGCAAATGTATGCAAACATTTGCCTGCACCAAACTGTCCATTTTAAAAGTATAGAAAGGTTGAGGTACCCTTTTGAATAAATAAATTTAACTATTGAATTAGAAATTAAAAGAAGATATGTAATTAACCTCATGTACTCTGTATTGTCTGGATGTTAATTAGCACATTTTGTTAAATGCGTTTGTGTGGTGTTATTACTTGTTTTTAACTGTGTTACCAAATAAGTAAAAAACTGCTGGTTTTCATCAAGCTTGTAAACTCAGGAGAATTATTAAATTCTTAGGAATGCAACTGAAAAGTAAGTTGATACGATACTAGTGACTACTAGTTTGCCAATCAACATTGGATCACCCTATATGTTGAATACAACTTAAAACGATAACATTTTATAATTCAATCTTAAATCAGACTCTTGAAATTTGAATACTGGGTTCAAACATTATGGAAACTAACCTAATTTGTTCATTTGAATGTGCTTTGCAAGAAGGATGAATGCAATTGATTGTATGCCACTAAACATGTGCCATTGGGAAAATTTGAGTCACCCTGTAGTTAAAGGGGCCCTTTTTATTGAACATTATTTGAAACTCATACCACTTTAAGCATTTGCCACTTCAAATTGGAATGTAAAATCATGTTTCTGATGCAAATTTAAATTCATTCAATTTAATGATTTGTGGATAATCACGTATACCTAAATTAATGTTTTAAACACCCTATATGTGTAAAATTAAAATCAATCAATCTTTGTGTACATGTAATTGATGCATTTGTATTTGAAATCTACTTGAATTTTGTTAAAATACTAGTCTTTGTATGTATGTAGTAATAGAAGCATTTTTCCAGAACTAAATAAACACATTTTTAGACACCCTGTATGTAGAATTTCAGATTCATAATGAAATTTAATTTGCATATGTCTGGATGGGTATTTTATTAAACTACTTTAAATCTGTACTGAACTTTTCTCTCATCACTTCATATGCATAGTGGAAGTAATTATTGAAACCCTTCTTTTTTAGAAGATTTTGCTTGTTACACCCTGTACAATTTCGGGCCACCCTGTATAATCAACTTGGTTGTATGCTATTTGCATCCGTTACAGTATATGCTTTCAGAATATGTATACTTTTACCAACTTAAAATGTAAACTTTTTCAGATATAATGCATTAACTGAAAAAGGAACCTAATTTATGGAAAAAGGGACATGTAACACAAATTGTACCCAGTATAAAAAACATGACCATATGATATCAGTACGGGCATTCATAAAGTAGTGGCAATAGCTCAACAACATTGAGTTCACATTACATTGTATTCACGAAAGATATCACATTGGGTTCTTATGTTTGTGACAGGATACTTTGGATTGGGCTAGGTTGGTAGGTATGATATTTTGAGTCAGGTTGAGTTGGTGCATGATATATACATGTAAAGTGCTCCACAAAAGAAAGTCATACACTTTGTTTATGTCCTACACAGATTGACTTCCAATTAGTTGTGACCAATCACAGTAGATATACAATTGGATGAATCTTTTTGGCACAATTTGGTACCACATTTCATTTGCCACAAAACAACAAAGATAAGCCATGATTAGCACAAGTTAATCAAAATCTGTGACGTTTTCATATTCGCATATTCAATACACTTCGTGGGAGAAAAGACCCAAGGTTACCAAGCACGTATCCCGTATTTGTCATGTATTGATCACTGCACATTTCCCCTGCACAGGCTAATTCAAATTCAAACTGTCAGGTATGGGTATTGTAGCATGGATGCAACGCGTGCAACATGCATACACAAAAATTTCTCTCCACGTAAGTATGTTGAAAATGAGAATTTGGGAACATCACAGATTTTCTTTTTCTTCTTAGCTAAGAGCTCCTGAGGGAACTCCCACTACCCTTCTCATGATTTAGTTCCAGTCATGGTATAAAGAATATGCCAATATGTTCTTATAATAATATTAGCTTACCTAAACACTTTCCATTCTTGAAGAATGTAATGGTTCCAAACCACATATCTAGATGCACCCCGATCACCGTGCCTTGCCCATATTTACTGCAGTACATTCGGCTATGGCCAGCACTGTGAAAGCGTCCCGTGTAAGAGAGCCCACAGCTCTCCCCATTAGCGTCATTACCCAGCATGCTGCAGAAGATGTGTGAAAACTTGCCCATGTTGATTTGTTTGGTTCCAAGACCTATCATCTGAAATGTAAAACAATCAAGCATATTAATAGACCTATCATGATCCCACAGGTGTAGTAGCATGGGTGTCAGGATTGTCACTAAGCCGGTCAGTGTAGCCGGCACTCACGATTGCCGACTGTCACTTTAAAAAAAGGGTAAAAACCGGGGGTTTTTTGGTTTTTTTAAAACAATTTGTGGATAAAATCATTAAACGGCCTCATAAAACAAGAAATGATGTGGCAGGTACCCTCAAAGTGCATTAAAAGAACCAAAAAACATTAAGAAGGCCTCTGGACCTATGCCATGATCCACTGCACTTCGTTCGCTACACTTACTCCGTTCGCCGTCAGTAAAATTAACCTGCTCTAAATTTTGGCTAGTGACAACACTGATGGGTGTGAATGTGCCCGTCTAAGTGTCTATCTATCACCCATGTTTTATCAAGCAAAGTCTATACCCAAAGGGGAAGAGCATGGATATGCATTGCAAGATTCTGCATATGTCATTATATGTATCATATAAACTGCTAAAAAAAAGTTGGGAAATATTTTTCAAGCACAAAATGTTCAAATATCTCGGGATATGTTCATTCAGTGTTATATAAGTGTAAAGCTGATGGGTTCATCTTTTAAATGATACCCAATATAAAGTAATCCCTTGTTCCAATCTTCAGCCACTTGCTTGAGAACATGGGTAGGTCACAATCCGAAATGTGCCAAAATCAACACTATTTCATGCTTAAAAGAACAACTTTGTCACTGTTCAATGACAAAATAGCGTTGAATTTGGCGCTTTCAGATGACGACCTATACCCATGTTCTCAAGCAAGTGGCTGAGCACTAGAACATGGGATTGCTTTAAATTTGGTACCATTCTAAAGATGAACACGTCAGCTTTTTATTAATATATAACGCTGAATGAACATATCCCGAGATATTTCAACATTTTGTGATTGAACAAAAATTCTGCTCAAAAACTTTTTTTGAGCAGTTTATCACACAACATTATACTTATTATCATGTTTCAAAACTTGTTTTCAAACAAAATACAGTAAAAGTGTAATTTTTTGCACGTGTAATTTTTCTACATCAGAAGCCGTGAGCTCCGAATTATTATAAATAAAAATTGGTCTAAATGTAAAATATTGTGCACAAAACAGTGTTTTTTGACATAAAATAGTATATACATGTACCCACCTTTTGGTGAACGAATTTTCAAAAACTTTAATTTTTTGTTAACATTTTTTAGGGCGTCCATTGGACGGCTTTAGCATTTTTTAGGGCGTCCATTTTTGTGTTAACGAGTTTCTACTGTTAGGCCAGCTGCGAATGTACAATAAGGTTCATGTACAATAATTATAGGTCAATAAATGCGTATGAGTTGTTTCGAGAGAAATTAGACAAATCAATGCATGAGCGCTGATGTTGATGTGTGAATAATGGCACGACCCCGCAGGGGGGGAGTGCTATTGTGAGCATATCAACATTTGCCCAAGTGCATTGATTTTTCTAATTTTTCGAGAAACAAAACATACGCATGTATTGACCTAATTCATACACAACACTATACAAATCAAAATTCACAATTTGAACATAATTTTGATCTAGATGTAAAAACGAATAAAAACATGTTAACAAGTTTGCTAACACCCGACGTGAAAATCGGCGAACCCACGATTTCTGAACAACTAATCAACACAAATCGTGTGGTGCGCGCATTGAACGGTGCACACGTGGAGTGCATAAGACACTTTCAATGCAATCCGCGTATTTGGGTTTCTTGCTTTCTGATTGGTTCGACACTACTATTAAGAGTGTATAAATTGGAATCGCTCATTCAACTGAACTTGCACCTCTCCCAGCACACCTACCATATCCGTCCCGTACACCGCAGATGCCATTTTGATTTCCCAATAATGCTGTCCATGAGTCATAGGCTGTGTCCCTCTAGCAGCTGCCGTTCCACAGCTGTAGTCAAGATGATATCTCACCTCACTGTTTTCATTGGTTAACGTACACGCCTTGGATTTGGAGGCCTCGTCCCATGTCCATTCTAGTTCTACAGGTTAATTAAATGTTGAAAAAATATTGAAAACATGTGAGCATTTAATGTGTCACTTTGAAACATAAAATTATATCACTCAGTTCATAAGTGTTAACAGCCATTTTCTACAAAAATCCATCTTTGAATGCATTACCAGTGGAAAACTAGCTTTCCTCTACTTTAATTTATCACCTATATCGGTTGAGACATTTTGTATGCATAGTTAAAGGCATATTATGTGATCTTTTCCAGAGAGCCTCTCTATTCATTTTTTTTTTTAAGTAGATTTTTTTTGCAGATTTACATTTTTGATCATAAATCGTACATACAATCCAAGTTACAGAGCGATACAATTCCTAATTACCTCAAAATCATGGTTTTAGAGTGAATTTAGAGTGAAAATATAAACTGTCGTGTTATCCCGACAGTTTATTTTCACTCTAATTAAAACCATGATTTTGAAGTAATAAAGAATCGTATCGCCCTATAACTTGGAATGTACATGTACGATTTATGATCAGAAATGTAAATCTGCAAGAAAATCTGCTTTCAATTTTATTTTCGATGTTGAGGGCGTTCCCTGGAAAGATCACATAATATACCTTTAAGTATACAAATGTTTGCCATACAACCAATTTTTTTTAGATATCACAATTTATTTGATTTGACTCACGTGACAGGCTACAAAACAGGTTTTTTGACATCACTTGATTCAAATGGCTCTTCAAAGAATTCTACAAGTGTGACCAAATTGGTTTTCTTTCTGAACTAGGAACCTAACGCCCTATCCCATTATGTGCATGAGTTACATTGTGCCCAGGCTTCTGTGTTGTGTGTAGTGGCCTGTAGAAACTGTGTGACTCGCGTGACATAGTAGCTCATTGTAGGGCAATGACATGGAGGGCAAATAAAAAAAATCATACTTTATTTGATAAAGCACCACTAACTCAATTGCAAAAATCAACCATTAGTTGAATCTCTTAATCTTTTTTAGTAATCTTAAAAGATTGTTTTATTTTGTGACTCGGATCGTGTGACATATTTTTAGGGTGTTTTCATGAAGAAATTCAAAATACCCAATGTTTTGTCAAATTAAAAGCAACAGCTATCTAATAAATGCAGACTGAGCAGCAGCTTGTGAATTCAAATATTTCTTTGCTTGTGATTTGTACCCAGCAATTTCACTAGGGTTTATTTCTCGAGGGTGAAAAACCAAAATGATGGCCAAAACATGTACTCGCCCAGTGTTTTGGGCAGTAAAACATTGACATTTTCAACATTTTTCACTCTTGTGAAAAAGTTTGAAGGGTGAAAGTCAAAAGTGAAGGGTATATTTCACCCTTTGTATAGGGTGAATAAAAACACTGGTACCTCTGTGCCCTCTTTTTGACCATAAATTCAGGTGGCCGTAAATATACAGTAAAAGGGTCTAGTTTGAAAAATCTTTGAAATTTGAATGGTTTCAGTATTACTATGAAATATAACTGACTAAAATGAATACCTTTGAATGTCTTCACTTCAGTTTTTGAGTTTTTTGCAACTCTTACATGGAATGGCTGTTAATGTCTGTTGGGCTAAATGTTCACATGCTCTTTACACCAAAGTAAAAAAATTATAAACAATAAACATAACGTAAGAGATTAGACACCGTTTAGCAATGGCTAGATCAGCAATGATCAACCTAAGCAAGATCTGGGCTGACAGGGGAATAACCAGAGCAACAAAAAACAGGCTTGTCCAAGCCCTTGTATTTCCAATTGCCATGTATGCATGTGAGACGTGGACCCTAACCAAAGCTGACAAAAACAGAATAGCAGCTTTCGAGATGTGGTGTTGGAGGCGTATGCTCCCGGGGGGGGCACTGACATTTGAAAAGGGTATAGGTATGTGCCGCGCTGAAGACCCCCTTTTTCACCCTCTGCTGCTAGTTCTTATGACCCCCCTTTTGAGCCTGCATCAGTTCTTAAGACCCCAATTTTATTGAAAATTCGAAAATCGCGAAATTTTGCGTTCCGAAGCCCCAATTTTGTGTTCCAAATCCCCAATTCTTCGAAAATTGTGCGTTCTTAAACCAAAATAAATCGAAAATTGAACTATAGGCCAGTTCTCAAGACCTACTTTTTGGAAAAAAATCAGTTCCTAAGACCCTATTTTTCATCATAAAATCCACTCAGTTCAGTTCTGTAGCCCCCCTTTTTGAGACCCTGGGCGGCACACCCCTACCCAAAAAAAAGTTGAGTGCCCCCCCCCCCGGGCGTATGCTTCGTATCGTATGGACAATGAGAAGGACCAATGCCAGTATTATTGAAGAAATAGGGGTGTCTAAACGACTTCTTCATGCTATTAACACCCAAATGCTGAGCTACTTCGGCCATATCTCACGTCGCAAGGGTAACAACTAACAACCTAGAGAAGATGATCATGCAAAGCATGATTGAAGGGAAGCGCAAGAGAGGCAGACCTCGTTCCCGGTGGATTGACCAAATAAAATTGATTACTGGACACCCTCTCCGTGATTGTTACTCCTTTGCTGAAAATCGTTATTTGTGGCGTAGTATCTGTAAGGTCACAAGCTGTCAGTCATGACAGGACCGAACCAACCAACCAACCAAACATAACGTACAGTCGTACATACGTTGCAATCAAGCAAAATGGACATACGAGAGCCAAGTTGGGTTATACGTACATATGCAGACACATGTACATGTAATTAAAATAACTACCATCTGATCATAGCGCTTAATTTACAATCTCTCATGTAAAGTTCATGAATCTTATAGTTTGTAGATAGACCTGATAATCATGCCTCTGAATCTGAATGGCACAACAGACGGCGGGATGATCAAATCTACACCTACCAGTTTTTAATCTTGATTGCCTATGATAGATATCGTCTTCTTCAGTCTCACTTGAGTTGGTTTCTTCTTCATACGACCAGCTAGCACTTCGTGACGCGTCATCAGTAGCAGCTGCCGGATCGGACGAGGGATGAAACCTCAAAGCATGCCCTCTACCTCTGCGAAACATGTACATACGACCCCCGAACAAACTGCCACTTTCACTCGTTGCAGTAGATACCGCAACTTGTTCTGTTGCTCGCTTACCACTATTACTACTCTGTGTCGCACTTGTGTCTTTTGTATCAACCGTAGCTGGGCCAGCTGACGTTGAAGTTGCTGCTGCAGAAGAAGAGTCGCTAATTCGAGGTCTCTTTTCCGGGCGAGTTTCAGAATAATCGCTGTCTGAATCGGGGGCAGTATCAGCAAGTTTGGGGTCTGTTCTTCTATTGAGGGGACTCGCCTGTGATCCGGATGATATTGGAGTGGTCATGTTGCGCTGCAAAATGCCGCAAAAAGTGTTTTAATGTGTTTATCCATCCAAGTTTTTATTGTAGAAATAGGAGATGTTCCGTGGCAACCTTTTTTCAATGAACATACCGCTATTGTAAAAAACTAGACAATTTACACAAACTTAGAAGGCGCTTATGGATTTTATGGAATATACCAATATTTCAAGCGGGGTTTGTTATGACAAATACTTAGAGATGGGATTCACATTTTATCAAATAGTCTAGATTATTTTAATGATACACGGGGTTTTACTGAATTATACAGCTTGAAATTGCGTTAAATTAGAAATATTCGATACGATTGGAGATTTAAAGGGGTGATATCCCATGACAGATTTCGTACAAGTTTTTCCGTAATTTCCGTAAAGCACACTGCCTCCAACAATTACCCACGACTTAAATAAATACGCCGAAACACATAAACCCAACCCCCTATCTTGGGGTAAATATATGGACTACGAGCTGACAATACCAGGAATTCTATTAATTTTGGGAGTACACACCAAATCATTTTCCCATTGAAATACGTGTAAAAGGCCATATTTCAAGACACCTTGCTACCCTCCGCTTACATTTATGGCATATTTGTTACCTATGACCATTATCAGTGAAGTCTAAACTTTTATATCAGCCTTGTTTCATTAAGGGTTATCAACCTAGATTGTTCGCTACGGACACACACAGCGCCCTAGTAACTTTTTCCTGTTTTCTAGCATGGCCTGTTCACCATTACGCAGGTGCTTCCGCCCTGGGCATAAATATAAAATATAAAAATATCGCGTAGGTTCTACGGATAGGTCCCTTTCGTTCATTTAAGTACAAACAAACCAACCCGCGGAGAATAAAATTGCCCGAAAACCACACATTTACAAGCCTAGTCTTTGTGCTTTTCCGGAACTAGGCCTACTATATACAGAGATACACAAATTGCGCATTGATTTGGTGTGGTGTTCCCTTTTGGGATAGGAACGTCATTTTGGAATATAATCAAGTATGACCAAAGGCAGGCCCAAGATAGAATGATTACAACGAAATCATGCAGTCATCGAGACACTCAATTTTCTTTTCTATATGAAGCAGTCAAAAACATCAAAGGTATCCCAAGCAGAGCTAGCTAGTTTTAAACGGTGTGTACCTGGCGAGACAGAGGACATTAGGGAGTGTTCAGAAATACTTTGGTGGGGCGTTGGCCAAAATGGGGGGGGGGGGGTGGGGGGGCGTCTAATAAGTTTCAAGTTTCAAGTGGACCAAAAAGTTTTGGGAACGGTACTCAAGAGAGGGGGGTCAAAAAAGTTTAGCCAAATCAATAGATTTAAAGAAAAACTTAAATCAACGTTTCTTTTATGTGTAGACAGACATTGGAAATAGATACAGTATACAATAGGTTTGATCAGTCTGTGATATTGTTATTAACTCTTTGTAACACGTTATTAAACTATTAAATGTGTCTAGGGAAAATGTATTTTGGTTTTATTAAAGGTGGTTCTGTATTGGCTGACTTCAATACGCGGGTGCCTATAGGCCTACTACCAACATTACATTATGTATAAAAATCACAATTAAATGTAATTTATCTTTTGATATCGATTATAATATATCTTTATGGAAGACATCAAAACTCGACCGCCCGTTGACCGCCGGTTACGGTCGGTTCCGCCCGGTTCTTTCAGGTCAAATGTGTTACTGGTATAATAGGCCTATGAATATTCACGCATGCACCACTGAACAACCGCCGGTTGACTTAATGCTATCAGGGCCGTCACCAACTTTTGCCCAAGGGGGGTGCGTTTTCACGATTTTTTACCGGAAAGGGGGGTGCGTTTTCACGATTTTTTACCGGAAAGGGGGGTGCGTTTTCACGATTTTTTACCGGAAGTAGTAGTATGACGTCAGAGTGTTAGTGCTGCAGCACGCTGACGATGCGAGCGCCTCTGGCGCGAAACCAATAACGGGTGGGGTCCAGGGGGCGAAGCCCCCGGAAGCTCTGAGCATTACAGCGAATTTAGGACACAATTTTCATGTATCTTGCCATCGTTGACCCCATTTTCCATTCATAAAACAACATGTTACCCTAAAAAAATAAAAAATAAAAAAAGCTCTCTCTATAATCGTTCTATAAAAAAACACCATTCATATACTTTCAGTCGGTATTGATTTTAAAAAGTTGCTATACGGCCATGTGTTTTGAACTCACCACCCAAAAAGGGTGGTGGCGTTGCATTTTTGGTGACAAATCATCCATCTCTCTCTATTAACTCAAAAACTAAATTTGGTAGAGCTATGGTTGAGGTGTCATGTGAAAGCCTATTTATCTAGCTACATTGTGTTAATAAATCAGGTATTTCTATAAATGTTTGGCTGAGATATGATTGATTATGTTGTGAAAGTCAGGGGTGGTGGCGGTGGCGGCGGCGGCGGTGGCGGCGGCGCTGTGTGCAATCTCTATGGGGAATATAGAAAATGTTTCCAATTCTACGTTCAATTTACTATAACTCCTCATCCCTGTATGGTACAAACATGATTTTGCTCTCATTTTATAGATTATTTTATATTCTATAAGATTCTGTTTCAACAAATGTGACAACTATTGTGCAACAATTGTAATCATGAATCGATTGCGTTGTCCTTGGCTTTTTCCCTATTCGCTACACAGTGAACTTGCCCTAATTCATCGGTTTTACATACATGACTATAACAAAAGAAATATTTAACCGATGATAGCAAAATTATACATTTTTGGAAAGCTCTCAAATAGGGGAATCCAAAAATGCCGTTTAAATCAGGATAGGGTGCATACCAAAAAAAATATACTTGTAAACTCTAATAAATATGAAATTTAAACGTTTGTGCTCATTTACTTCTCGATATAGCATATTTCAACATGTTTACCATTAACAACTATTATGTTCTGGTGGGTAATTGCATGAGGAACTTAAATATGCACAGTAAAATTATGATTGGGATAGGTATAAAATTATTATTGAGCTTAAATCAAAATATGAAAAAAATCGATATTTTTTGAACATTCTTAATCACAACATGTTACCATTAGGTCTTATTTAAATTCTAATAGCATATTTGGATTCCTTGTGAGATTACCGTTCAGAAAATATGTACTTTTTATGGGGTAGAACAAATAGTTATTGCGATATGCTAATTCGAATCTCAGATGTTGTAAAATGTAAAAATCTGGACATGCAACGGTAAGGGTGGCGAGTTCAAGACACACGGCCATACACAGATTGAAAAAGCCACCCCCAGCGAAAATCAATAGCTGTATTGTACTGGTTGTCAACTGAGACTTAAGAACCCAGTACTTCAAGACTTTACAGGCGATTGAATCTCACAATCTGTGCATTGTTTAGATTTGGCATAAAGGGTTCAACAAAAGAAAGTATACCACTTTGTTTATGTCATTTTGAGTAACTTTCAATTTGTTTTTGTCCAAACAGGCTAGATAGGCATTTAGATGAATCTTTTAGGCATAATTTGATACCAAATTTGCCCCCTAACAACAAAGATAAACCATGATTAGCACCATTTAAAGGAAAATATCCCATTTTCAAAAGTCGCATTTCCAATACACAGCACGAGAAGAATAGGCCAATTGTTAACACACACATATGCCGTATTTATCCCGTACTGATCACCGCGCATATCCCTCAATGCGCGGGCTAATTCAAATGTAAACTGATGCATGGGTGAAGGATTTGAATGTAAAGGAATGTTATGGATAGGGAGAACATGGACAGATTAACCAAATCTTCTCGTGCTGGGTATTGGAAATGCGACTTTTGAAAATGGGATATTTTCCTTTAAATGGCGCTAATCATGGTTTATCTTTGTTGTTAGGGGGCAAATTTGGTATCAAATTATGCCTAAAAGATTTATCTAAATGCCTATCTAGCCTGTTTGGTCAAAAACAAATTGAAAGTTACTCAAAATGACATAAACAAAGTGGTATACTTTCTTTTGTTGAACCCTTTATAACATAGCGCATTTAGGCTATAACAGTTGCGACAAGCGATTAAGCAATCATAGTTGGGGCTGTTAGGGTTTAGTTCACATTCGTCTAAAAGCACCAAATTTGGCCCATATGTTGATCATACCATACTCTTTTGGTTTTTGATGGATGCCAAAATTGGAGCCTTCAGGAACGGCCATATTGGTCAATTCCAATATGGCCGCCATACTGGGGAATCAAAAATTTGAATTTGAATTTTTGATCCCCCCAGTATGGCGGCCATATTGGAATTGGCCAATATGGCCGTTCCTCACAAAGAGTATGGTATGAGCAACATATGGGTCCAATTTGGTGCTTTTAGAAGAATGTGAACCAAATAATCCCTTAGCCCCCCAACTATTTGGAAATGATAGCGCGCCACCTATACCAGTTGCGACAAACTATAAAGGTCAAGAGAATCGGGGTTTTGTCTTGGGAGTTTCTTATCCCTTTATCCCTGACTTTATTGCTCACGCGTGTGACGAGGCAGTATCAACCGGTCGTGTTCACCAGAGTGTAACTATTTGACCTCATTATGTGTGTATATTATAACAGACGACACGTTTTGTGAGAACCTGGCGGAACCGGCCGTAACCGGCGGTCAACGGGCGGTCGAGTTTTGACGTGATCCCTTACTATATTTTGAAGTATCTTGTTAAAACATATCATCTTCTCTGTTTGCGTTCAAGTCTTTAACATACCGGTATTGGTACTACCGTTTTATATTTGAACCCGTTTTAACTCTATCCATAACACTCAAAGTGTTGGTTCAGGTTGGTTGTATGCTGATTGAACTGAATATTATAACATTGAATGTCTCTTTTTTCATTCTATCAGGGGCCTTAACTTAGTCATAAAAATCTATGGAAGAGCAATCTAAAATCCGGGTTAAATCGAAAAAGCTGCACAGAATCTGAGAAATATCCGTAGACTCATTTGGGTTTAAAATCATCAAAGATAATCCATCTGCTTGTTTGGAGCAGTTAGCTAGTGCATTGACTCATGGTACAGAGGTTCCAGGTTCGAATCCTGGGAAGTCTCGGCCTAACTTGTTTTTTTGTTGATATAATCAAAATGTTAATGAGCAAACCGATGAATCACAACTACAATGTTCAAAAAAGTGTTCAAACACTTTGTAGGTGTAAAGTTTTCCCCCTTCCCCCCTGATCAATGTTGAATCCGACAATTTGCCCACCATGAGCACAGGGCCTCGCAACAATGATCGGTGGGGAAGGAGGAGGGATATAAAAGTAAGGGGATACTTCAGGCTACCAGAAACAAGTTTTGATTTTCACGTGACTCAAATAGCGTGTCTGTCATGGACTCATGGTCCAATAAGCATGGCAATTAGGGTCAGTGTTCGAACACCTTTTTTCTATAATTGTAGTTTGGTAAGATGAAATGTGACCCGCAATGTAAAATAACCCATAGTCTCGTACTAGCTTATTATTATAGAAGCAGGTTCAAGCAGATTCAATGGAAAAGTTGGCAAGATTCGCACATTTTAAAATTGACAGTACATATGCAATTGTCACATACTTCATAATTAATGGACTTAAAAGCTCCATCATTGCCATAAAGCATCGTTGTATTGTACTGATGCTATTGTGTGACAATGTGGGATATTCATGGTTATGTAAAGTTTGACACAAACTATGTGAAATCAGTTAAAGTCAGTGTAACTATTAAATATGATGTTGATTTAGAACATATTAGTGTGTATATTTGAATTTTTCATATTTTAAACTGAGTCATGATTTGAATCCGAGGGGGGTCAAAAAAGTGTTTCACCTTGTAAAGAAGGGGTCAAAAAAGTTTTTACTATTTGTAAAGGGGTCAATAAGTTCAGACACCCAAAAATGCAAGTTGGCCACCGCCCCCCCCCCCCCCCCCCCCCGCCCACCAAAGTATTTCTGAACACTCCCTTAGAGCGGCATGGGCCGACCATTATTGGTCTCACATATATTCCATCTACTTTCAAAGAAGGTCTGGTGATTTCAATCCCTAAGAAGAGCAAAGACGCTAAAATCCCTAACAACTACCGTGTTTCACCTTGTAACGATGGGGTCAAAAAAGTTTTCACTATTTGTAAAGGGGGTCAAAAACGTTCAGACACCCAAAAATGCAAGTTGGCCAACCCCCCCCCCCCCCCCCCCCCGCCCACCAAGGTATTTCAGAACACTCCCTTAGAGCGGCATGGGCCGACCACTTTGAGAGTACAACTCCTCAAGCGCAGATCATGAAGGTTATGACGAGAAATTCAAAGAAATAATTGACGAAGGTGTGCAGACTATTCAAAGCCTCATCAAATCTATGGAAGGTCTTCACCCTACACCAATCTCTTCAGAGGAAGTCACTAAGGCAATCTTAAAGCTCAACAAAAGGAAAGCAGCTGATCATGAAGGCATATCCGCAGAGCACATTATGCATGCACGGTGGAGTAACATTAGCCCCTTACGTACCTGACAGATCTCTTCAACGTCATTCTTGGTCTCACATATATTCCATCTACTTTGGGGCAAAGACGCTAAAATCCCTAACAACTACCGTGGTATAACACTTACTACCATTGTTGGGAAATCCTTGAGTAGCGAGCACGTCGTACAAAAACGCCTGCGAACACAATTACAACAAGGGCAAAGCAAACCCCAGAGGGGATTCACAAGTGGAACATCGTCAACTTTTGCTGCACTATTAATTTCAGAAGTTATAGCAGAAGCTCAGGACATAAACAGTGAGCTTTTGTGGCATCTCTTGACGCCTGGAAGGCCTTTGATGTGGTTTACCAAAACGCAATGCTACACAAGTTGTACTACTCAGGTTTGGATTCAACGCTATGGATGTTGGTGCTGGAAATGTACCAGAATGCTACAAGTAAAGTGAAATGGATTGGAGAAACATCAAGATCGTTCAATCTCAAGCAATGAGTAAGGCAAGGGAGTGTGCTTTCAACAGACTGCTACAAAATATTCATCAATGACCTCCTCAGAATGCTAGCCTGAAAGATCCGGCGTGGGGGTTACTTTCGGCAATGTCTATGTGGGCGGCCCCAACATGTGCAGACGATGTGCTAGTGGCAGCAGAATCCATGACAGACCTGCAATTTATGCTTAAAGTAGTAGCTAACTATGCAGCTGAACAGCGTTGTATCATTAACTCAGAAAAGAGCAACGTCCTTAACTACAACTCCAAGACACCTATCCAAGTCTCGAAAGAGGCTCAGCCATTCATGCTTGGTGAAGAAGCACTAAAAATCACGGAAGAATGTACACAACTTGGAATTCTGCGTTCTACAGAGAAAAGTCATACACAACTTGTTGAAGAGCGTATTAAACTTGCAAGAAGAACAACCTATGCATTGATGGGTGCTGGCTTACATGGCGGCAGCAATAATGGTATTAACAGGCCCCTGACACTCTATTGTTCGAATCGCCGAAAGCATCGACGTAAATGAATATACAATGAATAATCATATCAATGAAATACGTCATTTGTGAAGTCGAAAATGAAAAGTACCAGACCATAGTGGACACGAACGGCCGTAATCTTTGAATCTCCGTTGATTTCAATGTTATGTCGGAGTGTTTTACCTAATTTCATACTGACACGACCTGAGTGATAATCAAACGGTCCCCGAACGATGCCCTGGCGCTGTTGAAGTCAGAAATATCATCGTTCCCTACAGTCCGAGCGTTCCCACATCGAATTTCACCTAGAATATTCGTCACACGAACCTATGTCCGCCATCGTCTGAATATCGAAAAGGCCCTCTGGAGAGTCAAGGGAACACAATTTTTTTTCTACGCCTGCGTCCGATCGCTTTGGATTTGTCCACTAAAATTGTGGACAAATGCCTAATGAGTATGTGCTGCATGGCAAGTGACAATACGTCTTGTAATGTGCTAATCAACCGTAGATCTAACCCCCGGGCTCCGGCCAGTTTGGGGTGGAAAAGCTCAATCAGGAAAAGTTCACGGAAAAGGTTCAGACGTTGACGGTTCAATGGTATATCACAGATAGGCAAAGTGGGTATATCCAGTGACAGTTGTATATCCCTTGGTAGGCCTATATAATATTTAATTTTGACTAAAGCAGCCGACTATGCATTGATTGATGATAACATCCAGAAGTGGTTGATGTGATAATAATGCCGCCGTGAGGATCGAGCCGTGTATAGCGAGGGGTCAGGCGCCGAACTATGATCGAGAGTGACCAATAACGCCGCAATGCGGACCACTGGCGCGCGGCGGGCCGGCACATCCAACATGCGCGAATCAGTGGCGTAGCAAGCTTTAAACAGGACCATGGGAGGGGGGAGGGGGTGGACTTATCAGACAGTAATAAGTCCGAGTTGGACCGACGAAAGGCATGATTGATGTATACAGTCAATAAAACTATACGGTAGTGCCCACATGTTGTGGCGAATACAGGGCCTACACTTACTTGCAACAGAGTGACGGTGGAATCCGGGGGCCGACTATACGACCGTAACAGAGCGACAGTAGAATCCGGTGTTTAATTTTTTTAAAGTTGAGTGTATTGTATAGTCCCGGTTCTGAGAACTTCTCTAGCCCGCCCGGCCTGTGGGCCTAAATGAGACGCCGTGCACTTTGCGCCGTGCATATGCTATAACCATCTAATGATTGGAAGCGTAGCAGCATAAAGTATTATGAGAAAATGTGTACATATCTCCTAAGATTCTGGAGATTCGGAGTCTACGGTACCATCGGACCGGGCTTTCAGTTGACCTACGCATAGAAGCATCGTCGAAGCGAGAATGTCCCCTGTAATCTTTTTCAAGATCTTTGGCACTGAAATTAAAATTTTGGTTCATTATAGAGGAAATCCACTTTACTCATACGTGCCCGTAATCACCCTTCAAAGGTACAAGACTTGATCGCGTCTATCAATAGTTGTCTGATTGCCTTTCCACATATTTCGACATGAATATTGCGTCTCTCAATTCGTTTATTAAAGCTAGCTAAATTTGGTACAAGAACTAACTTTCTTGAAATGAAGTTGTACCAAAAAATTTCTAGAAATTCATCGATTGTACAGATTTTTTTTTAAAATGGTAATCATGGTAGATTTAACATTGGTATAACGGTCTCATTTCTCATGTTGTACGATTGGCTATGGCCTGTTTTGGAAATTCAATTCAATTCAATTTATTCAGCAAAAGTAATACAAAGTAATGATAATACAATATGGAATAGAGGCTAGGACCCCCAGTGGAAACCCTGATAGACGGGCTTATATAACGGGGACCCTTGACACAAAAATAGAATGAAAATAATTAGAGCATTTTTAATGACGGGAGAACAGAAAACACGAAACGAGATCAGACAGAACAGCACAAAAACAATACACTTGACAAAGACACACAGAAACAAAAAGAGAACAATACAGAACACATGTACATGACAAGAGACAAAGTTGCCAAGATAAAAGTAAGTTAAGTCATTTGTTATGTTCTACAGGAGGAAGGCATGGAAGGAGAGGGGATAGAATGAAAATAGAGGTGGATGAGAAGAAGAGATAAGAAGAGGAGCGAACAAAGTTTATGTTTTACTTAGCAATGCTTAGAGAAAGAATGGTATGTGTGGTGTGTGTATCATATGTAGAAATGTAGCATTTTTTGAGCTGCCTTTTAAATGTATGTTTGTTTGTGATATTTGTGAGAGTGTTGGGAAGAGCGTTCCAGAGCTTAGCACCATAGTAGAGTATCTGATGTTTTTCAGCTGTGGTCGTTGGGAGAGGAAGATGAAATTTGTGTGCTTGCCTTGTGTTGTGTGCGTGTATCTGACGGTTTGTGGTGAAATAGTTTGCGAAATTTGGAGGAAGGTTGTTATAGAAGTGGTCGTGCATAAATAGTGCCGTTTGTAGCTGGTTGATATCGTTGATTTTCAATGTATTGAGTTGGTGAAAGAGAGGTAAAGTGTGTGTCATGCGTCGTGAATTGGTTATTGTGCGAATGGCCCATTTCTGAGTGATGTTTAAGCTGGCGAGTCTGGATTGATAGTTTGAGGCCCATATTATGTTGCAGTAGCTGAGGTGTGGAAGAACCAGCGTATTATAGAGTGATTTCAGAATGTGCCGTGGAAGATGATCCCTAACTCTGTAGATGGTACCAATGGCATGAGATGCCTTAGTGGTAATAGTATTTATGTGGTGGTTCCAGGTGAGCTTATCATCTATGGTGATGCCAAGGAATTTTGTGGTGTGAACTTGTGAGATGTCATGACTGTCAATTGTGATTTTGTGAGAGTGGTGAGGAGTTTTGGATGAGAAAAGCATGTAGTTAGTTTTAGAGACATTTAAGGAAAGTTTATTTGCCCTGAACCAGTCAGTGATGTGGGTTAGTTCAGTGTTCATGTTATGGTAAAGTGAATCAAGGTTTGAGTGAGAAAGAAAGATGTTTGTGTCGTCTGCATAGAGGATGAGTTTTAGCATGTTAGTTGTATTAGTTATGTCGTTCATGTAAATAATGAAAAGGAGGGGTCCTAAGATGGATCCCTGTGGAACTCCAACAGTGATTTCCCGAGTGGTTGATTGATGATTTAGTGCATGAACGGTGGGTGAGATAGTTTTCAAACCATTCCAGGGCGATGCCCCTAATACCATAGTGGTGCAGTTTGGCAAGGAGAATATTATGGTTTATTGTGTCGAATGCCTTGGACAGGTCTAGGAAAATACCCATGGTGTGATCTTTCTTTTTGAGTGCATGTGTGAGGTTAGTAGTGAGTTCAAGAAGTGCCATGTAGGTTGACCGTTTTGACCGGAATCCGTATTGTTCATTGACGAGAGCGTTATTTTTGTCCAGGAAATTATATAATCTGGTGTGGACTATTTTCTCAAGAATCTTGGAGAAGGGTGGCAATACGGAAATAGGTCTGTAGTTAGTTATGCTGTGCTGGTCTTTGCTTTTGAAGACAGGGATGACTTTTGCAGATTTAAGTTTGTGTGGTACAATACCCGTGAGTAGTGATTGGTTTAAGATGTGCAGAAGAGGTGTTGTGATGTGATCAAATGATTTGTTAGCAATTCCGGGATCGATGTTGTCTGTGCCCGAGCTTTTACCGGATTTAAGAAGGTGACGCAGGTCATGCAGTTCTTGAAGAGTGATTGGGTTGAAGAAGAATGAGTTTAGTGGGCTATTTGAAAGGTGAGCGGTGAAGGGTTTGTCCGCAGGAGGGATTTTATTAGCCAGATTTTTACCAAGGTTTGTGAAATAATCATTAAATTTGTCAGTAATGTCATTGGGATCAGAAATATGTTTGTTTGTTTGTTTGTTTGTTGTTTATTATGCAAAAACGACAATATACAAAATACAATATACAAGAAATGCATGACACAAAAGATATACATAATATAATCAAGAACACAGACACCAAAATGCCGAGATGCCAGGATAACCCATCAAGTCTGCTAAAAAAGCAAACTTATTTCCAATGGGGTCCCACAAAAAGAACAAAAAAGGCGCCTGGAACGAGGAGCTTGAGACAAGAAAGGGGGGGGGGCAAAAAACAAAACAAAGTTAAACAGTATCAGCAGACTCTTGGGCCATCCTGGCACTTCTTGCTAGGTGTTTTTTCATTGAATTCTTAAAAGTACATTTGTTAATCCCAGATTTAATATGAGATGGTAAATTATTCCAATCCAGGGTGGCTTGGTAATAAAAAGAGTGTTTGGTGTATGAACCAATCCTTGGAATGTGAAAATTGAATGAACTAGACCTGGTGGTGTGGGAGTGTGTATCAGACACTTTGGTAAAGAATTGTTTAAAATATGATGGTCCAAGGGAATGAAAAATATTGAACATGTGGTTGAGTCTAAGTTGACTGGCCCTGTTTTTTGAATCCAGGAGTTTTACAGCATCAAATTGAATTTGGTCAACATGAGTTCTGGGAGATAAATTAAGGATGTATCTCACCATTTTGTTTTGTGTATCCAAATAGCTTACAGTTGTATATTTGTATATTAGCCTAGCTATAACAAGCTATAAAAATGACATCTCTGAATGTATTTTAAACAAAGTGTGCAAAGGAGAAATGGTTGGGCATACTGGTAAAATGGTTTTACAACAAGTGTTGCTATCATTATCAAAGTGAACTCAACTTCAATCACTTATTTATCGAGCAATAATATATTGTTTACGCATTTTAATTTGTTTAGATTATAAAGTTAAATAAATCCAGAGATAAATGATAGATAGAAAAATAGGTTAAAAAAGAATAGAAAAAAACTATAAAAGCATTGGCGGCCTTTATAAATTATAAAAATTGACATAAAAATGATGTTTCATACATCCACAATCAAATTTTTAAAAAAAATAAAAAAATAAAAAAATAGAAAACAACAACGAATACACGGAGATTCGAACCCGTGATTGCCGATGGCAAACGATATGGCCAACGTATGCACGCCACAGAGATCGACGAGTGTAATTGTGTCAGTTTTATTATTTAACCATTGATTCTTTTATTTATAACGAACGGATTTTTATCGTGCCATTTTTTACATTTTAAACCATATTTATATGTTACTCTCGCACAAAATGTGTTTGTAATGTGATTATACTCCTTATTTTGGAAAGAATGGTAAAAACGTTGACATTTCGAACACAATAAATGGCATCTTGTACATGTACACCTAGCACATAAAGTCCCTGCTCAGGTGCTTTGAGGTTGACTAATTCAAATATATAATCGGTACCAAGAATCTGAGATATACATTATATGAGCAAATTTCTTCTCCGCAGTTTGATACCTCATTCAACAAAATCGAATGGATACTTTTAAAGTTATGTCGATTTCAATGACCGCGGATGCAACAGAAAAGTGGCACTAGGTATAGGAATCATTGATTTGTGAATTACATCTACGGTCATGCCTTTAAACTGACTAACTACTCAAGAGCCGGTTGGTTGCACACGATAATTATGTCATATATAGCAACCAGCTATATATTGGAAGGCGAATATTTAAATTTGTTGCCGGTTTTTAGGGCATCAATTTAGACTAGCGCTGCTATTAGCGGGCCTTAAGCTAATAAGAAGATGCTGAAAAGGGTGCAACACCAGACTGGGTTGCTGATGAAGCTGTATATCTTTTGATTGGTCAACTTCACATGGAGGGGATTCTGGATAAGCAGCGCCTCACAATGTTTGGCGCAATAGCAAGGCATGATTGCATTGAGAGAGATTTGGCATACAGGCAACTAAGAATGCATGGAAGGACACTGTTTCCATCGCTGTTAACGAGTACTGGAATTCCAGACTCAGAGAAGGAGCACGATCAAAGACCACCCTAGTCGACTTTAGTATACCTTTTTCCTTTTAACCTAAAGAGGGCGCCATTCAAGGGACTGCTATCAACCCAGTGACCGCATGGCCGCCTTGTTTACCTAAACTTATTGACCATCAACTTCTAGAATTTGGTGTAACAATTGTATAAATATTGATAGATTAAACGCTTAGCTTTCATATGCCGTTTATTTCATCTGATTTGGTTTTGTCAATCTTGAGATATGACTGAAGCTACCTAAAATCGACTTTGTGCCACTTTACAGTTTGCAATGAATACTAGGGTTACTCCGGAGCGGAGGGGGATGGGGTGGCCGTGGGTTGTTACCACCCCTAAAAAATCCAATCCGAAATGCTGAGTATGCTTATTTGGATACCATGGTATAGCTAGAGGTTTCCTCTATCCATAAATACCACAACAAGTACAAACATCCCACGCATGACGTCACAATTACCCCCGACACCAAACATGGCCGACCTCAAAATCCCGCCGTTTTCGCTGGACAGTGAAAAATAGGCCAAAATAGAAATCTTCGCTAAAAAAGTTCCAAATATCGGAATTTCACCCGTTTTTTGCCTATAAGTGAGGGAAATGGTGTTTCTAACATAGGCCTATGCTATAATATTCAGGACCATACAATTTAAAAAATTAAAAAATGGCGATTTCAACAATCGTAAGGTGGCAACCACCCGCCCTACTATCGGACTTTGACGGCTTACCCTACCCCCGGGTAAGGTGACACCCTCCATTTGTTTTCGTCAAAATGAGCGCAGGGGATGTAAAAGCGTTCACCTATACGCCCTAGGTCACTGTTCTTTGCGTTTTAGCGCAATCGGCGACCACCCTCCCTCCGGGCCCTCCCTTAGGAGGACGAGGGTTTTAATTCTTATGTCTTAAAAGCATTCTTCTGTAAAAGAGGCACAAAGTCGATTTTATGTAGCTTTAGTTAATTGATCATATCTCCGAATTGTCAAAACCAAATTAGATGAAATAAACGGCATATGAAAGCTAAGCGTTTAGTCTATCAAAATGTATACAATTGTTACACCAAATTCTAGAAGTTCATGGTCAAATAGTTGGGTAAACACGTGCACGGTTTTTTTTAGACACCCTGTACAGGGTTTTTAGTCAAACTTTAGGATAGAATTACTCATTTAAAGGGTCACCTACGAACGTAGGAGAAGTTGAATTTGTTTTTAGGTATGTATCTGCCATCCGTTTTTGTAATAAATTTGGGTTCCCCCACGACGGGGAGTACAAAAAGTAAAAACTAAGCACTTTTTGGACGCTCGTGCCATTGTCTATTTGGAATGATATTATAGCTTTCAAATGTCAAGATAAAATGGGGTTTTGACACGTTTTTGTAGCTTTAAAATGTGACTTTTTGTGAGGGTTTTTGACACATTGTTACGCCCAAAATGCAACAGATTTGGGGGTTTTACCACCTGACCACAACGTAGGGGCGTTAGCCCCTAGGCCTCACCTGGCTGTAATGGATACATGCTTCAAACACCGGAAGAGGAATTTATACACCTGGAAATCACCTGGTGATTGCTACAGAAACCAGATTGACTACATCCTTATAAACAAAAGATGGAAGTCAAGTATAACAGATGTACGATCCTACCCCGGTGCTGATTGTGACACAGATCACTTACTACTGGCAGGAAAGATGAGAGCAAAACCAGTCTGTAACAAACACTACAAGAGAAAACAAGGCAAACTAGATGTGAAAATGCTTAACGACCCAACTACGAAAGCCAAGTTTGAATCTGAGACAGAAAAACGATTTAAAGCAGAAGCTCTCCTTCAAGACCCATTTAATATAGCTCACAGAATCACTATGGATGACTTACAAAACCATCTTATCTGAAACAGCTGAGGAGACACTTGGAAGAGTCAAAAGATCCCCAAAGAAACCATGGATCAGCAAAGAAGTGTTGAAAATAGCTGAGGAAAAAAGTCAACTAAAAGCAAGCAAACCTCACCAGCCAAAGTAGAACGTTATAAAGAAGTGCGTGCTGAAATTCAAAAGACGAATCAGAAGGGACAAGGCAGTATGGCTTGAAGAGCAATGTCTACAAATAAAAGACTTTGATGCAACTGGAAAATCAAAAGCAATGTTCAATCACATCAGATCACTCCGAAATAAATCCACTGAATCAAACCAAGCATGTGTAAAAAACACAGATGGAGTAGTGCTAAGTGAACCATCAAATATTATGAACAGATGGAGAGAGTACGGTGCCTCATTCTTTGAAAGTCCAGATGGAGAAACATCACTGACAAAAATTAAACAGCGTATTTGATAAATTGATGGATAAAGTGATGTATGCTGTCAAGAAACTCAAGGATGGGAAATCACCAGGCCGTAATGAGATACCTGCTGAGCTTATAAAATCAACAGGCCAGCACGGAATTAAAGCACTGCATCAGTTATGTACATGCATCTGGATCAAATACGACTGGCCAAATGACTGGAAAGCGCAAGAATTTGTCATGCTGTTCAAAACCAGGAGACCGCCAACAGTGCTCCAACTACAGGAAAATTGCCATCGTCAGCTATACAAGTAAGGTGCTACTGATGATCATCATCTTACTCCTGAAAGTCAAACTAGATTAAGAACTTCCAGAAGAGCAAGCCGCCTACAGGAAAGGCAGGTATATTGATGGAGAAAATCATTGCAATAGGTCAGAAAGCCTTCATCATGTTCATAGATTATTCCAAAGCATTTGACTCTGTGAGCCACATCAAGCTTTTCTCTGCAATAATGATAGATATGGGATTTCCAGCACATCTTGTAGCATTGCTTCAATCCCTCTATGTGAATCAGAAGGCATAAGGATCAGATGGAATGGTGAAAATGCAGATGAACTCAACCTAGGTAAAGGTGTGAGGCAGGGATGCATTGCTTCACCACACATTCGTCTCCTACACAGAAAAAGTCATGAGAGACGCTGATGTTAACCAGTATGGGATAAAAGTAGGCGGTTCACCAATTTCAAATCTCAGATATGCCGATGACACTGCACTTTTTGAAACCTCTGAAGAAGACATCGAGAGGCTAACATCAGCCGTAAATGATGCAGGCAGGAAGCTCAATCTCAAGCTCAATGTCAAAAAGACAAAACTTCTAACAACTGGAGAAGAACAGCCCGTACATAATTTCTTAATCGATGGTGAGGATGTTGAACAAGTTAGTCGCTTCAAATACCTAATAGGCTCTGTGAAAACCACATCTGCTAGTTGCACAGCTGATATAAGACCTAGAATCATAATGGCCAAGTGAAGGATGATAGAACTCCAGGACCTATGGAATGACCGCAACCTCACAGCAAACCAACAAAGATTGTAAAAGCATTGGTATGGAGCGGGCTCCTTTACGGTCTGGAGGGATGGACTCTAACCAAAGCAGACGAAAATCGCATAATGGCTGTTGAAATGTGGATCTGGAGAAAAATGTTAAAAGTTAACTGGAAGGAGAAAAGAACCAACATAAGTATCCTGAAAGAACTTGGTGTAAAGAGGCAACTGCTAGGAGAGCTTATCAAAAGAAAGCTGGCCTACTTCGGGCACATCATTAGAGGCAGTGGTAGCTTACTGGGACTCCACATCATAGAAGGGAAAGTGGAAGACAGCAGGAAAGGAGGTCGTCAAAGGAAACAATGGTTCGACAACATCAAGGAATGGACTGGTATGAGTCTTATAATGGCCAACATTTAGTTTCACATTAATGGCGGTAAAAGTGTAGAAATCATTTATTTTTCTATGCGAATTATGATAATTAAAATAAAACCCAGGACTTTTGGTAGCATTTTATACGGTAACTAACAGTCAAATGTTTTACAAATGTAGCATAATAACATTGAAACAATGTTTTACTACAATCACGTTATATTGATCTGAATATGACACATTCCAAACATTCTAATATCATCTCTATATTTAATATAAAATGTAACATTACTTATATTTGTATTCCTTGATCAAAATTGATGTTTCTATGTTTTAATAAAAAATATTTTCTTACTCTTATTTACTTGTATCCTCTCTCCATTTCTTTCTCCGACTTTGACCAGTTTTTTATGTAATCAACCCAAACTTATGTTTATTTAATATTCATAACCTTAAAACATTCTTAGTTTTTTAATTTTCGACCCAAAAGTGATTGATTTTTTACCACAACAATAATGTCGGTGCAATTTCACCAAACACTTTTTTTTTTAAAGTGATATATTCATCATCATTATCATCCGTCGGCTACAGAGCAGGCGACTACAAGATTTCTCCATGCACAACGATCAGTGGCAAGTGCGGCAATCTGTTTTTCTTGGATTGCACCTTCTTTTGTCCCCGAGTAATTGTCTTACATATGTAAGATATGAAGTGCGCGGTCGACCTGGTCTCCTTTTGTATGTGTTGGTAGGTATAGAGCATATCTTTTTGCAGGCTCTTCTTCTGGCAGCCGGAGGATGTGACCAAGGAATCTCAACTGCCGTAGCCTTACCGAATGAATAAGTGGCTCAGTGCTGGTCATGGCGTAAACGCTGGTGTTTGGGATGTGGTCAATCCGCCTAATATTCAGCATAATTCGGTAGCAGGAGGTGGCAAAGGCATTGATTTTATTTTCCATGTCTTGAGATATCACCCATGACTCGCAGCCATAGCACAGAATAGTAATGCAGGTGGTGTTAAACAACTTCACTTTAGTTGAAATGGGTATTTTGGGACTCTTCCACAGGCGTTCCAGCTTCCAAAAAGCACACCAAGCCAGTGACTTTCTTCTTTTAAGGTCGCTTAAACCAGATACCATCATTGAGCCAAGATATCTGAAATCAGACACATGTTTGATGGGATCACCATAGACTTGAAGTGTTGGATGGGGATTGCAGTTAATAGTCATGTACTCTGTCTTATGTGTGCTAATGATGAGGCCGAGGTCGGCTGCTGCCACCGCTGTTCTGGCTAGCTGGGCCTGTGCCCGCGGAATTGAAGATTCCAACAAAGCGTTGTCATCAGCGAAATCTAAATCATTTAGCAACTTGGCCAGGTGACGTGGAGCGACGAGGATGTGTTAAGACTTCCGAATCTAGCTCTGATGTGGCCTTCTTCAGTAGGTAGTCGACCAATATAACAAATAGAAAAGGAGCCAAAACATCTCCCTGCAAAACTCCTGTGGAGACATCAAATGGGTCTGAAATGTTTCCATCTACCATTACAGCGCTTCTAGAGTTGTTGTATAGCACACTTATAGCATATGAAAAGTGATATATTACATATGGTTTAATTAAAGTGTTTTGTTAAAATTCATTATACACACTGTCTAAATCTTCTTTTTCATATTACCTTTGTCCTCTGTTAATTTCATTCTAGGACGTTAACCAATTATTTGTAAATATCTTGTTTAGGGCCTACTCTAAATTCACTCTAAAACCATGATTGAGGTAATTAGGAATCGTATCGCTCTGCAACCTGGAATGTATTCATGATTTATGATCAGAAATGTAAATCTGCAAGAAAATCTGCTTCCAATTTTTTTTCGAGGATTGAGGGCGTCCCCTGGAAAAGATCACATAATACTATACCTAAAAGCAGACGACACAAACAGCGCCACCTACAATGTGACAATCACCAAAGTTAACAAAAGTAGCTTCAGATCGGCAAAAGTTGAGTCGCTACATATCATTTTGGTCACGACTCACTAGACACGAAAGGCGCAACAATTTCAAGTCCACTGATCATCCACAAAGCAGACAAATACAGCACTAGGAATTTCGAGCCACCTTTTACGTATATGCAACCATTGCGCAGCGCAGCTGATAGTGAAAATGGCAGGTTTTCTTGTGCTATTCGTGACCGTTCTCATTTTTGGTCTAAATAGTAAACTTACATCGGCTTCTTCTGACACAAAATACCAACCTAATTGGAACTCACTAGACAGTCGACCGCTCCCAACCTGGTATGACGAAGCCAAGTTTGGAATCTTCATCCACTGGGGTGTTTTTTCTGTTCCAAGTTTTAATAATGAATGGTTTTGGTGGTATTGGAAAGGCACACCAAAGGTCAAACAAGTAGTTGATTTCATGGAGCAAAACTATCCGCCTAATTTCCAGTATGCCGATTTTGGGCCACAGTTTACAGCAGAGTTTTATAATGCATCACAATGGGCAGAGGTGTTCAAAGCATCAGGAGCACAGTGAGTGGCTTATATACCGTTGGACTATATCTTGGTAGACATTGATCTATTCTATCGTACTATTGCATGCAATTTTCGGCCCCACATCATACGTGCTAATTGTATGTGCAATACAATGTTATACACCCGGGGGGGGGGGGGGGCACTCAAAAATAATTTGGGTATGGGTATGCCGCCCAAGGTCTCAAAAAGAGGGGCTGCAGAACTAAACTGAGTGGATTTTATAACGAAAAATAGGGTCTTAGGATCTGATTTTTTTTCAACAAAAGTAGGTCTTGAGAACTGGCCTATAGTTCAATTTTGATTAGCAAAAACGCAAATTTTCGATTTATTTTGGTTTTAGAACGCACATTTTTCGAAATATTGGGGCTTTGGAACGCAAAATTTCGTGATTTTTTGAATTTTCAATAAAATTGGGGTCTTAAGAACTGATGCAAGCTCAAAAGGGGGTCATAATTAGAGCTAGCAGCAGCAGAGGGGGTGAAAAAGAGGGTCTTCAGCGCGGCACATACATACCCTTTTCCAATGTCAGTCCCCCCCCCCCCCCCCCCCTGGGGTTATACAGTCCTCAAAATAATTAACTGGCCAGGTAATACCTGAGACGATTATAACTAAAACTATAGCTTCTTAAATTATAAAGTTGTAAGTAAATCGATTCTCTTCTCTTCAATTAGAGACACTAGTTCATGAAGATCGGTTAAAGTATTGAGAACACGACATTGATAAGATAGAACAAAGTGCAGTTTACGTTTTGACCCTTGGGTATTGAACACGCAGGACCGTGTGACGGGGTGCACTGATCAATTGAAGCATCCCCAATCCTCATCTTATACCTATTTTTTATCGACCCGTGTAGAGTTATCGCTACCCGTTAATCAATAATCTGCCTGTTTCTAGTCCGAGGCTGCGTGTCGCCGAACAAATCTTAAAGTGAAAAACTAACTTTGGGCATATTAAACTGAGTTATTTCAATCTTCACGTGTAATATCTTTAATTGAAATGAAGAGATATCCTTAAAGGGGCATTAAGGGATACGGTGGAGGCAGCGCCCTCACTTCCAAAAATGTATGATAAAAACTGGGATTTGTATATTTTTACAATCGTACACATGTATGAACTTAAACCTATAAGGATTAAGAAAAACAGCCCTCTTTGTACAACAAAACGTCGATTCACAAATGCTGGTTGACCAGCATTTAACATGGAAGGGTGGTATTCCAACATATTTAAAACATTGTTTTAAACAAGTTTTGCTTGTGTGTTTTTTTAGTAGAAACAACAATAATGGCAATTTTTAATAAAGTAAATTGAATAGAATTTAAAAAAAATCAACATGACATTGTGTCCCTTTATAATTATAATTTCCTTAATTTTAATATGTCACGACAACTTTATTCAATATTTGTACGTATTTTGGAGTTGAGAGCATGGTCAATTACTTATTTTTAGGACTATATAATGCTATGTTTTTTTACCAATTGTATTTATGTGTGTTTTAATTAGAAGGCCTACTGAATAAACATGAATGAATGAATGAATTTGAACACTATGGAGTGTTTACAGGCTTTTACTGACTCAGATTGCAATGTAGCAAACTTCAAAGACTACCGATGTCCGTCCGTCAAATTATGTTCAACGCAATTGTCTTCAAATTAGTGACAAGTCTGCCATAGAATGCAATCTTTAGTATGTCGTAGCGTTATCTTTAGTATATAGTAATGCTAACTTTCATTTATTGGTTTGTTATCTTCAGTAGATAGCAAGCTATGTTTAGAATTATACGCATAGAACCATAGAACCATGCTTCGTATCTTATATTGCAGTGCTATCTTCAGTAGATAGATCTTTAGTACAAATATAGGGGATTCGCTGTGATCCGAACGATGGTGGTCATGTTGCGCTGCAAAATGCCGCAAAAAGTGTTTTATTGTGTTTATCCATCCAAGAGGTGGCCGAGCGGTCTAGCGCGCTGATCGTCGGTCGGGAATATTCTTTCAATCACAGGATCGTGGGTTCAAGTCGCCTTGAAACCAGGATTCTTTGTACATCCCAAAAAGTTCCTATCTAGGTCAGAAATTCTACAATCAAGTCTTAATTCAGTTAGGTATAGTTATCGGATATTCTTTCTGTGGTTGGATTTAATTGTAGTGAATTTCTCCTCTACCCCATTCGCTGTGTATAACGTGCAGGCGGGTCTATACAGTGAATGTCAGTTGGGCCGTGGTTTCGAAGAGTCACGTTAAGCCGTTGGTTCCGTGTATTCAGACGCTCACCCTGAACACGTTAAATAGTTGTAGACCTCATCGTAAAGAGTAGGGGATCATTCCGGGTCTGTTAACCTGTACAAAAAATCTCACTCTCTAGGTTAAGAGAGCTCTGACGTGATGCGGGATCCCGCTTTGTCGGAGTTAATACTCCAGAACCAGAACCAGAACCAGAAGTTTTTATTGTAGAAATAGGACCAGGGGTATGTCACTGAGCTTGCCGATCGGGTCCACTTTTAAATTGAACTTAGTCAGCATAGAAATGGGGGCGCTATACCGATCAGGCGTGATGATTCAGACGACGGTGGCTACGAACGGCCGTTAATTTTGAATTTCCGTTGGTTTCAATGTAACAATGGATTTTGATTATATGACCCCATAAAATTCATCATAGGTTAGAAGAAGATTTTTCCAATCCAAAACCGTTCGGGATGGCTAATCATCCCAATTGTAAATGCTATTTTTTGAATTTAAACCGTTGTTAAGCGGTCGTCCCATTCACTTGATCAGGTAACCTCGTTCGCATATTTTAACCTGAATACTCGTGAATACGCCTATGTCCAGCGTCGTCTGTGATGATTGTAGCAGACGACGCAACGCTGGCCACGCGTCTCTCAGACGACCCAATTTGGCAACGGGAGTGCACCATTTTGAATTATTTTTAACAGTCATCGCCCGGTTAACGATAAAAATCCTTTTAATTATGATGTATTTGTCAAAATGATAGTTTAAAATTCGCGATTACGTGTTATTCACTACGAATTCAAAATTTAGGTTTCGCGTGGCCACCGTCGTCTGTTAAATCTACAGCGCCCCCAAACCTATGCTGACTAACATGCCGTTTAACCTGCCGTTAAACCTGGTTAAACATTGTTAAACGCGTTAAACGCCGGTCACGGACGCATTCCGGACGATAACTATAATTTATTCAAATATGCAAAAGGGTCCGTTTTCGCTACGTACGTTAGTATAGGACTTTCCTATCCCAAAATTAATAGTATCCCTGATAGGACTTCACGAGATATCCCGTGGCCAGCAAGGGGGCACACCACTAAATACGTCTCCCATTGAAATACACGCGTTTCGGCCCTTTTTCAAGACCGTATTTTTACCCCACGTAACAATGATGGAAGTTTTTATTTCGCATGAATGTATTAGATATGTGTTGAATTTTATTTTAAACTTGATTTTTCTTGACCCATCTAGATGAAATTTTTCGCTACGGTCACCTAAACAGCGCCCTCACCATTTTAAACCGATATTTTCGCTTCCTCACCGGTTCCGGTAACGATATCCTTCCGCAGCCTAGGCTCCCGTGCGTATTCGATTCCGACGATTTTTGACCACATTAGCAATGCTGAGGTTCTATTCTATCTTTTTCATAAAAAATAAGCAAGATTTACTTCTATTTGCTTCCCCTGGGACGATGATCAAATTGATATAGGTACTATTTCTCCGAACCATACACCAAACGCGGAAGGATTTAGTGTAGTGCCCCCTTAGAAGCAATTTTTTTTTTGAGTTTTCATTCTTTTTTCTACATATTTCGAAAGAACAAGTATTTCTAAGATAAACTGCCAAAGCATACCTCTGTGCGATCTCTGGTTCTCAAATAAGAGCATTTTTCTGAAAAATGATGATGTCCCAAATGTTCATAAATTGTGTATAAAAGCAAGAAATCACCCAGTCCGGCACCATCTGGTCCGGCACCATCTGGGCTGACATCGATTTCGGCGAACTATAGTGTATGCATTATCAATTGTTTCGTGAATAATGTAATACGAACTAACTTAACATTTAATAAACATTTGATTATAATATTACATACAGACACAGTCCGACACAAATTCACTATTCTCTAGTTTTCAGTAATGGTAGCTCTAGAAGAGCTGTTTGGGTTTAAAAGGGTCTGTTTGAGAGATATTTCATGTGATCTTTCAATTCATGTGGTGATACATGGAGGTGAACACCCGCTGTAATTCTTCAAACCGTGGCATGTGATTCTCCTCTTGTTATCTGTCGAAGATTCTAACACCAAGTGGTCGCCTAAGTTCTGCGCACGTCCGCTTGACACACTCTATGGGACCCCCCCCCCCCCCCCCCCCCCCCCCCGGCATGGCGTTTCTCCCATGCATGTCAGGTCAGCGGTTCTGTAAGATGTACACGGCTCTTGGAAGCGTGGTGATTACCTCCCTGTGTCCAGGATACCGCAGGTGACACCGGTGGTAACCATATCCTTGTTCCTACAATACACCCAATACGAACCAACTTCAATTTCTAAAACATTTCTGGTTAGGTATGCTGTAGTTTTGACAGTATCTACTGCTCATCCGTCAAGCTATCACCGCTATACCATAGAGTACAATGCCCCTTTTGATGATTCGTCAAAAGTTTAGTGGCCAAGGCTAGCATGATTGTGTTTAGATTTGATTTAAAATATTGTATTGTACTTTTATCCTAATGGTAGTAATCTTAAGAAACTTTATTGACAAATAAAACTGCGAAAATAGAGTGAAAATTAGAGTTTTTCAAGTAAAAGGTACCATAATAGGCCAAAAACAACACGTCTTCGAAGGGGGCACACCACTAAATACGTCTCCCATTGAAATACACGCGTTTCGGCCCTTTTTCAAGACCGTATTTTTACCCCACGTAACAATGATGGAAGTTTTTATTTCGCATGAATGTATTAGATATGTGTTGAATTTTATTTTAAACTTGATTTTTCTTGACCCATCTAGATGAAATTTTTCGCTACGGTCACCTAAACAGCGCCCTCACCATTTTAAACCGATATTTTCGCTTCCTCACCGGTTCCGGTAACGATATCCTTCCGCAGCCTAGGCTCCCGTGCGTATTCGATTCCGACGATTTTTGACCACATTAGCAATGCTGAGGTTCTATTCTATCTTTTTCATAAAAAATAAGCAAGATTTACTTCTATTTGCTTCCCCTGGGACGATGATCAAATTGATATAGGTACTATTTCTCCGAACCATACACCAAACGCGGAAGGATTTAGTGTAGTGCCCCCGCAAGCCTTTTTTCAATGAATATACCACTATTGTAAAATACTACACAATTTACACAAACTTAGAAGGCGCTATGTATTTATGGAACATACCAATATTTCAAACGGGGATTGTTATTACAAATAGAGATGTAATTCACATTTTATCAAATAGTCTACATTATATTAATGGGATTTACACGCGGATTTACTGAATTATACAGCTTGAAATTGCGTTGAAATATAATATTCAATACGATTGGAGATTTAGTGGCATGATATCCCATCTCGGATTTCGTGCAAGTTTCCCCGTAAAGGCCAATGCATGTAGCATTTACCCACAATTATAATGAACACGCCAACACACATAAACACAACCCCCTAACTTTGGGTAAATATATAAATATGTACATACAGGCGGACAACGAGAGCTGGTGATACCTCTTTGGTCACGAGACACGAAACGCACAACCACAAAGTCTGAAGTTCAAGTCCATACATCGGCTAGCCTACACATCAGTGCCGCAGGAAGTTAGTCCTTATACTCATGCAACCACTGCGCAGATTGCAGTGAAAATGGCCTGTTTTCTTGTGCTATTCGTGACCGTTCTCATTGTTGGTCAAAATAGTAAGCTTACATCGGCTTCTTCTGACACAAAATACCAACCTAATTGGAACTCACTAGACAGTCGACCGCTCCCAACCTGGTACGACGAAGCCAAGTTTGGAATCTTCATACACTGGGGTGTTTTCTCTGTTCCAAGTTTTAATAATGAATGGTTTTGGTGGCAGTGGAAAGGCACACCAAAGGTAAAAAAAGTAGTTGATTTCATGGAGCAAAACTACCCGCCTAATTTCCAGTATGCCGATTTTGGGCCACAGTTTACCGCAGAGTTTTATAACGCATCGCAATGGGCAGAGGTGTTCAAAGCATCAGGAGCACAGTGAGTGGCTATATACCGTTGGACTATCCGTACCTTTGTACTCTAGACAATGATCTATCCTAGTAAATTTCCATTCCTCGTACTATTGCAATTTTCGGCGCCACATCATACATCATGTACATGTATACTATTTTGTGCTAATTGCAATACAATGTTATATATAATGTTATGTATTTTACCATTTGTCTTAATGTGTGTTTTAATGAGTACTTAATAAATATGAAAGAATTAATTTTAACACTGTGTTTACATACAAACTTTTACTGACTGATTGCAATATATGTAACAAACTTCTAAGACTACAATAATTATTGTAATATTTAATTATGTTCAATGCAATTGTCTTCAAATTAGTGAAAAGTCTGCCATAGAATAGAATGCTTTCTTTAGTAGTAATGCTATCCTTCATTTATTGGTGTGTTAATATCTTCAGTAGATAGCAAGCTATTTTTAGAATTATATGCATAGAAGCATGCTATCTAAGCCTATCTTTCATATTACAGTGCTATCTTCTGTAGATAGCAAGCTATCTTTAGTTACTAAATATAGCTTGCTATCTACTGAAAAAGTTAAGAGTCATCTTCAATAGATAGCAAGGTTATCACTGTTGTGAAGCAATGAATATCTTCAGTAAGAGAGCTACATGTATCAGCGCTGTAAATTAATCATTACAATATAAATGTCTTGATCATTTTGAACAAACATCTCATTGTTGTGCCCAGATCTTCCTTGTAATGTAAACTAGTTTCTGCATAGATTCAGCAGTTTCGCTGACACTTGAATGTTTTAGAAAGCTAAACTAATCATATTCGTTGTGTGTGTTTCATTTTATATTAGATACCTAGTGCTGACTAGCAAACACCATGAGGGGTACACAAATTGGCCTTCCAAATACTCCTGGAACTGGAATTCAATGGATGTAGGACCCCACAGGGATTTGGTTGGTAAGTTATTAGGAGGGACGGGTTATAAATTTGGGTGGGGGTGGGAGAGACACTCAGATACATGTACACAGCACAATGTACTGATCTGTAAGCACCACCAGGAGTTTAAAAACTGGACTTCAAAGTAGAACTATTAGATCATTGCTGTTAAGTCAAAACCTTGTATGTTTTTCTGGCCCTTTAACATGTATAAAGTAAAACTGCCCAATGGTTATGCATAGGAAGTATTGCTCTATACTTGTTCAGGGGTAAACGCACTTGACACGATTTTGATGTGTAGTTGGCCCTTGAACATATTTAGAGAAGCCTGCCCAAAGGTTATACATCGGAAGTATACATGCTGAAGAGATACAAAGTTTTGACAGAACAGTAATGATGAATGTACATGATCTTGTACATGTACATATACATTAGACAAGCAAATTAGGAAAGGGGAACACAAATATGTAGTGCTAAAAGTAGTAGACACCATGAGGCATACATATACAAATTGGCCTTCCAAATACTGGAATTCATTTTTGTCTTATTTGCTCACAAATTGAAACCGCATTCTTATAAAAAGAGGCATCCAATCCAAGCCCACCCCCTCACTAGCCATGTCGCGTACGTTTGTTTTTTTGTAGCCTTGCTATTGTCGAGATTTCAGAATAACAACTTCACCTCTTCGAGGGGGCCCGCAATTTCCTGCACATAGTTTATCTACACAAAATCTCTCACACTTTGTGTACAGCCCGCAAAATGTCTCACAGATTGTGTAGCTTATTGACTTTGGGTAACAATGGTGGGTGGGACCAAAACCTATAAAAGGGGCAGTATTTTGCCAGGGAGATTCATTATGATTGGAGCTCTTGACCATGGCACATCTATTCTGATGGTAGCACTTGACCACTACACATCTATGATAGCCTGTATATAGCCTGTATAGTCTGTACGTAGCTTTTGACATGCACACTTCGAGCCTACATGATTTACTGTATTGAACGTGTATAAGTGTCTTCTTTATCTCAATAACTTTGTCTAAATCGCAACAATTGGTGGCATATGTGGGATTATTTCATTGTCTAAATCGCGACACTATCAAGGCCTTATCTCTTTTGTAAACAATAACATTTTACTAATTTGCTATCCAAAACCATAAAAGTTCCTATTGCAATAGTACTTTACACACTTTACATCAGCACTGATTTCACGCAAGCCCTGTATCCACCTGTTACTACCCATCATCATGTAGGCAAGTAAGTTTTATGGGGCGGTTGGTGTATTGGGAAAGTCAGTGTTTGACGTGAAAGCGCCTCAGGTGTAGTTATGTTTTGACAAAATACCCAATTATATTTCAAAACAATTACAAAATAGTGAATAACAATTACAAAATAGATGATGGTGTGTGTGGTGGAGTATGACCCCATAAAGACACATCATCTTTGTCCAACTTTGTTCAATAGGTATAGGGCCAATGAGACATGCACTACAGTAACTGGCAGTTTCATGCACACCAACCACACAGGGTGGTGGCAATCTTCAGACTGAAGTACATCTAATTATAAAATAGTCAACAGTAATAATATGGTAATACAGCATGGAAAAGTATGTATAACCAGTAATTGATAGATAGAGGGTAGTAAGTCTGACTTGAGGTCAAGTCTAGTTGGGTTTTTTGTTGTTGTGGTTATTTTGAATGGGTTTTTACCCTCACATGAAAACACAATGCAAAATATGGTGACAGCTGGCAGTATTTTTCTGTTGCATCAACAATTCAATAAATATTGTTTGTGATTTTCTCAATTACAGGTGAATTAGCAACTGCAATCCGTGCCAACACAGACATCCATTTTGGGCTCTACCACTCACTGTTTGAGTGGTTCCATCCACTGTATCTAGAAGACAAGAAAAATGGTTTCAAGACAAATAAATACGTAGAAGTAAGTATTTTAGCCCTTGATGAGGATCATTTCCATATAATTGGGGTACACTTACAGGGTTTGATAGTCGGAAAGAACTGGCACTTTTTTCGCAAAGGTGTTACCCCGGGGGGGGGGGGGCACTGACATTGGAAAAGGGTATAGGGATGTGCCGCGCTGAAGACCCCCTTTTTCACCCTCTGCTGCTAGCTCTTATGACCCCCTTTTGAGCCTGCATCAGTTCTTAAGACCCCCAATTTTATTGAAAATTCAAAAATCGCGACATTTTGCGTTCCAAAGCCCCAATTCTTCGAAAATGTTGCGTTCTAACACCAAAATGTGCGTTCTTTTTTATCAAAATTGAAATTTACGCCAGTTCTCAAGACCTACTTTTTTGAAAAAATCAGTTCCTAAGACCCTATTTTTCTTCATAAAATCGACTCAGCTCAGTTCTGTAGCCCCCTTTTTGAGACCCTGTGCAGCACACCGCCTGCCCGCAAAAAATTGAGTGCCCTCCCCCCCCCCCCCCCCCCCCCCGGTGTTACAAACATTTCAGGCATGCAAATTCAAACCTTTTACCAAAAAAGTGCCTGTTCTTTCTGACTTGCCCTGTATGCGACGAATCAAGTCATAACGTATCATGTTGGTCAGGCCTATTTTGAGATACAAAGCAAAAAAATATTGTAAAATGTGAAGAAAATAAAAGATATACCTTCTTTTCCTCTTAATTTCAAAAGTGTTTCATAAATTTTGAGCCTGCTTTAAACACTATGGGGTTTTAATTTTCCAAGTTTTTGGAAATATTTGCAATTTTTTGGGAAATGTTTGAACATTTCAAAAATTGTTGAAAATTCACTAAATGGTCACGAAAATAGTGGGGAAAAACAAACGAACAAACGCACAACTGACTGACCCTACCTAAGATGGGTTTTGTCGTCTAATCTTTCAGAAGTAGACAAGCTGTTACAACCTTTTGATATAATGCATTTGCAACAAAGACTGTTAAAGGCATATTATGTGATCTTTTCCAGAGAGCGCCCTCTATTCATGATTTTTTTTAGAAAGTAGATTTTCTTGCAGATTTACATTTCCGATCATAAATCATACATACATTCCAAGTTACAGAGCGATACGATTCCTAATTACCTCAAAATCATGGTTTTAGAGTGAATTTAGAGTGAAAAATATAAACTGTCAGGATTCCGACAGTTTATTTTCACTCTAAAACCATGATTTTGAAGTAATTAAGAATCGTATCGCCCTGTAACTTGGATTGTATGCATGATTTATGATCAGAAATGTAAATCTGCAAGAAAATCTGCTTTCTATTTTTTTATCGATGTTGAGGGCGTTTCCTGGAAAGATCACATAATATACCTTTAAGACCCTCTTCTCAGCTCTTTTGTCATACAAAGACCCCATCTTTTTTTAACAAAAATAACCACTGTTACCCAACGATCCTATTCTTAGGAAGACATTTATTATAAATCATCAAAGACCTCTAGCCTCTACGTTTTTGGAAAACTTTGAATTGTTTCCTCTGAAAGATTCCATTTTTGGATAATTTTATCACCCAAGGACTTAATCTTGGAGGGAGCATTTTGTCATTCTCTTGGCCCTATCACTCGTTTTCATTTTCACCAAATGCTGGTTCAAACCTTGGTTCTATTGAGTAAATCAGCCAATCTCCTCTTTTGAATGTTGTCAATTGACTACTCATAGCCTATATTATGAGGAGGTACTAATATGGATACAAAGTCACAGGGAGTTGCCACCAAATATAGTCCCATTTTCACCCACTTTTTAACCTGGCTGATGAATGACACCAAATAATGCCTGTTTATTTTGGGCGCAAGTGTTGAATGCAGCATACATACATGTACATCATAGACTAGACACAAATCTTGCTTAAAGAGTGTTGTTACTCTTTATTATGTTGTGGACTTGTTGAAAGTTTAGCGTTGTATCCATGAAGCAATTATGGATTCAACAGTTGCCCTTATTTGTTTGTGGTTATTTGTGTTGGGTTTTTTATTTTTTATTTTTGCTTTTTTTCTAAGTTTTTTATTTATTGCTTTTTTGCTTTGCTTTCTTTCTCCTTTTTTTTGGCATCCATTTTAAAAAAATGCTAAAAGTTGCATTATATAGATCCTTATTCTGTCTGCATGTAGATGGCAGGATTAGAAAATCCAAGGATTTAAACAAATTTGACAATTAATCTTCTAACACTGCTTGGTTATATATAAAAAGGTGAAAGTATAAATAGTTAATGGCTTTAAACTTTGTAAGGTGGATGCTCCGATCACCTTAGCTTTTTTGCCCATCAACAATTTTAATATCAGAAGAAATCCCATATTTTTCTCATTATTTCTGTAAAATGTTGGGCACAAGACATGTTCCATTTAGACGTTATACAGTAGGCCAAAATGCAGTGAATTACTACCAAAGGTGGTTAACCACTCGGGTCAGTTTGTGTACTACTCAAAGGGTAAATGTCATGTCACCTTGTGCTTCTAAAATAAGTATGCAACTCAAACTTTAGAATACAACTATGTAAGGATGATCTTTCACATAGAATAGAAAACATCAAGTTGAAAATCAGGCCAGTAATCAGAACATGCAATTAACCAGTGCTCATACTTATGTTACTCTCTCTCTCTCTCTATTTGTTGCCCCTTTCCTATCACACAGCTTGTTTCTAAGCCAGAACTACATGAGATAGTCACTCAGTACAAGCCTGAGGTAATTTGGTCTGACGGTGATTGGGAGGCACCCGATACTTATTGGAACAGCACTGGGTTTCTTGCCTGGCTATACAATGACAGGTGCGCATAATAAACTCACTCCCTCTGTATTTCTTGACATCCTCCCTGTTTGTTGTAGCTCGTCTCCCAGCCAGAGCTTCGTGAGATAGTGAACCAGTATAAGCCTGAGGTTGTTTGGGCAGATGGTCCCGGAGGGGCACCAGATACTTACTGGAACAGCACAAACTTTCTTGCATGGCTGTACAATGAAAGGTGTGATAAATGAGCAAAGCTAAATAGTATAAATATATTCGAATTCAAAATGTTAGTTCCCAAAACATTTTTAAAAACCTGAAACATTTTTCTGAATAATAGTTCTATGTGAAACGAACCCAAAATAAAATCCGCACAAAGTATAAATTCACACATAAACAAATCTTAGCTTATTATAGGCCTAGAAATACAATACATCATTGCACCACATCAAACCATGTTAAATGCCTTAATATTTAAAGATAAATTTAGATACCTTTTTCGAAGCATGGTTTTCGAGCTCCGTAGCTTTCTGGATCATTGTGATCCCTTCATTCAGTGTAGTGTTTATTACTTCCCTCCACTTGTCACATGACTGCCTTTTGGGCGATCACATTGACAGAAGGTCATTGTAGATGGCAGGTAGGTCGTAGGCGGTGTCTCAGTTAAGGGTTGGTTTCTGTGACCTTATTGCGATGGCCTCTCTACACACTACGCTGAATAAAGAGATCGCGATGATCCCAAAAGCTACGGAGCTCATAAACCATGGTTCGAAAAAGGTATCTAAATTAATCTTTAAAACATGATCGAACCCTATATCAGTCTGATATTTGTTTGCTTTCAACAGCCCAGTTAAAGACATTGTTGTGACAAACGATAGATGGGGATCAGGGATTGCATGCCATCATGGTGGATATTATACATGCACTGATAGATATAACCCGGGTAAGTACAGAGAATGATAACTGTATTTTAAGACCATGTGTCACCTGTGTGGTGACCACATGCTGCCCATGTGATACCCATCATGCTGCCCATGTGATACCATCATGCTGCCCATGTGATACCATCATGCTGCCCATGTGATACCATCATGCTGCCCATGTGATACCCATCATGCTGCCCATGTGATACCCATCATGCTGCCCATGTGATACCCATCATGCTGCCCATGTGATACCCATCATGCTGCCCATGTGATACACATCATGCTGCCCATGTGATACCCATCATGCTGCCCAAGTGATACCCATGTTATATTGCGAGTTGTGACTAAGGATGATATTATACATGTGATAGGTAAACTTTCTTGATGAGCACAGTGAAGTTTGGTAACTCATGTGAAAACCATGTGTTCCCTATGTGATAAGCATGTCTTAATCTGGGTGATTATCATGTGTTCCCCATGTGATACCCTTATAGGGATTGATCAGGTATTGCATGACATCACGGTGGATAGTGTACATGCAATGATAGATTTAACCCTGATATACATGTATGTACAGCAAAAGTCATCAATGGGTTACCTGTGTTACTCATGTGATTACCTTTTGCTACCCATGTGATAGCTGTAACATTGAGAATGATGGTAGATGGGGGTCAGAAATGTAACTTAGGATGGCTTTTCAACAGGCTAGTATGTGTTTTGTATGGGCATTTTTTGATAAATCAACGGTTTTACACACAAATTGATAACTGACTAGTGAATGCAAGAACATTAAATTTAACAACCATAAAAATCTTAGAAGACAAAACAAATTCAATGACTACTTTCTTCTTATTTTATTTGAAAACCAGCTTAGGTGATATTAGATGTATCATCATGGGTCTTGGAAAGGGCACTCATATAGTGATGTCATAATCTATGATGTATTCTATTTATTTAATATTTATTAATTCATGGTATAAATTATTGTCATTACAGCCAACCGGCTGAATTGGCACACCCCTGTAATTACAAATATACATTTAAAATGCAAAACAACAAAAATATACATTATAAACCACTGAAAATATACCATCATTGCTTCATGAGATCCATTGTTATCCATCTATATATATAGGTGTGCTGCAGAAACACAAATGGGAGAATTGCATGACCATCGACAAGAAATCATGGGGATATCGCCGTGAGGCTCAGTTAGCGGACTTTCTCTCCATGGACGAGATCACACAGACACTGGCAGAGACTGTAAGGTAAGGTCACACATTTTCTGCTTTGTAACTGTCGAATTCCGCGTTTTTCCGCTTTGTAAGTTTTGCATTTTTCTGTGATGTAACTTTCCTTAACCCTAACTTGATCTGTACATTTTGATTAGACAACTACACAACACAAACCATAAAATAAAAATGTGTACATCTCTACACCACACAATCAAAACACAACACAGCCTGTGAGGTGTAGTATTCAAAGCAATATGTATGCATCATAGCCTGTATGGTATAGTATTCAGGGACAAGCACAGGCCATGCACTGTGTGGTGCAGTATTCTAAAGATATTCACAGCCAACACAGTGTGTGTGCACATGCTGTAGACCACGGCACCACACAGTAGCAACACGGTGTACTAGAGTTAGGGTTAAGAAAGCTTAAAATTTACGATCTATAAAACCAAAATAAACACACATTACATGCAGCTGTGTTCTTACAATGCAAAAATAATAATATCCTAGACCTATGAATTATGGTATAGAGTTCAGCGCTGAGTTTTATATTTAAATATTGTTTGTTTTGTTTTATTTAGTATCGTTTTTTAATATCTATATTGTTTTATTCAAGACTATTTATAAATTCTGTGTTATGGACGTTTTTGTGCATTTTTTTTCTTCTTTTCATCAAAATGTTGTTTTCCGCATTTAACCTCAATTCCGTGATTTTCGCGGAAATTCCGCAACACTGAAAATTCGTGACCTTACTGTTAGGTAAGGTCATGATGCAATCACAAATGGTTTCATCATGCATTATTTAATGCACTGTTAATGTCAGCCACTTGACGCTTTGGGGTCACCCATGTGACACTCAGTATAGTAACCATCTCACTACTGTCATAGACTATGTGTATAAGAAGATGTCAGTGTACAACATTAGCAAGTCAGATGCGGGATTGGTCATAACCAAGTGTGATCCTCATGTGATAGTTGTGATTTAATACATGATATGTCACCCGCACGTGAATGAATACACACAAACACATACCCCAGACTGTGAGGTAAGAAATTGGTGATAAAATCATACAGCACTCCTCTTGTATGTGTGCTGCATGTGAGACTCATCTTTTTCTCATGTGAGTCAGTTTTCGAGAGTCAGTTTTCGTGACTCATGACTGTATGGCTCGTAAGTAATCCATGAGTGACTCACATCCCCTATTTGTGACTTGTGCCATTCTTATGTTTCACCTTATCTGACTCATGTGTTACTTATGTGCAGCACATAATGTTACGTACAAGCAGGGCTTGAATTAATCGAAGGCATCAAAGGCAATTGCCTTCGATGCCCCACCTAGTAGCCTTGATGCCCTCAATTTCTGGCTGTTTTTACTCCATTCAAAAGTACATAATGGCCTTGGATAAAGTTGGTGCCCCTTTCAAATCGCCTTAAATTGCCTGCCCTTTTCATTTCTTATTTCAAGGCCTGCGTACAAGTATGTGTCAAACATGTGGTAATGAGTTATACACTATATGCGTAAACATATTTGATACTGAATGACTGAATGTGGTTATGCAACAATGATGCCTAATCCAAGTGCTATCCAAGTGACACCCATGGTTAACCCATGTGACACCCATGTTACACCCAAGTGCCACCCATGGTAAAACCATGTTACACCCATGTTAAACCCACGTTACACCCATGTGATACTCATTTCTTTTTCTCCTTTAGTTGCGGTGGCAATCTACTGATGAACGTCGGACCGACCCATGACGGCAGGTTATCGCCAATATTTGAGGAGCGTCTACGTCAGATGGGCAGCTGGCTTGATATCAATGGAGAAGCGATATACAAATCTAAGCCATGGAGAGCACAGAATGATACAGTCACAAAGGGAGTCTGGTAGGTTGATATATACAGGGTCTTGCACCCGGGGGGTGGGGGTCACTCAACTTTTTTTTGGGTAGGGGTGTGCCGCCCAGGATCTCAAAAAGGGGGCTACAGAACTGAGCTGAGTAGATTTTATGATGAAATATAGGGTCTTAGGAACTGATTTTTTCAAAAAAAGTAGGTCTTGAGAACTGGCCTTTAGTTTTGATTATCAAGAACACACATTTTCGGTACGGTTTTTGAATTGACAATAAAATTGGGGTCTTAAGAACTGATGCAGGCTCAAAAGGGGGGGTCATAAGGGCTAGCAGCAGAGGGTGAAAAAGGGGGTCTTCAGCGCGGCACATACCTATACCCTTTTCCAATGTCAGTGCCCCACCCACCCCCTCCCGCGGGCTTGGGCATCAACGGGCATAGGACTTTCCTCCCTAGTTTGACCTCGCCCTACTTGTGAAATCATTTGTATACACATCTTAAGCTTTGTTTACTAGTTTATGGGATGCCAATGCATTATACTGTAGTTTCCACTCTCTATCCCCCTGGCTTAAAGCCAGAGGGGATATTGTCATCATGCAATGTGTGTATGGGATATGTATGTACATTATGTTCCCTTAGCCCATTTGGTTAGGTTCAGCCTGATCAGTGCTCTCATATATCAATCTCAACTATACTTGGTGACAATAATCTTTGGGTATAAAGGAGACTTCAGATGCTCATGGGAAGTACACAGATTGACCTCTAATGACCCTACATGACCTTTTACCCCATTTTGTCAAAGATTTATACAGCACTTACTGAGTTGCTAATTATGGCTCTCATATGAATGAAAAGTTGGACTTCAATCTCAATCAAACTTGGTTATACAATAATCTTTGACTCATGGGGTGTACCCAGATTGACCTTTAATGGCTCCTACATTACCTTTGACCCAATTCTGTGTAGGACTTATTGATATGAATCTCCCAGCCAGTAGGATTCTAGGATACTATTTTAAATCCATATTATGAATCTCTGTATTCACAAATCTGTTCATATCTTTTCCCCTGTCATTAGGTATACCTCTCAGAACAGCGGCAGCTCTGTGTACGCCATCGTGCTAGACTGGCCCAGTAACAACCAGGTATCTCTAGGAGTACCGACCTCAAATACGCAGACGACGGTCACCTTGCTGGGCCATCAAGGCAATCTGAAGTGGAAAGCTGGCACTGGGGGCGCCGGTGTTGTCGTCTCTTTGCCCACAACGAGGCCTTGCGACTGGGCGTGGGTGCTCAAGTTACAGAATATAACATAAGGATTGAGCATTTTGAAATAAAATTCCTCCAAATATATTTGGAATAGTTTTTTCAATCACCAATTTTCCAAATGTTATGTGATATATTCATATTGTATTACATATCAATGGAAAGGTCATGTCTTCGTCTTTCCAACGGTACCACATTTGTAGTAATCATTTTTTTCAGCGCTCAGAAACCTGCTTGAGAATATAAGTTCTCAAATTGCATGTCCCAGATTCACCACTATCTTGTGCTTAAAAGAACAACTCTGTCATTTGTTCAATGAAGTGTTACATTGACCACCAGATTTGTAAAAACGCTGTTTAAAACATTGAAGCAACAGGTAACTGGTGTTGTTCAAGTACCCTGCATAAAAGACTGTTATATGCACAAGTTATTTGAGCAGGGCAAACTTGTACAACTCTTGTTTAACACTTTTAACCAACATTTTTTGCTATGCTGTGCAAAAAATTGACTTTTTACAAGAAAATAGTGGTGATTTCAGCACAATCAGTATGAGACCTCCCAATATTCTCAATAGAGTGGCTGAGCACTAAAACAAGGGATTGTTGCAAATGTGGTTGCAACACAATATGAACATATCACAAAATATGCAAAATCTAGGTGATTGGGAAAAAGGTTTTTGAGGGGTTTATATAGAAAGGGAACAATAAGATTTTTGTACTTCTTCATTAAGGTAATAGTCTTCTTAGAGACAGTTTCTTGTCCCAAACCGTTGTCTTTTATTTTATGATAACATGTAAATACTTAAGTCAAACTTAAATTTGTATGGAAATGTGTGTGTATTTTTCTTAAATTTGTATGGAAATGTGTGTGTATTTTTCTTTTCACCCACTCACGCAAGAGAATTGTGGGGGATGCATGAGCTTTCAAAAAGTAAATTTCCGGCCTAGAACTTGATTTAAGCACTACCAGAGATTTCTCTATAACTAAGACTAACTTAAATATTCATTAGTTTACAAGGTTCTACTTTTGGCCAAAAATTAAAAGGACAAAGTCTATAGCTTTGCTACTAACTTCTCTCAGACCAACTATTATTGTGAGTGCAGAGGGGAGCCTAATAAAACTCATTGTAATTCTATGCTATTAAAAATGTGGTACTAGATCAATCATACACATGAAAAAACATGTTAGTTTAAAATCATTGTATATGTGCATTGCACAAATGTATATTGATCAAGTAATCACAGTCATTATAATTAACCCCTAAAGGATCCATTCCAAACATCATGCACTAATTTAAGCACTGAGGACTTTGAGCCGACCAACGCGCGCAGACGATTGGCCTGATCGTATCTATGGCCCACCCGCTCATTATTTAGTGCACAACTATATAATTATATATAGGCAAAAATTAATAAGATGATAATGAATTTTCAATGGCATACTAAATACTTAGGATATATTTAATGTCTAAAGCATGTAAATACTTTTATTTTGAACATTTAGAATTTCTTGAAATATTTTGGTTTGAAAATATTTTCTTATAATATGCAGTATAAATAGCTCCAAATCTGTACCACGGACACACTGCATGAACAAAAAACCTTTTTTTTTTAGCCCGAGGTCAGACTTTTTCAACACATGTATATCATGATAATGATGTAGGTAACAGGTTTTTGTAATTCGTTCTTGTAATGATGATGCAATAAAAGATAATCTCTATATATTTTACCTAAAATTGAAATGTGTACACTGGTTTTGTGTGTGTCTAACCCAACCTGGTCTAACCTGATTTTATTTTAGGGTAGTGAAACAACTGTACTGTAAAAGTAGAAATTTTCGCGAGGTTTTTATTTTCGTGAATTTTGCGAATCAATCCTCATACGCGAAAATATAAACTCGCGAAAATTATTTTATTCCATTGACTTTTGTTCACAAATGTTGAAAATCGCGAAAATAAGAAATTGCGAAATGCCTGTTATGACCATTTTCGTGAAATTATCTTCTCGCGAAAATATTGACTTTTACAGTATCACATGGGTACAGTATGACAGATTCATAATTTGGGGATAAGGCCACTGGAGAAAATAACCCTGTTCTACAGGGCTGACCAACCTTCTTTTTTTTTTTTGAATTTCCCTTTTTTTTTCTTTTTTTTTAGAACATTTTGAAATTGTGTAAAATTTGTGAAATATTTTGAATATTGCCTTCAAAATTACCAAAATAAATATCTTCTTTTTTTGTGCACGCCAGTTTGGGGGACGCCAACTTCACCCCCACTCTCAATTTGTTTTTTGTTTTTGATCCATTTAATTTCAAAAGATATTTATACCTAAGACATTCAAACACAGAGATGAATGTTAAGTTTGGGTGAAAACAATATTCAGTAATGCTAATATAAAGATTTTTTAATTCTAAAAGAACCTGATTCTTGGAGCTATCAATGGAATTCTTAAAGGTGCTATTCATTGAAAAATCGAAATATAGCCAAATTATATATCATTGGAAAGCTTAGAAAAATGGTGGTGTCCACCCGGGGTGTCCATGTCCCAAAATGTCACTGTAAATAATAAATAGCATTAGAAAGTACCCGGTGTAGGGCGGACGCAATCCCGGAAGTGGAAAGGCGAAAATCAAGATTCTTGTATGATGTATTGCAAGGGACCCGGTAATGTAAACAAACTCATTGTCCATTGTGATGCATGCCTCTCTGGCATCTATTTGTGTAGTAGCTCTGTGTGCAGTACTCTCTGCGTGGTATACTTCGATGAATGGGTTGAATAGGATGAGGATGAATCTCTGTGCCTTGGGTGACGTCACAATTCTAAACCCCGTTTTGACTATTTATCCTAAGGTATAAGGGGTCTGTACTCGAAAGTTTGTATTGCCTATTGGTCATTCCCAGTTTATTAGGTTGAGATGAAATAAAAATTAACATTTTCTATACAATCTAAGCTTTCCATTGATACCATGATCTCAATTAGTAGGACCTTTAATGAAAACAACAACAGAAACATTTAAACCTCATTCTCATTTCAGAGAGAAATTGATTTACACCCAGATTTACATGTATTCCTCTTAATATGAAACAAAATCTGACAAAAGGACTATTTCAGTGTGGACTAAATTTAATGATAATTTATTGTATGCATACCATTTTACTTTCGGTGTCAACCCTTTTTGGCGCCAAATTTATCAAGCACTGGAACTTTTAAACTAATAATGTAATGTACATAAAAGTATACCATTTTTTAAATGAAATGAGTCGTAGAATCCATTTTTGGTATCAAAATTCACACAAAATAGTGATTTTTACATTTTTGCCCAAAAATCACTTTTGTTGGCCCCAATTTTTTTCAAACAGCTTAACAAAATCAGTTTTTGGTAAAAAATTCGATGTTTTTTTTGGTTTACAAATTTGTAGTTTTGAAATTAGTGACCAAAAAGTGCCAACAATTTGTTTTTGATCTCAAAAATCACATTTTATTAAAAAACAGGCAACTCTTGAAAGCAAAGATCAATTTCAGTGATTCTTTTTTCATGAAAGAGGAAGAATGTGTTCTCTGAATGTGCTTCATTGGTGTATCAAAATTCCTTTAGTCTTTTTGGAAACAAATATTAATTTCTGAACAACTTCTCACACTGTACACTAAGCATGCATCCACTGTAGATGCCTCGAATGTACAATTGACAGTCTAACCTCGGTTATCCGGACATGATGGGACCAAGCATAGGCCGGATAAGTGAAAAACCTGGATAAGCAAATTATGTGTAATTCTGTATTGACTGTCCTGAAGTGCTCAAATTGGGACAATAGAAGGGTACTGAATAAGGGGTCATTACAGTGACATTGTTTAAGCATTAAACAGCACTACCAACATCAAAAGATGGCCTTCAAATGCTTCAGAGTGTGATTATAAGGTGATATTAGGCTGTAAAAAACTTATATTCTTTTGGGATCATTCAGCCGGATAACAGAGTTATTCGGATAACAGGAGGTCGGATAACTGAGGTTGGACTGTAAAACAAACGAAAATCACTGCCATTCAAGTCTTCATATTGATGTATATAACATAATTCTGCATTGACTGTCCTGTAAATTAGAAAGTTACTGAATGAGGGTAATTACAGTGACAATGTATTATTTAAGTACTGAACAGCACTACCAACATCAAAAGATGGCCTTCAAATGCTTCAGAGTGTGATTATAAGGTGATTTAGGCTGTAAAATACTTATATTCTTTTGGGATCATTCAGCCAGATAACAGAGTTATTCGGAGAAGAGGTTCGGATAACCGAGGTTGGACTGTATGTGTAAAACCATGGTAAAACAAAGAGCACATTAATTTTTGTGATTGAGCGCACCACAAACTTGTGCTCTGCATTCATAGGTGCACTGAAGGACACACAGGACAGGAACAGGAAACTACTGCTTCTTTTATTTCATTTATGTGAGAATGGAAATAAAACACAAGTTGTCAAACCATCAATCAAAGTTCTTTGATACAAATAAAAGATTTTTTTATTTGGCTAACTCACTAATAATATAATAATAATAATAATAGTTAGATACCAGTTCACTGAGGGGATTTATAGTGAACGCATGATTATACACATGTTTTACAAATAGCAAAAAAAAGTATTTTGTACAACTTATATTATTATATTATAGCACAGAATAGGGCATCATGTGTTTATAGGGATTTTGTGCACACTTGATGTTTGCCATTCTCTCAAAACAATACACAACTAGTTTCATTTGGTAGGCAAGAAATGTTAAAGTAGTAACAAGTATTTGAATGGAGTAAACAGTACACAGAGTACTTGGGTTGGGCTGTATGTACAGTGATTAAAGTTGAATCTGAATTACTATAGACAATGTCACATGTAAGTCACAGCAGCCAAGCAAACAAAAGTTTGCCTGTTGGTGTTCGTGTGCATTGCCTGCTAAACAAAAGCTTGCCTGCCGGTATGCGTGCCAACCGAAGGAAGTCTCTATTATAAAACATACACTAAACCAAACCTCCATCTGTAACAGGATATCGTCGCTATTCTTTCAAAACCTTGTATGGTCTTCCGGCTCTTCAGCATGTATAAAGTAAAACTGCCAACGGTTATGCATAGGAAGAGTTGCTTTATACATGTTCCAGGACAAGAGAACTTACAAGGTTTTGATAAATGTGATTTTGTCACTTTAAAATGTTTAGAGCAGACCGCCTAAAGGTCATACATAGGAAGTATTACTTTATACATGCTGAAGGGCTGGATGGAGAGGCATGGTTTTGAAAGAATAGCGACGATTATGTAACAGCAGCAGTCAATGCATGTTCCACACCATGCATGGAATGGAACCGGGCACTTAATATTGTTGATCAACAAGAGGTGACATGGTCTGTACATTGTGTCACCTGAAGTTGAGAACTTACCAAGTATTACTTCAATACCAGTGATATAAATGTGCACTGTGGTGTCTGACGGTACCATTACAGGAACAGATATACAAGTATGATTTATGTACAAAAACCTATTGGTCCCATGTGGTTGGTTCACGGTAACATGTGTAAGAAAATTGCTGTGTGATACTTGGTATCGACAAGAATCATGATATTATCCTGCATGGGTACAGCTGATGTAATGTAACCACAGAAAAGAGTATACATCAAATGTCAGAAACTAGCTGTGTACACATAAAGCAAGATCATTTGCAAGATGTAAGGTACGATATATACAGGTACTGGTACATATATGAGTCCTGTGTGATGATATTCAGAGTACACACTGGCTGTATGATATACAAAATAATATTGAATGCCCATGAGTGTGAACTAATTGCTATTCACAGGGTCAAATTTGGACATTTTCATTGGAACAATCAAACTGGACCGAGTGATCAAGTTTTACTATTACACAAACAATAGGCATACAAAGCAATATTTGTTTCATTTAATGTTATGACAATTATTTTCATGACCATGGTGGCCATATGGTACTAAAATAAAATAATAATATGCCAGCTAGGATTCAAATACTACATGAATTCAAATGTTAAACCAGAAATTTGTGTGTGGCACCATATTCAAATGTTACCCACATTGTGATTCAATATCTTAAGGTTCTTATAAATGTTTGACTTCGGCAGTTTATGACTTTCCTTGACTTCTCGTTCAAAACTTAAAATCCATGCATACTTCCCCCTCCCAACAAAAAAAAACGGGTAATTCTCAATTAGCACTCTTAGAGCAAGTTATATTAGAATTTAGGACAAGATCCCACAGCTCTATAGATAAACAAACAAATATGGACACCACTTTTTAAATCACAAGGACACCTACTAGGATTAGATAGAAAACTTTATAGAACCTATACAATACAGTTTTTACATAAAATATAAAAAAATGATTTCTTTTTTAACAATACAAACTTTAACAGAATAGAATAGTGGATGTACATAGACACAAAGAATGAATTAATTTACAGAATGTCTTATAACTAAAAGATGGCCAAAATAGTTGTGATATCCATATAAGAAAATGTATTACAAAGTGCTTTGATGTTTGCGACAAAGAGTTGTACCTTCTTCAAACAGAACAGCTTTAGGAACTGCTGTGGGAGTTGGCATAGAAAAAAACTAGATGCAATTTTGGGGTATAAAATCACACATTTGCGTAAAATTTGCTGGTAATACATGACATTGATTGATATTCACTTTGGAGGACTTTGATGTAAGAAAGGTGAATAAATTGTAGTTTGTTAAGGGTTTCACAAATACTTTTACTGTTGCGATTGCTACTTGATTTCTACCTAGTAAGACAATCTTGTGACTAATATGTTCATTGAAAAAGTGAGGGGGAGAGGGTTAATTACAACGAATAAGGTTCATATGTGTTTTGCATTTAAATAAAATATAAGAATTTCTTTCTCATTTGCTGCCTTTCTACAGTAGGTCATCAAATTGATGTGGTATGTCTATAGTTATGTAGCAAATTGTTTTTCCAGACATTTGTTTTTGTTATACACTAGCAATTCACCTACACTATAGTTCATGTTTTTGTTTTTATAATAGAGTTTTTTTTGTAATCCTGTGCATATTACATGTATGCAGGGGTGTGAGAGTTCCTCTTTTTAGCCAATTTCCTCTTATTTTAAAAATTTTCATGTGCCAAAATTTCAACTTTTTATTTTATTTTCAGCCGTTATTTGGCATATTATTTACCCTACTTTTAGGCTGTTTTTCCTTGTTTTTGGCTGTTTCCTAGGACTCTTTTGATTGGCCTCTAACACCCATGCATATGAAACATTGTATCTTTCAAATAACACAAACACTCATATGCTTTGCGATGTGTTTCAGACACCTTTAATTACTGTATCGGTAATATTTATGTAAGTTTTACAATTAAACAGGTTCATATTTTAAAACATATTTACACCACAATATATGCTCATTTATGGGCATAAACGACCACACATTTATATCTTCAGCGATCGTTGCACACCGAGGTTGACAATCATTTTTGCGTCATCTATTGCCAATGTTATGGAGTATATAATTTAATATATTTTTGTATCAACAACAAAAAAAGGAAAAAAGCAATTGATTCAAAAACGGTCAATTCTGTGCGACAATGATTACCTTACAATTACTATAAAAGGATGTAAGAATAACAAAATACATCCTTCATTAAACAATAAAACAACTGCCTTTCACAAGCAGGACAAGCCCTATTACCAAATGAGCTTCATATTTAAGCAAATATCATTTGCTGTTTACCAAATAAGGTTTATAGTGTAAAAAAACAAAATAATTTGTAAAGTTACAAAATAAGGCTAACCGCTTTAATACCAAATAAGGTCCATGAATGTTCAAAGAGGGAAAACTGATCACAGTAAGGGTCATGGACAATTAAGGATATCGGTTGACCAAATAAGGATAATGGTTTACCAAATAAAGTTCATGGTTTACCAAATAAGGATATCTGTTAAGCACAATGTTTCGGTTCTACGACAAATTGCGTATCAACCATCATTTTAACAGTTTACATTAAAACCTTTAAACATTGTTCATTCAGCTTGTACCCCTATCAAACCATCACCCAACCTTTTTTCTCCATTTTCGTTTTTGCCTTGAATTTTATTTTGTCAGTAAGAAATGCAAAGTCAATGTAATGGAGAAATATACTTTCATACTGATCATTCTTTTCATCTGTTAACGGTACGCCAAACAAACAATAATTATAAAGCCTAAAGTTTGCCATGTCATACCACCACACTCACTTGCCTTCAAACTCAAAGCTTGCCACACAGCAAAGTACCTATATGATGCCAGATTTTACACATGCCTATTTCACATCCATAGCTTATCAAATGCTTCAGCTGATAATAGCTTGCAACATTGACTTGTACACGCACTATTACGATGCAGCCCGCACCCAGCCTTGGATAAATTGAGCTGTTCCTGTTCATCTGTAGTCAAGCGTAGTTATTGTTCTTGCTACACACACCTGGTGTTAGAGGCCCTTTAGATAGCATGTGGGTACCATGTGGTTATCAAATGTGATAGAGACATCATCAATACTTAAGTCAAAGCCACCATTCCTTTAACGCGTAACGCGTACTACGCAGTGGTTCAATGAGTGTGGGTGGAGCTTGCAGAAAAACTGCATGCTCATCCAAGCAGTACATGGATCGCGCACTATGCAAATACTACGCTACACTATAAAAGGAACGGTGGTTTTGACTTTATACAGATATGTTGGTAGATATCACATGTGATGTTAATGAATTAGGAAGAAACATCACATGTGATTACCATGGCGTATCATGTGGTCATGTAATGGGTACCATATATATTTAGCATACATTGGGTCCCACAATGTTATCACAATGTATGTATGTAGCAGCTATATAGTCAGCATATACACCACATGTGATAACCATACACACAGCTGTGTCATAAGTACCATAACGTATTCACCCACCATCACATGATAACTATGGGACATCACATGGGTTTATCAATAATATCACATGGGTCCCACATGGGCATCACATGGGTCCCACATGGGCATCACATAGGTCCCACATTGGCATCACATGGGTCCCACGTGGTCATCACATTTTAACACTCCCTATCCCACCCTACACTAAGACAAGTCGGCATGATGCGTAACAGGTGGAAATTCATTATCATCATCTAATCTTAGTGTATTTAGTCCAGCATCTGTAGATGGATCATGTAGTACATCATCAGCAGCCGCGCCTAGTAAGTCCTCACTACCTGTTGTGTCGTATACTTTACGTCCTGGACTACCTGTGAGGAGGAATGGTTGAGAAATGAAGAGTAGGATGTCAATGTATGTTTGATTACCATCATATGCGACATGTTCTACCGAAACCAGACGGAATTGAGCAGTAGTTAATTTGATTTTAAAAGAGCACAAATGTGAGAAAAGGTCATAATCAGTCAAAATCATACAAAGTCTTTATTTCTGATCTTTGATACATCTTGTATCCAACATAGGACTCAAATTCATGAAAATAAAGAATTTAACTACATTTTAAAGTATTTCATTTTCATTTACTCCATTGATTTATCAATAAAACCCAAACTTAAAACGTCCATAACTTGACAATTTGTATATGATGTTTTGAGACAAAGTAATTTTCAATTATCCGTAACTTTGGTTATGAATGTGATATAACATTGACTTTGTATCAAGATGTCCCTTAAAGTATATATATTATTATGATATAAATAACTCAATTTTCATCACTCATTGTGCCTCATTTACTCGCCTTGGGTCACATATATGACAAGTACATTTGGAAAGCTTTTGAGAAGGAGGGGGGCACTCAGGCGGGCACAATATATCCCTATTCTTATCATTAAAACTGACTTTTGTCTACTAGTTTTCTAACATAATATTGCTGACACAGTCACCTACTCTATGGTCAAGTTTTATTGGGTGCTTCCTTCACTGGAATTTGAAATTGCAGTTTACTGGTCTTCTTGCCAACTGGAAGGTCAGAAGAGTTGCCTGGTGTGTGGGAATAGCCTTCAATTTGTAATTTGCAATTGTTAGTTTATTTCCTGACATAGGCAATCAGCACAGTATTTGGCCATCAAAGGCAGATTTTCCCGTTCAAATGGCAAAATATTGATCAAAATGGACAAATGAGCAGCTAGCTATGAAACAGGTGTAGGGAATAGTTTTACCATTAGCAGGACCCTTGCAATTTCGCTGATCCCCCACCCTCCAATTTAACAAAACAAAGTTCTGATTTGTGTACATGATATATGGCTCATTTGTTTGTGACCAATGTGTCTTACCTCTAGCAGAACTTATATGTTGTAATGGCTGAAGGGATGACTGAAGGGCTAAAGTTCCTGTTTCCCTGAAAAGCCCAGAAAATTCTCTAAATTATTCTTTGGAAATGGCCGATTTATTCTAGACTCATAGGTCTAACTTACCTCTAGCAGGACTTCTATGTGGTGATGATGAGAGTTGCTGTTCGTTCCTTGCCGTTACTGCTGCAAATGTGGCACCCCCTCCAAACGCCCCAGGAATGGCTGGTTCAGGTTCTGGCATCCCTCCCTCTGCCCCTGTTGTCGCACTTGTCTGACTTTCACCAGCCTCTGTTTGACCATCTAGTCTGTATAGTAATAAGTAAGATGGTCACCACTTTTAGTCATTTGTATATTTCTTTTTTTAAATACACAGCCATAGTTTTGAAATAATTGTATGTCTGTAATATGTGGACTGCCACGGCAAAAGGTGCAGTTGTCAGTAAATGCATATTGAGATATTGGTGGAATTAGGCATGGCAAAACAAAGATAATAAAGACAATTTCCATGTTATTTTTCTTCATCAAATCAGAATGCTGTATCCAACTTAAACACAAAGGTGTCATTTTGAAGCATTCAAAAAGCTCCTTTTTTGGTGTTCAGATCTCAACTTTTGCTTGGAGAGACAACTGCATCCTTTTGCTGTGGCTGTACACATATACAAGTTATGGTATATTTTCTGGCATGGATTTCTCATGCACATAACAGTGCAAACAAATAGAAGAGTTTAAATGAGTACACCGTTGCATGACTTTATTGGTTGAGTTTTCATCAGAAATGGCTCTGACTTGAATAGATAGATCCTGATGAAGTCAGAGCCCCTTTTGACAAAAGCTTAACCTATAAAGTCACCCGGCGGCCTACTCGTCTAAACACTTCTACTCATCGTCAGATAACTTTATTGGTCGAGCTTTCATCAGAAGTAGCTCTGACTTCCAAAGATCCTGATGACGTCAGAGTTCTGATGAAAGCTCAACCAATAAAGTCATGTAACTGGGTACTTGTTTAAACCTTTCTATATATTTGTTATGGATTCCTGTCATGAAAGTATTTTGAACAATACAAAACTAACGATTTGATCAGTTGTCAACTACAAAAGCTTATATCATTATTCATCTGCCCGACGCAAAAGTTACCCGCTATGGGCAGGCCTGAGTGCCATGTAAACCCCATACATATCACCATAATTTACAGTAGCTCCTTAAAATGAATCACACACTAGCTTATTAATTGTTCTTTAAAACTTCGCTGATTGAACTATGGCCCAGACGACTGCCCATATCTCTTATGGGTTCTGATGACATATTGGCATATTCAGAGAGCATATTTCATTTTTGGACTTAGCTTTTGCTGGTGTGTTTTGGGTCAGGTGGCCTTACTATAGAGATAGTGGCTCTCTGGCCAACTAAAAAATTGGGCTACTTTTGAAAATCAACAATTTGCTTAACAACCATATCTTTTGTAAATCAGGTTCCTTTGGCCCAATTAGTTATCCTAATCATATGTGGTGGAAGCAGGGGGACAAAGAGGGGAACATACAAAGCATGTATATGATCCCATTCCCCACTAAATTCTGATGTTCTGCCGTCACTGATCCTCTTGAAGCTATTGGATGTGAAAATAATTGGGGTCTTGGGGCACATTTTAACCCTGATTGGTCTACTCTATGGTGCACTTACCTATGTTGTTTTAGTAATGTACAATCTCCACCATCTGTTGGGTCCAAATTATAGATGTATAGATATCCATCGGCTGCTGCCACTAAAACTCTAGGTTTGGATATACTGAGAAATAATTGCAAAATACTGTGTTACTTGTATGATGCTTGGAAGAAATGTGTGTGTGATTATGTACTGGGCAAGGCCAAGATAAAATAACCTGTCCTCAAGAGGCCCAGTCGACTCATATTATTCTTAATTTGAAGATTGTGTTTACAAATTATTTTTAATTTGAAAATTGTTGGAAATGTTCAGAAAATATAACAATAATAATGATGATGATGATTTATAATGCTCATTTGTCCATCCTACAAGTCGCTTCAGGCGCGATTGCCATCATTATCACACTGCCATTAGCAAATCGTCACAATCACTCTGCTTCATCTATGTGGCAGCGGCCATATCAGCACTTAGATTGTAATATTACCCTTTTTAACAGCTACCCAATCAACGAGGCAATTGAGACTATTCATACACTCTTAGTACTGTAGTGTCGAACCAATCAGAAAGCAAGAAACTAAAGTATGCGGAGTGCATTGAAAGTGTCTAATGCGTGTTTGCCGTTCTATGCACGCACCACATGTTTTGTTTTGATTCCTTGTTCAGGCATCGCGGGTTCACCGATTTTCACTGCGGATGTTTTTATTCGTTATAACATAGATCAAAATGATGCTCAAATTGTGAAAATGCGGATTCAGCATTTGAGGATAATCAGAACTTTCAAACCAATACTTACTTGGCAAGAGCGCAAACATTTTTTAGTCCGGAGAATGGCAGTTTAACAATGGCAAATGCCCTTCCCTGATTGAAGACCTCCGTCACTTGTGTAGGTAAATAATTAGCAGGAGTCATTAGAGCCTTGCCCAGGTAACCCATCCAGGATTGTGGCTCTTCTGTAGGCCTTCGATAGAAATAACAAATAGATATGCATATATAAGACACCCTTGTTTAACTCCACATTGAATATAGAAAACATGATAGCTGAATGATTACATTCAAATTATGCAGTAACAACTTTGTAAATCCTAGATTTACAACTCCACTATCACAGCAGTTCTTAACCTGGGGGTTGTGACCTCTATGTGGGTCGTTTGGGGTTTTCCAGGGGGTCATGAAGGGGTCATAAATAAAGCTTTTTAGGGAAACAATTTAATATTTCGCTCTAAAAAGGCTTAGAAAAACCCAAAAGAAACGTTCAAATATCCAAAAGTTCCTGCTCGCTACGCTCGCATCATAAAACTAAGCAGTTTCATTTTTAATAAATCAGACTGGGGTTTTTCAAATTATTTTTTTGGGTCACGGTACTGACCAAGAATATCTGATGAGGTCGTGGGGCCAAAAAGGATAAGAACCTCTGCACTATGACAACCTTATCCAGATAAAAGTTTGTATTGTAATCTATCGTTGAGGACAGTATAGACTCGTGTTAATTTATCATTTTTGATATCATTGAATAGAAACTTGCACAATGAGGTTGTCATCCCTTAATAACAATCAATGTTTATTAACTAGATAGAGGTTAACGAATAAAGTTAGATGGTCTTTGAATGCTGATCCGGAAAGCCTCTAGAGACACTGGATCTAAAACATTATTCCTGTAGAAACGAGACAATTGTGAACATCCAACTTTATTCATCTTGATATCAATTCTTATGAATAGATAAGAGAGTTTAAATCAAAACAACTTTGCCTGAACCAAATACACACTTACTTTTCTTTGGGCACTTCCAGCTTAAATATATGTACTGTCTCTGTATTACTCGATGCAGACAGAAATAAGGAGTCTGTGCTGAAGGCTAGGGAACTAATGCTTACACACCTGTGGGAGAATATAAGATAAATGGAGTCTGCATTAAAAACTAGCATTGTCTCAGTGTTACTTGAGGCCGGCTGAAATAAGGAGCTGGTGCTAAACAGGTCGGGAGCTAGGCCAAACTTTGTTGTTGTGTTGCCCTCAGGTGTCAAAAATCTTGAAGTCAGGTTGGTCGGTCGGTTTTCCTTTCTTTTTTTTCCTTCTTTTTTGCTGACAAATATTACTGACAGGCTGTGGTTCATGACAAGACAAAATTGGTAAATGTACTCTATTAATAAGCAAACTTATTCATATCAACCAGAAAATAGTTATATTTTGACAAATTGGGTAAAATTTAAATCCAAAGAAGGATTTTAGGGTCTGTCGCTGAGGGCAACACAACAATGCTTTTTGCCCCAAGCTTATACACCTGTGGAAGCAAATAAACAATCAAATATGAGATTGCATTTCGGTCAAAGCCAGAATGCTTTGCTGGTTTTGAGTGTAATTTCAGCGTCTGTTGCATGTTGTGTGAGGAAATTGAAGCGTAAAACAGCGTTCTTTACATACAGCATACATAGATTCCTGTCATTTGATTGGTTAAAAGTGAGGGGATAATCAAGCTATGCCTTCAATTTCAATATGACGTCATGAAAAACAACTATGCCTGGGCATAGTCGCGACTATGCCCCAGGCATAGTCTTTTTTGATGATGTCACACTCACACCCCATGATTCACGAGTCAAGCAATCCGCATTCCGCAACCCATTTGAAACACCTGAATCACCCAGGCCAGCCCCGTATGACGAAACGTAATATCAAAGACGGCGAACAATTTCGTTTTGAACACCCTGTATATATTTACGAGGTGCTTGAAAGCTGACCTTTGACTTTTCACAATTATTCGTCTGCTGTGTTAAGTTTGATTTACAATTTTACATGATCAGTTTCGTGTTGTTGTACATTTTTAAGAAATGACTAAAAAGCAAATAGCTCTGGTTGCGCTTGTTGACGAAGAAAGCTATCAAAGATATCATGGATTCAGCTAGCCTAAATGCAAAGTGTCCAGTGAAATACGCTGTTAGAATCGATACCTCTGCCTCTAGCAGCAGTTTAGCGGTAAGAATATACAGCGACAAACTTCTGAATTCGGAAATCAATATTTTTGTCCGATTCTACTTTTTCCTTGGGTAACAGAACAATTGGTTGGCCTTAGGTGAATAAGTCTACAGGAAATGTTCTTTTAACCAAACAAATGACAACAATCTGTATATTTGGTATATAAATCAAATATTGACTGCTTTCATTAGGGTCATGTTCAATTTATAGGCCCTCGGTGATCTCAAAGCCAGACTATGCCGCCTCGGGGCATAGTCTGATTTTGAGATCACCTTGGGCCTATAATTTGACCATGCCCTCATAGCAGTCAATATTTGTATAATAAAGTTCTTTGGTGGAAATATTATCATGAAATTTGAGCCATATCTGGAGCAGGTTAAATGAAATCAAAACTTAGGCATGTATGTGTCCTGTTATTAAATCTGATCAAAAGTAGCTAAACAAATTCTGTAAAATTCGCTACGGATCTCAAATTTGAATTTAAACAAAACTGACGAAAGCATTTATTTTAACTGAAATTGTGGGAAATAAATTGGTTTAAAAACTGACAAGAGCAATTATTTATACGGAAATTGTGGAAAATAATTGGTTCAAAAGTTGACGAGATCAATTATTTAAACTGAAATTGTGGAAAATAAATCTGTTCATCTTACCTCTTGACCCCTCTCCTGAATTCAAACATCTTCTTCCCATCAGGAATAGAAAACACTCTTATTACTGTTCCCTGGGTAAAAAATTAAAATAAATAAGTTTAACAGATGTTTTTATGCTGCCTAAAACAGTCTGTTTATTCACAATAATAAGTAGAGTCATTTGATCCTGATTAAAAGAATTGTATTAAGATTTTATTTACTTCATATTTTATGAAATGAAATGTACATGTAAGCATTTCTCAAAAATTCAGAGGTTCAATCCATTCTAAATCAGACATTATAGAAATGTCCAAATGTTGATTTCCCATTGGACAGTACAAAATCGTCTTCTTCATAGCAACATATAAAGTTGTAAGTTGACTGGAGGGACAACATAACAATACTTACTGAAATGACCAAGACAGCCAAGAACTTCCTTCTTAATTAAACTATGACTCTCATAAGATTACCATGATCAAAAGCCATCTTAGCTAACAGAATCCCATAGGCCTGCATCATAACTCATCTTTTCTGATGTAGTGGCTAGCTTGGTACGGTCAAGCACCATCACAGAAAACACTTTTTCTAGGCCAGTATCAAGTTGATAGTGTTAAATGACACTCACCTTTTCTGAAGCAGTGGCTAGCTTGGTAAGGTTAAACACCATCACAGAAAACACACTGTTGTAGGCCAGTATCAAGTTGATAGTGTTAAACGACACTCACCTTTTCTGATGCAGTGGCCAACTTGGTATGGCCAAGCACCATCACAGAAAACACACTGTTATAGGCCAGTATCAAGTTGATAGTTTTAAACGACACTCACCTTCTCTGATGCAGTGGCAAACTTGGTATGGTCAAGCACCATCACATAAAACACACTGTTGTAGGCCAGTATCAAGTTGATAGTGTTAAACGACACTCACCTTCTCTGATGCAGTGGCAAACTTGGTATGGTCAAGCACCATCACATAAAACACACTGTTGTAGGCCAGTATCAAGTTGATAGTGTTAAACGACACTCACCTTCTCTGATGCAGTGGCAAACTTGGTATGGTCAAGCACCATCACATAAAACACACTATTGTAGGCCAGTATCAAGTTGATAGTGTTAAACGACACTCACCTTTCCTGATGCAGTTGCCTGCTTAGTAAGGTCAAGCACCATCACAGAAAACACACTGTTGTAGGCCAGTATCAAGTTGATAGTTTTAAACAACACTCACCTTTTCTGATGCAGTGGCAAACTTGGTATGGTCAAACACCATCACAGAAAACACACTGTTGAAGGCCAGTATCAAGTTGATAGGTATTAAACGCCACTCACCTTTTCTGATGCAGTGGCTAGCTTGGTAAGGTCAAGCATCATCACAGAAAACACACTGTTGAAGGCCAGTATCAAGTTGATAGGTATTAAACGCCACTCACCTTTTCTGATGCAGTGGCTAGCTTGGTAAGGTCAAGCATCATCACAGAAAACACACTATTGTAGGCCAGTATCAAGTTGATAGTTTTAAACAACACTCACCTTTTCTGATGCAGTGGCAAACTTGGTATGGTCAAACACCATCACAGAAAACACACTGTTGAAGGCCATTATCAAGTTGATAGGTATTAAACGCCACTCACCTTTTCTGATGCAGTGGCTAGCTTAGTAAGGTCAAGCATCATCACAGAAAACGCACTGTTGCAGGCCAGTATCAAGTTGATAGTTTTAAACAACACTCACCTTTTCTGATAGGACACTCACCTTTTCTGATGCAGTGGCTAACTTGGTACCAGTAGGACACTCACCTTTTCTGATGCAGTGGCTAGCTTGGTAAGGTCAAGCACCATCACATAAAACACACTATTGTAGGCCAGTATCAAGTTGATAGTGTTAGACGCCACTCACCGTTTCTGATGCAGTTGCAAGCTTGGTAAGGTCAAGCACCATCACAGAAAACGCACTGTTGCAGGCCAGTATCAAGTTGATAGTTTTAAACAACACTCACCTTTTCTGATAGGACACTCACCTTTTCTGATGCAGTGGCTAACTTGGTACCAGTAGGACACTCACCTTTTCTAATACACTGGCAAACTTGGTATGGTCAAGCACCATCACAGAAAACACACTGTTGTGGGCCAGTATCAAGTTGATAGTTATTAAACAGCACTAACCTTTTCTGATGCAGTGGCTAGCTTGGTACCGGTAGGGTCAAAAGCCAAGGCTGCCAATGGACTGTCATGGGCCGGTATCATAGTGACCGCCTGTAGGTTTACGGTGTCGAATATTTGCACTTCCCCGATTTGGTTGCTACCCGGATAAGCCAGGTAACAATTGTCGTTATTTATCGCGAGGCTGCATAGCCCGTTGGGATTTGGTGGCGTGTCTCGTATCGTGTGTAGAACCTTCATGTCGCGTATGTTGTGAATGTATAGGGATTCTTCTAGAGCCACGATTAGTCGCTGTTGAAGAAATCAACACAAACGATAAGAAAATTTGAGAAAATAAGATAATGTATATGATTTATCCTTTCTTCATACAATAGAGGTTATCATTATGGATTAGCTTCCATCTTGTTGGGAATATTACTGTGTTCGAGATTTACAGAAAGTTTCATGATATGTAGGCCAAATTGGTAACCCAGTTCATGCAATGAATTGGACGTCACGCACCGATTCAATTGAATGCAGAACAGGTCGGGTGCGATTCCCCTTGTAGTCAGTCTGTTGCGCATGGTGTCATGGATAACCTCTACCAGATTATACTTGGATATACTTAGATACTTTTCCACAGTCATTATGATCAGCCTTTGTGCAAGGACTTTTTTTAAGGACTCGACTTCCGTCTTGTTTGTTTGGAATTGCAGATATATATTAGGATTATGTGAGAAAAACAGGCTGATGTTTCAGATGGTAATAATTACATACAAAATGTTTATAATAACTTGATACGTTAAAGGTAGATGTTCCGATTTTCAACTTAAAGTTTTCTATTCTACATGAAAGGTCATCCTTAAAAAAGTTGTGTTCCAAAGTTTGAGTTGCATAGCTGTAATGGTTCTTATTTTAGACGCACAAGATGCTGTGAACTGTACCCATTGAGTAGTACACAAACTATATCGGTGGTTACCACCATTCGCGGTAATTCGACGTTATTTCATCGATTTCTCCGTAATTATACCGATTTAGGCCGTCAAATTTCAGTATGATGATGAGAAAAATACGAGCTTTCATATGATATGAAAGTCTCCCTATGTTTGAAATAATTCTGTGTTACGAAAATGTGATCGGGTCATCTACCTTTAATCCATCATTAAATATAATTAGAATTGAAAGCGTATTCATTAACTTGATTCTTGAGGATAGTGGTATACAAAATGTAAGTGTAAAATGATACCTTTACACAGTATATTGTCCAGGTGATAAACATTGAATAACAAATAACATTGACACTTACCCTTCTATTGAGTTTGACTGCCAATATAGTATTGGAGTAGCTATAGTTGCATATTTCTGTGCCCTTCTTAAAGTGACACACTTTGAGTTTCCGAGGGGCGGAGAGACTGACAACCGCCACCAAGCTGCTGGAGAACAAACGCTCCACGATGCAGATGTCTTCAGATTCTACGGAGATAGCAAATAACATGCATTATATAGCAAATATTAGGTGAGATATACTTGTAAGAAGTATGCCTGCCACCAAGCCTCTGGTATACAAAGAGTCATGATTGCTACTGGGAGGGGTTTTCCCAGTATTCGTATCGAGAACAAGGTTAATTTGTATCTAGTAATTGTGAAAGCCTCCAGGGTTTTCTTTACTGTCTACAAAATGGTGAGGTCTGTGTTAGGCAAGATAGGAGATAGTATAGTATGACAACATTAATATGATCCTTTGAAAGCACTATAGTTTGATCAGTTCCAAATGGGTGAAGCCTCCTTGGCAGCAGCGAATGATTAAAGAAGGATGCGGGCGCGCATGAAGGCAACAAGCGCACTGTGCATCATATGCGTGACGTGTGCGTGCGGCCAAAACTATGTACGTGTGACCATGATCTAGCGAACATGCTTGGATTACTTTTGCATGCAGAGAGATCAAAACCTAATATTTCTCGCCAATTTGGAACTGATTAAACTATAAATATCAGGTACAGAAAGGTTGCTGGTTCACCAAACTTGCTCCCAGTACAAATATGACATCAATGTGTTTTCTAAAGATGCAACATTGCGGTGCAAATCCAGAGATCAACTTTTGACTTTCACTGAGCAAGTTAGAGGTACATATTTGCCCGCTTATTAGAATCACAAGCCCAATAAAGAGCTTCACTAACTAAAACAAACACTGAAATCACATTTGGGGGAAACTGTTGAATGAAATATAATACATATCCATGAAAAAAATGCTAGAATGAATAAAAGCATAACAATAATATCTGGGGTATATTTGTGTATTCATAGCCATAGGCTAACCACCGGGATTTTGCGCGATCGCGCAATCGCGCAAAAAATCGCGCATTTCGGGTCCGATCGCGCATTTTGTGATTTTCCGGGGTGTTGGTTTTTTGTTTTTTTTTATGGTTTTTTTTTTTTGTTATGGTTTTTTTTTTTTTTTATGGTTTTTTTTTTTTTTTTAATGATTTTTTGATTTTTTTTTTTATGATTTTTTTTTAATATAAATTAAAAGTACCCTTTTCAGTACCTTGTACATTTAAAAAAAATAATGACAACATTTTAAAACAAAGAATTTTAAAACAAAGCATTTCGGGTCCGATCGCGCATTTTGTCATTTTCCGGGGGTTTTTTTATTTTATTTTTTTAATGTTTTTTTTTTTTTAATGCCTTTTTTTTTTTTAATGATTTTTTTTTTTAATATAAATTAAAAGTACCATTTTCAGTACCTTGTACATTTAAAAAAAAAAAATGACAACATTTTAAAACAAAGAATTACCGAGTACACCGAAATTCCCCCCCCCCCCCCCCCCAAAAAAAATCCCCATTTTAAATTGTTTTTACCACGGCGCGATTTTTTATTTTTTATTTTTTTTAACAATTTTTTTTAACGAACACGGCGAGATTTTCTTTAACGGCCACGGGCGCGATTGCCTTATCATGCCCGCCGCCATCTGCCGGTATCGCAGGCTTCAATACTCGCCAGTTTGACATGAACTGCCCCGCCCGAATATTTAGCTGTATTATAATACTGAGTAGTGCGTGCTCGCGGTTAGCCCTTTGGTCATGCCCCGCTAGTCCCGGCACGAGTAGAGGTAGAGACATGGCCCGAGACTTGTACGCCCGCCCGTGCTATTTCCATTGCAAGGTAGGCCTTACTAGCAATTATTTAGCGTGTTTGGCTGAACATTTGCGGCGGTCGTTATCTGTAGTCTTGCCCGTCAATACCTGCCTGAAATACCAGCGCGCAGCACAATGGACGAGGTGGAACACGAATAAATAATACAATTGTACGGTAGGTCAAAGCATGGAAGTAACAGACACTTGACCTGTCTGTTACTTCCATGGTCAAAGTGAGTGTAAATTTACCAATTATGAAATTAGAAGAAAAAAATGCCATTACCTAGTCATTGCTATTCAACTAATGTTGTCTTTGTTTCTTTTCAGAGATCTGGAAATCTGGTGGGAATGATTTACATCCGAAACGAACCATCCCGCGATTTAATAAAATAATCTTAAAGCCGATGACTCTTGTTTTGTGGTGTTGTTTATCGTGTATTTCAAAGCTATTCTTTTCCAGTCCAGATAATAAAAAAAACATATTACATTCGTTATTCGATACAAAAATGAGTCACATACCCATTGAAGTTTTGAAATCCGAAATTAAAAAATCAACTGTTGCTTTTCAAGACAATGCCTAGAGACAAATTGGCACCAACCTAACCTCATTACCTTCTGATGTTACCGGGCGATATTTGATTGACACTGGCTGTTTTTAAAAGAACGCGGGTTTTTCTCTTTAGATTATACCGCGCGTGATATTTGATTGACAGCATACGTTGTAGGTGATTTTAAAATATTTGCGGGCATGCGCATATTTACAGTGGCTCATAGAAGTAGGCCTATCTCGCGCGTAATTTCCACACACGTACATGTATAATATGCATGCTGTAGGTGATGGCAACAACATGTGGTCATGCGCAATTCACATTGACTCAAGGCACGTGTTTATATAACTGGGTCCGTCCAGGGCTCGTCTGTCGGTCACGTATTGATTACTTGAATGGGGAGATGTTTTTTCTGCGCCGCGGTTTCTTTCAGCAAATGTGCTTAATAAATACAAACAGCCAATTTGTATTTCAATAGACTGACCCAAGATGTTGCATACAGCTTCAATTCATCCAGGCGGTCAAGTGGTCATTCGGGTGTATCATTGAATAGAAATGTTATTGATTGTAATTACACGGCCAATATTTATTTCAATAGACCACTGAATAGACTCACATGATGTTCTTACAAATAGTCAAATTTGTATTTCAATAGATTCATAGTAATCCACAACTTATAAGACGGTCAAGTGGTCATTCAGTGAATCATTGAATAGACATACAGGAAGTTCTGACAAATAGTCAACAAAAAAATCAATTAATTTTTAGACTATCAAACAATTTTGTAATAATTATCTGATACATGCACTACATTTAAAGGTAGATGTTCCGATTGCTGGCCCGATTTTCAACTTGATGTTTTCTATTTTATATGAAAGGTCATCCTTGTCATACACAAACCTTTGGCAGTAATTCACCACATTTTAGCCTATAATAATTTCTAAATGGAACATTTCTGGCCCCCAAGATTTTACAGACATAATGTGAAAAATATGGGGATTCTTCTGATATCTAAATATCTTGATGTGAAAAAAAAATTATACTTTCATAGCCCCCGAACATACACCTTTAAACAAATCATTTACATCCATAATATTCATTCAAGATATATTGATTCCAAAAACATGTACATACAGCAGAACATGGTGTTTTAAAATCACGAATACAATTTGAGATATGATAAACAAAATATAAATAATTGCGGTAACTGATTTCTTTCCCATATTAAACATTATTAACATTTTCAAAATAAAAGTAAATGCCAAAATGGCGCGACATGGTCTTATTCATTTGGACGTGCATTTTGTTCCCAATTTTAAAAAAATGAGTCGGTCAGCAGGCCCGTATAAAACAGAGTTTTTATTTTGTGGTCGCCTATCTATTGCCCCGGGGTGCTCAGAGTGGTCATTACAAGGGGGTATCATGCGCGTCCAAGGACTTTCAAAAAGTACCCTAAATACGTAATCGTGTTAACGTGAAAAAGCACCCCTAAACAAGTATGGCACAATAAGTAATATCAGTATTTCCAATACCCTTAACCAGTACTCAAAATATTTTGATACCCTAAGCAAGTAATTTGTATAGTTTAAACCTCTTACCGCGTATGACACATTTCTAACCCTTTTTCCTTCCCTTAATAAGCTAAAAGTATTATGAAACATGCCGAGCTGATCTATCAGATCACTTGCAAAGGATACAATTTGAGAAATATATCTCGCCCTTGTATCAAGGCTATTTAAAATTATAATCCTCATGGAGCAAATAAGGACCATAAATACGAAAGCCAATGATGTAAAAAGTATACCCCTTTTCTTAATTTGGCTTGTTTTGTTACCCTATTCACGTTACGTACGTAACGTGCCCCACCTTGAAAAACTACCCTAATTACGTGATTTCTTGGACACGCATGATACCCCTCTTGTAATGACCACTGAGCACCCCGGGTCTATTGCTTATAGTTGTGCTCGAAAGCAGCACTCGATTATATAAATAAATGCCATTATTATTATTAAGCATCAAACAAATAAATGTGTGTGTTATTATTTTCTTCGCGAATTATTTTCTTGGGGATTTCCCGGCGGCTTGCTTCACTCTCAGTCTGAGAGCTGTTTATAAACCGTTTGAACATAGAGCACATGGTCTGGCATGCCGCCGCCGCCCGATGACTCGACCCCGGGCCGATGACCAGCAATCGTATAAATCCGAGAAGAAACCGACATGCGGCATACTTTGATAATATTCTACAAGGGCACTCATCCCAAGTCCGTCCGGCAGTTCATGCGTGCTGAGACACGCCCCTCGATAGCTATTCTTAGAACTAGAGGTCAATGAAATTGCGTATTTTATTTGTGTTGAATGATATTTAATGACAATTTAATTTCGATCGAAGACGGTCTGGTTATTTATTGCACTTGTTTAAAATACGACATTACTTGTATATTACCAGATAATACATAATACAAATATTTATCAATAGCATTCTTTTACAAATATTTATAATTATAATAATTATCAATAGCATTCTTTTATTTTATTACTATTTTTGAAAATATATTTTCGTGAATATTTATTAACAGCTACGAACGAGCACATGGTCTGGACGCACCGCCGCCTATGACATGATCACCTGGGGAAAAAACAAAACTGAAAATATTGGGACGCACCATTTTCCGAGTCATTAACGAGAATTTTGGTTGAAATTGAAATGAATAATAAAATTGATCGTCTTTTTCCAGAAATAATTATAGAGAATTTTGGTTGCATTTGGATTTAATAAAATGAACAATGAAATGTATCGGGGGTTTTCCAGAAATAAATTAATCCCACCCCTGCAAATCAAATGGTGCGGCCCTATTTAGTTAAATAAGATTTCATTATAAAAGATCGATGTCTGATTGAGTGAAGTTATCGGTCGGGTTGTTTTGACTTAATAAAATAAAATGTGTGCGTGCTCGTAAATCTCATCTCTACAAACAAGACTAAACAAGACATTTATGATTTCAGTTAGGAATATAATAATACGTCTTTTCGATGAAAAGAAAGGTAAGGATTTTCTAGTTTTGTACTGAACAAGTACGAGTTCAAAAGGCCGCGTTTATAGCAACTTTTTTTTGGTTCCCGGGGGTCGACAAACGTTAAAACAATGGAAATGCGCGAATCGCGCATTTTGGCTTTTTAACTGGCGTATTTAGCGCATATGGCGAATTTCGGCGGCGCATATGGCAGTTTGAAAATGCGCAAAATCCCGATGCTTACCATAGGCTAAATGTGTGTTATTGGATTCAGAAGTTGCACCCATATTTATATTTACATACCGTCCTGGCTGTTGCGGTTGTTAATTTAAACACCGAAAAAACCTACTGATAATACCGAGTACACCGAAATAATGCCCCCCCCCCCCAAAAAAAAAAACACCACATTTTTTAACCAACAGAAATCAAGGTTGGCCTTATACCAGGGATACTATTAATTTTGGGATAGGAAAGTCCTATACTAACGTACGTAGCGAAAACGGGCCCTTTTGCATAAATTATGGAATCATCGGAATGTGTCGGTGACCGGCGTTTAACGCGTTTAACAATGTTTAACCAGGTTTAACGGCAGGTTAAACGGCATGTTAGTCAGCATAGGTTTGGGGGCGCTGTAGATTTACACAGACGACGGTGGCCACGCGAAACCTAAATTTTGAATTCGTAGTGAATAACACGTAATCGCGAATTTTCAACTATCATTTTGACAAATAAATCATAATTAAAAGGATTTTTATCGTTAACCGGGCGATGACTGTTAAAAATAATTCAAAATGGTGCACTCTCGTTGCCAAATTGGGTCGTCTGAAAGACGCGTGGCCAGCGTTGCGTCGTCTGCTACAATCATCACGCCTGATCGGTATAGCGCCACCAATTCTATGCTGACTAAGTTCAATTTAAAAGTGGACCCGATCGGCAAGCTCAGTGACACACCCCTGCTTATACTGTATGTTATGAAATCAATATATTCTACACCTACCATTTTCGTAAATTTGTTCAAGTTTGTCAACGGATGACAGGGAGAAAAGGCGATAGCCGATCCTAGTTCCAACTGCTAGTGATCTGTGAATGGAAAAATTGTATTGGTTTGTTATAAATAATATCTCAAACAATCAATGCATAGCAATCCAAAGCAAACAATTCTCGATCAATTTGTCACATACGCGAATGTGATGAGTATGTACCAGGCATGAACACACCAAAAACCTGATGCGCACATGAATGCATTGTACCTGTATGTGTCTCCTAGGTGCGTACATTTAAATCAAATGTTGAGCGAGAATTTTTATTTTGGGCTTATATAATATAATTCCTGAAAGTGTGCATTTCAAGGTTTAAATTGCGGCAATTAAGACTCCATTCTATTTGGTATCTGGCCACGCGTTTTGAACTCGCCACCCAAAAAAGGTGGTGTCGTTGCGCTTTTCCGAATCGTGTTCTGCTCAAATCACGATAACTCGGGAACGCAAAAATATATTGTCATGGTTTTAGTCTCATTTGAAGGCTAAATAATGGCATTACATAACCTGTAAATAAGAAGCATTTAACTTCTTAAATGGGGAAGATGTGGTTGATTGAGTTGTGAACATCCGAGGTGGAAGAGGTGGGGGAAGCAGAGGTGGGGGAAGCGGTACACAAAACGCGTGGCCATCCACAGAATCTTGTTTTTCAAAGTGTAATGCAAATCTATGGAAAATGACCATTTATTTATTTATTTATTTGTTATTCGGCAAAATCGACATCAACAATACAAAAATAATCAAGCACATAGTAATAACATATAACATCACGAATATATTCAGACAACCAAGTCGATAAGCCAGGATAACCCATAAAGTTAGCTAAATATAAAATTTTTGCGACCATAGATCGCAAAATTGGCCATATAGTTATATTTGTATTGACATCCTGTATAACATTAATAAGACGGTATCTGGTGTTATGATCTGAAATGTACATACATTTGCCAATAGTCTATTCAAGTACATCACTACATCTAGACATGCAGCAATCATGCAGTTATCAAATTCATTACTATCTTCAGTAGATAGCAAAACCTGAACTAAAGTGCAGTTCAGTTCATTTTCTTATTCAATTCATTACTATCTTCAGTAGAACCGAAGTACTTACATTTCAATTTCCACTATTATTCCTTACTATCGTCAGTAGCTAGCATGAAACCTTAACTTACTAAGTGCATCTTCAATTTAGTATCATTAAATGTTTCCCGTAATTACCCCAAGCCATATCCCATGGTTTATACTTCTAAGAAACCACACTATTTCTTTACACCTCGTGGCCCTCCCTTTTACGCAATTTAGTATCATTTAAACTAGTGTCTAACCGATCAGCTCATGTCAACCGATCGCCGATCACCGATCATTTCCTCTTTGATCGGCCGATCCGATCACCGATTAAATGCGCAAGTGAACTGCAATGCCTTAATAACAGTACATTTCCCTCGTGTGTGTTGCCGTACATAGTGTAAATATAGTAGCATTTGTGTACTTAGCAAAGCAGATTATAAGTTCAAATTTTTTAAATAAAAAATATAATTATTTACTCTTTTTATTTATCGTGTTTACCTGGTCCATGTCTCGAAAGACACCTGTCAATCAAGTGTCAAGTCATTGTTTACATTTTACAAACGTTGCGATTGCGAGCGGCTTGCCCAGTACGACCGACCATGTGCGATGTGTGTTGAAGCTTTGCACACGGCACGCTGGGTATTCCCACAATTCTTTCTTTGTTGCAAAAACACATCATAATTCATAAACACAGATACCTTAAATGTATTGGAGATTTTCAATATATTTAGTTCTATCCATAAACCCGAAGTTTTAACTTAGAGAATCTTTTAGTACATAGAAGTGAAACGTAGCCTAGCCAATGACAAGCCTTGTTTGATAACGCCTTTGGCGGGCCATGACATGGGTATTTCCCGTAATAAAAACAAAAACAAAAACATTAAACGTACATTCGCTGAACCCGCCGATCGAACTAATCTGAAAACAGGCGAGTTTGAAAGGATTTGTACCCTTACAGGCTTCGTTAAATTCACCTGGTTAAACTATTTAACTAACTGTTATGTGAAGAAGTAAGAAGGCGAGTTTGAGAGGCATTTTAACGGAGAAAAGACGACATGATAAGCTTTTAAATGGGTTTTTATACTAGTGATTGATCGGTTCATCAGATCGGTAGATGAAGGAATTTTGCCGATCACCGATCAGATCCCAATCAGACTTATATCCGGCCGATCGGGAAACTCCCGATCTGATCGGTTAGACACTAATTTAAACTTAAGATCTTGTAAATAATCAGAGCTCTGGCAGGAGCTACCACAGTGTCAAATCCCACATCTGACACTATGTTACCACATTTCTTCATCAACCCCCTACCTCCCAAACCACATTACTTCATTACACCTCCTGCCAAAAATGACAGAAATTGCATCTTTTTTTCTAGTAAAAAACCAACCAACCAAGAATTGTTTTGAAGCGACACAAAATATTTTGGTATTGACTTGAGTTCAGCTATCGATATATGAAGGATAGCGGATGCCAGGGGTTAAAATACTGTTTGGGCTTTGAGGGCTATTTTGAGCAAATTCTGCCCAAAACCACCCCTTTAATACATTTTATCATAGGCCAAAATGTTCACAGAAAACTGGGGGCTAATTGCCCTACACCCCTGTGTATTTTGAACCCTGGAGGATGCCATTTTTTGTGTGCAAGCGCTGCTTTTGGATTAACTGTAAATACTGGCAAAATGTCCACTTGCCACAAAATGACTGAAAATGTCATCATTTTTCTGGTAAAACGCAATCAAGATTTCTTTTGAGGCGACACAAAATATTAAGGTATTGAACTATCATAATCATGGCTAGCAATGGATAGAAGATGCCACTTTTTGTGTGGTAGTGGAAGCGCTACTTTTGGATTGACTGTAATTACTGCACTGGCAAATATGCCCACTTGGCGGACATATTTGCCAGTGCACTGGCAAATTTGCCAGGGCTGGATAATTCAGTCACCTGCAGGGACTGGCACGGCACTCACAACAAAAATTGTCACTCCGCTCCACACCACACAGCTCATGCTGCAGCTATACAGTTCTTGTTTATTTATTTCAAAACATACAATATAAATCAAATCAGATGATAATAATAATCAAGTAGACTTTCAATATTAAGAGATTTGCTCTACCCAACATGAACTAAACATCCTTTATTATTTGACACAACAAGATTTACCGTCCTGTAAAATACTGAGTATTTGTTGTTTATTCGGTATTCTTTTATAAATTCATTGTTTTTTAAACGACGAAATCATCAATATGATGATCAACTCACGTATAATCTTGGTTGAAATTAACGAATAGCAGATTGCTATTGGGATCAGCGTGTTGCCTGGCGAGGTTCATGAGGCCTGCTGTTGCGTTCTGTCAGCTCTGTGCTCCAGACATGACCCAAAAAATAGATATTTTGGACAATTTCGTATCAAGTTTAAAGACACGTACAGCTGTTTTCGTCGACTGTTTCCGATGTTGACATCTTGTGATGATTCGTCTGCGCCTGCGCAGTAAATTAACCCCATGCCGAGAGTGTTTTCTTACGTGCCTTCCCATTGGTCAATTGTTAAGACAATTAGTGCCGCAAGAACTGACAAAGCAAAAACCAGGTCACAAATACTGCTGACAAAGGCATATTTGTTAGCCTATCAGATAAAGAAATCGAGAACAATAAACTAAAATTGTTAATAGAGTTTGAAGAACGTGTTTTATTTGAGGGATGGAATGCTAAACAATTTGTCCTATTCTCCCAGACTCAGACGGGGCCAGACAGGGATAGAAAATAATAAGAAGGGGAACTGTATGAGATGGCAGATGAGCTCGATTTGTTGTTTGTTTGTCTGTTTGTTTGTTTGTCTGGGTGTGTGTTTGTTTGTTTGTTTGTTTGTTGATAAGGGGTGTTTGTTTGTGTGTATACATGTTTGTTTGTTTTTTTCCCGAGCTGATTTAGTTTGAACAGGGAGGTGTCAAATTGACCTCCCTGGTTTGATGCACGTATAGACCTACGTGCTATTGTCATAGTGAAACTGATGATTGACCCAAATCATTGCTACCTTGAGTAGATAGCACAAAACTGAACCGTTAATTAATTTCAGTATTCAGTTTCTTATTCAATTCATTCAATATCTTCAGTAAATAATATAGACCGAACTAAAGTGCATTTCATTCATTTTCTTCATATTCAATTCATTGCTATCTTCAGTAGATAGCACAAACCGAAGTATATAAAGTGCATTTCAATTTCCACTATTTATTAGGCTCTTTCTATTCAGTATATGGCACAAAACCGAACTAATCACCTTCAATTTCTTAATTATTCACTTACTATAGTCAGTTAGCTAGCACGAAACCGTATAACGAAGTAGGCCTCTATCTTCAGTTTCGTATTCGAGCCATTGCTTATAATATTGCACAAAACCGAATTAAGAGGCTTCATAAATATTCAATTCCCATTCAATAAATTGCTAATATTCAATAGACAGCACAAAACCGAACTAATGAATTCAATCTTCAGTTTCTTTATATACTAGTATCGTCATATCAATCGTCAGGTTTTGTATGCAATTCATTGCTATCTTTAGTACCTAGCTATCTTCAGCACAAAATCCTCGGACAAAATCGAATTAAGTTTTCATTTCAATCTTCATTCTCATTCAATTCATCTTATATATAGCACAAACCGAACTAATGAATTTCGATCTTCAGTTTCTTCATTCCTATCGTCAGATAGCACAAAACACCGAAGGCTCAGTGCAATTCAATTCAATACTTATTTTCCATCATATCAACATAGACCAAATACAATGACAATTAAACAAGTAATATGATGGAGGAGGAATAACTAAGTTCATTTCAATGTTCAGCTTCTTATTCCAATCATTGCTATCTTGAGTAGATAGCACAAAACCGAAATCGGAATTTCAATCTTCAGTTTCTTATTCAATTTATTGCTATCTCCAGTAGATAGCACAAAACCAAACTAAGTGCATTTCAATCTTCAATTTTTCTTTCAATTGCTTTCTTCAGTAGATAGCACAAAACCGAAATCGGAATTTCAATCTTCAGTTTCTTATTCAATTTATTGCTATCTCCAGTAGATAGCACAAAACCAAACTAAGTGCATTTCAATCTTCAATTTTTCATTCAATTGCTTTCTTCAGTAGATAGCACAACAACGAACTATGAATTTCATTCTTCAGTTTCTTATTCAATTCATTGCTATTACTAGGAATCGATAGATAGCACAAAAACCAAACTAAGGTGCATTCCAACTTCTTCAATTTCTTACTCAGATCAATTCATTGCTATCCAGAACAAAGTGCATTGCAATCCTCAGTAGGCTATCTTCAGACAGTAAGCACCGTGAAAACCGAACTAAGACTAGAGATATATATTTCAATCTTCAGTTTCTTTCTCATTTGCTTTTAGTTAGTAGATACAACCCCGAATTTGAAGTGCACTCAAATCATTACTGGTATAGTGGTCTTTAAGTGTTCAACAAAATGCATTTTCATTAGGCCTAGTCAACATGTTCAGCTATCCTAGCTAGCGCTACGGGCGAATCTCAATTAGATTATTAGTCAAGCTAAAAAACGCTTATAAAGTCTACTAACTAGGCCTATAACTAGTAATAAATCAAACGATTCTTGTCTCTCCATCTTCAGATTAGCCCCAGAGCTAGCACAGCAGACTGAATCAATTCTCAATCCATTGCAATCTTCATTATTCAACTCCAGCATTGCTGTCTCCAGCACCGGCAATCTGTTCCACAGTTTACCAAACTTGGTACACCCTATACATTTCAAAGCCCTTGCCAAAATATACGAAGTTGCCCAACCCTACAAATTGATTGATTGATATATCACGTGATTGGATTTTTCATCAATAAAAAATCATGCAAAATGGCGATGAAAACGGCGGCGCAAATGTTGGACGAATTAATGGGCAAACATCGTAACACATTGCCCGAAGAAGTAGTAGATGTTAAAGGTTGGAGGGAGCCAAATGTGAGTAATCTTTACTTACCATTTTTTATGCGTAATATTGATGTACAATCAATCGCGAGCACTTTAAATTCACTGTCTGTACTGTGTCGAGGGTTCCAAATTTGGAACATTTCTTAGCTAAGTTCTTTCTTCAAACTTTCCTATCCGAATTAGTACAAACACTTCTGCCAATCGTCAGGAACACCAACACGCAAAAAGAGGATGTCTTTCAAGGTGTTACGTGAGCTGATTCAACCTAGGGACCGCCACCCCCCTCCAAAAAAAAGAAAAAAAGAAAAAGATGCTGGCCCTGTCAAAAAATTAATAATGTGTGAGTGACTGCTGAGAGTGAGAGCGCTGCTGAGCCGAACGATTGAGAAGTTCAGCACAGGGCCTACCATGCTACGTGTGCAGTCACGCAGAATAAATTATGAGTGTGTACTGTAAGCGGTAACATTCTTGACGCCCGATATTGGATGCACACGTTGGTCAACTCAAGTCAAAGTCACATTTTTTTAGTCCATCCAATCCATTCCATCCCGTAATGAATGAATACCGACCCAAATAATTTTTGAGCTTGGTCAAAATACGGCAAGATTTTTACAGATTTTTTAATTTTAATTTTACCGGCCTTTCAAGGGGAATATTAACCCTAACCTCCTACCCACATTTTTCAAGGGATTTTTTTTCAACGACAAAAACGCGGACAAAAGGAGTGGCGCCGCCACCGGGGCTTGAACCCACAACCATCTTGGTTGCAAGACGGATGCTTGGGCGAGTATATTTGCCCAACTATGTAGCCTGGGTCAATATTTCATCAAAAAAGTGCCACGCCAGTGCGCCAGACAGACTTTACCGTGGACATTTGTGGCACTGGGGGTGGTTAGGGTTAATATGAAAGCAGCTATTTTCAACGTCCGGCTGATATGTGATAATGCGCCGGTTTGTGTTTTATTATCCTACAGTGCAACTTGCCATAAATGCCCGTTTCACCAAATTCACTTAAATGACAATAACAACACCAATTTTCCTCCAATAAAGTCAAGTTTGGTGACACATATTAAAGAAGTCTTAACGTAAATATTTATTAGAGCGATTTTATAAAATGACATCATTTGCGTATTATTTGCATATTTAATTAGCATCAAGTCCAAAACACATTTGACTTTTTATCTAGAGATGTGTGTACGCTGGTAGACTGGAAATCAGATATGTTGTGCATATACCTTCTGATATTTTTGTATGAGCAAAATAAAAAAATCTTTGTATTTTTTTCTTTATTTGATTAATTTGCATATCTAAGAACCAATATTTAAGACTTAATTTAAAGATAACCATAACTTAAATATTGGCGTGTGACCTATCAAATTAGAGCTAAAGACCTGAACAACAAAATGGTATGAGCACTTTTTATGATTTTGTTTTAAGTGTTTTATTATAAGTATTTAAGCAGTGTGTATACATTTTGTGCACACTCTTAGCTTTAGTGATTGCAAGCAAATGATTCACTCACCAGTCAGGGAACATGCATTTGAATTTACCGCGTTAGCAGTACATCAACATCAAATATGTGCAGTGAAGCATGGTTATACACAGGAGGGCTGTGTGTGGATTTCTATACCAGTCCCCTATACTATGCTTGTTTACATCCAATATAGGTCTATATGCATGACACAATGAAATAAAGGGCAGTTATGGTAAACATAACATAACATAATTACATTTATAAAGCGCTATCAACACTGGTAAGTTGCACTGTAGGGCTTCAGGGGATGGCACTTTACAGGCCTTTTTGGCCTTCTAGCCATCTCCTCCATAACCGTTTCGTTTTTCTGTTGTTGTAAATTATCTGATTGTTTCTTACTGATTTTTGATGTAATTTGATGTTATTATGTTATGGTAATAAATGATGAATGAATGATGAGTGTAGGGAGGGGCCTATGCATGTATCTGCAGGACACGTCTCATGTAGCAACGGGAAGAGAATCAGAGTGAATTATGGGTAAATTGTCATTAAAACCAAATAGGACAGATAAAACCTAGATGCTCCAACTAAACCAACTTAATCTTGATACTGTGTAATTTTATACTTTTGTATAATATAAACCAAATGTCAAGCAAATTATTAATAACAATGCATATCAACTTATTTTTTTATTATTACAGATTTGTAAACATTTCATTTGTGGTTTCTGTCCACATGACCTGTTCACCAACACAAAGTCTGATCTGGGTAGGTATAAATTCCCATAAAATGTGTAAGTTGAAAATTGGAAATACTATAGTATAAAAAAAGCTTTCCTTTTTGTTTTAAGTATAGTTGTCAAATTGCAATAACTGAGTCTGAAACTGACCATTCAGACTTGATTCTCCAATGAATTTTCGCAGGAATTTTGGGATTCACATCAGTTTTAAACCTCCAAACTTTACGAGAGTTTACAAGAATAAAAGTTAATTCTTGATAAGATACATTTCAACTACATGTACTATTTAAATATTTGAATTAAGGAGAATCCATTGATTCTAGCAAAATTCTTGGCAAGAATGCATCTACCTTGCAGCCAGTAGGGAGGTCACGCTGCATGTCATATTTTGTTATACGCACGAAAACAATGGAGTCTCAGTGACTGAATATTTGCTAGAAATAGCTTAGGAAAATGGTCTATTTGGGCATCTCAAAAACTGAGAAACGTCTTAAAAATCATGTAGAATTTTAGGGGAGGGTCAATAACATCTGCAGAATGGTAAAATGTATAGTTTTAAACACGTTTGGTGACCAAATTTATGTCGTAAAATGTTGGAAAATTCACGTTTTGAAAATCCGTGGTCTTCAAAATTACAGGAATCCTAACTCATTCTAAACCTCACCAAATCATGAAATGAACCCTCGTCTACAAAAAAGTCCATGTACGTATTGCTCTATCTGCTTGGAGATAGCGAAGACCACGGAAACCTCATAGCTTTATACCACGGAATGAAATCTGCCATAGACATTACATGGCGAAAATCGTACAGATTTGCACTGCAGACCTCTGTGTAGGGAGTGTTGACAATAGCATGACAATAGCAAGGTCGTTTGACTATTGTGTTTGTGCATGTTTGTGACGACTGACCCCATTTAACAATCTTCATAGCTTTCATATAGGGCTTGGGTGACCTAACTATTGACTGCCTTGTGACGAATTTCTGACCCTGTAATAACCTTACAAAGTGACAATGGTATTATTTTATGAAACCCCAATAGGTAGTTGATTGATAATTTCATATGAAGGCAAAAGAACATAAACAATTATGACAAGGATGACATTTTTGTTCTTCTAATAATAAAAATATTGCGATATTTCTTATAACCAACAGGTGCTTGTCCAAAGGTCCATGATGAGATTCTCAAAAGAGAGTAAGTCAACCATTCATCAGTTGCTTTTTGAAATATATCAATTTAGGCAACAACAAATACGCTTAGCCAAGGACTTCAACATTATTCAATTAATTACATCATTTGGTTTTGTGAGGAGCACCATGAAGTCCAGAACAGAACCATGTACCTGTTACACTTTGGTATAGAACCACCCATGTCATACATGTATAATACATACTCTTTACCTGAACTCACAGTAGATCAGAGATGCCAATTTTTCAGTTTATCAGGTTTTTATCACTCAAAATTTCCGCTCTTTTATTTGTTTTCAGCCCGTTTTTGGACATTTAAGTCACATTTTGCGTGATACTTTAGGTTTTTTACAACTTCAGGTTTTTTGAGTTGCACTGACTGGCATCTCTGGTCTGGTAGATGGAATTTCATTTAAAATGTTGCATAGAAAATAGAATCACATAAATATAATGGTCAAGTGATTATCAAATTGCTTATATCATAACTGCTGTGTGAATTGTTGTTATAAACCCTTACTGTTTTTCCATGTAGGTATGAACAAAGTGACGATGTTGGACAGATGAGATACGAAGATGATTTTTTGGCGTATTTACAACAAATCATGTCAGATGTGGATCGCAGAATACGAAGAGGTCACTCTAGACTGGCACTCAGTAATTCACAACAAAGTGTAAGTGTAAAAGCATACGGCAAAGAAAAACACACCCTGTTCTACGTACAAACTGACCTCTCAGGCTGGATCGGTCGGTCAGGGATTTTTGTTTGTTTCCCTTGAAATGACCGTAATTTTGTTTTAAAAAATCTGTTAACATTTTGCCATTTTTGGACAAGTAAAATAAAATTAATTGGGGGTGAGTATTCATTTGCACCTGAAACATTTTCCAACTAATTTCTATAAAAAGGGTTGGTCAGGCCAATTCATTTTGCATGTGAAACATTTTTCACCACTTTCTAAAAAAGGGTTGGTCAGGCCCATAGAACAGGGTTTCTTTTTATCGCCTTTTAGTGCTTTTAATACTGTATTTTGTTAACTTTGTGTGTGTGTATGGTTGAAGTTAAGCATTCCTTAATTTAACATTGATACTCATTTTTAAGTTTTGTGTATTTGTGTGTCCATCTAGGCATTGAGTGTACCGAATCGTTCCAAAGACGAAGAAAAGATCAAATTGCTGTCAGATCGCATCGGTGAACTTCTGGTACAAGTGGAAGAGCTGGGGTGTAATGGTATGGTGGAAGAGGCTCAGGGAGTCATGAAACTCATGGAACAACTAAAGGCAGAGAGAGATGATCTACAGCAGGTAGGTGTCCACAATTGGCCTTCAACAATTTAGTAAAAGGAAGCTCAGGGAGTCATGAAACTCAAAGGCAGAGAGAGATAATCCCCAACAGGTAGGTGCCAAGTACGGGCCTTCGACAATTTAGGAATTATAACTAAAGGCAGAGAGAGATGATCTTCAGCAGGTAGGTGTCCACAATTGGCCTTCAACAATTTAGTAAAAGGAAACTCAGTGAGTCATGATACTCATGCAATAACTGAAGGCAGAGAGAGATGGTCCCAACAGGTAGGTGCCAAGAACGGGCCTTTGACAATTAAGTAAAAAGAAGCTCAGGGAGTCATGAAACTCATGCAATAACTGAAGGCAGAGAGATGATCCCAAACAGGTAGGTGCCTAGAACCGGCCTTTGACAATTTAGTAATAGGAGCAAGGAGTTCAGCAGGTAGGTGTCCAAAAAGAAGCTCAATGAGTCATGAAACTCATGCAATAACTGAAGGCAGAGGGAGATGATCCCCAACAGGTAGGTGCCAAGAACTGGCCTTCGACAATTTAGTAATAGGAGCAAGGAGTCGAAGGAATAACCAAAGACAGAGAGAGACATTCTTAAGCAGTAGGTGACCAGAACTGGCCTTAAGTAATTTAGTTAAAGGAGACAGGAGCCATGAAACTCAATGGAACAACTACATGAAAAGGGAAGTTCTCTCCAACAGGTATAACATGTGCATTTTGGGGAGAACTCACAATCAAAGCTTCTTGTCACCAATATGATAAGAATATAAATGGATTCTTAGACTCTTTTCGTACCAGGTTATACGGCAAGAATCCAGAGATTGTGGCCATTTTCATTTGGCGGGCTAGAACTCACAACCTTATGATTATGAATCCAGCACTGTTCCACTTGACCAGTCTAGCTCTCATATGGGTTAGGCCAAACAAAGAAGAAGGTCTGTCTCAGAAACATTGTGCAAAAAAGCTAAGCACTGTTTTGGGTTTTTCTTTTTTTCTTTTTTTTTTAGAAAATAGGCTATGAGGTATGCGATTTTTTTGTTGTTGCTTATCCAAGCTTACGGAGAACTTTTTAAAACTTATTTTTTTTAAATCTAAAAAAAAATTTTAAAAAAATCAACAAAAAAATCCCCCCCCCCCCAAAATAAAATAAAAATAAATGTTTTTTTAGCCCCCAGCGCATAGACCTACGCGCCGTAGCTCATTTCACATACCAATGCGGGCGGGCTTCTGAGACGGACCTTCTTCTTTGTTTGGCCTTATGCATATGATGCACAGTGTACCTGTTGCATTCATGTGCGCCCACGTCCTTATATATTGATTCGCTGCTGTAAGGGGTCTCCGCCAATTAAGAACTGATCAAACTATAGTTGAGAGAGAGACCCATTTTATTTTTTTCCTTATAATTATATAGATTGGATACCGCAATTGATGTTTATTTTTAATTTTTTTAATTTTATTTTTGATCTCCATAACAGCAAACAGAGCAAGCTATGGATGCCATCCTATCTCAAGAGAAACAAATGGAGGTGTGTGAGGTCTGCGGTGCGTTTCTCATCGTGGGCGATGCCCAGTCACGTGTAGATGATCATCTAATGGGCAAACAACACATGGGCTATGCAAAGATAAAAGCAACCATAGAGGAGATTAAGGTAAGGACTGTTACTGAAAGTTAATTAACTTGAACTGGTTTTGTTGTTGTTATGTACTCCCACCCATTTTAAAATTCAATTTAATCCACTGCTTTGATTAAAATAAATAAATCTAGGTTTAATGATCATTGTAGAATAAGTTGATGAATAAATAATAAAATACCATCTATCTTGGGAAAAGACTTTACAAAAATATTAAACTCAGAATACTACACCACTGCAGAAAAAACGCTATTATACCAAATCAATTATATCTATACTTTTCATACTGAGACCACATCAAAGATAAGTCTAAATATGTATTTTTTGAAATATGGCATTATTTGGGAATTTAGTAAGTCACTGGGGTTTTCAAATGACGAAAAATTCTGTAAATTCAAACTAAGCATATCTTCTTTTCTTATTTTTGAAGCAAATCAATGCTGGTCACGGTAGCTGACTTAGCCAGCTTAAAACTAATATATGGATATATATATTAATCAAGTTTTCATATGACTTTTAATCTCCTTCTCAAATGTATCAAAGACAACAAGAGAAAAATTAGTTAAACCATCTCTGTTACAATGAAATGTGTCACTTTTTGCCATAGAAAAAGAGGAATGCCCCATACGAGGAGCGGGAGCGGCAACGTGCCAAAGAACGAGAGGAGCGAGAGAAGAAAATGGAAGAGGAGAGGGAGGAACGCAAGAAAAGAAGAGAAGAAAGGGAGAAGGAAAGAGAGAAGGAGCGAGAGGAAAGACGCAAGAAGAGGGAAGAGGAGAGACTGAAAGAAGAGGAGAAGGAAAAAGAGCGGGAAAAGGACAGATCATCCAGAAAGTCAAGATCAAGGTCACGGGATCGTCGCCGAAGCAGGTCACGAGACAGGAAACGATCTCGTAGCCGTGATAGGAAACGACGCCGCAGCCGAAGCAAGGATAGGTAAGAGAATGAACATTCAAATTAGCTGATTAGCTAAGCTGGGATACAAAATATTTGAATTTGATGTTGGTTGTTATTGCCTACATGTACATCATAGCGAAAAACTTAGTTTGGGTTCTTGACAGACCTTGTAGTTACTGACCTTATTGAAAGAAAACAAAAACACATTTCCCAAGAAATAAAGGCCCAAAAGGTTTTTTTAAATGAACAATTATATTTTGATCATGCACAAAAATATTTTGTTCATGCAAACTCGAGTAATGTATAGAAATACTTTGAAAGATTTGAAACCATGATGAAATGTACTAATAGTAACTCATTTGTGTATTTACTATTAAGACGAAGGAGCAGAAGTCGCGATCGCAAGCGAAGATCTCGCTCCCGTAGCCGTGACCGTAGACGACGCTCTCGCAGTCGTGATCGTCGCAGGAGATCCCGCTCTCGTTCCAGAAGCCGTCGTTCACGTAGCCGAGACAGAAGGCGGAGTCGAGACCGCGACCATGACAGGAAGAGGAGGTCCAGGAGCCATGATAGGGATGACAAGGATAGGAAAAGCAGGGACAGAGATGACAAGGAGAAAGAGAGGAGCAAAGATCGAGATGAGAGAGAAAAGAGCAGAGAAAAGAGCAGAGAAGAGGATGATAAGAAGGAGGGGGAGAACAAAGATGATACAATTCAAAAGACTGAAGGTATGGAACAAGATACTATAGAGGTTCTTCACTAATTTTAATGAAAGCCATATACAGGGTGTCCCAGAAAGATTTATACCATGTTTGAAAAAATATGAAAACAACATTGCAGTCCAAGTCTAATGCCTGCGATATAAGGCCAAACATTGTTTGTTGTTATGTTGTCCTCGACCGCCCGCTCGTAAGATTTAGGGCCGCTCAGACTTTTTTTTTCCCCATTTTTATTTTTTCAGAGATTTTTTTATTTTTTTCAGATTTTTTTCAGATTTTTTTTAAAACAGTTTAAATGGCATTGAATATTAAATTAAGTGTTTTTAACATATATGTGCCAACAAGAGTGATTTCAACTTCTTGTTGGCTGAACTTTGAGCTTTCGCTGGTAAAAGAAAATTAAAAATTAAAAAAAAAATCCGCCCGCCCGCCCCCCCCTCTCTGAAAGTTGTGGAGGACAACATATCAAAAAAAATGTTTGTCTAATGAGGAACATGTTCTTTATCTGTTCCGATATGACATGGCATTATAGAAAATCTGTTGAAACCTGTATTTTCTTCTTTTTCACTTTCAGCGTATTTCAATTGAAAATTAAAGCTCACACAAAACTTCAAAACGGCTGCTTGAGAAAGTATAATATAAATCACTCAAGTGGGAAAATTCCCTCACATTATTCAAATATAGCTTCATAAAACATCACCAACAGTTGATTATCTATCTATTAATGATGTAGTGGAAATCAAAAGTGAACAAAGAAAATTACCTGTTTATCATTTGAATTGAGCTTTGTGCCGAACATGGTCAATTATAATGTTAAGATATGAGTTTCAAAAATCATAAACATTTTGACCGATAACAATGGTATTCATGGCTAAATAAATGCACCTTTCCCGGAATAAATAATTCTGGGACACCCTGTATATTGGGCTGTCCTTACAAAAATAACCAACTCGCTCCCTTTGTAAAAAAGGATATCTCATGCGCATATGGTACAGGGTTGTAGCTAGCCACATTTTAGTGCCGGCTAAAATTCACACATTTATCGCCACGCTCTGGCATTCCAAGCCATTTGATGTACATTTACTCAATTTTTGAGTCTTAGAGCTGGTTAATTTGCCAGAAAATTGCTGTGCCAGTTGTTTAGCCTTAGTGCCGGTTGCTACCGACCGGCACTGACCAGTGTAGCTACATCCCTGATATGGTAGTGGTGGAAGGTGATGTACACACTTTTTTAGGTTGTCAAGAGCAGTGAAAAAAAACCATGTGCATCCCTGTACATGTTTAGGGGTTGTGTCTCCAGCTCTCATTTAATTGCTACCCCAATGAAATGTACTACTCTTGTTAAATAAGCCTCACATTTGTTACACTTTAATTGCAGGGGAGCCTATGAATGTAGACGAGCCAGCAAACGAACATGCCACTGATGGACAAGCTGAAGCCAACGGAGAAGCCGACAAGCAGGAAGCAGAGAATGGACCTATAGAACCTGCTGTAACGCAAGCACAAGAGGGCAGTCCACTACCGGAACAGACACCAGCCACGGAAGAAGCCGAACCCAAATCTGAAGGTGACACTCACTCAGTTTAATTGAGCTCTGTTAATGGGTGAGTGTTTTCTTTATTTCATCATAAAATGGCAGACTTGTGTCCGTTGTTTCTCTTTATTTTTTTCCTACTCTTCCTCCCACAGTTGAATGGTCTGCGTAAGTAGTCTTTGTGATTTGCAGAGATGACGTACTGCTGTTGCGGATGCAGATGATCTGGTTGTTGTCATGATATCGCCATGACGATTCGAGGCCTTTGAATACTGGAGGAGCTACTCATTAACCTTCTTTATAGGTACCTGTGTCCCCATTGTTTGTCTTGCCTGTGTGTAGGTGTATGTGGTGTGTGTGACCTCAAAAAACCAATAGCAACAAACAAAAAAAAGATTTTATTAGGTATCTGGAAACAAGGGCTGGGATTTTCAGGAAGTTTTCAGGCGGGACCAGGAATTCCTGAATTTCTCCAAACATACTCTGGGCTGAATTGTTAGGGCGCCATCTATTGTCGAAATTGTGTTCAACATGTTCCAACTTAAATCCAAGATGGCAAGTGAAAATCCGTGGCAAAAATCACATTTTAGCAAGTATAAGTGTAAGAAAATGCACAGATTTGACTAAATAAGCCCACTTCATGTGAATCTCCACTATAAATTTGCATATTTTAAGAGTGATTTAGCCGACTTTTTTTTTAATAATAAGCTTATTATTATTTTGGTGATTTTTAATTTTTGGGTTTCAGGAAGATGATTTTTGGTATTGGGACTAGACATTTTCGGGGGAGACTCAATTTCCCAGGACTCACTCCCACCCTTACTGGAATCCATACAGTAGTATTGCATAAATCCCCAGCCTCAGAGCCAACATCTTCTTTGATAAGGTATCCTGTGTTTCAGAAAATGGAAAGACAAAAAGGAAAGCTTTGGAATTATAGTAACAAACAACACTGATACCAATTCTAGTGTTACAATTGTATTTGCCAAAATGATGGAATTTCGCCCCATATATTCCGCTTCATCAACCAAAACAGAAAATTTACACCGATCCAAGTACCCGCGGAAATGCTCATATTTTCTCCAGCTAGTCTCGAAGAAAACCAGATGGGATGTTTGTCGTCATGTCTGTAACTGTCCTTTATCTTATGTGTGTGTGTCCTGTTTAATGTGTTGATTCCCTATTTACATCAAAGAGTCACAAGATAATCACATGTCCCACCAAGCATCCTTCTTTACTTTAAAAATGATAAGTATTCTTAATTTCCAATGAAATCCTGATGCATTACCAAATTATCTATCCTTGATAGAAAAAGCAAAAACTGGGTCTCCAATATTTTATTTTTTAATTTCATTCATTGTAAGATTTTAGCAACACAGTCACTTCTCAATTCAATTAATCGCTTCAATTATTTTTCTAAGGGAGGGAATTGATTATTGGTCTTAAAGCTTCAGCGATATCTAAAATTTGATTGATATTTCTCTAGATGTCCACATAAAATTGCCCCATTCCTGAATTATTCTCTATTGACCCAATACCCACATCTCACAACATTACTCCGTGTTTTTGATCATATCAAATGTTTTTTGAATAAAATGACAACTTCGCCATCATATACGGAATCATCGGAGTTTGCTACGTTTGATGAGGCCCAATCATCCATTGGTGTTAGCGTGGTAACACGACCCAAGGAGCGAACGCAGTTTGTCAGCGAAGCAAAGCGGATGTCATAGGTCAAGACGAGGTGTCATAAGGTCATCTTAAGGTCGTCACACATTGGCACATTACAAGGGGATGCCCATTAAATCAGGTACTCGAGAAAGGTACCAACTCTTAACCTGTGCTTAGTGTTGTTGATTAATAATTACTTTTATATCATTGTACAAGGTGTAAAAGGTGTCCTCAGTTGAGTGATGTTAAAGAGATTAATTTTGAAGTTTTTTACCTGCGTATAAAAAGCAAATTTTTGAATAAATGTAGAATATTTACAGTATTTTTTTGAGCTAAAGCATAGCAAAGCAACAACAACAAAAAATGGATAGTTTTGGCCAAGAATGCTGATGAGAATTATGGAATATTTTGATGATGAAAATCAACTCTGCTGTTTTGTTGAAAAATACTTTTATGGCTGTAAGGCAAATAAATAAAAAAAGTCTGTTTCCAGTAGCGCTCGCGCATTTCACTGAAACGAAATTGTGTCCAACTCCAACATGTTTCAAGATGGCGTTTGGCCACATACGGCAAACACGAAAGTGAATATCCACAGCAAAGATCACATTTTAGCAAGCATAAGAGTAACAAAAATGCACAGCTTTGACTAAATAAAACCATTTTGAATTTGAATTTTCAGACTTGGTACTGGAAACAAACTTGTTTGTTATTGTTGGCCTAATTGTTGTGATTCAGATTTGCTGTTAAATTATAATTGAGAGAACAAAATGCAAACTTGTCTAACAAACATTTCATTCAAATTGGACAATTCAAAACGTCATATACCTGGAAATTAGTCAGTCAAACAGCATGTTTCTACCTCATAAAAGTCGCCCCAAATAATACTACGTAAAATACCTAGCAGAACTTTCACCACAAGATTTTATTACAGAGAACCCGCATACGTACGACGTCTAGTTTTGACGAAAGTTTCACACAGTGCTCACTCAACAACAAATTGTTAATCATGTATGTGATAAAGTACTATGGATGCAATAGGATCATGCATCTCTCAATTTAACAGGTATTTAACATACAGGTATGGGTAGTAAGTTTTAACTAGTCATGTTTATATTTATTGTTTTCTGATGGCTGTATCGAGCCATCGATTCCTTTCTCTCTCATTTTTGCACAAAGTGGATATTATCTGTCGGGCCTTTGTGACTCGCCGCTCTTTGAATGCACAGGTTATGGCTCAACTGTAACTTGCTTTGTTTCTCCTTTGGAAGATAAAAGAACGGAGTGTTTGAACATTTAACAGGTGCATTTCATATTGTTTGGATTTTGAAGGAGATACCTTGACAAAACCCTAAAATTGAATAATACATTCTTGAAACTTGTTCTTATTATATGCAAACTATGTGGCAAACACTTGTCCAAAAATTCTCAAATTAAATTGAGCTATTTCGCACCACACTCAAAATGCATGTTTTAATTTGACAATATGTTGACATCCAGCTAAAATGAGATTTAGAAAACACAAGATTACCCTCTATTGACCATTTATTGACCATTTACCAGAAATGATTCATTCAATGATTTTTTTTTGGTCTAAACCTTTGTGAAATTACTAGAAACAAATCAATTTGACATAGAAGTTGCATGCACATTTAAATTGCATAGTGAGAGCAAACATTAATGCTTTTTGTTCCATTTCTTTTCATTTCCATCTTTGTCAATGCAGTGTTGCAGATATGACGACAATCGGCGATAAAATGGAACAAACGGACAGTTTCCTTCTCCCAAATGTACATATACCCTGCAAATCAACCTTACGTGGGATTCTCTGCCAGTTAGCAGATGGATTTTCGGATTCCTCTGCTTTACAGTTGACCAGTGGACCTTTTTGGTATGGATGTAAGAAGGACTCGATACGCTTACTACCTTCGACCCTTCGATCGACAAACATCGGATCGGGAGGTGTGTCGGCATCTACACGTCGAGACTTAAACTGATACAGAGGTTAGGTTTAGGCTTTTCAGTAATTAAATGAGACACTGGCGACTACTTGTCTGGATTACAAGAGGTTAGAGATAGGTTGATTTCATACTGGCAAGTTGCTCTGTTGTTATCTTAATGTCCAAAATAATTGTAGAGTATTGGAAAGATTTAGTATTATGCAAAAGATCGTGGATTGGATTATAGCTCACTGGATTTTTGTATTCCTTTTGTTGTAGGTTCCAAGTTTTTGAACTGTGATCCATTTGAAATAGTTTATTTAAAATTTAATTGAATTTTGGTACGGTATATAACTGAAAATATTGATGAAGTTAATAATTGAATTTAACAAGCAAGGTCGTAAATTTGATTTTTTTTAAATTTCTTTTAAATTTTTTTTTCTTCAAGCAGATGCTAAATAATATTCTATTTTCGTTAATTAAATTAAAATCACTGTTTCCCGACCATAAAAATTTGTAAACATTTTAAAAATAAATTTAAAAAATAAGAAAAATGGCAACAACCTGCCAGAATGAAGCCAGCAATCAAAAACAAATTTTAGATCGTCATCATCTCTTCAGTGGCAAATAAGATGTACTGTTCCATCAATATCGCTGTTTTTTATTGTCCGTTTTGCTTACTCAAGGCAGTGACGTAGTCTAACGCAGTATTTATCCATCCGTATAAACCCTCCGTCTGTGTCAGTAATTGTGTATATATGATGGCGCGTACTTTAGCACTGCTGTGTGCATTTTTGCATACATTTATTTACCTCTTGTCTTTGTGTGTTTTTTGTAACCTGAACTGCAGTCAGTCAGTCAATGACATAATGACCTCACTGTCTTGATGTAGGGAAATGGACCATTGTTTTTTTGTATATATTTACGATTTCTGTGACCAACTAGCTACGATGCCATGATAATAATAAACTGTTTTGTAACAAAAGAAAAAGAAAAATGGACCCAGCAAGCATCAACATGTATATTGAGGTATGTGAACACTGTAAATTGCCATTTGACAGGGAAAGTCTTCCCATGTATTATCATGCCCGAAATTCAAAACCTCTTGGAAGATTAATCTATGTAAAGATATGACCCCCAGTATCAGTGTCAGTGTATTTTTGCCCAAAATTGGGTAGCGGTAACATTTAAGTATTATGGGCCTTATTTCATATAAGTTACGGTAATAGGTTTTAACTCCTCTTACAAAGAATGTTTAAGAATTCTTGAGTTGATCTTCGTGAAATAGGACCCCTGCCAAACTTTGGTCCTGGGGTATACTTCATAAAGTTCAACTAATGAAGAATTGTTTGATATTCTTCTTAACAAGTCTTCAGAAAAGTTCAAGAATGATTCTCCTGAAGTCCATTTAAAAAAAGAATCTTAAATTTGATGATATAGAGCCCTGGTACCAACAATAGTTGTATCTTTATACAGTGTTTTCTCCCTAGATGGTTTTGATTTTAGAACTTTATAAGACATGGGAGGTCTTCTCACCAATCGAAAAATTAAATAATTAATATTTCATAATATAATGTCAGATGATAGGAAATAATATGTTTAAATGTTGTTTTGTGGTTAGATTTACCTAGCAGCTATTCTACATTCTTCAGTCTGCCGAAATTGTCAAAAACCAAAAACAATAAATTGTTTTTCTATATTATGGAATTTTATTATGAATTATTAACGTATAATAACACTTTTTGATTCAGTATTATTCAATGTACATATTTTAGAAAGTAAACCCCCTTTGTAGGTAAGCAGGCGACGTATGCTTCAGTGATGTAGTACGACTCCTATCAGAGGTGGGTAAATTCAATAAATAGTCGAACGTATTTTGTATTTATAAAACAACATAAGTGATCACCCTGTAGCTTTGTGTTGGAATGGTGTCGATGCAGAGTCTGGTCGGTAGTCGGCAAGAGAAAGAAATCGTCAAACTCCCAGGTATGCCAATAATTATCACTGAGAAAGTTTTGGGTTTTTTACAGTTAATCTCCTATGATTTTGTGTAACAAGAACCCAATTCTATTTGGGAGACTCTTTCACTAGGAAAACTGTAACAACTTAATTGTCATCTTTTGGCTTCTATTGGTATCAAATAACTGCTTTTGGTTTCAAGTTGATTAAGTGAAGCAATTGTTGGCATCGTTAAAATCATTTTTGGCTTCAGTGAAGTTGTTAGTCATTTCTGGCATCAGTGAACGGTTTAGGCTTCAGTTAGTCATTATGGGCATCAACACAATCTTGTTGGTATCAGTGAAACCATTTTGACTTGACAGAAGTCAAAATGGTTTCATTGATGCCAATGATGACTTGACTGAAGTCAAAATGGCTTCACTGAATTCATTTTAGTCTAACAGCTATAGTTAAATCAGTTCCAAATTGGCGAGAAATATTCGGTTTTTATCTCACCGTGGGCAAAAGTAATCCAAGCGTACACACGCAACTATGGCCACACGCATGCAAATTTGGTCACACGCCCACATCACTCATATGCTGTATGTGCGCTCATTTCCTTCAGCCCGTTCGCGTTCTTCTGTATTCATTTGCTGCTATAAGGAGGCTTCGCCAATTTGGAACTGATCAAATTATAGCAGCTTTTGGATGCCAATGGAGATTTGTTGATGCCAATGGAACTCATTGGATGACAACAATATGACATTGAAGCAGTTTCATTTTTCCTAGCGTGAAGTTTTACTACTTGTTTAATAGCTAATCATATCACAGAGTACTCCTCTCTTATCATATACACAACCATTTTCTTACGCTTGGCATCACTGTTACTCTGCTACCAGAACCATAGTATTGTATGCTTAGTACATGAAATGGAACTGTACAGTACCTACCTATGTGGTACAACCAAAGTAGCCGCACCGTAGCAGAGTTGCTGGTACTGTGCAGCTACTTTGGTGGTACTTTGCCAGTTCTTTAACAGTACCTATATTGGTTCTGGGCATACAGAGGTGCTGGCAGCAGAGTGCCAGGCATAAGAAGATGGCTGTGTAAGTTATAAATGTTATTTTCTACTGTAACCTGAATTATAATGACAGGTGTTTTGAGAAATAATATGTATTCTGTCAGAAAATAAAATGTTGATTGATTGATAGACTACCATATCAAACCAGGTACACTTGAAGATATTACTGGCTTGAAGTGTAGCAACAAACTAATTTTGTAACAAAATAGACACAACTGATTTCAGAGAGATGAAAATTAACACATGGTTGTGTTTGTTTTACAATATTAGGTTATCTTTTTCAGATTGTTATCAGAATTCAGACTTTTCGTACTTTAAAAGTTGTTTAATTTATATGTATCAATTCTGATTACATGCTATTTTCTCAGTATTTTTTGAATTTCAAAATGTTTCACATATAATAAAGATAATGTTCTTTAATGAAAAGGCTCATCCATATTCATGTTTGATTAACAATTGCCTTTTAATTAAGGCTAATTAAGCTCATGAATAATAATTTACAATACAACTGATTCTTATAATAATTAATAATAACAGATTGAATACCCATAATAATATAAATATAGATCTGTTTTACTATTCCTTTGGATATAAATATGAATATCAATTAATGTAATATCTGCATGTTAAATGATCAAAATCATGAGTGGTTTGACTGGTTTGAAATGTTATTAAACGTTATTAACATTAATACCATTGTTGGTCTCAAAAAATTGACTATTTAAGGTCACAAGACAAGAGGTTTGTTCTAAGGAGTCGCATTCTATGGGTGAATAAACCATCATCATATTGTTTACTTTTAAATGATTTAATAGGACGCATGAAAAAGGCACACAATTTGAAGAAGCTATCTTTTATCATGTCTGCTCCAGTCATATTATTATCTATAATTAACCTCATATTAGAAGAATGAGAGATAGGAAAAACCCTTTCCTCAAGATAATAACTACTACTAGCCTACCACCCTGAACCAAAGGATTGGTGTGATAGGCTCGTAGCCAATACTTTTGAAAAAAATGGTTTATCGATTTCCCCAATAAAATAATATTAATGACTGTGCTGTGTGGTTGTTGGCAAATAGTCAAATTTCTTGGTGGACTACCTGTAGACAGAATTGACCAATGAATTGGCCTGATTTGTTCATGAATATTAATGAGGTATAACAGGAAATATGGCTCATTTGCATATGATTGGAATCCTCAGTTAGTGAATTAATATTGATGTGTTGCATCTCATGCATGTCTAAATCGTAGCTTCAAGCATTTGGTGTGACGATAAATGTTGAATCTAGGGTGAAAATTGAATGTGATTAATACGAAAAAGAAGACAATCTTCCAATTTTTTTTGCCAAGATGTTTGAAAAAGACCTGATGTGATCTAATAAAAATTACCTTGCGATCAAGCTTTTTTCTTCAAACAGACATTGATTGGACTGTTGAATGTCATGAATTCTCAGTATCGAGTTTGTTGTTTCTTGCCCCATTATGAAATAATGCACTTATCAATTGCAAGCCCAGCCCCGGGGGACTAGCAGGAATTAAGGCCGAGACGTACAAATTGCAAATCTGACTTGTACGGGCCCAGGGGCACCATTTTTGTGCACATTTGTGTACCCTAGCGTACGTCCTCCACTATGTGCCCCAGCTAGCGGGGGCACAGTTTGTACGTCCCCGTACACTCCCCCGCATAGCATGGTCCCCGCCATGTCGCTGGGTCCAGGCTTCCAATGGATAAGTGAATAAATTTGGCCACATTTTACAATTACCATACATAAGCAGCTTATTTTGTGAAAGCATATCGGCACAGGCAGATAGATATTACTTATTAAAATAGTATTGTAATCTCATATTAACACTTTCAACACGGCAGGCGTCTGCAGACGACATTCCAAAATTTCACAAAATTTATTATATTTGGAATCCCCGTGAGAAATGCATTAAAATATGTACAAACATGCCATGTACTGGTTCAGTAATCCTTGAAATAGTCGACGAAAGTTGGGAAAGGTTTCCGAAAAATCTGTGTTGTATGTGGTAAAACTAATAGCGGCGTGGAAAGTGTTAACACACCATTACTCTGATAAGACCGAATGAATATGCATGAGGTGTGATGATTTTGATACTAACCATGCTTTATTCAAGTATTCAGAATGACAGACAGACTGTTTATCCAATTGTATTATGTTGCTAAGAAGAAAACCTAAATAAAAACAATAGTGAAAGTCCATATTCTTGTCTGATATTGTATTATTTTATAGAGTATTTTTACAAACGTTTTACCTTTCCTGTAAAACAACAATAATTAGTCTTCTGGAGAGAGAATTAGTTTGCATTTCATGTTATATCACCCATTATTGGTTATAAATGCTCATTGATTAGACTTAAAAGAAGAGGTCATATACATGTACAGTCCTCAAAATAAGTAACTGACCAGGTAATAAATATACTCTTGACTCCAAATCTATTACTCCTACGTAAAAATATTAAATTTTAAAGTTGTAGGAAAATCTTTTTCAATTTGAGACATTGTCCATGAAGATCGGTTAATAATTGAGAACACTACATTGATAGGGATAGAACAAAGTGCAGTTTACATTTTAACACTTGGGTTTTGAACACGCAGGACCGTGTGACAGGTATGTGTATGAGCTGCATTGATCAATTGAAGCATCCCCATTCCTCATCTTACTATCAACCTGTGAGTTATTGCTACCAGTTAATCAATAATCTGTCTGTTGCTAGTCCCAAGGCTGCATGTCGACGAACAAAATGTTAAAATGAAAAACTAACTTTGTTTTGGTTTTGGGCACATAACTATTAATATTCATTCAATCTTCACGTGTAATATTTCAAATTGAAGATAAGAGATTGCCTTACAACTTTACTATTTTTACGTAAGAGCTATAGTTTTGGAGTTGAGAGCATAGTAATTGCCTGGTCAGTTACTTATTATGAGGTCTGTTACATGTAAGAGACTGTAGAAGTGATATTCAATGAAGCAATATGTATGTGATCAGTTATGACGGTGAGGTGTTAAAACTAAGCACAAGGCTAGTGTTATGTAAAAACATACATAGCCATGTGCATTACACTCTAAGAAATTAAAGAACCCTTTTTTGTCCTGCCAGGAGAACCCTTAAAGGTTCTTTAAAGAACCAAAAATAGTTCCCCAAACGTGATACAGAACCATTTTTGGTTGATACAAAACCATTTTTGGTTCTATGAAGAACCTTGTTTGGTTCTTCAATTTTCAAGAACCTTTTTTGAAGGTTCAAGAAAGAGGTTCCTTATAGAACCTTTAAAATGGTTCTGTATCATGTTTGGGGAACTATTTTTGGTTCTTTAAAGAACCTTTAAGGGTTCTTCTGGCAGGACAACTTTAGAACCATTTTTTCTAAGCGTGTATAGTCTGTACACATCACCGTAGTTGCACACCCTGTTGCTATAACAAACAAAAAGGTAAAAGTGTACGATGGGATGGGATTTTCTTGGTTTTCAATGTTAACATTTGAGACCCTTTCAAAAAACAAGGAAACCATTTTGGATATACCAAAGTTTAGCCCAAAAGCTGGCAACTGATTACGAAACGTCAATCATGTTAATTGAATCCACTGGTGTCTTCAGCAGATGCATGTCATCAAGATTCAAATCAGAAGATTGCACTATTGAACAACAGGGGCGTAACCCTGCCAGACGGATTGGCGCCCCCTGATGCCCCCCACATGAAATGGGGAAATTCGTGTATATTACAGGCATGAGAATTTCCAGCTAAAACACTGGAATCATTTTTTTGTGATTTCAAAATGTCTGCATTTTTTTTTTTTTTTCAGTCCATTTTGAGGTATTTTTGTCCGAATTTACGCATTTGTCCAGCTTTTTTTACGATTTCCAGATTTTTTTCATGAAGGTGTAATATCATTCCTGATTTTAACAAACAAAAAGTCGGTTATGCCCTCCACCCTGATCACAGGCCTTCACTCTCATCCCCCACCCCCAATTGAAGACCCTTGTTGCGCCACTGTTGAGCAAGACTGTTCCACCTTTGAATATCCTCTCATACTGTTACAATGCTCGATTCAGCGTACTAGGTTTTTCATGGGTGGGGGGGGGGGGGGGGGGGGGGGGGGGGGGAGTTGTCTGATGGCTACGCCACTGATCTAAAGGGTTCCAAAAAGTAAGTCCCCCTATAACTAGATCACGTTTTTGAGAGATTGAAACACTAATATTAATGAACAGGGGAGACTTGGCTGCCCATTTTCAATATCGTGTTTCCTTTTCCCAAAAACAGTCACAGTTCCCCAAAATAATGTTTTCAGAAAAAGTGGCACTTTCACTCTCAGTGCCTTTTAGAATTCATTTTAAGAGTCTTTATTTTCAATTTAGAAAATAGCTGATCTCTATTTGAAATAAAAATAAAATGACCGTTTCATTCATGAATAGTCAATAACTTTTCCGTATCGTTGCCAAAAGTGCCACTTTTTCGGAAAACATTATTTTGGGGAAATGTGACTGTTTTTAGAAAAGTAAACATGATATTGAAAATGGGAAATTTGTTTGAGGGGTAGCCAATTATCTGTCCTGCTCATGGCGAAAACGTATGAAATATTCTACTTTTGTGAGCTTTGGTGCAGAGCTGAGACTGAGACGAGGTAAAAAGCATGCAAGAAATTACCGTTTTTAATCATATTGTTGGATTTTGGAACATAGGCTAATTAACATGTTTTTATACACCCCATGGCTCTAATGTTTCCAACCATTGATGATTATATAGGTGTTTTTCCAACAGTTCGTCCGAGCAGGGCGTGCACAAAAAAAAATTGCTGTCCAAAAGAAGTCTCATCATAGCGTACATGTTTTGAAGTTGAAAGGTCGTAAGAAAATGTGCGCGAAGCGCAGAAAAAAATGGCATTATTTACACTCCAAAATAGCCTCTAAAATCACCCCAATCACCACCATCTTTATAGTTAAAAAAAAGTTACACAACCCCCCTGTTTAAGAATAAAAGTTACATAGCCCCCCCCCCCCTATTTCAACATATGAAAGTTACATGACCCCCTATATTTACCCCTCCCCACCTCCAGCATAAATAATGAACGGTCCCTTAAAGGGACACTAAGAGATGTGTGTTGGAGGCAGCGCCCTCAATTATGATAAAAACTGAGATTAGTTTATTTTTATAATTGTATTACATGTATGAACTTACACCTATAAGGATTAAGAAAAATCAGCTCTCTTTGTACCAGAAAACGTCGATTCAAAAAATGCTTATCCCGCGGGACCAGCATTTTACGTCCGACAGTATCCCCGTGCAGTACGCGTGATACATAACGCGAACCATATTTTGCATAGAGGGCGTTTTTCAATAAATAGCGATGATATTGTTTTAATCTAGTTTTGCTGTGTTTTTTGTTAGTAGAAACAACAATAATGGCGATTTTTAATGTTCATCTTGAATTCTGAAGTAAATTTTTAAACATTTAAACTTTTCAACACCACTTAATGTCCCTTTAAAGATAACAATGTTTTCGGCTATCTACTGAAGATAGCAGTGCAATCTATACCTTGGATTCCATCTATGGGAACGAGAGTGACGTTTTATTTATGAATTGTGAGAAGTTGTTTCATGACAGTGCAAAAGACTACATGGGTTTTTGTGTTGCCCGTATCTAAATCGAGACGAGCATAGTTTCAAGAAAGTATATACTTACTTTCGGTGCCATCCATACTTCATATCTATGCACTAACCCAATATTTGAAACACCCTGTATATTTTAATTCGCGTACGCTAATCGATTCGCCCATCCCTAAATCTCAAAACCAAAACAACACCAACTTTTATCTCGTTCCCTTTGACCTGAACGATTCCGACACGTGTAACGTGCTTCAAATCACGAATGAAGTGACAGAAATACTTCGAAATTTAAAATTTAAATAATAGAAGATCAAGGAAGTGTTAGGTTTATCACATAGAAATCATGGATGACACAAAAGAGATCGAGGAACGTTTTCGCGAGGCCGCAAGCATCGGGGATCAGGCCGGCCTAGGCCAATTTCTAAAGCAGGGGGTTGATATCAACGCACAGAACCATATGAATGGATGGTAGGCAAAGCTTACAGCTTTTCTATTGAATACCGTAGGCCTAGATGCAAATAGTACAGTGGCATTATTTTTAAAACCATACTGAATACATTCGCAAAATAATATATATTATAATCAAAACAAAAATTTAATTTTTTTTGATCACAGCGTAACGATTCCTAGCGTCCCATGCGCCTGGCTAGTTCGTATATATATCGTGCGTAACATAGCGTAACCCGCATCATTCGTGCAGTACACATGCACCGACAGCACGAATGTTCTTGGAATGCACGGCATACAAGGACACGCTAAACCTTTGTATATATATCATGATATGCGAGCGCTCGGATCATCATGCGTCATGTAATCGACAAATTATTGTTTTGATTATAGTAACTGCAAAACTGGGGCGAGGTGGCGCAGCGGTTAGGAGCGCTCGTATACTGATGTGTACCGTTGTTCTGTTGGTGGATTGTTTGAGCGTGTGGGAGGATAAGGCACCCGTAGCTCACTATCTGGCTGGATCTGTGATGCAGCCAGCTCAAAGTGGTCCTGGCTGGCAAAGGCGTGTAACCGAGTCACCAGTTTCGTAAAAATATTTATGGAACACCGCAAAAAGTTAGACGTTTGCAAATAAGATTATCAGTAATATAAGTTTTCCAACAGTGCGTACCAACCTATCTTATTTTTAAAACCGAACAACTGAAGCAGAAAAACAGCTCATTATCTGAGGTGTGAAAATGAAAATTTGTGAATACGTGTCGTCTAAACGGATTAAGATAACGGCTTCCTTTGTGTGTTCTTACGTTTACCGCTACCACCTGTGTCTCTTTAGCAACTGTCAAAGTTACCGAATTCCACGACGTGTGATTAACGTAGGGTACGTCCCCGGAATCTTAAAATAACGGCTATCGTGTGAGTAATATATATGGCTCATTCCATGAAGTTGGGGCACATTATGTGACATCCAAGTGAAATTTTCAAAATGGATATTTTCCAACTCTTTCTTCTTTTTTAGGTTCTACATTTACCAAAGTCCAATGTAGAACCTTTTTTTTTAAATGTAACATTTGGTGTAAAATAACCGCACATGTTCAACGGTTGGATGACATTTCTAAAAATCCTGATGCTACATGGACACCATTTCCCATTTCCATATCATTTTCTAATAAATTAGCTTAAGATGTGGGCCAAGTTTCTATACCTCAATTAACTACTTGGAACCACAAATACATGAAAAGAAACCAGATTTGTCTAGGTTGAACATAACTTAACGAACAAGACATCGTAGATTAACTGTTTTATGTAAAAACTCATTGAAAAGTGACTCTTTATTTTGCAATTTGTATAATGAATTTAAATAAAGTACATATCAATATTTGTTTGATGTAAAGTACTCTATAAACCATGCACATTGATTACATTATAGTCATAAAGTAAGTATATGAAGTATTATTTACCTGTATAATGTTTTAAAATGCACTACCGATGCTACATGGACACCGAGTCTTGTAACATTGTTAATAATAAGACTATTCATACTGTTACAATTATTTGAGTGTGAATGGTTTGTCTACTTGTTCATCATATCAAGTAGATACACAGAGTGAATTGCTTGAAATTTATCTAAACACTGTTCATGTAAAATTTACCTTTTCTGTGTACTTAAGTATTACGATGCTACATGGACACCGTGCCCTAAAATATTTGGAACAGCTTGAACAGGTGCATCTTTTTCAGATCAATAGAGAGGATGTACTATGATGTTAACTTTTTCTGTTATAAGCACACGATAAAATTAATAACATGGATTGTAAAACTACAAATTACACAAAAAGATAACCTGCCATGAAGCATAAAACATAATTACCTATGATACACATACACCATTTCTTACAATTACACAATAACAATACACCATTGATCAAAGAAACTTAAGATGTCCACTGAAACAAACTTCATGCAGTGTTGTTCTTAAAGTACCCTTTGTGATCTTAGTCTCTTTGCTCGTTTCTGATTGAATCATCCTCTATTATTGATAAAGATGATTGAAAAGTTTGATCACTTAAAAAGTCAGTTTGCAAAAAAATAATTTAATTGCCATGATGGATTTCTTTGGAAAGGTACTAGTTTTTGAAAATGATGGGTTCCTTGTCTTCATCTCAATAAATTCCAGGACGATAGAACTGTCTTCTGAATTAATGTCAAGAACCTGTAAAGCAAAACAAAATAAACCCTATGGCTTAGTATCTTCATGGAACATTGTGTATTGATATTGGAGTAGATTATTTATTCATGTTGCACTTTTTGTGTTGCAGGAAAATATTTATATTAAAATTATGCTGGAGTATTTTATTTATTATTCATTTAACATGAAAAAGAAAAGCAAAGGATAGAGAACTTAAATGATTTACAATTATTTGTTTTATTTATAGTAAATAAAACTAAAATAAGAGAATGTTTATTGTGAATTCAGTGAAATGCTAATGGAAATGGTGTCCATGTAGCATTGTGTATTAATATATTTCATTAGATATACATCTCTCATAATATGCCTTTTTTCCGTAAAGTGTAGTAAAATGTAGGCAATATTTTGAATGTTTTGGGTGATGGATAATTTCGAATGGGGTAATTGTTTTAGTCTAATTAGGCAAATTTTATGAAATGCTACATGGACATGGTGTCCATGTAGCATCGTATTGGTAAGCTATATTATTAGCATTAAAAGAGCAAAAACTAATTCATTATTAACTTCAAAGTTTATTAATGATGTGATTCTACAAAAAAAAATACAATTTCAACGAACTATAACGATACCCAATGCAAAATATTGCCCATGCTATGCCCGATGCTACATGGACGCCAAATTATTATGGCGTCCGTGACTCAAAATTAATATCATAACATGAAAAGAAATTCTGATTCAGTGTTTCCCTTTCAATAAAAATGCATTAATAAATACAGACATACAAGCAACATTAAGAAATAATTACAATCGCACTTACCATTCACAAAACTATCCAATGTTTACATTTTGATGCTACATAAAAGTCCCGATGCTACAACGGGACATCAGCGACTGAAACCTTGATAAAACTAGCTCACATGTGGCAAATTCCAAACAAACCTGATAGCTATTGACCTTTATCCTTACACAAGAAATATGGAATGTTTTATTTATCTCCAGGGGGGGATTCCCACAAATTGCATAGGATGTTTATCACGATGCTACATTTTATGGTTAGGACACCATGCACACGGCACGGTATACTTTTTCATGAATATATGGAATGGTCTTCATGAAATTTATTCTCATTTGCAATAGTTTTCAATTGATAAATGCTCTTAATTGTGGAAAATAATTTAAAAATGTATGATAGAGAACTACCCCCATTCAGCAATGAAAACTCCCGATGCTACACGTGTATATTTTGTGGACACCGTGCGTAGCATCGGAAAGGCAATTTTCATGTTGCTTGGGTGAAAAATCAGTCCAGCGTGACGAGGTGTTTTGGTCAGTAAACTATGAATACATGTATCTTTTATTAATCAAAGCGATTTCCAAGCAATTCTATGATAGTTTTGCTTACATAAAACTCATATTAATTGTTGTGTTTTCCATGTCACGTTTTTTAGCAAAAATGGTCTTGGACACCACCTCATTTTTTAATTTTTTTTCCTCGAGGAAGGGTCAATTTTTTTTTTTTTTTTCATGGCTCAATACTATAACCTAGTACTGTTTTTGGACACTAAATTTTTTTGATATACACATAGAGTAAAACAGTTTATAAGCTGCCTAAAGTACCAAATTCTGCAATTTTAACAAATGCCCCAACTTCATGGAATGAGCCATATACTGACGATGCGACATAGCGATGCATGTTTGAGGGCAGCGTATAAGTCAGCCTATTTTTTCCCTCGTGACAATGGCTGTTTCATTGTGGCATTTTAGTCTCTTTGACAGTGGTTTCAGACGGACCCTGCCCATACCAATGAATTGGAAATCAGCAGCGTTTCAGCGTGTTACGTCACAAATCTGCATTGAGACTAATCAACGCACATTGTTTACCACTATTTTCTTGAGTTTGAACGAGTGGCGCATCCAGCCCTCAAATTAAGAAATGGAAAGGGCATGCAATTTCAGGCAATTTGAAAGGGGCACCAAGGCAATTACGTACTTTTCAATGGAGTAAAAACAGGCAGAAGTTGAGGGTATCGAGGCAACTAGGAGGGGCACCTTTGGTTAATTTGAGGGCTGGGCGCATCTCTTATAAATTTCAATATTTTTAACAGAAAAAAACCCAGATGTCTGTGCATTAATTACGAAAGAGTACATAGGAAATACACCAAACCCACAATGCAAAATAATTAAAAATCTATGTAATCTACAAAGGTAGGAATCATCGATAAAATCATGTTAATATGTACTGTACGTTATCTGGACTTCAATGTACAGTACAAGTTGGGCTATTATTGACGTCTAGGAGGCACCTTAAACCAAGGCTATGTTGCATCACAAATGACAAAACAAGGTCAGACAAAAAATGCTTTGTTAATTGGGCAATCCTGACCTGGATTTTTATTGTTAGGGCTCTAAATTCTAATGAGCCTGATGGGATACCGTGTGGGCCTACTTCATCCAACTAGTAATGTACTGACAGTGACACTGCTCCTATTCATTCTAGGCTCAAAAAAAATTATAACTTTAATTTGATTCAGTTTCATTCATCTTTTGGGCCTACTAAATATGTAGCTCATGTGTAGCTGGCTAGCCTAGCCGCTAGGGCAGCCATCAAGATTTTTTTTGTTCATGTTGACATGTTCCTATTGCAATCTCGATATCGATATGATGTCGACATATAAGAAGTTCTGTGTGGTGTAGGGTTGGGGTTAATTTAAAAGCTCATATCGATGTACCAATTTGGATAACAACATTTCAGGATTGATAGCGATTAGAGTTGTAGCTAGAGTAATTTTATTGCCAGGCTCTAACTTCCCAGCCAGGGGTATTACGACGTAAGCTTACTGAATTTATTTACCAAATATTGGTGTATTACGTGGGAAAATGCCATAAAATATTCAGTTTTACTTCCAAGTTCCTTCCACACTAGTTACAATTATTATTTTTAAAGCTTATTTCATGAACAAGTGTGGGAGTGGGAGGGCATTCATTGACTGTGAGTGCCAGGTGCAAATAACTAGTCCCATGCGGGCCCGCCCTTTGCCCGCCGTAGCTACAACCCTGATAGCGATGTCAATATAATGTGATATCGTTCATGTCGATGACAGCCCTACTATTATAAGGGATAGTTCATTTTATACTTTGGTGGAGGGTCCAGAAACTGTGAGAGGTCCAAGAAATTTTGAAGCTCCAAAAAGGGTGAGGAAAAGTTTTGAAAAACCCCTTCAAGAGGAGTTGGGAAGTCAAATTTAACAAGATTCAAACAATGTTGTGTCGGCATACAAATAGAGCCAGATCCTCCCCTTCACGGGTATGGTGTCGGGGCATGCACAGGTGCAGCAGTAGCAGCCCTACCTGTCCATATAGTGTGGGGGAGAGTATACAAATACTACATGGTAGAGGGGAAATAGCGCAAACTTTTCCCCCGAGGTACTGGCTACGGGCCTATCACCCTGAACCCGAAGGTTTCAGGGTGATTAAAATCTGATTCAGAAACATTTTGACACTACACTATTGCATGCCATAGACCCAACTCATGTAATTTAGCATCTCAGTGTTTCAGTTTCATATTTTTAGATTCATGTACCTAGATTGTTGAAATGTCTAATAATACAAGGGATTATAAATATTATGTAGATTATAAAAAGGTTAAAACTAGCTATTAGATGAGTAAAATTATGATGTTTGACTTCAATGGTAGACTCCGTAGCTAGGTTGAAACAAAGACTTTACGTCTTGGTTGAAACCATCTGTTTTAAATTCATTACTATACTTTCTCTAAACATTCCTTTTATATATTATAATAAACGTTTTAAGTGATTTATAGCAAGTGGATGGAATACATGGGCTACTTTCTGTTAAGATAACCCTGAACAAAATAGTTGATACAATACGTTGCTCTTTACATAATACATGTACACTCGTCAATCCTCGTTACCTTTTTGTCATCAAATATCGCTTAAAATGTAAATAACAAAACATGTCGAAAGTATATTTTATCAACTGTGCAGCTGGCTGGCTTTACTATACTAAAATACAAAATATGGGAAATAAGAGGGGTTTAGAGATGGAGAGACTATTGCATAAAAGCAGTCTTTGCAAATGAAATTGAATTAAAATTATATTTGCCTAAAAGTTTTGTTTGACTCTAATACAGGACTGATTTACATTGGGCTGCAAGTGAGGACAATCGCCATCTGTTCATATATGCTTTATATACTTTCAAACCAGGCAAAGACTGAAGGGTTATTAAGAAATGGAGTCTCTTGCAAAGCAGTCTTGACATATGGAATTGAAAATTATGCATATAGGGCCTACATAAAACATAAACGTTTTGTTTTGTTTTGACTATACAGGACTGCTTTACATTGGGCCTGCAAGCGAGGACATGCGCCATCCGTACAATTCTTACTAAGTAAAGGAGCAGACAAGACTATTGCTAACGATAAAGACGAAGTAGCGGGACAACTTTCAGACAGACTGGACATTCACACATTACTGGGAGGTAAGGATTAAACTTGTTTGAAATATAACTAAACTGCTCAAAAAAAGTTTGGACATTATTTTCAATCACAATTTGTTCAAATATCTCTTGATATGTTCATTTAGTGTAATATATCATGTAAAAGCTGATATGTTCATCTTTACAATGGTATCCAATTTGAAGCAATCCCTTAATCCAGTGCTCAGCCGCATGCTTGAGAACATGGGGATGTCGCAATCTGAAAGTGCTAAAATCAACACTATTTTGTGCTTAAAAATAGATCATCACACTACACTGTAGTGGTCTATGTAACACTTCATTGAACAGATGACAAAGATGTTCTTTTGAGCATGAAATAGTGTTGATTTTGGCATATTCAGATTGTGACCTCCCCATGTTCTCAAGCAAGTAGCTGAGCACGGGAGCAAGGAATTGCTTCAAATTTGGTATCATTGTAAAGATGAACACATCAGCTTTACATGGATATATAAAACTTAATGAACATATCCCGCGATATCTGAACAAATTGTGATTGAAAAAAATGTCCAAACTTTTTTTGAGCAGTTTAGATGAAAATCAAATCAATGTTGACAAGATATAATATCATCGTTTGTTTGTGGAGTTCATATATATTTTGAAGTTTAGTATAAAGCAAGCATGTGCAACCTTTTCTACCACCAGGGCCTCATTGTGATTTTGAGATCCATTCACGAGCCGCAGTGATTGTCAAACATTCCAAAACATGTCCTGGGGAGGGGTAATAGGGGGAGGGGAATCTTTTTACCCGCTGTTGCTGCTGCAAGCGCCATTTTAACCAGGGATTTTAACACGCAATCATGCCTCAAGTTATATTTACTAAATGCAGCGTGTCACCCTACTAATTATAAGGGAGCACACCACCAAATCAATCCGCTATTTGTGTAACCTTTCTGATTAAAACGGGCCGCATCAATGGGAATTTTGGGATTGCGGATTAGAGGCGTGCGGGCCGCACGTTGCACACGCTTGGTATAAAGTATAGACATTCTGGAATATAAGTAGTTACATACGCTTGAGTTTCGTGTCTAATACATTGCAGGTCATGTTGTCTGACGATTGATCAGGCATAAAACTCAGAGTAATGACTTCTATTCTGGAAGGTCTATACAATCAGGTACTTTGTAATTTTTATACTTTCTGCCGGTTTGGCATCTCTGTTCAAATGATAGTCTAACCATGAATTATCGTTGATAAATTTGAAATTACCATAGCTTCTTCGAAAATGGTGAATATTAAATTGTTGACAATTAATTCTCACATTTAATTCCCTCCTTGTTCAGGTGCACCAGACAAGTTAGCCAACTCTACATCCGATGCGCTTCCAATAACACCCAACTACATCTCCAACCCGCCCTTCCCGTATTCAAAATCCGATGGGCGGAGTCCCATGAGCGGAAGAACCAATCGTGACCTTCATGCGTCCATCAATCATCAGCAGCAGCACCCGCAGCATAGACACCAACAAGCGGCAGGAACCATGGTTGCTGCAAACCTATCCCCACATGGTTGGTATTGGCTGCTTTTTTTTGTTTGGTTGTTGAGGTTTTTTGGGGGGTTGGGGCACTTAGTTGATATGAGGTTATGGGGATGTGCCGCCAAATAGGGTCCCATTTTTCACCCGCTGGTAACTGGAGGCTGTTTTCACAGCCATTTTTGGTAAATTTATGGGTCTAAAATCCTTAATGTTGCTGTTTTTCGCCGAAATTTTTCGCCAAATCCGCAAATATATAGAGAAATGATGGGTTTCTGGTAAACATATGGGTCCATTTTCTCCCGAAAACTGGTAAAATGTTTGGGTCAATTTTCATTTAGCTGGCAGCACATCCCTACCAAAAAAATATCCAAGTACAACCCCCCCAATCCCCGGGTATCTGTTATGTTATATCATTTAAATAAAGTGATGCTATAATCAGCTCAAATTCTGTACATGTTTGTCTGTTTACCTTATGTATAGTCAATTTATCTATCACGAGACAGTGACGTAACTGTGTCATTTACAATTGCAGCACATAACGCGCGCCTACTTGAGGCGCTGTTTATATACATACATGTAGGCGTAGAAAGGCGGATGATACATACGTGTGCGGAAATGCTGCGCCTGCAAAGTTACTTCACTGTCCAGAGATAGAGACGGTGTCTGTCTGCAAGGCTGGTATGAGGAGTTGTATGCTTGCATGTAGAAGGCTGCCATTTTGAAGGGCTGTCATTTGTTCTTTTTATGAAACGCACAAAAACAAACCTGCATTCTGCGTTTTGGGATTTACAACATCAAACATTGCTTATTTTCCTTTAAAACAGGTATATTTGTATCACTATATTGCTATCTCTTTATTGCAGAACTTGTCCTGAAAGTGAGGGTGGCCAATGCACCAGACACAGACTTCATAGAAATAGAATTGGACAGAAATCAGCTAACATTTGCCAATCTACTACAGACATGCTGCCAGGAACTCCAGGTGGATCCGACGTTGGTGCTGAAGATCCGCAAATTGCCAAATACGATGCTTAGGAAGGACAAGGACGTTATGAGGCTGGTGGATTTACAGGATCTGGAAATTGTTGTGAAGAGAACAAACACCCTGGGGAATTACCAAGTGCCGACGATGCAACTTGTGTATTGATGTTTTGATATATGGGTGTGTTTGTTTGTAATGTGTAATAGAAGTGGGAATGGGTGCATGGGAATCACAGGGTCAGAAGTTCGTCAAATGTTGCGAGAATCCATTTAGATTCTTGCAAAGAATTTTGCGAGAATCTATGGATTCTCCTCCATTCAAATAGTGTGTTAGACAGATTATCTACGAGAATCAACTCAGATTCTCGCAACTTTACCGGCGGGAATCTTTGCGAGAATGGATTCTGTGATTTTCCTCGAATTTCTGACCCTGGAATCACATGGGTATTTAAGTGGGTATTTTATGGGTATCTCATGGGTATGACATAGGTGTCACATCGGTATCTAATGGGTATCTCACGCGTATCACATGGGTATCTCATAGGCATCACATTGGTATCTCATGGGTTATCACATGAATATTTCATGGGTTATCACGTGATGATAAAGGGATAGTAATAGTCTAATAGATGTACACAGACCGTGCTTGAAACAAGCCAAAATTCTAATGGATGTGGATCAGATTCAAGCTATCTGAGTGGTATGGTGGGCCTTAGAGCAAGTTTAATGTGCATCCAACCCTTATCTATTATACAGTGTATTGAGTACTGTAAATGAACTTGAAATTGTTGTCCAGAAAAGGCTGTTATCCAGAAAAGCAAAGCAGCTTAATTATTGTTCACAATTTTGCAATAACTTGACAACTCAATATACGACGGAGATGCATTTATTCCCCAGCTGTTTTACACAATCTATAGTATTATAGTTTTTAACTTATTTCTTTTATATAATTATGTTCCCCTAAGCAATATATTTGAATAGTTTACAGAAATGTAGTATATGCACATAATTTATGATTTTTTTAGAGAGAGAGAGAAGCAACAAAAATGAGACCTCCTATAAGAATGGTTGGTTTGTGACTTTTTGTTTTTGCTAAGAAACTAAATTCAAGAGTTTAAGTTACTTAACTCTAAAGAGTTTAACGGGTTCACTGTCGAACCCGTTGAACTCTTAACCTATGTAATGAGTGGGTAAGGGATGGCATCCAGATTCGTACGGATTGAAAACCGTAGATCGGAGAGGGTAAACGCACTGGCTGTCCGTTCACGGGAGTTGTTCAATGCATTCGCGAAGCATGGCTAAACACGTATTGGTTGGTCATTATTTAACCGCGTTCCGTTTATCTACACAAAACTGTCCGTTTATCTGGATGCCATCCCTAACCTATATAATGTGATATGTTTATTGTGTTGCCTATCAGTGAAGAGCCTATGTATCGTGTTCATCTGTCCAATAAATCCATTTGTAGCAATCGTTTGTTTCATCACTAATCCCAGCCATTTGTTTGTGAATGTTGGCTGGTCTCAATCTCAATGTGCCAAATTCACCACTATTAGTTTGATCAGTTCCAAATTGGCGAAGCCTCCTTACAGCAGCGAATGAATACAGAAGGACGCGAGCGCGCATGAAAACAACAAACGCACTGTAAATCATTGCATGAAGCATACATCCGACAAAAAGCATGTGCGTGCGACTATAATCGTGCCAGCATGCTTGGATTACTTTTGCGCGCGGAGAGATAAAAACTGAATATTTCTCGCCAATTTGGACTGATCAAACTATAGTTTGTTGTGCTCGAAAGAACAACTTGGTTGCATGGCTGGAAAAAATGAGGGTACCTGGATCCAGGGAAATCTTGACTTTGGAGGGAAATATTTGGTTTTGGAGGGAAATTTTAGGTATAAAATAAAGAAATACATCAGAAGTTGAAGGGACATTTTCTCCATAAAGTTAGGTTCCCAGGAAATGTGCATTTTTTCTGGCCCTGCTCAGTCGTTTGTTCAATTACGTAGTGTTACAGTCAACTAGGGCCTATAGAGAAATAAATACTCCACAGATTCTGAACACAAAATAGTGGCGATCTTGGAAGATTCAGATTGAGACCTTCCCACATTCTCAAGCGAGTAGTTGAAACAAGTGATTGCAACACATTTGTGATGCGATCTGTGAAAACCCGCCACATGGTGGCATTTTTCATATTGGAGATATTTATATCATAAGAAAGCTAAAACTGTGCTGATTACAGAACTGTTTCGATCATTTTTCTACGATCACTACAAAAAAAGTTATGAGTGAATGATGATTGTGATGTCACCAAAAGCTACAAAACAAGAAATCATGAAAACAGGCCAAAAAAGATACATAATTCAATATAATAACATTATAAGGTTAATAATAAAAGTGACTTAAGTAAGTTTATCAAGGTGAAATTTCATGAAATTTCATGAAAGATGATGACACAAAGTACTGGAAACTAATTTTCTTTAAAAAAATCTAAAAAAAAGAAAAAAGTGTTTTTTTTTCTTTCTTTTTTTCTTCTTCTATTTTACCCATAATCCCTAGTTCACATTTTGCAACATCCGACGGGTTTTCTCAGATCGCATCACATTTGGTATCATTGAATACCGAACAACTTGATATGCACCACAATATGAACATATCATGTAATACATGTATATATACATACAAAATAATAAGTGAATAGTGATTGAAAAAAAATCTGCATTTAGGAAGTTATGGTTTGTTAGAAAATCGTCCAAGATGAAAAGGTACATTGGTGGCTGATCTCGTAGGACCACTTTTTGTTGTTATGCTGGTGGTTTTATTTTTGTATATTTGTAATTTTCACCGTCCAATACCAGTACTTGCGCTTACAACATTCATCTGAAAAAAATGTTTTAAAATCCCATTATAATAATCATTTTCGGACCCTGAGATAACAGTTGTGAACACTACCATACTACCCCAGCAGATGAGTCTAAACACTGCGTTGCTTTTAAAATCAGTTCACTTATTTTCTATGACCGAGATCTGGTCAGCGATGAGGCTGATTAGGTGAGTCTTTTCTCCACTAGACCAATCATTGGCTCTTGGGCTCTGTTTGGCATCAATTTCAACCTGATCAGCCATCATCATCAGTTGAGTAAGCTTTGTTTACTTGACCTTGAACTTAGTGAAATTGAACCTAGATTTATGCAAATTTACCTTTCAATGAGTATGTGCAGACCAATTACAATTTTAATTAAACTAAAATAACCTCTGACCCTAAAAGGTCAAATCTAGACCACTGGTTTTGCGAAACTGGATTTTGACTTAATCCATGGTGGTGGCTTAACTAATCCAGGCTTAAGTTAAGCCATCTTTGTGAATTTGTGCCTGTAGTGGAAGTTAAGACATACACTTAGTTCTCTGGGTAACTTTGATGAATCTTTGCCCAGAGTGGACCAGTGTATATAAAACCATTGAAAAAATGACCCATAGTGGAAGGCATCAGGACAATTTTGACCATTGTTTTGTTTTGCTATGCCATGCCTCTGTAGCTTAATGGTTAATTTAAAGAGCGTTGAAGATCCAATAAAAAGGTTGCTAGTTCAAGTCCGGTCTAAATAAAGCACATTGTTTTTCAATGGTTAAGTACATTGGTCTACTCTGGGAATGATATATAGGTTGTTTGTAACAGTCACGAGAAATAATGGTTGGCATTTGAATAGGACTTAAACATTTTGAAGACAATTTTGAGTGAATAGTGTTGAACATAATTATTTTGTTGTTTATTATTTCAATTTTAAAACCATTTTTTGCGTTGATAAAGGTAGGTGTTCCGAATTCCGTTTGCTGGCCCAATTTTCAACTTGATGTTTTCTATTCTACATGAAGTGTCATCCATAAAATAGTCGTATTCCAAAGTTTTGAGTTGCATTAACTCTAATGGAATGGTTCTTAATTTTGAAGCACAAGGTGACACGGAATTTGCCCATTGAGTAGTATACAAACTGGCTGGCCGGGTGGTTAACCACCTTTGGCAGAATTCACTGTATTTTGGCCTACAGTCATCAAAAAAAGTAACTATACAGGCAATAAATGGGCTTCTAACTCTAAAAAAAAAAGCCTACCTAAAAATATTAAATTATAAAGTTGTTAAAAAATTCATCTTCTTTAATATGAGATATTTCACGCTAGGATCGGGTGATTATTTAGGAAATAACACTCCTAAATGTAAGGTGAAGTCCGATTTTCATTTTCACATTTTTATTTTCTACACACGGACCCATCTACGGGTACCTTATCGATTACTGGTAGTGCAATTGGGGGATGCATGGGCAGGTTGGCCAGTCGGCCGTATTGTTCCAATAAATCAATACGCCACACACACGCTACCTGTCATACTCCCCCCCCCCCTGTGTTGAATGTAAAATGTGAAAATGAAATTGTGATTTTACCTTACATTTTGGATTGTCACTTCTTCAATATTCAACCGATATTAGCGTGCAATATCTCATATTAAAGAAGATAAATTTTTCAACAACTTTATGATTTAATATCTTTAGGTAGGATATATATTTTTAGAGTTAAAAGTCCATTTATTACCTGTATAGTTACTTTTTTTGATGACTGTATATCGTCCAAGTGGAACATATCTTGCGCCAAACATTTTAGAGTAATAATGAGAAATATATGGGGTTTCTTATGATAGCAAAATATGTTGGTGTGCAAAAAAAGCTAACTGATTGGAACATCTACCTTTAAGAGCGATTTTGTTTTTGTGCAAATCAGTTTCAAAACTGACTGCGGTTTTAATTTTGTGCAACAGATTTAAAAATGTCCATTGTATTACTCAATTAGTGCCTTGAACTGTTAAAAATGTCAGGTAAATGTGATATTTTAATCGAAATTTCCAATTTGTATTTACTATAATATGCAATTCCGTATTTGTGACATGTTGATGATTATATGAGCCTGTTAATCTGTAATTACAGGCGAGATTGCTTTTGTTTTAAGCATTGATAAGTAGAATCTTGTGTCAAGGAATTGACTCGTATGGTGATGAAAAAAGCAGGCATGTGATTTTCACCCGAGTTCATTAACTTTGTTACTCAAATATTATGTTTGGCTATAAATTTACAACCATATTACAAGCATATTTGATATCTTGTTTGTTCTTTTCTTTTTCTTTCTCGTAATTTTCATAAACATAAGAACCAAACATGATTTTGCAATTGTTCAGTTCTGACAGACTCCGCCCCCTCTACTCTGGACCTTTTTACCCTGGTAACTACCTGCCTATTTAACATTGTTTATGATTGGTTAATATCAAGATACTCTTTTGAATAACCAATTGAAATTCTGCTTCTAAATATTTCACTCCAATCTTTATCAGGGAAACAATTATTCTAACAATGTCTCTGATTGGGGCAATAAATGATGTATACATCTTTCTGACCAATCTGCAGGTAGTTCTCAGAGGGTTAAGTATATTATGTAAATTGGTATGTTACAATAAATTATTTTTGATAGTACTGAAGTAGAGCATGTGTGGTCCAGTGTAACGGCATGGGACTCGTAACCATGAAGTTGTGAATGCGAGTGCTAACCAACATGTTTGTTTCCTTGGGCAAGATACTTGGTTTTAATTGCCTCATTGAGCCAAACGATATTAGGTAGCCTTTAGGTAGCTCTTATCACAATCCAAGTGCTGATAGGGTTGTGCACCTATAGCCAGCTGCCACATATAGGTGAAATGTAATGATTGTGACAATTTCCTAATAAAAGTGTAATAATAATTGGAATATCGCGGCAATCCTGTGTGCAAGAATAAGTTTTTATTATCAAGTGCTGTAAAAGCTGAAATTTTTGTGGTGGTTTTATTTTTCGCGCATTTCGCCCAAAAAAAGATTTCCGCAAAATTATAACACGCAAAAATATTGTTTTCAACATTCATGCAATGCATCCAGAAGGTCGCGAAATGTCTATGATATCAAAATTCACGAAAATATTGGCTTTTACAGTAAATCTTTTGATTCCTTCCGCATTTGCATTTAGAATATTTTGTCGATATGATTACACACCGCTACAATCACTGCCTACCCCTTTGTGTTTGGTCACTAAGATGACACACCACTAATCACTGCCTACCCATTTATTCTGTTTAGATAAAACCAGGGAACATTTAACTTCAATATCATAGAAAAGGTATTTTAATGCTACTGTGTGCTACATATGTAATGTAACAAAACACATTTGTTTTTGTATATCAACAGTTCTCAAGATGGCAAACCCGTTAAATATATTATTAAAAGCCTACCTCACAATAAGTTAGTTCTAAAAAAAATCTTCACTGGTACGATGTGTTAAAAATAACAAGTAGAAAGGTTTAAAGCAATATTATGTGATTTTTTTCAAATGTTAAACCTTTTTTTCCTCTCTTATAATGAAGTTTGCTCTCTTATAATGAGACTTTACTGAATTCAAAAATCTATTTTGACTGTATTTGCCGTCCCATGGAAAAGATCACATAATATGCCTTTAAACAAGTGCGCTGTAGGATGATTTTATTGGTTGAGAGCTTTCATCAGAAATGGTTCCGACTTCATCAGGATCTTTTCAAGCTCAACCAATAAAGTCATCTAACGGGGGTTCTAGTCTAATAACTTCTTAAGTCTATGACATACTACCCAATCGCTCGGAGCGATTTGCCGCTGACTCCCCTTATTTGGTAAATAGCACTCTTTATAAGGAGCATAAGCGACAAATCGCGTCACACAATTATGGAGTATGTCATGAGCTTTAAGGATTCCTGTCGTGAAAGCATTTCTCATTATATGTGTTAAGAACAGATAGGGTTATTTTGTGTTGAAACACAATCAGTGTTGCAAACTATTTTAGGTTCCAAAGCGCGTCCCACGACCAAAAGTAGCCTGGTTGCCCCCAAATATACCTAATTTTGGTCAATTTAGCCAAATTTGTCCTAATTAATTTTAAAAAACACCCAATTGGGCGAAACATGTTTTTGCTAACGTTATTTATGATTGCACAAACGTGACCGTGACAATGAATGACTGAAGAAAAATTGCCTTTTAAGGCCAAACAAAGAAGGTCTGTCTCAGAAGCCCGCCCACATTGGTATGTGAAATGAGCTACGGCACGTAGGTCTATGCGCTGGGGGCTAAAAAAACATTTTTTTTGTTTTGATTTTTTGATTTTGTTTGTTTGTTGATTTGTTAAAAAAAGAAAAGAAAAGATTTTTGAAAAAAGTTTTAAAAAGTTCTACGTAAGCTTACATAAGCAAAAAAAAAAAATCTGAAGAAAAAAAAAATCGCATACCTCATAGCCTATTTTCTAAAAAAACAAAAAACAGCACTTAGCTTTTTTGCACAATGTTTCTGAGACAAACCTTCTTTGTTTGGCCTAATTGGATTTATTTAAATTAATCAAATATTAAAGGTAGATGTTCCGATTGCTGACCCGATTTTCAACTTTTCTATTTTATATAATCATCCTTAAAATTGTTGCATTCCAAAGTTTGAGTTGCATAACTCCAATGGTTCTATTTTTAGAAGCGCAAGGTGATGAAGGTCCAAAGACATGTGCCCATTGAGTAGTACACAGACTGGTTGGTGGATAACCACCTTTTTGGCAGTAATTCACCACATTTTAGCCTATAATTTCTAAATGAAACATTTCTGGCCCCTAAGGTTTTACAGACATAATGAGAAAAATATGGGGATTCTTCTGATACCAAAATATCTTGATGTGAAAAAAACATCATAGCCCCCAAAAAGTGATCGGGTCATATACCTTTAAGAAGGCCTACAACTAATTTTGGATTTTAAAATTTTGGTTTTTTTCTGTTGGGATCTGGGACAATGACTATTTCCCTTTCTTTCCTATTATCATATAAATATTAGCATTTAATACCTTGCATGATTCTATTTTTTATCATGTAAATATTTGTATTATATTCTACCTTTATATATTCGAAAATATTGTTTAATATGTTTAATAAGAAATAGGCCTATATGCAAGTACAATTTTATTATCCCACTACCATTCTATCTAAGCCTCGTTCTAGTCTAGTCTTCTTCTGTGCCGGAGACATCCTGTGCTTTATCTATCAAGAACAAAGCCCTGAAAGAAGCGTTGCGTACTTGAGATCGATTGGTTTAATAACAATACACAGGGGCACGAACGGGAGACTAAATCCAATTCAGTTTCTATTCATTGATGCGCCTTCAGTTGTGGATGAATATTGACAGTTTAATAAGTAAGAATGGGGATGCTCTTGGTCTTTTGAAATTGTGGAGACTACATATGTATGAATGATGAAGCTGTGAAAAATATCCTTGAGCTCTCTTGGTCACTATTATTGAAATAAATAGTGACCGTGTAATTTATAGTATGAATGGAGGATATTACCTGCTTGATAATGTGCCGCGGCCAAGGGGGCCACACTTACTGAAAGTAGCCCAATTTTTGAGTAAACCATGGCACACCTTTTCAACACTCAGCACACTGGCCAAAAGTAGCCCAATGGCGCGAAGAAAGCGTGGTGTTGGCAACAACGAACACAATTCAATTGCTAGAATATGTATCGAGTCATTTGTGAACAGGCCTACATTGTCTAGCTGGCATTGGTTCCTTTCAGGGTTAGAATGAATATTGGTGAGAAATCAAGAATCCTTACTCACGAAAATGTTGCTCAACATTGCAAGAACCAGTTCAATGTAGGCCTATTCTCATAGACTTTACTGACTGTAAAGTCATTACAATTTATATGGCAACAATCTAGGGATTCTGGTAAAATTACAGAGCGATTAAGAAAGAACAGGCACTTTTTTTTATGAAAAGGAGTCAAGAGAATTTTAGGTTTGTATATTCAAAATCAACAGTGTTAAAAAGGTCATTTATTTAGGTTTGATTTTAAAAAAAAGTTTTGAAATTGATCATTGTGTTATAACAACTTTAAAAGAGCCCTCTTTTTCAAAGCCAATCCACAGCAGGATGGCAAATAGAGACTGCAATATCTTCATTTTACTCAAATGCATAATTTTTTCTTAAAACCAGCTAGTCGTGACAATTACCACCGTAAAACGGGGTGAATAGGGACATGGGGGTGAATAGGGACAAAAATGGGAAAGTTTTTGATATGTCAATTTTTTGTATTTGATGTATGCTATTTATTTTATTTTTTCCAAATGTTTAAAGAGCAATATAATAGTGTTCAGGAAATGGTTCAATTGATGTGAAAGAACAAATGCGGAGCCCAGGGTATCGAAAATAGAGGTGTCCGAAAAAACACTAACAAAATGGTGTGGTCAAAACTTTCCTGCTCCTAACTGCATAATTTGAGCAAATGAGCTGGAAATGCACCAGGACCTAGCTTTTAAGGTTCTTCAACATACTCTTTGACATTGGTAAGAAATTCTGAAAGGATTTCACAATGTAAGTTTTTTTGCATTTTTTCCGTAAAATTTGTAAAATCTGGGGTCAATAGGGACACCAACGTTTTTAATGAAAATATTATATCCACTCCATATATTTGATTTTTTGAAAGAGCAGTTTAAAGGCTTATTATGTGGACATAATATCATCTCAAAAGGTTGACTCATTTGGGTACAAGAAAACAATTATGGTCTGGATAAGTGTATATATGTCCCTATTGACCCAGTTCTATGAACGCTTGATTGAAAGCTTCAATTTTGAGCTGTTATTTTGCCATTGTTGACCAGAAATGTTCATATTTCTTGTTAAAACTGATACTATGACTTTAATATGTCATAAACCAACTCCAAAAGTGTGCCAGATATAATACTTCATGCTAATATTCCAAGAGATGAGGGTGCTATATTTTGTTCACTAGTATTTTTCACATTTAATGACACATAATATTTATTTCCATATTTGTAGAATAGATGAACATTTGATACTGAATTGTTACATATCAATTAGAATATAAAACTCAATTCAAAGAATAACATAATGTTATGATCTTCAAGCATCTAAATAACTCTTTACTTAAATCAGTCAAGTATTTATTCCCTTGTTAACTGACACGTCTAAGAAATATTGTTAATAAAAATAACTTTGAATAGTTATAATGGTAAAAACTAATTAAAAGTGATTGTTTTGGTTTTTCAAAACTCACTCATTATCCATATTCACCCATATGTAGAATAAAACAGGTAAAAACTCTTCAAATCTAGTGATTTCCCTACCCAGAATAATGCTGTCCCTATTGACCCCGACGTTGGGGTGAATAGGGACACCGACCTTTGTGAGAAAAAAAAATATACTCATCACATATTTTAAATTATTTATAGTGGCAGTTCAAAGACATTATAGGTGGACATAATATGTGCTAAAAAGTTTGGCTCATGAGGCTACATTGAAAAATCTACAATCTAGAGAGTGCTGAAACTGTCTCTATGCACCCCGTTTTACGGTACTGTAAATTATTCCAATCCTCTGGATTGGCTTGAAAAAAAAGAGGGTTTACCAAATTTATAATGCAATGATAGAATGTTTTTCAAATTAAAAGCTAATTAAATTATCTTTCGTACTCTGTTTTTAATTCTGAATAAACAGTATAGGGTAAAGTCGCCTATTTTCGGTCACTTTGCCCAAATCGTGTAATAAAAATGACTTCGTCGTTATAATCTGACGACTAAAAAACCTCCGCATAGTTGATGCCCGGTATTGCTTACACTACTTTGACGAAAAAGTGTGTTCTTTCCGACTCGCTCTGTACTTTACGCACATCAATTTGGATTCTCTCAACATGCAACAGGATTATCTCTGCTTAGTGATTATTAGTTTAAATGTCAGCAGACCTCCAGAATTTCAGCGTACAGACCGTTTGGTGGCCAAGATATCTTATGTATTTTATTTAATGCTGGTGCAATACACTCACAGTTGAATAACCAGAAGCAGTAAAGTAAACTTCTAAGCAATAGTTTGTATTCATGCAATTTTAGTTGCATTTTATTTAATCATCGTAAGAACTACAATTTATTATAGTGTATTAGACAAATTAAAACCTGAAATAATGAGTGAATAATACACCCAAGAAGTAATGAATGCATATGGATTTGTTTGGCTGAAAAAGCTCACCTAACAGAGCCTATTAAATACACGCAAATCACTAGCTATTTCCTATTTGCCATTGTGTAAACAAATTATTACGGGCCGTCTGTGGGGATATCGATTAGCTTCACGTAGATTCCTACACGTAAGATTTTTACACGTAAGTATGGAACGTTTTTCTGCCTCCCTCGGTTATCAAGTTCTTTGGTTTAGTTGTTTTAAAAAAAAAAAGAATCTAATGGTCAGCCTTTTAGCAATAACATTGGGTTGGTCAGTTTTTTTGTTGCAGAACCTAACCTTTGCATCATCTTCTGTGAACTTAAGAGAAAAGTGTGGCAGTTGAAAATGTGAATTCCAATTCCCGGCATCTTTTAATATACAGGTTTTAGTTGGTTGAAAATGATTTATATCATATCGTAGCTGAATAAAAAGAATTACTGAATATTAAAATAACATTTGCTTGATGTGTGTTATTGCCTTCTTTTTGCTGCTAGAGCTGGAACTTCAGATTTTTTTCAACCAGCGGGTAGGCAACTCACAAAAATACCTGCCCGACAGAAATTCCAATAGCCAGTGTAACCTGCCAGTTGGTCGGGTAATTTTGCATCACCTGCCCAAGTTAACTGCTATGGGCGTGTGCTATTTCCAGGCCTGCTAATAACTCTTCAGGAATAAACTAGCGTAATTTGAATAAATATGAATAAGGATGAAGCAAATTATAAATGACCAGGTAATTCACAATTGAGAATTTCATGGTCAAATTTGGAGGTTAATCTTAAGTGGTTTAGACGCAACTGATCAGCACTTGGCCAAGATTGTCTCCATGAATCTTAATTTAATTGTGAGTCTAAATGAAGAGTACAAACCAATTACAATGGCTATTACAAAAGTAAGCCCCTGATTTTAATGGGTCAATTCCTTAATTGTACAGGGATGAGGGATATTAATGAGTTGCTGCGCCTACCTCGCAGTACCTTCAGAATAATAATATCATTTGGGCGACAAAAAAAAAGAAACCCTGCTATACAGGCAAACAGACCTCTCCGGTCGAGTCAGTCGGTTTGGCTTTCTTTCTTATTTTCTCTTGAAAATGACTAAAAATCTGTCAAATTAAAAATAAATCTAAACATTTTGCCGGTATTTTGAAAAGCATTTGCCGTGAACATTTTTTTACAGATTTCTAAAAAAATGGGTCGGCCGGGCCCATACAACAGGTTTATTTTTTTCGTCGTCTTAAGGCACAGCATTTTACCTGCAAAGCATAAACATGTGCTATTTCTTTAATAATTCAACTGTAGTCCATTTCACTCCCTCTGGACAAAGACTTGACATACCCAGCATTTACGCACATGTTATACTATGAATTGAACTGTATTGTCTTTAGTGTTAGTGAAATTGACAATACAGTTTAGTCAGTTCCAAATTGGCGAGAAAGCACACGATATGAACAGGGGTGTGAGAGGCCACAAATTAAAAGTGGAAAACAGACAAAAACGAGGAGAAACAGTGTAAAATGAGGGTAAAAAAGCCAAATATGGGCTGAAAATAAAATAAAAAGCTGACATTTTGGCACAAGAAAAATGTTTAAAAAAATGAAATCAGCTAAAAAGAGGATCAATCACACCCCTGTATGAAACATGCAGTGCACCCGGTTGCATTATGCGAGCATGTATGAGTGCCAACTCTCTTCTGAATTAAATTGCTACTGTATTAAAGGTAGATGACCCGATCACATTTTCGTAACACAGAATTATTTCAAACATACGGAGATTTTCATATCATATGAAAGCTCGTATTTTTCTCATCATCATATTGAAATTTGACGGCCTAAATCGGTATAATTACGGAGAAATCGATGAAATAACGTCGAATTACCGCGAATGGTGGTAACCACCGATATAGTTTGTGTACTACTCAATGGGTACAGTTCACAGCATCTTGTGCGTCTAAAATAAGAACCATTAGAGCTATGCAACTCGAACTTTGGAACACGACTTTTTTAATGATGACCTTTCATGTAGAATAGAAAACTTCAAGTTGAAAATCGGAACATCTACCTTTAAGGTCACCAATTTGGAACTGACTCAATCATAGTAATAGAATAACTGAGGAGATCTTTATCTGTTCTGTATCCCTGATATCACAGCTGTTCTGTCAAAACCTTGTATCTCCATCTGGGCTTTCAGCATGTATAAAGTAATACTTCATACATATAACCTTTGGGCAGTCTGCTCTAAACATGTTCAATGGCCTAACCACATCTAGCAAAACCTTGGAAGTGCTCTTGCCCCTGAATATGTATAAAGCAAAACTTCGTATGCATGACCATTGGGCAATTTTACTTTATACATACTGAAGGGCAGGACCAGGTTTTGACAGAACAGAGATGATATGAAATTTCCTCTAGTCAGAATTTTGAGCAAAAGAAAGCATTCCTAAAACCATATCACTATTTGACACTTTTACGCTTCTTAGCAGCAGGGGCATTTTCTTTTTGTGACTTTTTGCCCGTCTTTTGAACTTTCCCATCCTTAGCCGATGCCCTTGCCGCTTTCCCTGCACGTACAGGACGTGGGGATTTTACACTAAAGTTCGCTTTGGCCGTGGTCTTTGATTTTTCCACCTTGGCAGCTTTCACAGGTTTCGTCTTCTCAACCACAGAGGGCGCTGTTGTGCTTGATTTTGGTTTGGTTGCGTTTCCATCCTCTGTCTTCATCTTCTTCCTCATCTTCTTCAGTGCCTTCCCAGACATGCGACGTTTTGCAGCAACCTTTGTGTCCGTCTTATCCTCGGGTTCTGAACCATCCTCTTTATCTGACTCCGGTTTCTCAGCTTGCAACTGTTTTTTTACTGCAAGAAGAAATTAATACAAAATTATGATTGATTTCAAACACACACCAAAACAAAATCTGGTGTAGAAAATACTCCTCTCTAGTATTCACAGGTTTCTTGATTTGTTCTTAAATCATATCAGAACTGGCTAGCAGTGGCGGTACCAGCATCAAAATTTGTTGGGGCAAGAACAAATCTGGGGTTGGGTGGGAGCAAGAACAAAATTTGAATGGGGGGTGGGGGCAAAATGCACGCGAACACTATTGGCTTTTATTGTAAAAATTGCCTGATATTAGCTTAACTTTGTTCTGAATTCGCCGTTTCAGACCAATTTTAAACTAATTTTAAGATTTAAAAGTCAACATTTTAGATTGTTAGTGGCACAAAATGGCATGGGACTTGAGCTGACTGGGGAGGCAATTGGGGGAGGGGCAAAGGTCATGACTGGGTGATGATGACACCAGATTTACTGCCCTGCCATCTCTTAAAACACAAATGAAAAACTTTTTCTTTGATATTGCATGAGTATTTCGCTTGGGTCATATGGTGATAGTGAAGCGCTAGAGCTACTAGGGGGCATCAAGGTAATTTTTTGCAAAGATTTCAAATCTATGGGCTTTCTGATGACAACCTTATCAGTCTGTTACCCAGTCCTTGTATTCCTTAACAATGTATACTGGTAGTGTTTTGGTGCAATATATCTTGATCGAACATTTGACAAGTCCCAAAGTATACTTACAGCGTGTAATGTCAGCATTGTCTACCTCCAGTTTGTCTGCCGCCCAGTCTTGGTACACTAACGATGTGTGTATAGGTAGTGCTATGGATTTATCGGTTTTGATGTGCAGGGCCTTGACATTACACCAGCCTTTAGTAATGTGCTCAGTCATACTCTGTACACCTGTCATGATGTTGTCCACAAGTTGCTTCACTTTCATGTCCGTGTGACCAACCTTAAAATGGCTGCAGGAAATAGAAGCAATCAATAAAGTTGCAGATTTGACTGATTTCAGTTTTATTAAGGCTATATTAAAAAAAATCTTTTGTCTCAAAGCTCTTCAGTTTTTCAAAACCTAATGCAGAATGCAGTTTTTCTAAGTTTTATTTTTTATTTTTTTATAAATATAAAATATTGAAATCCTTGTAAAAGTGACCTTTTGTATTTCAAATGATGTGATATCTGAAAAATCGGGGAAACTTTGGTTGGTTGTTTGTTTGGGGGTTTTTTTTAAGAAAAAAAGAAAAAAATCCTAACGTGCACCATTGAACTAACGCGCGCGGGAGCTTTGAGACAAACAAATTTTTTAATATAGCCTAATAATAATAATAATGGACATTTATAATGCGCCGGTTTCCGCCGCACATGGCGCTGTAGCCTATTTATTATTACGCTGCCGTTAGGAAATCGTCACAATAATTTCGCTTCATCTACGTGGCAGCTGGCTAGGCGCACTATCCATATCAGCACTTAGATTGTAATATCATCCTTTTTAACAGCTACCAATCACGCTTGGGTCAACGAGGCAATTGAGACTAAGTATCTTGCCCAAGGATACAAACACATGTTGTTGACACTACTTATTTGTGAACACTCAACAGCAAAAAGCTACAATCAAAGTAATAATTTCTTGATCATCTTGTTTCCGATGACACATTTATCAACTGCATTCCACAAAAACGAACTGCATATGTGATACTTTTTGCACAGAAGCTCAATTGCTTCACTGCACCCTAACACCCGTGTAACTGTCGTATTCACACATCAGCTGCACAGTACATGTGGGAATGTTTTGAAATGACTGAGAGTCAATTGTTTGGATTATAGTAAATTATGGTTGAACAAACACTATTTGTTACTTCACAGATCATATCACCACAGATAGTCATCAACAAAAATGTATGGTCGCATTACTTGCATGCTGTGTCACTAATTGCTCTGCAATACCAAGTTGACTTGCTTTGGTTTGGTGCAGCGTTTAAATTACCTAATTCTAAAACCTTGTCTGCAGTGACATTATAGATTACATGAATTTGCCCCGTATTTCCAAAAGTTTTGGGTATACATTATTTGCACGTCACCGCACCCCCCCCCCATCTGAGTCAATTGAGCCCGTAGAACAGGGGTTTTCTCCGTTGCCTTATCTTTTACATCTCTATCACAAGAACAGGAAAAAGTTGACTTACTTGCAGTCACCTCTGTTTGACAGGATGAAATATTCGGCGTTGATGGCGCTCTCTATCTCTGTCTTGAGGTCTTTCTTAGTTAAATCCACACAGATTGGGTACCTGATTGGGGGGGGGGGGGGAGAAAGAAACAAAAGGATTGTTGATAATAAATGTTGTGTCAATTCAGATATTTACTTTTCAAAAGTACCATCACCTAATAAATCAAACTTCAATTGAGTTAAATCATGACAGTTTGATATTCAACTTTGCATTTAGTGGCAGCTGTGGGAAGAAAGACCCTGGTAACAGGCACTAGGCGTTTAAATAACAATTTCTCCAAGGATTTGATAAGCAAAATAGCTCACATTTCACAAACACAATCTTTGAACACTCAACAACAACTTACCGAACTGTATGTATAACACATATTGAAAAAAGCTTGACTCAAACCCTGCCTTTTCACCTAGCAGGATACAACTATGACTATGTACTTCTTCCTTGAATAGAACTCTTTACGGAGATGTACACTCCTAGTAACCCTTACAGCCCTGAATCCTACAAAACCCCATTTGAAAACTATGCTGGCAGCAGTCTATCGCCCCCAGAGGATCTCAGTGGGTGATAAATGCTAACAGAGAAGGTGGTTTAGGGAGTGTGATCCCTGGCAAATTGAACTAAGGCACAGACTTTGGAAATAAGCCTGCACATGTAGCTGGCTTTTATGGGCTATCCTGGCCTTGCAACTTTTGGTGTTGTGGTGTGTTTGCCGTTCCAGTTTGGGATGGCATTGTGATATGCGTTATTTATTGAATGTTATTATAATTTTATACTCGTGTGATTTGTTATTTGTATATGTTGTGATGCCAAATAAAAACTAAACTAAACTAGACTCCAATTTCATTAAATGCTGGTGCACGGTTTGAATCGGCAGGGCCAGTCCCCATCCCCCAACATAAATTTCGCACATTTCTTTCCCTTGAGAGTTCTATCTCTGATACCAACCTGGGTTAAGCTAGGTTAAATTAAAGATCCTCTCATTAAATATCCTATTTGTCAGTTAGTCAACTCTTAGATGAACTTTATACCAATCTTAGACATAACAAGATAATAGTAAGATACAATATTTTTCCCCACAGTTGCTTCATATGTTCAACACAATACAGTTCCTCCATAATACAATAACTTACTTCTTTCTAGAGTAGAATTCTTTACCCAGATGTACACGTAGCAGTCTGAAGATCCTCTCATCTGCCAGAAACATGTCATGTTTAGCGGCTAGACGTCTCCTAGCTAGGAATGGCTTGTACTCTCTCTTCAGACTTTTTATTGGAATCACCTACACAGAAAATATACATGTCACTTTCATATTAAAGATAATTATTGCAAAATTGTGACGGGATCAAGCGGAATGAGTCGTACGTCGAAAATATTGATTTTACTTTCTCATTTGGTAAATTGTTCGCAACTTAAACACTGGAAGTTTAATGGGGCTTGGACCATACCGTAGCATTTGCCAACTGCTTGGAAATGATGGACAGATATCAAAATTGAAAACTACTGACATGTGACTCATTTCACTTGATCACGTCACAAATGAGACGCGATCAAGAGGAATGAGTCGTATGTCGACCCTGGTCGAAAATGAGTTTTTAATACAGTTTTAAAGAAGACACCTAGAGCTTTCAGAAACTGAAAACCACATGTCGATACGACGTTTTGTTCCAAAGTTATGTCAAATTGTATACATGAATTTCCATCAAAACTTATGTAAGCCACCATTTTGAATTGGCCATATCTAAATTTGGGATTCCCCGACATCCGACTCATTCCTCTTGATCGCGTCACAAATGAGGTTATTTTCTTTCATTACAAATTTGAGGTTTTTTTTTTCACGCATCGACATAAAGTAAACAAGAGAGAAACTGATTTGAAATGTTTTGGAACAGCAACTATTAATGTCGAAAATTGAAATACCCCTTATTTATAGCTTTGAATTTTGTTTAAAGGCAAGTAAATTTTGCAAAGATCGCGATCGCACCAATCTGATTATTAAGTTTACATTGTGCGACTTTAAGATGAATACAATAAAACGGAAACAAAATATGAAAAACAGAAAGTTTTGGGCTTTCTTTTTAATACCAGATAAAGCTTTCCATCAGATTGGGCACAAGATTGCATTTCCATCATTGTGTTTGGATTTTAATGAACAGACATACCACACACATGGGTGACAGTTATCACACGTGATGGGTATCACACATGGTCATGCTTACCTCCCCTACACCGCTGACATTTTTCTCCTTCAATAAGTCATTGAAATGTTCCGCAACCTCATCATTACTCTTGTCCTTGATGTCCTTGGTGAACAGACATGCCTCTGTGGTCTCAGTGCGTAAAGGATGGGGCAATTTGCTGGAAAATAAATATGACATGGGTATGAATTAATATCCAAAGTCTGTTTGATTTGAATAGTGATTTCAAATCAAAGGGACGGCTAAGCCGGTATTATGTATTGAATTACAAATGTATGTGTGTCTCGGATTTAGATAATTCAATAGGAACCATTGAAGGATAATGAAATAATTTCTCCGAATCTCAGTCATCAATTTCATTCCCAGAAACTAGTATCGATCTGAAAAGATGTGCCCTTTGTTCCAGTGCACTTTTAAAACACTGGGTAAAGCAGTTTGATAAATTATTCATAGTGTTGCATAAATTGGGTCGTTGAATTTATAATAATTTTGACATATTCAAAATGATTTTACAAATTTGAATCAATACCAGACTTTTCAAACATGCAAGCCATACAGAAGCGAGCAAGAGAGACATAGTATCAGTTCTTCACTCCATTTTAATACATGTACATTGATTACCACTGTTTCAAAATCTCTGATTTTAATTTGAAATATGAAGCTAGGGAGAAAATATACATGATTTTAAATTAGTTAAACTTCATCTTGGAGGGTCATCATGTGTGATGCCTTGAATCTCCTCAACATATTTATAGTCAGCGTCATATTGCGACAGTTAAAATTCCACCAATGTGTGCGTACATGCGTAAACCCTGAAGTGTGTATACACATTCATACATATTTGTTCACTAAGGCTGGGCGCGAGTCCCGGGAAATCGAGTCCCGCCCGAAAATGTCGGGTCCCGGGACCAGAATCACCTTCCCGAATCCCGAAAAAAAATAAAAATTGAAAATAAAAAAAATAAAAAAATAAGCTTACTTAAAAAAACACGTGGTTATTTGATGCAAATGTATAGCGGAGATGTATTTGAAATAGATTTATTTAGTCAAATCTGTGGATTTTTTGTACTCCTATGCTCTCAAAATGTGATTTTCACTTCATTTATCGGCCGCGCTGGGCGCCGCCGGCCATCTTAAAACTTTGATTGACAGATCGAGTTTGTTATTGTTATAGTGCCATCTATTGTCGAAATTGTGACATTTCTAATTTCTAAATGGAGACTTGACGCGCGAGCTTACGAAAGTGTCATTACGCGGTGAAATATCACATTTTAGCGAGCACAAGAGTACCAAAAATGAACTGATTTGACGAAATAAATATATTTCAAATGAATCCCCGCTATATAGTTGCATTAAATAATCACGATTTAGCCGACAAGGTGTTTTTTTAAGTAAGCTTCAGTTTTTTTTCCTTTCTCGTTTTCGTTTTTTTTCTTCATGAACAATTTCGGGAATCCCGGGTCCCGCCCGATAAATCAAAACGAGTCCCGGGATTACGAATTCCCGAAAATCCCAGCCCTATTGTTCACGCATATTATGCATTTGAACGCAACAACAATTCAAGCTCACATAAAATAGCTAAAATTTCATCCAATAACATTATGACAGAAACTACTCTACAATTGCCTGAATTTTCTGAATGACAATTGCCAATCAGACAAAGTCAATTCCTTGACATCGTTATCAATAAGGATTATAAACATCCACCTTTAATTCAAACAAAATTGTTGATTTTAAATGTGTACCAATCCTTATTACAGAGTTCAAGTTTCACTATTTTAAAGCTATGACCAGGAACCCCAAAACAAAAACATTTGAAGCAGGGTCAGAATTTCGAGGAGAATCCGAAAATCCATTCTTGCAAAAAATCCTTTGCAAGAATCTAAATGGATTCTCGCGACATTTGACGAACTTCTGACCCTGCATTCGTAATCAATTTGATGAAATAATGCTTCATTGCAGGGCTTACATCTTGATGGTTCTTGATTTCTCTCCCGTTATTTTCCACACAGCCAGCAGTATGTGAACAGAGGTAGCTTCATTCAGGAATAGTTCATTCTTCTGGTTACCTTTCTTGTTGTGAGCTAAAAGAGCTGTTACAGCTTGGCGAACCTAGAGAACAGAAAAATTAACAGAATGTTGAAATGTTGTCAATATTTATGTTACACATATTTCATAAAATGTCTAAACTTTTCTCAAAATACCCAACTTGTAAAAAATAGTCAAAATAATTGTCAACAACATTTGTTTTCCTTTAAAACACTTTAAAAAAAAAGAGAACACAGAAAACCCTCAAATTCCATAATGAGTCGGGAGAGGATATCTGCGCACAGCATATTTACCATTTTTAGAAAATGTCTTGGATATGGAAAGATATTTTTAACAAGCGCTTCATGCATGTTGAATGGCGTCAAATAGTTGGACATGTCAAGGTGCAACATTGGGCATTAATGCAAAGTACTTGAATCGCAACGTTCTAGAATCTTGCAAATAATTAATAATGACATACATATAGTTGGGAAACTATACAAATCTAGTTTCATTGGACTTAGCTCTGTCTGACAGACTGACACATTATGGAGGTATGAATAGATTAAATGAAGCCATTCATTCACTGGACATCAGATATTTTCAACAATATTTGTCAACATTTCTAAATAAAATTAATCAAACTCTTGCTTCAGATATATCATGTTTAATCCTTTGAACCCTGAGTTATTGGTTGCGAGTCTGTCGTCTGACCCTGAATTATTTTCCAGAATAAAGGATAATTCTATGTTTAGTGATTTCCCTTCTTACACCCTCTGATTGATCGTTACATTGTGATATACTGCCCTCTATCATCGTATAATATGATATTCGTAATAAAACGTCAGTTTAAATCAGCTTTATTCTGTTTTTTATCGCCAAAACTGCTATTCATAACCGCACTAAATGCATTACTGTCTACCTGAGAATTATCTGTGCATGCGTATTCATCTCATTTTGTGCTATTTTGACAGTTTTCATCAGTAAATGACATCAAAACACGAACATAAACCTGCGGAAACAAGGTATCTAACATCGGGTAAACATCACATGACTTGAAAGTCATGTATGACCACTCAAAATCATGTGATCAATGTGTCACCTGTCCCAAGGCACTTTACGGTGCCTTTCGGGTTATAGCGCCTGAGGTTGAAGGCACCGTACGGTGCCTTTTGGGTTCAAAGGGTTAATGTTCAAAGAATGCCATGTTACAGCCCAACGGCTCCAACATTTCAATTTGGCTTGAATTTGGATTCAAGCCAGTATTTCTTGGAAATAGTTGCTGGTTGAGATATTTAACCAATGTATAAATATTATTTGAACATTAAACATGATTATATATTAATTTAAGCAAAAGTTTGACTCATTTCAAAAAGTTGAAAAATATTGATTAAAATATCCGACCATCTGCGATGTCGACTCATCATGCTTTCATTCCATATTATACAGAGAGCGAGGATAAAATTGTAGGCAATCAATCCTGCACTGATAATAATTAATATTAGATTCAAATATTTAATATTAGTTATTTCATGATTTACTTAAATTTAAGTTTAGCTCTTTAGTCTTAGGAATGTTTGTTTTTCTTTACTGTAGTGTAAAAATAATGTGTAAATGTGTTAGTCTTTTTTTAAGGGATATTATTATTAAAATTATAATAATTATATTTGTTTGACGGAAACAAATGTCTGAATGTATACTTCAATTCATGATGTACATACCGTCACTCAATAGTCAAATTCATGAAGTATGAATTCATGAATCCCCCAAAAAAGTGCAGGATTGCCAAATTGTTATGGCATTGTTATCATGTTTATAAAACCATTGACATTGTAATTTAGTGGCAATATCCTCAAATAGGTCTTACACACGGAATAAAGAATAAGGCAGCTATCATTTTTACAATGTAAAACAACTGCAAAACAATTGCTGCCTTGTGCTTTATTCGGCTATATCTTGCCTCACGTCCCGTATACGGAATAAACCGTATAGCTACAACGTATCATTAATTGGTTTGAGCATGCGCACTTGATTTACGGGACGTCTAGCCAGACATTGCCCTTTATTCCGTATGTAAGACCTATATGAGGATATTGCCAATTTAGTTATGTAAACAGAAAACACTAGTCTATACTATAGTATAGTATAATACTGTTTTAACACAAAACAGCCTGCAAACTATGCCGAATTTTGATACTCTGTACTCGTCATGCAAGTTTACATGTCCACGTCATGCACGTAGTGTCGTTTAAATAGCCTTCACCACATTTATTTTGTACTAATATAAGAGAATAATGTAACATAGTATTATTACCTTCTGTTCGTTTAGTTGACTTTTCCTATGATCAGGTAATATTACGCTTTCAATGCCAGCCATCGTGATCGCACATGTGTGTTTCGTGTGTATTTTAATTTCAGAGTAAAATGACCTCGTCTTACGAAAGTATATCGTATTTTTATCGAAAATCATGTATCGCTGAACTTTGCTTTTATTTGGCAACAACGAGACTGGTCAATTGATTGGGTTGACCTTTGACCCAATATTGCTTCTTACGATTTTGATGCTAAGCCAAATTTGGCAATTTTGCCTTTTAAAAAGTCTTTTCACTTTGATCTAGAGCCCAGAAGTGTCAAAATGGCGATGCAGAATATTGTTGCGAATGTAGAGAACATTGTGTTCGACCTTGAGGAACAATTGTCGATGCAGATCGGGGCACAACCTTTGCCTTTTCCGGGCATGGACAGTAAGTTTACGTATCCGAATGTAGAATTCAACAGTCTTGCACTGCAGTCGGTGACACTAAAATCATACAAAATTAGATTAAGGCCCCAGGCATATGCTGCTTGGTTTGACGGACTTTGAATTTAATTAAGACGTTCAAACCTGTTAAAATGGTTATATTATTATTATATTTGATGCAAATTTATATGAGGTCTCTCGGCAATGTCAATACAATGATTCAACAATGTCAATGTCTTGCTAGAGACATCCCGAAACACATGTGCGCATGGCACTCGGCATGCTCAAACCAATTAAAATGCAGAGTATTGCCCACAGTTTATTCCGTACGGGACGTCTGAGAGTACCGATTATTGAGTTTGGATTATTAATATTACCCAACATCAATCAAGCACCTGGTCAGGGACTTTTTGTGCTAGGTGTCAATATGATTTCTGAATCAAAGTATAACCAAAAAAGGTTTTTTTTCAATTTGAGAAATATTGAAGGAAATATATGACATGATGCACAAGATTTTTTTCAATTCAGAGCTTGATGTACATGATGTAAAATGAGCTTATGGCAGAGCTAGTTTCAAAATAAGTGTACATGTAGCCTTGTATTTTGTAGTTTGTAGGACTTGTCTAAATGAAGTTGTGGACACTAGAGTGTGGTATGAAAAACTTGCATTCAGGGATAAGGCCCTTCACAATTGATTTTGAGTTTCCTGTTTCAGCCCGTGTCCGAAATTGAGGATTTCAAAATATTTAATTATTTCATTTTTATTTAGGATTTTCGCCTTTAAAATGACTTTCAATCAAATTTATTTACTACTTTCTAACTTAGGCCTAACAAAAATAAATGTTTGTTTCCGGTAACATGCTGACAAAAAAGAGGGTCGGTCGGCCGGGAAAAAAAATTATTTTACGAAAAAAAATATTATTTTAGATTCACCATGTAAATTAATTGCAAAGCTTCCGAATTTTGACCGTCATCGCAATCTCAACGCCCGGTTTGAACAGTGAACGCCAACTTCCGAGGCAAATTTCATTCATTATTTTATTATAATTCATTAAATGTAAATACACTGCATTTTCTCATTAAAAAATAAATGTTTTTCCTTCGATCGTACTTGGCTTTACTTCTCAACACGTGCGCGAGAGACTTTTGCATGCCCGAACTGAGGTTAATAATATGATATTTCTTTTCTGTTCCACACGGTTCCCAGTGTGTTATTTTTACCATGTTACGATACGTCATTCCATGTGGTTATTTTATTTGGTTTGTTGGTGGTACCCAAAAAATTATTATTGCGATAACCAACCGCAAATACTGCGCTGTTGTTGGGCAGTTCCGTAAGGTCGGACGTACATTTCGCACACTTTAAAGGTCTGGGTAGTCCTCACTATTAGTGTTGGGTCGATATTTTTATCAGTCTTGTATGTCCCCCTGGTAGTACTATTATTCTAACATCAAATAATGGATCTTCAATTAAAATGAATGTAAGAAAAGTTCCAAAAACTACCCTGGGTCGGACGTACTCACAAGGAATGTTTTTTTCCTACATGCTTCGAAAGAGTACACATTTTAAGAAAGTGTAGGGGTTGCAGTGCATTTTTTATTGATGAGGGTTTGTAAGAGACATGCCTCTACATAATGCAAGAACAAAAATATCCACATTCATCTCCAAAAAGAAAATACAACCAAAAAATAGGTGGGGGTCGGACGTACATTTTGGAGGGGTCGGACGTACTTTTGCAAATAATTCACAGAGCGTACGTCCGACCCCCTTTGATGTACTCCCTCTTTATATTAGCAGTACAAGTCATATCTTCTGTTATGGTATCAGCCTAGTAAGTGTTGACCCTGTACTTCCATAATATGATAGTTTGATGGCTCAGTTAGTCACTAAGTACAGTGTTACATCTTCTTGAAAATGTGCATCATTCACAAATGTACGTCCGACCCCACTGCTATTTTCACCCCCAAAACAGTTTTTTGACTCTCTGCGACAAACCATCGCCCAATTTTGTCAAAAGTATGTATCGGATATAAAGTCTTGTAGTGACCCTTAAGTTACCATAAACCAAAATTAGTTTGAAACAATTTCCAGTGAATGAGAGCCAATAATGTGATTTGCCGTTTGGTTTACCTATTTACGGAATTGCCCTGTTGATGAATGGAAATAAACTTTTACTAGTTTTCGGCGTTACGGACGAACGGAAAGCAAACTTCAGAATTGTTGCAGAATTCATGGAAATGGGTACATTCAAATTGGACCTTCGGCAAAATGGGAATGTAAAACTAAATGGGAATGTAAAATTTTTATTCTCTCAATACATTTCCGTAAATTTGGACTGAAAAAATACGAACGGTAGGTAGAAAATAAATTTTATTTTTTCAAAATGTTGATAAAATTTGTACGGTCGGCAGGTTTTAAGAGGGTCGGTCGGGTTACCGGAAACAACAATTTATTTTTGTTAGGCCTTATTTCATATCAGCTATGATGATGTACAAACATAGAACATGATTGCATTATTACTTGGGTATCAAATTAATCATTTTTGGAAAATAATTAAATGCCGAGTCCTCCGATATAAGGGTAGTGAAATTGGTTGCGACCACAAAATAATTGGTTTCAAAATAAAGAAAATAAAAGATAATTAATAATTAATAATTAAAAGTCACCTCGTCCCTTTTTTTAAAACTGCAACAGGAAACACAAAATCAATTGTGAATGGCCTAATATATTATCAATTATTTCTGGAGCTGCGAGGCTAGATAGCTCATTAGATAGGGATGTTCATGTCATTGACTACAGAGGGCGACATTTTTTTGAAAATTAGTTTGCCAAAATATGTAGAAAACTCCATAATTACCTCTTTTAAATACAGAGATGTAGTACGATGTGGCGAGGATGTATTCACTGATGTCTATATAACCCCGCACAAGCAACTAGACATCATGAAAGTAAACCTTTTTTTACCTAAAATGGTTTAAATTGTGCATGACTTGCCCAGTTTTCAGCAATATGAGGCAAACTACTTTTGGTTATAACTTTTTTATTATTCAGCCTGCAGACATGGTTGAACCATCATTTTTTATTGTAAAGTACTTTGTTTCCATGTATTCCATTTTCAAAGAGACAATTTTATTTTCAACATTTTATGAACATGCCTACATGCGAACGTAGTAAGATACAGCTCTACATACACTCTACATCTAAATATAATTTTACTAATTTCAACAGAATCTTGTGCTGCCGTGTGTCAGTTCTTCAAGTTCTCATCATGTACCAATGGAGCCATGTGTCCCTATCGTCATGTAAGAGGCGAGAAAAGCGTCGTCTGCAAACATTGGTTGAGGGGGCTGTGCAAGAAGGGAGATGAATGCGAGTTCTTACATCAATACGACATGTCCAAGATGCCAGAGTGCTTTTTCTTCACTAAATTTGGTGAGTGAGTCCAAAAATCAAATCTGATTTGTTTGCTCCAAGGAGAAACGGCCTATTCCTCTATCAACTTCAGTGCATATTTGAATTATTTTACCAAAATATTCCAATAAGGCTGTGAATGCACGGGTAGTTTCGTATCCGGGTACCCGACCCGTTTTTTGGGCGGGTACCTGGGTACCCGAAAATAGAAACTAAAAAAAAAAAAAGTAAGTACAAATTTGTCCCCCAAAATGACACATGATGGGGTCAATTGAGGTCATTTGGGGACACATTTGTTCTAAAATGTAAAAAAAATGTAAAAAAAAAAAATTGTAAAAAAAATTGTAAAAAAAACCACCTTTTTTATTTATTTATTTTTTAAACATTTCGGGTATTCGGGTCCCAATTTGGTACCCGGGTACCCGGAATAGCGGGCGGGTACCCGGGTTCCCGGGTATAAGTCACAGCCTTATATTCCATGCAAAGACATGCAAGCATTCATGCCATCAAAGACAACTTCAATGTGTCCCAGGTAAGAAAATGAAAGTTACCCAACCAACCCTACCTGAGAGGTCCGTTTGCACATATAACAGGTTGGTGTTTTTTTGTGTTTTGCCTATTGGCTTACTTTTAAATAATTTGATAATGGCACAGTTTTGTGACATAACTATTTATGTGCTGATTTTCTATGTATTTTCGTCTCTCTTCTTTCCATACAGGCATGTGCAGCAACAAGGAGTGTCCATTCTTACATGTAGATCCTATGAGTAAAGTCAAAGATTGTCCATGGTATGATAGAGGATTCTGTAAACATGGTAAGAATAGGCCCTTGTGAAGCTTATCCAGGCTACAATATTAGAAATAATGGGCTGTATTCTCGTATTAAACACAGTTCTAGATTAAAACCGTGTCTAACTAAACTTGTGTATAAATCAAACACAACTTTATCTTGTAAACGATGTGTTTAACAAAACCTGATTTAAACTCTGCAAATCTCGTCCCCAGAGTGGTCGTGTGTTCACTGTATACAGGTATTCAATTTATTGTGGTCCAAACGGGCTACAATAGATATCGACCAAAATTCCTCAAATGCACATGTATTTTTAAGGCTACACGATCTGCACATCAGCTTGCACCTGGCACGGCTGAGTAATCATTCAAGGAGTACAATTGGTGCACAAGTTTAGTTAAACGCGCGTTAAACTACCCCCATACCCATGTTTAAAGTTAGACACTTTTCAGTGAGTTAGATGCATGTTTAAGTTAAATAAATTGTTGAGAATTACGTTCAGTTAAACAATGTGTTTAATGTCAAAGTTACACATTTGTTTAGCTTAAAACCTTGTTTAAATATGTACACAAATACGGCCAATGTGTTTGAACACAGACCATAATTGAAATGCTGTTAGTACCAAAACATGCACACTATTTGAGTCGTGTGAATATAGAAACTTGTTTATGCTAGCCTGAAGAATCCCTTTACTCATAGTCATACCCCCTCTTCCCCACTGATCAATGATGCGAGGCCATTTGCTGATGGTGGACAAATTGTGTGATTCAACATTGATCAGGGAGAGAAGGGGGAAAACTTCACATTATACCTACAAAGTGTTCAAACAATATTTTCTAACATTGTAGGAATATGTTTGAAAACAAGAATTTAACATTTCTTATTTCTTATATAACAGCAAATTTATAAACTCACTCACTTATTTGGAATTGTTCTCGTCAGTCATCAGAAAATAGTGGAGCATGTAAAGGGTAAACACACGCACACAAACATCGTGAATGCCTATTATTTATATGCATGTAAAGGGTGTGTGGTATACTGCTTTGTGGTAGTTGGCTACCAATGAAGACACCAACAGCAGATGGTGTTCATCAGTTCAGATGCATTTTATAGTTTGGCACAGAAGGGTTTTATACGAGGGGGTATCAAAAAGTTCTTGACTTCACCCAGAAGTGAAGGAGCTATATCGATGAAATTTCGTCAGTGTAATCACTGGTCCTTAAAAACATTATGGTGCAAAAGTGGTCTCATAAGATTGTTTACTTTTTATACAGGTGGCGCTAGATGCCAAGGCCATGTAAATCAATGACGTCTCCCAACGGTGCTGTGTACATGGTAAACGACAATGGTCCAAATACGGATCCTTGTGGGTAGCCTTCCAGAGGAGTATGAGGTTTAAAATTTTTGTCATTTACAGAGATAAATTGAGACTTACGAGTGACAAATGACAATTTTTTTTTAAAAATCTGAGAATAATATTCTTCTGGAAGGCGTCCTACAAAAATCAGTTATTGGACCATTATAATTTACCATGTACACATCACCGTTGGAAGACGTCATTGATTTACATGGTCTTGGCATCTAGCGCCACCTGTATAAAAAGTAAAACTACTTATGAGACCATTTTTGCACCATAATGTTTTTAAGGACCAGTGATTACACTGATGAAATTTCATCGATATAGCTCCTTCACTTCTGGGTGAAGTCAAGAACTTTTTGATACCCCCTCGTACATGTGACTGCTAGTGCTAGGTATTCATCTGCTACCCTCCACCTCTTAATTAATTAAGAATTTTCGCAAGCATGAGAAATTGTACCACATGAGATTATTATGTTATAGCTGATGCCATCATTACTGCCTACACTTTAGTGTTTAGTTGCACATGTCCTGTCCGGTCTTGTTTACACAGTCATATCCTGTCCTGTCTCTTGTAGTGTAGTCGTCTTCTTTGTCGTACTTTTAAGAAACTATCATATTTATTTATCATAAATTATCAGGGTGACCAATATAATTCGAGCTGTGCTCCTTTTGGTTTTCCCCACCTTTGTTTTTCTAATAATTTACTTGATGATGTATTATATTCTATGGTGAAAATAAACTGAAACTGAAACTGAAACTGAAACATGTATAGATTACAAGCAGGGTTGTTGCTAGCAATTGTATTTAGTGGCAGTCAGAATCTGATCAATTTACAAGCATGGGTTGTAGCTAGTGCTGGTCAAACTCTGATAAAGTTGCCTACTGAATGATTGCTGATGGCATTTTCCAGTTATTTGAGGCACAATCAGGGCTGGATAAAATGTTCATTTTCCAGGAAGCAATCTAATTTTCCCAGATTTCCTCCCATTTCTTTTCTTTAATTTTATTTGGAAAAGCAACATTTACCTTCAATTACCAACATTTCCCTGGCTTCCTGAATTCCATATTTTTACCAGGGCACGATATGTATTCACATACTTTTTGTGCCGGTCAAGAAGGCTTCCATGCACCTTGAGTGCGGTTTACCAAAACCCTTTGGTGGTTGCTACTGTACCAGTGTAGCTATCCTAGCTAATGAGGCCATACTGGATATCAGCCTAAGTAGATTTTTGTCATTATTTCACATATGATATTTGTTTGCTGGCCTGTTAGGCTGTTCATCTGAAACATTAAACACAGCTGATTGATTGTAACAAGCTATAGAACTTGTAATAAATTGTAAATGACATTTGTTTGTTGGTGGTTTTTTACTTCTTAGGTCCACTTTGTAAGAACAGACATGTACGGAGAGTGATGTGTCAAAATTATCTAAATGGATTTTGTCTCGACGGACCAGGATGCAAATTCCAACAGTAAGTACATGTGAAGAGTTTATTTGCAAATACAAATAAGGTAATGAGGGGAAACCTTGTTCTACATTTTGTTTAGAAAGTTGTCTGCACATTTTTATTTAATTTTTGAAATTTTTGATTTTATTTTTGAAATTTTTTTAATTTAATTTTTTTAATTTTTTTAATTTGTTCTCATTTTTGAGAATTCTAAAAATTGCTGAAAATTCACAAAACCTTTCCAGATTTTTGAAACAAAACCCCACCTGAAAACAAACGAAACATAAATCCGACTGACCCTACCTGAGAGGTCTATTTACCTGTAGAAAAGGGTTTTTTTCTTCTTTTTCGTCGCCTAAACGCCATGTGTCAAAATTGAACAAGCAACAAGTTATATGAAATAGGTCGAGCTATTTAACCAAGCTATACAGATTTTTTGGACTCTGAGTATGGTATCTGAAGCAACAGTTTGACAACAATTCTTATTCCTGGTCAGAAGAGTTGAGAAAAAATGATACAAATATCTGACGCCAAATGAGATACTTACATTTCATAGCTATTTGACAGAGAGCTATGATTCACTGCAAGGGGCAAATCCGTTGACAAAAACTAGTTAAAGGGTTTGTTTTGTCAATAAACCTCACAAACCTTTCCAGATTTTTGAAACAAAACCCCACCTGAAAACAAACGAAACATATAATCTTACCATGCTGCTCGCAAATTTGCCATGGAGCATGAATTGGTAGTGTATATTTATGGAGTTAATTGATGGGTTTTGCCCAAAAAATGTTAGAACATTAAAAAGTATAAAGCATAGATAGCAGCATGGCATCTTCAGTTCAATTTTGACACAAAGTGTTTATATGTGAAGATTCTTGCAAATTATGTTGCTGGTTGAAAAAACACTTTTTAGGGTTAAAAAAGGGGTTGGGGTAGGGTCACAGCCTTTTCCTTGAATGAGCAGGTTAAAAAAAATGGAAAAACACACAAAATTGACAAAAACTAAGAAAACAAAATTAGCATTTTGGAAAAGCAAGAACATTTGTCACCACTCCATGCTAACCATGATCTTTTTATTCTTATTTTCAGTCCCAAATGGGATCTGCCGTTGATCGACTTGAAAGAGAACATAAAGAAAATCACCTGTCATAATTGTCATCAATCTGGACACAAGGCCTTCAATTGTCCTAGTATGGAACAGAACAGCCATAGCTCACACAGCACACAGAGTCCTAATGAGGTTGCCTATACTAGGAGGGTAAGTTAGTCTGACCACAAGGCCTTCAACTGTCCTAGTATGGAACAGAATAGCCATAGCTCACATACCACCCAGAGTCCTAATGAGGTTACCTATACTAGGAGGGTAAGTTAGTCTGATCACAAGGCCTTCAATTGTCCTAGTATGGAACAGAATAGCCATAGTTCACATACCACACAGAGTCCTAATGAGGTTACCTATACTAGGAGGGTAAGTTAGTCTTGACACAAGGCCTTCAACTGTCCTAGTATGGAACAGAATAGCCATAGTTCACACACCACACAGAGTCCTAATGAGGTTACCTATACTAGGAGGGTAAGTTAGTCTGATCACAAGGCCTTCAATTGTCCAAGTATGAAACAGAATAGCCATAGTTCACATACCATACAGAGTCCTAATGAGGTTACCTATACTAGGAGGGTAAGTTAGTCTGATCACAAGGCCTTCAATTGTCCAAGTATGAAACAGAATAGCCATAGTTCACATACCATACAGAGTCCTAATGAGGTTACCTATACTAGGAGGGTAAGTTAGTCTGATCACAAGGCCTTCAATTGTCCAAGTATGGAACAGAATAGCCATAGTTCACATACCATACAGAGTCCTAATGAGGTTACCTATACTAGGAGGGTAAGTTAGTCTGATCACAAGGCCTTCAATTGTCCAAGTATGAAACAGAATAGCCATAGTTCACACACCACACAGAGTCCTAATGAGTTTACCTATACTAGGAGGGTAAGTTAGTCTGATCACAAGGCCTTCAATTGTCCTAGTATGAAACAGAATAGCCATAGTTCACATACCACACAGAGTCCTAATGAGGTTACCTATACTAGGAGGGTAAGTTAGTCTGATCACAAGGCCTTCAATTGTCCTAGTATGGAACAGAATAGCCATAGTTCACATACCATACAGAGTCCTAATGAGGTTACCTATACTAGGAGGGTAAGTTAGTCTGATCACAAGGCCTTCAATTGTCCAAGTATGAAACAGAATAGCCATAGTTCACATACCATACAGAGTCCTAATGAGGTTACCTATACTAGGAGGGTAAGTTAGTCTGATCACAAGGCCTTCAATTGTCCTAGTATGAAACAGAATAGCCATAGTTCACATACCACAGTGTAACTAGTCAATAAAAAAATCATTTTGTACAGGCAAAGGTTTGTCCAATCAACTTGCAATAATATGACACACCTCTACTGACTGCTTTGTCTAAATGTTCATGACCTCAATTGACCCCGATTTTCAACCAATTATTGTGAGCTAACTGGTCGTACGATTTTAAAACAAAGTCAGTCAAAATTAAGTTTGATATCTCCTCTTTATGATTATGCTACTCATATAGGTCGACTTTTTTAGATTCAGTCGACTTTAAGCTCAAACTTGTGTGTTTTAAATGTTGAAAATGAACCCTCACTATACTCCCCACCATGGCTGTTAGTATTGATCCACTCAAGTGTCTATTCACAACCCAATTAGCACCTATTGATGGAGGGATTAAGAGCATGGTCGTAAATTGATTTGACTTCACCGCTGCTGTGAGGTCAAGAATGGTTGACCTTCTGTTCACTATTTTTAAAATTATAACAACATTTATTTTAATATTTTAATAATTGTGATGACTCTATAATGTTTATTCTTGTGAATTAAATATGCCCATAAATAATCATTTTTTACTTTATACTTGTACAAGTAATGAACATTTTTTGCTGTATTTAAATTGTAAAGTAATGAATATTGGTGTAAGAGCCTAGTAGATTTTTTTACTGATAGTATACTGACTAGTTATAGTGTGCATACCACACAGAGTCCTAATGAGGTTACCTATACTAGGAGGGTAAGTTAGTCTGATCACAAGGCCTTCAATTGTCCAAGTATGAAACAGAATAGCCATAGTTCACATACCATACAGAGTCCTAATGAGGTTACCTATACTAGGAGGGTAAGTTAGTCTGACCACAAGGCCTTCAACTGTCCTAGTATGGAACAGAATAGCCATAGCTCACATACCACACAGAGTCCTAATGAGGTTACCTATACTAGGAGGGTAAGTTAGTCTGATCACAAGGCCTTCAATTGTCCTAGTATGGAACAGAATAGCCATAGTTCACATACCACACAGAGTCCTAATGAGGTTACCTATACTAGGAGGGTAAGTTAGTCTTGACACAAGGCCTTCAATTGTCCTAGTATGGAACAGAATAGCCATAGTTCACACACCACACAGAGTCCTAATGAGGTTACCTATACTAGGAGGGTAAGTTAGTCTGATCACAAGGCCTTCAATTGTCCTAGTATGGAACAGAATAGCCATAGTTCACATACCACACAGAGTCCTAATGAGGTTACCTATACTAGGAGGGTAAGTTAGTCTGATCACAAGGCCTTCAATTGTCCTAGTATGGAACAGAATAGCCATAGTTCACATACCACACAGAGTCCTAATGAGGTTACCTATACTAGGAGGGTAAGTTAGTCTTGACACAAGGCCTTCAATTGTCCTAGTATGGAACAGAATAGCCATAGTTCACACACCACACAGAGTCCTAATGAGGTTACCTATACTAGGAGGGTAAGTGAGTCTGATCACAAGGCCTTCAATTGTCCTAGTATGGAACAGAATAGCCATAGTTCACATACCACACAGAGCCCTAATGAGGTTACCTATACTAGGAGGGTAAGTTAGTTTGACCACAAGGCCTTCAATTGTCCTAATATGGAACAGAATAGCCATACGTCACATACCACACAGAGTACTTCAGAGTATACCTATACTAGGAGGGCAAGATAGTCGGACCACAAGGCCTTTGTAAGACGGTTTTATTGGGTTTCTTACAGTACAAAGAGAAGACTATTTACACAACTTGGTTACATTTCGCCGCCATTACCAATGTTATTCTGGCACTTTATTAACGTAAAAGATGCTCCAAATAATACATAACGGCATAACCAACATATTGACTATTTTTAGATAATTGGTCCTATGCAATGCGTAGGTATTCCAAATCTAGACCTGTTACGCCGTTTTGTCGTGGGAGGACAGTCATAGTCTATTAGGAGGGCATGCAGTTGTGTCCAATTCTTGATGAAAAATCTATGTACAGGCTGTAACAAAACAAACAAAAGTGATGCAATTTTGAAAAAAATGTTAAAAATAATTCCAAAGTAATTTCAGTTTCAGTTTTTAATATCATCCAAAGGAAATTTTCTCAGCTTCTTTTAATAAGCATTGTTCTATGAAAATCGGTGGTCAGGAAGCTGAGCTATGATCAATTGTCTAAAGTAGATGCGAAATCACCTGGGAAGAACAGTATGAATTGAATCAAACCATGAATACAGGAATAGAGCGCTCTTGTGATACAATGGTTCATTTCATTCAAGTGGACAGCCCAAAATCAGACAGAAACTGCTTGTTGGGGTTCGGGCAGGAAATCTTTGGTGATGGAACTTTGATTTGACATTATCTTCATAGATGGGAACATGAATGCTTAAAAATATACCTTGATCTGTTTAACAACATGGTGATACCTGAGGTGTATAATGGAAAAGAATATGTTTATGAAATTGAACATCAGTCAGTATGAAACCGTCGCATTTATACTCAATACAATTATTCAGTGTCTTTCGAGTCTCAATACACTTTTTATCAATTAAATGAATCCAGATAACTCTGTAAAATGTCTACAAAACCCCAAATATTTAGGTATATTATTATTTCCTTTACACAGGTATTTACATGTCATAATTGTCAGCAACCGGGCCATAAAGCTTACGAGTGTCCTAACAAGAAATCAGATACACCTCACGTAAGTATATGGATTAATACAAGTCAATGTTAACACACTGCACCATGAGTACACATAACCATACAAATGCATGAGTGAGTGTCCTAACAAGACACATACCTATTTGTGTTATGGAATAGTTTCATCAGGAATTCAGAAGAACGTTGTATGAATTTTTGTTTTGAAATTTCCAAGTAGGAAACTTATTTTTTTCCATATTGGTTTCGACAACTAATCTGTTGTCGTCCTCAGTGGATTGTGTTTGATCCAGAGCTGGTGTTTCTAGACTGTTTGTTGATTTCGTCATCAGAAATTGATGATGACGCCATCTGGATCGCTGAGTTGTAAAGATGACTGAGTTGGTACGCCCCCTCGTCGCTATTTATTAGGTGCTTATGTTGGTCTGTGACGCTTTTCCTGTGAATCCAAATCAATTCACGTATCCATCTGGTGTTCCTTGTCTCATCTCTGGCACAACCCATTTGTGTTGTTGACAGCTCAAAAATCAATCATAAGTCAGGTTATCAGAAAATGTGACTTCAGATAAAGTCGAATCATACTCAATATTTCTTCAGTCAAGTCAAGTTAATGCAATAGGTCATTCCAGTCAAATTACTGATCCAAGGCCAAAAAAGAATTGTTGATTTTGTTCCAATTTTTACTGTTCATTGAGAACTAATAGCTTTATGTATATGAAAGGTTCTTATTCGCTGGCAAAGTATTGCTTGTAATCTGATAGTAACTAAACTCAACTGGATCTCACTTATGAATTCTAAACCCTGTTCGAAATGATTGCCACGTAAGTTGCACATTATTTATTTAACACATATGACAATATACCCACTTGATGTGAAATATTAATGCAATGATCAATCTCTTTACAGACTTTCACATGTCACAACTGTCAACAGCCAGGCCATAGAGCGTATGAGTGTCCTAATAAGAAACAAGATGCACCTCAGGTTAGTTTGTGTGCATTGCAATGCTTATATCGTCGCTTGGTATTCTGGCCCTTCAGCATGTATAAAGTAAAGCTTCCCAACGGTTAGGTTTAGGAAGTATTGCTTTATGCATGTTCAGGGGCAAGAGCACTGACAAGGTTTTGATAGATGTGTTTTTGGCCCTTGAACATATTTAGAGCAGGCTGCCCAAAGGTTATACCTAGGGAGTATTACTCTATACATGCTGAAGGGTCAGATAGATATACAAGGTTTTCGACAGAACAGCGGAAATATCACTATACCCTTCAAAAGGCCGGGGAAAGACTATGGTGTGATAATGGATGGGCAGGTCCATATGTTAAATAGCGGATGCATTGTATGATTTTTATCTCATTCCAAATTCATTAAATTAATCAATAATCTTAACTCTATCTACAACACGAAGCGGAAATCATACCATTCATAGATAAACAAATCCAGCAAGTTGTTTACTTCTTTGTCGCATGATACGCTACTTTCAAGCTTAAGTATGCACTGCGCTCTGTCAAATAGACAAGCACAGTGCTTTGAAGTAAATACAGAATGCAGAATAACGTGATCGCATGTGTTGATGTAACCGCTATCCATTACGGCCTGGTGATAGGCAGCAAAGAATTTGCAGCATCCAATCACAAGCCATCTCATTGATAACTTACATATTAAACCACTCCCACTGCATAAAACCAGAACTAATAAATATTATTATTTATATGGGCCATCTAAACGGTACAATAAAAGTGCATATTGAATATTGTGCACCAAGTTCCCGGATGTGCGTCCAATGTTCAAAAAGTATTGCCATCCAATATTGTTTGTGCGGCACAGAAGATTTGCGCGTGAGTATATATATGCGCAGAGAAGGTCAGTTCGGGCTAACTGATTTAGTTTTTATCAAACAGTCTGTTATATAAACAATAATAATAATATTGAATGTCTTATTTTCGGGTGATACAAGAATATATTGCACTCGCTATAAAAATATATTCTTGTATCACCCTCAAACTCATTCAATATTATAAAAACATCTAACTTTCCACAATTCACTATGTAATGGAATAGATTGAAGTCAACATATAATTGGGAGGGAGAACTTAAGCTGGTCCTTTGAACAGATATTAAATATTTTTATTTATTTATTAAAAGTTTATTTGTGTGTGTATTTTCTTTTTTCTTTTAATTTAGCATTATAAAAATATGATCGCGGTCGAGGAAATTAATTTTTAAATTCTCGACCATCACAAGGGAAAGATAAATTATTATTGATTAAATTTGATAGAATTAATAGTATGTCACTTTCATCCTTGACGCTAGAGAAGTGGAAACAATATGAGAATCCTAAGCCTTTAGGTGCATTTCTGACGCTTCGATACCAATTGTCCTTGTTAGCTCAGTTGTTAGAGTATCTGTTTGGGGGAGGGGGTCTGGGTTCAATTCCTGGTTGAGGAAATAAATTTATCATTTCTAGAACCAAAACGAGGAAAAGATGAATTAGTATCATATATTTGATTATTTTTCATATTTTACAGCCTGTCCAGGTATTAGGAGCCAAAGACACCAACATAAGAACCCCATACCACCACAACACAGAAGGACACAATAGACCATTCCGTTCTGTAGACACAGTCACATGTTTTAAGGTAAGAATGAATTTGTATGAATTTGTAATAGTCGAGCAGTTATATACAGCTCATTGTTTCGTTCCCCGTCAGTGCAACTCACTTTTTGAAAGTGTTCCGTAATCAGGGTCAGAAGTTTGTGACGTTGTTGTTCTATGGATCATGGCTGATTCTTTGTGACCCTATTAATGATGGAGTGCCACCGTTGTCTATTTTTTGACATGCGATGTGCAGAGATAGACCAGTTTCTTAAATGCCGTCAGTCCAATAGAGCTTTGGTCGGCCATGTGTTCCTTCGATAGCTCTTTGTATTATCACCTTTTCTATAGATTTTCACCTTCTCGTCTAGCAATATGTCCAAAGTATTGTACTTTGTTGCACATGATTGGTTATTGTGCGACCTCTCAAAGTTTGTGACAGGTTGCGAAAATCCATTTAGATTCTTGCACAAAGTTTTGTTTTCCTGTATTAAAATTGTGTGTTCATATGTTTATCTTTTGAAAATCAACAGTATGGATAATAATTTGTGTAAGAATGGATATCAGATTCTCTTCAAACTTCTGCCCGTGGGCAAACCACTGAAAAGGCTCTGTCACCAGCACTTGTGTGTGTTATGTCAACCGTAAGGGTTTATTACACAAATATTTTATATCTTTTTCTCTTTCAGTGCGGAGAAAAAGGTCACTACGCAAATACTTGTCCAAAGAAGGAGGCAAGCTAGCCAATATGGGATATCAAATTGCTTGCATCATGTGAACGCTATGATTGTGTTTCATCACTAGAACATTGGATGAACATTAAATGGAAGACACATGCATCGTATCAGAGTTCATATCGAGGGCTTTAATGCCACAAGGCCCTATCTGTATACAGGGTGAATCAAAAAAAATTGTGCACGATTTGAAACGGCAAGTTGACCTTGATGCGTGCATTGAACCATGGAATTGTTGTTGTCTGTGTAAAGTGTCGTTAATCTAGTTTATCCTCCCAAAAAATGAAAGTAATTGACTGAAAAATATGCAAACTGTGACAAGTTCTGTAAACTGTCCTAGTTTTTCGCCATTCAGCATTTCCATGGTTCAATGCACGCATCAAGGTCAAATTGCCATTTCAATTCATGCACAATGTTTTTTGATTCACCCTGTATAGCTGCCAGGGAGTCAGTTGTTATATATGGTTTTTTTATATGCTGAGAAAAGTGGTATAAAACTCAATGTAAGTCAGAGCAGCTACTGCAGATATGGTCTTTTTGTTCAGATACCTATAATCAAAACAAGTGATGTTAATCCGAGCATCACGATTCGAGCGCTTGTGTTCATCAAAAGGTTGAATGTAGTCTTGTGATGCACTGCATTCCGAACGACAGGCGCACAACACTTTCGCAGTCATACAGATTTCACATAGTATTCGAGGGAATACACTTTTGGTGCTATATGGTGCACCTGTGTGAAAAGTCAGACTTCTTGTAAAACAGACAAGATGTACATGTTGATGTGATGAGCCATGTATTTGGAAGAACATAATGTGAAGAACCCATCCAGATGATCCAGGTCCATAATTAAGGATGGATACCTTGCACATCACAAGACTATAGTTTGATCAGTTCCAAAATGGCGAAGCCTCCTTACAGTAGCGATGAATACAGAAGGATGCGGGCTTGCATCAAGGCAACAAGCTCGCTGTACATCATATGTATGCGACCAAAACCATGTGTGTGTGGCCATATCCGTGTGTGTACGCTGGTATTTCTTTTGTGCGCGGAGAGATAATAACCGAATATTTCTCGCCAATTTGGAACTGATTCAACTATAGTAGGAAAGAAAAAAAACAGCTGATTGCTATTTCAGCTCAAAATCATGTTTGGTTGAACTACTTTTTCATTTACATTGAAATCAAATATCATAAAAAAATGGATATGATTTTTTTTTTTTTTACTAACATCAAGGACACATCAAAAACAGATGTTTGTAAATTTCAAACTAATATAACTATTTTACTTTCTTAAAGGTAGGTGTTCCGATTTCTGGCCTGATTTTCAACTTGTTATTTTCTATTCTCTATGAAAAGTCATCCTTAAAATAGTCATATTCCAAAGTTTGAGTTTCATAACTCCAAAATGGTTCTTATTTAGAAGCACAAGTTGACATGAAATTTGCCCATTTAGTAGTACACAAACTAGCCATGTGGTTAACCATCTTTGGTGGTAATTCACTGCATGGCCTATAGCGTCTAAATAGAACATATTTTGCGCGCAAGATATTACAGAAATAGTGAGAAAAATATGGGTTTTCTTTTGATATCAAAATATGTTGTTGTGAAGGAAAAAAATCTTAAGTGATCGGAACATACACCTTTAAAAGAAACGTACATGCCATATATCTTTAAAATAAGCAAACAAATTCCAACCTGAAAAAAAGGAATAAATGTTCATCCAAGAAAGGGCAAACCACCCTTGTACTTCTTGGCCTTACATGGGTAACACACTCATATATTTACCTACATACACCCATCTCTGCAGAATGCTACTGTAGTGCATTTTGATACATCAAGGCTGTGATGTCACTGTACAACTGTGTAGTATTTACAAACACACACCTACACTGTTTCACCTCAAGTTGGGAGGTGAGGTCAGCTCATAGATATGCACAGCGCCCTCCGTGCCATGGTAGACATTCTTCTTTCATTGCTGGGAAGTAAGCACCCTCTCACTGGACTTTGCGTGATAACTAGATTACGTGCTGATGTCACTTCACATCTTGAGGCATCACTAAGTATACCCAGGTGTACTGTAAAAGTGGTCATTTTCGTGCGCAGATTAATTTTTCACGCTTTGCCGCTTTTGAACTGTTTTGCGTGTTTTTAAATTCACGATTTGTAGCTTCATCACAGACCTATACGCAAAAGACATTTATTTGTGTGTTATTATTTTCGCGGTAGCTGCATCGAGCGCAAAAAGTGAGAAAATAAATGTAGCATGAAAAATGTCCACTTTTACAGTATAGGTGAGCCCGGAGTGACGTCACATGCCGTTGACCACAAACTATGTGAATTCAAACAAATTCAGATTGCACCATCACCAAAACGGCCAAAATGTAACCCTTTTTGTACTCCCGTGAAATGTTACCATCGAGCAGAATATTTGACAAAGTGATTCCTCTTCATACTCATGTTATCATATTTACACATAATGCAAGTTTTCACATGTTTTTTACAGGTCAAAGTCTGAAAATCGAGTGAAACATTTTACGAATTTCGGAAATATTGCTCATGTAAACAACGGTCGCTTACACAGCCTCACATGGTCACTAGGAACGTTCTTCTGTATGGTCGAGTAGAGCGTGGTAATTGATTTTGATGCTTTGTTGTCAACGGCAAATTGAAGGTCCGGGCTGACCTATATGATACATCATTGCTTGGAATAGGCAAAGGGCCAAGTAACAAAAATTATGTGTTTCTCGTCCCCGCCCGCACCGATTTTCGACGCCGCTTTAATATTTTTGTTATTTGTTATTTTCAAAAATGCCTTCAAAATTCCCAAAAAAGTTTGAAAAAAATCAAAAATCATACCTGTCTTTATTGTGTGTCCATCATTTTCAACTATATTTCAATGAAAAAGACACGAGAAACACTCGTTGGCATAGATAGTGAAACAAATATCCTAACAATTCTTGCAAAAAGCTTGTAATTTGGCTTCTGAAAAATAACAAAAAATCCAAAAATAACAAATGGTAAGGGCTGCCCTCACTGATTTTTAAATAAGTCCGGACGAGAAACACATTGTTATTGTTACCTGGCCTAATGCAATTTAGTATTGTAATATCAATGTAGTGAATGACCTCATTGTCTTGTGGAACAGAAATGGACTATTTACTTTCAAGTACATAGTGTCCCAAACATTTTGAAAGTTCCATGGGAAGATAACCGATGCTTGTGATATTTGTGCGTAGATGGCCGAAGAAAAGGTCAAATTATGGACCAATGATGGTTATTTTGGCCAAAATATGAGTTATATTGAAGCAGTGGAACATATTTGTATTCATACCTTTATGAATATATATTCATAAAGGTATGAATACAAATATGTTATGATTTTGTGTTGGTGGTGCATATTATATATTTGAGCTAAATGAAGATTTTTTAGTGTATTACTGTGAGTAATAATTTTGTATCTTTCTATATTTGTGGGATTTGTATTGAATGATACATTAAGTCAAATAAGTAACAACTAGCAATTACTTTTACTAGCCTTTTTCACCAATCTGTATATAGATTAAAGTGAGCCATTTTCTTTTATTGTATTTACTTATTAACATTTAATTAAGGCGCTTAAAAGTCAATTTTGAGTTTCCCGTTACCCGACCGCATCACTCTTTTTCACCCGCGTCAAAATTTCAAGATTGCCAAAAAATTCATTATGGATATTTTCAAAACATCATTGTAGCGAGTTTGAGCAATTTCAAACATATTTTTCACTTTGTAAAATATGAAACTGGGAATAAGGCTCAAAAGCAGGGCTTTTTATTGTAATACCTTCCGTGAAGCCCCTGTATCAACTTGAATTGATCAAACATGAAATCTGATCAAATAATGAATAATGAAAAAGTCGCCTCATCACTCAGCAAAAAAAAAAGTAATGGGAAACTCGTAATTGACTTTCATTAGCCTAAAGGGGACCTTTTACTAGTAATTTGAAACATTTAAAGGTAGATGTTCTGATGGCTGGCCTGATTTTCAACTTGATGTTTTCTATTTTACATGTAATTTAAGGTCATCCTTAAAATTGTCACATTCCAAAGTTTGCGTAACTCCAATGGTTCTAATTTTAGAAGCACATTGATTATAAGTACACAAACTGGCTGGTGGTTAACCACCTTTGGCAGTAATTCACCACATTTTAGCCTATAATTTCTAAATGGAACATTTCTGGCATGAAGATTTTACAGACATAAATGAGAAAAATATGGGGATTCTTCAGATATCAAAATATCTTGATGTGAAAAAAAATCATAGCCCCCAAAAAGTGATCGGAACATACACCTTTAATTTGCCAATCCAGTCGAGCACAAGGTAAGTAAAAGATTATCTAGACATTTCTCAGCAATGGCTTGATCTAGACCTTTTACTAGTCGACCTTTTGATTTTGCTTGACCTTTTGGTTAGATTAGTAATTGCTAGTGTTTATTTATTAGGCCCATCAGGTTGTCTTACACTAGAAATACACCGAATAATTGATTAAAACTATGTAAAATATTGGTAGCAGACTACAAAAATAGATGATAAGACTGTACAACATTCTTGTAGAAGTTGGGAGCAGATGAATACACAATGCCACATTTAATAAATGACTGGCCTCTTAAATTGTGTACGTTTCTCTGGCCCCTCAGCATGTATAAAGTGGAACTGCCAACGGTTATGCATAGGAAGTGTTGCTTAATACATGTGCAGGGGCAAGAGCACTTACAACATTTTAAAAGATGTGTTTTTTGGCCCTTGAACATGTTTAGAGGGAATGCCTAAAGATTATACCTAGGAAGTATTACTTTATACATGCTGAAGGGCCGGATGGAGATACAAGGTTTTGACGGAACAGCGCTGATGTGTGGCAATGATATACTGTAAAAGCTGACATTTTCGCGGAGGTTTTATTTTCGCGCTTTTCGACAATTATAACACGCGAAAATATTGTTTTCAACATTCATGTAGTGCATCCAGAAGGTCGCCCGCGAAAAAACAATTTCGCGAAATGTCTATGATATCAAAATGCGCACAATATCTTTACGCGAAAATATTGGCTTTTACAGTATTGATTAAATGTAGCAGAGTAGATAGACAGTAGGGTTGAATTGACTGGTTGAACATTTGAAATTTTCAGAACATTTCTAAAATGTTTAAACATTAAAACAATCCAAATATTTTCAATCACATTGAACATTTCTTTTTCTTCTTTGTTTTGTTTAAATCCTAACGAAAAATCAAACATGGAAATGTATTGGTCTTGTCTGGCCAATGGAGCAGTTTCCTTGTGATCTAAAGTTAAAATAAGTTAATAATAGGTCAATAAATGCATATGTGTTGTTTCGAGAGAAATTAGACAAATCAATGCACACGCGCTGATGTTGATGTGTGTATAATGGCATGACCCCGCGAGGGAGTGTTATTGTGAGCATATTAACATTTGCACAAGAGCATTGATTTGTCTATTTTTTTGAGAAACAAAACATCCGCATGTATTGACCTAATTCATACACGACACTATACAAATCAAAATTCAGAATTTGAGCATAATTTCGATCTATGTAATAACGAATAAAAACATGTTAACAAGTTTGCTAACGCCCGCAGTGAAAATCGGTGAACCCGCGAATTACTGAACAACGAATCAAAACGAATTGCCGGAGAGTGCATTAGACACTTTCAATGCACTCTGTGTATTTTAGTTTCTTGCTTTCTGATTGGTTCGACACTACTCCTGATATCTGGAAAAACCTAGTAAGTCTGTTGAATGCAAATTTGAGAAACTAAAGGAAAACTGTTTGGTTTCAGGACTTGGCAATATCATGTTTCGTGCCCCATAATGGTACACGCCAACAGAATAAGCTGTGAAATGTTATGGCGTTGATTCCGTATGACGTCATGAACGGGTAAGCCAAACATGATATTGCCCAGGACTTACTACTAGGTTTTTCCCCTTCAGTTTATCAAGTTAAAGTGTGTGAAACTCTTCCCTGTCGGCAGTTTTTCATCTGGAATCTTGATAAACTGAAGGGGAAAAACCTATTAAGTCCAATGGGTCTAACTCAATTTTCACCACAATTTGACTTACTAGGTTTTTCCAGATTACACTACAAGTGTATGAATGTGTAATTGTGTATTCCTCTATTCCAAACTTCTACAGGATTGTATTGTAGTACACAGTTTATTCTATATTTTTGTAGTCTGCTACCAATTCATAATCAATTAATTCAGCAGTAAGTAAGACAACATTATTTCTAACAATCAGCATATTTGATGAAAATATGCTATTTCTGGTAATATGTTTATTTTCTACTGGCATACAAAATAAACTGTCTACAAAGTAACCCTATTGTGGAAATTATTATTTTGTGTGCCTTCAATGAATTTGTAATTTATGAGTAGCACCCCCCCCCCCCCTCCCCCTTTGTATATCTGATGGTGTATGACTTTGTGAGCGCTACAACATATTTTTTGGAGGGGTGGAGTAGAGTACTATAGTACGCTTGCATATATCAAGCCTAAGAATAAGTTTGATACCGATCATACAGCATACTGATTATTCACGGTACATGGAATTTTTATCATATAGTGCATGTCCTGATCAGAAGAGATCTAAAGACAGACGACGCTGGACATAGGCGTATTCACGAGTATTCAGGTTAAAATATGCGAACGAGGTTACCTGATCAAGTGAATGGGACGACCGCTTAACAACGGTTTAAATTTAAAAAATAGCATTTACAATTGGGATGATTAGCCATCCCGAACGGTTTTGGATTGGAAAAATTTTCTTCTAACCTATGATGAATTTTATGGGGTCATATAATCAAAATCCATTGTTACATTGAAACCAACGGAAATTCAAAATTAACGGCCGCTCGTAGCCACCGTCGTCTGTCTAAAGATATTATGATGGATGCTGCCCTCTGTTGACCTCTGATGTCATAGGTCACGTGATGAGTGCATTGTATAGAGAAGGCAACTCCAGTCCTTTACTGCAGTTTAGATCGGACGGGGGGGGGGGGGGGGGGGGGGGAAGGGGACGTGTTTCCGGATGTGAAGAGCCGGCACCGCATACCAATTGTGAAATCTCTTCTGATTAAGACATGTTGAAAATTTAAGGTATCGCTGTATTTTCTACGCTTGTTTACAAACTTAAATTCTTGTATTTTCTACTACCACGTATGAACTTGCTCTCTGATATTCAAAGATGCTAGTTTTCAGGGGGGGGGGGGTTCAGCCTGTTTGGGGGCATTTTAGTCACATTTTATGTGATATTTCAGGATTTTAACAACTTTCAGGTTTTTAACAACTTTCAGGTTTTTTGAATTGTACTGATTGGCATCTCTGATATTATACGTGACCCGTCACATCAAAATGGACGACATGCTGGAAGCGTGAGTCAATTCTGAGTTAGAAGTATGACTTTTAAGCTTTGAAATGATACCATGTTGAAGGTAATCAAACTTTGAAATCACAAGATATGATTTGAATGAAGAAGCATATTCTTTTCTATTAGTATTAATCTCTTAATATTTCATCAAATTAATATATTGGCCTTTATCTCAAAACTGTGTTTGCTGTCAACATGTCCTTTTTGATGTGACTAGTCACATATTAAGTCTTGGATAAAATAAAGTACTCTGTTTGGTTATTATTTATTGGGAAACTATTGAGAATCACGATTGGATTTTCAAGGGTGCTCTTACAAATTTGATAAGGCTATATTTTAAAAACAAATCTTTTGTGTCAAAGCTCCCACGCGCGTTAGTTAATTGATGCCAGAAGAAGAAAATCCCCCAAAGTTTCACAGATTTGTCAGATTTTCATTGCTCACATCATTTTAAATACAAAAGGTCACTTTTACAAGGATTTAAACATTTTATATTTATAATTTTTATTTTTTAAAAACCTTTCAAAAAAATGCATTCTGCATTAGGTTTTGAAAACTGAAGAGCTTTGAGATAATTTTTTTTTAATATAGCCTAATCAGTATTCAGTTAACTCACAGGATGCCAGTTTCTTCATAAATTTGTATCATCTTTTTTAATGCAGAGCCTAATTATTACACTCATCTGAATGTTGATAACTCCCTTTTTGTAAAAAATGAATGTTAAAATGTGATTCCAGAATAGCATACATTAAGCCTGTCAAACCCTCATGTCCTCGAGCTTTATTATATGGAGGGCTCAGAATCACAAGGCCTCATCTCCATTTTTTCAAAAATGAGATTTTGGTATCAAATTTTTAGAAAGAAATTCTTTTTCCAGTAACACACAGCCTTTATCTCAATAACCCCTTTCAAAGTTATAGCCAATATCCTAAGGCCTCATCTCCATCTCCCCAATGTGTTTAAAAATCTTCATTAGTCTTTTTCTCAAAATGTTCAAAATGGAGATAAGGCCTTGTGTTTCTGAGCCCTCGATATATAGATTCAACCTATAAAAAAAGTTTGGAACTTATTTAAATTGCCTGTATTTTGTGTATTTCATTATAATGTTCATAGGGGGTTGCACATCAATGGATCTACTGTGTTCATCTTTACAATGATACCAAATTTGTAGCAAGCACTTGTTTCAGTCCTCCATAACTTGCTTGAGAATATGTTCGAGCAATGACCTGCTGTTGATTTCAAACCTTTGATTCTGAAGACTTTCAAGCAATTATAGGTGTGTATGCTTAATTAATAACCTTAATAATCTTCACAAAAACGGAATCTCAATACAGTACAGATGACAATTAATAGGAAAAAATAGACCTACCTGACAGCATTCAATGAGCTAGCTTGTTTTTTGTGATGATGTAAAATAGATTGATTTTTTGTTGTTGATTCTTTTCTTTTTTTCTTCTTCTTGAGACATCTTGCGGGCCACAAAAAAACCCTGCCCACCCCTGCTCTAAACCGTAGTTGTCAAGGTAACACTTCATTGAACTGACAGCAGAGTTGTTCTTTTGAGCGCAAAATAGGGGTGAATTTGGTACTTTTGGATTGAGACCTAGCCACATTATCGAGCAAGTAGCTGAGCACTATAACCAAAGAATACTAAACTCTAGAAGTTGCACTGGCTCCAAAATCTAAAATTTAAAAAAAGTATGACCCTATATCTCAAGATCTTGTTCACCTTCATTGGCTTCCGATTGAGTATAGGATTGATTTCAAGATTTTAGTCCTCACATATAAATCTCTCCATCAACAAACACCGGACTATCTTGCAAACTTGCTCCATGTTCAGACTGGTCGTAGGTGTCTACGCTCCACCTCTTCTGCACCACATTTGGTTGAACCCAGAACTCACCTTATCACATTTGCTGATCGTGCCTTCTCATCCTATGCTCCTCGTCAATGGAACCGGCTTCCTGATCATATCAGAAATGCAGATTCCATCAACATATTTAAACGACTTTTAAAATGTCATCTTTTTGAACATGCTTTTGTAAAGTAGTTTTCTCTGTGGTACACTGTGCCAAAGCGCCTTAGTACAAGTTTCTTGGTTCTGGCGCTATATAAATTTCAGTGATTGATTGATTGATTGATTGATCAAAAAGAGATGCATCGGGCGCCCATATGTGCGTTAAAACGTTGTGTGAAAATGTTGAAATGAGTCCCTGTACCCTGTACCCCGAAATCGAGAAGAAAAAAAGCCACTTACCCCCAGATCACACGGTGACCACGGTCAAAGTCTGTTAGGGCTCAGCCTGTGACTATAACTAGTGATTGCTACAAATGTGACATTGTTGGAAATAAGAACACCCGCTTGCCATTGCTATGTAACACAATATAAATTTATCACAAAATATCCAACAAATTGGTGATTAAAAAAGATTCAAAACTTTATTAGAGGGGTTTAGATTCGACTGTTGAATATAATTCCATGGTCTTAGTTTCCCATCATACATCCAGCTTCATTTTTACCCCTTGTTTTTAAGTTAATTTCTGCGATTTATCCCCTTGAGTGCTTTCAGTACAAAACTGTCAAGTACACTTTAGTCTCCATTTTAAGAAAGACATTTAAATCTACAAACACCGTTATGCAGTTTGAGATTCCAAATGTCCATGTAATTTTAGCAGTAACCAGATGTGTACATTAACACTTTCAATGCGGCTATTGTTTCGGCATATACACAACAGATTTGTCAGAAGTCTATCTCAAGAATTACTGAACCAATACTAGGCATGTTTGTACTTATTGAAATGCATTTCTCACAGTGATTCCAAATATGGTAATTAAATTCAATAATTTTGACATTTTGTAAACATTTTGTGAAATTTTGGAATGTCGTTTGCAGCTGCCTGCTGCGTGGAAAGTGTTAACTAGTTTCAAGTGTTTTCGTAATATGCAAAATCTAAAATTTTCTCAAATGTCAATTAATGGGTAAGTGCTCCAAGTACTATATTACAAAATGAACCCCTCCCCCTTAACCTCACTGTAAATTATTTTGAATCAATCTATAAGTGTATTGTAAGAGCTGGATAATACATGATTCTCTCCAAATGTTGAAACAATAAAATAACTGTGATGCAAAATGAGTCTGAAATATCACTATTCTAGTTTTCTACTCGATATATTGGATATTTGCAATGCTTTCTGCAGAAAAACAAATTTAAAAACAGACACTTAATTCCAATATGTTGGTGATGCAATGGTATACCAGTGTTTTAGTATCTGTACTAGGACCATTAGACTTTATCGTAGATAGGTACAAAATCAATTGATTATCCTTTTCTGTTGCATTGTGGGATTGAAAAGGGACAACATTTGCCACTTTTCTATCCCACAATGCATCAGAAAAGAATAATCAATTGATTTTTACCTATTTGCGATAAGGTCTACGGTCCAAATATGTGACCAGTCACATCAAAAGGGTTGTTGTTGTTGTTCAAAATGAAAATTGGTTATTTTATTTTCATGCATAAGTGTATTTTGTAAGCTTTAATATGATACCTCGCTTGATACAATTATTTGGTCCATGCATTCAGATTTTATTTGAAATATAAGGTTCATAATGTCTACAGTCATCACAATAAGTAACTGACCAGGTAATAAACATGCTGATAACTCTAAAAGTATAACTCCTACATAAACATATTTAATAATAAAGTTGTTGAGAAATTTCTCGTCTTGAATTTGAGATATTACACGCTAAGAATGGTTGACTAATGAGGAAGTTACGATCCCAAACGTTAGGGCAAGTCTGATTTTCATTTTAACATTTTCTTTTCAACACGGGGAGAGTACGACAGGTAAAGCGTGTATGCAGTATTGATTAACCGTAACAATGCCACCGGCCAACTATCCAACAACCAGGCCATCGACGGGTGAATTGGCACTACCACTACCAGTAATCAATAATTTGCCGGTCTGAGTCCCCGTGTTGAAAATGAAAATGTGAAAATGAAAATCAGACTTGACAGTACATTAAGGATTGTAACTTCCTTAATAAACAGCCATTCTTATTAGTGTGTAATATCTCAAATTCAAGAAGAGAAATTTCTCAACATGTTTATAATTTAATATGTTTATGTAGGCGTTATACTTTTAGAGTTATCAGCACATTTATTACCTGGTCAGTTACTTATTGTGATGACTGTATATTTCTTGTTCTTTTCATGCTTAACTTACTCAATAATATTAAAATGCATATTGTTGAGGAAAAAAACCCGTTTTAATGTCGCATATGAAAGTGTGAGATAGTGTATTGTGGTACTGTAATTTTATATCATGTCTTTATAGATATTATTATGGTCAATAAACTTACATTGGGTAAATGTATAGAAAACGCTGAGTATTACAAGTGTTTTTATTTTCTGTTTGTGATTATTAGTAAGTAAAGGTTAAACACATGTGGGCTTCTTCGCTTCCTTATCTTTTATTTCCCATTATTCAAAATGAAATGGATAAAGTAATGAGTTTTCAGTATCAGATAAATTCTGTTATGGTATTGAATGTAATACAATTTTATGGTAGGTGACATGATAAATTCACCTTTTCCCAACAAAATTGAGATTTTGGTTTCAGAAGAGCCCAATATTTGTCTCATTTTCTCTGCACATTTTTAGTCCGGAGTTAATTACCTCCAAAAGTGGTAATGTATCCCCCAGAAGTTTGTATGTACACTGTTCTATGGGAATTTAAATCAATTTGTTGCTTCTATCATGTAACCACAAGCGTTTCACTTACAATTTTGGAATATGACATCTAAAATGTGCCCTCATGTAAAATAGTAAACACCAAATTAGTTTTGTATGCAAGTGGGGGATTGTTCCATTTCTTGAACGTTTGTGCGCGGCATCGAACTTTTATGGGGGCTCGTCTGGAGAATAGGCTACAGGGTATCACCCACCCTAAAAAAACACACCCATGTTTGACTCTTTTTATGCTGAAATATCATCATCCGATTCCGGAAATGTAAAGAAAAAGACCAACAAAAAGATGGCTAAATATCAGGAAGTCTTGCATCCCAGATTAATTAATTAATTAATTAATTAGTTAAAATTAATTTGTTGGGGGGGGGGGGGGGGGGGCATAGCCACATTTGATTACGACCAGATAAATAAATATAACACAATCAAACTATCAACTGCCATTCTGTGTCGTCAAATGATTTTATTTTAACACAATTTTCATCCATAATTTTTTTTTCAGTATCAGGACTGTGACAATACAGGAAATAAATATCCCCTATAAAATTGTCAAAATATTCACAACATTATCTGAAACACACATAAGATGCGAGACACATAATGTCCACAAATGGGACGTAAAGTCAGCGTTGTTTTTTTCCTATTCACGACCAGGATAGCATTCCTCCTTTCCTCAAAGCTTTTTAATTACAAGTAACATTGCATATCACTATCACCATTCCATTTATAGTAGAAAATCAATAAATTAAATAAGAGTCCCGTTTTCCCCAAAACTTGTTCCGCTGTCTTTACGACCCATTTATGGTAAATGGTCACATTTTTTCAATGTATTGATTATTGTTAGTGTACTCATAAAAGCACTTTTTGATCACCTGTAAACCCCGGTGTTCTCTCTTCATATTCAGAGGGGTAACACATGATCGTTCCAGGATCTTAAAATACCCCCATATTTACGGCGTTTCGCGGACAATTTTACTAATTTGACCCCCTTTTTCGCACAAAAACTCGGACATTTTGTCTGAAAATAACCCCCCTTTTTTCACTATTTCAAAGACACTTTCTAAATGTCCCCCCTTTTTGCGCAAAAACGCGAACACATTTGGTTCAAAATACCCCCTTTTTCCTATTCCCAGGACAATTTGATATGAAACAAATCTTATTCTATTTGTTTTCTTCCTCGCGGACATAGCCTCTCAAAACAAACACCCCTAATTTGTTGAAATCGCGGACATAGCTTCCAAAACGACCCCTTATTTTTGGAAATCGCGGACATAGTTTCAAAAAACACCCCTTATTTTGGGAAATCGCGGACATAAATGTCCGTGGAATGTCCGCGGACATGATACAGAAAACCCCCCTTTTCCGTGATTTTTGGAACGATCATGCGTACCCAAAGTCAATGTTGACTGAAACCACCGGGCTGTAAACAGGTTTATATAAATAAATATGAATTAAAAAATAGATCAATAACATGCCATGCAAACGTTTACAACGTAAGACTCTTCACAATGAACCAACGGTTGTCCCTGGTAACATGGGAAATTCCACTGGAATGGATTGCTATTTGCAGTGTTATACAAGGTGTTGGGCTACTACTGCAAAATAGCAACTCGACATAGATCACCCCAGGCGATACCAGTTTGTGGTGTGTTATGAATTAGAAGATCATCACTGTTTCCACACACTGTGGTTGTTTCAATTATTTCTACACAGCACTCGGCACCGCACAGTAAATAACCTAAATTAATCAATGAAAACTGATTTTGACACAAGAAACTTATCAGACTTGTTGGCATTGACTATCATTGAAGTTGCAGTGTGGGAATGTGAATATCTCAGAATTAAATAACCATGCTGTACAATTGAAATCTACTAAAAATTGACAGTTTAAAAAAAATATAACTGTTTTAATTGTGTTCTTCAAGATAATGCCATGTTCTAACAAATCTGATGTTCTTGAAAACTATTTAGTAGTAATCCTTATAATGAGAATGGCTCAGAAAGTGAAGATTTAAGGTGCACTTAATCTCTAACATTTTTTAATGAAAAGAGCGTAAGTAAATAAAATTGTCAAAACAGTTTCATTGTCGGCTCACTGTGAAAAGTCTTCATAACATTGCGCGCATGGCTTTAAACACAATCACAACTGATAAATACAAACATTCAAATCACATAAATAATATCCATCGAGACAATCAAAATACTGTTACACTTAATTTCGCATGGGATTTAATTTTGCAAATTTTGCGAGGGGCATGGATTTGCGAAATTAAATACCTGCGAAACTGACAATTTGACAACAGTAACATTTTCAGATTCGTGAAACTAAATGCCCGCAAAAAATAGCAGTAATTTCAAATTCACGAAATAAAGTATCCGTGAAATTAAAGTTTTTGACAGTAGTTACATTTACAGATACTCCGTTACAATTAAATTGTTAACATATCTTGATTAATTTCATTAAATGTTCATTAATATTATAATTCTATACAATTCTGTACAATTCTTAAATATTTTTCTATACACAAACATAATTTCTATAATACACACACCGGTAGTTAGTAGTATACACAAGCAACAATCTGCTTTGATATAAAATACAGATAAGTTTAGTATTAAATTAATATCACAAAGCACAATTTAGTGAAGGATTCTAAGGCGTTATTTTAGTTTATCTTGCATAACACTACTGATACTAGACAATCTGACCCCATTGACTTTGTTGTCTACAAACATGAAAGGCCCAGACAAACTTCATTTGTGACCAGTCGCGTCAAAAAGGACATGTTGTCGGCAAACACAATTTTGAGATAGAGGCCAATATATTTTGTGAAATATAAAGAAAATTATAGAAACAATTATGCTTTTTGAAATCATATCTTATGATTACAAAGTCTGATTACCTTAATGGTATGATTTTAAAGCTTAAAATGTCATACTAATAACTCCAAATTGACTCGGGCCTCCAACATGTTGATGTGACGGGTCACATTTACATTTTGTTCATTTATATTTGATTTGTGTGTTGCTTCATGATCAAATATAAAGTCGAATCATGGAAACACCTATTTTCGTCAAAACATGGACCATCAGTATACATGTGGCCAAATCTTTTAACAAAATTCAAGAAATGTGTTCAGATTTTGAAAAACTCCCAATAATGGTAGAGTTTAATTATTAAATAATGGACCTATTTTTAAAGACATTTTGATAACAAAATGACCCATTCATGTACCAAAATTGTAGCACAATCCTGTATAGCCACATCACCTTGCGCGTTTGACAACATGTTTGTTATCATTTTCGCAAAGTTTGACCCACTAGGCCGTACCACTTTTCTTACACAGGCTCTGACTAGTTACTTGTGTAATACAAATAATACAATACAATCATCCCTCTTGGAGAACACTCGTATAGGTCTCTAAAATCAGATAAGTTAATAAAAAAAGGCATCTATTTCAATAATTAACATCTTTATTTGTATTTTTAATAAATATTTAACTGTTATATCAACTAGTTGTGACACCTGCGTGAGAAACCTTGTGGTTCACACAAAATACATTGCCAAGATGTTGTGGTTTAATCAACGCTTATAACTTTGTGACCAACACACGCATCTGATTGGCCTGATTGTACCTATGCAGCCCTTTTATGGCAAAAGAATTGATCTTATATGCAGTTTCCTAACAGTATACTTCCTTTTAACATGATCAAAGTTAGCCTTTTTCTCCAAAAATCATGTAGTAGTAAAAGGCAGTATATTACTTTTATTGTCTTTACAAGTTGCAACCTTTTCATAAGTGAGGATTATTGAACCAAGTTAACACAATCCATGTTAAAAGGAAGTATATCATTAGGAAAGTACATATAAGATACATCCTTTTGCCGTAAAAGGGCTGTATGGTATCAAGAATGTTACTGCCCATATACTCATTGTTTAGCACATGTATACGGCTAAACTGCTGAACTTCTCTGCCAGCGACTACATACAGTAGAGTTACATTACATAAATAGTACAAACATATACATTTAAAATCTCAATTTAGATACTCAACCAAATGCAAACTCAGAATTTAAATATTAAATTGTAGTTATGTGAATCAAATTTCAATTCTCATTTTATTGAGTGTTAATTACATTATGTTTCACTGCCCAAACAATTTTGTATTACACACCAAAGACCCTGAGGCCATAAAGAATCTGTTCTATTTTTCAGGCGGTTAGTCTGCTGTCATTGCTGACTAGAGCAAGGCTACATGTGGCATTACCACTGGCCTGCCTTATTTTGGAATTGGAGAATTTATGACCGGCCACTAGCTATTGATTATGTACACATTATGTTCCATCTGCCTTAACACTTTTGTAGTACAGACCAAAGACCATGATGCCATAAAAAGTGTCTATTTTTCACGCCAGGTTAGTCTGCTGTCATTGTTGACCATAGGCAAGGCCACATGTGGGATTTATATCAAATCAGTGCTTTAGGGCTTGACCACTGGCCTGCCTTATCTGGGAATTGGAGAATTTATGAACGGCCAACAGCTAATCACTGGTACAAAAGTGATTAGGCAGTGGAACATAATGATTTGCAATATAAAACTTGTGTATAAAAGTACAATTTTTACCATCATGTATTAGTCAATAACAGAAACAGTATTTTTATATCTAACTGTGAACTTTTTTTGTTTGAACATTTAACAAATATATCATCTCCACAAAAACATGTAATTTTTCGCGCTTTGCAAATTTTGAACAATTTTGCTTGTTTTTATTTTGCCGATTTTGAGCTTCCAGTCATAGACCTATATACAAAATGAATATATTCGTGAATTTTTATTTTCGCGCTTGCTGATTTTAGCGTAAAGAGCGCGAACATTTCCACTTTATAGTATATCAGGCTGGGATATTCTTTGTCCAGGGCTCAAAATGTTTGTTACATGCTTTGTTCCAAAATATTATTGACCGTACAGGATTCTGTTTCCTATAAGAAATACACACAATACGAGAGACCAAATATTCAAATAATATGTATCTGTGTTATATCCAGATTTAACATGTGTAAAAAGATGGAAGGGTGCTGATTTTGTAACTGATTTTTCATTCCAAAATTGGTGTAATATAAAAAAGAACATCACTGTCTACTCTACTACCTATCTATTTGCAGCCTAGCTGTTGTGCCATCCAAAACATGTGTATTCTATTTCATTCGAGTCTGCATGAGGCCCAAAAAAAATAGTTGTGTTGCCCTCACAAGCCTAAAATCGGGAAGGACGGCCGGCCGGATTTTTTTTTTTTTTTATCAAATCAATGATTTTATACCTATAATATTTCAGTCAACATGTGTGAAGATGCTAAGGAAAACGCTTACTGGATGTATTTTCAACCCAATGGTGAATATTTTGGTTTCTTGCTCATCTCTGTGCAATTTTCACAGATTGGAATATCTTGAGAAGAAAAAAATCTTGAAGAAAAAAAATCTTAAAAAAAAATCTTGAAAAAACAAAAAATATCTTAAAATCTTGAAAAAAGAGAGAAAAAAAGAAGAAATTCTTTTAAAAAAATTTAAAAAATACCCGGCTGACATTCTCGGAATTTTGACCCGGCCGGATGAGGGCAACACAACTATTTTTTTTTGCCTGATCAAAATGTAGATAATGCTAGCTATGTCAATAAATATTCTTAGAGAATGGTGCAAAGAGTGTCCAATATAACACTTGGTTGGTCAGGATAAAAATAACCATATTTTTAGAACTGGCCCTAAATATATAATCTTGAACATGATTTATTCGGTCAAAATAAACAGTCGGCTTCCAAAGCGACGGCAATAACTATTTTCCTTTCATCTTTAAGCTTCCTAAAGTGAGATTCCATAATAATGGCTTCAGTTCGCTCAAATCGCAGTCATGATAGAAGAGGTCAAAGTTCATAAATTAAGGTATACAAATATGTGCATATTGTAGGAGGCTGTGTAGAACTAGCCTCCTACAGTCCAATAGTTTTGTTAATTGTTAAACCAAATCTGCTTACAGTAGTCAAAGTTATCTCTAATTTTCATACACAAATTGATAGTGTGCTTGCGCCAAATTGATAGCGTGCTTTCGCCAAATTGATAGCGTACTTGCGCCAAATTCATCAGTTTTGGCTAACATAAGTAGCTCAATGAATAAGAACAAGCATTTTTTTCCTCAAAAAAGTCCCAAATTCTGTTGGGCCATGTTCACGCATTGCCTTAGAGAATACTGATCTCAACTACTTAGTAAGATTGCAAAAGGTGGGGTACAGATAGGCTGACGATCACATTCAGCCCCTTTCAGATGAATGGGAAAATCTGTGAAATATATTCATATTGGATTTGAGAAATGTACAAAAATATCAAAATCTCGACCTATGGTATTTTATAATGATATAGCATAATGAAAATTCTTACGCACTTCCTTACACAGAGTGCCATGAACAAATATCTCCAGTTTTGTAAACTTTGCATTTTGCTCATCTGCATATTTCAGAATAATATCTTTTCATCAATTTACTGTTAAAAATCAAATAGTGGATCATAAAAAAGTTCAATATTTATGAAATGCCAGTTCTTATTATCAGAAATATTCATGACCACTCGATACAGCTATTGTTAAAATGCAATTGGTACACCCCGTGTAAGGCTGGCCGTATCATCACAACAACCAGTGTACAAAGTTCACTTTCACTATGTACTGTGGTAGTATGTTGAAACCATGATGGCTGAGACTATTATTGCAACAGCTAGTGTTCAAAGTTCACTTTCAACATAAACTACTGTTGTACACCAAATATATGTCAGGCTGGATGGAGTCTATCATCTCCAGCTCTGGTATTAAGGTTAATCAGCCGTAAGTACTAAACCACAGCTATGATGACTTCCAATCAATGTAAGGCTATGCATCTATCACCACAACTGCCAGTGTTCAAATTCAATGTTAAGTGGAGAACCATTTTCCCTCTGGCAGGATGAATAACGACCCAATCATCGAAAATCAAAATATGCCAAACAACGTTTGTGTCCATTTAATAAAATAACAGTCTGTGGAGCTGTCATTTATGTACATGGTAGACTTCTAGACCAACTTACTGCCACACCTGTGTAAGAGAAAGCAAACATAAATTGGTAATGAGACTAATATTAAAATATGACATTGTTTAAAGAGGCCGATACCAGATTGTGTGCCTTGAGCATTCTTTTGTTAAAGGTATTTGCAAAAGTATTTTTCACTTAAGGGGGCTGTGCACCTTCAGGTACAGCCTCCGTAAAACTGCCGTAACTTCTTTATTATTCATTAAATCTATATAAAAGTATACATTTTCTTGCAGAAAAGGGTTCAATGAATCCAACCATGATCATGAAATTGACCATTTTGGGAGAAAATTATAAAAAACACGTTTTTTGACCCATTTTAGGTTTGGAAAAGATAACTCAAAATATATTTTGTTAAATTTTATCATACTAGTTTAATTATATTCCTCATGCAATTCCCTAGGAATCTTTTTTTTTTAAATTTTTACTTTATTATTTTTTGAATTATCGAACAAAAAGTGCCAAAAAATATGATTTTTTACCAAAAAACATGATTTTCACGATTTTGGAGGTTAAAAAACAGGTTTTTTGGCACTTTTTGGTCTGTAATTCAAAAAATAATAAAGTAATTTTTTTTTAAAAAAAACGATTCCTAGGGAATTGCATGAGGAATATAATAAAACTAGTATGACAAAATTTAACAAAATATATTTTGAGTTATCTTTTCCAAACCTAAAATGGGTCAAAAAACATGTTTTTTATAATTTTCTCCAAAATGGTCAATTTCATGATCATAGTTGGATTCATTGAACCCTTTCCTGCAAAAAAATGTATACTTTTATTAAGATTAAATGAATAATGAAGAAGTTACGGCAGTTGTACGGAGGCTATGCGAAGGTGCACATCCCCCTTAATCGATGATCAAATAAAAATGAAACGTTTGTTTCATAAGCATACAAATAAAAATCATTTTTATACATTTTATATTGTTGTTTTTTTAATAAAATGGTTTAAAAGTAACCCAAATCCAATAAAGAAATATATCCTATGCTTTGCATGAACATGGAAAGAAAATAATTAAAAATCACATGCTGCCTTTCCCTATCTCGTTTCCTTGGTTTAATGGATCTAACTCTTTTTTTCCCTAAGTGGGCTATTGACAGTAACTTACCTTAACTGTGCTGTCAACCGCCCCTGAAAACAAGCGCCCCCTAGAGGTTGCTAAGCAAGCAACGCTGCCTTGATGTCTGAGGAGTGTTTGTGTGCAGATCATGTTTTCCATATTCCATACCTACAGAAAGACACAAAGTAAAGTTTTTATAAGTTATAATAAATATTCATGTTCATACAGTTGAGTAATCATTCAAGGCATACATTTTGTATATGAGTTTAGTCAAATGAGGGTTAAACTACTCCCATACCAATGTTTACAATTAGCCACTTTTTTGTGAGTTAGAAGCATGCTTAAGTGAAAACAATTTTTGAGTATTGCGTTTAGTTAAACGATGTGTATGAAGTCAAAGTGAAACTCGTGTTTAGCTTAAAACCGTGTTTAAATATGTACAAGAATACGGGCAAATATAAGTATCAAGTAACACATAATCCTTGTCATTTACCTGACAAATAGAAAATTGTCTGAAAACTGAATTCCTAAATTTCTACCCTTATCCTGTATCCTCAAATTGAAAAATAAATCCTCATCATGCATTTGTATTTTTAACACTTTCCATGCGGCTACTATAGTTTTACCATAATACAAAACAGATTATTTAGAAACCTTTCCCAACTTTTAAAGTCTATCTCAAGAATGATTGAACCAATACTAGGCATGTTTGTACATATTTTAAAGTATTCTCACAGTGATTCCAAATATGGTGATGAAATTCAATAATTTTGACATTTTTTGAAATATTATGTAAAATGTTGGACCTGTTGTCTGCAGACGCCTGCCATGTGGAAAGTGTTAAGGAACCTGCTGACTCCTAAAGCACCACAATAGAATAGAGACTTACCCGTAGTGATCTATCATATGATGCACTAAATACCCTAGTTGTACCAGGCGCACTGATGACAGCCAATGCGTACACTGTGCCTACGTGACCTGTCAACGTTTCTACTTGTTCATAGGTGGTTTTATCCCAAACCTGAAAACAAAAGGAAAGAAAGTGTTAAGTAGAGTCGGTGGAAATATTTCATATCATTGGAAATATCGTCATGATTACGCATGTGACCTTTACTTGTTTTTTGTAAGACCAGACATTGAATTTGAAAACAAATTTGAGATCATTTAGAGATTTCATGATATATAAAAAGTGTATATTGATCTAAAAACATTTTAGTTTATATCTCAAGCAGGGGTAGTGCTGGCTCAAAAATGTGAGGGGGCAATTTGATTTTTCAGGACCCTTTAAGGACTGCAAAAAATATAAAAAAGGGGTCCCAAAAACGTCAAGGGTCTTGAAGTTTGGGTCTTTGAAAATGTTCAAAATCAGATTTAGAGAAATTAGAGGGCACAATATGTTGTGTCTCATTTTCCTGGACAGTAACAAATTTATAATGTGAAGGATGGACATTGACAATATTCAGGTTCCCATTTCCATACATAGTCAAATTTAAGGGGTCCCTGCAATTATGATTGTGACCTGGTAGTCAATTGCGATGTGTAACCTGACGCGTTAAACAAGAAAGTGAGAGGTATGTGACCAGCAGACGTGTCAACTGAAACTGAACATCGGGTGGATGTGATATATTGGAATTTTCATCCTTGTGTCCACACACATAATTCCAAGTACGTTTCATCTTGAATAAATCTATAACGCATACATGATTAGAATTTCAGAAATAATCCAAGAATCTATTCTCTCAAAAATTCTCTCATGTATAGAGTTCTCACATGTTCCTGCGATGACATGGTAATAAGTAATATAGCTATGAAGCACATGTTACACCCATGCATTGCCCATTTACAACCCATGTGACACCCATGTGATACCCATATGACACCCATATGATACTTACATGTATGCAGTTCTCGTATGTTCCTGCAATGATATGGTGATTTGTAATAGCTATGGAATACACACTGCCCCCAGAAGTCTGTAGGCTGTGTACGATGTCCAGCGTTTGCAAATCCCACACCTTGATGGTTTGGTAACTGCCGCTAAATAAGTGGTTGCCGTTCGCAACTAGCGCCCTCACCCAATGATTAAGACCGGTTAATTCTCGCTTTAGCTCATGCGTGTGTACATCCCAAACCTGCAAGCATAAATATTTTAACATAAAGGTATTTAATTAACGTAATGTAACATAACATAACAATGAGCATTTATATAGCGCTCTTACACATTATACAATGGTACGACAGCGCTTAAGAAAATAAAAACAGACCATTCTAAAAAACAGTGATTGGCTTTTAAAGAGGGTGAAAGGGTTTAATTAAGGACAACTGTTACCCATGAGAATTTTTTAAGCATAATGCATTTAGCATCATTTTGGACATATTCACTCCTCTGGACACTAGACCAATTATGGTTGTCAGGATTTTAGTTTCACTTAACACTTTCCAAGCGGCTATTGGTTTTACCATATACAAAACAGAAACTTTTCCCAACTTTCAAGGTCTATCTCAAGGATTACTGAACCAATACTAGGCATAATTGTACTTATTTCAATACATTTCTCATGATGATTACAAATATGGTAATGAAATTCAATAATGTTGACATTTTTGAAACATTTTGTGAAATATTGGAATGTCGTCTGCAGACGCCTGCCTGCATGGAAAGTGTTAAAACAACAAAATGAAATCAATATTGTCTGTATGGACTCTCCAATTAAAGTCTATGTGATGGGCCAAAGAAGATTTTAAGGTATTCCCACAATGCATTGCGTGAACGCCAGCCAGCTAAAGTTTTTTCCCCACGATGCTTTTGTCAAACTCTTTAAGTTTTAGAAATAAGAAAAAGGAACACTGATAACTAATTTATTCATTGATGTAAACTATAACCTAAGAGCTCCAACTATGAAAGTGCTAAGAAGCCATGATTGTGAGCATGGGAACCAATGAATTTGAATCAGAATTAGATTATTTTGCAAAAACGCAATGCATTCTGGCGATGTCTAAAAAATCTTCTTTGGTGATGGGCTAAACATATTGAGTTTCACTCACCTTAATAACTTTGAGTGCACCACTAAACAACATATTGTTTGCTGCTACTAATGTACATACTGGGTTCTCGTGAGCTTGTATCGTCTTTTCGTGCGTTAATGTGTCTATGTTCCATACCTGAAAGAACGTAAACCAGCCAAATAATGTTAGATAAAGTATATTTGTCAAAATATTGTCAGAAAATTTGTTGTGTTCTGAGTCATGTAGGAGTACAGCCATGCTAGCTACGAGCGCTATACAGACATGATATTCATATCAGGTTAACAAATCTGAAATTTCCTCAAATAGTAAAAAAAACAGCAGACCTTAGTACTAAATTGCCTAAAATGTGGCAAATAAATGCAAATTTAGGCAAAAATACATATTTTTGAGAGAGAAAAATATCTACTTTCCGATTTTTAAAAAATTGTAATGTGAAACATGTTTTCTAACTTCATTAAGCATGTTTAAGTAGTTGATGACAACAATTCTATTCACCTTCAACTTTTACGCTAATTTTTGTCTTGATTTGGGCAATAATTGTTGCAGTTTAGGCAAGTATTATAAGCTATAGTATAATTATCATGTCGTAAGTATGTGCATAGTACTTTTTGAAAACTCATTCCCTGATATTATCAAAAGTTATTTATAAACCTTAAATATATACATCATATTGCAATCATTCAATAGCCTGCACCTCTGTATAAGTGATTCCATATATGGACATTAAACATTGTATACTGTAAAAGTGGACATTTTTGCGCTACATTTATTTCCGCCCTAAAGTGAGCAGGGGCGAAAAAAAACAACCCAATATAAAAACAAGAACAATTCTTGAATGTTCGAAGCGTGAAAATTACATGCGTGAAAATTTTACAGTATGCATGAGATAAAAACCATATAATAATCAAATAATTCTACTCACAATTATTGTGCAGTCTGCTGAACCACTGTATAATTTATTTCTGTAAACAACATAAAAAGAACAACATTTAATAAGAAATCACTGTCAAAGTATGTTCGAAAAAAGTGTACTTTAGGTCCCAGATACTGGTATACCAGTATGGTTCAATACCGGAACGTTAAAGTTGCCAGTATCGCTCGAAACTAGTATGAATTTACTGTTCCAGTATCGGTCGACAATTTGGTGTTCCAGCATTGAGCGATACTGGAACGTTTTTATGTTTTAAAAAGAAAAGAAAAATATATATATATATACGGTTTTTTTCACATTTTACCCATCATCCCTAGTTCACATTTTCGACATCCGATGGCTTTTGACAGATCGCATCACATATGACATGTAGTTATTGTTTTGTCTAGAGTTTATGGCGACTTTACACTGGGTTTGTGGTGGATAGTCACATTGTGAGATTTTACTAATTCACCACATTAGAGACTTGTGAGGTGATCTGCAGTGCCATAAATAAATCTACGTTTAACATATCAGTGGCAATCACATTATATGGCGCCACTAGTTCTAGCCTCACATTCTTTGGCAAATTAACCGACAGTGTCACGTTTCAACTCTGTCTTAAGTGACAAGATAAGACCGTGGTTATTTTTACGGCTTCTTCCGATACATAAACCAACCCCCTCCTCCGTCATCTTCATCAATATCAGCTGCGTATACCTATATCGGTTATATCGACACATGCAATGCGTTAGGGTGAGATATCCTGTTACATTAAAACATGTGTTATAAATCACGCTTTGTATAACATATGGAGTGATCGGATCAAGATTCAACCAAGGAGCCTATATCATAGGAGAGGAAAGTTATCCTGCATTATGTTCCCAGTCCCTTAACACTTTTAGACCGGTGATTTGACATTTCGCCGGTAATAAATCATCTAAGAATGTGTCTATTTCCCACTATGTGGTCCAATTAAAAGACTGCAAAGGACAAAATTATGCCCCAAGGGCATAAACTAATAACCTTCATGACCCAGAAAATGGACCACAAAGTCAGCGGTTGACAAAAATCTTCGATGATTTATTACCGGCGAAATGTCAAAATCACCGGTTACAAAGTGATAAGGGATGGGAACATAATGTGCAAAATACAAGCCGCCCATATATGGGTATCAGCTCATAGTATAATTTTGGTAACATAAGTCCCCTGTGTGGCACTATTTAAAGCAACATACTTTTTTATTTAATTTGAACCATTGATGGTATATGGCTTCTAAAATAGTGAATCTTTCTTTGGCATATCCCATCGATCATCAGCTATACTAAAATTAAGGCGTAATATGCTATGAGAATGTCTCATTTAGTGACTTCTTCATGGTAATATCCCTGTGAATGTACATATCCAGACTATCTTTATGAACATCTTTCAACATTTTGAACTTTTGCCAATATGACATACATGTATGGGATCCAAATGTTGTCTACTCATGTTTCTCACATGGTATATAGGACTCCTAACATGCTACCAATGCAGACTTGTGCCTTATTCATGTGATTCTGGCATCGATGAATATACCAGTATGGTGTTCTATGAGATTTATGTGGTGTTCATATGATACCAATGTGACAACCACACGATAACAATATGTTACTCACATAATACTCATGTGATGCCCATACTGTCCTCACATGATACCCATGTGGTACTCATATGATACCCATGTGACACTCATAACATATAACACTTACCCTTGCACACATAATGCTAGCACAATGCCATTATGTCCCTCCAACGTTTTCTGACATGTGTAACTCGTACACGTGTCCCACACCTTAATAGTTTTATCTGAAGATCCGCTGAACAAATAGTCGCTATACACACATAAACACCACACCGGACCCTATATCGTAAAGAGGGAAGTAGAGGGTTAACACATTTTCATAAGTTTTGTTTCACAAGTCTCATAGCCATATGATCTACAGTCAGTTTATCTAAGCCAAGTTAAAGTTAGTTAAGTAAGGATTGGAGTACGGTTTGACTTTTAAGGTTAGGGTTGGAGGTAAGACTAGGGTAAGGGTAGCGATACAAGGGGGTAAAGGTTTGATTTAGTGTTTGGGTTAGGGCAAGGGTAAGAGTTTTCTATACACTTAATGTTTTAGACCTAATGGTTTTTGAAATGTAGACCATCCAGTAATGAGACAAAATCATGTTGGAATAATTAATGGATAACATACCAGACATGTTTAAAGGGGTATACAACATTATTGTAAACCTGTTGCGCATGGTTGAGTTATATAAGAAGTATGAATTAGGGTTGTCTTATATTGTAGTATCGAAACGCAGCTATTGGTTTTACCAAATACAAAACAGATTTTTCAGAAACCTTTCCTAACTTTCAAGGTCCATCTCAAGGATTCCTGAACCAATACTAGGCATGTTTGTACTTATTTCAATGCATTTCTCAAGGTGATTCCAAATATGATAATGAAATTCAATAATTGTGTAATTTCTGAGACATTTTGTCAAATTTTGGAATGACGTCAGCAGACACCTGCCGTGTGGAAAGTGTACTGTTCAGAAATAGGAGAAGTATGTGTCAAGATACATTACATAGTATTGTGCACCTGTCGAATGTGGCCAAGCAATACGAGACATACAGGTAGGGGTATATTACACGGTACTCCAGACCTGTTGTCTCCTATAAGCACCTGATGGGCACATGTATACAGCGCACATGTATACAGTACTTAGTATAATAATATTTTCAGGTGATACACAAGTCACAATTGACATGCTTGTAAACTGATCTGAACATCAAACATTCGGTATTTCTGACAAATGGTGTCCACAAAGTCATACCATTGTGATGCATGTGATATCCATGTGATATCTATATGTCATCCCATTGTAATGTATGTGATACCCATGTGATATCCACATGTCATCCCATTGTAATGCATGTGATATCCACATGTCCTCCCATTCTAATGCATGTGATACCCATGTGATATCCACATGTCACCCCATTGTAATGCATGTGATACCCATGTGATATCCACATGGCATCCCATTGTAATGCATGTGATACCCATGTGATATCCACATGTCACCCCATTGTAATGCATGTGATACCCATGTGATATCCACATGTCATCCCATTGTAATGCATGTGATACCCATGTGATATTGTTTACATCTATTTACCTGATGTCCTACAAATGTTCCTTTACATCTATACTGTTGTTGTGGATCATATGCTGAAAAGAAAAAAGAAAATAGAAATCAATCAACTGTGTAAATAAACTAATTATTTTTAGCATGTTTTAAATCAAAATGTTGATCAAAAGTATTCAGTCATAAGAATTAGTCTATATATGTACCACAAGATTGTCAGTTGATCCTAAAATATCCCTTTCTAAGTTCCAGATCATCTTTATTTGATGTTTTCCAATGTTCAATTCCCAGTACGTTTATTTTTTTTGTTGCATTTTTTTTTCATCCTCAAATTTCATGTTGAGGCCAATCACACTAATCCTAAATAAAGTTCAATATTGCTCCTACTCTATATACCCTTCTCTTTTCCTACCCCTTCCCCTTCCATCCCCACTCTAATTCTAAGGAGAAAGAGTACATAGTGCCCTTAATATTTACCTGCTATCTATCTTGACTACCAATCAATTAATCAATTGTATAATCGTGCTATGATATTTAATACGATATAGAAGAGACAAACCCATTGGGGTTCTTGAAGGGTATAACACAGATAATGTGAGTGAGTGGGGTGAGGGTCCTTACACTTGGGCGGTCATTGCTTCTTGAATAGCTAGGTTAATAGGATATATCTGTAAGTCATGTCTACGCTATCTATCTTGAATACCAATAAATTGCATAATTGCATTATGAATGATTTATCCTATACACAGGTAGACAGGTATATTGGTGATCTTAAAGGGTATAACACAGATAATGTGAATGGGTGGGTGAAGGTCCTTACACTTGGGCGGTCATTGCTTCTTGAATAGCTAGGTTAATAGGATATATCTGTAAGTCATGTCTATGCTATCTATCTTGAATACCAATCAATTGCATAATTGTGTTATGAATGATTTATCCTATATGGTAGACAGGTACATTGGTGATCTTAAAGCAAGGGTATAACACAGATAATGTGAATGAGTGGGGTGACGGTCCTTAAACTTGGGCAGTCAGTTGCTAATTCTCAAATAACTAGGTTAATTGTGTTATGATGTATCCAGTATGGTAGAAAGGAGGTTGGGGATCTTGAAGGGCATTATAGTGTGAATGAGTGGGTCCTTAAACTTGGGCGGTCATTGCTTCCCGAATAACTAGGTTAATTGTGTAATGATGTAAGGAGGCACACTGGGGATCTAGGAAGGGATCTTGGAAGGGCATTATAGTGTGAATGAGTGGGAGAGGGTCCTTAAACTTGGGCGGTCATTGCTTCTCAAATAGCTAGGTTAACAGTGTCAATTGCTGCAAGTCATGTCTACCCTTATCTTATGTTGACAATGAGCTAGTAGTTTTATGTGTACTGTCACCACCTCCATAGAAATTCAATTATCTTACCAACCATTTCAGTCTGCATATTTCAGATTTGTTGATAATTTTGCCCAACCTTTTCATTTTTTGGTCCAAACAACTGATCCAAAATTGGATTTACTCTACAAATAAGCCCCTCCTGGTAAGATGCTCCAAGCAATGTCGGTGATGGGGATCTTAAATGCGAGCAGGTGAGGGTCCTTAAACTTAGGCGTTAGTTACCTCGCAAGTAGCTAGGTTAATAGAGGGTGTCATCAATGCACATTTCTGCAAGTCATGTCTACCGCTATCTTATTTTGACTCCCTAACAATGACATAATAGTGTTATGATGGTTACCGATATGATTGAGCATCTCCCGTGAGACCTGGTTGCAGCAGTCGCTCATTTCCCTATTGCATTAGTATAGGGGTCCTGGTTGTTATAACACCTTGGATAGCAGACATGTTTGGGTGTGATGGGTGGTATCTAAGGTGATACATCTTTTTTACAGCTATAGTCTATTCACTGTAAATGTAACAAGACTATTGGGCAAACTCTGGAAAAGGTCAATTTCTCTAAATTAGCATCAGCTCTCAACGCTCCTTAGTACTGCAATTCACTTCACCAACCCTTGAAGAGTCCCTGTTTGCTCAGTGCGCTATCACTGTGGGCTACATTTATGCTGAGGGAACTCTAACGGTAACTCATTTGGCTAACTGCTCAGGCACTATAGTTGGATCATTTGAAATTGGCGAAGCCTCCTTACAGCAGCGAATAAATACAGAAGGACGCGAGTGCGCATGAAGGCAACAAGCTCACTGTGCATCATATGCTTGACGCGTGCATGCCACCATAATGTGGCCATAATCGCGCGCATACTCTTGGAATACTTTTGCGCGCGGAGAAATATAACTGAATATTTCTCGCCAATTTGGAACTGATTAAACTATAGGACTCCCATGTGGGTTACACTTACACGGGTACCTGGTCACATAATTATGTGATATGTCTCCCATTATTTAATCATTTGTTCCACCCTAATTGATTTATTCCCCAAAACCAGCCCGGTGGTAGTTAAGGTTAGTACAGAAGTTATCTTACTATTTTATACAACCATAGCACGCATGATTGCGATGACGCGAGTGCCTATTCAATTTAGTATGGAATATTTTCTTGCATGTACGTAATTCCACATGATGATGTTTGAACCTTTTTGATTAAAGACAAATGTTGGCACTAATAAGTACGTCTAGGACTTCAACTGGAATATTCCTTGATGTAACCCTCCCATCCCCTATTTGAGTGGAAACACAAATTGTATCAATATGCTGCAATGGGTTTGCATCATTGGCTTCCACAGTTTTCTCAGGCAAATTGGTATTTGGGACAGTTTAGTCATGGCCTACTTTTGGGGGGGAGGGCCTGCAACTCCACTTGATCAGGGCCCTATTGCATAAAAGGTAAGATTAAATCCTAAGGTGAATTCAGGAAAAGTGACTCTCAACCCTTCTTAAGCCTGGTTAGGAAGATTATTTAAGAGTTCTTCTGCTGAAGTTGAGCTCTATGAAGAAGGACAATGTTCTAAAGTTAGATCTGGAGCCTATATCATGAAGATCACCATGTGCATTCTTAAAAAAATCCTTTAAAAATCTCAAGTTTTATGCAACAGACCCAGAGCCCTCAGCAGCTATACCTAAGTACCACTGTATCTAGACACTACACTAGTAAGTCCCACGTCAAGATCCTTCCAATGAATGTAATTACACCATATAGTACTCACGCTATTCAAATTAACAACACTCAATTAATTATCTACTAATTGATAGCTGTGATTCAAAAGCATCTTAACCTGCAGTTATGCTGTGTATTACTTCCTGCACGTAGCTACTAAAACAATAGCAGATGTGTACAGATGCTACGACATAATGTATGGTCATGTAAGGACAATGCAGCACCAAATGGTATATGCTTAAGAAACAGATACCATTAGCCCTAGTGATAATTACTTCCTAGCAAAAGCTCTATGACCAATAGCAGATGTCAACAGATGTTACACATGGTCAAATAAGGACACAACAGCACCATATAAGGATGAAATAACAAGATAAAGCTATCACAACAGATCTAGTTAGCCCAAATTTGATTGTTGATTTGGAGAATTGTACAATAAACCACAAATACCAAAAAATTAAATGTTTGTGGTTATCTTTCGGAATTCAAGCTTCTATCAATCATCCGCACCACAAAGTAAACTGTGTATTCTCTTCAGCATGTGATATGCATGGGACATACATGTGGTATACATGTGATGTTCATGTGACAATCATATGGTATACAGGTGACAACCATGTGAAACAATCATTATTCTTACCTCCTCCCAAATCTAGCCTTGCATTGATCATCACAACGCACATGTGACAATCATACAATGTACATTTGATGTACATTTGACAAGCATGGGGTGTACATGTGTCAACCATGTGATCATCACATTACATACATGTGATCCCATTATGTTCTTACCTCCTCCTCCCAAATTTAGCCTTGCAATGTTGATAATCAAACAATGTACATATGATGTACATGTGACAAGCATGCGATGTACATGTGTCAACCATGTGATCATCACATAACATACATGTGATCCCATTATACGCTTACCTCCTCCTCCTGAATTTAGCCTTGCATTGATCATAGACAACTCGGAGTTGACCATCGAGTAGTTATGCCTGTGATCTATTAGCTCCTCTGATATCCCTCGCTGATTCTCATCAATTTCAACTGTAAGAATTATAAACAAACAACGATAGTTATATATTAAAATACTTTGGTAAACAAATATATTATAGCATTTTAAACATATAGAAGTTTCTGAACGGCACTACTTCAGCTCACCTCGGTGACGAGGGGATTGGTGTTTGTTTGCCATCTAAAAGCAAACAAGTCATTTTACATAATTTTTTCAACAAAACTCAAGTGTGCTTGATAAATTATTGAGCATATAGAAGCCGAACTGACTGAGGAATTTTACAAAATACATAGCATTTTCTTTCATCAAATTCCCAAACGCTTTATGTTTATTAACCAGAGTAGGTTGAGTTAAACTAATATAAAAATCTCATTTTTGCCTAATTTATGACCTATCATTGGTTGAAATGCCTATGCTGCCTTCAGCATGACACTGAATATATGGAAATTGACTAACGGCAGCATGAAAGTTCCCCCCTGCATCACGCTGGTTCCTAATTTTGAACAGTCGGGTTACAAAGCGTCGGCCATAACCACGTCTCCTTTCATCTTAATGCTCCCGATAGTGAGATTCATATATATGCATCAATGTGACGGATGTCAACTAGTAGCGGGGATGCCCTATTCTGACAGATGTCATCTAGTACTGGGGGATGCCTTACCGGCCGCTGACACATGTAAGGCAGCAATAGACAAGATGGTTTATAGTGAGGGCATATGCAGGAAGGAAGCAATGGGGAAATGGTTGGAAGTGTTGATTGCCTATGTCATGCTCTCCACCAGGCAGGTGCTGCACATTCAACATTCAAGTGGACATGGTTCATAAGAGATGTTACTAACATTTTTTTCCAATTTATATGCCCGATTCCGTAGAAAAAGAAAAGATTAAAAAAAAATCCAACATTTTTGAAAGGCTTTATGTAAATTTCAACATGGTTCATGTAATTTTAACAAATCTTTAAAAGTTACATATAGCCTCAATGGTGTGTTTGTATGAGGCCAAATTAAGGGCCAAATTATGACAGAAAAAAGGAGGTCCACCGATGCTGGGACTCAAACTTAGCCACCATAAACCCAAGAGATTGACGTCACACCAAAAAATACAACATTTCCAAGACTTTATGGTTGGCAAATGAGATGACCAGCACATACTGCTATTGGATTATGTTGGAGTTGGCATGTTGAGGATCATAATACAGGAGACGAAGATTCTGGACATTTGAAATATAATATTTCAATGGTGGACTTATTATTGAACCAAAACTGTGCATCTTGGTGCTTATTGTGACTGTCAATGTTGTACTTTGATTCTGAATATCAGTATTTAGGCGACAACAAAAAAGAAACCCTGTTCTATGGGCCCGACCGACCCATTTTTTTTAAATCCATGATTTTTGTTTCCATGTGCAAATGAATACTGACCCAAATATTTTTTAGGCATGTCAATTTACGGTCACATTTTTCGAGATTTTATTGATATTTTACAATCATTTTGAAGGGGAAAAAGGGTGGGGGGGGGGGGGGAAGAAAAAAAAGAAAAAAAGAAAAGACCGACTGACCCAACAACCTGACGTCCGTTTGCTCGTAGAACAAGCTGTTTTTTGTGGGCTTATCTCAAATACCATCAATATGTCATTTATTTTCATGGTTATCTAAATTGCAATATCCCGTCTTTCTACGGAACTATTCAATATTTTAGTCACCAAAATGTGCTAAACATTAAATCACCAAATCAACACAGATTATCATCGATTTCACAATGTTGAAATCATCAGAGCTCGTAAAAAAACAACTCTGGTAAAGCCAGCGTTCATGTGAGTACTTAGTGTAGAGCCAGGAAATCCAATAAGTTACACTTTGACAATTTGTAGTTGGACTTAATCTGAATTATTTTCCTGACCCACTTTCAAAGAAATATTCATATTCATGTTCTAGTGTATGCCTGATCAGGGGTGAGCGAGGGGGAGGGGGAAGGATAGGAGGGAGTTATAGTCACCGTTAGAGGAGTTCAGCACTTTCCCTATGCAAAAGGTGGTGGTTTTTTTATAGATGGGGTGCGTTACGCGCATAATGAGTTAACACTTTCCACGTGGCTACTGGTTTTACCATACACAAAACAGATTTTTCAGAAACCGTTCCCAAATTTCAATGTCTACCTCAAGAATTACTGAACCAATACTAGGCATGTTTGTACTTATTTCAATGCATTTCTCATAGTGATTCCAAATATGGTAATGAAATTCAATAATTTTGACATTTTTGAACCATGTTGTGATCATTTAGAATGTCGTCTGCAGCCGCCTGCCGCATGGGAAGCGTTAAGTGGTATAAAGGGGTAAAACACTGATCATTTTTTCAAGAAAAATCCTGTTGATATCTTACTCATTTAGAGACAAATTAGGGATAAAAACCTGCACAAATAACACATTTTATGGTGAATTTTGACTACAGAGGAGGGGGGGGGGGGGGGGGGTCTGGAAAATCTTTGGTGACGCATTCTTACAGCATAATAGCTGAATGCCATCCCCTCCCCACTCCCCAGAGTGTATGAATGTAAAGGGGAAGCTTAGAAAGTGTTGAGAAATAATGAATGTGAGATTTAAAAACGTTTGAGTACACATATTGAGTCAAGCCAGGATATCCAATTCTATGTCAGTATTAACTCCTAAATCCAATGATTACTCATATAATTCAAAAATTGACACTTTTTCGTCGGTGGACTTAACAAGAGTGACTTTCTGACCCCCTTTCTATGAAACATGTACTGCTACAGGTTTGTTCAATCAGGCGTATTTGTTTGTTTATAATGGGGTATGTGAGGGGGGGGGGTCAAAATAATTGTGGAAAATTATGGTGAATTTTAACAATTGTTAAATATTTTGAAAAAATAAAAATATCCAAAAATCCAACGAATCTCTCATATTCGAACAAACATGGATCAGTCGGGCATACAAGTGATATACAATTATTTAATGAAAAAGACAAAAGAGAAAGAGATGTATAATTGTTGTAAAAGTTTCAGAAATGTGCGGTTTTGTTTGAAATAACAGACAAATATTTAATAAAAAACCCAATTGATGTGAACCAACAATTTGACAGTAAACTGCAAGCAACACGCCCAACCTATATAAAGGACCTAAATTTCAACTATCATTTACAAAGTGACATTTCAAATGCGGAAATCTACTTGGACACCCAGCAGGCAATATATGTACCCTCCAATCTATAACAATCCTACTCTATGAGGCCAATCAGGAAATGTGCTTCAGACCTACTGCTACTACTACCCCTTGCATGAAACAACTTTGCCTGCGGGGTCGTTGTTCCACTTAAAACAAAACTACCACCCGCATTTATGTTAGACAATATAACACGGGTACGGTCTAAAAACAATACCTTTATTCTCTAATTATTGTGATCTTACCTAGAATGTTGCAACATCACTTATCTAACCCACACAATGCATGACTATTGTTATGTGTAGCCCTAAGTATGCCGAAAAAACACAACAGCGCTTATTTTATAGACTTAGGCCAACAAAAAGAAATTTGTTATGTTATTTTTGTCCTCTATTGATTCTCTCTGCTACATGTCATTTAACAGGTTTCCCTAAAACTCAAAACATCCCTTATTATGTACTATAATGCAGTTCACATGAAACTCTAGTTATAGTATTGATGGTTGATGAAAAAAGTCTCGACAGTCAATGGAAACATGTTGTAATTCTATATGCTTTCAATTAAGGGGGTCGCCATTCTCTCAATAACATAATTAATTCATAATGCAGAACTTCTGAAATCTGCCATGTATCTCATAAGTAGGGCGTCCATACAATTCTACAACCCTAACACAAATGTTGATACATAGCAGAGTGCATATCGTCGCTGTTCTGTCAAAACCTTGTATGTTTTTCCGACCCTTCAACATGTATAAAATAAAATTGCCCAATGGGTATGCATTAGAAGTGTTGCTTTATACATGTTTAGGCGCAAGAGCACAACAAGACGTTGATAGATGTGTTTTTGGCCATCGAACATGTTTAGAGCCGATTTTCCACAGGTTATACATAGGAAGTATTACCTTATACATGCTGAAGGGCCAGATTGAGATACAAGGTTTTGGCAAAACAGCGACGATATAGTATCACAGTTCCTGTATTGAAACATAGAAACTGTGATGTTGCAGAATGCTTGGCCTACTTTTTTTGATAGAGCTATTTTTTTACATTTCACATCACTTTATTAGCATCAATATACACATGCAAAATCGATACACAATAAAGGAAAAACATGTAAATCCCACATCAGTTCTCCATTTAGGCGAATGTAGGGATAATAGGGAAAATATACTGAACACAACAATGAAAAATAAAAACAAATCAGACATGTTAAACATTAAAATAGATAACCGTATTGAAGGACCCTGCCCTGCAGAAAAACATTATGATTGCACGTTGAGAGTTGGATAATTGTCCCATGTGGGTTCCTTGTGAGCGAACAATTGAGATAGATGATAGAATAGACAATTTGGTGATGTTGTCCCGGAATTTTATTTAAAGTAGTATTGGGATAATATAAACAACAGACTTGCAGTTAGGATTGTAGAATTGTTAGGACACCCTACTAATGTGATACTTTGCAGGGTTTCAAGAGTTCTGCATTATGAATTAATGATGTAATTGAAAACTGGCGACCCTCATAATTGAAAGCGTATAAAATTACAACATCTAATGATCTGGTTATACTTTGTTTTAGAATAACAACATATACGTCCCTAACGCAAGACCATAGTCTGCTACTGAAGTAGTCCTATAATTTGCAACATCATAATTTCAACTCCCCAAAGGCAGGAATTGTTCTACTACTGCTATGTATCAAAAAAGGAGGCCACTGCAACTACTAGTATCATATGCCCATGTTTCAAGAGTATGTCTGCTACTCTGCATCACATAAGTTGAATCAGTCGACCAGACAGGCACTCGGCAACATCTTCATTTCCACTCACATTGCACAGTTATAGGTCTGCTACTCAGCTATATGCAGTTTGAATCAGTCGACCAGGCACTCAGCAACATCTTCATTTCCACTCCCAATGCAGCACCTATGCTATGCATCAAAATAAGTTGGCCACTCAAACCTGTCAATTTGTCTACACCCCTAATGCAAGACTATACTGTCTGCTACCTACAGACCCTGCATTTTGTAAAATCACAGTTTGTACACTCCAATACTGAAATGGTGTTACTACACTTTGCTGTGTATCAAAATGTAGGCCACTGAACATTGCAAATATCCTACACCCCTCATGAAAGACCATTATCTGCTACTTATCAAGTAGCCCTTAGTACATTGCAACATAATAATTTCTACTATAGTTTAATCAGTTCAAATTGGCGAGAAATATTCATTTTTTATTTCTCAGCGCTAAAGTAATCCAAGCGTACATGCGATATTATGGCCATACGCACACGATTTTGGCAGCCAGCACACGTCACGCATATAGTGCACAGTGCACTTTACCTTCATGCATGCCCGCGTCCTTCTGTATTTAATCGCTGCTGCAAGGGGGCTTTGCCAATTTGGAACTGATCAAACTACACTCTCTGATATGTATCAAAAATGAGGCCATTCAAACTTGTATTCATGACAACTGTGTTTGCGACTTGTTATGCATCGCATAATTCGACCAGGCACATTAGCAACATCTCCATTTCCACTCACAATGTGCAGAACTTTTACTGATGTATCAAAATAAGTCAACCACTTTGCAACATCACTATTTTGACCTCACAACACAGGATCGGTGCTGCTACACTCTACAATGTATCACATATGTTGGCCACTCAAAATCTTGCAATTTTTCTACTACACCCCTAATGCAAGATTGATGAGTGTTACTTTGATATATACCAAATAAGTTGATTGAACACTTTGCAATACTGCTGACTTCAATATGGGACTTCTACGCTCTGTTATGTACCAAAGAAGTAGACCACTCAAATCTGTTTATGTCTACCCCAAATGCAAAAAGTGTTGCTACATCAATAATATGCCAAATAAGTAGACCATACACTTTGCAACATCAATACTTCTATATATGCATCAATACAGGGTTCATGTTATGTATCCAATAAGTGGTGCCAGTCAAAATTTTGCAACATCATGCATAGCCTTGTCAAATACATATCCAAGAACACAAACATGATAACCTTGTTAACCCCCTGAGAACTACCGGCGGATTGGTCAGAAAGATAGATACATCATTTAGTGTGCCAATCAGAGACAGTGTTAGAATAATTGTATCCCTGATAAAGATCGCAGTGAAATATTTTACAAGCTGCATTTTAATTGGCTATTCAAATGAGTATATCTTGCAATACACCAATCAGAACCACTGTAACTACTTACCGACAGACTTCTCCATTCTGGTGAGATTCTCGTCTAGGAAATCTGTAGCAAAACAAAAACAAAACAAAACAGAAAATTATTGCAAACAGTCTTGCAGATAATAAGTGGCTAATTATCGATCTGTATGTAGCCAATGCTAAATCAATAGATAATCAATACATAGATGATCGATCAATTAGAAGACAACCAACCTACAGAGACTGGATCTTCACGAAAGTAATTTGTAGCGAGGAAGCAGCACGGGAAGCAATTGAAAGCGATCCGTCGCAAAAGAGTAACCAACAAACGCTGAGGGTTCACAGGAGAGACTGGTCTCGGCAGGAAATCACATTAAGGTGCTTGACTCCATGTAATGCGGCGACACCTCACCTATCAACCGCAGTCAATATGACGCAAGCTGATTGGACAACGGGGCGTGGTGCCCTACTAGCACAGAGCCTACATACATGCAGAGATCAGGGTGACTGGTGACTGTCATACTTGGCTAATGAAGCGCGATCCTTAGCCAACATTAGTACAGCCTAGGTAATGTTATTGCAATGTAACGCAATAATTTCTCAGAAATTGTATTACCTGGTTGTGTTTATCTCCAATGCCTACTATGATATAGCAACAGATGTAGTGAGAATTGTAGCAAAATGATGGTACAATAGCAGGTGTAGCAAGCAATCAATTATGATTATGTGAATAAACAAATGTATCAAGATGATGTTGCTTTTATGTAGCAAATACACAATGTAGCAAACACAAAGCAGAAACTATAGCCAATCAAATAGGTAACTCAGTTACCAAATTTTGATTCAACTAATAGTTTTTCTCAAAATGAAGCAATCGTAAAACAGTATTGCGCAACAATGTCACTCACGACGTGATCGCATCGCACCATTCAGAATCAATTCCAGCCAATTAACTACCCCGCAAAGCTCTACCCAATCCTTAATACAACAATAGGCAACAATTACTGGAGTTGTGAAATGCCCGACTCTCGCTCACGACCCTCCTACAGGATACGAAGGATTAACAAGGGATTAGCAGGGATTACATGATGTCACTACTGCGCAGATTATCCCCCTATACCACCAGGCTGAATCCCTCGCGACTCATCCCGTTGTCTTCTGACAAGCAACAATACACACTTAGTCCCTGTCATTGTTGATATCATAGTGAATAAGTCTTGTATGATATGCTCAGTATAGCCAGGCTTATGTGGGAATTAACTAGGCTAGTAAGCCTAGGAACCACACCCTATACATGGTTGATGTGTCATGGTTTTATTAGCGGTGACAGGCCAACTGCACTTTTTTGTGTCATCTGTCCAATCTTCTTGTATATATCCTATATCCGGTGTGGTGTAGAATTGAGGACGGCTGCTTACGGAGCTGGCAAACTTATTGAAATTCCAAGGAATTTCATACTTCAATTGCCCTAACGTAATTGAACAATTAATAGTTTTGTTCCAATCAAAGTTGACAGGTGTTAAAATGTTGGTTGATAATAAATAAAAAACGGCAAATTACTTCCGGGAAAATCAGGTTTAAAGGTCAATTATTTACCTGAGGCAAAAAAGAGCTCTTTTATATAGTATTTGGCTGTATATACATTTCTCTAACAAATTACACACTAAGCACCCACCCTCTCAAGCACTATATAGAGGTAAGAATGGCCTACAAACAAACTTTGGAGAGCATTATCATCCAAATAAAGTTGGAGGCGGCATTGTTATTAAATGACAGACTAAATGTTGACCAAATGTTAAGTCTCGACAATGTTGGTAAACATTTCACATATTGATCTTTCAATTTTAGAGTTGATATGAGGAAGATGAACAACACCCCTCATAGCCCTCCTCCTGCCCCTAATTGACCCTATCCATTAATGTAACAAACAAATAACCCCACCCTTATTACTTCTGGATCAGGGGTATGTATCTCCATTTCTTTGCCAACCAGCCAGCCGGACAGGTTAGAAGTCAAAGTTACCAGCCCTAATTCAAACTTATCAGCCCAACAACATGAACAATTTAGTAATCGTAACATTTCTGACTACAAGATAATCATGGTCTGTAACTGCCTACTAGTATAATGTTGGCCACCAAACAAAATGATGGTGACTTGCCGATGCTTGTGAAGATGGTCAAATACTATACAGTCTACTCAATATATCTTTGAGATGGATTGTCCCGCGATACTAAAGTAAAAATTGATTGAAAATTGGATATCATTTATGAATCAAGAATGGGCGGGTGGGCAGGTACTTAGGAGTTCCGGTCCTAGCTGGAGCAGGCTTATGCCATTTGCCATGGATCAATATGAATTACCATATATGACTTCATTAGAAATCAGTAAATCTGGAGCATATTTAGTAGACATTTACATTTTGTTACTACTAATATATGATATCGTTAACAAAATAGGTTCACTTTTTAAAACTTGCTACGACTATATTGTCATCTTACACTGAATGGACTATACTAATAAGGCCTGTCAGGCTCTAACAAGATGACATCATCCATTAGTGTCGTATATGACCAGATATTACATACCTGATAATGCAACACATGGTTGATGTCTTAATGGGTGTGGCACATAGCTGATTGTTTGTAATCTGACAAGCATGAGGTGATGAAGTCATATGCCTGGATAATGTCTAGAGGATGATGATACACAATTACAGGCTGCATGTTGTGAACCCCTACCCTAAGGAGAAACCTGACCTGTCAATTTTGACACTAAAAGTTGACGATAGCGCCGGTTATTTTAACCCTAACGGCCAGAATACTAAAAAATCCTACTTCCAAGCACATGTGTGGACAGTTTTTGATAACGTAATCAACCAAACCTATATAGTGAAAGCGATATACTGCGGGAACGAGTAGCTGAGGGTCGTGGCTTAGTATGTGGGATGATAGGTCGATGTGCGGAGGGGTCCCCGGATTGATTCTCGGCCGGTCCTCGGCAATTTAATTGGCGTTTTCTCTTCCAAAATTGTGATTCCGGTTAAAAACCCGGTTAGGGTTATGAGTTTTTATGACAAAAACCCGGTTAGGGTTATGACAACAACAAAAATAATAATATTTGGTTGTATTGAATTTGATTTCTATTTATTTTGTTTGATTCCATTCCACTTAATGAATGTATATTCATTATGAATATGGCAGTCAAATATCAAAGGTCTGGAATATGTGATCTTTGATACAAGTTTGCATGATCAATTGAACGGTACCATTTACCCGTTATCTATTGGGGCAAGTCAGTATATCAAACAATTAAGGATAGAAAAACTGGATGAGCAATATGCACAATTTATTCCCAGTCAGATTTTTGCCCAAAATATTAACAGACCAGAGGCCATGCATAGATATAAGCGAATATAGAACAGTTTCCAATTATTCAATCAATAGTTTCTGACGGCAACTTCTGTCATAATCAAGCAAATTAATGACTCCTTGATGAGACATCATTGCCAATCAAGCTGTCATGCAAAGTACAAAGCCATTTATGGACATAAAAACAAGTTTCCATTAGAGATCGAGCAAGCATTCAAGTTGTGTTATTTGTTCTTGACAGCAATGTCTGTCGTCTTTCCTCCCTTTCTCCCTCCTTCCCGGATGGTAACATTAAACTCAACTCTTAGATCTTCAAGATATTGTCAAATAACGAGACATGACCTTGAATAACATAGCACGATCTTCAAAGTTAATGTTTGTATATCTTCAGTAAAAGTCAATAATTTCCTGCGTTTTGACAGGTTTTTTTTCACGAGGGACATCAGTCTAATGAGGGGGACAGGAACTTTAAACCATAAACCATGATAATGTTATATTAAAAATCAAAAGCTGTGATGTTTGTTTTTTACTTGACAAATAATTACCACATCAACCAATTTCCGCCCGGTATCTTTAATTTGAAGTTCAGGTGAGGCCAGATTTAGAGGGTACATTTTGAAGCTCTAAATGTTTTCAAACCTCCCATATACAGGGTGTATCAGAAAGAACTGTACCGTGTTTCTAAAATACATAAAAAATACAAAATGATTATTGTATTGAATTTAAACACCTGCAATATAAAGGTGAACATGTTTCCTATATTATATGTTAATTTCATTGAGATATCTCTTTTTGTTCTCGTGTGGCAAGACATAATCGAAAATCGATGAAAATCGTATTTTCAATTTCAATCAATCCTCTCTACCACTTACCCAACATTTCAAACAATGTAGCCCACACCACATAAGCAATATTCAAAACTCCCGCTAAAGAAAGGAAAGTTAAAACCACTCAAGCAGAACAAATCTTGGTTTATTTGCGGATTAAAAATCACACTGTATCTCCAAATTTCACCCATAAAAGTATGCAAATAATAAAAAGTTATACAAGTGATGTGAAAAGTTGAGATATGGCGACCAAAAATAAGCCCTGTCCTATGGACGGATGGATCTCAGGTAGGGTTAGTAATTTCACAGATTTTTAAATTCATCATTTCGACCAAAATTGAAATCTACCATCTTTACCAGAAAGTCTGTATTTTCCATCAGAAATGTCAGATTTTCGAAATTAAAAATTCTTCTGAAAGCTGAGCGTTTGCGCAAGATATTTGTGAAAATGGTTTGAACAATATCAATCGAATTCATACCGTAATAAATCATATTGCCTCGGTACAGTTCTTTCTGATACACCCTGTACCCCTTCCCCACATTCAAGTCGCTTGCTAAATAAAATCTCTAACCACAGTTGTCCATAGCTCCTATCAGTGCCTATATGAATGCAATTCACAATTACATGTGAGACCCATGTGACTCAATGTGACATGCATGTGATATACTTATGAGGTGCATGTGGTGTTCATGCTGTGGTCCTATAGGGAGTAAGTGTATTTACAACGTAAACCTACAGGGTGAGTAAAAAAAACCTGCAATAGTGGAAAGAAGCCATCTTGTTTTCTAAACCAAGTTGAAGTTTGACATTTCTTAAACGAAGCAAGAATTATATATTTGTTCCTAAAACTGTATATGAAAAAATGAAGTCAATCTCATTTTCCGTTTGTCTTTGGTGAACCTCTTTGCTGTACAACCCAATTTACTTGTTTGTCCACGAGCATAGTGATTTTCAATTGAAATTGCACACATTTCATTTTCACATTTGAATATCCCGCCAACAAAAAAATGGAATAATTTCATTTTAATTCAAATTTAGAACATTATAAGCAATTCATAGCATGGGTTATGTAAATTGACTATTTTATCTCCCATGTTAACAAGAAAGGATGCATTAAATTCCAATTACGAAACAAATTTACTCAAATTTTCACATTTTTAATGAGAAACACATTTTGCAATCTTTTGCATGTTTTGGGTGTTTCGTGGACAAGCGTGTGAAATGGGTGCATGGGTAAAAAGGTTCACCAAAGGCAAACAAAAAATGTGATTGACTTCATATTTTCACAAGAAATAAGTAACAAATATGTTATTCTTATAACGTTTAAAAAAATTCAAACATCAACTTGGTTTTGTAAACAAGATGGCTTCTTTCCACTATTGCAGTTTTTTGACTCACCCTGTATAACCACAATCAGTACTGACCACTATTCACGATTTGAGTATAATTTTGAACTAAGTAAAAACTAATAAAAACAAGTTAACACGTTTGCTAACACCCGCAGTGAAAATCTGTGAACCCGCGATTCCTGAACACGGAATCAAAACAAAGCGTGTGGTGCGTGCATTGAATGGCGCACACGTGGAATGCATCAGGCACTTTCAATGCACTCCGCATATGTTAGCTTCTTGCTTTCTGATTGGTTTGACACTACTAAGAGTGTGTGAATCACAATTTAGCTGCCAAAATTAAGTCTGGTTTGTACATTGACTTATAGTCAATCACATACATGGTATGAAATAAGGAGGGGCCATATCTGCTCAGATAATTTGCTGAGAGTCCTCAAATTTTGAGCAGCAGAGTCACTTTCTGTTGCCAAAAAGAAAGGTTTGGGTGAACACAGGATGCAAAATCAGCTCCTATGTTTTTTGTTTCAAAGGGTCACTGAGAGATGCATATTGGAGTGCGCCCTCAATTTTTCTGGAAATCAGTATTTTTGCACCTATGTAATACTTTAGGCATAAACTAACTACCATCTGACACGTTTACCTTAATTTCGCTGTCTATAGATGGGATGACGGGTGACCTCACACTGGGCATTTGGTCGGAAGTTACCATTGTTAGTTACCTGGCGGTTTGCGCACGCATCCTGTTTTGTTTAGGACCTGTGCTTTTAAAACTCGCGCCAAAGCATTTAATATAAAGGGCAATAAGGCATAGTGGACAGTGTTGTGGTCATATGCTATTCCCTCAAGCATGTATCAACCGTCCAGTCCTTTCGACGATTGCGTTTGTTGATAAACATTGCTGTCACCCCATCTATCATGTACAATTTCACGACTTGGTCATTTCGATGTAGATCACATTGAAATTATCAGTACCACTCACCACATAAATTGCTTCAACCAAATTTCTATCATAGCACCATCATTCAACCCTTTTTCCATATATTATTATACTTGAGGGTTCCTACATACCTTATCTATTGAAACAATTAAGTTTTTCCAAATTTCATTTTTCTTGGCAATCTCTTTCAGCCTAAATCTTACCAGTTCATGATAATAAAGTACCCAGATTATGAAAGACAGAAATATCAGTTGATTCAAAACCTTATGAAATGGGTGTGCTATAACAATTTCATTGCTATCGTTTTAAAATATGTGTGGTGGCATGGGAAAACCCTTCACATGGTCATTTTCTAGCAACTTGTTTTTTTTCGTTGGCCGAGAGCTTCATAATCTACTGAGTATGGGACTGTTTAAATTTTTCAGAAATTCCATCTAGAACTACAGTTATAGTATTTTAAAGTCGGCAAGTTTAAACGCAACACTGCAAATTGAAACTGACAATTCAAAGGTGTACTCAAAATCTTTTAAATGCTCTAATAATAATAAAACTACATCGTTATGTCACACGGAATAGCTTGTCATATGAAAAGGACTTTTGATATGAACCTAGTTTTTTGCGATCTTATTTGCAATTGTAAGTTCTTCAAGTTTCAAAATCTTTACAATGCATTGTCGGAATTCACAAGTGGTTACCATGGTAACAATGTCATTTTATGTAGCATTTTACACATGCATTTTACACATAAAATTTGATAAACAAGGTTCCGAAAAGTACTAAAATAAACTTAACATCTGGAATTTTGCATACAAAACTCCTGGAGACTAAAGTTCAAGGTATAATCTCTATCTTGGGACCAAAGTTGGAAAAATGACTTGGAACTTATTTGTTAGGAATATTTTGTTATGACCCAGATATCTCAATATTAACACTAGCGACTTCCGACGGGTTTTCCCATACCACCACACATATATTATGTCGTCCTGCAAAAGAATGGTAGGGCCACTGGCATTCTAGGATACTGTGGATTATTGCCACAGTTGTTGGTCTATGATTCATGCGTGACTTTGAATCAAATCCATAAGATCCCACGATGCATTGCAAACAAGGTTAATACTTAATCCATTGCCTGTAATTGACAAACCATTCACTAATCCTTCATTTCCTCCATGAATCTTAATTGAGATAATGGTTTTACAAAAAACGCTTCATTTTTAATCAAAAAAGATATCCAACCCAGTTTTACTTGCTTTTGTTTAAAACTTCATCATTCATAACAATTTTACAAAATATAATTTGTCAAATGTTTGTAGTTTTGAGTCATAGACAACAGACGTTAACTCAAGGCAACTTGAGAATAGACATACTACAATCAGAGCAAATTGGATTTGGTCAGAAGAAGGAAGTTATTCAATTCAAGTCAAGAATCATTAGCGGGGGAATATAAGTAGTGTCTGGAAAATATGACCTACATTGTACCATGAGCTGGGGATCAGGGAGAGGGAGGGGGAAACCAGAGGACACACATTTATCATGATGACTTTCAAACTGGGTCACCTTTAAAATCAGGCAACAAGATTACTACTTTTCAGCAAAGCATTCTGTCTTTATTTTTCAAATATTGCTGCCGAATGTTTTTAAATCCAAGCAAAATGTCCATTGGCCAAATTGAGAAATTATGTAAAAAATTGATTTTTGTGACAAAAAAAGTCAGTAATTTGCTCAACATGTACCATTTAGTCAAAGGATCAGAGTGAATAGCTGAATGAGTCTACATAATTATTGGGATGACAAGGCAAGCCTAAAAGAACCTCAAGATGGCTTCCAAGTAGAGCTGAACATCTCTTAATGCTTAACCACAACAGCCCCGAGTACTAAAAAGTAACATACTACTTATTAGAACCATAACGGCCCTGAGTACTACAAAGTACCACACTACTAACCATAACAGCACAGAGTACTAAAAAGTACCACACTACTAACCATAATGGCCCTGAGTACTAAAAAGTACCACACTACTAACCATAATGGCCCTGAGTACTAAAAAGTACCACACTACTAACCATAACAGCCCTGAGTACTACAAAGTACCACACTACTAACCATACTGGATCAGAGTACTAAAAAGTACCACACTCCTAGGTACTGGTAGCTTGTACTTCCCAAATATATCTTGTGGCGAGATCAGGTGTACTATAATTTGCAGACAAAAATCTTAAGACTTTTTAGCTAGCTCTTTGGCTCTTTAAGGTAGGGGCCGGACTCGGCAGGCGACCCTGGTTCTATGCCCTGCACTGCAATGGCCAACACTGGAGCAACGTAGAAAGGAAATCCGCTTAACCACCATGTTCAAAATACAAAATAAAACCATTGCTATTCCTCTTCCAGATTACATCCAACGTCACACCACCAGTAGAACAAGGCAATACCATCCTGCCAAATTTAGAGTCATGAAAGCTAACAGCAATGTTTACAAATATAGCTTTTACCCACGCACAATAGTGGAATGGAACGCCCTACCATCCAATGTTCTTGAAGCTGCTAGTGTAGAAGGGTTCAAGTCAGTCTTTTAAACTTTTGCTTTCCATGTATTTCATGTTGCTTTCATTCAATGCCATCACACATCTCAATTAGATATTGCTTAGGCAACTTTATTGAGTATTTAATAGATGTAGATGTAGAAGGAGCCGTTCTTTCCCTCTCTTTTGACCAGTTTTTCTCCCCTAATAGCTTTATTCCCCAAAACATGCCTCGGTAGTTAGGTTAATGAAGTATGATTGATGGACACAGCGAAAATAGCCTAATATTAATAAGGCTATTAAACCATACAATTAGCAACACCCAAGTAAAATCCTGACAATGGACAACACCCAAGTCAGATGACCGATGACAGAGTGCATTCCCGTGATAATCCCAACAACCAGATTTCGTATAATCCATATTAATCTCCCAGGTAAAACTGGACACTTCCAACTGTGATTGTCTTGGGACTAAAATAGCCCAAATAGGCCACAATACAACAGAATAGCAATACTCGCCCCCTCGGACAATTAGCAACACTCGGTAGAAAATCTGACAATTGTCCAAATAAAATGCCTGATGACAGGGCGTATCCGCAGAGGGATTCAATGGACAGATTTGATATAATCCTGACAATTCTTCCTCGAGGGCAGGGGAGGGAGTATTATAAGTATGTGGATCCTAAAATGACCCCCTTTTTGTTATCATTTGCAAGTTTTTAAGGCAATCCTTTTCAGTTGAAACTCTTTCACCTCTTTACCACCCCACTTTCTTATAATTCAAAAATCACAAACATTTTAATTCAAGCCCTAATTCTCCAGAATACATTGTACACATCATTTTTGAAACCATAGATTTGGTAATGGTTCCTACACTACCCTCACCCCCCCCCCCCCCCCTCCCCTGCTGACAGTTCTTCCCAAGCAGCGCTGGACACTGTTGTGTTATTATCAAAGACGACATGGACAGTGTAATAATATAATGACAAGGTTACGAGTGTGAACAACTTCCTTTAATAGGATTATATCATTAATCCAAATTTCCTTTCAATGTAATTAGCAAAGCACATAACACATCTTGACATTTACACGTGCTGCTCGGGCTATTAAGACCTATTAATGAATGCATATTCTCTCAGTGGTACATTAAAAATCACACAAAATCACTCTGATATCGGTTTTAATCATTTTTCAGTCTTGTACGTATCTATAAAGGCCGCATCAAAAATATAGTAGTTTCTCATCCTCGCGCGCATCCATTTTGGCTACCGCATCAAAAAAAGTTTTGTTTTTTTAAATTTGTTTTTAAATATTCTCAAGATCACACTGATGTTGTTAATGGAGAACGTTTCAATATTTAAAACAAAAATGTGTTTAAATCAAAGAACAACATAACAGGCGAAATGTACCCATTTTAAGGTTATAAAGCTAGTCTTAGAAAAGTGGCAGCGATTTTGAAGTAAAAACATTTCCACCATGTTTTAAAAAAGCGAAACCAGGTTTGGAAAAAGGGGCATCCGCCATCTTGGATCTGCCATTTTGGAAGAAAAAAAACAACAACAAAAAACTGCCCCCATCCTCCTTTTTTCAAAAAGTACAAGAAACTAGCTTTTGTTTTTATTTGGCCTAATATGATTAAGCATCAGCTAATTCAGTGATCGATTTTTGTGAAAAAAATATGTAGCAAATTGTTGTCACATTTTGACTGTTCGATAAAAATAATAAACTGTTACATTAAAATGCATAGTATAAAACTGAAATGTGTATAGCAAATGCATTTGGAGCATTTAGTGCTAAGTGTGGAACATTTAGCGATGCGACACTGGGTAAATTGTACCCTGTCAGCAATGCTACATTTGAGTGTAATCCCATCGCATTTCAATCATACTTATTTCATCTTTTGGTTCGCAATATATCCAAATCCATATTCCCGACTTGGGGCTGATTTTCCTTCATCTTCTCTTAGAATGTTTTCAAAGTATTTTGAGTGAGTGAGTAAGGTAGTATTTTTCCTGAGAGTTGTATTACCATAAAATATATTATTTCTGTGATATTTTGAACAGTTTTTATTTCAATTGAACTCAACACTACAGTATTTTTCACCTTTTCTCTTGTCTCGTCATAAGCTACTTCATAGTTCTTGACATTTGAAGCTGCTGTAGTGAGCTGTAGTGTATATTTAAAATTAAAATGATCAAAATAGGGCTCTTCAAGACACACGTAAGTTAAAGGCATATTATGTGATCTTTTCCAGAGAGCGCCCTCTATTCATGTTTTTCTTTTAGAAAGTAGATTTTCTTGCAGATTTACATTTCTGATCATAAATCGGAAATACATTCCAAGTTACAGAGCGATACAATTCCTAATTACCTCAAAATCATGGTTTTAGAGTGAATTTAGACTAGAGTAAAATAAGTTGTCGGACAAAAAACGACAATCCGACAGTTTATTTTCACTCTAAAAGCATGATTTTGAAGTAATTAAGAATCGTATCGCCCTGTAACTTGGAATGTATGTACGATTTATGATCAGAAATGTAAATCTGCAAGAAAATCTGCTTTCAATTTTTTTTTCGATGTTGAGGGCGTTTCCTGGAAAGATCACATAATATACCTTTAATAATGAAAGGTAATTCATCATTTCTATTCGGCAACTCATACACAGTTTTTAAAACTGCAAAACTTATTTGGTTACAATTTAAAATCGCAAAATCCTGAAAGTAAGCAAGTAGATTGATTTTTTTCTCATTTTGTGATAATATGTCAACCATATCTTTTGTTTTTTGTTACATCATATGAGTTGAAGAGGGGATCAAACCAGGGGAGAGGTGCGGGTGAAGGCACTTCAATATCCAAATTCTCTTAGTTTTCTCAAACTTGAAATCCACACAATTGCCCCATAATTTACATCTAAAATTGACAGTACCAACTCACCACATTACTACATAGATCACTTTTAGGGTCCATGCTGAGTTGATCTTGACTCATTCTTTTTGAACTCGGAACCCAAGCGTAAGGTTATTCTCATGAGGTAAAAAGGCAATAACAGATTCCTGTGGGGAAAGGACTATAGCATTTATCTTGTGCAAAATGTGGCAAACAAATCCATCCAACCTGTTATCAAAGGAGTAGCGGAGTGCCCATTTCTTTTTTTGCAGCTATTGGACCAGACTCCCTCTATTCCTATGTTGCTGTGTGCTGAACTCACCTCCAGAGTGATCGGTTACCTTTATCTGAACTGACGAATGCCGGTACCCATTTAAGTACACCTAGGTGGAGAGGAGTAATTAACACTTTCCACACCGCAGTCGTCTGCAGTCCAAAATTTCACAAAATAATTCAAAAATGTCGAACTTATTGAATTTCATCAACATATTTGGAATCGTCATGAAAAAAGCATTAAAATAAGTACAAATATGTCTAGTGTTTGGTTCAGTAATCCTTGAGATAGACTTTGAAAGTAGGGAAAGATTTTTGACAAATCTGTTTTGATAAACTAATACTAGCAGTGTGTAAGGTGTTAATGTAAAGTGTCTTACACAATATAGGCCAGGAGCCCAGAAGGTTTGATCAGCTGAGAAGGTACAAAAGGTTTGATGGTCTGATTTGTTTAGTTGGGTATAGCTTCCTGACCTTTGACCTAATGAAACTAATAGATGCTTAACTTGTAGATATGGCAAACTAATTCTTTGTATGGCTTATGGCATCCATTTGAATAATTTGAGACAATTTTCATTAAAATAGGAGCATTTTGAGAATTTGACACCGTGTACAAATTATATGAGGCAAAATTTGACCTCTGAACTATTTTGCCCTACATCTCGGAAACTAAGCATCGGGTGCTCCTTACGGTCTCAGGAAGAGTTTGATATGCATTTCAATATACATGTAATCAGACCATTTTTACATTTTGACCCCTATATGACCATTGATCTTCGATAGCGGCCACCAGTACAGGCTGCGACACGGAAGCAATATAAAATATTGACTCTTGGCACCCAACTAAACAAATCAGACCATCAACCCTTTTGTTCTATCGCAGCTGATAAAACCTTCTGGGCTCCTGGCCTAATAGCACAACACATTGCTCGACTCAAACCACAGATGCTCAAACCCACTACCTTTGTACTGTGAGTCAAGTGTACTATCCACTGAACCACACGTTATGGGGGAGGGGTTTCAAAACTGAAGTAATCTGATAAAGAAAAGGCTTAAGAACCTGCCGAGGAGGGTGGAAAAAGGTGGTCTTTAGGACAAAACATACCCATACTATTTGCCAATGTTATAATGCACTAAACCTCTGGGGGATTCTAACTTTCACAGGAGAGACACAAACCAGAGGGGATAATAAAGTTAAAAATATCAATAAGTTCTGGACAGAATGTCCATGGACAATTATTACAAGATCAGGCTGGAAAAAACAGGTTAAGATTTGTGTCCAAAGCAGTGACTTTTATGAGACTTTGTGTGACATGCTACATGGCATTTGAGGAAGGAAAGGGTAGAGGGGCGGATTTGAAGGGAGGTGTTCCAATTCCTGGCTTGATTTTCAACTTGATGTTTTCTATTCTACATGAAGGGTCATCCTTAAAATTCCCAAGTTTGAGTTGCATAACTCCAATGGTTCTTATTTTAGAGCACAAGGTGACATGAAATTTGCCCATATTGACTAGTACACAAACTGGTCAGGTGCATTTTCACTGCATTTTGGCCTGTAACGTCTAAATGGAACATATCTTGCACCCAAAATATTTATAGAAATAATGATAAAAATATGAGGTTTCTTCTGATTTCAAAATTTGTTGATGGACAAAAAAAAAGCAAATGTGATTGGAACATCCACCTTTAAGCCAAAATAGACACAAATCAAGTAAATGGTGGGCATTACCACCACTGAATTAAGATTAGAACTTTAAGCAAGTTCTTGAATTCACTTGATTCAGAAACATTTATAATTCAGGTAGGGGTTTTAGTATGGGTATTGTGAAACTGCGATCGGTGGTAATTGGATTAGAAATTTGCATTAGAAGGTAGTCAGAGACGTGTAAGACAATAAGATCCATCTATTTCAATTTCTACCTCAGATTTGGTTACACAGCCACTTTCTCATTAACATCAAGTTTCCCATGTGTCATTGAACACAGAATGTGGTAAACACACATGACCTAGCTAGGCTATAGTGCTAAGCTACACACCAAATTTCTTCCAAGGTATCTGCTATGTATCATTTACCAAGGCACTTGAATACTATAAAGTAACTCTGGAACTTCCTTTCTATCAATGTCCCATAGCTATAAGAGGCCGTTGGGGGCGACACAGTGATAGATCTAGAGACCAAAGTTTTTTATAGCTGCCTATCAGTATCACCACTGAACAGGCGGTCGAAGCTCATATCCGCCCACTGTTTGATGTTGTCCATCCATGTCTTTGTTGGTCTGCCCCTTTTTCTTACTCCATATGTCCCTCCTTGCAGGGACAGAAGTCCATATGTAGGGACAGCAGTCCCTATGTAGGTACTAAGTTTCTATGTTGGGAACCACTATACCAATTCACACCGAGATTTAAAATCAGGCCTGGATATAGCACCCGCCCACCTGCCTATAGCAGGGAACTTTTGCGTCGGGCAGGTGAAGATACAAACTTTTCCCGTCCAACTGGCGAGTAAAATTGTTCAAACTCACAGTGTAAGTGAGTTACACTGGCTGGTTGAATTTCTTTCGGGCAGATATTTTTTGTGAGTTACCTGCCCGACTGGCTGGTTGAAAAAAATATTAAGTTCCAGCACTGTTCAAAATCTTCCTGCCTGAGTTTGAACAGGCTATAACAATCTGATAATGACCAGTTTCACACTGCTATGACTCAATCCAAGATAAAATCAGTCATCATAAGTTGACAATGTCCTGCTCATCTCCTGTAATGTGTGATTCAAACCATTTTTATGTTCTCCAAGTTTGAAAAAGATTAAGACGTCTTTACCGATAAATGTCAGCTCTCACCGCATGACTGTGACATACACCAAACCTGGCACTAAACATGGAGAACATATCACTGTCAAGTCGCTTTAACACATGAAGTGCGATAGGATCCAATCTCAATTGAAACAAAGACTACACAATTTGTAACAAATTGTGGGAAAAAAACCAAAAGTCATTTACCATTAAAACATTTGTGATGGGATCAAGCAGATACCAGGTCTGATGTTGACTCAAATCAATTTAATTGTTTGTGTTTTTTTAAAGGGTTTAATTCAAGCTTTACTTTGGTGAAAACGCAATGTTGATACGACCTATGGTTCTCAAGATATGATGCTTGGAAGCCCGACACATCGAAAAGACTGAAACAGAAAAAAATGTGTTGAAAGATTGAGATAGCTGTCAAAAGCATGTGGTTTTACTCTTTATCGTTGGAATTTTGAATACAAAAATACAACTTTACTAAATCATAGAGTGATTTGGTATTTGTGACCCGTCACATCAATATGGACATATTGGAGGTTGGAGGCCCGAGTCAATTCTGAGTTATTAGTATGACTTGTAAGAGCACATTTTAAGCTTTGAAATGATACCATGTTCAAGGTAATCAGACTTTGTAATCACAAGATATGAATTGAAGAAGCATATTTTTTTCTATTATTTCCTCTATATACACTGAGCCAAAAATGAAACTTATAAAAAAAAGGAAACTTATAAAATTTTAACAGATCACCAAATAAAATTCTGTGCATGAAAATGTACCAAATTTGGATACAATATTGCTGCAATGTGTTGCTTCAAATGGCAGTCAATAACCAATTGTTTGCTTCAATGACACAAGAGAAAAGCGCACTGACCCTATGGTGATCTGTTAAAATGTTATAAGTTTCTTTTTTGGCTCAGTGTATCAGCAAATATATTGGCTTCTTTCTCAAAAATGTGTTTACTGACAACATGTCCTTTTTAACGTGACTGGTCACATTTGTACCCCTCTATAGCTATTTCAACCAAAATAAAAATTTCCGACATCAGATCCGATCTGCTTGATGGCATCGCAATTGGAACCAGTCAGAAATAAAAAGCATTAAATGCCTCATCTTGGTGCGATGATTCTTGTTAAAACAACTTTAAATCCCATGGATATTTATTTCCAGAATCAAATTCGATTCAATGCATAAAATGCACTTAAATGAATAAGTGCCTAGGCAAGGACCAGTGATTCTGTACCAAGTCCAGGTCCAGTGATTGTTAGAATGGTTCTTAAATGTGTAATTTTTACAGATTGTAAGAACAAAAAGACATGTAGATTTTCATACCCAGTTTCAAAATCAATATGAAAAAATGCTTCCTGAGTACAAACTTGCCAAGTCATGGCTCGACAGTTTTAAGAGATCGCGGCCAGTATTCAGGGAAAGAGTTCCAAATTCCATGACCAATTGTATGGAATCAGACACCGTACATAAATCATAGGACTGGCCATGTGGTACGTGTAAAGGGGAAAGGTGTCTTTATTTGACTAGCACATAACAGGATGAGCAGAGATACACTGTCCATACACACATGTCAGGTTTAACCATATGCATGCCATTGTTGGTGATCTGCCACCAGACCTGCACATTTTCTGTATCGCATCGCAATTTGCAGCTTAAAAATCATCAACTGCGATGCAACATTGAGTTCCTATTGTGATTCAACTAATATTGCACCTTGACTTGAAGGAATTGCACCGTGACCTCAAAAGTAAAGTGCAATTAGATCATTTTTGGATATGGATGTGCCGCCAGCAAAATGAAAATTGACCCAAACATTTACCAATTTTGATTTCAATTATGACCTTATTTGGAACCACATACAAATTCAGAGCGGTTCCATATTCAGGGAGAGGGTGCTCTTTCTGCTTTGGCAATCTGTAGGCAAATCAAGGAAAAGGGGAGGTAAAGGCAAATTCCATTATAAAACAACCCCGTGAAAAACAAAAAAGTAGTCTTGCGGACCCACTGAAAGTGAGAAAATCAAGGGCAATTTGTCAGAGCATACATTGTGAGCCCGGGTGGGGGGGTACTCACGTATATTGGCCATACGGGTATGTGCGGCTGTCAAGGCCCCCTTTTCACGCCTTTTGGCCGCTCTGTAAGACCCCCTTTCATCCACTGGCAGTTCCATAAGACCCCCTTTTCATCCATTGGCAGTTCCCTTAGACCCCAAATTCAACCAAAAATCATAAAATGTGTGAAAATCATATGAATTTGAGTTATGTAGCCTCAAATTTTGCCTAAATTCAGTTCATAAGGCAACATTTTACCTAAAATTCAGTTTATAAGACACAATTTTGTATAAGAATTCAGTTCTCCAAGACCCCAATTTCGGCGACCGTTCACTTCGGTAAGCCCCTGTTTTGGTGCCCGTTCAGTTCGGTAAGCCCCTGTTTTCAGACTGCCCAGCCGCACACCCCTACCCTCTTCACTATTCGAGTACCCTCCCCGGGATTGTGAGTCCTCATGTTATCAAAGGCACCATATGAACAAGCAGAAGGAGCTGATCAAAGAGACCATAAGAAGCGCATTAGGACCTCTGCAGTACCCATATGGTTAAGGCGAGAAAAATGATCAACATAGACACATAAACTGACATCTGATGCGACGGAGGAAGGCGTGTAGTCAGGATTTTGTCTCGTAAAATATTTAAGTGACAGTCGTAAAATTACCAGAACTAAATTACACCGACCATTTTAAATTTTAAAAAGTGTCTGTCATGTTAGAATACTGTCTATTTTTCTATTGCCCAAGATCAGATCAGGGTCAGATACAGGGTTGTGAATAATTCATTAAACTTTACAAGTCACAACTGAAGTTATCATCAAATAGATTTATCTATAGCAGGGGTGGCCAGTGGGTTTTTGCGGCCCGCGAGATGTATCAAGAAAAATAATATATTTTACATCATCACAAAAAACAAGCTAGCTGCTTAGCATTTATCGGCACAAATGATGTTCCTCAACATGCGTATGTCTATTTTCCCCATTAACTGTCATCTGTCAGTGGCGTAACCAGAGGGGGGGGGGGGCGGCGATGGGGCGATCACCCCCACCCCCCTCAATATTGACGTTGTGTCGGTTGAGATTGGCACTGTTGGTTCATTTGACGAGGGGAATCATGGAATTATGATTGTCAAAAGTACACAGATGAAAAATGTTCATGCGCTACACGCGCATGGGTCCCTAAAGTGCCATATTTTTTAGTAATGGCTTGTTTAGAGCCAAAATATACAAAATATACCTCAATCGTGCCAAAAATAAGTGTAAAGTTGAAAGTTTGCACTAGCTACACGCGCATTGCTTGACTCAGATCAATCTTGTCGGTTGACTTTCATTATTGCCAAATCCCCCAATATGAAGAACGCCACTGTCATCTGTACTGTATTGAGATTACGTTTTTGTGAAGATAGATTATTAAGCACACAAACCTATTGCATGCTTGAAAGTCTTCGGAATCAAAGGTTTGAAATCAACAGCAGGCCATCGCTACAAAATTTGGTTAGGTGCGGCCCAGTTAATTTTTCACTCCTTATATCTGGCCCATTCATTCAAAAAGGTTGCCCGTGCACCCTGGTCTATAGAGTCAGGTATGTTTTCTATTCTACATGGAAGGTGCATCCTTAACACTTAACCACGCAGCAGGCGGCTGCAGACAACATTCCAACATTTCACAAAATGTTTCAAAAATGTCAGAATAATTGAATTTCATTACCATATTTGGAATCACCACAAGAAATGAATTAAGATAAGTACAAACATGCCTAGTATTGGATCAGTAATCCTTGAGATAGACTTTGAAAGTTGGGAAAGGTTTCTGAAAAATCTGTTTTGTATAAATGGTAAAACAATGGTCGCTTGAAAAGTGGTAAAATAGTTGTATTCCCAAGTATGAGATGCATAACTTCAATTGTTCTTATTTTAGTAGCACACAGTGACGTGAAATTTGTCCATAGAGTAGTACACAAACTGGCCAGGTAGTTAACCACCTTTGGCAGTAATTCATTACATTTTGGCCAAAATATTTCAAAAATTTCTAAATTATTGAATTTCATTATAATATTTGGAATCACCATGAGAAATGCATTGACATAAGTACAAACATGCCTAGTAATTGTTTAGTAATCCTTGAGAAATAATATGAAAATTGGGAAAGGTTTCTTTAAAATCTTTTTTGTATATGGTAAAACTAAAAGCCGCATGGAAAGTGTTAAATATAAGATCTTTATATGGGCACAATGCTTTCTTATTGATCATAATCCAAATCATGGATGACATTTACGGCACTGGATATGGTCACTTAAAATCTCCAACTATGAGAAATTCACATCTCAAATTTCTAACCTTTTCACCATCAATTCTTGACTGCTTTTTCTTCATTAGTTATATATCAGTTATATATGATACCTCAGCATTGTCCTTTCATGACATTTGATGTTAACCCCCTGGGCACTACCGGCCCATCTTACAGTGGTTCTGATTGGTGTATTGCAAGATATACTCATTTGAATAGCCAATTAAAATGCAGCTTGTAAAATATTTCACTCCAATCTTTATCAGGGATACAATTATTCGAACACTTTCTCTGATTGGCGCAATAAATGATGTATCTATCTTTCTGACCAATCAGCCGGTAGATCTCAGGGGGTTAATCTGTCTCAGCTATGTTTTAACTTGCCTCTATAGAGAGACATTGTTGATGTAACATTCTAGGAATGTTTTGTTGAGCTCATACTAACATAACATAACGTAATGTACGGTAACATAACATAATACACTGAGCCAAAAAAGAAACTTATAAAATGTTAACAGATCACCATAGGGGCAGTGCACATTTCTCTTGTGTCATTGAAGCAAACAATTGGTTATTGACTGCCATTTGAAGCGATACATTGCAGTAATATTGTATCCAAATTTGGTACATTTTCATGCACAGAATATTATTTGGTGATCTGTTAAAATTGTATAAGTTTCTTTTTTTATAAGTTTCTTTTTTGGCTCAGTGTATTTAGTTCTTTCCAAGGAGCACAACTTTGGTCTATGGGATTTTAGAAAACTGGTGGTTGGGAATACTGACACAAGCTGAAAAGGAAGAGCTGAAAGAATCAACACTTTGGTGTATTATAGAAAGACACGTACCTATTATATATACAATTGTCCATGTTAGCCCTCCCCTTCCCTCTAAACCAGGCTCCCCCTACTCAGCTAAAGCCCACCCTATTTTGTCCCCAAATAATCAAAAATGAAATAACTTAAAATTAGCTTACAGTCAGTCCGAAATGTCTAATTTCAGACTAAATCTAGCTAATTTCAGGTAATTTTGACATCAAAAGCAAGAATATTTTCCCACTTATCTTACCCCTCCCCCTTGTCTTTTCCCTGTCCCCCCCCCCCCCCCCCCCCCCCCCCAAGTTGGATACTGGTGCTGCCACTACTCTAATCCCATCATCAAAGATAACATTTGATACATGCTCTTGTTTTGGGAAAGAAAAAATCCCCTTCTACTCCTTACACTTGACAGTGAATAGATCATATGTAGCAAAGTCTTTCTTTGTCAAAACATACTCTAAATGACATACGATTACCACTAAATGACAACAAAAACAACCCTTTATTGATATATGTCCATACAAATAAATGTCACGGTTACAATCGGCTGGCTACAAGGCTACAAGGCTACTAACTGTGAACTGTCGACAACACAAAAACCTACTTTCACTTTTTAGACTACATGAATGTATACGATTCATCTTTCCTTTTCTTTCTTTTTTTCTAAAATTGGTTGCATTCTCCCGATCCTGAAGACAGGATTATTCAACAGGATTAAAAACTGGAATTAGAATTCATCCATTTTTCAATAGGTTTTGCAATTATACACCAATAGCAAGTAATAATTAAATATTATTTGATATATATATCGTCAGCCTGCTTCGATAATTGCCTAACTCACTTTTCAGCGAAATTTAGCTTTTTGCATAAATCATGACTTCTTTACATTATGCACATGCTGTAAATACCTTAATCAATGACCAATGAAAAGTGTTGATAAATGCACAATTTCAATTCTGCCTAAGTCAGCATTATGAGTTAGGCAGATTGTAATAATGATGTAAAATGTTTAAATGAGTCATATTAACTTGTATTAGGCCTTTAACAAGCCACATTTCACTTAAAGGTACACCCCCAACGTAATTCTATCCAACAGTTACTGCTCCTGTTGGAATTCACCTGCACTATATTGTCAGCCTGCTTCGATAATTGCCTAACTTACTTTTCATATTTTTGTTGTTTTCTAAAAACTAGAAAAAATGAGTTAGGCAATTATCGAAGCAGGCTGAAGATATGACCCCATGTGACATCCATGTGGTATGCATATGATACCCATATGGATGTGTGATACTAATATTTCCTTGCTCACAAGAACACAAACATAGATTTCAAAAAGGCTGATGCAGGATTAAACCGGTTTTCCCCCGTAGTCATGCCTGCATTGATCGAGCCTCTCTCATGACAAGTATCACATGACATGTGTCACATGACACTCTGGTTATTCAAGTTTAATATGGAACTTGATCCCACCTGCATATACAGGTGTCTTATTGAATAACATGGGGAAAATTGTAGAGTTTGTTTACTATAAGTTGATATGTTTTTGATTTGTAAACAGATACAGGATGTACCACAATTAGTGGAGATCATACAAACTACAAAGTATTTTTATGAAAAGAACGTAATCTAGATGGGCACCATTTTATATTACTAGAATGTCATTACTTTTTCTCTCTGGGTCTGAGATAGAGGGATAACCAGGAACAGACATACTGATCAATTAGGTTTTCCTCTTTGGGTCTGGGGAGAGAGGACAACCAGGTATAGAAACAATGGATATGTGACCGCATGTGATATCCATGTGGTATGCATATGATACCCATATGTGATACTAATATTTTGTTGCTCAAACCAGGAATAGACACACTAGTACACTGGACAACCCGGAATAAAAACAATGGACAACCAGGAATAGACCCAATGGACAACCAGGAATAGACACACTGGCCAATTGGGTGTGAGTACAGACTTTCATCAACACAGAGAATAGAGAATGTTATAAATACATTTCTGTCACATTTTTCGGACCAAATTGCCAGATGCCTCCGCAAAATATTTACATGCAGTAACTTTAACAAAAAAAATCCAGATGATGGTAGAAAAAGTGACAGTTCTTTCCCCTCTGAAATATTAAATTATCCGTAACCCCACCTTCTGATGTGTCATAGTAACAAAGTGTTTCAAATGAAGCCATCTTGAATTTTATCCTAGATTTGGTTTTACATTTTGTGGTGAAAAAGTGTATACACTTAAAATTCGATAACCTATTTCACAGACTGTCAACATTGACAATAGTCATTTGTGAGACATAGATACTAGTTGATGGATGAGAAGCAGAATGGACCAAGACACTTTTCTGAAATAATCATGCCAAATTATCAATGGATGAAAGCAGTGTACATGCAGACAGTAATAGTTTTCCTAATTAAATAAATATCATGTACCAGGTTTTTTTAAGCGCATCATTGTACTTGGCACCTGAGAGGTGTTCCAATCCCCACATATATAGAGGGGTCAAAAAAAGTAAGTCCCCCCCCCCTAAAATTAGATTACTTTTGTTTATTTAACTTTAAACACAATTAGGCGTTTCGAAAAGTTGAAACGATTATGAAAAGAGAAAACGCTTGGCTACCAATAGAATGTTTTACATTTTCGATATCATGTTTACTTTTCCCAAAACAGTCACATTTCCCCAAAATGATGTTTTCAGAAAAAGTGGCACTTGGTCCATACCAGTCAATTTAAAAACTCTCTCTCATGATTTTTTTTGTCCGAAAATTAGACCAAGTTTGTTTGCATAACTCCGCACAGGATTAATCGTTTTGAAAAATGTAAAAACTTGTGAAAAGAAAAGTGCTTGGCGTCTCACAGAAAGTTTCTCCTGTTCAATATCATGTTTACTTTTCCCAAAATTGTCTCTTTTTCCCAAAACGATGTTCTCAGAAACAGTGGCAATTTTCAAAATCCTATACAAATTTGTTTGGGTAACACCCCCACACAATTAGACGTTTTGAGAAATTGAAACTTTTCTGAAAAGGGGAAACGCTTAGCTATCCGTACAAAGTTTCCCATTTTCAATATCATGTTTACTTTTCCCCAAAAAGTCAAATATCCCCAAAATGATGTTTCCGTTAACATGAATTTTGCCAAAATCCAATACAAGTAAGTGCCACTTTTTCTGAAAACATCATTTTGAGGAAATGTGACTGTTTTGGGAAAAGTAAACCTGATATCGAAAATGTAAAACTTTCTATTGGTAGCCAAGCGTTTTTTCTTTTCATAATCGTTTCAATTTTTCAAAACGTTTAATTGTGTGTGAAGTTATGTAAACAAAAGTAATCTAATTTTAGGGGGGACTTACTTTTTTTGACCCCTTTATATGGCTACATTCCATATGGAAAATACACTAAATAGCATATCGTCAGCCTGCTTCGATAATTGCCTAACTAATTTGTTCTAGCTTTTAGAAAACAACAAAAATATGAAAAGTGAGTTAGGCAATTATCGAAGCAGGCTGACGATATGTTGAATAACACCATGAATAATGCAGGTGAATTCCAACAGGAGCAGTAACTGTTGGATAGAATTAGGTTGGAGATATACCTTTAAGTGAAAAATGGCTTGTTATAGGCCTAATACGAGTTAAAATGACCCATTTTAAACATTTTACATCATTATTACAATCTGCCTTACTCACAAGGCTGACTTAGGCACAATTTAAATTGTGCGTTTATCAACACTTTTGATCGGTCAATGACTTGGGCATTATTACAGCATGTGCCCAGCATCAGTTTGAAGGAATTGATTAGTTCTTGATCACCTACAATCAAGGAAAAAAAGGTTGGCACACTTTGTCTTAATTACGGAAAAAACCCGCCCCTCTCCCCGGAGGCAATGTTGATCCGAGTCATATTATCAGAAGCCGTGGTAGGTCCCCCAACATTGATTGATGGGGGATGGGGAAGGATATAAGAAAGGGGGTTGACTTTTGCTTTCTATTAAACAGTGCTATGTCCCAAGTCTGATCTCAATTGCGAGCACAGGGATATTTGTAATAAGTTGCGTCAAGTGTGCCAACTATTGTTTTCCTTGATTGTAGCTAGCTTATATTATAGAGAACACATTGAAATGTTTCATAGGGATGCCAGGTACCAATTAAGTGTGCAGTGAAGCCAGTGGTGCTAGTTATATTTCCACACAATTTGAACGATTTATTTCCAGACACCTTTAAGTTCAAAGAAAATAACCAAACTACCTATACATAATAGACATGTACCTTTAAAAAGCACATCATTACTTGATTGGCCAAGTCAGTAGGGCACGCATTATAGTCTCTTAAAACCTGAATGCGTCTTTAACTTATCACCAACTATGGCGCAACACTGTAGCATGGGGTTCAATGCATCTTAACACTTTCCACGCGGCAGGCGTCTGCAGACGACATTCCAAATGTTCACAAAATGTTTCAAAAATGTCACAATTATTGTTTTTCATTACCATATTTGGAATCAACATGAGAAAAGCAATGAAATAAGTACAAACATGCCTAGTATTGGTACCGTAATCCTTGAGACAGACTTTAAAAATTGAGAAAGCTTTCTGAGAAATCTGTTTTGTATGGTAAAACTAATAGCCGCATGGAAACTCTTTCATCCAGCCAATATGAATGCCTGTCTGGTTTGATCTCATATCGGATGCATTGCAGCATATACAGGTAGAGGCCCTATATGGTGCTGCTGTATATGTTTCAGCTCGATTACTGCACTATACTGCAACTTTTATGGTGTGTGTAAAGCGCAAACATTGCCACTGAACAAAAGTGTCAAATGTTACACTATTTGAAGGCTTCATGGTTCGTGGACGACAAGTTTGCACGCATTGCACACTGTAAGATTTGACACTGCCTTCTGAGTTTGTTCATCGTTAATTAATTTCAACGCTACACGGCAAAAAACGTTTGCATGCTGTCAAAACGCTCACATTGCCGTATGATTTTCATTGAATGTGTCACACAAATACCAGCCACCTACTGGTGCACACATGAAGATTGCAGCTGATACAAGAGGACACTATCATATTTATGTGTTAACAGGTTTCACGCGGCAGGCGTCTGCAGACGACATTCCAAAATGTCACAAAATGTTTCGAAAATTTCACAATTATTGAAATTCATCACTTAATTTGGAATCACCATGAGAAATACATTGAAATAAGTACAAACATGCCTAGTATTGGTTTAGTAAACCTTGAGATAGACCTTGAAAGTTAAGAAAGGTTTCTGAAAAATATGTTTTGTATATGGTAAAACTAATAGCCGCATGGAAAGTGTTAAAAACACATTGATGTGATTTCATATCTGAGCAACTATAACACCAAGTTTTATCGAATTTCAACTCGATTTAGCCATATAATCTATAATATAATACGGAGTTGCCGATTCCTGTCCTGAGATGTTCTCCCCTTTCCGCATCTTCGATTGACTTCAAATTTTCTGTGCGAGTGCGTATGGGTCCCACGACGAACCAGTTTATGTTTGATTTTCTTATTTTGGGTTAGATTTCGTGAAATTTGGGCTTTTTTAGCCCGTTGCTACGTTATTGCTACGCGACGCGTATACGCTGGGCACGCCATGGCGATGGCCGGCGCACCGCACGTGTAATCGGGATTGTCGGCGCGCGAGTAATCAGGCGATTGCACGCGCACGCGTAATCGGGCGAGTACCGGAGGCGCGAGTAATCAGGCGATTGCACGCGCACGCGTAATCGGGCGAGTACCGGAGGCGCGAGTAATCAGGCGATTGCACGCGCACGCGTAATCGGGCGATACCGGAACACGCGTGAGACGGTGTGTTAGCTTACAAAGATCATGAATGATGCGGGTCATTGTAAAATGGATGAGACTCACACCAGATAATAGAAACAGGTGTTGGAAACAATTGATGATGTGAGATGTGGATACTTTCTTTTTGTGCAGTGTTTGTATGAAAGACCCACTATAGAATATGGGAAACATGGCACATTTAAGGGGGGGTGGGCATCCGCGAAGGGGGTCGTGAAATCTAGGGGTTACAACCCCGACCCCCGTCCCCTTTCGTCGCCTCACTGATTGATACTCTACTATAAAATTAAAATCCTAGGCCTACATAATATGAACACTTGAGGTAGGCCACGGGGCTCACGGGGTACCTGAATAGTGTATGGAATATTAAGGGTACCTGTGATAACTTAAAGGTGTATATCTTTGGTACCATGTTTTCTGACTGACGTCTGTATTTTGTTCTCAATTAGATATTGTCTCTTGGACAACTTTATGGAGTATATTCATATATAGATGTAGAAAGATTACGCTCTGATGACTAACTTCACACTTTCTTCTAGCGGGCGCATCCGCGCTTCCCTTAGGCCTACTTGATAATCTGGATATAGGCATATGGGATATCTGGGGTAGGTACAATATTTTAGGGTGAATGTGGGGTAACTACGACATTGTTTCTTCCAAATGGGATATTGAAATTGGATTCGAGATTCAGAGATAGTCCAAAATTTCTGTGAAAAATCTTTTTCAAATGAAAAAATAATTCAGGGACTATGTCAATAATGTTAAGCCCATTTTGCTACAAATCATGCAGGAATCTAATTTAGATCATAACACATCAGCTAGCGTGGGCCCGAGCGTAGCGAGGGTACCCGCTAGTACAATATAATATGTAATGGTGATACGGGAAAATTACCAGATGTTTATGTTAGCTTCATTGCTACAATAGTTTGTAATGAAATGTATGTAGAGGCTGAGTGAATATGAAAAATATATAAAGTTTTAATTTTTTACATGATTTTGCACAAACAGATTTGTGTTAGACTAACAACTTTATAAATCATTCTATCCTTCATATATGTTGCTTTTAAAACTGCACATTTAACACAGAAAAGAAACAAAGGCCTGGTTTCCTCTGGGGTTAAACAACCCTAAAAAAGGAGATTTCACGTAACTTGGGTTTTGACACAGGCAACTCACTAAAGGATCCTAGCATATGTTCGTACTTGTTAAGTGTATTTTCATTCATCGTGTTCATTTCCTGAATATCAAATATAAACTATTCTCCAGGGAGGGACCAATGAGAATGAACTTACATTAAGAGTGGGGATAAAACAAGGGACTAACCGGTAATTTGAGCAATTTCCAAACATGAGCTTCCCCGTTGTGGAGTTCAAACATTATGCCAAGTCACCATTGTAGTTTAAACTGGGATCAATTTAACTAGAAGAAAAAAAGCTGATATCCCACTGATGATGTCAACCCAAATTCAACTTGTCTAGATAATCGTTACCTTTATCAGTATGTAAACAGCAACGAGTCCGGTGAATCCATGACCTTATTTAGGCCATTAACACGGTTTTATTGTCACCGACGCCTCCTACAGATGGCGCCATTGCCAAACCATCACAGAGCGTTAAAATAAAACATCCCGATCTTGATGTAAACCATCTCCTAAACAAGCTATCTCCACACTGTTTAACCACAATCTGCATCCTTATAAATAGTACATAAAGTCACACCCCCTATGTCTGTATAAGAGACTATGACTGTCCTCCTCTGGGGGTACTAAACCTATCATCATAGCTTTCACCACGGTGACCCAGGGGACCACGGGAGTAGAGGGTATCATTTCATTACGGAATACACTTTTTATTAGCCGGCTTCCTCCAACCACACCATATATCCACTTATTTCAAACATTTGTTTTTATAACATTAAATCTATTACATGACCGCGGAGGACACCTCCCTAGCTGATGCTGATACCCTACATGTTTTCTATCAAAATCATGTTTCAAAGGGTTTTTTCTTTGCTGTTTAAAATGTCTATCCTTTTTCCAAGGTACTGAAAAGGTAAGGCAATGAGAAATCTAGCTGTTTCAGTCTTATATTGTCACGTACCGCCCTAAACATATATATAATTCACAAGACATACCAGCAACATTTCGGAGCACCAGCCGGAAATGGAACCTGGGACCTTCCGTTTAAATATCGAATGTGCCTGTGTATAAAGGTCTATGACACTAACACACTTATATCTCGTGACAATACTCCCCCCTAAACAAGGCACGTCCTCGTGCCGTAAATACAACTTAAATACATTACTAAATACGCTCCACAATGGGTGGGCCCGCCCGGGTGTTAAGAAACACCAGGGGCCACCGCTGCCACCAATCTTGTCACATACCGCCCTAAACATATATTTATAATTCACGAGACATACCAGCAACATTTCGGAGCACCAGCAACATTTCGGAGCACCAGCAACATTTCGGAGCACCAGCCGGGAATTGAACCCGGGACCTTCCGTATAAATATCGAACACGCCAGTGTATAGACCAAAAGAGGACTTCCCCGTCAGTTCTATGACACTAACACACTTATATCTTGTGACAATATGTCATAGACATAGAGGAGCTCAAGACTACCATGCTGGATAGGATACAGGGATTTACTCAGATTTTCTGCTTTAAATGCACACCACAAGTATTCCGCAAGATGAAATTACCTTTGCCCAATGATTCAAAATCTTTGCACACTTTTTCCTTTGATATTTCTGATCTTCAATGTACTTAAAGGGTTTGTAGAAACAACTAGTTCTCCCATTGTCAGTTGCCTAGTTCCTTTTCCTTTTAAAGAGTTTATGCAGCTGAAAACTATGCATACATACTCAATCCGGACAACGCTTTTTGCATTTACAAGCTCCTTGATGACAACTTGACAGATACTGTCATGGTATGTTGTCATGAGTTAGAAATCATGCATGTATGAGCATTTTCCTAGCCAGGTGGGCGGTTTCACAAAAGAATTCAGAAACACATTTGTTCAACTTCATGATTGGTGTGCAAGAAAAAGTATCATAGGAAAAAGCAAACATATTGCAATAAAAAAAATGATTTGCAAACAACATGGAACAACACCTATTTAATCATATTTTTTTAGATTATTATTTCTCACAACAGTAAATAAGCTTACCGCTGGTAGCTTTCTGGCAGCAATTCGCTTGCCTTTCGTCAGCCCAAATAACGTGTGGGGGCGCTGTTGACGGTTGGGCTATTGAGTCTCATCAAAAACCTATTTAATCAATTTGCTATAGTCATCCTACACGTTTACATGTTGCCTGTACAATACAATTTCCTTCAAAAGCACGCGGCAGCTATGGTTAAAAAAACACATTTAGACAGAGCAGCTATTTCACTCAAAACATGTGAACATTACAGCGGCTTCATAAAGTAGCACCCGCCTTTTATCTATTATGAGACAGAGAGAGAGACCGGAATTGGATTAAACGATTGATTGTTCCCAAGAGGATTCCCTATATCTATTTATTTCTTGTCCTTGGCAGGCAACCACAAATGGGCGTTCCTTTTTACTAGAACACAAGATAGTCATTTTTGTACTTGGATGATTAGGGGGAAAAGAGATGTTATTCCCAGCTTCATTATACCTAAAAGGCTAAGTGCACATATTCTCTTTTTACGATAAGAAAACAATTGCCTACAAAATGAGCGCAACACAGCACCGGTATCATCAAACCCACACACTTTTGACAAAAAGGTGTTCATCCTTGTATCCATTAACTGAACTGAGAGTTATCTACAACCTTAATCGAATGAAAGGTAAAAACATCTATCATTTTGATCCATCAAGGTGCTCATGGGATAATAAGCACTTTCCATACAAATATATGTATATAATGTTCTTTACCACTCTAATAACTTATGGGACATACACATTTTGAAAATCCTGTGTGCTTTCTGCCAGACTTGGAAATGTGTAAGACTATCCAAATCTCTAACCGCTGCGCAAAAAAGCTGGCTAGCACAAGAGTGATGGATCAACTCTATACTGTTCTAATGCTAGCCAGCGTTCATACCCTAACAGTAATAGTGTGCCGTGCTTGTCTCCCAAGATTGCCGGGCTAAATGCACATGGGTTTACTCACTGCTTGCATCCTTCAGCCCTTTGGGGACAGATTAACAGTTAGTTCAAATTTGACAACCTGGCTGATTTCTCTGATTCCACAACGTTACCTTGCTGTAAATGATGAAAACATCTCTGTGTGGGAGTGATTGGATAGCTACAAATACGAGACTGTTATCTGTAATTTTGGATTCTTTTTAAAAATCACGATTTGACAGAACAAAGTACCCATAGTCTGCGGTTTGGTTCACCTGAGAAGTCCCTAGGTTATATAGCTAAGTATAGCTATAGAGTCATCATTAAACACAATAGTTAACAATTATGTTGTGCCCATGACTGGTCCCTTATGATTAACAGTTGTGCCCATCACTAGTCTCCGTGGACTGGGCTGGTCTTGTACGGCAGACAACATTATTCATGTCATGCGCGATAACCATCACGACAATCACACGCTCCATTATAAAGTAGACGCACAGGCTCTGTTGCGCAGCAGCTGATAGGTATAAAAATAGGCCCAATTTAGCCAATTTTAAAATCTGAGTTGTTGTTATCGCGTAACATGTGGTGGTTATGATTGGTCGACCACAGAACAGCTTGTGGCGTCTCTACTACGTATTAGGTCATGTCACCGAATACCCACTGGGAATATGAAATAACAAATGGATGGCGTCTCTGATACAGACATAGGTCATGTCACTCAAAACCCTAGGGAACATGAAGCAATCTAACCTAATATCGGCTAAGGCTTGTTTTCAAAGGCAGATACCATGTTTATTAAATAAACATTGGTTAGGGTATAACACAGTTTTAGTAGGGAAAAGGTGTATTTAAAATATTACTAACAAATATGTGTATCGGGTACAAAATATTGGGCATAAAATGTACTGACTAACTCATGTTCGATTGCTGTGGGTCACAAACTTAATACACAAGAAAATACTTGTTTAGTGTTCTTGCAAACATTAAGGTCCGTATGCACAAAAAGTTAGACTGGGTCTAAAGTTAAACCTGGTCTAAGTGGATTTTAGTTTTGTAAAATACACACTTTTAATTACATTTCCTTCTCAAATTAGCTAACAAATTGTAAAGATTTGGATGCAAAGTTCTAAAAAAGCACAACATATCTCATGAAAATGCAGAGGAAAACAGCTTTTGAGGCATGAATAAAATTCACTTTAGACCAGGTCTAACTTTAGACCCGGTCTAACTCTTTTGTGCATACCACCTTAAATGTTTTAACATGTGTATGATATGACCTAGGCTTATTCCTAATAATGATATTATCGTTTATCGCGATAATTTTATATTGTCACGATCACGATAATGATTTGTGAAGCCACAATATCATGGTATATCAAACAAGCCTTCAAATTTTTTTTTAAATTCTGATATATCACACGCTACATTTGAGTCCAAACACTCAGCAATTAGCCATTCAATTAGCCATCGCAATAATTTTTTCTAGCGATATGGCAACAAATAAATACTGGCGATACCATGCCTAATATAATAACCTTTCCAAAACATGGAAAAAAGAGTTCCCTAATAGATTATCACACATGCCTCAACACCTTTCCCTCCGAGATCCTAATTAGCAGTAAGCCCTCTTTAATTACGTCACTCGGAAAAAACACTTCAGTGGTTTGGATCTGCTATCTCAAAATCAGCGAAGCATAACCACATCCTGCACCCTTTGGCATCGTAGGATGTTACGGCCTGCTGCCATATTATCATCGCATGACGATGAAGATCACACATCAACTCTACTCTAGTGTTTCTACAGGATTCTAAAGCAGACTTGTATATAGCACTGGTTTAACATGCTAAGATGGTAGACCATTCAATAATATTCAAAAATATGGCTTTAGACTTTGTGCCAGCTCAAGTTAGGGGATATCAATCGGGATATCATATGACCAACACAATGATAACTCAGTACTTCTTAAAGGATATCTTGTCTATCCTAATGCTACCACATGCTTATCACACATATATCACATGGCCATCACAAGGATATCACAAAGTGGGCACAAGTACATTGCATTGATATCATATGCTTATCACATGGATGGCATATGGCCATCACATGGATATCACAAAGTGGGCACAAGGACATTGCATTGATATCACATGTTTATCACAATGGAATCACAACCATATCACTGGTCAATCTAACATATATCACACCAATATCACACAGTTATATCACATGATCCAAACAAACTTACTAATTTTGAGTTCCATAGACTTCTCCAGTCTGTCCACTCTTTCAGAAAGTTTTCCCAACATCGATCGAAGGAATCCAATCTCCTGGTCTTTCTGAGATATCGTTTGTCCAAGTTCTCTGATCCTGTCTTCGGAAGTCTGCAAAATAGAATATCACATGACGATCACAGTAGTATCACATAATTGACCATTTGAAAACCAAAGCAGGCAAGCTAATTGGTGCCCATCACTTCAACAATTTCCATGGCAACAAAATACAACTATCAAAATGGCCACACAAAACAACAATTCTTAATTTTACACTAGTGTGAAAGTCAGTTTAATAAATATAAGTGATGTTCTTGGTAAATCCTTTTAGTGTGTTACGTCGACATGAAAAATAAAATATCAACAACGTAACTTTCACATGCACTGTCTCAATAACATGCAACAAGATTATTGTTGTTTATAAACTAGTTTCGAAGTATGTTGCATGTTATTTCAAACAGATGAATGCTTGCATTGATGTACAGTGATAAAAAGTTTACAAAGCTGAAAGTTTTATGATTTAATACTTTTACAACACTTACATTGTAGTATACTTAAGATTGAAATATTCTGTTAAAGGAAGCGTGACCTTTAATCATAGGTCAATAAATGCGTGTGTTTTGTTTCGAGAGAAATTAGACAAATCAATGCATGCATGCTGATGTTGCTATGTGAATAATGTGTTACCAAACTTGGCAAGACCCTAAGGTATCGAGCAAAGTTTGGTAACACTCGCAGGGGAAAATTTGGCGAACCCGTAATGGGTGAATAACAAATCAAAACAATGAGTGTGATGCACACACACACCATACAGTGCGCACATGGAGTGCAATAAGATATTTTCAATGCACTCCGCATATTTCAGTTTCCTGCTTTCTGACTGGTTCAAAACTAGTAAAGAGTGTATGATTTCTGAACAATAAATGCATTTTCTTATAGATTATGTATTGATTATATTTTAATTCCAAATAATAATTCCAACTTGTAATTTTTAATGAGCCCTATAGTTCAACCTACAGGTTGAAAAGAAGAGATACTATAGTTTGATCAGTTCCAAATTGGCGAAGCCTCATTACACCAGCGAATGAATTTAGAAGGACGTGGACGCGCATGGATGAAACACACGCACTGTGCGTCATATGCGTGACGTGTGTGTGCGACCAAAACGGTGTGCGTGTGGCCAGTGTGTGCGAGTACGCTTGGATTACTTTTGTGCATGGAGAGATGAAAACAGAATATTTCTCGCGAATTTGGAACCGGTCAAACTATAGAATTAAAACAATGTTACAAACTGGCGGTCGTCATTCATCTGATGGACTCCGGTCATAACTTTGAGTTAAGGATGTTGTAATCCTTGACCAGGAGGACAAGTGGCATGAACGAGAAGTGAAAGAAGATATCTGGGAGAGGTTTGAGCGGCCTTCCTAGTCAGGAGGACTATGATTTCAGGTATCACACACCTGGGACAGGGCCCTTCGAGGTATTCCAAGTCATCTTCATCTATCACCTGACCCATCATCATCAGCAGGTCAGTTGCCTGATGAAGTGTGATAGTTTCACACGTCGACGCAACGTTGCAGTTGTAAAAAGCAAGTTCCAGGTGTTAGTCTAACTTATCAATTAAATGTTGATATGGGAGTAATTCTGTTATACCCTTCACAGAGGTATTTATAGTGCATGATTTTTAAGAACAATGCATACTACTGATGTTGGTGTGTAGGGTATAACAGAATTACGCCATCAACGGTTTGCAATACTACTCCATATCATGATATGGCCACTTGTATCAGGAGTCCCTCCTCCATCGCTTGATACAGGTGGCAAATGTAACTGAACAAAGCCACGTTTATAGTGAACCAATGAAATCAATCCAAACGTGATTGGTTGCATAACGTTGACCAATGGAAAAAGTACAGAACGTGAATGGTCATGCATAAACATTAGAGGTTAAGCCAATGAAAAAACATCAAACGTGCATAACCAATAAACAGTCTGCATTAATTATCCAATCATCGCTTACATTTTCTGGGACCTGCCCGCTTGCTTGAGACTGGCACTTGGATGGTAAAATCGTAAAAATGGGAAAAGAGGTCAACAATTTTGAAGCTTGTGCTTTACTGCATAATGCCCTTTATAAATGTATGCCATTATTAATATTATTCATCTATGGTTAGGATGTATAAGATGAGTTGATCCACTTCGTGAAGAAAGATAATTTGATTGACCCTCTCCCTGTCCCCTCACATCCCAATAAACCTTCCAATTTGAATTTGGTTATAACTTTCTAGCGATATGTATACTCCAATATGGTCAAACACCCTTTCTGGGATTGACTACACTCTTTACAGATCTTTAGGTCTATTTTCAAACCAAACCTAACCCTTACTTAACCCTAACCCCTAACCATTTGGGTTGAGATGAAATGAGTGTGGACCACATGGGTTTTAGACATATTTATCAAATAGCAAATTACCCCTCCCCCAGTACAGTGCATATACCATACCCCATCCTATGCTTCTGTGAAAGCCAGAGTATTACTCGACTGGTCCCCTTATTAGGATCAGATCTCAATCATCTCATCTTCATAAGGAACTAATCAAATAATATCTAACTCGCTAGAACTATGAGGCTTGTAGTATTATGACATCCTCCATCCCCATCCATGCTTTATTCAAGTCTCCACAACCATGTGTATATAACACACAATGAAAACATCTGCACGCTACCCAATATAAAACTGAAACCTAGATAAGGCCGTGGGGGGGGGGGGGCCTGTTTTACGGATCTGACTGATTCCATAATATATTTCTTGAAATACAAGGTTTTTTTCTAAATAATAAAAAGATCATTTTTTTTTTTAAATATTTTTTTCCCTCAAACTCTGAGATCTGAAAATCTATAGAACAGGTGTTTTTTTAATCTCCCAAGGGATCAGTCACATCTAACTTACCTGCAGATACTCCTTGACGCCCTCGTAGTAGCAGGTGAGCCTGTGCTTGTTGACAAAATCATCAACAAGTCCCTACATATGTACAATGAAAACATCACCACCCCATCCCCAATGGTATATCAAATCCTAGTTAAGGGACCAGTCACATTTAAACTCACCTGCAGATACTCCTTGATGCCCTCGTAGCGACAGGTGGGCCTGTGCTTGTTGACCTCCTCCTGAGTACCCACAAAATGACAGCCGTACTTGTGATGGTCACACTTGCACAGATTACACGTCTCCAGGTGGGCGTCCAGGTTCTGCGACAGCGACAAACGTAAAAAACAATGGTACAAAAAGGTGGAATGGTTACTTTGGTGGCAGACGTGGGATGTAATGTTACTTTGGTGGCAGCGGTGGAATAAATCAGGAGGACACCTCTCAATCATGCTCTCTATCTGTATAACGAAATGTGGTGTATATACATCCCATATGCTTTTGGTGTGAATCGAAAGAGACAATATGTGTGACTTTTGTTGTTATAAATAGTTTAGGTAATGAGAATAAATTGCTGCACGGGCTGGATGAGTCACTTTGACGAAGAAGCACACTCCCATTCTTAGTAAGTAGCCTACTTTCTGGGGCACACCCTGTCATGGGCCTGGGGTTCTAATTGACATATGTACAGATTATACATAAATCTATACGCCTGAGTCAGTTGTCCATCTCACACTTTGTATAATTAATATAGCGGATCTTCAATGCACCTTTTGTCCGGGAGAAAAGCCATGGCACACATTGTGCATTATAACGGAAGTGGGTGTGTGTGTTGGTAAGATTGTAAAACCTGTAGATTATTAGCTAATACGCTTCAAAGACATACTACACAAGCCACACCCTCTCATTGATCAGTCCATATGTTTGCTGGAATATTTCACACCTAAAAATTTGTCCGAAAATGAGGGTATGTTTTTTTTAAAATTTTGAATTGTATATATACTATGAACTACTAAATTTGATCTCACAAAGACAAATAAATCGCAAAATGTTACGAGGCCGTTTGGGATAATCTGGTTTGCTATGTACTGTATTCCTTTTTGAGGAGGACATCAAAGATCTTTTCTTTTCTTTTCTTTTTTGTTGTTGTTGTGGGTTTTGTTTGTTTTTTTCTTCTGAAAAACAAATCAGGGTCGGGGGTAAATTACGGTTGCACCAATACAACTTTTTTTCCTCCTTAGCATACCATAATCCCTATTTGCAACTTAAATCTCCAATTATTAATGAACGTTTGAAAGTGTCGCTCAACCACTGCTAATTATTTGCATTGTCAATCGATTGTTTTTTTGGAAAATGAAAATGCAATTATTAAACTATGTATTTAAATTAGCTTCAGATACAAGGCACTGCACATCTGCTTCAATTTGGGTTGCACAAAAAGGGGTAATTATGGGGAAATATTATGGAAAGACATGCCTGCCATAAATACAATTTAAAAATCTAGTGAGATAAAATAAAACGTCTTGCCTCTGTAACATACGTGCACAGATTTTAAATCTTCTTTTTTTAAACTTAAAATTAGGTTTTTGAAATTGTATAAGATATTTAATATGATTGGGGGAAAATTGAGCTCATTTTAGCCATACATGATGTGTAACAATTAGATTTGTAACAAAATGCCTGCCAAAAATGTAAATCATAATTCAATAATATGTGGAAAAATGAAACTTAATTTACCCAGCGCGTGTGATTAGTTTCGTAACAAAATGCTATGATATTGATCAGGTTTATCTCAAATATCCCCATAATGCCATTGGTGGCAATAGTCAACTAAGTAGGTCATACGTACATAAAAGTGGTAATTTTTGTGCGGTTACATTTTCGCGCTTTGCTGACTTTCAGCCATTTCGCTTGTTTTTAAATTCGCGATTTGAAAGTTTATTACATACACTTATGCACAAAATAAATATGTTCACGTGTTTTTATTTTCGTAGCTGCTTGGAGCGTAAAAAGCGCAAAAATGTCCATGTTTACAGTGTTATAATGATGTCAATTATTCTAGACAAAATCAATATCAATCTTCTTCGTCTCGAATTTGTCTATACCTACAATAACACATGCGTTTTCATAAAACAGCACAAATTTGCTAAAACTAAACACTGTTCAGTGTAGGCTGACCAATTGTAAGTTCTGATATGCAACGGTTCACTCTGCTAATTGCTTCTGACTGGATTTAACCCAAGAACCTTCAGAAGTCATTTGCATCTCAGGGGCAACTTGTGCAGCATACAGGGTGAGTCAAAAAGACTGCAATAGTGCCATTTTGTTTTCAAAACCAAAATGAATTTTAAAACTTTTTAAACGTTGCAAGAATGCTGTATTTAATCCTAACTTTGTGTGAAAAAATGAAGTCGATCACATTTTTCGTTTGTATTTGGTGACCCTCTTTGCTGCACAACCAAATTTACCTGTTTGTCCACGAGCACAGTGATTTTCATTTGAAATGGCACACATTGCATTTTCATATTTGAATATCCCGCCAACAAAAAAATGGAAAATTTCAGTTTTTTATTACATTATACGCTTTCATTGCATGGGTACGATTATAATTGATTATGCTAACTCACATTCCAATAACATCACAAATGAACTCAAGTTTCCAAATTTGAATGAGAGACACATTTTGCGATCTGATGCATATTATGGGTATCTCGTGGACAAACGTGTAAAATGGGTGCACTGGTCAAAAGGTTCACCAAAGACAAACGGAAAATGCGATCGACTTCATTTTTTCACACAAAGTTAGGAATAAATACATCATTCTTGCAACGTTTAAAAAGTTCTAAAATTCATTTTGGTATTGAAAACAAAATGGTTTTTTTCCACTATTGCAGTTGAATAATGTCAGGGTACAACTCTCCCTTTGTAAATTTAGTGCCAAGTCTACATTTGACAGGTCATGTTCCAGTTTAAACTGAACACAGTATAGAGACACAGATACATAATGCATGCATGACTAGGAGGCAGACAAGGCTCTCACTTAGCGGCTACAAAACACGATAAAGAATATCTCCTTGCTACCCTGATTAGGCAGAACACTGTAATATATTCAATTTTACCAAACATAACTAGAAATCTTCACTGATTGATTGTCTAAACCATATGATTGTTAATCTAGACTTCCATCAAGATGGGATATAGGTGTATGTGCTGAGACATACATATCCAGCCAGAGGTTTCATGTTTGATGAGGAAGGATTCTTTTTGTAAGACAGCAGAGACATAACCAGCTAGGGGTTTCTATGGGGGAGGGCACTTTCTTCCAAGGCATTAAGCAGTGGTATCATAGCATTTCATAAGGCACCCCTTTACTCGCCAACTTATTGGTTTTAATGGAATGCACACACTAAATCAGTTCATCTCCAATAAGCTCAGTTGGCCTTAATTAAAGGAAATGTTAGCATTTTATAGCCAAAAAGAAAATTCAAGATTTTTATCTGGTAAAGTAAAGAGAGGAGGGGTTATCTATAGGCCCTATATCTCATAATTTATGATATTTATCTTTAAATTATCAGAAAACATATCCCATTCTTACATAACAACAATATTTCATGGTTAGACTACCATTTTCACTTATAATATACATGTCTCATGTTTTGGTTTAGCATTGCATTCTGGGAATGTTTACACCCCCACCTCAAAGGAATCTCATCATATCTACGCAATTCCCCAATGCATTATGGGATTATATCCCTCTTTAACATGCCTCTCATACTTCTAACACTGAGCTACTTGTGTGTGTTTTATTCCGTATCCACTATAAACGTAATGAATTCCCCAATGCATTATGGGATTGTATCCCTCCTTACATGCCTCTCATACTTCTAACACTGAGCTATTTGTGTGTGTTTTATTCCGTATCCACTATAAACGTAATGAATTCAATTATGGAATAGGATATTTATAACACAATTAAGCAAAACCTGCCATATCTCAGAGTATTGTATTGCAATTTGAGAGTTGACAGTGCTTGTTATGGCAGGAGTAGTAACAGTACCAATCTTGAGTTATAGTTAAGCCCCAGAAGAAAACGCAATTGTTTTTGGTAATAAAAAAAACCGCAAGCCCTTTCAAGTAAAAGCAAGATATACCGAGATTTCACCAGATTCACTCAAATCCCGAAAAATGCACCACAATTGTTGATAGCAAGAGAACACCACAAATCTATTTCTGGGAGCATTTGGTTTCTTAAAAAACCCGCAATGCCTAGAATTCGTGGGCGATTTCCAATAAACCGAGACATGTTACCAAAAGCGAGAATGACGCTGTGAAAAACGCAAATCGCGTTTTACTCCGGGCTTAGGTTATAGTTCAATTAGATCCAAATTGGCGAGAAATAATCGGTATTTATCCCTCCGCTTGCAAAAGTAATCCAAGCGTACGCCCACGATTATGGCCACACGCACACAGTATTGGTCTCACACACACGCGTCACGCATATGATGCACAGTGTCTAGTAACCTTCATGTGTGCCAGCGTCCTTCTGTAATGTGGCTTCACCAATTTAGAACTGATCAAACTATAGTGATAAATAGCTGAACTGCACCAAGTGAAGTTTTACTCAAATTCTTTCTTGATTATGAGATATATTCAACATTGAAGCACAGAAATGTTGAAGAAAATTAAGTGCTTTGAGATGGTTATCAGTTCGATTATCAGTGCGCTTCTATCAGCCCTCAAGGGAAACATTCAGAGTCATATGCTCTAGTCTACCAACATTACTATGATTTAATGAGAAATACATTGTATTACTGAGATTGAGAAATGTTAGTCCTATGGGTAGACTTGAACGAACTGATTCATCTTTCAAAGTAGGCAAGAGTAAATCGTTGCTGAAAAAGATTACTTCTGCATGCCTGGATTTAAACAAAGAACCTTCAGAAATCATTTGCATCGCAGGGGCATCTTGTGCAGCATATAGTTCTGATAACAATATTTAAACACCATTCAAACTTAACCCTAACCCCCCCCCCCCCCCCCCCTCCCTCCCCTCCCCAACCCTGATGTAAACAAGAATGGGCGCTATAAAGCCATGATTTTATGCATATGTGTATGGGACCGAGATGAATCGGAGACTACATTTAAGGCGCTTTGCAAAAATGCAATGCATTGTGGTGCTTTAAAATCTTCTTTGATATCCTCATATCATCAATATAAAATTCCTGACCCAATTGACCAGCCAACCACAGGAAGTGGTTTGTTAGGGTCAGACCTCCGCTATACGGGGATATTTGTTATGCAAGATGAAAGCTTATGTCGCAGACAGGACATCAGGTGTAATGAATTGTCTACCGGCTAAATACGTCGCCCTTATTACTGTCCATTGTTGCATGGCTATACCCATGGGGTTACGTCAATTATCTCATTGGTTGAAATGTCGTCTGCTGCTTATTTGCAAAGGTATAACCAGGGTTGTCACTAAGGCGGTCAGTGGCGGCCGGGAGGAGCCGACACTCAAGATTGCTGGCCAGCACTCTTAAAAAAAAGGTTAACAAAACGGCACTAAAAAAAGAAGAAAACAAATATGTGGCAAGAACCCTCTAAGTGCATTAATAACCCCTAAAAAACCATTAAGAAGGCCTCTAAACCCCATGCCATGATCCCCTGCACTTCGTTTGCAACACTTATTCCGTTCGCCGTCAGTAAAATTAACCGGCACTACATTTTGGCTAGTGACAACACTGGGTATAACGGACCAAAACATGTGTGATGTCTTCAAAAACGAATTCTGTTTCACCACTAAAAACTTGAAGTAAACACCTTGAAAACGTTCGGAAATTTTATTCAAATACCAATCTTTTGAGTATTTATTGATATATTCATATTGTGTTACACATGAATGAAAAGCTGATGTGTTCTTCTTTCCAACGATATCACATTTGTAGCAATCACCTGTTTCAATACTCGGCCACTTGCTTGAGAATGAGGGGGAGTTCTCAATCAAAATGTGTCAAATCACCACAGACTGCGCTAAAAATAACATTTCTGTTGTTTGTTCAATGAAGTATTATATTGCCAACTGTTAGAGTGATGCTCTATTGCCTTTGAGCACAAAACAGTGACGGCATTGGCACATTCAGAAAGAGACCTCCCCATTTTCTCAGGGAAGTTGCTGAGCACTGAAAGAAGTGAATGCTACAAATTAGGTATCATTGGATGATGAAATATGTGACCCGTCACATCAAAATGGGCATGTTGGAGGCCCAAGTCAAATCTGAGTTATTGGTAGAACTTGAAAGAGCACATTTTAAGCTTAGAAATGACACCGTATTGAAGGTAATGGGACTTTGTAATCACAAGATATGATTTGAAGAAGCATTTGTGTTTATTACTTTCTTTATACTTCACCAAATATATTGGCCTCTATCGACAACAAGTCCTTTTTAACGCGACTGGTCACATATATGAACATCAACATTTCCAAACATTTTTGAGGGGTTTAGTTTCATAACATTCGGTCCAAGTTTTTAGCATTTCATCAATGTTTTTAAGGGAAGGGAAGAGAGCGTCAGGTGGTTGTCTACCGGACAATATTACTGCCCCTATAGCTTCTATTGTTGCATGGGCATACCCTAGAGATTACAACAGGTAATTACCTCATTGGTTAAAATGTTGTCTGCTCGTTTATGACTGACCGCAAGGTAACCACACAAAATATTGGAGTCAACAAAACGAACTGGGTTTATGACAGTAGTTCAAATCATTAATATGTTGAAGTGATTTCATTAAATTAGGTCAATTTTTCAATATATAGTCAATGTTTTGAGGGAAAGGGAGAGGACCATCAGGTATTATGAATTTTCTATACTGGCTATATGCGTTTTCCTTTTGAGTGTCCCTATAGCATTCTTTAGTATAATGAGTAATTACCTCATTGATAAATATGTTGTCTGCTTTATTGCAATGGTAATTGACAAAGATATTGAAGACCAAGGACTGGTTTCATTACAAAAGGTAACTCGCTAAAATTATGAAGCAGATTGATAATATAAGGTCATTTCATTTACAATTTCCTGATTGATTATAACCCTAACTTCCTAATGGGGTTTTTTAAACCGGGATCACAATTTTGGAAAAGAAATCAACAAATAAATTGCTGCTCCCCGATCAGGGATCAAACCGGGGACCCTCCAGACCAAAAACCCCGGCCCCATAAGCAAGCCACGGCTCTCAGCTACTCATCCGCGCAGTATACTGCGCTCATAGGCTCAGGCCTAAAAAAAAGGTTTGATTGGCGTAACATAGAAGAAAAAAATAGGGTAGTTACATGTAGGTCAGATTTTTTTTGTTGATTTTTTTAAATCTGTAAAACGTCTATGAAATGTTATATACCAGTACACATATACCATACAGACATAAACAAATGGCACAAATACACATTTTCACCGTCTTTATTTCTTTTTCTCACACACATTTTTTTTTTTTTTTTTAATTTAAAAAAAAAAATTAAAAAATTAAAAAAATTAAAAAAATTATTTAAAAAAAAAAATGTTTAGGGTCGGGGGTTAAAATAGGGTCGTTCGGGTTACGCCAATCAAACCTTTTTTTTTTTAGGCCTCAGTTGATTGCATCATGGAAAACTCTTGGAAATACAGCGGTGTGAGAGGCCACAAATAAATTTAAAAAAACACAGACAAAAACAGCGTTAAAATTTGGTAAAAATGCCAAATATAGGCTGAAAAGAAAAGAAAAGGCTAACATTTTGGCATAAGAAAAAAAGAAGAAAAAAAAGAAGAGGAAATCAGCTAAAAAGAGGAACTCTCACATCCCTGGAAATAGACTTGGAAGTAGTATTTTGTAGTATACAGGCTGTTAGGGTTAAGGGGTAAGTAGAGGACATCAGGTAACAAATTGTCTACCTGGCTATGCCTCGTCCTAATTACGGTACCTATTTAGCTTCTATTGTTGCATGGTTATACCCCTGAGATTACAACAAGTAATTAACTCATTGGTTAAAATATTGTCTGCTTGTTTGCGACTGACCACAAGGCACCCGACCCAATTATTGAAGTCTTCCCTCTGAATGAACTGGTTTAAAAAGAAGAGGGTCAAACAGTCTGGTAACAGTTTTGAACCGCTGGATAGAATATAGGTCAAAGGGTTCAATTTTCAATATTTCTTTATATTTATCCTTTTTTTCTTTTTCTTTTATTTCACCTTCTTTTTGTTGTTGGGGAAGTGAGTCTCATGGGCGAGACCTATATGTGTCCATTGCTGTTAGGATAGCCAAGTTATTATCCAAATGTTAAAATGTCAAACGTAAAACATACATTATTTACAAATGTAGCTGGCCAAATACCTTGTCTTCAAAATGAACTGATTAAAGTAGTGATATTATTATATTAAGTATATTTTCAACAGTCATTTGTTGTTTTAGAAGTGAAGGGGCATGACGTTTGACAAATCGTCTACTGGATAGGGGTTGTCCTTGTCAGTGCTAAAATAATAATACCCATTAGATTACTACAAGTAATTAGGAAACAGGGATTTGCTTAAGAACTTTGTCTGGTTAATTGTAAAGGTAGTAAGCCAAAATATTGATGCATTTTATTTTATAAATTTGCTAATTTTATTAGGAATGAAATATGGTGCAAAAGGTCAATTTTCCTCATTTTCATTGTTTTAGGGGGAGGGGAGTGGGTCACTTGCCAAAAGCTAATTTGTTAGTAGGACTACATCAATTTTGTAATTATCTTATGGAAAAAGGTCCCTGACACTGGGCATGGTATCGACTCTGCTGGAATATTATGCATTTTATCAAGCCCATTTTTCTCCTTAAATTTCTTTTAAAAATGAACAATTTCCCTAAACGTTCTAATACATGAAACAGTTTTTAAGTTCAAAATGTGTTGGAATCTAACAAAGTTATTGTTAACAAATAAACATTTTTGTTGGATCAATTAGCAACTTTATCGAAATTGTCCAGATCTATTTTTGAGACACTCCGTACTAGTCCACCACAATAGGATATAATGTAAACTAGATAATCCACGATGTCACGGATTTAATCAATGTAATTCATTGTCTCAAGCGAGGTCATACTTAGGGTAGGGTTGAAAACTATTTCACACTAATCATGCTCAACATGTGATACATCCTAGGAGAGATTTGCACTAATTGTGTCGGTGCGGATTCCCGAGGCGTAATTACCAAAATAATGTATAATTTGATATTCTCTGGGAAATAGGCACAACAAGTCCTGTTCTTTCGCTGATTAGGAGCATCTGCGTTAGGAGATTCATGCGACTGATCCTGATTGAGAAATGATGGAAGGGAACCCATAACAGGAAGAAGGCATGAGACTAGCCTTTGTCAAAGACGCCTGCGAGGCGCGAGACATTCCAAGAACCAAAGGTGCGAGGTGGAGCGAATTGATAGAAGGCGCTCACACTGCTTTACCACCACAAAGTCTTGATGAAAGGCTAGCACGAGACAAACTCTGTCTCCAAGTAATGTGTATAATGGAGAGGATAAGAAAGAAGGGAAAAGATGAGAAAACAATGACAAAGGAAAAGAGTGGATAAAAGCATATAATATTGTCTTGTAAATATCACATGGTTTCATTACATCAGTGACAGTTATTACAATGTCAAGCCTAAAAAGGAACACCTTTAGTGGCTTGTCCTACACCCATGTAGGGCCAACCTGTGGATCCTGCGATATGGCACCGTCCATTCAAATAGTCCAATGTTGTCCATGGAAGAAGGTGATTAGGCAAGCCTCAAATTAATCATACATGGACCAGGAGCTAAACTTCGCTAGACAAAATTTGAAAAACACCAGGAGCTAAAACTTGGCAACACAGGGAAAAATCGCCCAGCTTCTGCTTAATCTAAGGCTTGGTGATAAGGTTAAGCAAAGGGAAGAGAGAAACATGTGAAGTGGTATTGTGTTAACTGTACAAGGGATGTATGTGCCACACTCCACTACATTGTTGTTATTTTGGTAAGAAATACTTAAAAGTAGTTCTTAATTGTAGTCAGGATTCAGCAATAGGAAAAACATTGAAAATCAACTGCCATAAAAATGTGAATGCATAGGACCTAACCTATTTTTAATTCCATTTAAAATACCCCCCCCCCCCCCCCCCCCCCCCCCCCCCCCTTGGAAGACATTACCTTAATCTTCCCCACAGGGGGTGTGCATTTCAAATGGGATTACCTGCATGGGTGACTCAATTTGAAATCTACGCTTAAGGTCTTGTCTTCCATAGGGAGCATATGGATTTCAAATGGAATAGCCAAAATCTGCATCTAAAACAATACTACTACACCACCACCCCACCACTAACCCTGGGGTATCTCCACTGAAAGTTTGTATAGATTCCCAATAGGTAGCGAAACTATATCTTCAAGACTTAACAGTATCGATTCAACAGAGATAGCGAATTAAGAAAGGATGTGTGTTATCACTGTATCATGACAGCCAAAGATAGGTTAGGAGAATAGGTTAGGAGCCTTGATATAGGTTAGAAGAGTAAGGTAGGGGTCACACAGGGGGCAAATAAGGAGTGCCACAGAATGATTCACACTTGTACCAGGAAACCCTCAGGCAAAAAAGAGGAGCTCTGGGATCCAGGGAAATGTAAAGGGGGATGAGGTTGAGGGTGCACGGACTGTTTTTGTGAGACTTTGGCCCGATATTATGGTATAGGACCATAAACGGAATAAAGTTATGTTAAACATACATTGCGCTTTATTCCGTAAATAGCATAGAGCTAGTAGGATATCCAGTTTGGAGCAAAAAATCTTAACTTAAATGGTCCAGGACCATATAATCGGGTCAGAATCTCATTCTAGCACACAGACTACAAGGGGGATTTGCACCTGTCCTATTCTAAATTCAATAGAGTTGGGGCATGACGTCAAATACATTAATTGTGCTATCAAATATGTATCATGCAACAGGTGTTTCTTCATGGTCGGTTGCTATCAAAGAGTCCAGGCCTGGAAAGAATGAGGAAATTGGGAAGCTCCTTGCCGGGAAATTTGGGCATTTGGAGGGACATTTTGCTCTTCCATATAAAGAAATACATAAGAAATAGTGGGAAACCATGAGGAAATTGGGAAGCTCCTTGCCAGGATAAATGGGCATTTAGAGGGAAATTTTGCTCTTCCATATAAGGAGATACATAAGAAATAGTGGGACATTTTTCCGTTTTGGAGGGAAATTTTGGTTAGCTTGCCAGAAAATCAACATTTTTCCAGGCCTGAATAAACAAAGACAGTAAGTTATCAAAGATTGAGACACATCTATGAACATAAACACAGATTTCAAATTCTAAATAACAAGACTATGTTATTAACACTACGCATACATTCGATTGCAGACATGTCAAGAATTTCAATTGCTCACTTGTTACTAGTACCTTAGAAAGGCAATTGCAATCTTATTTTTCCCTGGCATTCACAAACAAGAGCTGTGAAATTGCGTCATTCTTCACAAATTAGTTTCAATCTTGAATGATTTACTGTCTTTGGTGGCAAACAGGGTATCAAAATGTAGCTAACAAGATTCACCACAGTTGTATATCAATTTTATTATCACATTTACGGTTACGCAAAAAATAAATTGTTGTGTTGCCCTCAAGTGCCAAATATCTTGAAGTCGGGTCGGGTCGGTCTGTCAATTTTCCTTTTTTTCTTTTGCTGAGAAATATTACTGACAGACCTTGGTTCATGTCAAGACAAAATTGGTAAATGTCAATTTGACTAATTTTTCTAAAGTGATAATAGTTTTAAAGGCAATTTATTCAAGCAAACTTATTCATTTCAAGCAGAAAAGAGCAATATTTTGACAAATTGGGTAACATTTATATTGTACAAAAAAAAGGGGAAACAAAATTGTGCCTCTAATTTTTAAGATTGCTGAGGGCAACACAGCAATTTTTGATTAGCCTTATGAACGATTAAATGAAATGAGTGACATTTTCCCCCTTTTTGTGGTCTTTGTAGCACTCTAGAGATCCTACACCTATCTAAACAGTTCAAGCAGACATCTGCAGTGCCTTCCTTTCAATTGAAACACCTGATGTGAATCATTTGGATAAGACCACCAGAGATTTATTACCGAACTACCGTTGCGTACGACATTAACGCAAATGGGAAACGATCCGATGAACATCTTCATCATGCAAATTATCATTAGCACCCGTGAGATATACAAAAGAATTACCCGATCTAGATCGTGAACTGTGTTGAACCTGGTATGTATAACTCATAGGAACATCATGTTAACATTTTACACGTGGCAGGTGTCCGCAGACGACATGCCAAAACTTCAAAAAATGTTTCAAAAATGTTAAAATTATTGAATTTCATTACCATATTTGGAATCAACATGAGAAATACATTAACATAAGTACAAACATGCCTAATATTGGTTCAGTAATCCTTGAGATAGACTTTGAAAATGAGAAAATGTTAATAACAAATCTGTTTTGTATATGGTAAAACTAATAGCCGTGTGGAAAGTGTTAAAGATGTTATCGATAGGCACCTGAGGTACCCCAAATGCATAGTGTGACACATGTATGTAGCATTTTACCTGCAGTATAAATGTGATGTCTGAGCATACGAGGAAGTCAATGAGAATAAACTCTGTTCTATATGGGCCTACGGACCTCTCAGGTTGGGTTAGTCTGTCAGACTTTTCCCCCAATCCCTCCCCTTTTAAATGATGCAAATATCCCCAAAAATCTCTAAAACGGTTTGCCTATTTTGGACAACGAACAAAAAACAAAAAAGGAAAAGGATATTGTGTTGGTATTTATTTGCACATGGAAATCTTTTCCCCATTTAAAATAGAAATCTGGGTTGGTTGGGCCCCCAGAACAGGGTGATTAATGCTGGGTGTTTTTTCATCACCTAATCACACTTTATTCTGGTGTATACAGGGTGAATCAAAAAAACATTGTGCACGATTTGAAACGACCATTTGACCTTGATGCGTGCATTGAACCATGTAATGTTTGTTGTTTGTATAAAGCGTTGTTAATCTAGTTTATCCTCCCAAAAAATGAAAGTAATCGACTGATGAAAAATAAGCAAACTGTGGCACGTTTTGTATGAAAAGGGCATTATTATGAGAACAGAAACATGTATGATTGGACTATTGGTTAGATTTAGATTAGTACGCACAAGTCTATGAATGGATTTTGGGCAAACTTCCCTCACTCCCTCTGATCTTTTTCCCCCACTGGTCCTTTTTATTAAGGTAGCCATATCTTCTAATAAAACCCGATGTATGCCTGCATCATATCATACTAGTGCACACCTGTGTCTGTTCTCCATTTGTCCCAAGAGTTTCTATACAAGATCCAGAAATTAACACAATCTGTACTATGATCAAGATTTGAACCTTTGCGTTTACCTGTTTATTAGCCTTCCATCTAGGCGTTTTTGGTTGTGCTGGTGTGTGTGAGAGCGCCCTCTATAAAAATAGTCTAATTCAACGCCTTTTAGCAGAAAATCTTATGTTATGTTTTGTCTTATTTTATGGAAGATTTATCCCGGAAAAATTGCGCTTGATGATTGGTTGATAATGATGTCACAATTTATTGGGCAACGTCATCGATATTAAGTGCTATATCAAAACGTTGTCCTCAATAGAATTGGGCGGAGCAATCGTGTGTTACGATGACAACATTGTTTGATCGACACATAATGCTTACACAATAAAATAGTTATTTGCGCAAAGACGGGTCGGCCTCCTGCCGTCTTTAACGAAGACTACCTGTTTATGTGCTGAATAATGAATTCATTCTGGGATGATACAGGATGGGGCTACAAATATGATTCCCCCTCAAGTATCTATTTTAATCCCATGCTATAATGATTCCCCTACCCCTCTTTTCCTGATAACCCTCCTTTTCCTACCTCCCTCTTCCTAAACCGAATCTGTTATTCATTTGTCCAACAAATCTTTTTTCAACATTCAGAAATTAATACAATCTGTGCCATGACCAAGATTTGAACCCCTACCTTTACTGGTGGTTTATACGATAACTAATCCATTCTACCACTAATCCACTGATCTGAGTAAGCTATTTAACATTACATTACACAAATATGATGGGATATGATACGCTGCAATCTGAGACAAACTATCAGTGACAAATGACTGAATTAGAGCCAATCTACAGATTGTGTTACCGTTATGCTGGTAAAAGGAGACATTTATGTGAAATATACCTGCTATACTCTGCTTGGTCATCTCGAGACAGTGACGTAACCGCGTATTCTACTAATTGCATCACATAACGCGCGCGCATGACTCGCGGCGCTGGCGTACAAACACGAGCGTTGAAAGGCGGAAGATACACACGCGTGCGTAAAAGCTGCGCCTGTTCAGTTACGTCACTGTCTCGAGATGGCCAAACAGAGTATAGCATGAGTATTACACAAATGTAAAACCACCTATATAAGGAACTCAATAAGACTTTTGACACAGAGCTCATAATCTTTTGACAATAGACGACTCTTTTGCAGTTAATCTAATATATCAGCCATTATGACAACTAATTGTTGAAACAGATTGACATCATGTGATCAGAATGATCAATTGCATTCTAAATTGAATAGCAAATTTGAAACGGCTGGATTATATACCTTGTGTTCAAGGATCGAAGTAAGAATTGATAGCTTATGAATGAAACTGGTTCGCATACAGACCCCAGCTATGGAAGAAGCACCAGTATGGAGAAAGTATCTATTGTAAGTTTTAGGGTAATGACACCTAGGCCTTGATAGAGCATTCTTATGCAGTGGGAGTGGTTTAATATGTAAATCATCAGAAAGACAGCGTTTCATTGGACACTTCAATTCTTTGATGCCATTTACCAGGCCATGCTGGATGGCAATTTCGTCATCAATTGCTAAGCAGCGTATTGCGAAGAAAAAGAAGTAAACAACTTGCTGGATTTGTTTGTTTTACAAATGGGTAAGATTTCTGTTAGCCTGTTGTAGATTAAATTACAAAAATACGTTTTACATGAAAATTCATTTTTGAATGAGATATAGTGATGATACTATGAATAAGAAATAGAATAAAAGATGTTATAAGATGATACAATGGATGGGCACGTCCATATTTTCATCGTAGTGAATCCTGGCCGATGAAATCCACTACTCAAAATGGACCTGCCCATGCATTATCACACCATAGTCCGGCAGTCAAACTAAAATGTACATCTTTTATTCTCTATATGAGGTTTATCCAAACTCGAGTATGTGTCCATCTGTAAGAAGGACATCAAACTGGTGATGGTTGAGATCAGAACTACAGTGTAAGACAATAGAGACTTGGCAGGGCATTACGCACAACAACCCAACACATCAGTTGCTTTTAGTTAAAGTCTATTGAATTTTAAGATGATTTTATAGATTCACGAATGCAGGTATTACTTCATATACAAGTCTTTAGTTGCCACATCATAAAAGGTAGCTTTAATCTGGATCACATCCAGGGCATAGCCTTTTAACACAGATTTCAACTTTTTATGTTCTAATAGAGAGAGATTGTTACTTACCATTTTCAGTATCTTGGGGCAGTCTGGGTTGTTTGGGCAGGCCACTTGTGCGAATCCACACGCTGATTCATGCTCCCTATAGGATAAAAACCAAGCAGAAAGAAAAAGCACCGTCAACATGGATGATAGAGATGGTACCTGTTGCTACGGAAGCCCTGACGCGTCACCATCCATCATTACATTAAATTCCCTGGTGTTATTCATATCATTTAACGTGCTATGCTTCCACGAGCAAGCAGTGTGCATGGACTGCAGGGAGGGAAGCGCTAACTAATACCTTGATTGCCAATTAGACTCGGTCTGTCGGATGGATGCACATGTCGACGTAGGCTGGCTGTGGGAGGTTTGTATTACTTTATTGTTGAGGGCTGTGTGACTCAGCCTAGATCCCCAGTGATCCTCTCTACATGGCATGGTTTCGATTACAAACGGTGCCACCGTTGCTGTGTGTACTAGATTCCAATCACCACACGCTGGATTAGTTAACAATGGTTGAGAATGGCTACTCAGCCCAAATACCATCTGGACGATTCCCCCCAGCCACCGCCCGCAAATCGACAAAGACATGCCCTCCCAGGCATCGGAGCCTGAGGATATCAGGTACCAGTGTTTGGAGCAAACTTATCGAGCCAAAAAAGATTTTGTTCAAATCTAGTTTGAAGTGTTCCAAGATACGACTTTATATCCACCAAAAGTGTTAGTGTTGACTGGTATGCTTACGCCCCACAATGGTCTGCCTTTGAGGGATTCCCTATGTGGTGTGGCCTGTCTGTTTATGCCCTAACCATTGCTGCCCATGCTGTCATTCATTGTCATGTCTATTCCCAAATACTATACCCCATTCAGGATCACCTGGAACACAACCCTAACCACGTACAGCTTAACTATGTATATCTACCTAACGGTTACAACCCCTTGTTTCATTCAACGCACCATAAAACTATTACTCACTGTTAAACCCTGTTAAAATGAATCTTTCCTGTTGTATTAACTCATTTGGTTAACTTATGTTTCTCTCAAGTTTTAAGCTTTACCACCAAATGGCTTGTCACCTACGTTTCCTAAGTGGCTTGTCATCGTGCTTCACTGCGGTTACTAATCAACCCTTAAAGAGGTGACCGTTACAGTCATGGTTCTATTTGGGGCGAGGCAGAGGCATATTTCAATATACTGTAAATGCATGGAATGAGACACTGACAAGATAATAGCCCAGTTCATCATTAGTGCTGTTGCCAAACAGACCGACAAGTAGCCTAATCTGGTTTATTATAAAAGATTCTACATCAATTTGAACCGTATGTGTTGGTCTTCAACATGACAAGAATTAGGACAGGTTGTTTACAAATAAATAAAATTAAGGACATAGATGCACACGAAAACGCCAATTATTAATGTGGTTTTTTTATAAATATTTACATTTATTTGTTATTGAATCAAAAATATCACACATATTTTTTTACACAATAGCATTTGAAAATGGTTACCCCCCCCCCCCCCCCCCCCCCTCCCCAATCTCAATATCCCAGAACCAGCAAAAAATTGGCAAATATTTGTTCCATTTTTTGGTCAATGCCTGTTCTTCACTTATGATTACTAGCGTCATGATTGTGTCGGTATGATGAAAATGTGCCGGTCATTGTTACAGAGAGGGCGTTTTCCACACTACTGTCATAGCGGGTCAACTTGAGAGGATATTAATTACAACCTGTTATGGTTGTGAATTATGCTTTAATTGTATTGGTCATTGAATATCCATCACCAGCTTCCGTTTAGTGTATAGCCCTAAACCCTGTGCAATTAGCCCTGTGCTACAGTAGAGAGCGGATAGCCCTGTGCTGGAAGAAAGCAGATGACAAGGCCCATGCTGATTCACTGTTTAACCAGAATTGCCCACAACAAAAATAGCTGACAAAATAATGGGACAAATATATCTTTCCCAATCAAATCTTACAGATCACGGCTCCAACCTGTCAGCATTAATTCAATTGATAATCTTTGTTAAACTTATATATGGCTTAGACCCTTGCCCAAAATTTTTATCTCAAAACCTGATGGGTAAAATACATGGTTTGAATCATAGGTGGCAGAAGCAGGGAGTCGCAGAAGGTTGTGACCCACCTAAATTGCATAACCCCCCTCTGCGACCCCTCTGAAATTTGCCAAGTCTCCAAAAGAACAAGTGTGTCCCCGACCTCCCTAAATTCTATTGCCTCTGCGGCCACTGGTTTGAATCAGTCTTATTCTGTTACGTGATCTACGGAAAGACGCCACACAGGGAAATTGATCGAAAGTGAATCTCTTATATCGCATGTAAATTGATACTTATCTCTTTCCCGAATTGCACTTTACTATTTTCCTGTACACCAAACAGAAATGGATTAAACATTGGTTTTAAACTGTTAAAGATAAGATGTCAGCGGAAACAGTAAGGATGAAGATGTGCATATGTGACACAGTTGGGGAACACAGGTTAAGCATTTTTACAGGTTTTCTGTCAAGACTAATTTGACGCAGTCAAGCTTTTGTCAGGGGTAGGACTTGTGCAGTCTGAACAGCCTCGTAGTTAAGAGGAGTATCACTTTCCACGCGCCTATTAGTTTTATCACGCTAAACAAGATTTTTCAGAAACCTTTCCTAACTTTCAAGGTCTATCTCAAAGATTACTTAATCAATACTGGGCATGTTTGTAGTTATTTTAATGCATTTCTCATGGTGATTCCAAATATGGTAATGAAATTCAATAATTATGACATTTTTGAAACATTTTGTGACATTTTGGAATGTCGTCTGCAGACAGACGCCTGCGGGTGGAATGTTTTAAAAGTAAAGATTTCATAGGACTAACTACGCCCAAACAATCTACAGCAGTGTTATGAATTAGCCAAGGAGGGCAACAGGTACAACTTCAGAAGTTAGATCGGCACAGCACCAAGCATTATGGGTAATTGCAATTGGTCACTCATGAGATTCATGGGTAATTTTATCAATTTGGACATTTGCTATAGCATATAGGTCATTGCTCAAAGCTAATGGAATGAGAGCACCGAATAGCTATACTCATCAGCATTCTAAAGGTGCTAAGGCAATATACAGAGAGAGGATGCTGCAGGCCGGGTTATCGCGCTGCGTAGTCATAGCAACAGTTTCAAGCAAATTATGGGAAAAGAATAAAATATCTCAACATCGATTACATGGTAATCTCATAAACAAGTTGTATCACCGGACTTGCCATTACGGTTTCCATGGCACAGAATCCAAATGGTAATCATGGTTAATATTGCAATTTTCACCCATTTTAGACATGTTCAAACATTGGATCCCAGGGGGGGGGGGGGCTCATACAGGGGATGTGCCACTCTAATCGCTTTTTTGCAAAAAATCCCTAATCATGGGGTATGGGGAAAAATCCTTAGAAATTGGTACCTTTTTTCTCCAAAATCACCCTTAGAAATGGGTAGGGGTTTTGAATCTACAGCCGCACACCCCCGACCAAACCAAATCCGAGTATCCCCCCCCCCCTCCCCACACCGGGATTGGATCGATAGAAATAAGGGCAGGAAAATGGAAAAGTACTTTCCATGCCCGGGGAATTATTATACACAAGTTGTACAGGAATTTGCCACCCTGAAGACTCTCTTCTTCAGCCTCTGCTTGCCTCACGACCTCGATTTTCTTCAAAAGGAAAGACTGGCATTCTTTAAAGCCCACAATGTGTATAGAATTACAGTTCTTTTAAAACTCCCTGCTGCCATCCCAAGCTTATATAGCCATATGAAGGTGTAAAACTGGTGTTTATTGGATAAATATTGATTGCCTTCGCAAGTTTTTCCCTTCACACAAGCTTGCGTTCAGTAGGTCATTTTTTCACCAAGTCCCAACTAGATATTATTGGATCATAGCTTAAATAATTTGATTCAGGGACAAACTTAGGCTCTGTCAACACATACTGACATTTAGTAAACTGGATAAATGGAATAACAGAAAGATATAAAGTGTATTCCACTAAAAATTGGACTTAGGTGACCGGGGGGGGGGGGGGGGCAACAACCTGTAACAAGTTCTATGGAATTTCAGGTTTTCAACATTAGGGTGTTTTTTTAAATGTTCCTGAAAGTTTTTTCTTTTTTTTTAATTGACAAACTTTCAAAAAATGTCAACATTTTCCAAGAATAAAACAGTCCAAATTTGAAACGAATGGGTCAGCCGGGCCTGTACGAACTGGGATCCCCCTGCTTTGGCCTTATTGCTGCGATAGTATTCAAATTAAACAGATTCATGGTTCATCATCATCAGTCTTTGCCGAAACTGTATCTAACATGCGTGCAACCTAGATTTTGGACAATATTCCATTGAAATTCCTTGGCCTTATTTCTTGGGCAGCGAGTCAAAGAAAAGAATTCTTCAGTCAAAAGTTTCTAGCACTTAAAGTGCTGCTTTCAGTCAAGCCTTGTATTCGTATGTGGCATTTATTTCTCAAAATAAATTCAAGTTTGCTCCTTCCCGCATCTATAACGATGTCAATCATTTCGACATCAATATGTTTGTCAAAGGTGACAGTCAAAGCAACATTTTTCATAAACATGTTTGCATCTATAGGATACCACATTGATGGTTGTCAACACTAGTAATCCTTACCCTATGCAATACGAGGTTAGCACACTGACAAGTGTCTATGCCTTGTGTAATTAGTATGCTGACAGATGTCGAGTCAAAATCGGAGCATCTGAGAGAGTGGTAATCTGCATAGTCGTTGCAAAATGTGGTCAATAATGAATGAAAGCTTACTCGTTGTAATATCATCCAAGTGGCACAATTCGTCTCCCGTTGAAAAGCGTGTTCCAACAATACGCAGACCACTTTGGTGTAAACAGGACAGACAGTCATAGCACTTAGGGGACAGTTAACTAGATCATCTGACCTACTGAGTGTATGTATAGCGCATGAAAACTTTGCGTGAAATAGCTGCTCATGTTATTTTATGAATTTTATCCAGTGCTTTAAACGGGAAAAGACAACAGACATTCAGTAAGACAGTATATTGTACTGCACCAACATTTTACCCTACACATGGAACCCCGCTCATTTATGTTCCCTCTGTAGCCTCCTCAATTCAAGTTTTCACACACACAAAAACTGGTTGCGAACTGCAAATTACAAACTGTCATCCTTAATCCCCTATTTACTATTGCACCCCAGTACTGCAAAACATAGTTACATCCCTCGAGGAATATTTGCCTAACAATACAAACACCTGTTTGACATACCAGAGCCTCCAAAGGTACATCAGGTGAATAAACTATCATCCTAAATCCCCTATTTACTGTTGTACCCCAGTACTGCAATGTAACATGGTTAAATCCCTCTGGGAATATTTGCCTAACAATACACACACCTGTTTGACATAGGCCTACCAGAGGAGAGCCTCCAAAGGTACACAGGTGAATATACTGTCCTGTAGCATAGGATGGCATTCCACAACATTCACCAGTGTAAATTATTCTCCCCAGGTGGTTTGCAGGTGGTATTTGTATACTGCAGTGTGCTTAGCTATGCTTAGAGGATACAGGTCTTAGCCTCCAGGTGGCAAGAACAATTTGACAACAAAATCAGGTGCCTTAGAGAATTTAAGTACATCAATTTGAAACTAATTACAAAAGGATTTGATTTGTGGTTCAAGTCTATAGCCTCCAGTCTAACTATGATTCCCTTTAGAATATTTACAGATCATTCTGAGACTATGCTAGTACAGAATTTGGTTTACAAAATTAATGGCGATGGAAGACACACATTTAAAATGGTCCAGAAAAACACTCCTGAAGCCATCAACAAATTGAGTTTATTCAAGCTTAAATTTATGAAATTTTGAAGCTACAATCTAAGAAATAACTGTTGGAGCACTTTGAGGACTTTGTTGAAATGGTTCCCCCCTTCAATGTAGTTCGGAACTGTTTCTTCACCACAATCGTTGGGACCCTCAACATTGATTGGTGGGGAGGGGAGGGATACAAGTTATTAGGGGATAAATGAACTCAGTGTTCCAACATCAATTTTCCTGAATTGTAATGTTTATTGCATAGTGGATTTGGAAAGGATAAAAAGTTGAATATCTCCATAAAAGCGTTGATAATGATTCCTCAATACATGGGGATAGCAGGTGCCTGAATAGTACCCCATTGTAGTGACAGAATTAGGATAAATTCATCTGGATAAAAATCTACCCCTAACAGGTGATGACACTGTATTAAGTAAACCTGTGGGAATGTGAGTGGAGCTGCACAAAATTAGGTGCCCTATAGAATGTAAGAACACATTAAAACTAATTATACATAGCAATTTGATGTGAAACTATGAGGCCAAGATCTAGTAATAAGTTAGTTCCCATTAGGAGAATCCTTTACTGAATGAGAGGGCCAGCTAGGTATAATGTTGTAATCATCCGCGTTATCAAAAACGCGGATTAACCCTAACCTTCCTGGACACTACAAAACATGACAGTGCTACCTACAATCATGTACCGCGCTGTGGCCCCATAAATCTCGTGCCACGCTCAGTGCGTGGTTCAACTTGTTAAAAAAAAAATTGAAACTCCCCCGTGTAGCTCAGTCGGTAGAACATCAGACTTGCACGCACGTATCACGGGTTCGATCCATGGCGCGTGCGGAGACTGATTTTCCCCCTCAAATTTGACCCATTTTTCTCCCCTGATAGTTTAATTTACAAAAACACGCCCTGAGAGTTAGGGTTAAGGGTGCTTTTTTCGACCACGACGCGGGCCCGCACTGACCTGTGCTAAAGGTATCAACATTTCAGAGAATAAGGGTGTGAGCATGTTACAATAACAAATTGCTATTATTAATTAGGAGTAATTATGTCCTAAAGTCATATACCAAATGTCAGAACCAAACAATGACTTCCTATTCTTCCTACAGTGATGTGCCTGTATGTTAGAACTGCAGTTATACGGTGATCTGTGGCGGAATATCGTGATGTGCCGGTATGTTATAACACAAAATGAAATTTTCATGCCAGTATAGTGTGTAAATACCATGGCATATCACACTAATTAGTGATATATCTCATTTATTAATTAAAATACCAACGTAAATGACATAAGAATTAAGATAAAAGCCCATATAATATGAAGAGAACAACATCAAAATATAATAAAATAAAAAATAAAAATCTAAAGGTCACTTGAATGTGTGTCAAAGTCGTCACACATTCATAGGTTACACACATTGTTTTAATGTAAATGGGGAATAACCATGTTGTTGTTTGAAGTTGAAATGACATTATTGTCCGGTATTTAGGTAATTCGTACCAGTTACCTGAATAACAGCAATGTGTCACAATACTTAAGAGTCAGTCTGTGTAATTTTTTAGAATTGATTCTATCCTTCAAATAATAGATTTTTCTCATAGCTTGTGTATTGGTAGGCCCTTGGGCACTAACAACTAGGGTGACTTTCCAAAAATAAAAAATCGACTCGTTGCCATGGTAACCCACCAAAAACCAATTTGGGCCATTTTGGACCATATTTGCCCTGAAATTTACTCAAAATTGTCCTATGTCAAGAACTCACTGTACCAAAACGGAATAATACTGGAACCTTCCAATACAATCATCTCAAAGGACAACTCTTCCCCTACTGACTGCATCATTTAAAGGTAAATATCTTACTCCTAAAGGTAAATGCCAAGTATTTAAAGGTTGCCTGTTTTCAGTTTTGAAATAAAGGCGATTTTTGACCAAATGTATTACCTTAAAATTAATTCTGCCAGGGGTGCCAGAAATTTGTCTTTGCTGGTGTGAGTAGTTAAATGTATTGCCCTTCCAAATCCGTAAAAAGTAGCTTGGGCAAATGATATTCCTAAGTACAGTGTTGCCAGGAACAACAGCCTTTTTGAAATCTGAGCATTTTGACTAAATAAGTCTTTTAACCCTATTTGTTATAAAAGCATGTGTTTTTTCAATAATATTCAATTAAAACATATTCTAATAACTCAGTTACATTCTTGTGGTTGATTGCAAAGGGTAATCTGTAATAACAATTTGACCTGTTGCCATGGTAACAACCAAAAACCAATTTTGGCCATTTTTGACCAAATTTGCCCTGAAATATACTTAAAATGATCGTATGTCAAGAACTGACCATACCAAAACAGAATAATACTGGAACCTTAGAATACAATCATATCAAAGGACTCCTCTTCCCCTACTGACTGCATCATTTAAGGGTGAATATCTTATTCTAAAGGTAAATGCCAAGTATTTAAAGGTTGCCTATTTTCAGTTTTGAAAATCAAGGTGATTTTTGACCAAAAGTATTGCCTTAAAAATCTTCTTTTCAGGGGTGCCAGAAATATGTCCTTGCTGGTGTAAGTAGTTCGATGTATTGCCCATTCAGATCGGTAAAAGGTAGCTTGGGCAAATGATATTCCTAAGTACAGTGTTGCCAGAAACAACAGCCATTTTTAAATCTAAGCAATTTTTACTAAATTAGGCTTTTTGACACTATTTGTTATAAAAGCATGTGTTTTTCCAATGATCTTCAATCAAAACATATTCTAATGACTCAGTAAACTTTTTTTTGGTTGATTGCAAAGGGTTATCTGTAATAACAATTCGACCTGTTGCCATGGTAACAACCAAAAAAACATTTTTGCCATTTTGGACCAAATTTGCCATGAAATGTACTCAAAATTATCTTATGTCAAGAACTGTAACCAAAACAGAATAATACTGAAACCTTAGAATACAATCACCTCAAAGGACAACTCTTCCCCTACTGACTGCATCATTTAAGGGTGAATATCTTATTCTAAAGGTAAATGCTAAGTATTGAAAGATTGCCTATTTTCAGTTTTGAAAATCAAGGTGATTTTTGACCAAAAGTATTGTTTAAAAATCTCCTTTTCAGGGGTGCCAGAAATATGTCCTTGCTGGTGTAAATAGTCGATGTATTGCCCATTCAGATCTGTAAAAAGTAGCTTGGGTAAATGATATTCCTAAGTACAGTGTTACCAGAAACAACAGCCATTTTGAAATCAAAGCATTTTTGCTAAATAAGGCTCTTTAACCGTATTTGTTATAAAAGCATGTGTTTTCAATGATATTCAATCAAAACATATTCTAATAACTCAGTAAACTTTTTTGGTTGATTGCAAAGGGTAATCTGTAATTACAATTCGACCTGTTGCCATGGTAACAACCCAAAAACAATTTTGGACCAAATTTGCCATGAAATGTACTCAAAATTATCTTATGTCAAGAACTGACCATACCAAAACAGAATAATACTGGAACCTTAGAATACAGTCATCTCAAAGGACACCTCTTCCCCTACTGACTGCATCATTTAAGGGTGAATCTTATTCTCAAAGGTAAATGCTAAGTATTTAAAGGTTGCCTATTTTCAGTTTTGAAAATCAAGGTGATTTTTGACCAAAAGTATTGCCTTAAAAATCTCCTTTTCAGAGGTGCCAGAAATATGTCCTTGCTGCTGTAAGTAGTTCGATGTATTGCCCATGCAGATCTATAAAAAGTAGCTTGGGCAAATGATATTCCTAAGTTCAGTGTTGCCAGGAACAACAGCCATTTTTAAATCTAAGCATTTTTACTAAATATGGCTTTTGAACCCTATCTGTTATAACTTATAAAGCATGTGTTTTTCAATGATATTCAATCAAAACATACTCTAATAACTCTGTTACATTATTGGGGTTGTTTGCAAAGGGTTATCTGTAATGAAAATGTGACCTGTTGCCACGGTAACAACCAAAAACATCTTACTCTTAAAGGTAAATGCTAAGTATTTAAAGGTTGCCGATTTTCAGTTTTGAAAAAAAGAAGCGATTTTTGACCAAAAGTATTGCCTTAAAAATCCCTCTTCCAGCTAGTAGCAGTTACATGTATTGCCCTTTCAAATCTGTAATCAGTAGCTTGGGCAAATGATAAGTACGGTGTCGCCAGGCGCAACAGCCTTGTTAAAATCTGAGCATTTTGACTAAATATGCCTTTTCAAACAATATTTGTTATGAAAGCATGTGTTTTTTCAATGCTATTCAATCAAAACATATTCTATTAACTCGGTTACATTCTTGTGGTTGTTTTCAAAGAGTAATATGAAAACGAGTGTTGTCTGGGTTACTGGATAACACCCAATTTCATAAACATAGACTGTACATAAATCCAGCAGCAAAGGCATATGTAGTCAAAATGCTCAGAATTTAACAAGGCTGTTGCGCCTGGCGACACCGTACTTATCATTTGCCCAAGCTACTGTTTACAGATTTGAAAGGGCACCTCTGAAAAGGAGATTTTTAAGGCAATACTTATGGTCAAAAATCACCTTGATTTTCAAAACTGAAAATAGGCAACCTTTAAATACTTAGCATTTACCTTTAAGAATAAGATTCACCCTTAAATGATGCAGTCAGTAGGGGAAGAGGTGTCCTTTGAGATGATTGTATTCTAAGGTTCCAGTATTATTCTGTTTTGGTATGGTCAGTTATTGACATAAGATAATTTTGAGTACATTTCATGGCAAATTTGGTCCAAAATTGTTTTTGGGTTGTTACCATGGCAACAGGTCGAATTGTAATTACAGATTACCCTTTGCAATCAACCAAAAAAGTTTACTGAGTTATTAGAATATGTTTTGATTGAATAGCATTGAAAACACATGCTTTTATAACAAATACGGTTAAAGAGCCTTATTTAGCAAAAATGCTTTGATTTCAAAATGGCTGTTGTTTCTGGTAACACTGTACTTAGGAATATCATTTACCCAAGCTACTTTTTACAGATCTGAATGGGCAATACATCGACTATTTACACCAGCAAGGACATATTTCTGGCACCCCTGAAAAGGAGATTTTTAAGCAATACTTTTGGTCAAAAATCACCTTGATTTTCAAAACTGAAAATAGCCAATCTTTCAATACTTAGCATTTACCTTTAGAATAAGATATTCACCCTTAAATGATGCAGTCAGTAGGGGAAGAGTTGTCCTTTGAGGTGATTGTATTCTAAGGTTTCAGTATTATTCTGTTTTGGTTTCAGTTCTTGACATAAGATAATTTTGAGTACATTTCATGGCAAATTTGGTCCAAAATGGCAAAAAAAAAATGTTGGGTTGTTACCATGGCAACAGGTCGAATTGTTATTACAGATAACCCTTTGCAATCAACCAAAAAAAAAGTTTACTGAGTCATTAGAATATGTTTTGATTGAAGATCATTGGAAAAACACATGCTTTTATAACAAATAGTGTTAAAAAGCCTTATTTAGTAAAAAATGCTTAGATTTAAAAATGGCTGTTGTTTCTGGCAACACTGTACTTAGGAATATCATTTGCCCAAGCTACCTTTTACCGATCTGAATGGGCAATACATCGAACTACTTACACCAGCAAGGACATATTTCTGGCACCCCTGAAAAGAAGATTTTTAAGGCAATACTTTTGGTCAAAAATCACCTTGATTTTCAAAACTGAAAATAGGCAACCTTTAAATACTTAGCATTTACCTTTAAGAATAAGATATTCACCCTTAAATGATGCAGTCAGTAGGGGAAGAGGAGACCTTTGATATGATTGTATTCTAAGGTTCCAGTATTATTCTGTTTTGGTATGGTCAGTTCTTGACATACGATAATTTTAAGTATATTTCAGGCAAATTTGGTCCAAAATGGCCAAAATTGGTTTTTGGTTGTTACCATGGCAACAGGTCGAATTGTTATTACAGATTACCCTTTGCAATCAACCACAAGAATGTAACTGAGTTATTAGAATATGTTTTAATTGAATATCATTGAAAAACACATGCTTTTATAACAAATAGGGTTAAAAGGCTTATTTAGTCAAAATGCTCAGATTTCAAAAAGGCTGTTGTTCCTGGCAACACTGTACTTAGGAATATCATTTGCCCAAGCTACTTTTTACAGATTTGGAAGGGCAATATATTTAACTACTCACACCAGCAAAGACAAATTTCTGGCACCCCTGGCAGAATTAATTTTAAGGTAATACATTTGGTCAAAAATCGCCTTTATTTCAAAACTGAAAACAGGCAACCTTTAAATACTTGGCATTTACCTTTAGGAGTAAGATATTTACCTTTAAATGATGCAGTCAGTAGGGGAAGAGTTGTCCTTTGAGATGATTGTATTGGAAGGTTCCAGTATTATTCCGTTTTGGTACAGTGAGTTCTTGACATAAGACAATTTTGAGTAAATTTCAGGGCAAATATGGTCCAAAATGGCCCAAATTGGTTTTTGGTGGGTTACCATGGCAACGAGTCGATTTTTTATTTTTTGAAAGTCACCCTAGTTGTTAGTGCCCAAGGGCCTACCAATACACAAGCTATGAGAAAAATCTATTATTTGAAGGATAGAATCAATTCTAAAAAATTACACAGACTGACTCTTAATGTGCATCCTTGCTGAAGCTCGACAGACCTTCCTTTACATTTATTATCACATTCAGGGTGTTTCTTAGGTGACAAAAACACCTGGTGGGAGGCAGTCAGGTATAATGTTATAATTATCCGCTAGAACTAAAACGCGGATTAAGGGTAATTGTTAGGTCACAACGCGAGCTCGTGCTAAATAGGGTATCAAAATCGCCAATATCAGAGAATAAGGGTGTATTTTTTCAATCCCAATCCGCGCTAAGGGTAGCTTGGGCCAATAGTCCTGTGTCATCACTGTAAATAGCCCACCAATGGTTAGGCCTTATGAGACAAATCTACTCAAAAACTGATCACACAAATACTTCATACGTTAATTTCAGCGAAAAAACTCTGTCTCGAGGACCTATCCATTGCTCTGAGTATGATTCATCAACTTTTATACATGAGTACTGCCGATTGGTCAGAAAGTTGGATGCATTCAGTTGCACCAATCAGAGATATTGTTAGAATATTTGTATCTCTGATAAAGATTGGAGTGCATTTTTTACACGCAGTATTCTAATTGGTTATTCAAATGAGTATGTCTTGTGATTAACCAATCATAAGCATTTTGAGATACGCAGGTACGGACACAATTCTCAGGTGGTTAGCCTGTTTTATCTCTTTAAAATGTGTTTTGCAAACATGTTTAATGTGAGGAAACTTGTTAAGGGGTTGTCATCCGGTCCCCATTAACCAAGCACAAATACCGCTATTGCAAATCATGATTTAATTGGCCCTCCTGACGCTGAAAAAATGGGGAAAACCTTGGTATGGTATTAATCATAACCTAAACCTGACAACTAAGCAAATGCTAAAATATTCTCATTTGTGATTCAATCGCCCTTGTTTTTGTTTTTTTATCTTTTAAGTTTATTATTCATTCATCAATTACACATTTTTCATGATTACATATATAATCGTCACCCTCTTGTTTTTTTCTCAACACATATATCAACATGTTATTCCAAAACATATTATGTATTATTATATATACTTGTATCCTTTTACGTAAAACTTCAAAATATGATTGTATTTCACAGTCACACATCTCAATTAATTTTCTGGATCTCAATTCTGATTTAAAAGGAATACAAGATCAGGATGATTCCCATATCTAAATTTCACTATCATAATTACGCTATTTATGAAATCTCTCTGTACTTTCGACTTTAAATTGGTGAAACCCAAATAAAACATTGAATTGCGTTAATACTACAAGTTTTGGTACATATAGCGATATAATAGTATTTGCTTCTAACCATATTGGCTGTATTTTAAATCGCCCTTGGCGTACAAAACTGACGAAACAAAAATAAAAATAAAGTTTCAGACATGATCGACACAGTGCCCGGTGATTATCATTTACACACCAGACATTTGTGTCAGCACTTTGTAATTATCATATTGCCTCCTTGAGCAGAGATACCTGATGCAAACACAGCAATTAAAAAGACAATTATTCCTAACAGTAGTTTCGGGCAATGAGAGAGGCCCAACTGTCAGCCTATAGTGAAAAAACAGCAGATTAGCGGATAGCTATCCGGTAACCATGGGGTAACCACCGGGTGGAAATGACATGCAAATCAGATAGTACCGGGTAACTAGCCGGTAACATTTTGGAGAGCAAAGTGGGTATTGCGGATTACTATCAGGTAGTTCCCCAAAATAGCGGATGGTTTATAGCAGATAACCATCCGGTAATGTTTATTGTGGATTACTATCGGGTAACTCCCCAGAATAGCGGTTCTATGGAATAGCCTGGATGATGTATCATTTTTGAAACCTTGGGATGAGATGGAAACTCTGAACACTTTTTTCATTGGTTGCAAAAACGTTCTATGCCATTTCCAAGCCAATCAGAAGAGACAAGGCAGAAATGATGGGAGGTAGTGAAATAAATCTAGAATTGTGCTAAAAGATACATAACTCAGTTTTGATTGGTTCACCCCAGATGCTTATATCATGCAATATCCAATCAATGAAATGGCATTGTTGCATACCGTGCATCAAACCACCAAATGAAGCGATCGAAGCATTCATGAAACTTTTTTCAGCACGTTTAAGAAAGGGGTGTTAACCCAAAAGATATGAAAGTTATCAAGCACTGTGACTTTTGAACTATTAATGGGATGTATATAAAATTATACATTTTGGAAAGGAAATGAGTCAGAAAAACTATCAATGTTTATGAAAAAATTCTCAAGAATTGTCTTTAGATATTTTTGGTGCAATTTCGGTTTCAAGCGCTTGATAAATTTCATTTTTGGGGGGTTAACACTCCTGAGTACAGGATGGAGTTATGGGAGCACTGTATGAAGGACTGTTATCAACGCATCAAATATATTGCGCATGTCTAGATGGGAATCTGTGTCACCCTCCTCATTATCAACGGGTTCGTCCTTGCCACAGGCAAGGACGAACCCGTTGATATTGTTACTTTATTCATGACTAAAGTTTAATCAATTTCAAATTGGCCAGAAGTATTTGTTTTTTATCTCTCCACGTGCCTATGTTATCGAAGCGTACACGCCCAATCATGGCTACACTAAGGGGTGGAGTGAATCCCAGGAAATCGAGTCCCAGCCAAATATTATTGAGTCCCGGGAACAAAAATCACCATCCCAAAAGCTGAAAAATAAAAGTTTGACAACTTTATAATAAGTTTACTTAAAAATACGACTTTTCAGATTTTAAAGGGGAGATTCATTTGAAATGGGTTTATTTAGTCAAATCTGTGCAATTTTTTAACTCTTATGCTTGTTAAAATGGAATTTTCCCCACAGAGTTTCACTTCCGTGTCTGCCATGCCGCCATCTTGGAACAAGTTGGACACAATTTTGACAAAAGATGGCACCTTATAACAATCAGCCCAGAGTATGGCTGGAGAAATTCAGGAATCCTGAGTCTCGCCCGAAAAAATAAATCAATTCCGGGAGCACAATTTCCCGAAAATCCCAGCCCTTTGCCACACGCACATGGTTTTGGTTGCATGCACGCATCACACATAATGATGCATAGTTCACATATTGCCTTTACGTACGGATTGTACGCCCGCATCCTTCTGTATGCATTCGCTGCTGTAGAAGGATGCTTGGCCAATTTGGGGATGATCAAACTATAGCGATGCAATATCTTACGAAAACAGAACGGAAAGGTAAATTAAATAGCGAGGAGAGAGATAATCTGGATTATTTCTTGATTATTCCTTGGCGACTGATGGCGGTCCGTAAGAAGGCTGTTCCCAACATCATCATCTACCAATCTCACCATAATAACAAAAAAAAGTTTTGCCAAGATAGCTATTTAGTAGCCTAATTAGGCTACATACGAATACCAAATTGGGCTCCTTCATTACAGAAACTATGACTGATAAAACATTGGCCTACTTTTTTGGCAAATATTGTGCTATTTTTATCAATTTGGTTTGGTAACACTCGCAAGAATGTCATTGTGAGTCTAAGTGATGGATGTGTTAAATTAATATCGTGCACCCTACCACGTACACCCACCCACCTACATATATATACCAAGAGTGGATACACATTGGGTCAAAATCATCATTGCTATAACTAGTGTGATATTGCGACTACATTGCTGTGTTGAAGTTATTAAGATATTGCCATCACATCGTTTGGATAATTACACAACATCATGAATAACACTCGGGCATGTTTGTTCTTGATCTTCCTATTGACCAGCAGCCCTGGGTTGTCTCAGGGCTCGGCGTGGAGCTATGGAGGCTCAAATGGGCCAGACAACTGGGGCAACATCTCGGGTGCATCTGCCTGTGGTAAGGGTCATCACCAATCACCGATTAACATCCACAGTTCTAAGACCCGTTATGAAAAATTCCCGCCGTTGGTTTTGGAAGGGTACACTCTCGATGACACCTTTAATGAACCAAACATTTTGAGCATGTTGGAACTTACTTCAACGGCAAGACCTATAAGTATGGTGAACAATGGACATACTATTCAAGTGAATCTGGAAGGGCCCTATCAACTAAGCGGTGGTGGGTTACCTCATACATACACTGCAATTCAGTTTCATCTTCACTGGGGTAGTGTGGACTCTAGAGGTTCCGAACACATACTCAATGGCCGGGCATACCCAGCAGAGATGCACCTCGTCCACTGGGATTCAACTACCTACAGTACTGTTGTGGACGCAGTGTCACAACCCAATGGACTGGCTGTGCTTGGATTTTGGATCAAGCTTGGTCGTCACAACCATGCCTGGGACCCTATCATTGATCACATAGAAGCTATCGGGAACGATGTCACTCCGTATCCCATCACCGAACCTTTCTCCGTCTCATCGTTGCTTCCGGATGATCTCACACGGTTCTATCGCTACAATGGATCGCTCACCACCCCCGGCTGCTATGAGAGTGTCATATGGACAGTGTTTGCCAATGAAATTGTCTTATCCGCCGCGCAGATTGCTCACCTGCGTAAAGTCTACAACCCTAACGTACAACATGCCGAACATGCTCCAGAGGGGGATGGACACGCCAACACTTTGCTCGAGAAAATTCAGGACAACTACCGCCCAGTGCAGAGTCTCTGGCATCGACGTGTGTACCAGAGCTGGCCCCATCATAATTCCGATAAGTACAGAGTGACGTCACACAATCTGGACTGGGTGATTAAAAACGTTCTGAAAGATTTGTACTGGATTTCAAAGAGAAATCCAAAAGATCTGGACATGGTTTTAAAAAAGTAACTGCTGATTTTAAAACAGAAAAGATATCCTGACAAAATGTGTTATTAACGTTAATCATTAATGAACTCATAAATCAGTATTGATTAAACAATGTGAATTGTGTGTGTATTTAGATATCGGACAGGGAGTAGAGAGTGACTACAAAGATTGTATGAAATGTTCACAATAAATGTGATTCTCCAATACATTGTATCAAGATCAATGAACATTACGGACATTAATGTACAATGCTCAAAATAAGCCAACATTTCCGAGAGCCCAGAAGAAGCCCAACCATTTTAGTATAATTTTTTGCAGAGTGAAGTTGAGGACCATCATCATCAGTGGGCAGGAAGCAGACTATTAAGTAGCAATTTGTCTCCTTCAAATACATTTGCCGTTATAGGACTGAATAGTTTTAATATGTTTGTTTATATTTTCATAGCATCGCTCTGTCTAACTTTCAACAATTTTGCTTGTGGTGTTCACATTGTGAATTTCCAACATTAAATATTATATAATATACAGTTATATACATATACAGTATGTAGGAAACATACAAAATGAAAATATTGTAAAAGCCAATTGTTTCGCGTAAAGATATTTTCGCGCATTTTGATATCATAGACATTTCCCGATTTTTTTTCTTCTTCACAAGCGACTTTCTGAATGCGCTGCATGAATGTTGAAATCAATATTTCCGCATGTTATCATTTTTGTGGAAAAAAAATTGTGCGCGAAAATAAAACCACCGCGAAAATGTCAGCTTTTACAGTATTCATATATTCGCATGTAGGAAACATATTTATGACATTTATAACCTGACAATAATAAAATTAGTAAAATATTTCGAATGTAAAAGTTGAAATGTAAATTATAAGTTGCATTATAAAACACCTCGTTAAATGTTGGCGTACGTCACAAACAATATTTAGCGTTACCGTAAGGAAAAAAAAAAATTAGTTGTGTTGCCCTCAGCGACCGACCCTAAAATCGTAAAAACTCGGGTCACATTTTTTTTAATTTTTTTTTTTAGATTTAAATTTGATTAAAATTGTCTAAATGTTACTATTTCTTGCTTGAAATGAATAAATCAGCCTAAATAAATAAATGTTTTTTAGACTATTGTCACACTAGAAACATTATTGTCACACTAGAAACATTAGTTAAATTGACATATGGTCATATACCAATTTTGTCTTGACATAAACCATATATTTTTCAGCCAAAAAAAAAAAAATGAAAACAAATTTGGAAAGAAAAAAAAGAAGAAAAAAAATATTTCCACCGACCGACCCAAATTTAAATTTTTGGCACTTGAGGGCAACACAACATTTTTTTTTGTTGGCCTAATGACAGCAGAGTCCCACACATAAACATTTGTTTAAAGAATATGCCTGCACCTGTTGCTGTCACTCACGTCTGTGTACAGATACGAGGCAGAGGAAAAGCTGATGAGCAGAACAGTCAAAAAATAGTATGGAACCTGCAAATAACAGGGCAGTTTTCTGAAGCGACTGAAAAGTAGACTTTGCCGACCAGAAGTTGCGACTTTTCTTGGCTTTATATCACACTCATCAGCGAATCAGTGTTCAGTACTTTTATTTGCATTTGTATTTTTTTGTGATCAGCGCAGGATTTGGCTCTTTTGCATCAGTCATTCTGACTCTTGCTTCGTCAAGCTTGATCAAATGCTGCATATGTATGTGTGAAAACCCGCCACATGGTTAGATTTTTCATATTAGAGATATGTATATCAGAAGAAAGCAGAAACTGTGATGATAAAAGAACTGTTTCGATTATTTTTCGACGATCACTACAAAAAAAAGGTTATGAGTGAATGATGATTGTGATGTCATAAAAAGCTACAAAACAAGAAATCATGAAAACAGGCCAAAAAAGATACAAGTTCAATAGAATAACATTATAAATTTAATTAGAAAAGTGATTTTTACCGGTGCTGTTTATGACATGTAATATCGATCAATATGTGGCATCACCTTTCTGAGAAAAGTTGGATAATATTCACTTTCACTTAAAAATGCCCCTTCCCTCCCCTACCTCAGCACTTACAAATAAACATCAGTTACCATCAATAACCCATAAAATGTTATCCACTAGCACAGATAACTTTGCTCATCAAAAGCTGCTATAAAAGCGGACATAATATAACCGAGTGACAAGACAACTTAAGTTGACATCTCTCATCATGAATCAGCATATTTACCGCGAGTGTTAAGCTCTGTGTGTCCTGAGATTTACAAAATACCGGATTGAAGCCCACCATCATATTATAGTGTGTCCCTCACAGAATTAACACCCAGTATATATTTACAGCTAGTGTTAAGCTCTGTGTGTTCTGAGATTTACAAAATACCGGATTGAAGCCCACCATCATATTATAGTGTGTCCCTCACAGAATTGACACTTAGTATTTTACAGCTAGTGTTAAGCTCTGTGTGTCCCAATGTTTACAAAATACCAAATTGAAGCCCATCATCGTATTATAGCGTATCCCGCACAGAATTGACACTCAGTATATATTTACCGCGAGTGTTAAGCTCTGTGTGTCCTCAGATTTACAAAATACCGGAATGAAGCCCATCATCGTATTATAGTGTGTCCCGCACAGAATTGACACTCAGTATATATTTACCGCGAGTGTTAAGCTCTGTGTGTCCTCAGATTTACAAAATACCGGAATGAAGCCCATCATCGTATTATAGTGTGTCCCGCACAGAATTGACACTCAATATATATTTACCGCGAGTGTTAAGCTCTGTGTGTCCTCAGATTTACAAAATACCGGAATGAAGCCCATCATCGTATTATAGTGTGTCCCGCACAGAATTGACACTCAGTATATATTTACCGCGAGTGTTAAGCTCTGTGTGTCCTCAGATTTACAAAATACCGGAATGAAGCCCATCATCGTATTATAGTGTGTCCCGCACAGAATTGACACTCAGTATATATTTACCGCGAGTGTTAAGCTCTGTGTGTCCTCAGATTTACAAAATACCGGAATGAAGCCCATCATCGTATTATAGTGTGTCCCGCACAGAATTGACACTCAGTATATATTTACCGCGAGTGTTAAGCTCTGTGTGTCCTCAGATTTACAAAATACAGGAATGAAGCCCATCATCTTATTATAGTGTGTCCCGCACAGAATTGACACTCAGTATATATTTACTGTGAATGTTAAGCTGTGTGTGTCTTGATATTAACACAATTCTGGAATGAATAAATTGACACTCAGTAAATTGTTATCGCAAGTGTTTAGCTCAAAATCAGATGAAGTACCCATCGTCACATTATAATCTGTTTCACACAGAACTGTTAATCAAGATATTTACTGCAATTATAAAGCTTTCATGTCCTGAAATTTATGTAATAAGAGAATACTAATGACTCAATATGGTCAAATATACCACCAAATTTCCATGTTAACCTCACTCCAACATCAAAAGTCTAGGTTATCATTAACAGCTATTGTCTGATCAGTTCAAAATTTGCAAAGCCTTCTTACTGCAGCGAATGAATACAGAAGGACATGGGCGTGCGTGAAGGCAACACACGTACTGTGCATCATATGCGTGATGCGTGCTTGCAGCCAAAACCGTGTGCGTCTGGCAATAATCATGCGCGTACGCTTGGATTTCTTTCGCGCGCGGAGTGATATATTTCTCACCAATTTGGAACTGATCAATGTGTAGCACCACATTCATTATCATTTCAATGATTATAAGCGATTACTTTTACTAGCCAAAAGCACAAACAAATACCTAAATCTCATTATATTTAATAAAATAAGATATAAAGAATAATTGATCCATTATAAAGAAGACGAAAAACATCTTACTTATTTTTCACCAGATTTTGTCAAATATAGGACAAATGTTAATTGTCTGGTTTTCTGGGTCACGTTTGAGCTAGGATAAGAACTTGCTGCATAACCACCTGGCTATATACAACAGTGCTAATCTGCGAGTGAGTTTAATTGCACCTACACAACAAACGCCTTGAGACAAAACAGGGTTTTAATCACCTTTGGAAGAGAGATACGTTTCTAAACGTATATATAGACAAGCTTATCAACCATATCCATGTGTGAGTGAGTTTAATTGAAATGCAACCAATATATAGCTAACAATTTGCCCTAAGACAAGACAGGGTTTTAATAACCTTTTCGAGGAAATCTGTACGGTTCAACCTCAACGTAAATGGACGTACGTGCACACACTGCCTGTTTCTAAGTGTTTATCTACTGCACATCTCTCAGCCAAATGTGGTTAAACCACTTACCACTCGTGTTTGTATGCCAGCGCCGCGAGTATGCGCGCGCGTTATGTGATGCAATTAGTAGAATACGCGGTTACGTCACTGTCTCGAGATGGCCAAATAGAGTATACAATTTCAGCACACGTCCCTTAAATGCTTGATCATACCCGGGGTTCATACTGTGCATTCTTTACCGTAAAATGCGGTGCGGTTACCTTACTTTTGCCGCAGAGAACAACAATGGCTGCCCGTTGCGTGTGGCAAAATAGGGTGTTACCTATGAGTAAGCTATCACAAATAAGCTCTTCCGACTTAGAAACTTTGTCCCAGTTTTGAGAAAAATAAAAGCAAAGATTAATATCTGATGATACTGGGATTCGAACCCAGGACCTTTAGGTCGAATGTCATAACCTCTATACCAATTCCACAAAAGAGGAAGTGTAGCCCATAGTTTATGTGTATTACAGAATAAACCTGGATAACTTGTTTGTTTTGTTTGTTTTAAACTTTTTTTCTTCAAAAAAACAAAAACAAAAACGCGACTGAGTTTTCCCGATTTTTACGGTCGGTCAGGAAAGGGCAATTCAACTTTTTTTTTGGGGGGGGGGGGGCCTTACCATGATGCATCACAGCATGCATTCTATAGTAGCAGTTGAATACTTTGTTACCACTTCCCACATGGCTATCAGTTTTACCATACACAAAACAGATTTTTCAGAAACCAATTTCCAAAGTCTATCTCAAGGATTACTGAACTCATACAAGGAATGTTAATTAGTACTTATTTCAATGCATTTCTCATGGTGATTTCAAATATGCTAATGAAATTAAATAATTTTGACATTTTTGAAACATTTTGTGAAATTTTGGAACGTCGTCTGCAGACGCATGCCGTGTGGAAAGTGTTAACCTCATTGCGATAACGCACCACAACAAACGGTAAATAACGCCTAGTATGAACATGGCTTAATACACCCTTGTATTATTATATATACACAGAGGTCCCATATAATAGTCTCCTTAACTAACTTTTGCAGGGGAAAAAACATTAAGGGAAAAGAATTGCATTCAACTTCCCAAAAGTTACAAATGATACTGAGATCGACTTTTTTCTTCTTGGCTTAATACCCAAGTGATACCTATGCAGTTACAGCATTAATACCCTGGTGCAATTTATCCAAACTGTAAAATTGGCAACTTTCGCACTGTTAAATTTTCGCGCTCTGCCGACTTTCAGCCATTTTGCTTGTTTTTAAATTCCCGATTTGAATGTTCATTACACAGACTTATACACAAAATAAATATGTTCGGGTGTTTTTATTTTCGTGGTAGCTGCTTGGAGCGTGAAAAGCGCAAAAATTAATGTTGCGCGAAAGTGTCCACGTTTACAGTAATTAGTTGTATAACTTGGAATAATTAGCGTGGGTTTGACATTAAGCGTTAAAAAATCAAGCACCAAAAAAATGCATATTTGATTTTAAGCAAATGTCATTCTCCGCTGGTTATCAGTTCTAGCAAATAATACTGAATTAAAGACGTACTTCAAACACTATTGTAGAGGTCTGTTTGTTATGAATCTTTGACTGTATGCTTTTCCAAAGTATTGTATAATGACAATCAAGAAGGGGATATGTGCATATATTATACTCAAGTATTTAAAGAGCTCCCATCACGACATGCTAAATGTCAATTTTCTCTGACTTGAGATATCGGCCAAAGTACTCAAAAATACTTTTCATTATATTTTTGCAAAGAGAAGTTGAAATTTAAAAGTAAAGTGCCATTCAAAACCTAGAGTGATTTGTAGCAATCACTTGCTTGTGCCAAATTCACCACTACTATGTTGTGCTCAAAGGAACAGCTTCAATGTCTAGCTGTTCAATGAAGTCTTATATTGACAACTGCAGATTTAAGGTGCGTTACGACGAAGGACGCAAACCTCTTGGTTAGCATCAAATTCGCTAACCTAGAGGTTAAACTCTTGGTTAACGACGGTGTGAATCGATCATGGTGACCTAACTCCGAGTATAAAGCTGGAATGTTAACCCTGAAAGATCTTACCCCGAAGCACTAACCGAGAGTTTGTGCGCTGTGTGAATCCATCGTAATGCTAACCGCGAGTGAGATTTATGACCTGTGACCCAGGTCTTACCGCAAAATGAAATGTCGCATGACCTTGAGTTAACCTCGAAGCTACCGCAGTAGCGTCTCTATTGTCGAGGTTAAGTTTGTCGTGCGGACAGACACTTTGGGTTAGCAGTACATAATATTTAAGCTTGAGAATAACTATTCTCGAGCTTAGTGGCCGTCTGAACAAGCCTATGGTATGGAGAGATGCTCTATCAACTTTTGAGGAGAGCAGTGATTTTGGCATATCTAGATTGAGTTCTACCCATATTCTCAAGCATGTGGCTGAGCAGTACAACAAGTATTGCTACAAAGTTAGTATCATTAAATGGCAATACATCACATGGGTATAACAAGGAGGCAACATTATAACTGTCCTACTCCGTATGTAGGTTACACAATGTTTGGGCATCCATGGAAGATAAGGCAAAAAAACAAAACAAGTTTGTTTCCGGTAGGTGGTCTGAAAACCAAGATGCGAGATGCTTTTTCTATTTATTTTATTTTATTTTATTTTTTTGGGGGGGTGGAGAAGTGCGGTGGGATGACTTACCAAAGGCAATTTTCGCAATTTACCATAGGCCGAGAACCCTGAATACACAAATATACACAGCCTACTGTGCCCCCATATCATAGTTACTGGGCTTCCCAGATCAGCAAGATTCAATTGTTTGAATTGTTTAAAAATGGGAATAAAAAAATGAAATGCAGTAATTTATGTCGGCAAAACAAAATGTGTGGGGTCTACCGGAAACAAACTTATTGTTTTTTACGCCTAACAAAACATTTTTCCTAAATAATCAGTCACACACAAAAACACTTGTGCATCGTATGGATACCACATGTCCCTCACATGGAAAACAGGTGGGTATCACATGAAAACCACATGTTCTTGACATGGATGTCTTTGACATGGACACCACCTGAGTATCACATGAAAACTAACATTCATACTTAGTGTATGACTTGCAAGGTGCTACAGGCATCCAGGGAAGACAAAAGACCACACTTATTTGATTATCACAGGGAAATATCACATGACTATCACTTTGTCACCACATGTCCTCCACATGGACGCCACATGGGTATCGCATGAAAACCCAAATATAACAGTCATACTTACTCAGTATATGACTTGCGGGGTGTTACGGGCATCCAAGGAAGATAGCAAGCCATGTTTAACCAATAGAGAGAGCAAGCTGGCATAGACATGAACAAGTGTTTTATCTTAGCCGGGTGGCATCAAGAAATTACGAGAGTCCTTTTTCAGAGAATCTCACGTCATATCATGCGCTGTCTGCAATTAATAGTAATAGCTACACTATAATAATACAACGCCCCAAACTGTAGAAGGCCTAAAATAAGTTCAAACATTGTTATTATGGATGGATGATTTTTTCATGATGGTCATATGATATTATAACACCGTTTTTACAGTGTTTCTAAAGAAGAAAGACATCTGTATAGAATCAGTGACAGTTAAGAATAACTGTCACTGATAGAATAGACTCCGACAACTCTTTCCGACTGAGGGGGAAAGAAAACACCTTGATCTACATATTTTTAAACCTCTCAGGTAAGTCAGTCAGTCGAGTGTTTCTTGTTTATTTGTTGGGGGGAGTTTTTTTCAAAATGTTCGTGAAAAGGTTGGTGAATTTTCAAAATTGTATAAAAAAAATTGAACATTTTCAAATAGTAAAATCTGAAATTCAAAACAATATGCGTCGATATAGGTATCAAAAGCGTGCAAACCCTGCCTTGAGTTGCTAATCAGAATGTACTAATTCTGAAATAAACAATTGTTCTGATATTTGGAAAATCAGTGCACGTATTTTGTCATAAGTAATAATAATAATAATAATAAACCATGCTTATTAAGCATGTGGCAGCTATTATATATAAAAAGTAAAACGTTTTGACGACATTTTCAAAAGTAAGAGCGGGTGATGATGGATAACCACACAAGTTTTTTAACTGGCCAAATTTGCAGCACAAAGTATCGAGGGTTGAGTGCATCAAGGGTCCATCTGCAATAGCTGCCAGATGTTATCATGTGTGGTAGTCTATAGCAGACCCTTCATATAGACTAAAAGTAACACAGGGCAGCTGTAGCAGATAGGACATTTTTGCACATTAGATCTCAGTTATGTGCAAAAGGCAATATCTACAATAGCTGCCACATGTTATATACTAAAGGTGCTTTAAGATGTGCCCTTGTGGAAACAATGTCTCACAAATGGCAGCTATTGCAGATAGGCCTTTGTTACACTAAGCCATCAGTATGCATGTCTCAAACTATAAATTGTTTTCTACACACACATCTCCGCCTCCCAACAGAACAATTCCCTGTTAACAGGCTATGCTAAATATAGCTTTATAAGTACACGCTACATTTCATGAACGAATTGTATGAATTTCAAACAAACTTGGCTGCATTCAACCTTAAGGCAGATGTGTGTGTGCATGTTTGTGTACAAGATGGGCTGTTCGTTAATGTGCATTAGTTTACTGTCACTTCAATTCATTAATTTGATCGATAGTTGTCGTATGTAAGACACACACAAAATAGCTCTTTAAATTTTGTCATTTAAAACAATAACATTGTTGAAAGAAGGCCAAATGAACTCTTTTTACAGCATAACATTTGAAAATACTTGCTGGTGGTAGCACATGTAATTAAGATAAAATTGTTGAATTAATTATAGGTCAATGAATGCGTATGTGTTGTTTCGAGAGGAATTAGACAAATTAATGGACACGCACTGATGTTGATGTGAGAATAATGGCACATACCTGTTGGGTAGTACTATTGTGAGTATATCAACATTTGCACAAGTGCATTGATTTTTCAAATTTGTCGAGAAACAAAACATAAAAACATGCTAACAAGTTTGCTAACACCCGCAGAAAAAAAGTGTGCCATGAGACTGCAACCAACACCTATAGTTCAATCAGTTCCAAAATGGCGAAAAAGATTCCTTTTTTATCTCTCTCCTCCCGCAAAAGTAATTCAAGCTTACTTTCGTGATTATGTCCAAACGGACACGGTTTTTGCCCCACACGGGTCACACATGATGCACAGTGCGCTTGTTGCCTTCATGCACGCCGGCGTCCTGTATTCATTCGCTGCTGTAATGAGGCTTCCCCAATTTGGAACGGATCAAACTATAGTAGGCTTAGTTTTTTTTAAACACAACTTAACTATATTCATAGAATCCATTCAAATACTCATTTAGCATGCACTAAACAAGTACATCAGTGCTGCATTGCTGTAAGTGTAATCAAACATGCAAATTTGTTTAAATTTTGCAACAAAAGATGATTCGATCCACCTTATATCAGCTCAGCGCTTGTCATCATACCATTTACATTGAGGACAACTTAACTTCAGCACAAAACAAACCCCCTAATGCATGTGCTGAAGTACATCACTACTATGGTACATATGTACGATACTATACCAGTCTACCGCATTATGCATCATGGCTTGCAGCGACTCGAGAAGCATCATATTTCACCAATCGGTTAACCATTTAATCTCCCATGCTGAACTTTATAGGAAACAAAAAAGTATCCGACTTAATTACAATTCATTAAACCAAAAGCATAGATTTATCCCTGGGGTGGTGCTGTGTTAAACTGATTCCTTGTCATAAATAGGAATTCAGGGATGCATGTACTATAACTTCATACATTTAGCTACATGTATTTTGGCAGTTCTAGTGACTGCCATTTTTACGTATCTGAGCTCAATTATCTCTATTCTAATGCACATGATGTCATCCAACACAGGCCAACATTTTGCTTTCAGTTTATAAAATGACGATGGAAAATCGATCAAGACGAACAATGTATAATGCCCTGTAAATCTGATATGGCAAGGATTTCCATAGTTTACCATTAGTTTACACGATCACTTGATCTAAAGAACAGGCTAAACCCTGAATAGTTTAAGGACCAACATTTTTATTTCATATTCATAAATGTTGATTAAAATTGGTCCAAAAGAACAACATTTGGTCTAATAGTAACTTCAGTGCCCTCTGAAAATCTGAGAAGCCGGGATGTACGATACAGTTTACATTAACACCTTCCACCCAGCTATTGGTTAACCATATACAAAACAGATTTTTTTTTCTTTCTTCAGAAACCTTTCCCAACTTTCAAGGTCTATCTCAAGGATTACTGAACCAATACTAGGCATGTGTGTACTTATTTATTGCATTTCTCATGCTAATTCCAAATATGGAAATAACATTCAATAGTTGTGACATTCATGAAACATTTTGTTACATTTTGGAATGTCGTCTGCAGACGCCTGCTGCACGGAAAGTGTTAACACACTCACTTGATTTTGCACCCGACCATCTCTTACCCTTAAGATCAATACCCTATGTATACCTTTAATAGCTATATTATAAAGTCAATATCTAATCTACCCCTAGATCCCCTAATCTTACGGTGTAAGAGCGTATCAGGTTGCTTGTTGTCGACCTTGTAGGGTTTGTACTTATTGATGTGACTGGTTTCTCCCGGGCATTTCTACTCTAAGAGCAAGATTAAAAATGGATCATTACTGTCAACTAAGGTTATGACATGGATATCTTAAAGCTTACTAAGAGGCATCAAATGAGTATCACATGGGTATCACATGACAATGTGATGATAGCAAACACAATTTGGAAAAAACATGACTTTCTTGTGGAGAAACATGGCTACTACATGTATATATTCCATGAGCTTCACACGGGTGTGGAACTTGTAGCAAGTGTATCAATATCACATTGGTATCATATGATTATCACATGGGTATCACATGATTATCACATGGGTATTTGAATATAAAACACCAAGTAACGCTCAATACAACTCAAACTTGTATAAAGGTGGTTATAGCCATATAGGTATTTGACATTGAAGCACACCAATACAGCCCTCATCACAACTCACCGCTTACGACTGTACTGCTGTATGTCCTCAACACGCAATCGTGAACACAACGGGATGAAGTTCCTCTTTGGTTTCACCATGTTCATCCGTCCATGTGGGGAGTCACCACCACATGGGTATCACATGGGCATCATGCCAGTATCACATGGTTATCACATGGGTATCATACCACTACCACATGGTCATCACACGGGTGTTATATCAGTGGCACATGGTCATAACATCACCATCTAGTCGATCAATACTGAGATGCCGTACACAGATATATGCAGTTGCTATACTCGCCGCTGTACCACCACCTTGCTATAGCCACACTCCATGCTGACAGTACCCACACATTCAATCATCAATTCAGGCATTAAACTCAATTAAAGTACAGAAGCAACAGCACTACCAAGTCTAGCTTAGCAACGCTCCTCTCTCCTCCTCATCTCCCCTCTCTTCATCCCGTTGTGTTTACCTTAATCCTTTCATAAAATCAATCGATATGTCGTCAACATCCACCGAGAGTAGACACCTTACGCTGCCATCAGTACAAGCCTCTGCTAGTAGACACCGGATACAGCTAAGCTACCCTATGCACTGTTCAATAAAACTTTGAAGGTGACCCCGAGTAGCTGCAGTGATATCACACAAGTGTCTTGTCAAATCTTTTCACATCTTCAGAGTGAATTGACTAGTATGGTGTACAACCACGCATAAATAGTAGTGTTAACTCTGCACACACGACTGTAATAATAGTAGTTTAACACAAAAGTTGACGGGCTATTTTGCACCCGATCGGGCAGTGATTTATCTCATGGAAAGGTCAGAGGTCAACCAATATTAGCGCACCATGAAACTTTCTAATTGAATAATAGATGTGATGGTGCCCCCGGGGGGGGGGGGAGGAAATCGGATATCTTTTTGGTAGGGATGTGCTGCCAGCAAAATGAAAATTGAACCAAACAGTTACCAATTTTCGAGGGAAATGTTCCCATATGTTTACCAGAGACCCATAATTTTCCTATATATTTGACAGATTTTGCTAAAATTTCGGCAAAAACAGCAAAATAAAAGATTTTAGACCCGTAAATTTACCAAAAAAGGCTTTGAAAAGGGGTCAGCCATTTACCAGAGGGTGAAAAATGGAACCTTATTTGATGGCACATCCCAAAGTACCACCTCCCCACCCCCCTTCCGGGATGGTGCAACCTCCAAACCTGTTCAATTGGGAAATGTTACCATTCCACTGTGGGATATCCTAAAAGGCAGTGATTGTATAGTGTCATCTTTGATTAAAATCATTATTCTTCACAAGAATTGATAACATTTAGAGAAATGAACACTCTAATAAAGATGTTCAGCCTCGGGTTTAAAAATCAATTAAATAACAACTGCAGACACGCCTAGTCTTGGCTTAGTCATTTCTATAATGATCTACGGAGGGTGGGGGTGTACTTACATGTAAGGTATACAGGTATGGGCTACCGATCTAATGGGTTGCTGTTTTGCAAAACTTCTCTAAACATGGTTTATGAATTGTTCTGGAAAACCCTAAATTGTCATGGCGGATCCTTTCAGCCATGTAATCAATTCATATTTAGTGATATGAAATATCACTTTTCTGCTAGGCTATTAGTATTCTAAATATCTGTAGAATGAATTCATAACCATTTATTTATTCAAATAGTTCAGTAAGTTGATGCTTTCAGACAAACACACGGTTTATGAGGGTTTTCTTTCAGCAAAAAATACCATGCAAATGAAAATGCCTCAGGAATATTGAATTATCTTCGTATTTAAAGAAAATATGAACTGATTACTTTCCTTTCCTTTCCACTACGTACTAGGCATTTTATAATGGGATGCAATTGAAGTATATTTTAATTGATTTGAAACATTTAGTGAATTGATGTTAATAAACAAAAATACGCCTTTTAATTCAATTAGTAAAATTGTTTTATAAATGCCTTAAGAAAAAAATCTATCAAATATGATCAGTTTTGGTGGTGAATTAATTGTTACAGACTTATTAAAATTTGCATTATCCATCTATAGATGATAAAATACAAATTATATTAATATCATTTAGGAGATCAGGCCATCATGATCTACTGGAAACATAATGATATATTATCAGGGATTAACTGCACACTTTCAAAACAGATTGGCTGTAATTTTCATGGCAATATTCTATAAGAAAACAAGCACAAAAATGCTCTTACACTCTTAGATTTCAGGCCAACACAATCTACAGTAAACAAAACAATCTTGCCTTGTCCAACTATAGGCATTCATATTAGCTTACCTAGTAATAGTATATCCTAAGGGCTTAAGTCACGATAATTGGATCCGTAGCCCCAGTGAAAACGTCCCTATATTCATCCCAATGTCGATGCGGGATGCATTTTACCATCGATTTAGCATACATGTCTTGCCGTGTTTTTGTTCCAATACACAACCAATATTCCCTGTTATAACTGATAGCTATATAAAGTGTGTCCTACAAATAACCTTCTAACCACTTTAGATATTTTAGATATTTATATTTTTCTGTCCGAGTCCGAGTCCTTACCTCTCGAGTCCGAGTCTGAGTCCTTACTGTCCGAATCCCGAGTCCTTGTATGTATTTTAAGTTCTGATCACATGTCAACAATTTTGCTATCTATAATAGGCCATAATAGGCCAACATATCAGTGATGTCAACATAATGATGCATTTTTAAACTTTGCATCCCAGTACATGGACATATGTTGATACCATTTTGAGTTATAGGCATAAGAAGTGATTCAGATATTCAAAAAGTGTCCAGAAATTCATAGATTGAGAAATTACAAACTTGATTAAAAGGTGTGATATGCTGCCGTTTCACCTATTTCTTTTCCCTGAAAATTTCTTCCCTACTTCCATCAATTATCTAAGTGAGCTGCTCTAGGAAGCTGAAAATTTCCAATGAAATATCCTCTTTGTAAGAAATGTTATCATTCTTTTAAACAGTATAAACACTGACACAAAAACACCTAAAGACCAATTACATCGTACAAACAGCCTTTGATTGCACATGATTATTAATATTTTCACTTTAACTATTTATAGGTTCCCTCAAATTGTGTTTTCAACAGCATATTTTAAACTGTTCAGATGTATTTATGGTGAGTCATGACATTATTTCTAAACTGTTGAAGATTGGATGATTAAATAAAAACAATTTTAAAAAAACGATCTTTGGTGCTCCTCATCAAAAAGGAATACAGCACACAGCAAATCTGACAATCGCAAACAGCCTCATGATATTTTGTGATTTATTTGACTCTGTGAGATCAAATTTAGTAATATATAGTATATGTACAATTAAAAAATTTAAAAATCCTGCTCGCCCTACCCTAATTTTCTATAGCATGTTACGCCAATACAACAATTTTTTGATTTTGGCCTTCATTGCATCATGGCACTAATAAAAAGTTATTTTCCCACAGACTCGCCTCCAGAGTCGAAATAACCTGAAATAAATTGCAGCTTATGTCACACCATGAATAATCAGCTAGTCAGGGAATAGTTTACCACCGTCTGTCTCCCTCTAGTCAACAACAGTGTTGTATTTTCCCTCAATGCATAATACATATATTTGTTTTGACTCAGTATGGAGCTGTAAGTCGGTAAAACACTGCCCCAGTCGGCAAATAATCCCCATCCTCGTTTATAGTTATAAGTGCAATGCGTAATGAGGACGTCGGATGACCCCAATTTATCTGCGCATGCAGTGTTGCTCAACCAAATTGGCTGCTTGAAGAGCATGATGATTATCACAGCACCTAGCTGTACCCCCTTTCTCTCTTATAACATTTGACATGCGGCTATCAGTTATACCATTATACAAAACAGATTTTTCAGAAACCAACTTTCAAAGTATATCTCAAGAATTGCTGAGCCAATACTAGGCATGTTTGTACTTATTGTAATGCATTTCACAGGGTGGTTCCTAATATAGTAATGGAATTTAATACTTTGACATTTGTGAAACATTTTGGAACTGTCGTCTGCAGGCACCTGTCACATGGAAAAAGTTAAAGCATAGGTAGGTATGGTGAGGGGGCAGGAGAGGTGAGAATATAGATATACACATTAATTGAGGAGGGGTTTTGAACTTTGAAATTACTGTATGCTAAATACTATATCATCAGGAATTAAATCAGGCAATTAAAAGAAAAGAAAAGAAATGCAGGAAAACTGCCACAACTATCTGGGATACCCATGCAGCATTTATCAAATATAGTACGTGGGAACAAAATGCTTTAAAAATGGCATGAATAAGTGAAAATGCCAGATTTCAAGCAAGCTGCACAGTGTGTGTACATCTTTCCTCACGAATTATACACATGTATTGTGTATTTTTAAAAAATTCCCTCAAAAACAAAATAAACAAATGCATTATTCTTTTACAAGGGAACATCTTATTCGTGGAAATTTGAGAGAGTTGTGTTTTAAAGAACCGCCTTCACAACAAAGAAATGACATAACAGTCATCAATCCTTTTCCATCTATTTTTTCTTTATATTTAAGATGTGGCACATTTTTTAATATGTAAAACCTGTCTTCAAAAAGCGGATCTTCTTTCTGAAGCCTTAAAGGCAACGAATTTGACACTATAGATCAAGTGCACCTTTTAGTACCATTCTTGCAGTGAAAACTATCATTTGTCTCCTTTTTATTTGTTTTATTATACATTGAACAAGAATTTCAAAAACTGTTTGTAATTTGGAGAGAAAAAAACACATCTCTTAATATGTCCCCATTTGACGATGCTTACCGTTTTAAGTTTTACAGAATGAAATTACCCATTAGCCCAGATACATATTCGACATGGATTTTCAACCACGGCACACACAATCAAGGGAAAACATCCCCGGCTTAATTCTCAGCACTGTCGTTAAAGCACTTTGCAGGGTTAAAAGTGCCCCAAATGGGCTTCTAATGTTAGTGGTTGGCAACATTGATTTTTGTTTTTGATGATTATCACACTGTCCTACATCAATGGATATAAGTTTCACAAAACACTATTTTAAATAGCTGCTCTAAGGCGACGAAAATAAATTAAACCTGTTCTATGGGCAAAAGGACAATGCCCGGGGGAGGGGGGGGCACTGACATTGGAAAAGGGTATAGGTACGTGCCGCGCTGAAGACCCCCTTTTTCACCCTCTGCTGCTAGCTCTTATGACCCACCTTTTGAGCCTGCATTAGTTCTTATGACTCCACTTTTTATTGAAAATTCAAAAAACGCGACATTTTGCGTTCAAAGCCCAAATTCTTCAAAAAATGTGCGTTCTAATACCAAACAAAATCAAAAATTTGCGTAAGAGCTAATCAAAATTGAACTATAGGCCAGTTCTCAAGACCTACTATTTTGACAAATCAGTTCCTAAGACCCTATTTTTCGTCATAAAATCAATTCAGGTTCAGTTCTGTAACTCCCCCCCCCCCTTTTTTTGAGACCCTGGGCAGTACACCCCTACCCCAAAAAAAGTTGAGTGCCCCCCCCCCCCCCCCCCCTCCCGTTCAGTCTTCAAAATCCTTAGTATAATAAAAATGTAACATAGGGCAAATACAACATATATGCCCTTTTGCACATACATCTCAGATTCTCAGTTATGTGAAAAGGGCATATATGCAATAGCTGCCATGTGTTGTAAATATCACTGGTGCTGTAATATGCACCTTTGTAAAAGGAATAACTAACACATGGCAGCCATAGGAAATAAGGCCTTAGGCAAGGGAATAAACCAAACTGTTTTACGGGCCCAACCGACCCACTTTTTGAGTTTTTCAAGATTTCTTTCTTATTTTTTTAAGATTTTTTTGTGTAAAATCGGCCAATTTTTTGGCCGCAAATCTGCGGAAATTTGTTGAAACATTACCAATTTTTGCAGATTTTGGTGACATTTTAGGTTTTAAAGAAGAAGAAAAAACCCAGACCTACCGACCCTACTTGACAGGTCCGTCCGCCGGTAAAACAGGGTGGTTTTTTTTTTCGTTGCCTTACTGCAGACACCTTGATAAAACTCTACAAGTCTATGCACATTTGTAAAACGATTAGGAAACGAGGCCTTACGGCAGACACCTTGATATAACTCTACAAGTTGTACTTTACTGCGTGCGCAATCAGTCACCCTATGTCCCACCAGTACATATCAACCGAGGCAGCAATTAGAACATTTGCTGGGGGTGCATGCAGGGAGAGCGTTTAGGTATAATGTGATCTTTTGATTCCAACATTTTTTGAAATTTAACCATTTTGACCCTACTGTTGGATAATATTGTAGGGGTAGGTCTATAATAAATTTACTTAAAACTTAAATTCATTGAGATCAGCGATTTTGTTAAACCCCTGGGTAAAATAGTCTATTTAGACCTGTCATATTTCAGAGCCACTGCTACCTGGTTGTGAAAGAGTTTTATCATAGAATAAAGTTCTACAGTAACTGTGTCCCACTCTATATAATTAATCACTTTTTTGCAACAAATCCGTAAGTTGTTCATACAATATGGGGGTCACGATTATGCAAAAGAATCCTTAGATATGAGTTGTGTCATATATAGTACAAAAATTGTCAATTTAACAGTTTTATAAAGTAAAGACACTTCAATATGGAAAGCGCTTTTACTTAGCGAATATAATTATGTTGTTAAACTGATGTCGATACTGACGTGTGAAAAATCCATTGCCTCATCAAGCATTAACAAATTAGGATTTAACCTAATCAAAATAAAAGACTTATCATCGTATTAAATTGTGACGGTAATTACCATCTTTGCTTCAGGCGATGTTGTATACATGTCCAAATAAAAAGACTTTAATCAACAAACCAAATAAGGGGGAGGGGGGGGGGGCTCGGATTTCTTTTTAAATTTTTTTAAAAACAATTTGTGAATAAATCATTAAACTGCCTCATAAAACAAGAAATTATGTGGCAGGAACCCTCAAAGTGCTATTAAAAACCTAAAAAAACACATTTAGAAGGCCTCTGGATCCCATGCCATGATCCATTGCACTTCGTTCGCTACACTTACTCCGTTCGCCGTCAGTAACGGTCAGTAAAATTAAGCGGCACTAAATCTTGGCTTGTGACAACACTGTTCAATAGGTCAAGTTCAATATACTGGTTGGATCAAATAAAGTCAAGTCATTGATTTTGTTTCAAGTCATATCAATCATAAATGACCCTATGCATCATGTACTGATATTACCTACCAAATTATTTTCAGGTCACTTCTTACAATAGTATACAAATTACGAATGCAATTTTGACAAGTCAGATTTTGTTATAACTTAAAATTAATCAATTTAGCACAAGACTCACATTACGTCAAATGTTGTGAAAAATAACTTAGCAACGTCAAATCTTTATGAATAAGTAACCTGAGTCAAGTCTTTTAAAGCGAAGTTTTGACAAACACACAAGTTAAGTCAGTGACTCAAATCATGTCAAATTCTCAAAATCAGTGACTTAAAAGGGACATTGAGTGGTGTTAACATTTTTAATTTATTTTTTATTTACTTCAGAATTCAAGATGAACATAAAAATTGGCATTATTGTTGTTTCTACTAACAAAACCACAGCAAAACTTGATTAAATCAATACCATCACTATTTATTGAAAAACGCCCCTTATGCAAATATGGTTCGCGATATGTATCACACGTGCTGCAGGGGGAAACTGTCTGACTTAATATGCTGATCTAGCGGAGATCAGCATTTTTAAATCGACAACTTGTTGTACAAAGAGGGCTCATTTGTCTTAATCCTTATAGGTGTAAGTTCATACATGTAATACAATTGTAAAAATATTCAAATCCCAGTTTTTATCATATATTTTTATAATTGAGGGCGCTGCCTCCACCACATCTCTTAATGCCCCTTTAAGTGACTGAAAGAAACCCATACAAGATCAAGCTACTTACCTACTTATAGTACACTAAACTTCTAAATAGGACTAAATAAATTACAACATAAAAATTTCAATTGAAATTCTAACAAGCGCTATAGCAATGGATTTGGAAGGTTTGGATTCTATACAATAAGAAGTGCGAAATATAACCCGAGGTTCAATTTTCAATTATAGAACAGAGAACTTGAAAAGCGAAACTGGGATAAGCTTACATTTCATGAATATGACAGACCCTGCAAAGTAGATAGAAGTAGGTTGATCTTGTCTGGGTCTTTGTCAGAAATTGATTTGTAGGTACTGTAAAAGTGGAAATTTTCGCGCATTTAATTTTTCGTGCTTTGCACATTTTGAACAATTTCATTTGTTTTTATTTTCGCGACTTTGAGCTTCTCTACATAGACCTACGTACCTTGCTGATTTAAGAGCAAAAAGATGGAAAATAAATGTAGCGCGAGAAATTCCACTTTTACATTATTCTCTCATATCATTACGGGTCATCATAAATTTCAACTTATACACTTGAAAAACTTGCTCTGTAATAACCTCCCCATACCCTATTTCCAATGGCCCTATAATTCAAAGAATATGTGTGTTTCCTTAAGTTGATCAATTAGAAATCAGTTATATTAGTGACATTTATAATCAGTAAATTCATAATCAGAACAGTATGCCAAAACACAGTTTGTTCACCATTTTAGTGCAAAATTTATGTTTTTTGCTGGATTGAAAAAATCATCTACAAATAAACACTCCTTTTCCAAACAAAATATAATAGCCCCCTTGACATAGAGGAGAATATGTCAGGCAAGTGTGTGTGAATATGAGCTTCTTACTGTAAAGAGGTTTAATATGTAGATATGTGCTTCTTAAGTAAAGAGGATGCAGACAAATATCACGTTTAACAAAAAAATGTGAATTCCAGTTTAAACCTGAGCCCATCTCATCTCATACCTGATAGAAAGCGATTTAAAGAGTGCTATTTCGGGCATCCGGCTTTCAATGCATTCACCCCGAGTCAATTAGTTTCGCTTCGATGTAATACTAAGCGACACCAATACGAGGTGAAAATGAAAAGCAATAGCCTGAGATTCATCGAGTACACACGCCGAGAGGGGGGCTTAGTAATGGCACCCATGATGCATTGCAGATTTGTACTAAACTTGGGGGAGTATTTGGATAGTAGTTAGTAATTGCATTAGGAAACACCAGCTCTAGATCAACCACAATCCACTGAGGAAGACAACAGATTAGTATGGAAAAAATAAGTAAGTTTCCTACTTGGAATTTTCAAACAAACATTTTTACAATGTTCTTCTGAATTCCTTATGAAACTATTCCAGGACTTATGGTGCGGTGCGTTCATACCATCGTCATTGGGTATCGGCTGACATCACCGGATATCTGTGAGTGAGTTGAAGCAATGTCAACGTTGACCGATACGCAACGACGGGAGTATGAACGCACCTTTAGAAATCATTTAATTCAAACTGTGTAAACAATAAAATATCACGAATTAAAAAAACAATAAAATAAAACAAATTACAATTAATAAAGGTTGAGATGATCTCTATGAAAAGCAGCTTTTTATCATTTTTCTTTGTGCCGGGACGAGTGCATTCGACGGAGGATTATAAATTTTGCACAGGTTGCTTAGAGTTAATGTACAAAAATGGATTTCTTTTAGAGGAACATTTGCCTTCCTTCTACAACCTAATATGGTGTGTAATTTCTTCCAACCCAGTGCATTGTGGGTTACATTTAGGGCAATCTGGTATTCAATTGATGTAGACACAATCATAACACCGTAAAGAGGAATTCCCGGAGAGGGACGGATACAAAAACATTCAATATCGCTACGTGACCGGGTGTGACCCTCGCAGGAAGCTGAACACATTGCGCTGATAGGGGTACTATCAAGCTTAATTCATGCCAAATATGATCCCATGCTTGTGTTTTTACATAGGTCTGATATAGAGAGGGGTATTATATAATTACTCCGCAGAGAGGGGTATTATATAATTACTCCGCAGAGAGGGGTATTATATAATTACTCCGCAGAGAGGGGTATTATATAATTACTCCGCAGAGAGGGGTATTATATAATTACTCCGCAGAGAGGGGTATTATATAATTACTCCGCAGAGAGGGGTATTATATAATTACTCCGCAGAAAGGTGCCATGCATTGGTGATTATGACTTTAACAACTCCCCTACCTTAAATTTTTTCCACGCGGCTATTAGTTCGACCATATTCAAAACAGAATTTTCATAAACCTTTCCCTACTTTCAAAGTCTATCTCAGAAATTACTGAACCAATACCAGGCATGTTTGTACTTATTTCAATGCATTTCTCATGGTGATTCCTAATATGATAAGGTAATTAAATAATTGCGATATTTTTGAAACATTTTGTGAAATATTGGAATGTTGTCTGCAGATGCCTGCCGCGTGGAAAGTGTTAAGAACAGTAGCAAAGCATTGTTAATTTGAGTTAAACCATGCTGCTATGGGCAACCACCTCGCTGATCGAACTGCACCACACAGATAATCTGTTTATTGCAGCCTTAGTTTGTGTTGTTTTGGAATGTCTGTGCACACGCTGTTTACATTTACTTTCGAAACTAAAAGGAACTTGACTATTATTTTAATAGCCTTCACCTTTAATGTACAATTCTTATTCAGTGCTATTCTTCTTTAATGTAATGCTGATGACGAGAAAGCATTCAAAATCTAAATCCGTTACATCTACACACATCCTGACTTCATTCCAGCTGGAATACAAATATGACGTTAGTGTATATTCCCAATAATAGACGCAGCATCCACACACCAATACGACAATTTGTCTGGATCACATCATTACATACCAAGAAAAAAGCTACATCTATACTTCATTTCTCCTTTAATTTGATGATGATGAAGTAAAAAATGCATTCAAGATTCAACTAAGTTACATTATGAAGTTACTAGAGACTTCATTCCGGCTGGAATACAAAAGTGACGCCAGTGTTTATTCCCACTGACAGACGGAGCATTTACACACCAACGCCAGGATTTGTTTTGAAGCGCTACAATACACTCTGACGTCATATTATTACTACAAGTGGATTGCAGTATATGGATTGTTGTCTGAGAGTTACACACACAAACCAGATTACACTTGGACGTCATATTATTACTTCAAGCGGATTGCAGTATAGGGATTGTTGTCTGAAAGTTACACAAACAAACCAGATTACGCTCTGATATCATTATTACTGAAAGTGGATTGGAGTATAAGGATTCTTGTCTGAGAGTTACACACACAAACCAGATTACACTATGTTATCATGTTATTACTGCAAGTGGATTGGAAGACGATGATTTCCACTCTATATAATGACGTTATAATTGCTGGTTCCCAATTTTAAATACGGTTTATTCCATTTGACGGAATAAATTGTATTTAAAATTGGGAGCCGTATTTAAAATTGGGAACCAGCGTCATTTTATAGAGTGGAAATCATCGTCTTCCAAGTGGATTGGAGTATAGGGATTGTTCTCTGGGAATAACACACAAAACCAGAACCTGTAATCCTGTAGTATTCCCAATGAGATTTCTTTCAATCCAGACCATAAGTTCCCCTTCTCCCAAAACAACAAATCGGCACACAATACATTACATTAGGATCACTGGATTACGTACCCAAACTCTTTAGAGACATGCCTCCCAATACTGTAAAACAACTTTGTTCCACAGCAGCGTAATTTAGAGGATTTAGCATTTTAATAGTCAACTTTTTGCGGCATTTTAATTTCACTAATTTGTAACATCTTCCTAACCATTATAAATAATATAATTGGTGGCAATTTAATTTGGCTAATTGGATCTCCTAGCGAAATTAGCGAAATTAAATTGCTAACGAAATTAAGTTGCTAGCAAAATTAAATTGCTAGCGAAATTAAGTTGTTTTACAGTAACCCATGATCACTAGAATACACTGTGACATCATGTTTTTATACAGGGTGTCCCAAAAGTTTCGAAACCATTTCAAAGCTTTCTATCTCTGGTAAAATAATTTGCACTATAAATCTGAAAATATCTTTGAATAGAGAACGTTTGTAGAATTTTGTTGATACCAAATGTGTATTTTTTTTAGGCCCCTTAATTTTACACATGATATAAAGCTTTGAAATGGTTTCAAAACTTTTTGGATACCCTGTACTTGCAGTGCAATAGTGGGGACTTTTGTCTAAAGGTTATTTGAAAGAAAATCTGTCTCCGTCAACTTCCAATCATTGAAATACATTCTGACGTCATATTCATACTTCAAATGGAAAGTTACAGGAAAGAAATCGTGTAAGCCTGTGGTAAATTTCCTCCCATCAGACTTCTTTCAATCCAAAACCCGGCGTTACCCTTCTCCCAAATCGACAAATCACTATAATGCTATTTATTACCTTTAAAAAACGTGTGTGATATGATACGAAAATATTTATCTCAGCACATACTTACAGAAACCTTCACAATAAGATTTCAATGTGTGGTGCAACTCAAAATATCTCAGCACATACTTACAGACACCTTCACAATAAGATTTCAATATGTGATGCAAATCAAAAATACATATTTCGGCACATACTTACAAAAACCTTTACAATAATATTTCAATGTGTGGTGCAAATCAAAAATACATATTTCGAAACATACTTAAAAACTTCACAATAAGATTTCTATGTGTGATGCAAATCAAAAAATACATATCTCAGCACATACTTACAGAAACCTTCACAATAAGATTTCTATGTGTGATGCAAATCGAAAATACATACCTCGAAACATACTTAAAAACTTCACAATAAGATTTCTATGTGTGATGCAAATCAAAAATACATATCTCTAAACATACTTAAGAAACCTTCACATTAAGATTTCGATAGATTTTTGCACTCGCCCTTATAAGGTGAATGCTCTGATAACACAGACAGTAAATTTGAGCTCATATTATCTGCCACAAAACATCATCTCAGGGAAGTGACATGTCTGATTTGTACATTAGTACATTCATACCTGAGAATCATGCGATATGATTGTTAACCCCCTGAGCACTACCTGCCTATCTATCTAACAGTGTTTTTGATTGGTTAATTGCAGGGTATAGATGAGGTGACCTATGATGTCATGTATTTACAAATGGGACACCCTCTGTTGTTTCCATCCAGGCAGAATATACAGTAAAGTTAATGAAGACAACATGAAATTTCTTTCTAATGAATTGTAAAACTCATTAGGTTTTAGGTTTTTTTTGTGAAATGCGATAGCTTATAGCATTCCTAAGCAAGTTTGAAGACAGTTTTGATAACAATTTGCTGTGACACCACAATCTAGTTAGAAAACCTGATCTGGCCTATGTAAACTATAGGAACTCTTGCCCGGTGTGTTTTGTCTCAAACCAACAGAGGGCGTCCTAAATGTCAACAAATGTCACCTCATCTATACTCTTTCGAATAACCTATTAAAATACTGCTTCTCAGGCATGATATTCATATTAAGTGAAACAATCTGAAATTCCCTGAAATATTTTTAAAAAAAACAGCAGACTATTGTGCTTAATTGCCTAAAAATATGGCTAAAAAAAATAAATCAAAATTTATGCAAATATATCTACATATGAGAGGGGAAAATATCTACTTTCCGATTTTTATCTTCAAAATATCATGCCTGCTGCTTTTAAAATATTTACTTCAATCTTTATCAGGGATAGAATCATTCTAACAATGTCCCTTATTGGTGCAAAAAAATGATGTGTCCATCTTGCTGACCAATAGGCAGGTAGTTCTTAAAGGGGTTAAAGGTAGGTGTTCCGATGTTGGCCCGATTTTCAACTTGATGTTTTCTATTTTACATGAAAGGTCATCCTTAAAATTGGCACATTCCAAAGTTTGAGTTGCATAACTCTAATGGTTCTATTTTTAGAAGCATAAGGTCACAAAACATTTGCCCATTGAGTTCTACACAAACTGGTTGGTGGTTAACCACCTTTGGCAATAATTCACCACATTTTTGCTTATAATTTCTAAATCTGGCCTTTAAGATTTGACAGATATGAGAAAAATATGGGGATTCTTCTGATATATCAAAATATCTTGATATGAAAAAAAAATCATAGCCCCAAAAAAGTGATCGGAACATATACCTTTAATACTTGAGACAGAAAAGAAAAGGTTGTCTCTGATTCTGTGTGGATGGCTTTTAAATTAACCATTCATTTTGTTCTAAAAATTGTAGCAACATTTGTGGACAAATATTATGAACGTGTGATGTCCCATATGGTACAATTGGCAAACAGATATCTGTGACAAAAAGTTACATTTAGTCAAATATTTGCCTTCAATCTGCAGTGTATGGGGCAGTCCCTGTAAGTCCCATCATCACCGTTCCCTTTGGCGCAGTAGGGATGTTAACACTTTCCACGCGGCTATTGGTTTTACCATATACAAAACAAATTTTTCAGAAACCTTTCGCAACTTTCAAGGTATATCCCAAGGCTTACTGAATCGATACTAGGCATGTTCATACTTATTTCAATGCATTTAACATGGTGATTCCAAATATGGTAATGAAATTCAACAGTTTTGACATTTTTGAAACATTTTGTGAAATTTTGGAATGTCGTCTGCAGACATCTGCCGCGTGGAAAGTGCTAAAGTTCCAAATAACATCAATTTCATTCTTGAAATAGGTTAATATGGAAGTGCCAAATAACAAGATCAATTCAACCTAACATTTTAACACAGATTTTTGTCCTGTTATCCCTCCCTTTCATAGGACTCTGTACGGTTTTTATAATCCTCTAGCCCATAATATCCATTTCATTCCAAAAATAAATTCATTGTAGAAAGTACAGTATAAAATACTCATTATTTTGCCCCAGATTTAAAAAAGTATTCTGTCCTTTGGCCCTCTATTTCAGTATTCAGGTCTAGCACCCTTATACAAAAATTACATTCAGTATTTAGGTCTAGTACCCTTACAAACTTACATTGAGTACTCCTACAATTCTTGGGGCCCGAAGGAGTTTTAAAGTTCTTATTACCAATACCGGTAATACCAATATCCTACAAAAAGCTTTAGTAGTGTGAGGAAATACCATCAGGGCTTCACAACTGGCTGCGCCCGCCTAAAATGTCGCGCTTGGTGCAATGATGGTTGGTGCTTGGACTCCTAAAATATAGCATCATACATATTATCTCATAACTGTGGCTCTCTATTAAATAATGTTGAGAACCATGCTCATCATTTTGCCCCAGATTTCAAAAGTATTCTGTCCTTTGGCCCTCTATTTTCAGTATTTAGGTCAAGCACCCTTATGCACAATAACATTGAGTACTTGTACCTTATTTGGCCCTGCAGGGGTTTTAAAAGTTCCTATCGCCAATAATACCAATTATACCCTAGAAATATCTTAGTGATTTATAACATGCTCATCATTAGCCCCACATTTAAACATATATCCTTTCCTTTAAGCCCTCCTTCTTTTTCAGTATTTGGGTCAAGTACCCTCACACTGGTTAAGAACTTCCCCCCTCTCTTGGGACCTGAGGGGAATTATTGTTCCCCTTGCCTATTTACACATTTTATTAGACAAACTGCTTTGTAGCAAGTACCTTATAACATGCTCATCATTATATAATAATACAGCTCATGAAATAAACCAAACGTCCTTTTCTCTAGTCCCTCAGGACATCACTAGCAACCAATACTAGCATACATTTACCGGTTTAATGTAAACCGATATGTTCTATCCCCCAACACTATATATCAATTTCAATTGATTTACATCTGATAACGATTTTTAGGAAGTTTAGGGAAAACAAATCTCCTCTCCCCCTCACTACATTTACAGCAATGTCTGAAAACAGAGAAAACAGCAGTAAATTTTGTTAGGAATTTTAAAATTGTTTTTTGCAAAACTTTGTAATAGCACACATCATCTGTACATGTAGTATTACTACACATTACAATCTACTTAAACTCTGGCATGACATTTCATACTAAATTCACAGATCATACATGGCAATAAACTACCTGTTAAAAACCTCTAATCGGTTCAAATGAAACATCTTTAACCATGTTGCCTTTAAGATACAAAATCCATAAGATGGATTAAACGAGTCTACTCCGGTCTTTAACACTTTCCATGCGGCAGGCGACGGCAGACGACAGTTCCAAAATTTAACAAATGTTTCAAAAATATCAAATGTATTGAATTTCATAACCATATTTGGACTCACCTGTGGAAATGCATTATAATAAGCACAAACATGCCTTGTATCGGTTCAGTAATCCTTGAGGTAGACCTTGAAAGTTTGGAATGGTTTCTGACAAATCTGTTTTGTATGGTAAAACCAATATCCCTGTGGAAAGCATTAAGATAGTCAATACATCTTCTATAGACCTTTTCCACTCTGAAGTTATTCAGATAGATGAAATATGCAACATTGCCATTAAGCATAAGGATATTTACCCTCTGGCTGCACAAGGGGTTCATGTGTAGGAAACAAAACAGATGAAATATGCAACTTTGCCTTTTAGCATAAGGATCTTTACCCTCCGGTTGCACGCGGGGTTCAAATTTAGGAAACAAGACATTTGAAAGTTAGACTAAATATCCGTCCCGATTCTTCATCATACACACGCAGCCTCTGCAAAGGTGCTCAAAGTACAGACTTAAAACTTTCCACGCGGCAGGCAGCTGCAGACGACATTCCAAATTGTCACAAAATGTTTAAAAAATGTCAAAATTGTTTAATTTCATTACGATATTTGGAATGCATTGACATAAGTACAAACATGCCTAGTATTGGTTCAGTAATCCTTGAGATAGACTTTAAAAATTGTGAAACGTTTCTGAAAAATCTGTTTTGTGTATTGTAAAAATATAGCCGCGTGGAAAGTGTTAAACAAAATGCAGCTTATGAATAATCATGATCCATCATGCGCCAGTGCAAAATGTATTCACAAAATAAAATACAAGTTCACTATTGATCTGATTCAAGGATAGACTTTTAAAAGACAATTCATGTGGAGGTGGGGTATTTTTTATTTTTGTGGGGTTATATGTGGTGTGTTTGTGTTGTTGGTTTTGCTTGGTGTTGATTTGGGTGAGGTTGTGGGGTGGTTTTTTTTTTTGGGGGGGGGGTCTTTTGTTTTTCCTTTTTCTTTTTCTCCCCCCCCCCCCCTTTTTTTTTTTGGGGGGGGGGGGGTTACAAATCTAGTAATGCTGAAGACTTTCCAGTAATAATACAATGTAATGGTCTGACTCTGATGCCTTAACATGTGGTCAGGAGCCATCCATATTCATATATGAATCTATTGTATTACCGTAGTCATAAGTTGTACCGTAAGTCAGTATTTTGTACAGCGCTTTGACCAATTTTGATTAGGCGCTTTTAGAAATGTCGCTGTATTATTATTGCTTTGACTGAGTTGCTTATATTAAAAAGAAATGTGAACCTAATGTCTGAAATGGTCAATTTCCTATTGATTCGCATGCACATGGTATTTGCTGCGGTGTCCTGGAGCCTGAAAATACTTTATCGGTAATCATCAAAAAGAGTTATAAATAAAAGAAATTGAATTAATGGTAGAAATTGCAATGCTAAATGTGATAACCGTTAGATTCAATATGCCTCATGTCGCTAATCATGACGCAACCTGTCCAAAGCGCTTTTTTCAATTTGAGCCACTTTATATCTAATTTGCTAAAGTCTTCGTCCGTGCGATTGTATGATATACAATACATCCACAGCACTCAATTTCAAATTCAGATTTTTGAACAAAATGCTCCAAGCTATGTTTTTGTAAGAATACCGGCACTTCTTATACGGACAATTTTTTCATACGGAAGTACCACCCACACTGGTAAAGTATGTGAGCTTTTTAACAAAGCATCTTGAATAACATTTCCATAAATCTATATTCCTTTGTATAAGAGTAAGCTGGACATAGGCAGCAGTAGGGGAGGGGGGAGGAGAGGGAGTGTCCCCCTGAATGTCTGCATCACCCTCAAATTTAACATTTGCAATGCACCCCATAGAACATAGGTATTAAATATATCCATGTCCCCCCCCCCCCCCCCCCCCCCCCCCTCCCCTAAAAAAACCCGAAGTTCTCCATCCACCCTTGATTTTGTTACTTCCACCACAATATAAACTGGAATATTATTAGGAAAGAATAAGTCCATTACCAAACGACAGGGGAATGAGGGGACTCAGTACAAATGGATGTGAGTGGACACAGAAGTCTTTTAAGGTGATCATGGATTTTGTCCTTGACAATAGGTAAATATTCAACTTATTTGCAAGGGCATGAGGGTTACACATAATATTTCGACCCAGGTTATAGCTTTCATCCTCCCATCCAACCCCCTGGTTTTGTCAGCATGGTCAGTGAATGAAGTGCCATAGAAGTAATTAGGAATCGTATCACTCTGTAACTCAGAATATATTCATGATATCAGAAATGTAAAACTGCAAGAAAATCTACTTTCTAAAAAAAAAATCATTTACTGATTGTCATCAACGCATGTAACATCATATTCCTACAGCAAATCATACCCAGAAACCAATATACTAGTATCTCATCAGAACACTATATGCTATATGGGTTGTTGAACTGTGCCAATGACATTGATGTTATATGCCAACTTGACATGTCTTGACTCGGTATCCATTTACAGATAGGGAGTGGGTCCATCTGGCATCTGGAATAGCTTGCTAGAATCACAGACCATACATGAAGTGAGAATAGAATGATGAAACATCTAGTCATGAACTTCGGATGGTCAATTACCAGGGGGCACTTTAATATGAAAAAAATATACATACATGTATGGACGTAGGGCTTACATTAAGGGGAATTCCATAGAAGTGAAAATATACGGGTCTTTGGATGGGAGCGAAAGTGCATGGAAAACATTCTAAACATGTTGTTGTTATTTACCACTTGAGTTTGTTTACAAAAATCACATACATGCAAATTAGACAAATTGTTTATGGTTGGAACAATTATTTCTGGTTGTAGCACCTGTTTCTGGTTTGAACAGTTTTGATTTTGACATTAATTAAGATCCATCTCTTGGCATATATTTGGCCATGTTTGTGATCTTGTTGGTCTTTGCAACAACATACGTTGAACTCACGGACCACAGCATGCAATCACCTGTTCAATTATAACCAAATAGCAGTACAAATTACAGTTAATTTGATATGCGTTTCCTGTTCAAGCTTTCAATATCAACGCTATGAGAGCACACACAGTCAATGACCAGCGATAGGAGCGGATCTCTCTTTCTAGAAATCAGCAGTTAAAATCTTGACGCCATACACCTAGCCAATATCAACACCCTAAAGATAAACATAACCTTCCCCCAGACAGGAAGTTGACCCCTGACCTTTCCCCCTCATCTGATTCTTATAACCTTGAACTTAGTGTAAATTGATGCATCCCCCTTGCACTGAAAGCATTAACCCTTCATGCTCGCTACGACTAGGAATGGATTAGAAGAGAAAGAGTTAATACTATGTTAATTCACATATTATAAAAATAATAATAAATTATGAAATTTGTGAATTACATGACCATATTTAGAATCAGTGTTCAAAATCCATTAAAATAAGCTCAAACATGCCTAGTCTATGGCTAACAGTTCTTGAGATATCTCCCATCATGTTGTGACTATATAACAGGGAAGATACCTATCCCAATGGAAGTGTGTATTTACAGCGTTAAGTTCTGGAGGCAACGGTCTGTTAGCACTTATCATCCATGCGATACATGGGATATACAGGTATGATTTAAAGGGATACTTGGACAGTTATTCTTTGACATACTTCAGTTGGACTTTGTCCTGTTAATAGAAGAAAAAAGCATAGATAACTTGCTAACTATAGTTTTTAAACTATAGTTAGCAAGTTATCTATGCTTTTTCCTAAAATAAATTCCAAATAGGCGGTTCTGTTTTTATCTCTCCACACGCAAAAGTAATCCAAGCGTAAGCACCCGATTATGGCTACACGCACACGGTTTTTGCCGCATGCTCGCGTCACGCATATGATGCACAGTACGCTTGTTGCCTTCATGTGCGCTTGAGTCGTTCTGTATTCATTCGCTGCTGTAAGGAGGCTTTGCAATTTGGAACGGATCAAACTAAAGCTGTTAGAGAATAATTTCAGGTCAAATCCCTGCTTATTACAATGAACAATGCTTCAGAAATGCTTTCCTCTCATCTCTGATATTGTCAAAGAAAGAAAGAAGCACACATCTAATACAAAATTATTCTCTTATCAAACTAAATAGAGGCTATCATGACATATCCTTATGGGTTACATCAATTGTAGCCTAAATAAGAGACCAGCTCTATCCCTGTTAAGAATACTTATTTTGACCATACCCTGGATTTCTTTTATAGCACCATGACAAAGGAGACCCAAACAGACATGGTCTACTATGACTACTTGTACTTAGACCAATAATATTCCTGTAAGTAACTTCATTGTATTCTCTATTGATTCATAAAGCATATTGTTCTTTGGCATACATATGGCGTTACAACACACAATTGTTTCTCTGGAATATCAACTGATGTCACTGTTCCAAAGAAGGCAAATCGAGAATAGCATTTTGCTAGCTATGACCTACCCCTCCCTGGCACAGTTAAACATGCTATCAAGTGTAGTGTTCCATTAAAGCTACATACACACAACTGGTTGAATGTTTCTTTAACTTCACAATATCCTATAATACTGATCATGACCTCTGATAGTACTCATTGCATTAGCATTGCAAATGGCTGTGGTCATACCCGATCGCGCAGTGAACGGGCTATAACTGAGCATTGCCTCAGGCTAGAACTGCAGTATAAGATATGGGAGCTTAGCTCCCAGGAGACCATGGTGAAAAGACTCTTCCCAAGAACACCCTTCTCACTCCCTGCCTATGTAACTCGCATGTTTAACACAACTCCAGCGCGAGGCAGAGACTGCAATCAAAGATATGGAAGCTTAAACCCCAAGAGACCATCATATGAAAGATAGCCTCAAGGTGAAATAGACTCTCCCCCGGTCTCTCCTCTCAGGCTCTAACCCCCCTTCTTAACCAAACCCAACCACCTTACTGCACTCCAGCATGGGGCGCAGTCTACCCACAGGGGAAAGGCCGCTGGGCAAACGTGGAGATTCGGGAGCGGAAGTTTATGGAGTAGATTTATATATAACACACTGTCATCTAATATAGCACAGCAAGGATTCCCAGGTGAATTGTACTGTACCCATAGGACAGCAATGGGAAGTGCCAATGGAGAACCAAGTCATATGGTGTAATCTAGTCTTATTAGCGCCGCTCATTATCGACTGTTTATTAAAGCCGACCTCGCGACCCACACCCCCTGGTACGAAGATCACATCCGAGAGATAGATCAACAGACACTGTGGCTCCCTGTGTGCTTCATGCTTTTTGATTTCTATGCTTGCTTTGATATTTTAAGTACTTAATTTGTACAAACATCTGCTTCAATAATAGTTGTACAATTAGCGAAATGAAGAATTGTTTAGCTATAAACACAAATCTTTAAAGATTTTTTTTTAAATTATAAAATTTGCACATTACATGACCATAATGAGAATCGGTGTTCAAAACATTTAGGATATCAAATGGCACTTGATAGTTAATCTTAACCTTGAAAAGGCAAATCTGATCGTCGGCTTTTACCCCTCCCCACTCCTTGATATTTTCTTATACTTAAACCAGCAGCAGCTAAAACTTTTGCTAATAAATGGCATATGTTTGTATACAGAGATATAATATACCTTTTTCTACTTGAATAGCTAGCTGTTATTTTGGTGAAATGCAGCAAATTGTATAGCTCTAAATATAATTCTTAAACATTTGTGCCATTTGCTACATTTAACTTTGTTCCACGGCATTTGCCAATATATCATGGGTAACTGGATGTTAGAGTTGCTAAGTTTGATAGTAACGGGTGCCTCAGACCTTTAAGAACTACAGAATTGTTGCATAGCTCTATAGGCTTATAAGGATGTGTCCGATTTCATTGAAATCTTGGGGAAAACATATGATTATCCTTTTCAGACATGCATGGAAAATTTGGATTGTGAAAATTGTTTGGAACTCAAACTGTGGTGAAATTTTGTTCTACTTTTCTGCATCATTTTCGCTTTGCAAATATATTTGCTTTGGTGGTTTTTTAAAGCACACTAACACTTTCAATCGTTTATGCTCTTTTTTGACAATTTTCTTAATCGGTACCCTTCAGAGAAATCTCATGAGTGTTCTTTATCCCGGAAAGAGGAGAATACGCATACAGGTCTATCGGTGACACATTTGTTGATGTTGTATATATATAAACCAAGCTTGGTTTATATATAAGTTTATATATAAGTGCACTCCGTCGCAAGACCCCAGTGCGCTGAACAAAAAGTAACAACAAGTACAAAATATAAACAAAGATACAAAAGATTATAAAGTCATTTGCTGAAGGGGTATGTGTCTTGAGCGAGCTCTTGAATTGCTGCAGTGATGTGGCATTTCTGACATGAGATGGGAGCCGATTCCAGAGTTCAGGAGCTGAGTGAGAGAATGATCTTTGGCCATAGGTGATAGTGTAAGCTTTCCCCCGTTGTAAGATGACATGCATTTCACCTAAGAGTGCATGTGGGTTTCTTCATGGAAATAAGGTCGCATAAGTACTTTGGAGCCTGGTTATTTAGTGCTTTGTATGTTAAAAGCATAAGTTTACAAACAATACGGCTCTCCACAGGCAACCTGTGAAGATCTTTTAACACTGGGCTTATATGTTCATGCTTCTTAGTCAAGGTTACCAACCGGGCAGCAGCATTTTGGATGCGCTCTAATTTACTTAATTGAGAATCTGGAAGTCCATACAATATGATGTTATTTGATACAAGATGAGAAGAGACATGCATGAACGAGTTTCTCAGTGCTAATACGGTCCAGATATCTGCAGATACAGCCAATGTTTCTCATAGTAACTCATGGTTATTGGTGCAAGACTGGGCCCATACATTTGTTGCAAATTAAGATATAATGTCATAGGTTTGACTTTATGATCAATGTGATCAGTAGTGCACAACCAAGTTAGTGTGAGCGAGTTGAGCTGGCAACATTTATTTTCTAACGCGGACTACGCTAGGGAATACATGAGTATCATCATCACATTATCACTTGTGTGTAACATGGGCAGCACACGGTTGTTTTATTAATATCACATGAGCTGTACGTGATCATCACTCACATGAACATCTCACATGAGTCACATTATGACCATCACATGTTTCTATCACATGGATATTGATATCACAAACAAATATTAGTATGTCCTTACCCTCTCTCACTGAATCCCAATAGTTGCCAGGCTTTCCTTAGGGTTCGCCTCATGCTTATCAAATGTGTTTCATAAACATCCTATGTGTATCACATGTGTATCACATGTGCATCACATGAACATCACACGTGCATCAAATGAACATCACATGAACATCATGTTCATCACATGAACATCACATGAGCAGGACAAATGTATCACATATCCATCACATAAACACACATAGCAATCCTCTACCTTCTTTCATTGATTTTAATAGGCATCCCTCCAGGTCCACCTCATACTCATCACATGAGCATCACATGTGTATCTCATTAGCATCACATGTATATCACATGACCAGCCTTTGTATATCACATGGATATCACATGGGTATCACATATTAATCCCTTACCTTCTCTCATTGAATCTAATAGTAGCCGGGCATCCCTCTGGGTCCACCTCAAACTCATCCGGTAAATCCGTCCCCGCTGGTTTGCATCCATGTTTGCAATGTACATACAGCTCTCCTATCTGCTCACTTACTGCTATATTGTTAACTACTACCGCTAGCTTCATGTCATCCACTGGGCACTTATCTGAAAGGAGAACAAAATAATTGTTCATTAATTTAATAAATAAATACTTTAAATGGCATTTTGTTTGATGAAGTTTCTTTTCACAAACAGAGATCATCCATAAATTCACAGCAGTCTTTCTCCTTTATACCATAACACTCTTGAGTACTACGAATTACTATGATGCGGTGTGCTTATGTCACCAGGCTCGGCAGTTTTTCGATGAAATAATGTCCCACGGTGGCAAAGTATACTGAGCCATGTATAGTTGACCCCGTGGCCTAGTGGTAGATCGTCTGCCTCTGAACCCAGAGGTCCGGGGGTTCAAGCCCCGGGGGCGTGGGGGCCCTTTTTCCCCCTCGCTCTTTGGCCGCGAAAAAAGTTTCTTTGGAAAAGGTGCCTCGGGGGTTAGGGTTATGGAGCGATTTTTTTAAAACTATTTTTCATTTTTCATTTTTTCTAATTTTGTTCTCATTAATAATTCATAGAGGGTATACTAGCCATTCCATATACCAGATACATAGGCCGATACAAGCTACCAATAGTATACTAGCAATTCATGTGATCATTTATGCTCAAAATGAGTTCAAAGTCTAGTCTTTACCCAATTTATTGCTAACTTAAGTTGCCCAACTAGAGATTTATTGCCAGTAGGATATGTTGAACTTCAATTTATTAGGTTTTTAAAGGTAGATGTTCCGATTTTCAACTTGAAGTTTTCTATTCTACATGAAAGGTCATCCTTAAAAAAGTCGTGTTCCAAAGTTTGAGTTGCATAGCTCTAATGGTTCTTATTTTAGACGCACAAGATGCTGTGAACTGTACCCATTGAGTAGTACACAAACTATATCGGTGGTTACCACCATTCGCGGTAATTCAACGTTATTTCATCGATTTCTCCGTAATTATACCGATTTAGGCCGTCAAATTTCAGTATGATGATGAGAAAAATACGAGCTTTCATATGATATGAAAATCTCTGTGTGTTTGAAATAATTCTGTGTTACGAAAATGTGATCGGGTCATCTACCTTTAAGTACAAATATCAGAATTGGATAATGTGTTCTATTTGTTACATTGAAACCAATAATCACGAAACTTAACTGGACAGGCAGCCATTTTTAGGGGATTTTTTCAATATCTTTTGGTGCACTATTTGTCACAAAGACAAAGCTTTGCCACAGTGGCAATCCCATAGTTCATCCTGGCTATTTAAATGAAACGGAAAAGGAAAAAAAGTGGATACCATAACACTAACCCCCAAACCGGGAATCAACCCGGTGACCCTTCGCACATCGGCCCATCGTCCCACTCACTAAGCCACGACCCTCGGCTAATCTTCGCACAGTATACCACACTCACTATACAGGCTCGGTTAATTACGTCATCGAAAACAAACCATCCGCACATGCACTTGGAGATAGGCTTAGAAGTAGTATGTTTTAGCATTTCGGGGGTTTAGGGTTAATATACAATCAAAAAATTACACTATTGAATTTCCATCCAACACTAATGAAATCAACTGATTATTGTGTGTAATGCATAGCAATAATAGCACATTAAAATATGATAAAAATAGCATTGTTGCTATTGCGAAACTTGTTTATCATCAATCATCAACAGTGACTCAAACCAGATTACCCGCCCTTATTAACACGCTAACTAAACTTGACCTTCTGTATAAAACTGTGCCGAGCTTGGCACATGAAATTTCTACCACATGGCTATCTCGCAATTATAGATTGTATCTCATTATGTACAAATAATGGTACATGTATGTGTTAATCATGTGGGTGTTATAGGTGAACACATGAGCACATTTGTGATCACATGTGCATTGTATGGGTATCTTGTATGCATCGCATGGGTATCTCTTGTGCATCGCATGGGTATCACATGTGCATTGCATGGGTATCACATGTATATCATATGGGTATCACATGTATATCGCATTGGTATCACATGTATATCGCATGGGTATCACATGTGCATTACATGGGTATTACACGCATACCTCAATGGCCGCGAAAAAAATGTCTTTGGAAAGTGTGCCTCTGAAGTTAGGGTTATTAACATCTCACATTATATTACTCCTTGACAGAAATAGCAGTTAACAAAATCTTGAATAATCCAACCATCTCATAACCGCTGCTCAGTTTGTTTATCGTCCATCATCAACCAATGACTCAAACATATTGCTGGACGTCCTTGTTAACATCACTTAAAACTCTAAATTGATCTACGGAAGCCTACAATACGTCCAAGACACCGCGTCTACTGGACTTGACCTCCTAATATAATGACCTAACACCGTGTCGACACCCGCCCTTTAATAAGAGTGAATCTCTTTTCTGTGGTTTTGTGGTCGACCCTTTGATCCGGTAAAAATTATCTATTTGACAATGTTGTGATGCGCTGAAGCTATTAAATCTTTAACAATGTCTGCGATAAAGCTATAATCCTTATTATTGTCTAGGATTTGATTAGGTTTTTTTATTACTTTTTTTCATGAGTGAAGACATATTTTCAAGTGTCATCTATCATTTATTTAAAATCACAATTTCAAACTTTAACAGATCTTTACAAACAAATTGCAAATTTTTTATCTCAAGTTTATAAATCATAACGCACATCCAAAAGCATCTTCCATTATTTCACACCCTAAAAATTGAGTAATTTCAAAACATTTTTATCTGAATTTTTAAACATGTATTTCTGTGGGGCATCGGAGGCAATTGCCGTTGATGCCTTCGATTAATTTGAGCCCTGCTTGAAAGGTTATCTTCGGTAAACTAAAACCATGTAGAATTAATCCATGTTATATAATTCTAATACAAACTGATTAAAGATGTCTTTCAAAAATATCAATATCAAAGTACCTGTTTACTCTATGGCTTTCAACTTTGTTGCAAAATGCTGTCAACATTAGCATTTTTGCTGCATAATTTCAAAATGAAAAGTACATTTCAAGGAGACATCATCATCCTGATTGCAATCACCTACTTCCCAAAACCCGGGGGTGGGGGTGCTGCACAAACAAATGGGAAGGTATTTACAATGAGCAAAATAAAAATCTACCCTTAAATTTACTACTTTTGACAAAAACATGAAGCTCTTTTGTTTATCATGAACCCATGCATTAGCTGAGTTCCAGGATTTTTCATTATCTATGATAAAATGTCCCCCTTAAAATTGGGGAAATGGCAAAAATTCATAAAATAATGTTCGAAAACATCACTAGTTGATGAAGGGATACATTTGATTTTAAAGGGGGGTGCAAAACTTTTTAAGGGGGAAGTGCAAAACTCTTAAAAGGGGGAAGTGCACAACTATTTCAGAGGAAAAAATAGTCAAAATTCTGTGGAATTTAACAGGAATATGTTGATGGAATGTCAGACATATTGGCACCTTGACAAATACAGGAATATCAAAAGTTCAGCAAAATTTGATACTTTTTCCAGAAAAAAAAATGATACCAAATATGTTTTTCTACTTTTCTAAATGTCTTCTTTTTTTTTGTACATACAGAGCAAATGTGAACATTATAGCCCAGCAGACATTAAGCAAGGTAAATGAATTGAATGACTAGAAATCAAGCTAATGACTCTACAAAAGGCTCTGAAAAAGGGCCAATCAATTGGTTCACTGCTTATCAGAGTATTTATGAGAAACACATATGAGCATGAGTTAAAATGCAAATGAAAGTGGCATAAGTTTGAACTCAAATGGGAGCGTTTTTCAGACAATGCGAATCAATGTCATGAAAAATGTGCAAATAAAAATATAGAAGACAATATCTAGACAAAACAAGTAGGAAAGGGATGAAACTATGTTAAAATGCAAACAATGAGCGGATGAAATCACAGCTTTACCCATAAAAATATACTAGGTTGCATGACCTAATTGTTTGTCGTAATCTCCACCATCCAAATGCATTCTGGGATCCCTTCTCGAATCTCCTCTGGCTTATGACTTGTGACATACTAATACCGGAAATCTAGTATCACAAAGTGGATTAAGTGCCTTGTACACGCTATGATGTGTATTGTTAATTAATCCCTTCCCTGTACTATTAGCCACGCATGATATGGGAGTGTCCCCCTCAGCGTCACACGCACATGTCTGGGTCTACACAGGTGAAAGTACAGTGCTACTGGATGTTTTTCCCAACAAAAAGGTTGTTGAGTGCAAATTTTGCATGGAAATAGTCTACTCAATTTTAAAGCATACATAATTCTTATATGCTGTACGGTGCTTAATAATCGGCAGAAAAACTGCATGAGTATAGTAGCCACCAAATACTTGATTGTTTTATTTCCCTTTTTAAATCAATTTTTATTCTTTTTTTTAAATATATTTATCTCTTTTTTTGTGTGACAATAATTGTACACGAGGGGAAACAATTGCTCATTACACGGTTGATCTAGCATTTTCTTTTATCACAATCTGCTAATTTTAAACAATGATGCATGCTGTTATATTTGAATTTGTGCATCCCTTATTCATGTGCGAAAGACCTCAATTCTTACAGAAAAAAGGGGTGTTTTTGAGAAATAATGTGAGTGTGGACAGGTGTTCAAACAAGCCCTCGCAGGATACAGAAGATCAGGTCGAGCATATTTATTGATAGCGACATCGTTTGGACCATTACCAATGTGTATTGATGACCATAGCTCCCTATTACGCACAAAGATATGTCCAACATGAAATGGATCTGTGATTGTGTGTACAAGCACTTCTATCTTTAAATCATGAGAGACTAATGACCAAATACAATTGAAGAAACATTGTTCAACTTTCCTCCAAACAATTTCCCCATGGGTGAATGTGTTTACATTGTGATGTTAACCCTTACAGCCCTGAACTCCACCAAATCTTGTTTGAAAACTATGCTGTCAGCATTTATTTCCTCAGTATTCCTGGGCAATTTGATAAATGCGGATGGAATTGCTGCTTTTGGGAGCGTGACCCCCCTGGCAAAGGGGACTAAGGCATGGACTTCCATATTGGTGGACCTGGGTTCAAATCCAACTGCGGACAGGCTGGTCCCCCCTAAATTATTTCTTTCCCTCAATATCCATAATTCCACCCTGGGAGTGCTTTATAGGGTTAGATCTAAAATGGTGTATACACACGCTTTACTTGTCTTGCTCGTTAAGCACGTACACCAAAAATATTTCATTCTGAACATCACTACAAGATATTCTTTGAATTCATTATGTGAAACTTGTGATGTGACCGACTGTCATCAGTGACAATCTGTGACCAGCTCCCACTTATGGAAATACAGCTCAATAAAGAAGTCACAGATCAATAGAAATCAAAGACATTTTCAAGAGTAATATTGATTTTTCATAGAGAAAAGTTTGAGCGATTATGACAAGTGATACATCATTTTAAAGCTGGTAATTTCAGCATGTTCAACGTCAACATATCAGAAAGAAGAAGAAAAAAATTCAACACAATGGTGGGTTTCGTGGGATTAGGTCACATTATGTTCTTTGTTGATGTTCAGTAGTCTTTGTCATCTCAGTTTGTTTTAGATTATATTGAAAAAATTGTTTTAAACATTAAGTTTGATCCTTTTTTTCTCTAACATTTAAGATTTATATGTCATAATATTTCATAAGATATTAAAAGAATGGAACACAAGTCTGCCAAATTATGAATTTTAATTTAATTTTTCATTAAATTACCATCTCAGAAACATTTCTTTTTCAGAAATAAAATACAAACTCTCACTTAATATATAATGTATAAAAAAAAATCTTCAAACGCTTTAAATTCTATATTTTTGAACATGTTTTTTAAATGTACTGCCAAAAGTGTACAAATTCTACATGTTGATAAATTCACAATTTTGGATTTGTTAACTAAAAACTACACTCAAGAAACATATATTTGTTTTTATTTTCGAGCAACAGGGTAACGACATGCCAACAGGGTGAAAATTATCGGAGTGTGAACATTTCCTCTGTTACACAGCCCTTTTATGGCAAAAGGATGTATCTTATATGTACTTTCCTAATGATATACTTCCTTTAAACATGGATTGTGTTAACTTGGTTCAATAATCCTCACTTAGGAAAAGGTTGCAACTTGTAAAGACAATAAAAGTAATGTACTGCCTTTTACCACTACATGACTTTTTGAGAAAAAAGCTAACTTTGATCATGTTAAAAGGAAGTACACTGTTAGAAAACTACATATAAGATACATTCTTTTGCCATAAAAGGGCTGAGTAGTACATATTCTCACCACAGGGCATTATAAATCTAACACATTGGCATCAATTCCCTTGGAAAGTGTCAAATGTGCTCAATAATATCATATCCTCTATATACTTCTGGTCCCTATGTCATAGTAATGAAGCGTCAGTGTCATCTCAACAGGATAGTATATATGGCACTCATAAAGTGCATATGAGGTCGGGGGATTTAGCTATGGGTGACAGTGGATATAGTGTTTTGAGTGTTGTGCCCTATATTGTGATCCCGTAATATAATTCTAAATTCAATATATTTTTGATGATATAAACCTTTTTTTTAAATAGTTTGTGGTGGACCAAACCTGACTCAAACTAATGCAAACCTAATTTGTGACCAGTCACATCAAAAAGGGTCTCTTATTGTTCAAAATGAAAATTTAGATTTTATTTTCATGCAAAAAGTGTATACTGTAAGCTTTAAAATGACACCTTGCTTGATACATTAGGTCAATACGTTCAGATTTTACATGAAATATTAGGTGGAAATTCCTTTCTATTTTTTTATATTTTTTTTCATGCTTTACTTACTCAATATCTTAACACTTTCCACGCCGCTGCAGCAGACGACATTCCAAAATTTCACAAAATGTTTTAAAAATGTCAGAATTATTACATTTCATTACCATATTTGGAATCACCACGAGAAATGCATTGACATAAGTACAAACATGTCTAGTATTGGGTTTGTAATCTTTGATATAGACTTTTGAAAATTGCGAAAGGTTGGTGAAAAATCTGTTTTGTATATATGGTAAAACTAATATAGCCGCGTGGAAAGTGTTAAAATGCATACTGCTAACAATAGCACCCGTATGATGTGACTTGTCACATTTGTGTATCATTTTAATTACAGAATTTTGCAGAATTTAAAGGGAAAATTACAATACATGATTAAAAGTGTCTTATTTAGGAAAACTTGACATATCTTTTATTTTTTGCAAATAAAATGTAGCAGAATTTCAGCCTTTCAATTATTTAGCAGAATTATATATAATCAGATGTTTACAAAGACTCATAAATGGGAGATAGGTGTAAAAATCTAAATCAAAACCAGCCTCTCCATCGCCGCCACAAGTTGGGGGAGACGATATCAATACATATTCAAGCCATGAATGCAGCATTTCACCTTTTTTCTATCATGGCTGATGACATTCAACTGTTGTTAAAGCAGGTGTTTACACTATCACATTGAAGCACCATGGGCAAAACTATGGAGCAAATACTAGAATATGCAGTGATGTCAGGCCCGTAACCATGATTTCGTGGTGGGGGAGGGGCAAATGTTATCAAAAGTGGACCTTTTTGTCCAAATGTGGACCTTTTCCCCAAAATGTGGACCTTTTTTACCAGGGGAGGAGGGGGGGGGGGGCGAATTTGGCAAAAGTAGACCTTTTAACCAGAATATGGACCATTTTGCAACAGAAATGCGTAAACACCAATTTCTTTGCTTGTTACACTCGCAAACATTGGGAAATGTTTTGAAATTTTGGGAGGGAAGGGGGGGGGGGGGGGGGGGGGGGAGTGCCTTGAGATTCACTGATTACAGGCCTGACTGATATCAACCAGAAACCTTGCAGTGCCATATAGTATACTCTTTCCTGTTGTTATATTACTCACCAAATTGACTCGAAGTCACGCACATTCTGCAATAGGTATGCTGTAAAAATTAAAAATAAATAAACAATAATTCATTAGTCAAAAATGTGAACTGCACCTCCAATGGCAAATGTTAGATACACTAGCCAGGTATATTCGATATACCTGACCGTGGTGTCTAAAATGTATCCGTTTCTTGGCCTGGTATGGCCAGGTATACCTCAAGATTGTATTAAGGCAGAACAAAACCATCTCTATGTACAAAAGCACATATTTATCAGATTGCTAGAAGTATGCAGTTGTGACAATATGAAACCGGATAGACTATAGCAACTAGCATGGTACAAGTAGTATTGGATGCTTAGCCTGACAGGAAATCCAATGGCTAAAGGGCTCATTCTACTGTCCTATGCATCCGTTTGTATGACAGCCAATCTGACTACACATTGCACTAGGGAGATCACTATAGTGTGTTCTGTAAAAAATAGGCATGCCTCATAACACAACATAAGTTTTAAAAAGTCTTAATGTCTTATGAGGATTTTGTCTAAATCATCACCATTTATTCCTCATGTTGTCTCTGGCAGAGAATTGCTATATACATAAGCGCCCACCCCTGTTTTTCTCAATGACTACCAACAAACAATCCCTTATAAACGCCCACCTTTTCAAATGGTCAGCATCCACAAATGACCACTTGTACATATATTTCATTTAGTACATGAAATGGCCAGCCTCCTCAAATGACCATCAAATGGTCAGCATTTTCAAATGACCATCAAATGGTCAGCATCTTTAAATGACCACTTGTACATTTTATTTAGTACGATAAATGAGTTTAAAAAGGTAATATAATAAGCGCCCACCCAAAATGACTTTGCTAACCGCCCTGGGCACTTAATAGGGATAATACGGTATATGAATAGAATAGATGAGGCCGTCCGTATCTGGTTTGCAAAACAACTTTCGGTGTGCAAAATTGTGCAGGTATCAGGAGCATGTTTAAAAAGATGTGAAAATGGAATCTGAACCCCCTGAACACTACCTTGCTATATAACAGCATTTATGATTGGTTAATTACAAGATACGCTCATTTGAATAACCTATTATGCTTCTAAAATATTTCACTCCCCAATCTTTATCATAAATACAATTATTCCAACAATGTCTCTGATTAGTGCAACAAATTATGTATCCACCTTTCTGACCAATCGGCTTTAAAATAATAAAAAAAGTGTGCGAAACAAGTGTCTAAACAGTTTTGTCCATCACTGTAGTTTTGATGAATCGGGAAGTGAGGATAGCCATAGTGAATCCAGGACATGACTCGACTTAAGTAGTTGACAATTTTGTCATCGAGGAATTTCACTCTAATTCCATAATTTTTAATGAATCACTTCCCCGGACTACCTTGCCCCCCTCCCCCAGAGTATTCCCTTTCACGCCAAAAGGACTAACGGAAACTAACTGTAGAAGCTTTTTTACACCATAGTTTACGGTCAAAAGAAAATGACCATGAAATATTGTTGTTTATAATTGTAAATTGATCACTTCCATTCAAGACGTCTGTCAGTCTGATGCAAAAACTACACAATCTTTCGCTTCGATCTTAATGATTTTACCTCAAACAAAGCTTCAATCTCCTTCTTAACACCTTCCACGCAGCAGGCGTCACGACATACCGAAATTTCACAAAAATTTTAAAAATGTCAGATTTTTAAAAATTTCATTACCATATTTGGAATCACCATGAAAAATGCATTATAAAAGAGTACAAACATTCCTATTGGTTCAATAATTATTGAGATAGGCTTTCAAAGTTAAACCCCTGGGCCAGAGCATGATAATCTTCATATTTGAATTTGTTTCATTACACTCTGACAGTCCCCATGTCTTAAATTTGTGTACGGCCAGGCTTCTCGTTAGGTAAAATATTATGGGGTCCACTGGACCCCATAATCTACCAATTCTCAAAATTATGGGGTCCAAGAAAAAATTATGGGGTCCAAGTCAAAAATGTAATTTTCGAATTGTGACTTCGGAATCGGATACGGAGTGGTTAAACGGGCCACTACAGCGCTGAAATGTCTAACAATTGTCTACTCTATTTGTTTTGTTTTGATGTATGCATTCAACGACGACTACGGAGTACGGACACGACGAAAAATTTGTAGATGAGGTGAAAAAATTGACGATGATCGAGAGTTGTACAAGGAAGACCGAGAATATTTAATATTTTATTACCAAGTATATTTTGATTCGGATTGTCACGAAAACTGATATTTGTTAGCTTACACGTGCAAAATTATCTTGAAACATGATTAAAAATTATTGCGTCCAGATGGACGCAATAAAGAGTCCAGTTTAAAATTTACTGCGTTTTTAGCAAAAATATTGCGTCCCCAGACGTGAAAACGCAATGTAACGAGAAGCCTGACGGTCAGTCATCATTAAGTAACCTTGTCCCGAGAAGTGGAAGGATGTAGGCATCACTATCATTATCAGGTCTTTATATTCTCACTTGTGCCAAGTGCCATCTGGCTTAAACTCAAAATCTAAATTGTACAACCCACCATTCAATTTGTATCTCAAATTAATCATTTCCCAATCTGTCCAAACCTTTATGGACCAGTATCTCGCCATAGATCTCAATAAGTTTCCTTGAAATAAAATGGGGTCTACCGGCCGATTTGGCTTCAAAGCAGTATTTTGATTGGTTACTCATAACATTTTATCATCTAATGAGCCAATCTGGGATGTTGTAAGAAAGGTACTAGTGCTACAGCGAGTCAACATACAGAGAAATAGACGCACTGTTTTGATTGGTTACTCAGAGGGTTATATCATGCAGTGAACCAATCAGAGAGACTGTAAGAGTAGTCCCCAGGGGATTAAGGCATCAATCTCCCCATAAGCTGTAGTAAGATTACAAGAGCCTATTTTGACATATCCCTTTATACAGTGACATGCTACGGATGTGGGAATTTGATGCTATATGCTATATGCTGCCCTTCATACCATACCATATACAGCATAAGTTCAAGAATGTGAGCCATTTTCTGGAAGAAACCCCTAGCTAGCACCACATCTCTTGCATGAGATGGAGTGAATGGGGCAAAGCCATTTCTCATTTTGAATATAATTTCACGATGAAAACGCACTTTCTTGTTTATTTTGAACATTTTTATGTAAGTTTATAGTTTTAGCGTACTCTCGAATTTATTGAACAGCTTTAACTCTTTCCACGCAGCTATTGATTTTATCATACATACAAAACAGATTTTCAGAAACCTTTCTCAACTTTCAAGGTCTATCTCAAGGATTACTGAACCAATATTAGGCATGTTTGTACTTATTTTAATGCATTTCTCAGGGAAATTCCAAATATGGTTATAACATTCAATAACGTTGACATATTTGAAACATTTTGTGAAATTTTGGAATGTTATCTGCAGACACATGTCGCGTGGAAAGTAATATTCGGGCCCTCCTGACCAATTTATTTCACTTATTGTACAACATGTTCCAGAATTATAGTGCTCTATAGCTCCTTTATGCTTGCTCCCAAGATGCCATTTGATAGACCATTTCAAATCCGAAAATATTTGATCTGTTCTGAATGCTTTATGATTAGCTCAGTGTTTTTGGCACCCAGAAAACAAACATGTTTTACCCGGTGTCTTTCATAACCTGTGTGTTGATTGCGCTGGTGTTGGTGAGAGATTGTTTTCCCCACAAATCTGTATTATGCGGTGTTTCAGTCACAAAAACGGTGACATAAAAGAGATTCGGGGTAATACCTTCCCATTTTACCTACAGCTTGATAAATTTTGAAAATGCCGCCAATGAAGCCATTGTTGATCAAACAAAATAGTCTTGCTACTAGTTTTACTTCTAATAGGTGTTCGCTTGTCTGTAAAAATAGTAAACCACTCAGCAGACAACCAATGCTATGAATGCGATCAACCGCTTCATTACGCTTTCCGATCTCGATTTGAGATGGTCTATAGCTAGTTGTTTATAAGAAAGTCTATGTTCCTGCTTCTAGATAGATTCAGGCCACAGTAACTAATTCTGACATTTTCAGCCAGGAGCACATTTGTAATCAGTTATAGGTCAAGCAGCTTGCAACATGCAACCTGTACAGGTAATGATAGTTGACATAGAATTGGTACAAATAGGCCTCAACGGAGTTTGTTAACACTTTCCATGCGGCAGGCGTCTGCAGACGACACATCCAAAATATCACAAATTGTTTCAAAATTTGTAAATGTCATCACCATATTTGGAATCAACATGAGAAATGCATTGAAAACAGTACAAACATGCAGAGTGTTGGTTCAGTAATACTTGAGATTGACTTTGAAAATTAGGAAGGGTTTCTGAAAAATCTTTTGTGTACATGGTAACACTAATAACCGCATGGCAAGTGTGAACAGCAGATTTGGCAACACGTGAACTAAGTCAATCGCACGCAATGTGGTGGAGTTTTAGGCCAAATCTATTTCATGACAACCTGTTCTGACATTTACAGATGGCACGCAATATGAGATCTGGGCCAAGTGACTTGCAATAAGTGACCAATTCTGACAATACGAGGCTATCACAGATTTGGATTTATGAATGTTCAACACCGTATAGTTTTTGCTTTTGCTTGATCTTTTCATTCTTTGTCAAGACTTGTCTTGTCTTAATCTTGTCTTTTTCTTTCTCTTTTTTAAATATTTTAATTCTGCTTTTTTAAAAAAAAAATTATTTTATTTCTCAAGTATGGTCGACTCTTGCAAATGGCAAGTTTTCAAGGGACACACTGTATATTGAGGGAACCTGACTGACTTGTTGGGGGTGGGTGTTTCTGAGCTAGTCTTGGGCATGGTACATTTTTAATGAGACACACTGTATAGTGAGGCAACCTGACCGACTCGTTTAGGGGTAGGGCTTTTCAGCTACGGTCTTGGGCATGGTACATTTTTAATGAGACACACTGTGCATTGAGGTAACCTAACTGACCTTTTGTCAATCTGCCTCTTCTCCTTCCTAATCAAGTTACTGTCCCATCTAATTATTGCCCCATTCTATTAATCTCACAGGACGGTATCGGAGAATCAGGGATTATATTGTCCACTTATTATAAGTAAATAAATTGTTTTGATGCATTACATTTGGATGACCCTGTACTATATAGTGGCTTAATGTTTATACTTTTAGATATATTTCTGAGGAAGAATTTTTGTTGTTGATATTTCTAAACTACAGCATTGAGTACTACACTGCGAAAACAGCTTTGAAAAACAGACACGGTCTGATATAGGTCGTCCGTTTTAAGGGTAGATAAGTGAACATCCTGAAGTCAATAATTTATATGAGGGTTTTCATGTTGCAGCTATGAACCAAGTTTGATATCAAATTGGATAAATTGAGCCAATATGTATTGATCAAGCTATGACTTTTAAATATATAGGGCGAGACGTAGTCGAGCCCAATATTTTAAAACTCATAGCGAGACCAATACATATTGGGACGTAAATCAATTTAATTTTATCATTATCATGTTTTCAATCCAATATCATCCATTTTATGCAGTGAGAATCTTCCGTACTATACTTTCAATGCATTTGTAAAAACCTATTATTCTGCATATTATGTCACCTGGAGCGATATTGGCCAATTAATATTTTTAACACTTGAAGGTCTCTTTAACACATTTAAAGCTTACGCCGCACGAATCCACTTAAGCGTGTGTTAATATGCGAATTGTAGCGATCATATGTGTAGCTTCTAGAACACATTCTGGGGACAGAACAGCATGCAATCACATGGTTACCACATGGTTACCACATGGTTACCACATGGTTACCACATGACTACCACATGGTTACCACATGAGTTGAATGGTTATCACATAGGTAACACATGGATGTCATATGGTGAAATATGTACATCATATGGGTAGCCCATGGGTAACATATGATTATCACATGGGTTATGCATGGTTACCACAGGAACGCAATATGGGTCCCACAACAGTCACATGTTAACCATATGATTACCATATAATTAGGGTACCACATGATTACTTTGTAAATACCTACCCCACACTGTGTAATGACAGGATCCTTGAACACCTTCCTGCATAGTAGACAGAACAGCTTGCGATTGGGTGGCTCCGTAAACACCAGCACCTCACACTAATGGAAAGCAAAGAAATAAAGAACAGGGAACCGTTACAAGATTTGAATTTTAAATGCATATTTCACACACACACCCCCACACACAATTAGAAAAGAAAAAAAATACAATTGAAGAGTGAGATATTCAAAATAAACACATGCAATAAGTCAACATGGCTGTTTAGCAATTTCATGGGGTAAAATTCTCAATAGTGGAACTAAAATTTTAAAAAAGAAAAAACTTCCAAATTGTGCTAGTAAATTTTTAAAGCCAGCAAAAACGATGGATTTTCAAGCCTTTTTTACTCTTGGATGACATTTTCATGGGTGAAAACCTTAAGTCTAGGGTACTTACTCCTTACGTCAATCTAAACTGTACAAAGAAATCTACCCTTCCCCTTTCATGGTGTGCAATTGATTAAACCATAGTTGTATGTTTAACTCTTAGATTGGTTAGTTTACAGTCCATCTCTGAACATCCAAGCGACATCATCGACTGATATCAGTAAGTTGTAATTATATATACTGCTTGACGACTTGATTTCAGCCGAGGGATTTTACTATTGCTTGGCTTGAACATGCAAGTCATGAAACAGATATAGCCCTGTCCTTTTGTATCACTTGGTTCATTTAGGACTGTTTCATTAAACTCAGTGAACAAATTTGACCTCATGATATAGTTTTTATTATATAATGATAGGCCATGTGACATTTTACTATACAATTTTTTACTATCACATATGGCTTGAAAACATGTAATGTCATTACAAATATTGTATGCCATTTGTTTGTGCAATAGTAAAACTATATCACTCGGTTCAATTTGGATTGTTCCATCACATTCAGCTTTGCATCGTAAAAGGGAAAAATCACCAATTTGGAACTGATCAAATTATATAACAATGTAAAGCATGCTTCAAATAACACAGTCACAACAAATAAATTACAAAAAAGCATTTAGTCAGAATATCAAACAATATGTGAACATAAAATATGATAAATGAGAAAGTGGAAAGTATGTATCCAGAAGTGCCCAATTCACCAAGTTTGCGCTTGAAATTACACTTTATTTCATTCAACATCACTTTAGCAACATAACACATACAATATTGATACACAATAAAGGAAAAACATGTAAATCCCAGATCAGTTCTCTATTTAGGTGAGCCCAAGTATGCTACTTTGACATAGGATTGGAAACATTGCTAAATATGTGTAATACCTAAATGATGCATGCAGGGGTGTGGCTGGTGCAGGTGCAGCATAGATTAGAGTAAAGATCAGAACTAACGAGCTATGAATAATTAATGACAAATAATGAGCTTTGTGCATAATTGATGACATGTTGTCAATTAAACTCATGTCAGAGTTGACGAAAGGCATATTGCAATCAAAACTTGCAAAATTACTATATACTTATATCAAGAACGTGTAAAAATGATTTGGATTTCTTGAAACGCTAATGCGTCTATGTTATTCACTACTAGTCGTAACACTAAATCACATTGAAGCGCTTGCAGGGGTGGGTCTACCGATCTATGTGCTATGGCCCTATTTACTTATGCGGTAAAATTATCCGGATCTAACCAATTCTTCCGTGTTTATTGAAGCTTTCCGTGTGCTTCGCTTCCCGGAATCACTGGCGCGCCTGTAATCGCAAATGGTTTCCGCACATCGCAGAATGTTGCCAAACTCGCTGTTAACATGCCCAATTGAGATATTCTTTATAAATCATAATTCAAGTCTAAAATAGCGATAAGAAAAGTCGCAACTCTACCGGGCTAGTCCTTCATTCAGTAAAGGCAAAACGTATTCTTCTGAAGCACGCTTCATCACTATGTGTTCTGTATAAGACATCCTTTTTCAGCTTCCTACATTAACATTTTATTTTAACCCCTCTCTTTGATCTTGTATCACTTACTTTTTTGTAAAAATTCAAAAAATCGCAACCCTCAAGCAATTGAAATCCTTACTTTTGAACGAAATCAGTTCCTACAATGCCCCCCCCCCTCAGCTAAAGGTGGCCCACCCTTAGTTTTAACTATGCACAATATCTTTATCTATACCTCTTGACACTGTCCGATTCAATGGGTTTTTTCATTATTTTGCAACATGCGGGTATTCAACGTGGCAACCCTATTGAGGTACCATTGAGCTCCAAACCTGGCAATCCTTATCTCACACAGCCCATTTGTTTGGGTGGGAGTTATAATACATGATATTTACATTGGAGACGACAAGTCTTGGGTTCGCATTGCAATATTTCGCACGCAATCGTTGAATTATATGCACATTAATGTCGGATGTATTTCTGAATAATAGAAGAGTTTATCCTTTAATTTGGTCAAAATCAAATATTACCGAATCAAAATTACCGGTAATATGGTACTAATACTAAGAATTGGGATTTCGACACGCCTAGTCCCCAATGTCATCGACAACATTGTTGGCGGAAATATACCAATTATTTGATTTCTATGATGATAACTAACAATCAGTAGCGTAACCCAACCAGGAGTTAAACACTTTCCACGCGGCAGGCGTCTGCAGACGACATTCCAAAATGTCACAAAATGTTAAAAAATGTCAAAATTATTGAATTTCATTACCATATTTGGATTCACCATGAGAAATGCATTGAAATAAGTACAAACATGCCTAGTATTGGTGCAGTAATCCTTGAGATAGACCTTGAACGTTGGGAAAGATTTCTGACAAATCTGTTTTGTATTGGTAAAACTAATAGCCGCATGGAAAGTGTTAAAAGTAAAGGTATGAAATCATAAGCCCCTTATTTGAAGTAACACAATCAGGCGATCTACAAATACAAGGTCAACATGTGAAATGAGTATCTTTACCTGATACACAATTCTTCCACAGTTAACCAAATGAAGGGAGAGCCTCAAATTGGGCATATCAATGAACAGACATGCAACTCTGAATTCAAACAAAACTTGGAGGTAACTGTGTATTGCTCAAGGTTTGAATTAAATATTGGGAAAAAGTGTACTTTAGGTCCCAGGTATACTGGTATCGAACAATTTTGGGTGTACCAGTATCGGACGATACTAGTACAGTCCAGAATCTGGAACCTGAAGTACACTTTTTCAAATATTGAATTATGTTGTTACGATATACACATAACAAAACACACAGTATCTATACCTCAAATAATAACATGAATACATTGAAGTTTTCCCTGTACATGACAGAACTGTGTATGTGACAATGAATCCATAGATATCTTGATAGAAACAGTGTCAGCCTATATAGCCCTAACCACTAAATACCACAGCAGCTAACGCGTTTATCCCATAATACTCAAAAATATATAATAGGTAGCGCTTTCTTTAGATCCGGCAAGGTAAACTATGAACACTGCAAAAACAGCCATATATGTATAGGTGGTTGGTTGAGGAATTGAACCCAGGATTCCTGTCTGGGAGCGCTAGAACGTTGCCACTTTACTACACTAGATTAACTGTTTTGGGAAAGCCGTTGATATATTTGTATGGGTTTATTCAAGCATCACATTTCTTACGTTGCTCATCCCCATACCTATTTTAATATTAAAATAATGAAGTGATTAGCATTTTAAACAATAGGAATTATTCATCAGGACATCAGCTTCATGGGGGCGCTGTTCAAGCTCTTATCGATCCAGTATTACGTGTGCAATAACGGCAGTGAGAATTAAGCGCAAAATGTCGCAAGTTATACAGTGGATCCATGGTTAGAGGCCGAAATGCTATTAGATGCGGGAAGATCACCGAAGCTGCTGTGACTAAATACATAGCATTCTTTTTGTCCTCTTTTTTTTTCTTCCTTTTTTTTCAAATCAAATAGCACACAGGATCCCCGAAGGCTCAAGTCGGCTATTTCTGGCTTGACTTCCTAAACAAAGATTTCCTAATCATATCGCAAAGTCTTGTTGATTGTCTGCTGCCGTTTTGCTGCTTTTGGTTGAACTCCTTGATGCCATATATTATTAGCATATATATTAGTTTATCAAACCTTTCACCTGAAATTTCCTAAATATTTCACAAAGCCTTATTGGTTGTCTGCTATTTTGTTTCTTGATTGACTTTCTCGATGCAATAACTATGAGCATAAGGCCAACATCAAAGATCTGTTGTGTTGCCCTCAGCGACCGACCCTGTAATCTCAAAAATCAGGGTCGCATTTTTTTTTTTTTAATTTGAAAGATTTTTAAATAGTAATATTTTGACAATTTAGGTAAAATTTAAAATGTTACTTAAATTTTCAAAATATTACTATTTTCTGCTTAAAGATGAATAAGTTTGCTTGAATAAATAGTTAGATTTAAAAAAAAAAAGGAAAATCAACTGACCGACTTCAAGATTTTTGGCACTTGAGGACAAGTTCACAACAATTTGGGTTTTTTTGCCTAAATGAGACCATATCAGTATGATATTCATCAAATTATGCAAAACTAAATGTGCTAATCATTTCACAAAGTCTTGTTGATCGTTGACTTCTGCTGCTGGGGTGAAGTCTTCAATGTAATATACATAGGTAGTTCTATCATTAGGCAACAAAGGGTCACTGTATGTTATCTGTAGCACGTTCTAAAACTCAATGCAAAATGTGTTCACTTTCCATTCTTTTTTCAATACTAGGATCAAAATTATAATCTTGAACCTAAAATCACCTAACACATAAACGATTAAAGGATAATGAACATTAAAATTAGTGTTTTAGTAATTAGAATTCTATTTCATATGTCCAAAGGCGAAAATGTTTATGAGAATTCAGGATTTCTTTTGCAAGATTGTTTATCATTCCCCATTTTTACAACAAACAATAAATTAAAAATAAAAATCATTAAAAATGTTAACAACTGTGGGTAAACTCCAGATAAAATGTTTTATTTTTAGTCTACAACAGGTCTGTGAACCCCTGAATCAATCATTATCTGCCGTACGCGTTGAGTACTTGGTGAGTCCGGGAGGATAGGAAAGGGAAATATGTCTCTGAACTTGAAGAAAGTACACAAGAGATTAAGGGGAGGCTAAAGCTGGGTATTCACAATATTAAAGGTTGGGTTGAATTTTCAGAAATCCAATGAAAAAGGGATGATAGTTCTTCGTGTATACTGTAAAGCTGAAATTTTCGCGGTGGTTTTATTTTCGCGCTTTTCGGGAAAATTATTTTTCCGCAAAAATTATAACACCTGAAAATATTGTTTTGAACATTCATACAGTGCATCCAGAAGGCCGCCCGCGGAAAAAAACAATTTGTGAAATGTCTATGATATAAAAATGAGCAAAAATATCTTTCCACAAAAATATTGGCTTTTACAGTAGCTTTTTTCGCTGTAGAATGAGTGGCACATTGAAGTAAGAGAAATAGGCAACATCGTATCTGCTGCCAAGCGACTATAGATTTGAATATTACCTAAATTGTCTGTATTCATTTTCTCTTTATCATTTTCTCCTTGTATATTTGTATATTGTTTGTTTTTGTCCAGTTTGACACTGTTTTCTATAATGGCGTGTAGCCACCTGTTGCCACGATTCTCTGCAGAGTTTCTTATGTAGATAGATGTTTTATAATAATAAGTATATCATGTTTCAGGCACAATAACGGTCTGCTTTGACATCTTCAGTACTTCTGTAACGCTATAGTTTAATAAGCTCCAAATTGGCGAGAAATGTTATTAGGTCTTTATCTCTCCACGCGCAAAAGTAATCAGCGGAAGAGCGCGATTATAGCCACACACACACGGTGATGGTCGCACACACACGCATCACGCATATGATGGACAGTGTGCTTGTTGCCTTCATTCATGCCCGCACTCCTTCTGTATTGATTCGCTGCTGTAAGGAAGGCATGCCACTTTGGAACTGATCAAACTATAACAGCTAATAACTGAGATTGAAGAGTTGAAATGGTACAAGACAAGACAGCTGAATTGATAGTCTCCTTCGTCCACTGTTCATTCACGAGATTTTCATGTTTGCATTCTTTTGGGGTTTGCTAGAAATCACCTAGTTTTGAGACTTCGGTGGGAGGCGCTTTAGAAGCACCGTTTTATTATTATTATTATTAGTTTAAAGTTAATTTAAAGTCAACTCATCATGAAGCCTTTTTCCCAAATTTTTTTCTTGAGCCAAAGATCCATCAAGCAAAACATTATCCATTAATCCTGATAGTATCACCACTATTCACCAGAAGAAAGCTGTTTTAAAACAATGGGATTACATCTTCTTAAGTATAGATCTAATTAAATAATCATATTAAAGTAATTTAGTTAAAAATATTGCATGTATACATTCCAGACCAAATCTTCAAGATTATCAACACTCAGACAGTGGGCTAAGTACAAACCACAATACTAAGCCTAGAAAAAACATCACGCACAGCACCCTAAACCGCAATCCTAAGCCTACATCAACAACATTCAGAGAGTGTTACTTCCGATGGTATACACACCTCAATGAAGGTTTTGTCCCTGTCGGCTTAGGAACAGAACCTGACAAATTAATCCGTTGCGCATGAAAAGCTCTCTCTCTTTCTTTCTAGAATTAACATCTTGTTCAGTAGCTTAATAGTGCAATATTTGCAAAATCTTGTTGATACCTTGTTTTTGATGATGCAAGTTTGACAACCTGATTTTACTTTAATAGTGTAAGAATCAAAAAATGAGTTCTTTGACACAAAATGACAATGTCAAACACAGACAGATTTTTTCTCTTGAAATAGTGCACGGCATTTGTACATTGAGAGGGCTTGATAGGGGTAAACTTGGTTGTTTTCTACGTCAAATAACACTTGTTAATTTCAAACACAAGGGATGTAACTTTTGGTAAGGTGTATGGTACACAGACACTAAGTACATTTGTGAAAGCTTGACAGAGCTAAACTGGGTTATTTTCGTCTTGAAAAAACACTAGTTAAATATCCAATATATGGGGATGAAACTTTTGGTAAGGTGTATGGTACACAGACACTAAGTACATTGTGAAAGCTTGACAGAGCTAAACTGGGTTATTTTATACTTGAAATAACACTAGGTAAATGTCAAATACACGGTGGAGGGAATGTAATTGTACTTTAATGTGTAAATATAACTTGATATATGTATGTTTGGTCAGAGCATTTACAAGTAAAACTTCATTCTAGCGCATTTCATTTCCTTGTGTAATTGATGTCTGTGCATACTTGATTAGCCTCTCTGTGGCAGCAGTACAAACCACTTGTGACTAAAACTAGCACAATGTATAAATAGTAAAATAGTAAAATAGTAAATAACTAAGATCAAAGATCTGTAAGTTCACAAATATAATGTATTTGTAAATGCTGCCATTAGGTGGCGGAGAAAACCCCTTTTTCTACGAGCCTAATACCAACCCAATTAATTTTTTTTTAATTGGGGAAAATTTTCATGTACAAAATGTATAACGACACCCACATTTTGAAGGAAAAAATGTTTTATTTTGTCCAAAAATAGCATAGTTTTGACTGATTTTTGGGGTCATCATTTTGACCAACTGACCCAATCTGAGAGGTCCCTCCCCCTGTAGAACAGGATTTGTTTTTTCATTGCCTTATAAACGTCTGTATATAGACACTAGTCAGCTATTATAGTTTGATCAGTTCAAAATTGGCGAAGCCTCCTACCAGTGAATGAATACAGAAGGAGGCAGACACGCGTGAATACAACAAGCGCAATGAGCATCATATGCGTGTCGCATGTGTGCAGCCCAAATCACAAGCGTGTGGCCATAATCGCTCTCGTACGCTTGGATTACTTTTGCGCGCAGAGATATAACAACATATTTCTTGCCAATTTGGAACATATTAAACTATAAATGGACTAGTGTCAAAATAACCAGCCTCTATGAACAAGAAAAATATAACAAAATCAAAGCACAATCATCACAACATGCAAAAACATGAAACATGCTCATACACATTAATAGAAAATTTACTGCCACAATAAATATTTCAAGCCGCTTTATAAATATGACAAAGTCAAATGCAATCATACCGAATGAACCTTCACAAATACTAATTGCAGTTTGACTTTTAAAAAAGTCAACTCAAATCAGAAATAATAAGATTATAACATTATGAACCGCTACATTACTCTCGACTCGGTCATAATAATAAAGCGACTTAACTGGAGTCAGTTATTACATTATAAAGCAGTAGTGTTGCCAGCCGAAAGCTTTAAATTTGGCAACACTCAAAAAGATACAGCATGGTGAGAAAACATTGGTCAACATTCTCATTTGAAAGACACAATTTATCAATTGACCCAATAAATCCGACTATCATAGGCTCTTTGCACGAACCAACATTTAGCGTGTACAGCCTCGAACTAAAATCAAAATGAATGAAACTGTTGCATAATAGTACAATGTCTCACTACTGCATGGCCAGTCATATTGTGCGGAGAGAGTCGAACTAGTTACATAATGTTACGCATATAGTTTGATCAGTTTCAAATTGGCGAAGCCTCCATACAGCAGCGAATGAATACAGATGGACGCAAGAGCGCATGAAGGCAACAAGCGCACTGTCCATCATATGCGTGACGCATGCGTGCAACCAAAAAAGTGTGCATGTGGCCATAACTTCGCGCGTACACTTGGATTACTTTTGCGCGCGGAGAGACAAAACCAAATATTTCTTGCCAATTTGGAGCTGATCAAACTATTGTCCCATTGTGATACCAGTTGGAGGCTCTACCCCGTTACTCATGGAACCGTGCAAAAGGCAAAATACCAAGTACCCAAAAAACCATCTTTATATACACTCCACACATATAATACCAGGTCAATAAACCCTGTCTTGTATTATGAGACTATTCCATTACCTCATCTCTCTCCTCACTGTCGGCACTCTGTGACCTAGTCAGGTCACTAAACTTGTGTTTGCTTGGTTTAGTACATGTAGGGGAATTCTATAGAGGTTAATAGGTCAGGGGTCAGAGGTCAGAGGTTGATTAATAGGGGTGGATATAGGATGGAAAGAAAGATAGCAAGAAAGTGTTATATTAGATTAGTTATAGTTTTATCATAACTACTGTTTATTGCTTTATCTCTATAGTTCATCCAACATAGGATGAAACATGACCTTTTATGATATATATTTATTTGGCAATGTGAAAGGTCATCATAATTCTGTCCATGTTACACTGATCAGACTATTATTTCTATAGTTTATTCACCATAACATAGAGCATGATCTTTGTTACTGTCCATTCATTTTGCATCATATTCTTTAGCAGTGATGTTCCATCTTACGTTGAACAGACTATAGCCCTTTGATATTGAGCAGTTTGGATTTTGGTTATATCTGTGCATATTATAGACCATGTCACCTCTTGTTGATCAACAATTTTAACTACCCTGTTTCATTCCATGCACGGGGAACATGCGTTGACTGTTGCATTGACTGCTGTTGTTACAAAATCCCGTTACAGATGTCTTGTTTGGTTTAGTGTATGGTTTATAATGGACACCCCCTTCGAATGTGTGCATATACCAGCAGGCAAGCTTTTGATTGACAGGCAATTCGTGCGCACACCGGCAGGCAAGATTTTGTTTGCTTGGCTGCTGTGATGTTACAGGTGACATTGTCTATACTTTGTTCTCACTCAGTGCACTGACGTCAGAGTGTATCTTGTGATCGACGTAGTATTTACGTGCAAGTGCCAGAATTTGTCATCGATTCATTTAACAACACATGACAATTATGCACACAGAAATGTAGCAATTTTTGGAATACGCGCTGACGTAACTACACAGTTAGATGAATAAATTATACAAACTGCTATTTTCCAGAAGCTCTGTAGTTCTTGAGCACGATATAAACTGATGATGCTAGTTTTAATGGCTTGTGACTAAATAAACTTAAAAGAGTCATCTGGTTGGCTTTTTACTTATGACTATGAAGTATAAGCATATTTTACAGTAGTCATATTTTCAACATCAGTTGATAAGTTATAGTTGGCCCTTTTTAGGGCATGGTCCTTTATCAGGGATACTATGGTACAATAACAGCTACTTGTTGCTGTTCTGTCAAAACCTCGTATCTCCATCTGGCCCTTCAGCATGTATCAAGTAATACTTCATATAAATAACCTTTAGGCAGTCTGCTCTAAACAAGTTTAAGGGCCAAAAACACATCAATCGAAAACTTGTAAAGTGCTCTAATAGCCCCTGAACATGTACAAAGCAACACTTCCTATATGCATAACCATTGGCCAGTTTTACTTTATACATGCTGAAGGGCCGGGAAAAACATCAACGGTTTTAACAGAATAGTGACGATTAGAGAATAATGACCGCGTAACAACTGTTTTCGTGAATTTGTTTTGAAATCAGAGGTTTTTGTTTTGGCCTGAGGAATTGTCCCGAAGGCGCCCCTGAGGGACAATTCTGAATGACCAGAACAACAAGCGAGGATTTAAAAATTCTTATTCATTTCTGAAAAAGATTTATTTATCCAAATCGGTGATTTGTACCGATATAATCTCGCTAATAATTAATTAGTTTTCTGTTTATTTTGTCCACCCCTGCCCTTCTTAGTTATTGAAACAGTCCGAGTCGGATCATCCCCTCATTCAACCAATCAGAAATAAGCTTTAACCGTGTTTCCTCATAACTCATTGAATATTCAGTTTAGGAGTGCGAGGCTTTAATTTGATTGGTCGGTCATTGAGCAAAACAATAGAACACTTTGGCGCAGTACTTCCGGGCAATTATTAGTAACCTGCGCTCGGCGTGCGCGTTCACATCTAACGATTCATTTTATCGGAACGCACTTGATACGCAGCTATCGAGATTATTCATGAAGTAATGAATACACACTCAAGGTCTAGGATGATGGGCATCTATTAATGCTGTGTCATTAATATAGTTCAAAGGAAGCCAGAAGGATTTCATAATAATATCTGCAGCTTTAAATTAAGACAACAATGATTGAAATGTGGTTTAGTGCTTGTCAACATTGCAGCTTAAAAAGATCAAAAATGTATTTATTTCAGGGCAAAGATTCATTTTTAAAAATCCTTAATGCAAAATGACAAAATTTGACTGAAGTCATTATCAAATGTTAATTTCTCAGCGTAATGGTAAAAAAGAAGGTAGATTGTTGGCACTTTTCGGCTTCTTTTTTCCCTTTCCACTACCTTGAATTTTAGGACCTGAAATATTATACAAATTTATAGAGCAAAATATATTTGACCTTTCTGTCCTTTAGTACTGTTTTGTTAATTTCAATCACTCTTGTTTACTCCATTATGCACAATAGTTTAGTTTCCTTATTCCATTTAAGGGTACAAAATATCTGTAATACCATTAAGGTGTGGATAAAAGGCATATTGTGTGGGGTTTTTTTCCAGGGAGCGCCCTCTAGTCATGAATTTTTTTTAAAAAGTAGATTTTCTTGCAGATTTACATTCTGATCATAAATCAAGAATGTATTCTGAGTTACAGGGTGATTTGATTCCTAATTACTTCAAAATCATGGTTTAAAGAGTGAAAATAAACTGTCAGGTCTGCGCGACAACTTATTTTTCACTCTAAATTCACACTAAAACCAGGATTTTGAAGTAATTAGGAATCGTATTGCTCTGTAATTCAGAATATATTTATGATTTATGATCAGAAATGTAAATCTGCAAGAAATTTTACTTTCTAAAAATAATCATGAATAGAGGGCATCCCCTGATGCTTTAAGGGTATATTTCAGAAGTTGTCAGACACAAGTGGGTACCCAATATTGAAAAGAGTGCCCCCCCGCCCCCCCCCCCCCCCCCCCCCCCCCCCCCCCCGATTTGCAATGCCATACCAAGTCATTATCACCGCACAAGAGGAAGTTGGTATGCTCTATGATTTTGCAAAACCCAACATCACTTGTCATTTTAGTTTAAACTCAAAAGGAGAAGAAAAAAATCAGTATTTGCGTATACTTTTTCTGGAATTGGAAGTGACGTTTGTGTTTCGTAATTGTCCTCTGAATAAGATTATGGGGGCACAACTGGCATTTCCTTTACATGCCAATTTTTTCTACGTCACATTCTGAAAACTAGAAGTCATTGATTTTAAACTGTTAGGCCAAACAATACTGGAGAAATAGTTTTGTTGCATAAAAGAATACCAAACTTATTTTACAAAAACAAATTAATGTGATTATATAATTATGTGACTTATATGTGACCAGTCGCGTCAAAACGGACATGTTGTTGGCAAACACAGTTTTGAGATAGAAGCCATTGATTTTAAACTGTTAGTGTTAGGCCAAACAATACTGGAGAAATAGTTTTGTTGCATAAAAGAATACCAAACTAATTTTACCAAAAAAAGTTAATGTGATTTATAATTGTGACATATATGTGACCAGTCGCATCAAAAAGGACATGTTGTTGGCAAACACAGTTTTGAGATAGAGGCCAATATATTTGATGAAATTTAAAGAAAATAATAGAAAAAATATGCTTCTTCAACTCATATCTTGTGATTATAAAGTCTGATCACCTTCAACATGGTGTCATTTTCAAGCTTAAAATGTGTTGTTTCAAGTCATGACAATAACTCAGAATTGACTCATGCCACCAACATGTCCATTTTGAAGTGACGGGTCACATATTATGTATTTTTGATAAGTTTTCATGACACAGCATTTTGCAATAACTACAAATTATGAAAATGTTGAGTTTTTTCGCTAATTGCACTCGGATGTGACACAGTGAGCATACACATGGACACTATCGGTGTATAGAAATACCTAATAGGACTTGATGGGTGTTTATATAACATCATTGTCAATTATGAGCTGTTAACTGTGTTTAATTGCTTGTATAAATTGGCTAATTATATTAAAAATCAGTGAGTCATTTTTTGGGAGATGCCGTACGGTATATCGTATGAATAAGCTATGATGTAGTTCATTTCACATCCACAAGGCAGTGACGTCGCTACGTTTTGCACTGGTACACTGTGCACATCTACCTGATTTCTTGGTGCATTCACATGAGTGTAAAAGCTGAAGTGCTATTTTTTTATTACGTAAATGCTGCATCTCAGGTGGTGTCACTGTTTCTTGGAAGATAAATGGACTGGTTTGGTAGCTTCAGTGTTTTTTGAACAAACTTGGATAAGTTCATCAATATTCACTTTAAGGAGACCTATTTAATATGTTTTGGTTTTGGTTTTGGTTTCAAAAACAATATCCCTGAGAATTTAAATTTGATTATTGACCTCACAAGAAACTCCTTAACAGTTTGCTTCAACAACTCAACTTCACAACTCAATTTCAACAACTCGACAATTATTTAATACGTTTTGGTTTTGATGTCAAAAACAATATCCCTGAGAATTTAAAATTTGATTATTGACCTCACAAGAAACTCCTTCACCGGTTGCTTCTTCAAGACATTACCAGAACCATTTTGATGCAACTAGATTCTGATCAACAACTTAATCGAGCATTTTCACACCTAGCTGATGATCGCTCATTCTTTATTGTCAGCATAATACAGCTTCTATGTGGAGGAAGGCTGAAACGTGACACAATTCTGTCATAGTACAATAAATTGATGGATCAATTGTGTTTTTGAAAATAAAGATCAGTTGAGAGCAGAAGTCTTATAAAAATTGAGATGAGACTATATTTTTACCTTGAAGAAAGGACCAATTGTTCGCAAAACATCAATATGTGTACAGCCACAGCAATAGGGTGCAGTTGTCTCTCAAAGAAAAGGTTGAGATTTTAATAACAACAAAAGGTTTTTTTGAATTCTTAAAATGACACCTTTGTGGATAAGATACTGCTTTTTGATTTTATGAAAAAAATTATTATGAAATCGTTTATTTTGTTTGTTTTTCCATACCTAAATTCAATCAATATCTCAAAATGCATTTTACCGACAACTGCACCCTTTTGCCGCAGCAGTACACATATATGTGACCATCCACCACAAACCCAGTGTAAAGTCGACAGGTCCTTTTCAGAAATATGGCTAATAATCAACTCAAGAAAATTCAATAAAAATCAAAGGATTTTCAAGAGGATTTTCAATTATTTAAGTGTTTATTTACAAAACAATAACTACATGTCATATATCATTTTCAAGCTTATTTGAAGTAGATTTTAACTAAATCAAAATTTCCATTTTGAAAAATGGTGACTTTACACTGGATTCGTTGTGGACGGTCACATATCCACGGATCGCTTTAGGTCAATTTCTTAAAAATTCATTTCTTTGGACGAATTACCAATGGATGAAGTGTACTTCAGGTCAAGCCATGCATCAAGTCTTTGACAGAATAAAGTGCATCATAAGATTGTTATTGGACACATTATTCTACCATGTAATTGATGAACACCTCAGACATGAAATGCACTTTTCACAAATGACTTCAAAATCTACTTAAATTGTCAATTGAAATTTAAATATAAATTTTCATTTCTGGTGACAACTGGTCTATTTTGATGTGCTGCGTCACAAATATCTGTATGCATGCATTTGACCAATGTTCTATCTTTGATATTGGTACTGCAATCATTTTACCAAATGCAAATTATATGCTAAAAGTATGCAAATTTGCTAATTATCTTTGCAAATTAATATGCTAATCCAATGTGTGCATGCAAATAAGTATTTAGCACTTACCATGTCTTCCAAGTCGCCATCGTACGACGTCGCGGAAGAGCTGCGATTGTTCCCCTTGAAGGTATTAGGCGAGGGCGCCCCCAACGAGTTCACCATGCCATCTGTGACATAAAAACGATTGACAGGGTTTACAAGACTGGTCGTCTTCATCGCTGTTTGCATCAGAGTCGGGCCCAGACATTGATATAACAGGTACACTAGACTATTCCACAGATTGGTTATTGTGAGGGCTAGTTGGACTTAATATATACAGTATGCGTAGGAGACCAACATGTCCAACTATTAAAACCAATGCGTGTAAGGATCGTATACAATTAACACACAAGTGCTACCAATGTAGGTTTCACAATCCAAACCATATTACACACATACACATTTACAACACAATATGTGTTAATGCCTGTGTACGGGTATGTTGCTCAAAACATCCTGGTCGTATCTTTGGCAATAGAGGGCTCCCTTCAGATCTCATGGGAGTGATAAGTTGATAACACATTATTGTGTTACAATTAATCCTGCCTAAAGGAGCGTAGCTGTATTCAGTGTGAGTGTGCAATAAAGGCCAAACAAAAAGTAAATTATGTTTCCCTTGCATAAATTACCCCCATCTTTAAAATTTAGCACTTTCCATGCGGGTATTAGTTTTTTACCATAATACAAAACAGATTTTTCAGAAACCTTCCGCAACTTTCAAAGGATTACTGAACCAATACTAGGCATATTTGTACTTATTTTAATGCATTTCTCATGGTGATTCCAAATATGGTGATGCATTTCAATAAATGTGACATTTTTGAAACATTTTGTGAAAATGTGTAATGTCGTCTACAGACGCCTGCCGCGTGGAAAGTGAGCCACCTACGACGCATAAACGATGATCAATAGAATACAGTTTGATGTCACTCCATATAATTATACTGTAACAGTGGTAATTTTCGCGCTGTTAAATGTTCACGCTTTCTGATTTTCAGCCATTTTGCTTGTTTTTAAATTCGCAATTTGAAAGTTCATTACGTAGACTCATACAAAATAAATATATTCGGGTGTACTTATTTTCGCGGTAGCTGCTTGGAGCGCGAAAGCATGACAATTATCGAAGAGTGAAAATGTCTACGTTTATAGTAGGCAGATATACAGAGTAAACAGTTGTTGAATATAAGTATATGAAAGCAAACAACTCGCAGAATTATTTTGGCCATATGTTGCATGGTATATACCATGACAGGCCGAGCTGACGTGGGTGCCACCAATTCTACGGGGGCAGGATATGCATAGTTATGACGGCTGCATTGGCAGGCATCAATATCGTACGTACAAAATCCATCATATAGGTTTGGTCTCTTTGGGTATATTATGTGTACCTTATACCCAGCAGACGATAGCACATGGCATTGGTCATGATTTGATTATATATCGTAGTGGTCTGCTTATGAATTCATAAAATGCTATTTAAAGAAAATGTCAATGTTAACCGAAAAAATGTCATGTATAAAGTAAACAATGTCATTCAAAAACTGATGGAATTGGAGAATCAAGACCACAGTGTATGTGCTTATTTCCACTTACATCAGTTTTCCCTCTATAAAAGGCAATATCATATGACCACAAATTGACACAGTCTAGTCCAGAAGATTTAGTTGAAAAGCCAGGAAAATGTTTGAATCACTCATTGTCACAATATTGTCATGAAATCACAAAATTAGTCAAAAGCTTCAAATCCTTAAAGACCAAATACTAATTTCAATTTTTCTAAAAAAAGTGCAAATCACTGTGCTTGCCGTCGTAGTCTGATACACAATTAGTCAAATTGTTGAGGTTTTGATTCCAGTTTTGTATAAGCAGAGTCACAAACAACCATCGCTAACTTAAAAGTGACGTATCTTATCTCTCTTTAAAACTATAACCAACTAAGAATTCTTTTCCAATTGTGCATTGAAGGTAGCAATGGAAATAGTGTATTATTATAGGTCCCACACTTGTTTTATGTCTCTGATGAAAAAACCCTCTCCATTCGGTTATTATAGGAAACTTTATTTACTGTGTACTTGATGCAACTGGGTCCTTTTCAAATAATGTCCTTTTCTTTTGATAATCATCGGATTGGCCTTGATTTTCAACTTACCGAAATTGAAGTGTTCGTCTCCACCATCACCAGAGAGATTTGTGAGTGAGCTCGGTAGGGTCAAAGGCACTGTCAGGGCAACGGTCGGTGCTGTAGATATGGATCCTGAGCCACCATTGGGGGCGCTCTGTTAGAACATAAAATAAGTGGATTGGTTGTAGCTTTATTATAACGACTAAATATAGGTACATACAAACACCACATCCGAAGATGAGACTAACGGTTACGCATCACATACCAACATATAGAGGATCACATAGGCGATTCAATAGGGAACTTGATCAATTTAAATAATAACAGCGAGGCAGGCTTAAATATAGGTAGAAAGAATGAACTAGAGACAATCCACTAGATGTCCCGAATTACATTGCAATTTGCACCCAAAAATATGGCTATTGTGAAAAAGCTTTCAAAGTTTGTTACAAAATTTACAAGTTTTACTAGTTTTAAGTTGAGGGACACGTAATAGAATGAATCCCATAAAAAGTTACTGCATCTGCACTTGAGAGGTAAGTGTAATTTTGCTCCTGAATTGCACCTGATGGGTAAAAGTACCATCCAAGGGATCAATAGAGGGCCATTTGTTTGAAATATTCAAAACCACCAACCACCGATTTTGAATGTTGTGCTGCTCGCGATGTATCTGTAGGTTTAAAAATAACAGAGGCTGCAACAAGCGATAACTTAAATTTGACATCTCTACCTGAATATGATTAACTATTACCAATCATACTAACTTGCTTTTATTTTAAAACAGTTGAATAAGTCTTCAATGACCAACCCTCTTGTTCAAAAACTCATTGCAAAACAGTGGAAGAAAATACTTTGCTGCACATTGAACATTGTGACTGGCTCCCACAAACCTGTACGAACGTCTCAATTTAATGTGAATTAAGTTTGTTGTATAAGCTGACGGTGAACCTTAAGAATCAGCTTGAAAATCTTGAAATATGATAACACAAGATCTGTCAGACTTTATGCTTTTTCAGGGCATAGTAAGTAATACCTGATTTTATTAAGCTCACAAATATATTTTCTAATATGTTAAATACCATACCGACGAAAGCCAGCAACATGCATGCCAATGCCACATTACAGTTCAAACACACACCGCAATGTTAAAGGGGCACGACTAGTTAATTACCTGCGGGAATGTTCTGTCTGCATGTTATAGCCTGATAATGACACTAATTTCCACATGGTAATATTTGGTGCAACATTGAACAAGTGGTGAGCCTTTGAGTGACAGCATTCCATAACCAATCTTTCAATATTGTATGTGTGCATAAGGTTTATGTATTAATACTCTACAAAGACGAGAATAAAAGTTCTGTTTACCAACTATTGAAACACCAATAAAGCATGTCGGTTTATTCTCTTGTTTAAATGAATTAAACTTACTTGTACCTTTATAGGAATTAAACTTACTTATACCTTAAAAGGAATTATGAACTCAGTTTTATACAATTCAATTATGTTAGCTAGTGATAGGAAGGTGTGAAATGAGTTGGTTATAAGCAAGCAAGCAATGTCCAATTAGGACAGAAAGTGAAGTGAATAAGTTCAATCGAGACGACCTCTCTCAAACTTTAGTAGTCGTAACATGTAAAAGGGGGCTTGGAACACTTGTATGGGACAACATTGGTCATTTGTAAAGAGCCTCATTCCCATTTTGTGGTTTACATCATGTCTGATTGCGGTTGTCTCTGATCCTATACAGACACGGATGACAACAACCTAAAGTACATTGGCTATCATTACAAGGTATAATGCACTATACAAGTAGGTAACAGAGGGTACATATATTGAACGGGGATCTACTTACGATAAAAATAGCCCTTACCATGGTGCTGATGTTCATTCATTTAAAAGCTGATAACATACAATTAGGTCGCATTGCGATCCGGGTCGCTTATGATGACGTAATTTACATCATTTGATCTTCAAACATTTCTATATCAGTCAGCAGAAACAGTACGTGACATTCAAAAGTCGCACCAATGTTGCACCAGGTCGCTAGGCCTGAATCGCTGCAGTTGACTTCAACGTTCAATCCAACTCGTGAGTGACTGGTCGCCTCGATATGTTGAGTTGCTGTTAACATTGGTATTACATAGTCCACTCGAGCGACCTAAAATCACTACGACCTGCGACTGGCTAGTATGTAATGAGCATAACAGTTTAGGGTTGGGTGTTAACTTACACAGAGCCAAGGATGCATAACATTGAGCCATTTCAATAGACCAGAATAGACCCATCTTTGAACCATCCCTGGAATGCAATTTATTGTCCCATCCATTATGAATTTTTCGTAGAAAAATTCCAGAATGGAAACTTACTATTTTTCCATACGGGTTTCAACAACTTGTCTGTTGTCTTCCTCAGCATGCTGAGGAAGACAACAGACAAATTGTTGAAACCCGTATGGAAAAATAGTAAGTTTCCATTCTGGAATTTTTCTACGAAAAATTCATAATGTTCTTTTGAATTCCTGATGAAACTATTTCATTTCATATTGTCCCATCCGTTTCCCACTCAGCTGCCTCTCCTCCAACCCCTACCCTAGAGCTGCACAATGCTTACCCATCATTACTCCTCAAGTATACCATCAAGTTATTGCTATTCACTCAATGAAAGGTGAGGGCTTTACCCACCCAGGCCAAAAAAAATTGTTGTGTTGCCCTCAAGTGCCAAAGATCTTGAATTCGGATCGGTCGGTCGATTTTCCTCTCTTTTTTTTCTTTCTTTTTTTCTGACAAAACGTGGTTCATGACAAGACAAAATTGGTTAATGTCAATTTGACCAATGTCTCTAGTGTGATAATAGTTTAAAAGCAATCTATTCAAGCAAACTTATTTATTTCAATCAGAAAGAAGTAATATTTTGACAAATTGGGTAACATTTAAATCTCAACAACAACAAAATGTGACCCTGATTTGAGAGATTTTAGGGTCGGTCGGTGAGGGCAACACAACAAAAGACATTGTGGCCTAATGCAGATATCTGAACCCTTAGTCCTATCACCATTTGTTCAGCTTTCCCTTCCAAACCCCAACCCACTCAACCCTCTTTCCTACTCAAAGAGTGTTAGCATGGTGTTGGTGTTGGCATTCATTACACAGTGCTTGGGTGTAGTGGTAGGGTAGGGTATTAAACATGATGCACTGGACTCCTAACTAGTCATCCAAAAGATGCAAATCCACAAGCAGTTTCACTTGTGCTTCCTTTCAAATTCATCTATTGTGTTATGAATTTCACTCTACAATTTCATGCTAAATGGCATCGCAAAATGCTACCTCCCAACTTTTCATGTCATAATTTAGCTTATCCATCATGTTATCATACACACAAAAAGTTATTAAAGCAAAAGACTAAATGAAAACTAAAACTATGGTTAAAATTTGCCAATGCCATTAACGAATAGTCTAGTAATGAGATGAATTATCATCAATTGTGATTTAGGCTTGTCATTTGTTCACTCAGTGAGCCCACACTCTGGCTTGGTAGCCATCAATCAACACCATGCTAACAGGGTTTTCATCAGGGGGACTTGGTTTAGAAGGACCATGTGAGAGATTTATCCCCTCATCAAATACAATACATATCATTCCCCACCAATTCTCCCAATCCTAAAGAATTAGGCATACGCTCTAGTTAGAATCCTTTCTATATTTATATGACAACGTATTGCATTTTCCTTTAGAATATTGTAAATCATATGCGTTTGGGTCCTTGATGAATATGCATAAATAGTCATTATTGTTCTTGTTTAAAGGAAAGATTTACAGTTTAACCCGTAATGAAAACCCTGCATTTATTAACACACTCGATGACTTACCCATCTTTTAGTTACACTAAGGGAAATTCTTTTATCCCTTCTAGTCTTGGCTACGGCTACACACTGTTGAATATATATTATGTAGGTATGATCTAATAGAAAATAGGTTTTTTGTTGTTGTGCTAAATCAAATACTTCCCAATAGTCTATCTTGACCACTGACACATTGATGAAGCATTCCAGTGCGTTATTTCGATGTTGAGAAACTTAACAGAATCTTCAAACGGGTTCTGATATCGCTGGATATTTGTATACTTTGACCAATTAGAAAGTGGTGTATGCAGCCACTTATCCAGAATCCCTTGTTTTCGACCATTTTGTATTGTGTTACAAACCAGGTATAGATTTCTTAATTCTTCATAAATGTTTTGCAAAATAAAAAGGCGTTGTACAAAAACACTGTCAAAACACAGTCATTAAATATTGATATTGATATGTTCAATTGGAAATTGGTGTTGGAAGCTCTAAAAATCACACTTCCTATGTTTCTCTACAGCCGCTTGTGGTCATTACTGCTCTCACTCTGCTTTCACTGCTCTTTCCTGACCTCAATCCACAAACCTCACCTCCCCTCTCTCACCCTATCTCTGTTGTACTAGATAAGCTAAAGCGAAATCCTCATCCCAAGTCACAGGGTTCGGTTTTTGCCGGCCAAAAAGGGCAACAACCTACTTTTGCCAGGTTTTTGCCAGTTATTGCCAATTGTTGCCCCTACTCCCATCCATCCCCTCACTCATCATCAAGTGACAAAAAGGTTATTTTGCCGGACGTTTAAACCGCCTGCGGTGAAAACCTGCGAACCAACCAATGCCTCTTCATCCATTTTGTATACTCACTACTGTTGTACTGGATAAGCTGGATGCATTGCCATCTATGTCACTGCCTATATGACACAACAACAACCTACTGTTGATATTTCTCATTGTCCTCTCCAGGCCATGCCTCTCAGTCCTACCTATCTCACCCACCCTACTAGTGTGTTTCTATTTGAATCCAAAGGTGGTTATCGGTGGTGATTGGTGGTGATGCATTGAATAGAAACACACAATCACCACCTTCACCATCTCAACCTCCACTAAAATAACCAAGTATTTCTGGTGATTTTAGTGGTGACGGCGTGACTATTTTAGTGGTGATAACATTTCACATGCCGAAGTAAGGTTGCGCGCCATGCATGAAACATTTGTCATGGTGCGCCCACACGAGGGTTACTATAAGATGGGTGCATAGCATGACAGTTTGCTAATTGGATACGCTTTCCTTGCCTGTATTGTGGTGAACTTCCGGTATCACCATCTTTTGCTGTGATACCACTTTTTGGTGCTGAATAGGAACATGCATTTAGTCCATTTTGTATACTCACCAACTTGTACTGGATAAGCTAGAGTCATTGTCATATAAGTCACTACCAGCATCATACATTTAATTACTGTCTTTATTCCCCCTCTCCACTCTCCTCTTCCCAACCTTCCCTCTCAAATTCCTAAACCGAGGCATTTACACTCACCACTGTTGTACTAGATAAGCTGGTCCAGAGATGTCATCATCTAAGTCACTACCTGCATCATACACTTAACCACCAATTGTGTACACACTGTCTGTATTCCCCCCTCCTACATCTCTCCTCTTCCCAACCCTCCCTCTCAAATTTCTAAATGGAGGCACTTAAACTCACCACGGTTGTACTAGATAAGCTAGAGACGTCATCATCCAAGTCGCTACCTGCATCATACACTTGACCACCAATTGTGTACACCCTGTCTTTATACCCCCTCCTCCATCTCGCCTCTTCCCAACCCTCCCTCTCAAATTCCTAAACCGAGGCACTTAAACTCACCACTGTTGTACTAGATAAACTTAAACTCACCACGGTTGTACTAGATAAGCTGGAGGCGTCATCATCTAAGTCGCTGCCTGCATCAGACACGGAGGCCATTCTGCCCAATCTATACAATCAAAACAAAATAAGACAAAATGTTTCTGAATTAAAACAAATCTCACACTAAATCATAAGAGTTTTATTAAACTCATCAACAAAATTAGGATTTTGTTTTTTATTCGCCAATTTTGTGGATCACTTGTGATATGTTCGTATCAATGGAGAGCTGATGTTTTCATCTTTCCAATGATACCACATTTGTAGCAATTACTTGGGTTAGTGCTAAGCAAATTGCTTGGGGAAATGTGTGGAGGTCTGAATGTTTTGGTTTATCCTTGGTGTAAGACAGCACGGAATTAACCTCTTTGTTGACGGATTAAAGGATTATACAGCTTTATTCTGTAATGGTGTCTTGACACCAGACTAACTTGTGAATGTCTTACTTACACCAAGGATACACTGTTTCATGAAAAATAGAATAATTCTGTTTGTCAATTGCTTTGTGAACGTGGAAAAGATCTATAGAAAACAGCATGCGATTTTGGTATTTAAGTATTTTTAGTGGCATTAACCACTCTTTTGCTCGTTATAAAAATAGAATCATATTTTGAATTGAGTCAGTACTTACTTGTGATTTCTACTGGGAGTTCAATCTAATCACATGGCTATCACATTTGATTAAATCAAAACTTAAGAGACACAAATACTGAAAACCGAGACAAAAATACTGATATCCGCTGAAATTTGATATGTGTCTGTAAATCTGATGAGATATGTTCGGCCTAGCTTTCAAATGAACCATTCCAATATATTAACACTTTCCACGCGGTTATTAGTTTTACCATACAAAACTTATATTGCAGAAATCTTTCTTAACTTTTAAAGTCTTGTCTCAAGAATGACTGAACCAATACTAGGCATGTTTGTACTTATTTTAATGCATTTCTCATATTGATTCCAAATATGGCGATGACATTAAATAATTTTGATATTTTTGAAACATTTTGTGAAATTTTGGAATGTCGTCTGCAGACGTCTGCCACGTGGAAAGTGTAAAGGGCCAAAAAGTGAGGAATTATGGGTCACATGGGATATTATCTAACAAAATGGATATCACATGGGATATTATCTAACAAAATGGATATCACATGGGTATAACGATGGTATCACATTTGTATCTCATGGGTACACCCATGGTCCTCTCATGGGTGTAATATATTACCGATGTCGGGCTGAAAAAGACAATTCGACACTGATACCTCTATATAGTATATAATTTGTAAATTTCATTCGTTTTATGTAGGGCCTATGTGAAAATGAGATGTCTCTCTTTCATTGAACCAATGCTATCAGCCAATGGAGGACAAGGACCAGCATCCTTTATGCAACAAAGGCAAACATAATTAATTTGTCACCATTAGAGGCATAAAATGAGTTGTTTTATTTAGGCACTAAAAGTAAAACATATAGGCTCGTATTCTTGTACGTAGTTAAACACGGTTTTAAGCTAAACACGTGTCTAACTTTGACTTTAGACACAGCATTTAACAAAACGCAATTCTCGTACATTTGTTTTACTTAAACACGCGTCTAACTCGCTGAAATGTATCTAACTTTAAACATGGGTATGGGGGTAGTTTAATGCGTGTTTAACTAAACTCGCGCACCAACTGTATGCCATGAATGATCACTCAACCGTGCCCGGTGCAAGCTGACGTGCGGATCGGTATAGTCTTTAAAAGTACCGTGTATTTAAGGCATGCGGTCGATATCTATTGTAACTCATTAGGGCCACAATGAATTAGATACCTGTATACAATCAACGCAGGACCACTCTGGGAACGAGATTTGCAGAGTTTAAAATCGTGTTTTGTTAAACGCATCGTTTAAAGGATAAACTCACGTTTAAGTTAGACACACGTTTAGTTAAACACGGTTTTAACCTAAAACCGTGTTTAGTACGAGAATACGGCCCATAGATATTGATAAATGTCTTCAGGAAGTCAGAGTCAGGTATAAAATTCTCTGGTTAGCAGAATTTTACAAACATGTTGAAGATTACCTCCTTTTTCACCTACACTCCTGGAATCAATCCCTACTCCCCACAAATATATCTTAAGTTCATAACTTAACCTTTACCCCAAACAAGGTTTTTAACCGATAGCTCAATTTTTGAAGAAAAATTGACAAATAAATTGCTGCGACCTGACCGGGGATCGACCCGGGGACCCCCAGACCTGAAACCTCGGACCCCTACGCAACCCTAGTCCCTCAGCTACTGTTTCGCGCAGTATACCATGCTCACTATATAGGCTCCGTTGATTAACTCATGGAAAACCTTCCGTACATTTACCCAAAATTATACAACATTTTAACCATAACAACCAGATATAAACAATGGCAATTCAATGGTTCTTTCCTGAATACAATCAGCCAAATTGAAACCTAAATAATTTTAACAGATTAAAGCATCATGCAAAATATCCACTTTCATTTTATAAACCAATGCTTACATTCGTGTCCATGACCTAAACTGCATAATGTATGATAGCAACAGGCTATATGCTGGAAGTCTAGGAGACAGGTTACTTAGCCACTATACGGTCTATACCTAGCAGGACGTCCCAATCTTCTAGCCGATGATGATCCGTATGTACACACTACACACAAACTTCACTACCATATCCAGCCAACAATACAGTCGTCAACGGCCAAACAACTTAACAAGGAAATAAAATCTTCTTTTGGTTCTCCTGGTTGTAACAGAAATTGGTTCTTGTTCTTGAAGATCCCTAATCACATTCCGCTAATTAGTAAGTTTGTTGATAGGATATGTGAGAGCTCCCTCGTTTGGTGCGACATGAATCATTTACGATACGGTGCCAATAATCAAATCACATAAATCACGGTGAATCAGTAACCCTGTAGGGAACGCCAACACAGACATACACCACAACACACGCACACACAAAAAAACCAAGAGTCATTGGTAATGTCCCACAATGCATTGCAGTTGGCAGGTATTGTCTGCTTCCTGTCACTGCATAAACCACATTCACATCAAGTTGGGAGGGGGGAACTAAAAGAAGTTTAAGGGGAAATAAAATTAAGTGTGGAAAAAATGTGAGTCAGGACAGACATCCCATAATGCAATGTGGTAGACATGTATTGTTCACTTCCTGTCACTGCCTACATACCATAGGCCTAGATTGATATAGGGATAGTGTGGGTAACATGACAGATATCACACAAGGCATTGCAGTAAGAAGGCATCACATACTTCTTTTCACAACCTAAAGCACATTCACACTGAGTTGAGGGAACTAAAGTAGAAAGATAGGGGGAAATAGTTGTACAGGAAATGAGAGTCAAGACAAATGTCCCATCATGCTTTGCAGGATATAGAGCTGTGTAGCATTGCCTGCTCCCTGAAACAGACTACACTATATTTATCATAAAAGAATATTAACAAAAATGCAAACGATGTCAAAATATGAATAACATTTGTACTAGACAGCCAAAATGGTATAACCCTAACCCTACTACGCCATACAGAAACAACACGGCCAGCACCACTTGGCTTGCGCGCACAAGTTCTATCTCATGTAGCACTAAAATACTGGTATATATGGTCTCCGATTTTTAGCCTGTGAAGGCCTCCCCCGTGGCCGAGTGGTTGTATATCTCGCCTGTCACGCAGCCGACCCGGGTTCAATTCCCGGGGCCGGCGGACATAATTGTTCCCATTTTTTATTTAACCCCCTCCCCCTGTTCTTCGTTCCATCCCCACTGCCACGTTCTAGGGTTAGGGTTAATGGATCGTTCAAAGATTCATCCTAAAGAAAGCGGTCACTATGATTCTTCACAGGAATCTAAAATTAGTTGGAATGTCACGTCAATTCAACTCTTTTAATGAAATCACAAAATCAACATCAAGGGCTGTATTCTTGTACATATTTAAACATGGTTTTAAGCTAAACACACGTTTAATTTTGACTTTAAACACATCGTTTAACTAAACGCAATTCTTGAATATCAGGTTTTGTTAAACACGTCGTTTAGAAGATAAACTAGCATTTAATTTACACACAAGCTTAGATAGATATGGTTTTAAGCTAAAATCGGTTTTAAGCTAAAACCATGTAATTTAGTATGAGAATACAGCCCCAAATGTTTGCAAAAAAAATATGAATTTATATTAATAGATTTATAGATCCTATAAAATTAAGATTTTGTCTACAAAAAAAACAAGATTTATTTGACTATAGATATTTCAACTTTGTGCCTCTTGACACGTATGATAAATGACATATATCACCGTGATGACTGACATTGGCCAATGGCAGCCCGGCTTTTGACACATGTGACAGGTGACATATCACCATGACGATTGATCCTAACCAATGGGAGTTCCTATAGGAAGGCAGCACTGGGTCTCAATTCATTTCCTTAAAGACTCGCGTACAGGATGAGATGAACATTTTATATAGGACACAACAATACTGAAAACAGAGGAAGAAGTATTTTTCATTAAACCATAACGTTTCCCCTCTTTTTTTAATATTAAAAGTGACTTTTTTGTGCTTAAATTTGAAGACATTTTTACATGTGATGAGATGAAAATCTTAACGACTTAACTTTAAAGTTATAGTTTGTGCTGTGTTGACTTTCATTATGATCACAGAACAAATAGTTTGATCAGGGTTCTAGCCAGGACCATTTTAGTGCAGGGTAAATTTACTGACGGCGAACGGAGAAAGTGTAGCGAACAAAGTGCAGTGGATCATGGCATGGGATCCAGAGGGCCTTCTTAATATTTTTTAAGGTTTTTTTAATGCACTTTGAGGGTTCCTGCCACATAATTTCTTGTTTTATGAGGCAGTTAAAGGTCGATGTTCCGATTTTCAACTTGAAGTTTTCTATTCTACATGCAAGATCATCCTTAAAAAAGTCATGTTCCAAAGTTTGAGTTGCATAGCTCTTAATGGTTCTTATTTTAGACGCACAAGATGCTGTGAACTGTACCCATTGAGTAGTACACAAACTATATCGGTGGTTACCACCATTCGCGGTAATTTGATGTTATTTCATCGATTTCTCCGTAATTATACCGATTTAGGCCGTCAAATTTCAGTATGATGATTAGAAAAATACGAGCTTTCATATGATATTAAAATCTCTGTATGTTTGAAATAATTCTGTGTTACGAAAATGTGATCGGGTCATCTACCTTTAAATGATTTATCCACAAATTGTTTTAAACAAATTTTAAAAAATTAAAAAAGAAGCTAGAACCCTGAGTTTGAATTAATTTTGAAGATTTTCTCACAGACATACAAAAAAGGCGCAATTGCCGAATGCAGCATACATCCAAGACTAGATACAAATTTTGCTACAATTTATTCCGTTACGGACTTATTTAAAATCGAGCATTGTTTCTATGAACATTTGTTGGATTCCAAAGTCGCAAAAACAAAAACAAATCAGGGGTGGGCCCTCCCCCCTTTCCCCTTGGCTACGCTACTGATAGTAGCATAGAAATGAACTCAGTGTTCCAACACCAATTTTCCTAAATTGTAGACAGGTAGCGCCAGTATGGTATATGACTTACAGTGCACATGAAATTAGCCTGTGGGCCATTATGGGTAATAAGGATGGACAAAATTGTCTATATAGAGAAAGTTAAAAGATAATGGTGTTTAATAGGCCTTAAGCCAATTGTTTTGCTTGGATTCAAATAAGTACGGTCAAGAACTGGTCAGTCGAGGTGAAAGGGTCAATAGGGGGCAATATGTTATATTATTTATTATTAATACACAAGGGAAAATACAATATAGTAGGAAATACTTTATGATAAAAATGAAAAAAATACATGTTGACAAATTTCCAAAATTAAAAGCAGATTTCCATTATGATTTCGTAAACATGGTAAAGTTCTGTGGTGGTTTTACGGAAAATATGATAAAGATAGCTCAAGAGGATGGTATGGTATGGTATGGAGTGAAAATCTTGTGTGTAGACTCTCTCCCCAAACCATCATGCTGCAGAAATATTCATGTCTTAACTGTGTAAATCCCAAAGGAATGGCGAAAAACGCGGTCAGTTTACAAAACTTGCCACAGTTTGCTTATTTTAAAGTCGATTACTTTCATTTTATGGGAGGATAAACTAGATTAACAACGCTTTATACTGACAACAAGAAATCCATGGTTCAATGCACGCATCAAGGTCAAATATCCATTTCAAATGGTGCACAATGTTTTTTGATTCACCCTGTATAGATGGGGAAATTCCAAGTGAATTTTACTGTAAAATAAACATGGAACAATTCAACTCAAGTTTTAGAATATGACAGAATTGTTGACGCAACAAATTGCGGTGTATAGGCCCTGAGCTAATTGTTTAGCTTTAACTAAAATAGGGAGGGTCAATTATGGGTCAGCAAAATGAATGGTTCATGAAGGAGGCATATGGGGGAGGCAGTATAATATGTGATGCACCACATCAAAGGGGTGGGGGAATTGCAGGTGAAGTCAATTTTGATTTTAACGTGTGCTCTCAGATCATTTTCTAAGCTTTAAAATGACACCAAACTTATCAAGGCACTCAGATTTTACTAGTGAAAATAACTCTCAATTCTTATTATTTTCTTCATTTTTTTTCTGCCCGTTTTCATCTATATCTTGAAAGAAAAAAGGCTACAAAGTCCTCACTTTTGATGTGCTGCATCACATATGAGAAGTATTCAACTTACAGGTTGCCTATTAAAATGGTCTGCAAGTTCATAATAATTGTTGGTGTTGATACATTACAGGGAGGGGGGGGGGGGTTGACATTGCAACAATCAACATAAATTTTGAGACCTACCACAGGCTTGCATATAGTGGCTGTAGTTAATCAACTTTTTAAAACTTGCAATCGAAAGAATTGCTTTAAAAATCACATACTATATGGTGTAAATGTTATTAATATTTTTCAATTGAATCACAGTAGGTTAAATAAAATATTTCAGATATTTCTTACAATACAAATAACATCATGACCTTTGTGTAATATATGTGGTGGTATTTACTCATGGGGCTATATGTTGCCTTTGAAGAATATCGGGGGAGGGGGGCTAAATTGGTAACGTTCTTTCCACCTTGTAATGGTATGTGGCTTTCGTCATTAATCTGTCCATGTGTCATGACGTAAGTATGGACAATATCGTGACAATTTGACACTTCCTACAATCAATAATGAGCCCTAAAGAAAGAGGTAATTACAAAATGCATGGTATTGGCCCGCAAACTGTTTTGCTTGGATTGCAATAGGGAAATGGGAAGGTTCAAAAAATGGTCAGTCAAGGTGAATGGGTCAACAGGGGGGCACTGGCCAAATGTAGGTTCACGAAGTGGAAACACTCAAGAAGTCCTATATTGAGTTGTTTTGCAAATAAATGACTTATGTTGATAACATTCTAACTGGACTTTTATCATCGTTTGTTTCATAGGAAAGTTAAAAAGGGTTTGAAATGTATCATACTTGGTAAGGCCAAACAAAGAAGATAGTCTGTCTCAGAAACATTGTGCAAAAAAGGTAGGTGCTGTGCTATTTTTTTTATTTTTTTTAGAAAATAGGCTATGGGTATGCGATTTTTTCTTCTTTTTTTTGCTATTTTTTTTGTTGTTGTTGCTTATCCAAGCTTACGGAGAACTTTTTTATAAAAATCAACAAAAAAAATCAAAAATCAAAAAAAAAAATCAAAAAGAAAGATTTTATTAGCCCCCAGCGCATAGACCTACGAGCCGTAGCTCATTTCACATACTAATGCGGGCGGGCTTCTGAGACAGACCTTTTTCTTTGTTTGGCCTAAGAGGTTCAAAATATACAAAATACTTGCTTAGGGTATCAACATATTTTGACAACTTGTTTAGGGTATGGAAATACTGATATTACTTGCTTTAACCCTAACCCACCCGGTGGATTTTCCAACGAAATTTTTTTGAAGCGAAAAAAGCACACACAACAAGAGGTGCCACGCCCCGGGGTTTGAACCCACGACCTCTCGGTTGGCGGGCGGACACTCTACCAACTGCGCCACGGGGGAAGCTGTGCTGGGCGAGTGTATTCGCCCAGCTATATAGCCCGGGGCCATTATTTCAGACAAAAACCTCAGCGCCAGGTGGAACCAGGATGCTGGGAAATGGGATTTCATGGGATCTGGGGCTGTAAGGGTTAAGGGAATGTCAATACTGCCCATACTTGTTTAGGGGTACTTTTCACATTAATGCAATTACTTATTTAGGGTACCTTTGATATTCCTTGGACATGCCTGATATGACAACTGAGCATCCCAGGAAATATAGCCTCTCTAAACATGTACACCCCTACATACTACATACATACAGTTATACTGTACACAGCGCATTAACGGTACAGTGCCCCTGAAACCTACAGACATGATTTTTTGTGTAGGGCAAGACATGGTCATCTATAGATGGGGTGACAGCAATGTTTATCAACAAACGCAACGGTCGAAGGGACTGGACTGTCGATACATGCTGGAGGGAACAGCATATGACCACAACACTGTCCACTATGCCTTATTGCCCTTTATAATGCTTTGGCGCGAATTTAAAAACACAGGTCTTACACAAAACAGGACGCGCGCGCAAACCGCCGGTCACAGAACACTGGCGATTGCCGACCAAATGCCCGGTGTGACTTCACCGGTCACCCATCTATAGCTCAGTTGACTTGTGTGTTAGATAGCTTTAGAAACCAAAGGAACAATTCTGACTAATGAGGGGGCTATTACATATAACATTCCAACCACTACAGGACTAGAGGAAATAATCTGTTACCACGATGTCAGTTGGATTATTGGAAGCAAGAGAGCCATGTTGTTACCAATTTATCATAATTAGATTCAGTGCAAAACAAACACACAAAAATCTTTGTAAAATATTACCGGGTTCGGACAACCTACCTGTCTCGGAACAAATAGAATGAGGACTAACAGGATGAAAGGGCTTTTTAAATTAAAAGAAAACAAAACTTAAAAATAGTCTGGAAAGGAATCCCTGCACAAAAGTCAAATTGCAAACCGATTGAACTTGTAAGCGAGGCAATCCGGCTGTGACAAATAAACCGGATAACTTGAAACCACAACCAATAGCCAGAGAAATCATCACAAAAACGACATAATCTGGGTCTTTAGGTAACCATTTGCATGCTGACATAGGATCAATTATATTTTCAAGAAAACTACACACATCAAAAAACCAGCAGAAATTGCTAAACCATACATTAATTACATTGACTAAATGTGGCAACAGTATCAAAACTACATTCAAATGAGTACCAATTCAGTGATTTATTTTTACAGCAAGTATTCTCGCTACAACCATGTTCAAAACTGTTGGGACACTTCCTGCATGTCCTGTGAAAATGGTGTCCCGCCCCTAAACTCAATGTTGGTCCATATAAAAGCATCGTCAAGCAGAAGGCTGTGGTATATAAATATAAACGCTCCAACATTGGTTTGAGCGAGGGGGCTTTACATTAACTAGTTTGGACTATTATGCTTTCAACAGACAGCTTTTTACGAATTTTGGAAAATAATTCATGTGCACGTGTGTAGTGTCCCAACAGGTTTTGAACAAGATTGTAGGTGCAGTTGGACTAGCTATATCATCTTTCTCATGAAGTGTATTAGCAAGTCAAACCCTTGAGCACAACACATGTAATTTTTTGGTGAGTTTGGGATTTTGAATAATACGATCAAAAACATTTACAACTTACTCTAAGTAAGAGCCCCCGCCAAATGAACGCTTTGATGGAAACAAATTAGTGGAAATGTGAACTCTCACATTGCCTCAGCATTTATACATTTCAAGTGTGTAATGTTTTTTTTCTCAAAATGGACTGGGGTGTTTAATTAACACTTTCCACACAGCTATTAGTTTTACCCTATACAAAACAGATTTTTTAGAAACCTTTCTCAACTTTCAAAGCCTATCTCAAGAATTACAGAACCCATACCAGGAATGTTTGTACTTATTTCAATGCATTTCTCATGGTGAATCCAAACATGGTAATGAAATTCAATTATTTTGACATGTTTGAAACATTTTGTGAAATCTTGGAATGTCGTCTGCCTCATGGAGAGTGTAAGCACTCAGTTGTGTGCTGCTGATGGAATGAATTATCATCAAGTAAATTGTTAACTAGTGACTGACCATTTGATCTGATGTGGTATATGTTCATGCAGTCAGGAACCCATAGGAAATTAGAGGGTTCTTGTGTGGAGTGAGGGGGTAGCAATGGAGGGGATGTGTAACTAGTTCAAGTTTAGGCAACAAAAAAAATTGTTTGATTGTCCATAGATCACTTTTAAAAGTTGGGTAGGTCGGTCGGGAATTTTTTTTTTTTTTTTTTTTTTTTTTCCTCACTTGCCCTTTTTCAGGTACCAAAAGTAAAATGAGATGTACTTGTTGTGGTAACCAAAACAGGGAACAAAATCTTTAATATTTTGATGAGTATTTTTATTTTCTCAACACTTAAAAAAAAAATGAAAAATGAAAATTTTGATTTTCGACTAATATTTGCAAAAAAATGAAATTTTCAACAACAAAAATGATATTTTTTAAAAAAAAATAAAATTTTCAACAACAAAAAAAAAAATCAAAAAAAAAAGGTTTTGAGTCGGAATGATTAAGAGGGTCGGGCGGACGAGGACAATAAAAAATTAAAAAAATTGGCCTTATGGTGAATAGGGAACATAAAAGGGATGAATAAAAGGGTAAATGTATTTTTTAATAACCAGCCATTCAAAATGAAATGTTCCTATAAAATAATTGAGTTCCATTTAATACTACTTAAATTCATGAGGGATTTTGCGAGGGTGTGGATTTACCAAAATAAATACCCGCAAAACTGACAATTTGGCACTGAAAGTAACGTTAAAATTTCCAGATTCACAAAATTAAATGCCCACTAAAATAGCAGCAATTATAACTTTGCACAATTTAAGTGTTTTACAGTATTCAAATTAAAAAACTTATTTCCTTAATTATTAAATTTCTTGAAAACATTTCGTGACAAAAATAATATTTTCAATTTTGGTTTCAAATACAACATTACTTAAAAGTATAGAGACACTGCAGCAAGAGGAAACTGGAAATAGTTTTATGGAGTAAAGCGCGTAAATCTACGCAAAACTATGCAGAGACACTCCTCAGAATGATGGTGGACGCATTTTGGTCCATGTTTTTTCAATTAATGGTTTATTGTAAGTGTCCCATAGACCTGATTATCTAGTCCAATAAAAGCATCAGAGTAGCGTTTTCTTTTGCAATATTTCAAACAAAGTTCTGATTCATATGTTTTCAAAACACAGCAAAGAATTTTCACTTCCAATAAAGTCTAGAAACACTCCTGTAAATGATGATGGATGAAAGATCTACAGCGACTTCCTCTTTCAATGAAGTCTGCACCAAACATATGCCATCAATTACAGAGCTCACGACAATTGTTAAATTGCATTGCTACCATGCATAGATAGATCATCATAGGGCTCTGCATTTTAACGCAATATTTTTGCATTTAACTTACTTTTCACGATTTTACATTTTCGAGCAATTTTCATTGCTGGTTATTTTACTAACAGTTTTAAATGTATGTACATGTACATAAAACCCTGTTGCTAAAAAATGTTTGTGTGAGCTTTGAAATTTGCGGTTACGTTGTACACAGCGAAAAGTGCGAAAATAAAAACCAGTGAAAATGTCCCATTATACAGTACTATAATGTCAACCTTCAGCGTTCTTACACACACAAGATATTTTTAATATAGAATCTGCCAGTGAAGCATTTTGTTTGTCGCCTACTAGGTACATGATGTAGACAGAAGAGAAAAAATAACAGTGATAGGCAAACAAAATTCTTCATTACGCTTATTTAACGCTTTCCACGCAGCAGGCGTCTGCAGACGACAGTTCCCAAATGTCTAAATTATTGAATCTCATCACTATATTATTTGGAATCACCATCATGAGAAATGCATTAAAATAAGTACAAACATGCCTAGTATTGGTTCAATAATTCTTGAGATAGACTTTGAAAGTTGGGAAAGGTTTCTGAAAACTCTGTTTTGTATTGGAAAAACTAATAACCGCATGGAAAGTGTTAAAGCATGCTAGCAATGGTCAAAGATTCTAAGCCCCAAAATGGCACTTTAACCATGTCTCCATTCAGGGTTCGCAGGTTTTTGCCGCAGGCGGTTTAAACCGCCCGGCAAAAATGGCAAAAACTAAAGAAATGTAGTGGCAATATGCAAAAAATTGGTGAATTAATCTCAAAACCCAATGAAAATTATAAATATTTTTTCTGAGTGTATTATAACTTTATAAGATATGTAAAACATGAATAGATTAAGTTTGCTGGCAGTTGCAAGCTCTTTGCTTTCCAATGGTACCAGTACATTTGACTCCAATGTGTTATATATAATTTTCATGTATTTGTTTTCAATACAGTACATTTGACTCAGATTTGTTATTTAATTTTCATGTATTTGTTATCAATTTTAGGGACTTGATGAAACCAAATGTTGGCTGAAATGATTCACTAAATATTGTTTATGTGTTTTCTGCTATATTATTAATATGTTGCTACATGTAGCTATGTATGGGATTTTCCTAGTTTTTGCCAGTTGTTGCCACTTTTTGCCGGCAAAAACCTGGCAAAAATAGTTTTTGCCGGCAAAACAGAACCCTGTTTCCATTCCTTTTTACCCTGCTGGTTCCCTGGTAAGACCACTCCCAAAACTTTCAGGTACTCATGCTTGTGTAAAGAAATTGATAATGTCGCCTTTTCTGCTTTTTTATTTTTGGGGAACCCCTTTTCCCCCGCAAAATAACAAATATTTGGGGCTAAAATATACCCCTTTTTTCACGAAATCACAAGCTTTTTTAACGTAGGCCTACCTCCCTTTCCAAATAAAACACAAGCATGTTTTTTAATAGACACCAGTGAGTTATTATTTACCTATCAATATGGCCGTCTTAAAAGTTTGTTGTATATCCCCCTGGGGTCTACCTGTCTATCTTACAGTGGTTCTGATTGGTTTATTACAAGATGTACTCGTATGAATAGCCAATGCAAATGCAGCTTGTAAAATGTTTCACTCCCATCTTTATCAGGGATACAATTATTCTACAATGTCTCTCATTGGTGCAATAAATGATGTATCCATCTCTTTAACCAATCGGCCGGTAGTTCTCAGGGGGATGTATGATGATAACATTTGATGTTCATGCATAATTCCATGGTTGAAATTCACACAATCCTAAATGAAAAATGCGATCGCGTCAAAAAAGCGTTTTCCGCCGTTTGCCGTTTGAGAGAAACAGACCCTCTTTCACTTCAGAATTTCATGAGCTATTCAAATGTAAAATGTACCTTTATAATGATTCTCGCAAGAACAAATATTTGCGATTTCATGAACTATTCAAATGTAAAAAGTACCTATCTTTGTGATTCTTGCAGAACAAAATGCTTGGTATAAACCTCTTTCCACAGTCAATACCCTCCTATTAGAAGATAGCACTATCTATACCTAAATATGACTTATACAAAACATTTAAATCAGATGTGTGTACTTAATTTCATTTCATTTCAGCTCTATATGATGACTGAAGAAGATAGATTTGTCAGAAAATCAGGGGCTTTCCTATGATCTATAAACAAATCTCAACTATCTCAACTATGTGCTTTCAGTAAAAAAAATGTAGAAGGGGAAGCTGACAATCCGATTTGACTAAGAAATCAGAAAATACATTTTTAATTTCTAAACCTAAATAAAATTACATTATTACGAAGGGTCGTTATTCCGAAGAGTTAATATACAATATGGGTCATTATTCCGAATCTGCAATAAGGGTTAGGGTTAATGACTCTTATTTAATTTTCGGAATAATCACCCTTACATTTATTTTGGAATTATGATCCTTCGGAATAAAGACCCTCTGGAATAACGACCCTTCCAAATAAAGAACCTGACCCGAAAAATAAACTATCAAATTATGTGTGCAATATCACTCTTGAGCACTGTAGGCATACAACAAAACTGGTCACAGCAGTTGAACACACACACACACACATACCTGGGTGCTAATGCCCTATTATCTCTACGTAAAGGAGGCCTACTATTTCTAGTAGTATTACACTGATGCACTACAGGTGCACAAGACTGGGCATGATAGTACTCCGACTGGCTGACCTGGTAGGCGCAGTCGTGTAGGACCGATTGCTCGATGCGTAGCACCAGACCCAATATCTCAATTTCATCGCCACGTCTGTTTCGGCTGATCTCGGCTATAGAAGCGAGATTCATCCTTAGATTAAAGCCTATACATGTATCATACCAGTCTGCGTCACACCGCCATTGCCTAGGCCAACAGTGCAACTGCACAAGTTTGATCAAGTGTAACCCATCTGGACTTCTACCTCTGTCACCTATACCATAATCCTCTTTGTTTCAGCGGATGAATTTGATATCCCGCACACAAAGACGAGCACTGTGGGATAACCAAGATGCTTCTCATAAACCAACAGTGTATCTGTACAAGTTTGATGAAGGATGGCCTAGGTATATTTACCTTTGTAACCTATACCATAATCCCCTTCATTTTAGCAGATGAACTTGATATCCCCGCATACAACATGAGCATTGTGGGAATGACCAAGATGTTTCACACAACCATCATCTAATCCAACAGTGTAACAGCATCATCAGGATATTACCTTTGTAACCTATACCATAATCCTCTTTGTTTCAGCAGATGATTCAAAATCCTACATACACTCCAATCTGATGTACATTGTATGCTTCAAAATGACTACATTGACTGTGATACAACTCTCCATGTGCTAAGGTAATATGGTCAAACATGTTATTCAAGAGTGCATTATGGGTAATGTATCGATGATGAATCCAAGACATCGGAAATGTCGTGTCGAGGGACCCACACATTCATTTTTTGTATTGATCATTTTAACATTTTAGGTTTGTGACAAAGAAAAGAGCAACGCAACAATATTTTCTTTGGGCCCTAATATTGTTTGTTAATAATGTTTGATCTGATAAGGATCTGACAACTGTAATTGATGAGAATTTCTTTTGCACTTTCTATTAAAAAAAAGGCTTTCAACAAAATATCTCTGTAATTCATATTTAGTTTCAATATCCATGCTCATGACAATGTTTCCATTTTCATGTGGACAGGGACATCTATGGCTACCTTTATTATAAATTACACACAAATATTAAATCTTGTTTGGGCACCTTTACACAACATTAAGGATTGCATGTTCTTGTATGAACATCAAAAGGTTGAACTTTAACAAGAATTGTGTCAATTCAAACATGTATTGAGTAAAAGCCTCGCATATGAGATTTTAATACCGTTAAAACAGTCCACCATCATTCTCACCCCAGACGAAGACTTCCACCAAAGTTTCGCCATTTAGGTAACATTACCTCCATAGTGACTCTGTGAGTGATAAGTGAACCATGCACTCTGTGGATGAGTGAGTTAGCCAGCAGACCGGCATGCCAGGCATCCATGTAACCCTATGCGTCTCCAGATGGTCATAATCATGTCATAATCAAACAGAAGCTATACAGTCTGTTCCACAAAAGATATGCATGCAGATGTTACAGTATGTTTCTGACACATACATGTAACTAACTCATTTTGATAGGATTGTGAACAAGAGGAGAAGAAGATGAACATATTACTTCATTAATAATAAGATCATTTTTTTCCTTATCGACAATTGATTTGTCATTCTCAGAAAAAGGTATGACAATGTCATAGTTTTAATTTGCAAAATGCCACAAGATATTGATTTTGCAACTTGACTTAGCAAATATACAGAAAGTCTGCTTATTTTGTTTGAAATAAACTATACATATGCATCGTAGAGTCCTGACAACAACATGTCATCATACTACATGGATCTGTACATGTACATTTCCATCATGGTAAAAATGCATGCATGCACATGTTGGCCAACGTATTTATGTACACATTTTAACACATGGGGATATGGGGTGCCAAGCAAGGTTAGCCATGAAGTGGGGTTTTTTCCCATCTTTTCTTCTTTACTGACAATCCCTAGTCATATGATTTGAATTAGATGGCAATGATCTCCAATACCAAAGTTCTAATAGAGCAGACATAGTTTTAAAAACTTTAATTTTCTTAACTTGCTGAAATTATGCATGCACGACCATCCTGGACTTTGCAACTTTAATCAGTAAAAATATAGCATCAAACCTTCTTGCTACATGTACAATGTATTCACCAACATTGTCCAGTCACATGACAGAGGCAGGCCTCAAAATAAGGCGGGCCCTCGGGTCAAAAGCCCTAAAAAAATAGTGAGGACCCTTGACTCTTCTATCATAGGGGTCCTCAGGACCCACAAAAATAAAATACATTCAGAAAATTGTGTGCATTTTTTTTTAAACAAAAGATGTTGCTGATGACATATCCTATGATGTAGTACTTTAACATTAACAGCAGGGTTTAAAATATGGGGAATTGTGGATTGTTATGTTTGATATATACATGTTATCCAGACATCTTGAATCCCAAAGTAGCCCCACTTATGTCGAATTTCAAATGTTTGGACCCTTGAAAATAAGTGAGGACCCTTGGAATTTAAGAGGCAAGGGTCCAGAGGACCCTTTGATTTTTATTCTTATTTCGAGGCCTGGACAGAGGTTTGTTGTAGATGGATGGCAGGTCAATCAATAATGGTTGGTATTCATGTATTCACCCTGATGATGCTTTTATTACATGTTCTCGCAGTAAACTAAAGATTATGTTATCTGGTGAATATACAAAGATATCACTACTGGCTCATATCTAGAAGCTCCGATTCAAGCCTTTTCCTTCACAGAAAAGAGTCTATTATCAGTCAAAATTCATTGGTGTCAATTGCTGGAGGAGAGGGGAAAATGTATGCGCACATGTCCCCCAGGTTTATAAAATTATCTCTCTTTTTTCAGGCCTTACAGCCCTGAACCCATGAAATCCCATTTGAAAACTATGCTGGCAGTATGTGTTCCTCTCTGTTTATTTCCCAGGGCAATTATGGCGAGTATTAAATGTGAACGGCATTTTTGAATACAAGAGTGCGGCCCCCTGGAGTGGACTAAGACACTGACCCCCATGCTGGTGGACCCAGGTGCGAATCCCACTGCCGGCGGGTCTAGTTTTGCGTGGTGCATTCCTCCCCCCCCCCCCCCCCGGATCCATATTTTCATCACAAAAGTGTTAGGCTTGATTGATTTAGGCCAGATTTTAACACTCCCTACATTTCAAGTTGGATTCACAAACTCATATTGTGCATGTAAAGTGAAAAAGAAACTAAAATCATCTTGATCATTAGGAACCAATTGGATAGATCTCTTCCTGTTCAATACCTCATACCTATATTCATTAGTTATAAGGAAGTTATGTATGAACTTTGTAATACGAGCTTAGGTCCAATTCTTATTCATTATCTATGTCTTTCTTTAAATTGTGGCACAGTATATACCCATGCACTGCCAAGGTTGTGTTTGTTTGTTTTTCATTCAATGATTTTGAATCGAAAATCAAAATGCAAGCCGATACTGATATATTTCACTTTTGGTGGCAGTTGTGGGATGCACAGATTTGTCCATACTTTTACATTTCACTTTTGGTGGCAGTGGTAGGATGCACAGATAATTCCATACTCTTACATTTCACTTTTGGTGACAGTGGAAAGAGGCACAGATAATTCCATACTCTTACATTTCCCTTTTGGTGGCAGTGGTGGGATGCACAGATAATTCCATACTCTTACATTTCATTGTTGTGGCAGAGTGGTGGGATGCACAGATAATTCCATACTCTTACATTTCCCCTTTGGTGGCAGTGGTAGGATACACAGATAATTCCATACTCTTACATTTCCCTTTTGGTGGCAGTAGTGGGATGCACAGATAAGTCCATACTCTTACACTTCCCCTTTGGTGGCAGTGGTGGGATACACAGATAATTCCATACTCTTACATTTCCCTTTTGGTGGCAGTGATGGGATGCACAGATAATTCCATACTCTTACATTTCCCTTTTGGTGGCAGTGGTGGGATGCACAGATAATTACATACTCTTACATTTCACTTTTGGTGGCAGTGGTGGGATACACAGATAATTCCATACTCTTACATTTCCCCTTTGGTGGCAGTGGTGGGATACACAGATAATTCCATACTCTTACATTTCCCCTTTGGTGGCAGTGGTAGGATACACAGATAATTCCATACTCTTACATTTCCCTTTTGGTGGCAGTAGTGGGATGCACAGATAATTCCATACTCTTACACTTCCCCTTTGGTGGCAGTGGTGGGATACACAGATAATTCCATACTCTTACATTTCCCTTTTGGTGGCAGTGATGGGATGCACAGATAATTCCATACTCTTACATTTCCCTTTTGGTGGCAGTGGTGGGATGCACAGATAATTACATACTCTTACATTTCACTTTTGGTGGCAGTGGTGGGATACACAGATAATTCCATACTCTTACATTTCCCCTTTGGTGGCAGTGGTGGGATACACAGATAATTCCATACTCTTACATTTCCCCTTTTGTGGCAGTGGTGGGATGCACAGATAATTCCATACTCTTACACTTCCCCTTTGGTGGCAGTGATGGGATACACAGATAATTCCATACTCTTACATTTCCCCTTTGGTGGCAGTGGTGGGATACACAGATAATGCCATACTCTTACATTTCCCCTTTGGTGGCAGTGGTGGGATACACAGATAATTCCATACTCTTACATTTCCCCTTTGGTGGCAGTGGTGGGATACACAGATAATTCCATACTCTTACATTTCCCCTTTGGTGGCAGTGGTGGGATACACAAATAATGCCATACTCTTTCATTTCCCCTTTGGTGGCAGTGGTGGGATGCACAGATAATTCCATATGGAATTATCTGTTCATCCCACCACTGCTACCAAAAGTGAAATGTAAGAGTACTCTTACATTTCACTTTTGGTGGCAGTGGTGGGATACACAATAATCCCATACTCTTAAATTCCCTTTTGGTGGCAGTGGTGGGATGCACAGATAATTCCATACTCTTACATTTCACTTTTGGTGGTAATGGTGGGATGCACAGATAATTTCATACTCTTACATTTAACTGTTGGTGGCAGAGTTGCAATAAACAGATAATTTCCATACTCTTACATTTCAATTTTGGTGGCAGTGGTTGGATGCACATATATAATTCCAAACTCTTACATTAAATTTCACTTTCGGTGGCATAGGAGAAATGCCCTCACATTCACAACCTTTTTCCCCAAGGGGTGGCACTAACTTTTAAAACATGGGGTTCTCAAAGCTCCTGACCCCCACCCCAACCCCTGAATTTCAAAACTTGGGGGCTCAATCCCAAAACAAGGGATTCTTGAAAATCTTGTCCTATAAATGACACACTGACAATCTGTAGTCCTTGTAGGCTAGGCCCGACTGACCTGTACCTGGATTTTGTAGCAAATAATTATGTTTAGTGTCTAACCGATCAGCTGAAGTTCTGAATACGCCAATCGCCTATCATTTCCTCTTTGATCGGCCGATCGCGCATGTTACACGGTTTTGTACTAACGCATTTTAGTAATAAAACAAGGAAATACAGGCATTATTTTAGCTCACGATGCATGGATTTCATAACTTATCAATACGAGGCTCCATTGTTATATGATTCCTTTTGTGCTGTGGTGCACCGAAAGAAATGACAGCTACCAGCGTTCATGATAACCGGTGTCGCATCGCGAAATGCTCCACACTTTTGAAGTATTGCGATTCAATTGCACAAATGTGTAGCTAAAAGTGCAACGCAAGAAGATTCCCTACTTGATATTTGATCACGTTCCATCAAAGCCAAACCTTAAAAAATTGAGTTTCATCTTCAAATAACTAAAAAAAGTATGATAAATCCTCGAGTATCGGCAGTTCATATTTCGTTTTCGTCAGAGTCAAAATCCACATTGCTTTACATTACGTGCGCAGAAGTCTTACTGTTGGTTTAAAATTAAAAAATGGCGGTTTCTGCGCACATCGGAGCAATGTTATAAATTATAATCATGACGTCACTTTTGATACTAGTCTTGTTCCCATGCCGCCGAGTGTTACGAAAAGGCAAATCGAAAAGGCAAATCGAAAAGGCGCCAACAAAAATGACCTGGAATAAAACTAGTGGTGCACCACGGACACCAGGAAATTCCTTGAAGGATCTATTACAAAATGGCGCATAGTAAGAAGATGATATAAACAATTATGAAATCCATCATGACTCGTGAGCGAAATAATGCCAGTATTTCTAAAATGTGTTAGTTCAAATTGTAAAATCTAAATCATGTACATGTTACGTATACTATGTTTTGCTTACGGGCGCATGCCATCCAGATTATGAAGAACGTGCAAAGTTGATGAAATATTCATTTTATTACTAAAAAAAAAAGGTGCTATACAAAATTTGTGAATTGCGACACAAAACTAATAGTGCATCACACTTTTTGCTACACAAAAAATGCTGGAAATTGAACGCTGACAGCTACATGTAGTCTTACTCCTAGTCATTTTTGTTGGCTCCTTTTTTGTAACACTCGGCGGCATCGGAACAAGACTTGGATCAAAAGTAACGTCTTGATTGCAATATCTTATTAGAATATTTTGCAGATCACTGCCATTTTTTTAATTTTAAATCGACAGATTGAGTTCTGCGCATATGTAAATGGGCTTTTAACTTTGAAGAAAATAAAATATAAGCTGCCAATACTTGTGGATTTATCGTACCATATTTTACCAATAAATAATACAAAGTCAGACCGATACGGTCGGCAGGGCGGGCTAACTTTGTCGCTTTGCACACATGTTTTCCGCTCACATTTTGTCTTGCCCCCCTCCCCCCACCTCCGACAGATTTTGTCTTGCACCCCGTTTTTGACCCCACACATTTTGGTGTATCCTTGGTGAAAGATATTTAGAAAGTTAGACTAGTGTCCAGACCTGTTACTGAATAAAGCTGTATAATCCTTTAATCCCTCAACAGAGGATTTGGTGCTAGGTTAGTTTGTGCTATCTTACAGCGAAAAGACAAACCCAAATGTTGATGCTGGTGCCGCCATGAGGACTTTTTCAAAGAACGACCATACACTTCACAGTGAGGAATAATATCTTAAGCTTACCCCCCCCCCCAAAAAAAAATGAACGCCACTGCTTGATCAGCTCCAAATAAGCGACTCTCCCCATAGCGAATTAATACAGAAGGGTAATGTAACCACACGAATAAGAACGCAACAAAAATGTTAACTCCCTGCTTAACGCTTGGTGCTTTTGCATGTGGAGTTAAAACTGCATATTTATTGCATTACCATTACCCACTTGGAACTGATAATATAGCAATTACCCAAAGATAAGGTTTTCAGAATTGTTCATCAATGCAATCTTCCTGAGAATATATATTTATTGAAGTGTTTTTCTCAGCCCGCCTGCCAGTTTTTTTGGGGGGTTTTTTCAGATAAATTTTACTCAAATCATACTTTTTTATAACCGAAAAATCTGTCGAAATTTTTTTCTTCACAAATGTTTAAAACATTTCCCATTTTTGCAGATTATGGTGACATTTTAGGTAAGAAAACAATTACTTGACAGGTACTTGACAGGTCTGTCCGCCCGTAAAACAGGGTTATTCTTTTTCCCCCGTTGCCTAATGCTTTACATTCTCTATGGAGTATGGGAGCCCTATTTACAACAAGTGTTATTAGGCCTATACAAGATGACAATTTGTTAACTACATGCAAGTCCTTTTTGGCATCTGCTTATTTTAACCCTAACACTGCCAGATACAATGTACATGTACCACAAAATACCATGACAAATTCTAAATTCTATCTCCCAGCGCATACGCAGGTTTTCAATGACATAATCGACCGAGCCTATATTTATAGTGAGCGCAATATACTGCACGAACGTGAAGCTGATAGCTGTAGCCTTGCCTATGGGGGCCGGCGCTAGATCGAATCTTGGTGGGGGAACGGCGATTTATTTGTTAAAACTTCTTCGAAATCCTCGTTTTTGATCAAAAACAGGCTGGTCGGGGAAGTTAGGTTAATCTTATAATTTGATTTTTAAAATATAAGATAATGTTGTATACGGTTTACCCTATTCATGCCAAGGTAACTCACTTGGTTGCATCAGTCATGGGCAATATCATTGATTAACACGCTCAGAGACGGAATTAGCTGTGAAATGTTTGTGCATTTATTCTGTTTAACACTGGCAGCAAACACACGTGTACAATAAATATAAACACCGTATTGCCCAATCATTAGGGGGTGGGAAAAAAGCAATCTCTGTTTTTTATACAGGGGGGGGGGGGGGTGGAAGAAAAAACACAATTTTGTTTCTTTCCTATGCCTACCCTACCAATCAATGATGCTCATCCGAGGGAACGTGAATGTCGAACAACTCTGCCTTCGAGGCAACTCAGCCAAGACAACTCTTGCCTTCAACTTCAAGACAACTCGGCCAATATAAGACGACTCGACCTCTGAGACAACTCGGCCTACGAGACAACTAGGCCTACGTACAAATTTAAAACACCGGGCCCATCCCACCCCGTGACCATGCGTGATGATATGGCCATGGCATGCCCCGTTATTATCATTGCGGAAGATAGAGGTGCATATAGAATTGGGACCAATGTGCATTCCATCTAAAACAATTTCAATTTGAATTTGTCATAAAATATAATTTAATTTCAACTTTGACTCTGTTGAGTAAATTATAAAAATAATAAGCTTACCTACCTAAATTTAATTTACCTGCCTTTCTGAACTGAAATTTCTGATTCGCTCACGTGTAACAGACAGCAAGTCTGTTCAGGCAGCAGTCATACCTCATAAACCATGAAAACAATAACACTGTGGTTTGAATACTGGACGATGACAACACACTGTATTCATAGATAGAATTAATTGATTTCGAGTGAGTCATACATCGGCATTCATTCATCTCCCTACAAATTGCCGATCGTCGTAAAATAATAACACGGGAATCTATGGGTACCCAGCGTTGGAAAGATTTGTCATTGAAAATACTACAAATATTGAATGGTTTTTGATACCAGCGAAAGAACATGCGAGTTGCCAGCTCGTTACAGTGTGTGAAACTTTTCTTTCACTGAAACGTTCATTCACAATTTCCTATACCTGGGAAAATTACAATACAATACAATGTATGTAAAACCATTAACATCTCTCTGGTAAAACCATGGACTTATTAGTATTCTAATAAGTCCATGGTAAAACCAAGGAGTTATCATAGTTAACTGACAGGCGGGATGAGAAAATCGGTTCAAAAACCCTCCCATCTATATATATTCCCATGAAGATTACATTGATGAACAATTCTAAAACCCTTATCTTTGGGTAATTGCTGATCAGTTCCAAGTGGGCAATTTGTGAGAAATATGCAGCGAGTTTACATTTTTGTTGCATTCTTATTCGTGCGGCTACATTACCTTTCTGTATTAATTCGCTGTAGGGAGGGTCGCTAATTTGGAGCTGATTAAGCTGTGTGGCGTTCAAAAACAAATTGGGGAAGCTATAGATATTATTTCTCACTGTATTAAAGTGTATGGGTATTTCTTTAAAAAATCCCCTAGTGGCGGAACCAGCATCAAATTTAGCGGTGGGCAAACGGAAGGCAAGACAAAATCTGGGGAGGCAAGAACAAATCGGTGGGGGGTGGGGGGGGGGGGGATACAACATGTGAGGGGAAAATGGCTTTTATTAAATCAATAGTCAACCTTTCCGATTGTTTGGGGGTACAAAATGGGTGGGGGTTGATCTGACTTTGGGGAAAGTGGGGGGTCATTAACTGGGGGAAAATCCCCCACCCCATCCCCCAGATACACCACTGTTATGAATACCCCACATGCACCTTAGAGCTGCCCCCACAAATACAAAGAGACTAGTGGTTATTCTCAAATGGTGTTAATAGGGGAGAGTGAGATTTTCTTCGCAAGGCATTAGTATAGGGGAGATTTTGATTATCTTGAAAAATGTTTGTAGGCAAAATGGGTAAGTGTGAAAGAGTGAACTAGTAAGGGAGCAGTTCCATTTGTACGCGATAAAAATTGCGAGAATGTTCCGGGCCCTGATGAGTTTTTTATCGCGAACAGTTGCGAGAAGCAAAGGATTATTTATCGATAGCGTATTACCGCTTGTTTAAATATAACAAAAGATAAGTGGTCGGTATGTAAATAGAGCTTCGGGCTATTTATTCTAGTGTAAGGTACAAATTCAGCATTTCATGTTTTTAGAGATAATGTTATTGATTATGGATGTTTAACGTAAATTGTATTATCCTCGTGTATTTGCTAAACAATGTCCCGCTCTATTTGCTAAACATACCCCAGGGTATGGCAGAGGCCTCGTATCGGGGCCTGATGACTATTTTATCGCGAATCAACTTGAAAAACATCGGGTCCAAAACATATCAGGCCCCGATACAGTCGCGATAAATTTATCGCGTATAAATGGAACTGCTCCCTAAGTAGTTAATGAACCATTGGTGAGTGAAGTAGCATATTGCCTAGAACGTTTTAATGGGAAGACTATAGTCTACAGGTTCTTAAATACAGTCCTTAAAATAAATAACTGAACTGGTAATAATTATGCTCTCAACTCCAAAACTCATAGCTCCTAAGCATAAATATTAAATTATGAAGTTGCAAGGAGATTTCGTTTCTTTAATTTGAGATATAACACATGAAGATTGAAAGAATATTAACTCAGTTCTGTGCCCAAAACCAAAACAAAGTCTGTTTTTCATTTTAACATTTTGTTCGTCTACACACAGCCTCGGACTAGCAACAGGCAGAGTATTGATTAACTGGTAGCGACAACTCACTGGTCAATAGTAAGATGAGAATTGGGGATGCTACACATACCTGTCACCCTGTCCTGCATGTTCAGAACCCAAATGTGAAAATGTAAACTGCACTTTGTTCTATCCTTATCAATGTAAAAAAATGTAGCGTTCTTAATTATTAACCGATCTTCATGAACAATGTCTCAAATTATAAGAGAAGATAATTTTTTAAACTTTATCATTTAATATTTGTACGTAGGAGCTATAGTTGGAGTTTAAGAATATATTTATTACCTGGTCAGTTACTTTTTTTGAGGACTGTACTTTGGGATTGTATTATTTGGCATCATTTCAATTTATTTTTTGCAGCTGAAAGGATAAGGAAAACCGTTTGAAATGTATTTTATTGCTGCCAATTGCCAATTGGCAGCATTTAAAGTTGTCAATTGGTAGCTTTTAAGGATTGCTATTATTTTGACCAGGAAAAACCAAAGTATTGCCAAATAATATGAGCTCATTGTATTTAAAAACTCATTTTGGCAGGACAAAATAACAAACATTGTCAAAAGCTGCCAATTTGCACCTTTGTGAAAGAAGCTGCCAATGGAAACAATAAAAGAAAGATGTTAATGCCTTTTTTTATCATTTTGGCCAGAAAAAATCTATATATCACCAAATAATATAACCCCGAAGTATAAAAACCTCAAGAGGTGAGTGGGGTATTCTGAAACAACATTAAAACCAGGGGGATAAAAAGAGAGCAGAAAAACCCAGGGGGGGGGGGGGGGGTGGGGGGCATCAACCAACCATTACACTAGCACCATGTAGGCTGATATCGGGTTCGATCATGATTTTAGGTATAATTTAGATACCTTTTTCGAACCATGGTATTTCAGCTCCGTAGCTTTCGAGGTCATCCTGACCCCTTCATTCAGCGTAGTGTTTACTTCCCTCCACTTGTCACATGACCGCCTTTTAGGTGATCAAATGACAGTGGGTCATCGTAGATGGCATGCAGATCACAGCTGGGACACAGAGTGGGGACCCTCAGCCAAATTCAAATTCAAAAACATGGAGCCAATTCAAACATTATCGGAATTGAATGCACCATTTCTTGTTTACATGAGATGGAACCAACATAATCTATTTCATGAATTGCATGTGATTTTCTAAATTTGAATGAAATAAAACCATTCAAAGGTTTGATGGCGGGATATTCAAATGTGAAAATGGAATGCATGCTGTCTCACATTGCATATCACCCATGCCACATGGACAAATGCCTACATTGCAATGTGCAATAAAAACAGTTCACCACAGACAAACAAAAATTGTGATTATATTTTGTTTGCATAAAGTAAGTAACACATTGTCATTTTTAGTCTTGCAATTTAAAAAAAGTATCAAAATTAAATTTGATTTTGAAAATTAGATGGCTTCTATCCACTAGCGCATGTTTTTTTACCTGCTCTGTAGATGGTAGTTGGTTCGTGTCAAATGTTTATTATATGAAATGTGACTACTCAAACGATGTTTATGGTACATAAGGGAGTCATCACAAACATTTAAACAGTAAATGTGGAACAGTCATGACCAACATTAAAGGAGGGGTCCGTTTATGGTACATAAGGGAGTCATCACAAACATTTAAACAGTAAATGTGGAACAGTCATGACCAACATTAAAGGAGGGGTCCCGCAAGCACAATATTGTGCATTACATGTTAGAAAAATAACTATCGAGCTCAACTTTTGTAATTATAATAGAACAAAACACCACATTTATGACAAAAACGAATAAAAACCGCCATCTCTCAACATGCAATTTTTAAAATTCGCGGCGATCAAAAGTCCCAGAGTCGATGAAGTCACTGTTATACAATGCACATGCGCAAATTTGAGCACCGATAACCATGACGTCATCAGCACCGGGACTTTCGATCGCCACAAATTCTAAAAATTGCATCTTGAGAGATGGCAGTTTTTATTCGTTTTTGTGACTAGTATGATGTCTTGTTCTAAAATATAGTGTCGCAATTTCGGCTCGATAATTATTTTTCTAACAAATAATGCTAAATGTTGTGCTTGCGGGACCCCTCCTTTAATAGGTGACGGTGGGGTATTTGTGAGGGAATTGAATCCAGATCAAAAGCAAACAAGAGACAAGAATCACCAAGTTGAAATCAGACTACACCCAAATAAAATGTTTTATAGAACCAACCCATAAGGGTATTTCAGATTTGATTTATTATAATCTAACCAGGGGTAAATTCTCTTCTCACAACAACTGCATTATAAAATATTCCTTACATAATCAATATAATATGTATCATACACACGCATCCATCACTAGACGTCTTCAAGACCAGGGTCTGCGACGTCCAGTTCACCTAGTCATCGCTCCGCAACAATATTTTTAATTGTATATATACATTTTTATGCCTATGGAGTTTTTGTCTACTCCAACCTGAATGCACCTCAACACTTGTGCGAGTATACTCATAACAGAGGTTTCTGCATAGTATAGGAAGATGATGATGATTCTCATATAGGATACAACATTGCCATGGCTCTCTATTTAAATTCCTGACATTTATTTATCAGGTTTAACTATTGTGATCAGGTTGAGATGATGACCTGAAAATTCTCAATATTTCTGAAGTACTGAGGAAATTCCTGAGGGCGATAGCACTGATTGCAATGTCATCATTCTTCGTTAGATTCTTTCATCACAGTACCCTTTAAGCAAGTCCCTTTAACACTTTCCATGCGGCTATTAGTTTTACCATATACAAATCAGATTTTTCAGAAACCTTTCCCAACTTTCAAGGATTACTGAACCAATACTAGGCATGTTTGTACTTATTTCAATGTCTCATGGGGATTCCAAATATGGTACTGAAATTCAATATTTTGACATTTTTGAAACATTTTGTGAAGATTTGGAATTTGGACTGCAGATGTCTGCCGCATGGAAAGTGTTAATACATCAATGATTTGTAGGAACATCATATAACACTGTAAATAATACACAATTAACAGCATTTGCTACGATGATTATGATTTCTCTCATTATTATCGGGCAGGTGAAGATGCAAAAGTACCTGACCGACTGGCATGTAAAATTGTTCAAACTCATAGTATAAGTGAGTTACACTGGCTGGTGGAATTTCTGTCGGTCAGGTATTTTTGTGAGTTACCTGCCCGACTGACTGGTTGGAAGAAATCTGAAGTTCCAGCCCTGAAGAATCTAAATATAATATTTTTACTTTGGAACAAGAGAATTGTGTGTGTATCCCACAGAGAATAGAAATCGGAGGACAAAACAGCTGATCAAAAAATGTATTATCCTCATTCATAACAATCATTACTGACCTTCTATCTGTACCATATAAATGTACACATTTACACAATTTTATGAATACTTTGCTATTATAAATGTATTCGTCTGGTTGAACAATCTTGTAGATGAACCACATTTAACCTTAATGTTTTGTTTGTATTTAATTAAAAATAACTTCCACCATTGCTTCCACACAACTGCACAATTTATCTTGTACAATCCATTAAACTATTGAATATACCGGTATCACACATGCAAATTTGAATAAACCTTACATAACTGCACAATTTATCTTGTACAACCGATTTAACTACTGAATATACCGGTATCACACATGCAAATTTGAATAAACCTTACATAAATTTGCGTGCAGCACAACACTAAATAAAACTTGCAGGGCCCTGATTTTTATGACAAGCAACTTGAAGAGACCAAGTGCACATTTCTCGGAAGTCAATGCTCTTAGGCGATGGGAAAAGAAACCCTGTTCTACGGGCCGGATCGACCCATTTTTTCCCGAATTTGCCAACAAAAAATTTGTTTTTGTTTTTTGGGGTTAATTTTTGATCATTTTTTGATCGCAAGTTTGGGGAACATTACTTCACCTCCCCCCTACTCTCACGGCAGCATTTCTCCAAACGTTTGAAAAAGCCAAAACACCAAACAAAAATGCCAAACCGAATTACCCTACCTCGTTTGCCCGTAGAGCAGGGTGTTTTTTCCGGCGCCTTATGGATGAGAATGAATATACTCATAATTCATTAAGAGCAAATACATGTAGTGACTGGCTGGTTTTAAACCAATGCAATACAACTGAGCAGAAAGAAAGTGATATAGTAAGGCCAAAAAAAAAAAATGTTATATTGGTGTAACGGGCTGAACAAAAATAGGGTAGGTAGGTAGGGATTTTTTTTTTTTTTTTTTTTTTTTTTTTTTTTTTTTTAGCAGCTGTTTTTGAACAATGTTAACCGAGTTTAAACATTCCCTATTGTTTGTTAGAAGTACAATGATGATCACAATGTTTATACTTCCGTTTTCGGAAGGAATTTCCGTTTATTCGAGGAGCACCGTCGTATTTCGTTCGAGAAAAAACATTTATTTTTTTCATTTTTTTATTTTTTAGGGTCGGTCGGTTGGTTTTTTTTTTTTTTTTTCACTGAAAAAAAAAAAAAAAGTGTAGGGCATAAAGCCACAGCTGGTTAAAGAATTTGCATATGAGCTGAGCATCCCACTCACAGATATTTTAAACAGTTCTTTTAGTGAAGGTGTTGTGCCCCATCAGTGGAAAAAGGCTATTGTTGTACCAATACCAAAAACAAGCCCCGCAAACATTGGTAAACTTAGGCCTGTGTCTTTAACATCCATCTTCTCCAAAGTTGCTGAAGGTTTTATATGTAAATGGATTTTGGAAGATATTGAGAGCTTGATAGATGTGAGACAATTTGGCAATGTGTCTGGGGTGTCCACAAACCACTATTTACTTAATCTTGTTCATTATTTGCATCAGGGTGCTGATAAAATTCACAATGTGGGCACAGTGGTCCTAACTGACTTTTCAAAAGCTTTCGATCTTATTAGTCATACCTTGCTTATTGAAAAGATCATCGGTATTGGCGTGCGTAGAACCATAGTTCCTTGGATTTGTGATTTTTTGAACAATAGACAACAATGTGTAAAATACAATGACACACTTTCAGATTATGTTTATATCAATGGGGGCGTTCCCCAAGGCACTAAACTTGGGCCCCTTGGTTTTCAAATTTTAATTAATGATGCAGCTTCTGATGCAAGTACAGAGTATTGGAAATATGTTGACGACTTAACATTTGCTGAAAATCACAATGTGAAAGTCAATGGTAACCTTCAAAATGACTTGAATAATTTCAAGGACTGGTCTGAAACAAACTGTTTGAAACTTAATCCCACCAAGTGTCAGGCACTGCAAATTAATTTTGGCAAATCTAAGCCTACTTCTGAGCTGAAAATTGGCAGTGAGTCACTCCCTTTTGTTGATAATGCAAAAGTGCTTGGCCTTTGGCTTCAGAATGATTTAAAATGGGACACACAAGTTAGCAACATGCTTGTGAAAGCTAACCAGCGCCTGTTTATGCTTCGTTCACTGAAAAAGTTTGGTTTTGATAAGAGCGAATTAAATGTTGTCTTCAAAAGTTATCTCAGACCGGTACTTGAATATGCTGCCCCTATTTGGCACTCTAGTATTACAGCAAAACAAAGGTGTGAAATTGAAAGAATTCAGAAAAGGGCATGTAAAACCATCCTTGGCCGTGATTACTCATCTTATGATGATGCTTTGTCTGCTTGTCAACTTGAATCCCTTGCTTGTAGAAGAACAAAACAGTGTCTTAAATTTGCATCAGGCCTGGCCGACAATATCAGAACAAAACATATCCTTCCCAACACCAGATTTGAAGTTCATGGCAGAAGACTACGTAATGCAGATTCAGTTTCACAATTATCATTTAGAACATCCCGCTTTCAGAACAGCCCTGTGCCTTATTTTGTCAATCTTTTGAACAATTCATTTTAGGTGACTGCCCAGTATACATGTATTGTGATTTTATGTACTGTTTACATTTACATTTTGTGATTATTTGATAATGTGCAATATTAGGTCAATATCATATTGGGGGGGGGGGGGGGGGGGGGGGGGGGTGGCGGGGGTGGCTATTAGTTCTTTTCATGTGCAATGTTGTTTGGAAGGTGGGCTTGTGAGTTTGTGTATGAGTGCATGCTTAGTGGATACATGTGGTGTCAAATTGTGTGGTAAAGGGGGTTTATGTGTGCCTCTTTTTTCTTCTTCTTTTTTTTTGTGTCAATTTTTGTACAATTCATTTTTACTGCCCAGTTACATGTATTGAGATTTGATGTACTGTTAACATTTACATGTTGTGATTATGTGATAATGTGCAATTTTTTAGGTCTTTAGGGGGGGGGGGGGGGTGGGGGGCGCTATTAGTACTTTTCATGTGCAATGTTGTTTGGGAGGTGGGCTTGTGAGTTTGTGTATGAGTGCATGCTTAGTGGATAAATGTGTTGTCGGGGTGTGTGGTATAGGGGGTTTATGTGTGGAGGGGTGAGTGTACACTTGTGGGGTGAGGATGTTTGTTTCATTTGCTTGTAAATGTGTGTGTTTGGATTCTTAATTAATTTTTGTGTGGGGATTTGCAATCATAATTTTGTATTTTATATGTTATCGCTGTTTTATCATGTATTTATATGTATTTTTGATGATAATATTATATGTTTTTATATTGTAAAAAATGCGCAATTTGGCCTTTGGCCACGATGTTATTTTATAATAAATTGAATTGAATTGAATTGAATAGTCACTACTTCCTGAGATTTGAAAACTTAAAAAGAAAATGCAAACAAATCCTGCAGTCCTCATCTTTCTTCAATGATTTGTGAAAGGCCTGGATCAATAATTTCCAATCAAATCAATGAAGTGAAAATACATTTCTTTCTTTACCCTTTTGTAAATGTTTGTTACACTTTCGAACATTAAATCTCATGAACTCATAAATTCACTATTTTAAAAGGCAAGTTTATCGTGTCATTCATTTCACAGGCATGAAAATGGTGCCAGTTTTAAATATAGCACACTTTCCATGCACAATGTTTTGTACAGCACAAATTTTGGTTTTGAACTGTCCATGCTCTGGGTTTTACATTTTGTACAATATTTAAGGCTTTGCACGCACATGGTACATGAAACCATGTTTGCACATGGTGCATGTTCCACTATTGAACAATTTCCATGTAAACCACATTCAGTGCAGGTTGTGCACACAGCATACCTGACACGTTACAGGTTTTCATTTGGTATATATATGCTCCAAGCTGTTCACACCAAACAAACTCGAGGTTTACCACATTGCATAAGCTCTAGATTTTGCACACAGTACAAATGATAGGATTTGCACATGTTTCAGGTTTTTCAATTGGTATGCACCAAGCTGTTCAAACCAATCAAACTCTAGGTTTACCACATTGCACAAGTTCCAGATTTTGTACACAGTTCAAATGATAGGATTTGCACACGGCACAAGTTTCAGGTTTTTCATTTAGTATACCTCAAGCTTTTCATACCAAACAACCTATAGGTTTTAAACATTGTACAAGTTGCAGGTTTTGGAAACTGCACACATGTCAGGATTTACACACTGCACAAATATTGGGATTTACATACTGTACAAATACCAGAATTTGCACACAGTGCATGTTCCAGGTTTTGCACACAGTACACCCATCATGTTTTTCACACCACACATTTATTGCACAGCCACTATCGTCGCATCTGCAGCAACAGCAGCAGTATCACCCTTCTTGGCATGATGCCATGTTTTCTTGCTTATCAACAGCAGCATTATCAATAATGGTAGATGTAATAACGTGAATCTAAAGAGCTGCTTCGCCGATTTACTGTCCGCTTTTGTGTAAAAGCGCCATCCTAGATATGTCATAAATAAATTCAGCGGTAGTGTGTCTATTGCAAACGTCCATGTGGTGAGATCTAGAACGGGGGCTAATGTACATAGACCAATCATGACCACGCAATGACGTAGCGCCACTCGTCGACATAGGTCAGGGTTCGTTGTGGCCATCATGCAATAGCCGCCGCGCGAGTAGTCACTGCGTAGATTCCAGCTGAGAGCGTTGAAGTGCGGGAACTGCCACGAGTAGAGAAACGCAGCCATCAGAAGAGCACCTGGAAGATGGGAATATAAGGTATAATTGAAAGTTAGTATTCCCAAGAATAAAATTTTCCTCAAGGAATTTTGAACAAATGAAAGTGAATAAATTTTGCTATTATTTCCATCAAAGTCAGAAAAGAAGAAAAGACCAAACAACTAAAAGAATAGTGAATAGCAAATTACAAAATTCCAATTTGGATATCAACATGACGACAGCCCGATGTTGGTCACATCTTTTCGCAACATCTCGCTGGAAATTTGAGGTCTGATGACATTGGTTCCCGGGAAATAAACATATTCTTTTGGCCCTGATGATTCTTTTCCCAACATAATAGAATCCTTGGTGAAATGTATCATCTCAGATTGAGAAGTGACGTTAGCGCGCATTCAACTGAATGCATCATGAAATTGTGCGTGTAAATATTACGCGAGGGCGTTGGCATTTTCATGACCATGGCACAGAAAGTACTTCGTCTATCTGTATAGATTTTGCGCTGACGAGAGTATATCTTCCAAGAGTAAAGCCTCTGGTGTAAGCTGTTCAATTTTCATAGGCGGTCATTCATGTGATATACATCTAACATACCGGGTGAGTCAGAAAGATTGGGCACGTTTTTGGCAAAGACTTCACAATTTTTTTCAAGAATGCATAATATTCAAAACCAATGGCAGTGCTAAAAGACCTATTATTTGCGTTACACTAATGTTAGTAAAACCCTCAATTTTAAAGCCAATCCACGGGATAGTCAAATTATCAAGCCATTCTTCAATGTATTCTAATGAGGCTCGCTTCCTTATTCAGCTGCGATGCCTCTTTTCAGGTTTTCCCTTGAATTCAACCTTGTTCTAACTCATAATTAGTTAGTTCCAATTTATATTCAGTCATTTTAAGATTTGTGTATCCAACATTCATGTGCCTTTCAAGGTTTTTAACATGGTTCATTGATTGCCATCTCTGAAATCTACTAAAATTGATGCAAAAGTCTAATTCAATTTTTTTTTTTAAATGAAAGCCAAATGTGTGGTCTTTTAAGTACTATCATTGGTTTTGAATATGCAGGCCTGCAATTTAATGGCGTCTTTTCGAGAAAATTGCCCATTCTTTCTGACTCAGTCGAATTCAAAAAATCTTTTTTTGAATGAAAGCCAAATGTGTGGTCTTTTATGTACTATCTTTGGTTTTGAATATGCAGGCCTGCAATTTTTCATGGCGCCTTTTCGAGAAAATTTCCCATTCTTTCTGATTCCCCTGTACATAGGATATAAATGTGCTAGGCATAATTACCTGGTTCTAGACCTCCAGTGCAGGCGGCCCATCCAATCATAGGTGGCAAGGCTCCCACTACAGCGCCAATCCATGTGTTGACTATACTGACGCGTTTCATTGGTGTATATGCCATGACATACAATGCCCATGTACTAGCTGAGATGGCGGCCGCCAAAGGGTTGACAAACAGTGCTAAAGTAGTCACGCCGGTGACACCGATAGCGGTGGCAAATCCAACAGCATGAAGTGGACTGCAGTATAGAAAGAAGAAAAAAATAATTCTGTACTGATTGAAAATTAAATGATCTTTAAAATTGGTATTAAAGGGAATGATGAATGTTGCAATTAAGTATGGTTTTCTTCAAACAGGAATGTCTCTTACGAAGTAAATAATGAATGTCTCGTATGAAGTAAATAATGAATTAAATGATGCACAATCTGTCACATATAGGGCGGGATGATATTAACTAATTTCACTGGTTTTTGATATTTTGCATGAATATGACCATTTTGCATAATGCCCCTCCCTCCACATAACCTTTGTTTCTTGTCCCCTCTGTATTGTTTCGCAACATTTCTGGCCAAAACTTGCTAGCATGTATAGCCCAGCAGATTACCCTCTGGTAGTACATTTCTGACACAAATTTATAATTGTCAATCTGTTATGAACCATTTAGCACTAGTTTCATGCTTTGTCTGCATTATCACACAATGGTCAAGTTATGCTGTATGAGCTATGTTATTAGTCAAAGCTACCATTTTCACATCACTAGTGCATTAGATCCTCGTAGATTAACATCTATACTTGAGCAATTAAGAAGGGGCTACTTCCTTTGCCCTCAGGCTATTAAACTTGGTGGGCATTTCCCCTTGATCTGCTGTAATAATTATGACCTGAAAGTGAAACGACAGCTGTTCATAAAACTGACCAATCTCCATTCAGATCAGCTTTGAGTGCCTGTCAGGTGGTCATTCAGAATTTATATAAATTGATATATGTGATGCAGCACAATAAAAAGGGAGGACTTTGTAGCTGTGTGTATTTCAAGATATAGATGAAAACGGACAGAAAACAATTAAGAAAATAATATGAATTTAGGAGTCATTTTCACTCGTAAAATCCGAATGCTTTGATAAATTTTGATAAATTTTGTGTCATAAAGCTTAGAAAATGCTCTGAGAGCACACATAATAAACTCGAAATTCCCTTCACGGGCAAACTCCCCCATTTGATGTGCTGCATCACATATTGTTGAGTACCAGCCCAGTTTGGGGGTAAACTGAATGTTAATTTGAGGGCCCATTTGGGGGTAATAATGTATATGGTTAGAGTCCTAGTGCCCCTCCCCTTAATGACGCTCAGGGCTTGCTGGCGCAAGTTTTCCTCAAGCTTCACCCACACAACCAAACCCCTAAGTTTGAACCCCTGGTGACATCATGGGGGGGGGGGGGGACACATTTGTAGGAAATGTTGCCATAACAAGCCAACATTTCTGCATGTTTTGCCCACCTTTACCCCCTGCCCCCATTTTTTCTCTTGCTGGTTTTGCTTCCCCCAATGTGTCCTTGAGCATGTGATGCTGGTGCTGCCACTGGTTAAATTAATGGTGGCTTTTACTTTACATGTAGTCCTAGTGACTTACCTGAGTAGTCCCCTGACAAGTACTCGGTTCCTAGTTCTTGCCATCTGAGAATCATACGGTACTTCAAAATACTGCAAGGAAGGTTCAAAGAAAAGAGTTTTATCACATTATTTCTATCAATGATAATCATGGCTCCATATCCCCCAGACCAGTTGTATGATGGTTAATTCCATTACCTCGTTTGTTCTTAATCAAATTAATCATTCCTCTATATGTTTGGGCTTTTAGCTTATTCTTATGTCCCTTTCATTGGCATTGTAATCCCTGCCCATTTGTGTTTCTTGTATTAACTATTATGCATGTTTTCTGAGTTACAGTGAACCAACTGACTGGCCCGTCAGAGCTCTTTATAGAGAGTTACCAGTTTGATTTCTAATAACCTTGTTAATGTCTGTTGAGCTATTGTTCACATTTGCTCTCTATAAAGCCAAACAAAAATCATTAGCTCTGCTCAGATTAGTTGATCTACCCACTACATTTAGGTGACCCGTACCAATTTTCAGAATTTTGGTTGATTTGACACGGAATGACCCAAATGCCAAAATAAAAAAACTACAGATGCGGTCTGATATAGGTTGTCCATTATTAAGGGTAGAACATCCTGCAGTCAATGATTTTATATGAAGGTTTTCATGTTGCAGCTATGAATCAAGTTTCTTTGCAATTGGCCTTGGTTCCAATCGGTCTTTGTATTTGAGGATGTTTTCAGTTTATGTTACAACTTAACCTCAGATGACCTTTAACCTTGATTGATATGTGACCTTTGACCCAAATGACATATAAAGGTTGCATGTAAGTTCAAAGTTTGGTTGCAATTGGTCTTTGTATGAACAAGAAATGGGCATTTCTGGATGTTTTCAGCTTATTTTACAAATTAACCTTAATTAGATAACCTTTGACCTTGATATGTGACCTTTGTCCTAATTGCCATACAAAGGTTTTCATGTTGCATCTTTGTACCAATATAGGTTCCTGTTGGACTTTGTATGAAAAAGAAATGGTGAAAACTAAAAAGTGTATATCAAATGTTTGACAGACTGAAAGGGGTCATTCATACCAGACGGGTGAAAAATGGGACCCTATTTAGCAGCACATCCATGTGACCTCATATCCCACCCACCCCCGGGTCCCTTCATCTTGCCTTTTACTATAAACTTACTTGGTTTGTTGTGTTGGCTGAGCAAGATGTCATGAATGTCCCAGCTGCCATCAGGAGACAGGTGCTTGGTTCAAACACCCCTGGTGCCATACCATAACCAGCTAATGCAGATAGAACCACGAGGCCTATATGTAATAGTAAAAAACAAAATATTATGTTATGGATGTCACGGTTTATCCCTATGCCATAAGAAGGGGATAGGTTCAAACACCCTGGGTACACAAACCAGCCATCGCATATAGAAACATAAGACATAAGCACAAGGATACATTATACGGCATACGATTGAAAAAACCCCATTAATTTAGCTACGGTACTGAAGTATTATGACATTACTGTTATGATGTGAGTATTAGCCCATTTGTGGCTATAAGCCCTTTCCCTACTTTTCACAACATTAATGTAGCAAGAGTATAGTGGATGCTGGCCTACTATAAATTCTAACTGAATTTGACCTGTTCAAACTCATTGTAATGGTAGCTTATTTCAGATTCCAATATCAGGCAAAATCATCAAATGTTCTTTCAGAGATTGGGTACAAAATGTATAGCCACTCGAGAATGATATACTTGAAAATACTTTTATTTTATTTTCAGGGAAAACATATCAGTCTTTATGATCTATTCCCATCTTAACCCTAACCCCATTGCATCATTCAAAATCATGCTGCATTGGCTCGATGAAGTCACCTACCGAAGGCATTTGTGGGCACGAAGTTGGTGCCAGCATATGTGCTGGGGAGTTAGCTCAGTCGATAGGGGCACAGACTTTGGTGCGGATGGTCCCAGGATCGAATCCCGAGGGGTGCTCGGTGATTATTCGGGTTAAACAAATTATACTTTCCCCCTCCCCCGATACACACAAAAATATAGCCGCGGGAGTTAGGGTTAATTATTTCTCTGAACAACATAACTAACAGAATTGTCATACACTTGTTTATCTTTAGTACATACTAGTTAATCTGCTCTTTGAAAGCTGCATGTATAATGAGGTCAGCTCAGAAGGCACCCTCCTCTGTTCCAGCCACCGCTCCTCGGTACGGACAACATTCTCCTTGTTATCATCCTTAGCCTCTATCGGACACGGCGTCACATGATCAACTGCACTCTGAATGGCAGTCTCTACCCTGTCTGTCACCTTATGTGCATGCTGTATTGTAACACGTTGGCGGGTCACTGAGTCTGTTACAGAGTCTACTAGATTTGGGTTGGATTCTTTGTTGAAGGCAGTGGTGTTCTCAAGGCTGTTGTTGGTGTCTGGTTCAACTCTTGTTTTGATATGTTGTGTTGAGACTGTTGTTTTGCCACTTATCTAATGGTTGGTGAGAAGAAAAATACTTACATTTACTTATTGGTGAGAAATATTTGTTTTTTGACTCTCTGCGTGCAAAAATAATCCCAGCGTATGCGAGCGATTATGGCCACACACATACAGATTTTGCTGTACGAACGCGTCATGCATACATGTATGATACACAGTGCCCTACAGTGCGCTAGTTGGCTTCACACACGCCCACGTCCTTCTGTATTCATTCGTTACTGGAAGGCGGCTTCGTCAATTTGGAACTGATCAAACTATAGAGTCATTTATTCACAAGGCTTAGACTTGACCTGATGTAAGTCTTAAAGTATATATTTCAATCTGATGATAAAATATTCATAAGCCTTTGTAAGAAGTGGCTTGATCATGACTTGATCATCAAGAGTGTACCAACGCAATGCTTATAATACCATGATCAATATAGGCCTACACGAGACATGGACAAAATTAGCACTGGGTAGGGGTATGCCATCCAGTGTCTTAAAAACGGGGGCTTCAGAGCAGAGCAGATTTTTGACCAAAAATTGGGTCTTAAAGGTCAACCAAAATGGTGATTCAAGTTTTTTGTTCTCGATGGAGGATATTGTAAAAAACAAAATGCAAAAAGAATTACCCTTTAATATTGCACCGAAAACAAAATATAGAGTTTCTAAGCAAAAATAATTTGTATCATAAATATTGACGATGGCAGGTTCTGTGTGCGAGCCTGGGTAACACTCATGACGTACACGTCATGAGTGTTACCCAGGCTCGCACACAGAACCTCAATAGGTCGATAGCGTAAGCATCCACTCATGACTTTTGTTTGTGCAGATTTATCGATCGAGACCTGGACCGATACCGAGTACTTTTAAGTACATTACATTATTAGTTTAAAAGTTACAGTGCTTGATAAATTTCATATATTTCGGGTTGACACTTCCCTAATAAGGCATCGTTCCTATCTACATGACTAGACAAGACTATAAATATATTTTCTACTTACACATCGAAGATGACACAGTGTTGTATTCTGGTATGATACCCAGCAACTTCTTTTCAACAGTGTTCTCAGCATGTCAAATGAGAAGCAGCAATTAAGTGCTGTCACATCACATTTGACAGTCAAAAGTCTGCACCACTGTTAGCATTTTGGGAGTTCTGTAAAATAAACAATGGCAATCTACACATTATTTGTCTAATTGAGTTTGCAATTTTCAGTGAAGAGGATACATGTAGAACTATTCTGAGGGAAAGATAGGGATCTATATTGGCAGTGAATATTTGTCCTGCACAAAAGTGCAACTATGCAATTGCAAAACCAGGGTCAGAAATGATCAACGGTTGCGAGAATCCATTTTAATAGATTCTTGCCAACAATTCTGTGAGAATCTCTCTGGATTGCCTTTGAATTCAAATAGCGTGTTTATCTTTCAAGAAATAACTTTATTTTCCAAACTTCACTTTACTGACTGCATTATGTGCCGTCACAATTGATTTGAGTTCCAAATTAGCAGAGATATTCTTTTTTTTATCTATCCGCAGCTTCCACGCGCAAAGGTAATCCAAGCATATAAGCTTGATTTCGGCATACGCAAGCGTCACTCATAAAATGACACTGCGATATCGCTACGCTCTTCTGAATGCATTCGCTGCAGTAACGTGTAAACCGGTTTTGCCAATTTGGAACTGACTGAACTTCAAAAGTTCAATCAGTTCCAAATAGGCGAGAAATATTTGGTTTGTATCTATCCGCGCGCAAAAAAAGCGTCACGCATACAATGACACTGTGACAGACATTGCAGTGGCGTGCGCAGGATATTGTAACTGGGGGGGGGGGCACCTTGCCAAAAAATGAAATTCCCGACTCAGATTCTTCTAAATTCCCCGATGTACCAACAAAATAGTAAAAGGCAGCCCCAATTTTTTTCAGTCACCTCGTGAATTTCACGTAGGTGGGGGGGGGGCCTACTTGTCGGATTTCACCCACTCCCCACAAAAAAACCATCCAGAGACGGCCAAGCCCCCGACTGGCAGTGGTTTCCCCCGACTGACAGTAAGTTTCCCCCGACTATTTTCAATACTGGGGAGGCCGGTGCTACCCCCTGCCTCCCCCCTTTGCGCACGCCACTGAGACATTGCGTGCAGTATACGAGTGTTTTGAGCGCGACGCTCTTTTAAATTCATTCCCTGCTGTAAGGGGCTGTCATTTTCTTCAGAAGGGGGGGAGGGGGGGGGGGGGGCCATAATTTTGTGACATACTAAAAATAGGGGTGGGGGTCATAAAATTATAAAACCTAAAATAGGGGGCTCATAATGTAACGAGACGCGTTTTTATATACAAGCACTCATGACTGAACACTTGATGATAACCTCACGCTCGTTAACACGCGAAGGGATTCGACTACAATATTAAGCATACGTAGACCACTTAGATTCTGTCGTCATCTTTATTCACCATCTCGACAGCACAGTTCCCTATCCGTTAGCCGGAGTTTTCCTGTGAGGTAGAGAGGCAACTTGGAGTCAGTTGTATCTTGGCTGTTAGTCAAGTACAAGCTCTGAGTTCCTCTCCATCTATGGAAAACTCCGGCTAACGGATAAGGAACTGTGCTGTCGAGATGGTGAATAAAGATGACGACAGAATCCAAGTGGTCTACGTATGCTTAATATATATTTTAGTCGAATCCCTTCGCGTGTTAAGAAATTCAGATTCCAAAGATTTAAATTGCAAATTTTGTGGGCTTCGCGCACATCATCCAAACATATTCTTTGTAAATAAATAGGCTGGGTCAGAATCACTCAGAAGGGTCATTTTCAAAAATAAAAAAAGATACACATTGAATTGATAAACATGGAATGGGAAGGGAGGGGGGGGGGGGGGGGGGGGGGGGGAGAGGGAGGTGGTCATAAAAATCTAACTTCCGATAGGAGGGGTCATAAAATAATGTTGGTATCAGATTTTGGCCACTAAATCGGTGGGCAAATTTGTCCACCTGCAAGAACTGGACTCAGTCATGAAAACTCATATTGATATGAATGATGCTCGTTTTTCGTCCAGTCCGATCGTCTTTTACAACCAATATCATTCCTAGCAGGTGGCCGAATTCCCCAGCCCTGGCAAATTTGCCAGTGTACTGGCAAATATGCCCGCTAAGTGGGCATATTTGCCAGTATTTACAGTTAATCCAAAATTAGCGCTTCCACACAAAAAATGGCATGTTCTACCTTTCATATATCAATTGTTTAACTCAATACCTAAATATTTTGTGTCGCTTCAAAAAAATTCTTGGTTGCGTTTTGCCAGAAAAATGATGACATTTCAGTCATTTTGTGGCAAGTAGACATTTTTCCTGTATTTACAGTTAATCCAAAAGTAGCGCTCTCACACACACAAAATGGCATCTTCTATCCTTCCTATATTGATATCTGAACTCTATATCAAAATATTTAGTGTCGCTTGAAAAAGATTGGGTTGCATTTTACCAGAAAAATGATGCAATTTCAGTCATTTTTGGCCAAAATATTTGTAATGTTTGTAATATAATTTTCAAACTTTCATTGAAAGTGCTCTAACATTAACAAAACGGAAATCCTCAATACCTAAACATTTTGTGAAACGTCCAAAAAGTATTTTATGTTTTGTTGGAAAATTAATTAAATGTCAGTCATTTTGGGCCTCCAAAAATCAAGATATTTCATTGAAAGTTTATGTTAATTTGATAGAAATGGGACTTACATACATGTACAAAAAAGCATGTTATTATGCTGTTACAACAGCAACAAATTCTAAACATAAATACTTGGATTCACTTGGATTTTGTAATATCAGAGAAAAATATAAAAGCCTCAAAGTGTATTCATGAATTTTACATGAACATTGTCATTTAGAATGAGGCTGGGCTGGTTGGCCTACCTGGCCCCTTCCTGCATTGCTACTCAAGTTATGCCTAGGTGCTACACGCTTAGTTTTTGCCATGGTTTGAATACACTATCAGCTGAGTAAATAGTGTGGCTAGTCCTGTTATGACCCAGCTGATCAAGGCCACTAGCTATATATTGCATCATACAAACATACTAGTACATGTACAGATGACCACGCCTTTGATTCAAGAAAGGTATATTCAATGGACATTCATATGAACAATAGCAACTTTGAAATACAGGTGAACTGAACTAGTAAACAAGATACCTGGTAAAAGCTCATGCATTGAATTATAATTTGCATAATAAAAGCAACCATGCCAGGTGTATGGGATTAGGCAAGATTGCCCAATAGTTACACAAATGCCACATGGCCAGTCAGTTGATAACCTGCCATCATACACTACACATCGATGCTCCAATCTGCACACACTGATCCAACATCTTCTACCATCACATTATTTTACTAGATTCAAATATAAAGCATTTACATCTCAGTATGGCAAATTTGGCTTCAAACATGATTGGTGTAGGCATGGTCAAGGAATTCCAGCAGAGAAATAAGTGGGGTGCAGATTCTGTTCCGCTCTCATTTTACTCTACCATCAAAGGGTATGTATACTACATGTCAGGGGTAGCACTAGGTTTTTAAATTAGGGTTTTTTAGAACCCTGAACCCCACAAAAGTTTGAAAAATAAGAAGTTATTTTGGATTTTCGGCTAATTTATTGCGCCAAAATGAAAAAATATGCGCTAAACGCGCAAGAACCCCCAGTAGCGCTATCCCTGCGTACATGTAGGTGACATAATGTTGGTTCATAACAAAAAGCTAAGGAAGACATTTTCTTGTAGCTAATAAAGACCAATTTGAACACAAAAAGAGCAATAATCCTAATTACATACATCAGCCACCACCAAACAAACATCCCCTCCACAAGTTATGAAATTAATCATATTAGAAGCTGTTTCCCTGCATCTAATATCCAGAAAATGATATCAATAAAAAGCAAATACAATACCGCCCCCCCCCCCCCCCCTTGAGAAAAAACAACAACCTAGAATAAAATAAGGATTTTTGATTTTTCCCAGCACCCATTATCCAGAAAAAGACCCCCCCCCCCCCGGATAAAGACAATACCCCCTACCCGATAAAAACAAACAGCCCACCCACACCTGAACAAAAAGACAATCCCCACAGACCACCCCAAGAAAAACGAAAGAAAAACAAAGAAAAAGAAACAACAAAAAGAAACAAACAAGCCAAGAAGTACAAGATTGTCCCCAAATCTACTAGAATACTCACAAGACCCCACCCCCCATAACACTTAAAACAATAAAAGAAAAGAAAAACATTGATAAATAAACAAATAAATGTTTAAAAAATAAGTCACCAAACAGTAAATACATAAATAAATTAATGAATAAATAAATAAAGTTAATATAGACAAAAATAAAAATAAAAAAAAACTGAACAAGAAAACAACAATAAAATACCTTTAAAAAAGCCATTAAAACAACATAAGGCTATCGGTAATGAATTCAAAGTTTCCTGTTGGAGGTTTTGAAAACCTGACGAGGTCGCTATTCATTATTCATTATTTAGCATTATTCATTATTTAGCATTCATTAAGATTTGCCGTAATTCAACTTACGATAAGCGACTATTTCATCAAGTACCTTTTATTTTGCATAGTATATTAAAGAGGGGTCACCCAGACCATTGATGAATTATCTGCTGCAATAGACAAATACAAATCATGGACTCAATCTACATGTCTGTGAATACTTGGAAGTAATCACCACATACCACAAGCAATGGTTTATTATTTTACTACTCAGAATTACCTTTGACATAAATGCGAGTACTTTCATACAAAATATGTTCTAAATTTCATAGCATCAAAGCCAAACCTACAAAGATTGAGTTTCATCTTCAAATAACTAGAAAAAGTATCATAAATCCTAAAGTATTGGCAGTTAATATTTCGTTTTCGTCAGAGTTAAAAAACCCATTGGATTACATGTACCTGCGCAGCATTTTTTCTGTCGGTTTAAAATCGGTACAAAATGTCGGTTTCTGCGCATTTATAATCATGACGTCACTGTTTTGATGCTAGTCTTGTTCTCAAGTCGCCGAGTGTTACGATTAGACTGTAACTCTCAGTCGCCCTCTTTCGTCGCTAGCTTGCAGGCTCCGACATTTAGTACAGCTTTTGCGGCCGTACGGTAATATTGAAGAATGGGGGATGTAGTATGTTACGATTTGGGAACGGCCGCATCCATCTGGACATTTTAATATTTCGGTGCACCATGGGCACAAAAGGAATCGAATCGAAACAACATGGCGCTTTGGTATTTCAATCGTGACTCGAGCGATCGAATTTTAGCGATTTTTCGGAGCAAAATGAAGGTTGATTGTAAACAAAATACGACGTCAAATCTGATTGACACAGGAATAATGAATAATGAAAACGTTGACGCGGCAGGGTAAATTGACGCGCGCGGCAACAGGAAACTATGAATTCATTACCGACGGCCTAATCACACCCAAAACAAAAATATATCAACACAAAAACACCCCAAAAAAACTAATCCACACTCATGACAATAAATATATCTAAATAATTCTTCAAAAATCCCAAAAAGAAAGAAAAAGAAAGAAAAAGAAAGAAAAAGAGAGAGAGAACAAATAAAAGTTAGCCCATCACTATTTTAGGATATCCACAAACTTTTTTTCTCAAAGCTGATTGGTTGTCCCTAACCCATGCATAACTGGTTGTCATGAAACCCAGCATATCATTGGCCACATACTCCCCTTGATATACATCAATATTCATACACAATTCAATAGGGATGAGAGTATACACTCCACCTATTTCTATCACAAAAATCATTATGGTACCGTTGTGCCCATCACTACTAAAACTTTTTTACAATAGACAAAACTTTTGCTTGATGCTGAGTGGATGTCTCGGACACACCCCTCACACACCCCTTGTATTTAATTGGCTACAAGTACCTATGACATCATTTTGGCTAGTGAGCTCCCCCAGATATAGTGCTGGGAGATATCAAGCTTCCCAACACCAAAATCACCAACTGCCCTTCATCTCTTCAACAAACATCATAATTTGCTTAATTCAAACAGGAAATCAAACTTAAACCTTTCCCCAGCAGATTTGTATTCCATTGGAACAATTATTTTGGGTTTCAAACATGAAAAATAGTGAATTTATTACGCATTTTGTCTTGGTGGCCATGTTTGCCCACTTTATCAGGGGCCGAATTTGGCCACCTGATAGGATTGATATTAGTGGTTATTACATTACTTATTATTCATTAATATACTTTGTACAGAAATATCCAATGTATCTTTCTCACCTCTATTATGATACTAAAAACACCCTCACATTTATTAAAGAAAACAAACCGGCAAAATGATTACGAAATGTCCCAAATTCACACATTGTTATGTACCGCAAAAGTCAAAGTTGAACAAATTGACTAATCTTAGGGTTGCGCGATATGAAGTTTTATGATGTAATGTTTCTTAAAGGAATATTCAGTGATTTTTGGTTGCAGTTTTTTTATATCGCGCAATCACTTCCCGGGAATCACTTTTCCTTTCCATCCGATTTGCCTCATCAGTATTTAAAAATAATAAAATCTTGAAAACAAGCAATTCCTATTAATTTCATTCTTGTTGCGAATAGCTGCATACCCTCTCTGATAGGACGATAAAACAACACTGTTGGGGAATTGGTCCGAATTTGAGAGGGGGGGGGGGGGCAGTGACCAAAGATTCGGTCCTTTGGTTTAGAGGGGAGGGAAATACAAAAAGAATTAAACTGTTTTGGATGGATTAAGAAACAAATCACATTAAAAATTGAATTTCCGGGGTAGAGCACTGAGGAGGATTTGCCAGATTTTCTTAAAGGGGCACTGGGAGATCCTCCGGGGGGGGGGGGGGGGGGCTCAGTTATTTTCAGCATTTTGTTTCCACATATATACCGGGATATATACGTAATGCTTACAAATGTACAAACTACAATCTGAAATCATAGAGCTTAAATAATTTTGCAATATTTCATGTAAATCTCACGAATTTGATAGTTGTTGATAATAGTTTAAAATCAAAATTAACAAAAATTCCCCGGGCAAAATTCAGGCAGGCTTAAAGGCATTTAATGTGAGATTTTCTTGCAGATTTACATTTCAAATAATACTATAATACATATATTCTGAGTTATAGAGCAGCAATGCGATTCCTAATTACTTCAAAATCATGGTATAACACAAGTGCTACCGCAAGCATATAACGGACATCAAATGCAGCGCCCACTAGCGACCAGCTGAACAATAGGAATCGAACCACAGCTATACATCAGTGGCAGCTTGCTCTGATGTCAATTGTCTAAAGCTAACTATTGGGAGTCACTATATTAGAAAATTGACATATCAAAGTTGTTATTTAATGGTATGGATGTAATGAATATTAGTCAAACCTTTATTATGAATGAGATGAGAGCCAAATGCCATTCCCCTGCAACAACGCAGATCGATACAGATGAGTGAAAATTAACGTGTCGCAAAAAATTCAAAAATTCAACAAAAATTCAAAATGTTTGCAACTTTCATTTCAAGATTTCTCTGTAATTTGTGCATTAAAGAGAATGATTTTCGTCTATAATACTTATTTATACATCAAGGAATATTTTGATAGCTTACTTATTGAAATTGATTCTATAAATCGTCTAATATCAATGCTCCCGTAAGTCCCAAAATGCAAATAATTTAGATGTCCCCGGTCAGTCCTTATATTTGGTCATCTAAAACATTTTTAGTGAGTTCACACGCTCACCACAGGCCGGTGTACAATGATGTCAATAAAAAAAACCAATACAACAAAAGAATTTCAACACATTTCCTAATCGACACTCTGCCAATCAACGGCTAATAATTGGCGTTTGAACTCACGTCAACTTAGCATAATCACACGCTACTACACATGAATGCCTTCATATCATTGCACAGTCTATCTGTAGTCAAATCCGGGGTCAAATCAGGCGCCACTGTTTATCGGTTAAGCATGAGTGGGTAATTTGACTATGAATAAGGTTACCAATGGTTACGAGGTTTTAGAACGGACGGAAAATAAAATAGGAAAAATCGAGGACCACCAAACGATATTTTATATTGGCCTACTGCTGGTTGGAAAATTCAGTCATGGGTGATTTTCAATAGTTAAATGCTGTCACTTGGAGGCGCTGTAGTTAATGTCCATAGTCTACCACTTGTGATAACCCTAACTCCACACGGCAACAGATTTCTTTTCCGACACCCAAAATTCACCAGAAAGGTCACCACGGCCCCCGGCCCGGGATTTGAACCACGGACCTCCAGCACCGGGCCCAGATCCTAGCCACTACACCACGGCTGCCAGCTATATTCGCCTCGTTATATAGCCTGGGTCCGTTTTGTAGCCCAAAAACCTGCACGCCGGGTTATAAAAACATTTTTTCTGCAAGAGTTGCCGTGTGGTGTAGTAGAGTTAGGGTTAAGGAGGTGAAAATAAACTGTCCTGCTCGGGTCCTGCTAGCAGGACAGTGCTTGCAGGAGTTATTTTTACTCTAAATTCACTCTAAAACCATGATTTTGATGTAATTAGGAACCGTATCACTCTGTAACTCAGAATATATCTATGATTTATGACCAGAAATGTAAATCTGCAAGAAATCTACTTTCTAAAGAAATCAGGAATAGAGTGCGCCCCGGAAAAGATCACATAATATGCCTTTCATGGCCACAAATGGCTTGGGAAATTGTTACCATAAATAACCTTGATGACCACCCATGACCCGTGAATTGTTATCTGAAGCAAAGTCATGGCCTCCCTGATTCAATTCTACAGTGTACTGCGATAGTTTTGGAATGCCCATGGATGGTACATGTACGGTGGGCTACAAGTGTTCAACACTCAACATCAGTCAAAACTGTCTATGATACAGCTATAAAAATCTACTTTAATTATTTTGTACCAATCATTAAATGAATTTATAAAAACACTGGTTTAGCAATATAATGGTGGACTATACCTTTAATTTCATCAATATAAATTCAATTTGCCCATCACTATATCGCTTAGCATGAACTGTCCGATTTGCGAAGCCGAATCCACATCATGCTGTTGGTGTTCTCGGTCGTCGATTGCAAATATAAATCACACACATGTTTGCGTCTTAGAACATTCTCCGTTCTTCATTAATTCCTTGGTGTCAAGAATAAGATGGTGAAAGGTTCTCCCGGTAATAGAGCTGCTTTCATACGTATCAATTTCCTCTATCAGGTTTGTTTATTCAACAAAGCTTACCGTACTAAAAATCTAGAAACTTTACAAAAAGTGCCAAATTCGACAGCATTCACAACTTTTTAACGGGTCAGTCAATGGGCCGAATCGGTCAATGGGCCCAGTCGGTAATGGGCCCAGTCGGTATGGGCCGGGTTGGTAAATGGGCCGAGTTGACTCGCATTCCTTTTTAACAATCACATTCAGCATTTCAGGTAAAGGGCAAGGCGTACATCACTAATTCGGCCCCATAGACTTTACATGCTTTGTACTGTAGGCTGTGTTACTGTTACTGTTAGGCATGTTCATAAAATTTTGAAAATAAAAATATCTCTTTGAAAATGAAAATGGAATACATGGGAACGAAGTACTTTACAATAAAAACTGGTGGTTCAACCATGTCAGCAGGGTGAATAATCACAAAGTTATTTATAACCAAAAGTAGTTTGCCTTATATTGCTAAAACTGGTCAAGTCATGCAAATTTTAAACTATTTTAGCTTGTTAGGGCTTTAAAATCATGATGTCCAGTTGCTTGTGTGTGGTTAGTAAGACATCAGTGAATACATCCCAGCTTGTGTATTCCATTTTCGCTGGATTTAAATGAGGTAAACATGGAGTTTTCTACACATTTTGGCAATAAATTTTCAAAAAAATGTCGCCATCTGTAGTCAATGATATGAACATCCCTAGCTGTGTTCAAATCGCTGTAATTTTAGTTAGCTCCCGAAGAATTCGATGAAATTTGTATATGTTTTAACACAAATGGTATTTTATAATACCATACATTCTGAAACTCAACCCCCTAGGTAGGGATGTTCATATCATTGACTATAGAGGGCGACATATTTGACCAAAATATGTAGAAAACTCATGTTTACCTCTTTTAAATTCAGCGGAAAAGTACGAAACTGCTGGGATGTATTCACTGATGTATAAATAACCCCACACAAGCAACTAGACATCATGAAAGTAAACCCTTAATTTACCTAAAATGGTTTTAAAATGTGCATGACTTAAACTACTTTTGGTTATAACTTTTTTATTATTCAGCCTGCAGACAAGGTTGAACCATCATTTTTTAGTGTAAAGTACTTTGTTTCCATGTATTCCATTTTCAAAGAGATAATTTTATTTTCAAAATTTTATGAACATGCCTACCCTAGGCGCCGGGCCGCGGCCGGATCATCACATCAGGTAGATTTTTAGCTAAAAGCCGGCACGTCAGAGTGTACTGATTTTGTTACTTATTATAAGTCGGCTTTTGCCTGTGCATGTACCGTATTATCCCTATTAAGCGCCCAGGGCGGTTAGCAAAGTCATTTTGGGTGGGCGCTTAATAATGTTACCTTTTTAAAACTCATTTATCGTACTAAATAAAATGTACAAGTGGTCATTTGAAGATGCTGACCATTTGATGGTCATTTGAAGATGCTGACCATTTGATGGTCATTTGGGGAGGCTGACCATTTCATGTACTAAATGAAATATATGTACACGTGGTCATATATGTACACGTGGTCATACACGTAGAATGCATTTAAAAATAGACTTGACAAACATTGGAACAAGACCGGATATGGAATCGTAAAGGCTAACAGCCTAAACTAATTTTTCCATCAAACCTTAAGTGTAAGTGTAAGTGTCATTTGAGGATGCTGACCATTTGAAAAGGTGGGCGCTTATAAGGGATTGTTTGTTGGTAGTCATTGTGAAAAACAGGGGTGGGCGCTTATAAGGTCCTGGGCGCTTAATAGGGATAATACGGTAAATTAAATCGGTCCGTAAAATTATGTTTCAGATAAAATCACTTATTTTATTTTTAAATTTCTTTGGAATACGCAGATCACAAATTTGACACAAAAACAAAAAATGATTAGTTTCATTTGCTACCATTCTTTCCGTCAAATAGGAACTATTGTTGTACTCAACTTTGCCGTAAGTGCAGCGCATTACCGAATTAGTGGTGTACGCCCTTCACAACTTTCTTGACCAAACCTGAATGTGATTATTCTTTTCGGGCAATATTGTGTTCTTTGCCCCGCACATGCGCAGTAGATACACACAAAATAAGCTGTGACTTACATCGTGTACATTCCGTCCGGGGCTACAAACACGACATTGCCTTATTTTCGTACATGATTTGAGCAAAATCAGTTCATTTGTTTAAAAATTTAAAAAAATCATTTTATTCAGTGAATTTTGCTTTATTTTGTATTAAAACGGAATAAATAAATTTTGCTAAACTCGGTCATGTACAACAACAAAAATCGCAACCCGGACATATGTAATTGTGACCCATTAACTTTTTTTCTCTGTCTCGAAATGCAACAACATTAACAATATCTAGCTAATGAAAAATGATGAATGTTGACGCACCGTATACGAATATGCAGAGCCAACTTCAATCTCTTTTTGTTTGTTTGATTGACTTCCGCTTCATATCGTAGCTAAAAGTTTTAAAACACTACAGATCCTCAGCAATTTCTTATCTTTTGTAAGAAGTACATTTTTTACACAAGAAAAAGCTTTAAACAGTAAACAGCCCTATTTAACAAAATATACAGTGAATTTGGAGAAACTGATTTATGAAGCGTCAATTATACCAGTTTGTCAAAATACTGCAGTTTCCCCATTGTTATCTGCCGGCGCATGACAATTCATCTGCATAAACTGTTTTGACTGACGACGTGCGATGTTAGGGTATCATGTGGCGTGGGTTGGGTACGTCCCCGGAATCTTAAAATAACCGCTAAGGCATAGTAAAAAAAATTACATGTTTCCCGTCCGGACTTTTTAAAAAAAGGAGGAGGGAGGGTCTTACTATTTACTATTTTCCCATTTTTTGCTATTTTTTTCAAGATGGCCGCCAAGTCGAAAGTCACCAACTGACTGTGTTGCAGACACTCCTAAACAGGATTTTTCACTCTAATTGCCAGAGGAATACAAATATGAAAAGGTTTACCTAATATAGAGCGAAGTACACATTGTTTCTTTATGTTTTCTTCATTTTTCAGGTTGAATGAGGAACAAAACATTGATCGAAAGGATGTAGGCCTACATGTATTGGTCCCCATGGTACTATTTGAGAAGCCATGTCAATAATTCCGTGTCATGAATGGCATGAACATGCTATGAAATGATACAGCATTTCTATTACACCTGCCATTCCTATGGGCAAAGGATCAATCACTAAAAAAAAAAAATTTAAAAAAAAATTTAAAAAAAAATTTTTAAAAAAAAATTAAAAAAAATTACAGAATTTTCGGAAATAGTAAATAGTAAAAAATAGGAGGCGGCGGCCAAAAAGGAGGCAGGCGGGGACGGGAAACATGTTTATTTTTTTACTAGGCCTAACATGTGTTGTATGTACTGACGTCGCGATGCATGTATGAGGGTGGTACAAGTCAGCTTCTTTTTCCACCCAATTGAGGTAGGAGGGCGCTGTTGTTATGGTTCAAAGGTCACAAACCACTTAATTTACCTGTTTTTTCAAGGTGAGTGATTGTTTGCCACTTTTTAAAGGGTTATTGCTTTAACTTTGAGACCATTCTTGACTTGGATATTGTTGATATTGGAGAAAGGATTTTTGAGAGAGTTTATGACTTCACTCCTGATAAGGCTAAATTTAAGAAAAATCATTTGTCTCAAAGCTCCCGCGCGCGTTAGTTTATTGATGCGCATTAGGAAAACAAAAATCTTTATTATTATTTTTTTAATTTATTTTATTTTTTAAATCCCCAAAAATCCTAAAATTTCATCGATTTTTCAGATTTTCATTTTGATCACATCATTTTAAAATACAAAAAGTCACTTTTACAAGGATTTCAATATTATATAATTTAAAAAAAACACCTAAAGAAACCCGCATTCCGCATTAGGTTTTGAAAAACTGAAGAGCTTTGAGACAAAAGATTTTTTTAATTTAGCCTAATACAATGTATGTTAGTTATTCATATTTGATACGTTTCATCCATCTTGTTTATTTCATATAACAGGCTGCCCATACTACACTGGTTCAGAACCCAGAAAACACACAGCTTGCTCGCTTCTATATCACGACACTAAGGGAAGTGGCTAGACGACTTGTGCTGAGAATGTGAGTAAAATCATGACATCCGTTATAAACTGCTCAAAAAAAGTTCAGAAATTAGTTTTCAATCGCCAATGTCTTGGAACATTTTGTGATATATTCATATCGTGTTTCATATCAATGAATAGCTCATATGTTTCTCTTTTCAACGATACCTCATTCGTAGCAATCACCTGTTTCAGTGCTGAGCTATCTGCTTGTGAATGTGGGGAAGTCTCATCATTCAAAATGTGCCAAATTCACCACTATCTGAGCTCAAAAGAACAACTGTTCAATAAAGTGTTACATAGAGAGCTACCTACAGGGAAAAAACGCTGTTTAAAGCTTTTAACCAACTGGCGTTGTACAAAAAATCTGTTCCAACGAATGTTTAAATACTCAAAACTTGTTTAAGCAGGGTACTTGAAGAACCCCTGCTGTTTACAAGGTCTGTTAAACAACATCTTCTGCTGTGTTGGAGATAAGTGCTCTTTTGGCTTTTCAGGACAAAATAGTGATAATATGTTCATATTGTGTTGCATCAATTGAAAGCTGATGTGTTCATCTTTCCAGTGATACCAAAACTTGAAGCAATTACTTGTTTCAGATCTCATCAGAGCTTATCTAATATTGCCAACATGTATTGAAAACCAGTATTAATATTACGTTACATATTTTAAGAATAGAGTCATTGCGGCATTTAAAATAATTTGTCATTAAATTTATCTCGATGACGGTATGTACAAGCTATGTATTATCCAACAAATGTTCAAACAGCACTTCTGAGTGACATTTTGGCCCCTGTACTCGGAAAATAAGTTTATATATGATTTTGCTGGACCATGTGACTGTCGCGACTTCATATTTTCTCAATTTATCAAAAACGAAGCCCCTTGGCACAGGGGCACCACGAGCATGACAACCATGATTGGGCTGAAGTTTTAATCTGAGAGATACATGATTAACATTTGAGGTAATTCAGACAAATGGTGACACTGATTCAGGCCACAATAATCTGAAATTTGAGCTTAATCGGAGGAGCGGTTCCAAAGATATTACCAATTTATTGTCGAAATGTTTACTAAGGCTGGTGTTAAAGTCCTACGAATAGGAATAATTTAGATACCTTTTTCAAACCATTGTGTTTGAGCTCCGTAGCTTTCGAGGTCATCACGACCCCTTCATCCTGCTGTCATACGAGTAGCATTTTGTATGTAAATTTTGTTATTGAATAGTTCTAAAGGTAATATTAATTTCCAAAAAAGTGTTTAAAAGTTATCAGCTCTACTGTTTTGAACCCAATTCTTTTTGGACACGCTATATACAATGTAGCTGATATGTATTTTTACCTCTGCAGTCATCCTCATATGAAAAGGACCATATGTAAGCGTTGTGACCTACTACTCATTCCAGGGATTACAGCTACAGTCAGAAATAAAGGTGGGTTGAAATGTCCACAGAATGACCAGGGTACTTTGTTTTAACACTTTCCACGCGGCAGGCGTCTGCAGACAACATTCCAACAGTTTACAAAATGTTTCAGAAATGTCTAAATTATTGAATTTCCTCATCATATTTAGAGTCACCATGAGAAATGCACTAAAATAAGTACAAACATGCCTAGTATTTGTTCAGTAATTCTTGAGAAATAAATTTGGGAAATATTTCTAAAAGATCTTTATGGTAAAAAAAACTAATAGCTGCGTGGAAAGTGTAAAAGTACAAAACCCCAAATATTTATATGAGCGTGTAGCATTTTTATGTGAATTTTATTGTATAGAATAGAAAGGTAACATTAATTTAGATATCTTTTTCTAGCTGTTGTTCTTAAGCTCCGTAGCTTTTGGGATCATTGCGATCCCTGAAAGGAGGTCATGTGACAAATGGAGGTAGGTAAACACTACGCTGAATGAAGGGGTCATGATGATCCCAAAAGCAAGGAGCTCAAGAATTATGGCTTTTCTAAATTAATCATTAACATCAGTAGCGTATCTGGGGTCACTTGTCAGGGGGGCAAGCAAAAGGTATTTTTCCTGGTGGACTTAAACTTCTTCCAGATGGACTTTAACTTTAGCAGGCTGAGAATTACCAAAAAATCAAGCTCGATAATTAACCAACAGTGCTAATCTAAACCCACCCGACTCAAATTTGGGCCCACACTGTATTTACAGAAAATAAAAAATTCACTTCCACTTTTTAGCCCGGGAGTTTGAGCTGTTCTTCCCGGCCATCAGGACTTTGACCCCCCTGGAGATACGCTACTGATCAACATGATCAAGCCCACTATTTGTCTACATGCTGCTTTCACATATAAATAGCAAGTTGTTTGTGGGGTGGGGTCATTAGTAAAGCACCCAAAATTGTAAAACAGTTACTGAAAAGGATTCAAATTAGCTCAAATCTGTGGAAGATATATCCCCCATCCCCAGGATTTGTGGTTATGCTGTTGTTAGTCTAAACAATATTAATTTTTGACCTTTGAATTTCCATCAAGGCTATGCACCTTCTGTCTTTCCATAGTCCGAATGTAAAATTTTACATACATAACATATTATACAAATATATACTGCCATGAGAGACTCCGGTTAAAACTATGGGCCCGAGGTGACTGCAATAGTGCTATTTTGCTGAGGGGCTGTGCCCCTCAGCAAAATAGCACTATTGCAGTCACAGAGGGACCAATAGTTTTAATCCAGAGGCTCGAATAAAGGCAGTATAAATTTGTTTTATATACGTCATTGAGGCTGATCGGTTAAAGGTTAACATGGTTATGAAAAAATAAATTTCTCATTTTGATATTGATAGGTACCTCACAATGTTGGACAATATCTAGGCTATCTGAAACTGCATTTAAAAATTTTAAAAAATGCGGTACGTTCGCGGAACAGTCCATTATTGTCCAAGGGGTGAAAACAAGATGCGTCACGGACGGACATTTTAGTTCAAATTCATCATGCTATATTTTTATGTTAATGTAACATTTTCAGAGTTTTGTGATGTAATGTTGATAGCTGACACACTTTTCCATCAAATAAGATAAATATTTGGGAAAAAAGTTCTGGGGCAGTTATATCGCTAGACTTGCGTTAACATTTTGATGTTTTGCTGTCCGTCCGTGACACAAAAAAAGTTTAAAAGTTTTTAAACTAATTTCAAGGACAAAGTTAAAAAATAAAAACATAGTGAAGTATCTCCCTTATATGTATTCTTTCCCATGTAGGAGTATTAATTAATTAGGGCAGGCATAAATTAGTTAAATCTTTAATTAAAAGTTGTCACGGACGGACACAAATTTTGTCACGGACGGACACTGGTTAGCTACTGTTCAGTTCTGAGCACACAAGCAAAGCTGAATACCACCCCTCTTACCATTAAATGAACTAGTCCATACAGGTATGCCCTTTATGCAAATGAGTAGGTTTGCTACAGCAGTGAGCACATGTTATGATGCTCACCAGGTGCACTGTAAAATTACTTGAAGTCAAATGAAGTCATTTGCTTATTTGCGCATTTGTGAACGCTCAGCAGATCTTCTTTGGTGAATCTGTAGTATAGCTTGCGCTTGTTAACCTTACTGCCTGTACATCAGGCATTCTCAACTGGTGGCGCGCGCGCCACTTGTGGCGCATCAAGGTATCCTAAGTGGCGCGAGAGTGGTTAAAATTTGTTTTAAAAAAAATCATATCATGATATAGCCAGATTTCATAGGCCTAAGTATGACGATCAGATGTATAAATACAGCAATTTTTCCGCGCTACGCACGCATATGCCCTCAAAAGAGTAATATTAGTTATTATGCTGCCTACATATGTTAAAATAGTTTGAAATTAATGTTATAAAGAGAATTTTGCCATGGTAAATTTTATACAAATTTGACCACTTGAGTGGAGCTTCAACAGGTTGGTTACCAAACTGTGGCGCATCAGTTAATCTAGTTGAGAAAGCCTTACTGAAATAATGCTTGCAAATAAAAGGGGTAGCATGAGATCAATTAAAAGACACTGTTTAAAATTGCCCCATATAATAAGTGTATGTAAAATAAAAGCAAGTAACAGCATTGAAATCAGAAAGTATCATTGGAAACGTTGGCACAAATTTAATTTTAAGCTTTGCACTATCAAAAGTTGCAGGCTTTTTCTTCATGAAACTTTGAAAAACTCAAAACACGGTTGGATGCCTACATGTATCCATATAATCCATCCATATCACTAACCTTTAATTACACAATTAATCAAACAAAATTTATCAAAGAAGGGTCAAAATTGTTTTACAAAGTTGTACAGCATACAGTCTATTTATATGATGCAGCAGGTCTATCTCTTGCCATTTATGGTAAGAGGGGCAGGATTCAGTTTGGCATTTGTACTCAGAACTGAATAATGTCCGTCCGTGACAAAATTTGTGCCCGTCCGTGACAACTTTTAATCACTGATTTAACTTATTTATTGACGCCATTGTTAAGTTTCATTTCTACATGAGAAAGGGGGTATATAGGGGAGATAGCTCACTATGTTTTTATTTTTTCTCTCTTTCCTTGAAAAAAGTTGTACAACTTTCAAACTTTTTTTGCGTCACGGACGGACAGCTCTGCATCAAAATGTTATCACAAGGGCAGGGTAATTACTTCCCAGAACTTTTTTTCTAAAATATATTTCTTATTTAATGGATAAATGTGCCATCTATCAATTTTTAATTTAAAAAAATTGAAAATGTTTCATTAACATAAAATATGGCAAGGTCAACTTCTACTAAGAATGTCTGTCCATGACGCATCTTGTTTCTACCCCTTGGGCAATAATGGACTGTTCCGAAAACTTTTCCGCATTTTTTCTCCTGTAAAAAATAAATCTGTTTTCAAATGCTGTGTATCAAACCATGTATCTCACTTACTATTTGACCTGGAAAGCTTGAGGAATATGGAATTGTTTAAATAGAAATTAAGAAGAAGTACTAAAGTTCCGGAGAACCCTATTTCTATCTTGTCCGTACATGTAGTGTTGGAAAAGACTAATATCTTGACTGCTTTTTTTTACTAAGACTGAAAATTCATGACTTAACATATTTCTTACTATTTTGTAAGTATTTGATACCATTTTGTCATACTAAAGTGTAAATAAGTGGCAATTTCAACGATTTTTATGTAGTTAACATTTGTGTCCGTCCGTGACGCTCAAAAATGTCCGTCCGTGACAAAGTTTGTTACCCTACAGCTGTAAAAAATAAGAAATATTTTCAAATGCTGTGTATCAGATATTCAAACCATGTATCTTACTTATTATTTGACCTGGAAAGCATTGGGGAATATGGAGTTGACTAGATAGAAATTAAAAAGAAGCACTAAAAGGTAGAGAACCCTATTTCTATCTAGTCCGTCCGTGACACAAACATTTCCGTCGTTCTATTTTTAGTAACAAACCACACCTTATTTTTGTGTGTGTATTTTAATAAAGTTGATGATTCTCTATAACATTAAACATAAAAAGTTGAATAAATGTCAGTAGTTACTTTTTACAAACTGTTTTTCGCTCATGTTTTGCACAAACGTCCGTCCGTGACAAACCGATCAGCCTCCATTCATATATTTCTAGTTCCATAAAGTTCAAATTAAAAAATCATCTGTTAAAAGTTCAATTCAAAGGCAGTTCATCGAACGATCGTCACGCTGCGCCCGGGGAGGCAAATCGTGCGCCCTCTCGGGTCACGCGCGGCGTTACTACCAACACACTGGTGCGCCATAAATAGTCTTTTGGGGAGCCGTAAATAGTACTTTTGGGAGCCGTAAATAGTACTTTTGGGAGCCGTAAATAGTACTTTTGGCAAAATAGCGTGTTTATTTTTGATCATGTGACCCACTTTTAACCAATCAATGAACAAGAATATATAAATGACGTATATAACAATTAATATTGGTAAGGAGGTATTCCATCTAGATAATAGCGTCGGATTTACCTAGCGTCGCTGTTTGGTCAAAACCTTGGCATCTCCATCATGCCCTTCAGCATGTATAAAATAATACTTCCTGTGTATAACCTTTGGGCAATCTGCTCTTAAACATGTTCAGGGGCCAAAATACATCTGTCAAAATCATGTAAGTGTCTTGCCCCTTGAACAAGTCTAAAGTAACTCGTCCTACCATTGGGCAGTTTTACTTTATACATGCTGAATGGCCGGGAAAACATACAAGGTGTTGACAGAACAGCAAGGATAGCGCTTAATCTTCAGTTCCCTCTCAATAAGAGCATTTTGATGATTTTCTATTGAAGTTGAATATTTGTTTTTAAATTGCTCACAGCACACAGGGAGCAGCATATTGCCGTGACTTGTTTGGATTGCAAAACAGTGAAGCGTTTTTTGTGTCGGGAGAACTATCAACTGTGGATTGAAAACCCAGAATCAATACAGCCAGCTGAACCAGGTAGGTATGGAACATGTGCTATCCATTGATTGTACATGTGCTACCCATTGATAGTACATGTGCTACCCATTGATAGTACATGTGCTACCCATGTGATAATACATGTGCTACCCATTGATAGTATATGTGCTACCCATTGATAGTACATGTGTTACCCATTGATAGAATGTGTGCTACCCATGTGATAATACATGTGCTACCCATTGATAGTACATGTGCTAGCCATTGGCAGTACATGTGCTAGCCATGTGCTAGCCATTATTGAATACAAACAAATGTTTCTTGTGTCTTGGATAAGCAGCCATTTTGAAGGGAACACTAAACTAATAAACTCAAAGTTATCTGAACTAAAGTAATTTGAACATTATAAGTAATATAAATGTTATATTAATTTGGAGGTCATCATCCAGGTTGTATTGATTCAGGAGAGTCATAGGTCCAAACCATGTTGCAAACACTTGTGTGTTCCCTCTAAAATTACAGCTAATCCAAAACGTAGGATCTCTCTATAGCGAAACAGATTTGTTTACCTAACAACCACAGCAGTCTCGATGATCTTCCCGCATCCCATAGCATTTCGGCCTGTAACCATTTTTAAACATGGAACCACTGTACAACTTGCAACGTTTCACATTCAATTCTCTTGGCCCTAGTGCACGTAATACTGAAGCGATTAGCGATTGAACAGTACCCACAAGAAGCTTATCTTCTAATGAACAATTGCCATTGTTTAAAATGCTTATCGCTTCATGCTTTTAATTTTGAAAGAAGTATGGGCCGGGATCAGCAACACGTAAGAAATGTGATTCTTGAATAACTCCATACTAAAAATAACTTTATCAACGACTTTGCCAAAAGAGTTAATCCAGTGTAGCATAGTGGCTAAACTCTAGGGCTCCCACGTAGGAATCCCGGGTTCGATTCCTCAATCACGAACATGTTTATCATTAATGCTGGTTTATTTTTGTAACATGCTCATTCTGGCAGCGTTCATAGTTCACCCCGCGGATGTGAAGCCGGGATGTGAACAAAAGAGCCCCCTATCTTTTATATATTTTGTAGTATTATGGGATGCACGCTTAGGCTGCTGTGCCTAGCAACAATGTCAACATTGATAAAAACACAAATCTTAGTCACCAAAAAACACAACCAAATTTCCCTTTTTCATGATATGATTTTTTCCCCTTTATACTTTCAGCTAACAAGAAGAAACAAAAACAGAAGCAGAAACAGAAAGCACCCAAGACGGTCAAAGGTCAAGATCCAGTTAAACGCAAAGATTCGGCAAAAGGTGAAAGTAGTACATCTAACAAGTCACCAACTGAAGCAGCTGTTAGTGCTCCCAGCACCAGTGCTCAATCTGTCCCTTCAACGATCACGGCAACAACGATCGCGGCAAATACGTCATAGTAATTATATAAAATCAAACCAGGCAAATCATTTGCACCAACTTTAACTGCATGGACTAGTGAGCCTCGCAGATAATTTTTGCTATCTCATATCTTAGTTTTCTTTTAGATCAATCGAGTTGCTAATTTTCAAAGATAATTTGGAAGAATTGGCAGAAAAAGAAAATTGTTATCTTTTTATCTTGAGAAGTAAAAAAGCACAACAGTTTCTTCAATAAGCTTTGAAGACTGATAAAAACCATGAGTTTAATAGGGTACAAAAAGTGTGTTGAATTTGAGGATACAGTGATTGTATTTATAGGCCATGACACTATGGTGTCAGTTGTTGTAAAGAAAGGCGCCACCACACAGACCAAGTATGGTGCCTTGAGGCACAACGACGTGATCGGTAAGGAATACGGCTCCAAGGTGCACACAGTAAACAAGCGTGGATGGGTGTATCTACTGCATCCCACTCCGGAACTATGGACGGTTAATCTACCACATCGCACACAGATTTTATATTTTCCTGATATTAGTATGATCACTATGCAGCTAGAGTTGAAACCAGGGGCCCTCATGGCTGAAGCAGGGACTGGAAGCGGGTCTATGTCGCACTGTGTGGTGCGGACTCTCGCACCAAACGGCCATCTGTACAGTTTTGAGTTTCACGAGCAACGTGCAGAGACAGCGAGGATCGAGTTCAAACAACACGGATTGGGTGATATCGTAACCGTCGCTCACAGGGATGTATGCGAGAACGGGTTTGGGTTGGACATTAAAGTCGATGCGGTGTTTCTTGATCTGCCGTCTCCTGATACGGCATTGGCCCACGCGAAGAAGATACTGAAGAGTGACGGAGGACGGATCTGCACATTTTCACCGTGCATTGAGCAAGTTCAGCGCACCTGCATAGAGTTAGAGAATCAGGGATTCAGCGATATAACAACGATGGAATGTCTGCTGCGTAACTACGACACTAGAACAGTCAGTTTCCCTGTGCCAAATTTAGGAATTGAAAATCCTGATGATGATGGAGATGCATCAACTCAAAATGTAGCCAAAAGTGAAAGCCCAGCAAATCACAAGAACAATGACAATCCAAAGTCTAATACCAAAGATGGCCTGCCAGAAGGTACAGGTGCAGATGTCCAGGTTGATGCAGTATCTACACCTGCACCTGACAAAGTACAGACAGATGGAAAAGATGGTGATTCCAAAACAGAAGGTAAGAGGAGCATTCCAGATGACTCTTCCTCAAGAGATGGCGTCAATCCTTCTGATAACGGTGCGAAGAGGTTCAAGAGAAACGATGACAGGCGAAGGAGGGGGAAATCCAAGGCTACATCGGGACAGTACTCTGTCAAGTGTGCAGTGCCCAGTAAGGAAATGGCTGGGCATACGGGCTACCTCACTTTTGCCACACTCTTCGTTGTTGCACAATGAATTTCAGGTGAAAAATGAAGTGTTAACACTTTCCACGCTGCTCTTATTTTTCAGAAACCTTTCCCAATTTTTAAAGTCTATCTCAAGAATTACTGAACCAAAACTTTATGTTTGTACTTAATTTTAATGAATATTCCAAATATGGTGATGAAATTCAATAATGTTGACATTTTTGAAACATTTTTTTCAAATTTGGAACTGTCGTCTACAGACGCCTGCTGCGTGGAAAAGTGTTACAGCTCAATGCTGACAGTAGGTGTTTCCCTGGCATTTTCATAAACCAGAATCACTATGATTTCCTCTACCACTATGATTTCCTCTCCCAACAATGTGATGTGATCAAGCAAACTGTCTGAATTAGGAAATATTGGGTTTCAAGATATAACCAAACCGACAAATAGACTATTCCTGCATGTACATGTATTAAGTTGAATTAATCCAAAATAAATTCAACAAATCTTTAATCTAACCCCAATATGATAGATCATTGTGAGAATTTGCATTGCTAAAATCACAAAATCAACCTTTATGACAAATTTGGGTTCTACCTATATGAGTCAGATATTCATGAAATCACCAATATCAAACATATCATAGCTGTTCTGACATACCGGCACATCACAACAGAAATAAGTAAAGAGATGTGCCGGTATGTCAGAACAGCGACGATATATTGAAAATCTAACATAATTCAATAGGTGTTATAATCAGTTGAATGATGATGAGCTTTAATCCATTCATGAATATCTTACTCATAGGTAACAACCGTCTCTCAGCCTTTTTAAAAAAACATTCTTCAGCGTTAGGTCATGGTAGGATTTTTGATATCTTATTTTCAACTCTTTTTATCAAACCAGACCAGAATGTCTATATACAATGCCTAAGATGTGTAAACTGAATAAAACTTGTTAAATCTTCACTGAAATGTGTCCTTTTGTTACTGTTATTGATAATATACAGGGTGTCCCAGAAGCAATTTTTTTTTTACTATTGAACATTTGTGAAATCAGTCGACTTTTTAATTTTTTTTAAAAAAATCATTTTATTCTGTGAATTTTTCTTTATTCCGTATTAACAACTGAATAAATAAATTTTACAAATGTTGATTAGTAAAAAGAAATCATGTCCCAGAATGGTTTATACTGTGTTTGAAAATATAAAAAGCAACATTTTAGTCCAAATCTAATACCTGCAATATAACATGTTTCCCACTAACTCTCTCGATTTCATCAAGATATTGTTATCTGTTCTGATATAGCGTGATGACACTATTGAAAATTGGTGAAAGCACGTTTTTCACTTTCAGCGTATTTTAATTTAATAAACTCATACCAAACTTCAAAACTGCCGCGAAAGTATGGTATTTTATGAGTTTAAAAAGAGGTAATTTTGATCAAACTTGGAATCAACCAATTTTGCAAAAGAGCTGAATGTATCATTTCTGTCAGAAACATTTGATTTTTAGAATTTAAAATTCCTGTGAGAGATGAATATATTTAGTTGTTAGAATCATAAGTGCTCTGACCAATAACAATGATTATTAATTGCTAAATAAATTCAACTTTCCTGGTATAAATCATTCTGGACACCCTGTATGTGTGTGATTGTAATTTTACAGACCTCAGCCAAGTTCCATAGTCTGCTTATTAGAGAATAAATGTATATACTATATAGATTTATTCTCTAATAAGCGTAGATTTTGCTTGGAGTATAAGACAAAATAAGCTTTCATTTACTAGTAATGTAATTACTTTTGCTTGTGCTGGTCTACTAAAATGTTATTTGTCAGGAATGTTTAATGCTTGCAATTCCAACACTTCTTGTAGGGTAAAGTCGCCTATTTTCTGTCACTTTCGCCAAAATCGTGTAATTGCATCGGTCGTCGCCATTTCAAATCAATACCGGGCATAAACTATATGCGGCGATTTTTAGCCATCAGTTTATAACGACGAGGTCATTTTCATTACACGATTTGGGCGAAGTGACCGAAAATAGGCGCTGACCGAAAACTGGCGACTTTGCCCTACTTATTGAAACAATGTTAGTGCATGTTGGGTTTGCTAGCCAAGCGTAAGCTCCTCACTAAGAATCTGGCGCAAAGATATTAGCAAATGCTACAGATAGGTATGGTGTTTGCTAATTGTAATCCCCCTAGCATTTTCATGCACAAATTAGTAATTACTTTGCTTATTGTAGCATTTACTCCGAAGCAAGTTTTACACTTTTCATGCGGTTAAAAACAGATATTTCAGAAACCTTTCCCAAATTTCAAGGTATATCTCAAGGATCACTGAACCAATACTAGCCATGTTTATACTTATTTCAACGCATTTTTCATATCGTGGTGATTCCAAATATGGTTATGAAATTCAGTAATTTTGACATTGTAAAAACATTTTGTGAAATTATGGAATGTCGTCTGCGCCTGCCATGTGGAAAGTGTTAAATTAATAGCTAGTTATTATATATTCAACCCATTGGGTGGACACAACCTATTCAAATAAAAGGGGGGTTAAGGTATACAGTCCTCAATATAACTAATTTACCAGGTGGGTCATTCCGTGTCAAATCAAACAAAATTCTGAAAATTGGTACGGGTCACCTCTCAGATTTGGCTGTAATTCATTTCTAATATACATCTATAGGTATAATGAACTCATGCAAAATATAAAATTCCAAATCCAAGTCGTTCCGGATTTATGGGATTCAAAGTTTGGAGACCCCCACTTCAAGTGACGCGAATCGCGTCGTTGAATATTTTGTGTTTATAATTGCCTATTAGAGGATCTTTGAAATAAGATACAAAGCTTGAAATTAGTACTTAGGGTGACTATAACCCAAAAATTGCCTCAAAACAAGTGTATCTTATCCCCGTTTCTCTCTACAGGCAGCTCAAAACACCAATTTAGTCCGTCGAACAAATTAATTTCCATTTTAAGACCCCCCACAATCATGGGGAGAAAACCCAAGTGCAAAAATGAAAACTGCACTTTGATTTATTGTTTTTGGTGTAGCGTTCTTAATTGTTGACCGACCTTAAGAACAATACCTCTAATTATTAAAAAGATAAGAAGAAACATGGTTTTTTTCTCCACAAATTTACAATTTAATATATTTACCGTAAGAGCTTTAGTTTTGGAGTGAAGAGCATTGTCATTACCTGGTAAGTTTCTGTTTTAGGACTGTATAGTAATTATAATCATTGGACCATGACCAAGTCTGTATGTAAAGCCCAATTAATTATTATGATATTCTGAAAATATGAAATGAATCCGATGAAAAATAAGAAAACTATGCATGCATTTGTTTTGCGGATTTTTTTAGCAAGTATTGATTTGTGCCAGAATTAAATGGATTACCAAACTAAACTTTGCTATTGACTGATAGATTATTTACTATGTTGACAATTATTATAACGTATTGAAATTGAAGCCATGTTATTTTACTGGCCTGTATGTAGATCCCATTTATTTACTATGTTGACAATTATTATAACGTATTGAAATTGAAACCATGTTATTTTACTGGCCTGTATGTAGATCCCATTGTAAAAACCAGTAAATGGCATGGTTCACGCAAAGTACGCTAGTTTTCTTATTTTGCATCTGATTGATCTTATATTTTCAGGATATTATAATAATTAAAAGGGCTTTACATTCAGACTAAATTGCCAATGATTATAATAAGAATTACACCGTCATGAAACAAACAGAGTCCTAATTTTTTGAGACACCCTGTATATGAACATACACAATAAAGCAGACGCTACTTTACATTGTTTAAAAATACAAAATTTAATACAAAATCATGTATAGCAAATCAAAATTACTTGGATTCATTTGCTTTTTAACTACAGGGTGTGTCCATAAACTGTGTCCTATGAGGGAGAAAAATAATTAAAAATACATTCAATGTTTTTGTTTTAAAAAGAATTATTACATGTCTGAGTAAATTAAGAGTTGCCATAATTTGATAACGAAAGCTCCAAAACGATAGGAAAAAAATCTTATAACACAAAGATTGTCCATACCGTCTATGGATTGCCGAACATGGTTATTACTATTCCATGTACAATTGCTTAATTTTTCATGGCCATTTGTCATTAACATTTATTAAAGGGAGAGGTCCGTGATCATATTTTTTTAAACCGCCAAACGACAACAATGTCAAGATGAGGTCAATGAGATGCAGTGGCGTAACTAGACTTTTTCATTTGGGGGGCAAGAAGGGGCAGTGACTCGAAATGGGGGGGCTCCTAAGATTTTTTGAGTCAATAGATGCGCGCGTAACGCGCGAAAATTTTCGACTTTACAGCTATTGTTTGGACGATTGAGCTACATTTTGGCTCTAAACAAGCTTGTACCAAAGCATATTTCATTTTGGGAAGACAAATGCGCCATAGCGTGCGAAATTTTTTCATATCTGTACTTTTGACCATCATAATTCCATGATTCCTTTCGTCAAATGAACCGACAGTGCCAATCTCAACCGACACGATGTCATTATTGGGGGGGATTTGGTGTGTACTTTGTTTGTACATTTCATTTACAGCCGTACTTGATTTCATTTGGGGGGGGCAAGCGGGGGGGGGCAAGGGTTCCAAGTGGGGGGGGGGGGCTCCCGCCCCCCCCCCCCTGCCCCCCCCCGCTGGTTACGCCACTGATGAGATGCCAATATGCTGATATTAAAGAACCCTTTTGTCCTCTATTTAGAACCCTTAATTGGTTAAGTATAACCAAAATGGGGTCTTCAGACACCTTACAGAACCTTTTTTCGCTTTAGAACATTTATTGGTTCTCCAAGTGGTTCTCAAATTTTCAAGAACCTTTTTTGAAGGTTCAAGAGATGGTTCCTCTTTAAAGGTTCTTTAAAATTAAGAACCCATTGGAGAACCTTTTATGGTTCTATAGAGACCAAAAATGGTTATGAAGGTGTCCGAAGAACCATTTTTGGTGCCATTCAAGAACCATTGAGAGTTCTAAACAGAGGACAGATTTAGAACCTTTTTTCTGAGAGTGTAGCTCGTTATTTCAAACTGCTGTCACGTGATGACAGGTATTACAATAATTGTCCCATGTTGTCCCCACCTTCCTCCGCCCGTACAACTTGATATCATTAGATTGGATTTAAAACCAATTTAATTCAGGGACATTAACAAAGAAGTTTCGAAGTCCATAAGTGAATGGATTTCTACTTTCTCCGTAAACACTTTTAAGTGTCTTAAACATCTTAACATGCTTAATAATCCACATAAAAACACATCACCAAAAAGTAAGTCCCCCTCTCAAAAGTTCGTCATAACATCGTAAGGTAAAACATTTGACCAATAAAACTTAGTTAGAAATAATCCTATGACGTGACTGTTTACTAAGTATTGTTATAAAATGAACGATGTCAATGACTTCATGGCTGAATGAGCTCAAATGGAAGACAAAAACTGCCCTTCTGAGAGAGGGACTTGGTGATGTGTTTACCTCCAAATGCTAACAAGAGGACTTGCAACTGTTGAATTATTCAAATTAAATAACAATCTGCGAATACTCCTTTAAATTAGTATTTTATTTAGGCTAATTTGTTTTAATGGTTCATTTTTCGAGGTCATTTACGCTAGTGGAAATGATTACATCTTTGAGCAAAATTGAATTTGGGTGGGGGATTGGGGCGAGCGAAATGTGAGTAAAGTGGAAACGGGAAAATTGTAAACTACGGTATATGAATCCTCGAAACTTCATTCTAAATTCCAAGCTGCTACCCTTACAGCAGGGCATCACATGATCTTTAAATTATCAACCTGCGAGAAAGAGCAATAAATAAGTTTCGCCCATCGACACCGGAATCCTTGATGTCAATATATCAGATTAATCCGCTTTTACCAAGCCACTTCAACATCTTTTACATTTAAGTCTTCCATAGTCGGCGATTTATATTTGGAGTCCATTATCTCTTTGATTTTATGTTGCCGTTTTTGTTTCAGTTTGTAAGCTCGAACAAACGGAGCATCTCGATTCTTATTGGATAAGCTGCTCCTCGATGCGCTGCTAAGTGCAGTCACGTGACCGCTATCACCTGTCATACGCATGTCTTCTACGGATTCTCTTCCAGGAACTGTGCAAAATAGAAATTAAAGAAACGTAAAAAAGGCTTATATTTTTACAAATGAAGGACTCTTAAGTGTAAAGCAAAAAGAGAATGTTAAGGATCGTCCAGATGTGATGTTTATTGAAACTGCGAAGAGACTATATTTCTTCAAGGTTACAAGGATATCATCCCTTGAAAGACCACCTCTGTTAATTAGGATCATCACCGACAAAAACTTTGTCCTTCGGCTAACTAACACAGATCCGTAACACCGAACTATTATTTACCGACCTAATCATTGGCATAGCAATGACAGGATTCGGAAAAGGTAGCGCCATGGGTGAATTGTAATTTGCGTCGGGAGTGCATAATATGAAGAAAAAAACGAGTGCGGCTTGATTGTACGATCGAGTATACTCTTTATCCCCGAATAAACCGCCCTCTTTACTGAATCATTCTTGCCAAAATCCAATCTTTTTGTTGACAATTTGCATAAACACAATTTAGCCAAACCCAAACATTTCATATTCACTAATTTGCTTTCAAAGAATGTCGTAAATGATGCTCTCGTCCAATAACTACAATTATCTTTACTTCTTTCACCACCAGACCCTTAACAATACTTTGACACTAAGCTCTCACAAAATGCCAAAAATGATGATCTCCCTCCCTCCCGGACACCCTCTCACGTTGTTTTTTAATCTACTGAATGACCCTCATGTGAAAGTGCCAACCTTTGTCCATTTCACAATGAAGGATTTCCCCCTATTTCTGGGAGGTCCCTTCTAACCTTGCAACATCATGAGATACGCGAATTGCCCATTGCCAAGGTAACGTGACTCTCCCCCTCCCCTTTTACATTCGCTATCTTGTCAGAACATCACAGTGAAGCAAATATAAACGAACAAACAGTCTACGATATATTAAACATTACCTGACGGGTCCGATGTTTGACCATGACCCTGCTGGAAGCGCACTGGAGATTGATTAGTCCTGATGCTGGCGGATGATTTGGGCCAATCTTCTCTATTCCTATCATCTTTGCTGCTTTTTGGTTGATGCTGAGTTGCAGACTGGTTCGAACTAGTTGATTCCTGTTCAAGGAATAAAACATTCTCACAATTAATTCGTTGAAAAAAGGGTTTCACTTAGAACCTTTTTCTGTCCTGTATGTAGAACCCTAAGAGCTCTTAAGGTTCTATAAAGTACTTTAAAAGGTTCTATAAAGAACCTTCAACATTTAGCTGGCTTATAGGGACTTTCTTCATGGGCTCATTACAAAGTTTAAAAGAGTGAAAACAGTGTGTTAACAACATTAATCTTTTTTGGTTTTACATAAATATTTTTTGGCTAAAGAAACTTTTTTCAAGAACCTTAAAAGGTTCTTTACTAGTTTTCCCAAAAAGGTTCTTCACTATACTTAAGGTTCTACAAAGAACCATTTTCTTGGCTTAACCCTTACAGCCCCGGATCCCATGAAATCCCATTTCCCAGCCTGTCGGTTCCACCTGGCGCTGAGGTTTTTGTGTGAAATAATGGGCCCGGGCTATATAGCTGGGCGAATACACTCGCCCAGCACAGCTTCCCCCGTGGCGCAGTTGGTAGAGCGTCCGCCCGCCAACCGAGAGGTCGTGGGTTCAAACCCCGGGGCGTGGCACCTCTTGTTGTGTGTGCTTTTTTCGCTTGAAAAAAATTTCGTTGGAAAATCCACCGGGTGGGTTAGGGTTAAGAACCTTTTTTAGTTACAAAGAACCCATGGGTTATCAGGAAAAAACCCAAAAAAGGTTCTTTAAACAGTGAAGAACCTGTTTTGGAACCCTAGTAAAGAACCTTTTAAGGTTCTTGAAAATTTTCTTTAGCCAGAAAATAATTATGTAATACCAAAAAAAATTATGTTGTTAACACTGTTTTTCACTCTTTCAAACTTTGTGATGAGCCCATGACGAAAGTCCATAGGCCTCAATAAATTTTGAAGGTTATTTATAGAACCTTTTAAAGTTCTTTATAGAACCTTAAGAGCTCTTAGGGTTCTACATATACAGGACAGAAAACGGTTCTAAGTGGAACCCTTTTTCTTAGAGTGTATTATGATGTTTGACTTTCAGGAAAGACTTTCCTGGACTTAAAAATCTATCTTGATCATATTTTCCGTGAAAAACCACCACAGAACTTAAACCTATACCATGTTTACTAAATCATGAAGGAGATTTGCTTTCAATTTTGGAAATTTGTCAACATTTGGGTTTTTTCGGACTCACGCGGGTCGTTGAATATAAACTCTCCTGGCTACCAAGGACAGTTTATTTTTACTCTTCAAACCATGATTTTGAAGTAATTAGGATCTGAATAGCTCTCTAACTATCTATGGAACCACCCGTAGAGTCCGAAAAGGGTTCTTAAAAATTGAAGAACCTTTTTAGAACTATTTATGGAGAGCCATTATCAGGTTCAGGGACAGAGGTCGTTTCAATGCCGTTCATTTCTGGAGAGTGTTAATATAATGATCATGGTGATATTTAGGTATTACAAGAGCTTAAAGCGTAAGGTTCGCTGCCGGAAAGTGTTAGCACCTCCGAAAAGAACTCATAGTTGGTGAAGTACAGTTTATCTGCGCATACCGACTTAACAGAAACAGAAACATAGATTAGTTTGGAGATGACTTAGAATAATGGCTCTGATTCTGAAATGGAAGGAGACGTACACTCTCAGCAAAAATGGTTCGGAAAGGGTTCTTTGAGTAAGCTCGGGTTCGATGTAGAACCTTCTGCACTCAAGGAACCTTTAATGGTTCTAAGAAGGATACAAATGGTTCCAAACCCAGAATGAAAGGTTCTTCCTGGGTCAATAACTAGATCAATGGTTCCTTATAGAACCCTAAAATACGAAAAAGGGTTCCATGAAAAGCTGTGAGAGTTCTTTATAATGACTTGCGCTTCAGAACTATTTGACACACGGGTGTGCATCGGCTTCTTTAAAATGAACACCATGGAAAGTAGATATCGTAAGGATTTATATATCCATTTTATTAACATGATTAATTCAAGACGTCACTCACTTAGTGATTGTTCACAAACCAGATTCATTATATCAATGAAGTAAATTAGAAAAGTATGCAAACAGCAAAATAAAATGGTGCTTGAAACAATCTATTTCTGAATATTTCTGAAGAATCCTTAGGGTTCTATAATAACAAAACTGAAGAACTTTTTTTGGGTTCTTTAAAGAACCTTTAAAGAGGGTTCTTTAACCCTGAAGAACCCTCAGGGTTCCATATAGAGGACAAAACGGAAGAACCTTTTTTGGTTCTTTAACCCTGAAGAACCCTTAGAGGACAAAACTGAAGAACCTTTTTTGGTTCTTAAAAGAACCTTTCAAGAGGGTTCTTCAATGAAATGGTTCTTGAGACTTGGGAAATAGATGAAAACAAGAAAATATGGACCTACCTGATTATTATTTCTGGGTGAGAGTGATCCTGATCCTGCAGGAGCTGACATCGAGTACCGAGTCCTCATAGAACCCGCGTCGCCTTTAATCTTGAGAGGGGGAAAGAACCCATTCACCCCTCTCGCATTGACCTTTTCTGATGGATGAACAAAGATATTACCAAAATTCACAACGCTAGTTTTAGCTGGTTGTCGTGATTGAGATCCTCTTGTTCTTGTTGAGAATTCGTTGGTTGCAAAACTTGCAGCTGTGCCAGAACACGCACGGTTCTTGTGTTGGGGAAAAGCTGGTGAGGTCTTGTACAGGGCCTGTTCTGATTTGTCGTCGTAGCTTAAGGCTGGAATGGAACGGTTTATGGCGTTCTGCATCGTTTGTCGAGCCACGGCGGGTCGGGGGCCCGTCCCTGTTGGTATCGTCACAGAGATTTTCTGCATGATGAATACTCCGGCGACTCTCTAAAATCCTGACACCAACTGATGGCGATATCTGCCGGGAAATCTGCAACCTATTTCTCCGGATAGCTTAGTTTGGAACGGTGATGGAAAGGGTTCATTTCAGTGAAGCTCAACACAATTGGTCCTTTTAATATTATTCATAATAAAACGGTCCTTCGGCATATTTAAAACTCCCTTCTGGATCAGCATATCCCGGTGAACATCAACTCATGAGTCAATACCAATGGATCATGGCGCTGGCTGGTTTGGTTCCAAGTTTACCAACTTGCTTTCACACACTTTTGTTTGGCTCTTTCAACACACGGCCATTTTTAGTTCACAAAGTCTAAACACTACATTGTACAACAATCATTTGATCAATGTATGAATATCGTGTATCAATGGTCGTATCAATACCGTATTGATAATCAAATATTGATTATTTTGTTGGAAGTACCCTGCAGTCTTACAGAAAGCGTCACTCGTTGCCGTGGGACACGGGGTTGTTCAATGACATGATCCGCTTCAAAGGTTCCAAAGTAGAGGGCTAATCTTTACGGACCGATATTTTTACGCCCATGCAAGATATACCATGGATCAGGAAAGGTGAGTGAGAATAGGTGCACGGATTTACTGTAAAGCACGAAATGTTCGCGTGCATGAACATTTTGCGAATTTCGCGAGTGCAGCTGATTCGCGAAATTTTAATGCACGCGAATGTTTTGCTTTTAAAAGGCCTGTATTAAATGACTACTACATATTCGCGAAATGTTCATGCCGCGAAAAAGGCCGAGGTCGGTGATTCACGAAATTTTAATTTCATAAATTACCCTATGTTGAGAAAGGCAAAGTTTCGTTTTTTAATTAAAATAAAACTTACAAACTAAAAATGATCAATGATCAATATACACTGAGCCAAAAAAGAAACTTATAAAAAAAAGAAACTTATACAATTTTAACAGATCACCAAATAAAATTCTGTGCATGAAAATGTACCAAATTTGAATACAATATTACTGCAATGTATTGCTTCAAATGGCAGTCAATAATCATTTGTTTGCTTCCATGACACAAGAGAAATGTGCACTGACCCTATGGTGATCTGTTAAAATTGTATAAGTTTCTTTTTTGGCTCAGTGTATATACAAAACATTCGTTCAGTAGTTCTGTAACCAAAGTTACTCGCGAAAGTTTTAATGACTGGTTCATACCGACTCAGACTGTACCGACTCATATATGCAGCCGGGTAGCCCCTCTATCGGCATAATAATAATCGTGGACTTTGATAGCAAACATCAGACACAATAATACTGCAATGTGGATATTAAACCCGACTACAGATTACAAATCATTCTATTATTTTCACAATGTTATTATATTCATTTTGACGCAACTATTTTCTTGATTTCTTAATAATTTTAAATAAATGTGTTGCTATTTAAAAAAATGTTATTATTATCTATTTAAAAAATAAGTAGGGCCTAAATGAATTCACGAATGTATCAATTGTTGAACGAATAAAACCGGGGGGAGGGGGGGGGGGGGGGGCACTCATGTATAAAAGTTGTAATCATCCGTGTGAATCCACTCTCAACAACGAACGTTTAATGAGTCTAATATACAGGGTGTGTCCCAGGAGGATGATTTAGACCGGGTTTGAACAAATAATAAAAAATACAAAACATCAAGGCATTCCAAAAATAATACCTGTAATATAACGAGGAACATGTTTCATACCGTATACTCTGTCAATGTCATCAAAATATCTTTTTCCGTTCCAATATGGCATGTGATTGAAAATCAGTGAAAAGCTGTTTTTCACTTTCAGCGTTTTTCGATATATAAAACTCACGCACAGCTTCAAAACTGCCGCTGTAGAAAGTATGGTATAATTCACTCAAGCTGGACACTATAATTCCCTCACACCATTCAAATATTGCTTCATAAAACAACACAAATAGTTGATATCTATATAAACTATAACTAGGCCTATATGAAAAATTAAAAGCGAACACAGGAAATCACCTGCATATCATTCAAATTAAATTATAAGATTTGTACCTCACATGCATTCAATGATTCGATGAGTTTCAAATGAGGTAGTTTGGGTCAAAAGTGGAATATATACCATTTTTACAGAGTCCTTTCTGTGAGAAACGTCCACTTTTTGTAATTCAAAATTCTTTAGAACGCTAAATATGTAGATATAAGAATAATAAAGAAGCTATCTGACCAATAACAAACGCGTTCATATAGTTTTGAAAATGCATCTTTCCTATAAACATTCTGGGACACCCTGTATAGTTTATGACGCGATTTTGTTTTCGGACGGTGAAATAAGGATGTCGATCTCATGCAATTCAATATGCCAAAATGTCAGCCTTATACAATGCCAACAATAAAGCATTTAAACGCCATGTGACGGGGATTTTCACTGAGGGGAATCTAAGGGATAATGACAACTTTGCCCGTAACAGTTAAATAAGTCATTCGACAGTTTTAAGACTAAATAACTTTTTTTTAAAGTCTCGGTGCCAGAAAGCTATACCCCAGAGGTAAGCCTATTTACTGTTGTGAGAAATAATAATCTCAAAAAGGAATAGGCAATATTAGATATTTTAACATTTATCATGCTTTTAAAGACCCAGGCATCTACTAATTTTCCTAGAAAAAAACCCCAATTCGTAATGTCGCCCCCTATAGTTGATTTTTTTCATTGGCATTTCATTCATTTCACTTTTCCCGCTCTTGGGAATGTATACGTTTCACGGTACAATAGTTGAAGACAAACCCAACCTGTCACGGATTCGTTTACCGTACTATCATTTTGCAAACATATCGTAATATATTATACTCAAGACCTGCATGGAAGATAGGCGTGTCTGGAGAGCCATTGTTAATGCCCGACAGAAGTCGACGGAGTGAGTGAGTGAGTGAGTGAGTGATACTCAATTTATTGTTATGAAACAATTCACTAAACCATATTTGGAGTTCAATTCAAGTTTTTCAAAAGATCATTGCACAAACATTGCACCGTAAACCAAGTCATCGATTCTCCAATTTTGGATCCAAAATTGTGACATATCTAAAAAAAAAAATACTCCTCCCACTTCCTTTGTAAATTGTTAACCATAAGGATTTATGTCAATAAAACCAATGGGTGATGAGTTTGTTTATTTTATACAGAAATGTCAATACACACGATGACCCAGCTTATGGTTGAGCAATTCTGTAATGTTCTCGAAACATAACAGGCAATATTTTCATTGTAAACTAAATGAAATCTACTATTTTTTTTAACGCTACGCCTATCATATTTTGATGACTATTGAATGTACAAACGGAGTAAAAGCCCCCCAAAATAGTCGCCAATTTAAATTTTCACCGAATAAAATGTGTAATTCTGGTAATTCTGATATCGGATTCCGAAGTCGAAATAAGGACCCTGTCATGGGGCCTTTTAGTTTGAAAACCGATATTAACTTAAACTAAATAAAAAGTTCAGAAAATACAATTTCGCGAAATTACCACAGGTAAAAATAGAATTATTAACACTTTTCACGCGGCTATAAGTTTTAAATATACAAAACAGAATTTTCAGAAACATTTCCCAAATTTCAGGGTCTATCAAAAGGATTACTGGACCGATACTGGCATGTTGGTACTTATTTCAATGTATTTCTCATGGTGATTTCAAATATGTTAATGTAATTCAACAATTTTGACATTTTTGAAACATTTTGTGCAATTTTGAAATGTCGTCGGCAGCTGCCTGTCGCGTGGAAAGGGTTAAGAAGGAGCTGAGACTAGTATACCAAAACAAAAATAATAAATATAATAATGCATACTAGCCTCAGAGAAGGAGCGCGTGGCTTTGAACGTATCAGTCCAAACATAAATGCCATATTTTGAAACATGGTCGATTTAATGAAGTAATAATGATTGAAAGATTGATTAATTGATCAATGTATGTTTCAAATAGAGCTCTGATTTTGTTTGTACACACATACCACGTGTTTGTCACTATTTGTTGTTTGTTTGTTTGTTTACAAATTAATCTAAACCCTTTTTTTCCTTTTTTACGAGAATGTCATCAGTCCCCCCCCCCCACCTCACCCGCCACGAGCTTTTAGATTGAAACCCGATATTAACTTTTGAAACATGAACTTTTTGAGCATACTAACGCCCCCCACCCCCCCCCCCCCCCCTTCCGTATGGTACGGAGTCTAAAATGTTCTAAAATGTCATTAAAGATACATCTCCGGTTCTAAGACACGTGGAATTGACACTAATGATCTTTACCAAATAGTTAAAGGGACACTAAGAGATGTGTTGGAGGCAGCGCCCTCAATTATGATAAAAACTGAGATTAGTTTATTTTTATAATTGTATTACATGTATGAACTTACACCTATAAGGATTAAGAAAAATCAGCTCTTTTTGTACAAGAAAACGTCGATTCAAAAAATGCTTATCCCGCGGGACCAGCATTTTACGTCCGACAGTATCCCCGTGCAGTACGCGTGATACATAACGCGAACCATATTTGCATAGAGGGCGTTTTTCAATAAATAGCGATGATATTGTTTAAATCTAGTTTTGCTGTGTTTTTTGTTAGTAGAAACAACAATAATGGCGATTTTTAATGTTCATCTTGAATTCTGAAGTAAAATTTTAAACATTTAAACTTTTCAACACCACTTAATGTCCCTTTAAGGTTGAATTCAGTTCTGCATACTTCCGTCCCCCTCTCCGTACATGGCACAAACCTTGCACCGTAAACCAAGTCCTCGATTCTCCAATTTTGGACGAAAAGTGCAAACATTTTGTTTTTAATCTAAAATATCACATTTTTTGCACTTTTTGGTCAATATTTTCAAAAATAAAAAATGTAAGCCAATTTTTTTTTGATGAACTCTTTGAATTTTTAACCAAAAACTGATGTTGTTAGGTTGTCTGAAAATATTTGGCGCCAAAAAAAAGATTTTTGGGCAAAAATGTAAAATTCACTTTTTTGGTGAAATGTAATACCAAAAAGGATGCTCCGACTCATTTCATTTGAAAAAATTGTATATTTGTATGTACATTACATTATAGTTTAAAAGTTACAGTGCTTGATACATTTCATAAAAAGGGTTGACACCTCCCTTAAGCAGATTACAGACCAAGACCCTGAGGCCAAACCAAAAAGGAGTGTATCCTTGGTGTAAGATAAGTGCCCAGAGCTATTACGGATTAAAGCTGTATAATCCTTTTTAAAGGATTAAATCACGAATAGGCGATTTGGTGCTAGGTTAGTTTCGTGCTGTCTTACACCAATCCAGACTGTTTTGTGTTACTAGTTAGTCTGCTGCCATTGTTCACTAAAAGCAAGCTAGGCCACGTGTGGAACTTACATCAAACTGTAGAGCATGACCACTGGCCTGCCTATTCTGGGAATTGGAGAATTTATGACCGGCCAATAGTTAAATCGCTGGTATAAAAGTGATAAAGCAGCTGAACATAATGAGTAGTGTACCCATACATGCCTCTAATGTGCTGACCACTGGCCTGCCTAATCTGGGAATTGGAGAATTTATGACCGGCCAATAGCTAAATCGCCAAGTGATTAGACAGTGGAACATAATGAGATATTTTGCTGAACACCTTTGCTTTTATAAAGAGCACAATGAAACATGCTTCGTCACTGGTGAGAGAAAGTACCTGCGATGAAATTATGAACTATAGTTTCGAGCACAAGTGCACCTCACTTATTATAATATATAAATTATTCATAATACAATTAGAACATATTATTGGGCGTTCGAAATCTCTTCAGAACACATATCTGATGTGCACACATTTATGAACGTGTCACTGGGATGCGTCCATACATGGGTCTGTTCTAATAATGTTGATGCAGCCTCTATAAGTGTCAGGTTCTGAAGAATGATTTGAAGTCTAAATCTTGCATTTGCTATAATTTCCCACTAAACTACTTTTTAGTCAATTTTATCAACAAAGTCACGGTCTATCAAATCATCATCAGACTAGTTCTCGCCTTGCAAGCATTATGTTATCAATTTATTTAGTAAAACTTGTCGCAGAACACAAAACTTGTCGCAGAACACAAAACTTGTTACAGAATATTTATTCACAAGGTTACGTTCGTAGTTTTGATGCGGTAAAAGAAGCAAAATGTCATAGTTCAGCAACCAGTCACCATCACGGTACTTCCAAGTAATGCGTTATCATGGTCATAGTTATGATGAAATTATAACTGATATCCGTCGCACTTACTACACTTGCTAATGTTCCGTTCAATTCTGCAGACGGAACATGGTCATCATCATGATCATCACGCCAAATTATTCTGCAAACATTACGTTATATAATAATATGAATGATAATTATTTGAAACACCAATATTTTGGCCTTAAGTGCATCAGGACCTCGTTTATTCAAACTTTTTAAACGTAGTCCCTCTAATATTCGCCTTTTTGCGTCTAATAATTTTGTATCAAATCCGTATTAATATGCAATCACAAAAAGATCCTGACGGAGTATGATTATACGGCTATCCGATTTCATCTCGCAGATATTACGCAATCATAGATTAGTTTGTAGTATGAAACACCCATGTTTTGGCCTCAGTTAAATGCACCGTGCTCCTCACTCTGACGTCAACAGGCAATAACTCGGAAACGGAATCGCAGATATACCTCAGTCTATATCCTATTTTCCATATCTCCTTAAATATATCCTGCCTCGTCAACTTGGGCTGAGGCTGATATTTGGAAGTTCCATCTCGACAGTTCACAAATCCCATGTGCCACGGACGATGCAATTTCTCGCCGTTCTCCGACATCTTGTGTTCCCCGAGAAACTGAGAATCGGACAATTTCAACAGCACATCCGGGTTACCAAATATGGTCCAATCAGAGTGCACGCCGGTGCGTTTTTGCGTGTACATTCGCAGTTCAACATTGAGAGCGCGGTCATTTTTCGGCGCCTCGCGCTCTCGGGTGACAGCCTGAATCAGCTCGGGGATCTGATAAAAGTCCGCTTCGTCGGCTAGCAAATCCAATTCTTTGAAATCGTCGGGGAGAAATAAATGTGAGCTGCGGAGAAAATTGAGAACAAATCTGAAGAGCGGCCCGTCTCTGTCGATGAACACATTTTTGTCTTTGTCACGGGTTACCGTCGGTAGTTGATGTGTGAATAGAGACCCGAGCATTGAATCAGGGTACCTCGTCAATGTCTCTATAGAAGTCGTGTATATGGTACCGCCTATATTTAAGCTGATCACTTCTGAAATGCTATCCGGATCCATGGTCGTTCCTTCCTTGATTCGGTTTAATTGTGCTCCAAACTTTCCCAGTTCAGCAACTTGGCCACTAATAGTACTGCCAATAAGCAAAGTCTGTGAGATTAAGAAACACCTAAAAATGTTTTCAAATTAATGAAATTAACAAATCACGAAACCATAGGATCACAACAAATACTGCCATGATGGGTGTGCAGTGCTTGTAGTGTTTTAGGATATAAGATAGATTGACGTTGTCAGAATGACTTTATGTCATCAAACTGTAAACTTAAAATAGGCCAGACGAATACGATGATTTGTTTCTTGTCACATTTTCCTGTGATAATTATGCGATATGCATGCAAGTGAGTTATTGATTGGATATGGGATATAGTCAATTAGAGGATGCCCAATTTAAAAAGTGGCAAATCTGTTTTAGGTCTTACGAATGGTGGTCCAATTTGATTATCAACAAATAAATGAGACCGAACACTTAAAAATCGTCACCCTTATTTCAAAACTGGTCTGAAAATGACATATATTATATATGATACTCCAATCGACAACGCAATTATTAATAGTTGTCCATAGATTACCGTAAACGCCATATAATACTTATACTGGCATTTTTAAATGAAGGAATAGAATCTAAGGAGTGTCAATCAACCACGATTTTGTAATTCCCACTTTATGGAACTAAACTTTTCGTTAAAAAAAAAATCCCCATGTGCATATCGAACATTTTAGGTCTTAAATAATTCAACATAATATTCAAACTGAAGATTAAGAAAAATGTTTAAATCCATATTTTCTGTGGGTCAAAAGGCTAATTTATAAGATATTCGACTGATAGTGAAACTGAATTTATTTGTATCTTATACATTCACTGAGCAGAAAACATATTTGCATTTCTAAACAATATGTTATTATGTATTAGAGTAATTATGATATTTTAAACGGATTTGATCACTCAAAACCAAAGTATTTATATTCGTTAAAAAACAGTGACAATACTGGGATCGTGGATCGTGAAAAGATCATACCTATATTTAGAAGCAGTATTGGCCAAGTTAAAAGACAAAACTAATCCAAAGCGGAATCTGTCTAATATCGACTATAATTTGTGTTTCCGCCAGGCTCTGATGCCTGTGTCATTTAGTAAATACTTCCAATCTAAGAGACTAGAGTTGTATAGTCTCAGCTTCATTGGCGTAGCTAGGTTATTGATATTGGGGGGGCCAAAAATAAAATGAACCGACAATATTGTTATGAGTCACGATATGCGCGCGTAGCGCGCGAATTTTTTTGACTTTACACCTATTTTTGGCACGATTGAGATACATTTTGGCTCTAAACAATTAAGCTTGTTCCAACGAATATTGCATTTTGGGGGGTAACATATATGCGCGCGCAGCGCGCGAAAATCTTTCATCTGTGTACTTTTGACTATAATTATTCCATGATTCCACGCGCTTTTGATGTATGTTTCTTTTATTCCGTCCCCGAGTTGCCGGCCGGTTCGTGCGATGTGAAGTATTGGGGCGATCCGGTCTTGCATAATGTACAGTTAAGCCCACAATTATTCATACCCCTTGAAAAATATGAGTTTTTTGCGATTTTCTCATATCTATTCCAGCTGGAGTGGTGGAACTTTCGCTTTACACTAAAGACAATTAGTTTGCAAGTACAAATCAATATATTTGGGCTCAACATATTTTGCATAACAATAGCATTGAACAAGGATTGTGTTTTTATGCCTGTCCACAATTATTCATACCCCATACCATGTCTCAGGATTGAGGCCACTTTTTGTGATAATTCACATGTTTTTGACATTCCAAACATTCTTTAAATCGGGTGATAGGTTTTTATATTGTTATGCAATTATTCCATGACGTGTGCATACAATGATGATGCATTACACATGTGTCCTATTGAATGTACAGTGAGGGATATTATAGGACAACACTCTAGCTCTTTGACAGCATGGTGAAGGAGATCACATAACTCAGTGAGGACCTTTCTTTGTGCATTGTGAATGCTCACAAAGAGGGGAAAGGCTACAAAGCTATTTCGAAGCATTTTCAAGTGCCAAATTCCACCATATGAAGCATAATTAGGAAGAACAAGACAGTTAAAATCAGTTAAAATCAGTTAAAAACCTCGAAGAACACGGTCGGAAGCCAACAGTGTCCCCTTGTTTGACAAGAAAAGTATGGTGAAGGGCCAACAACAATCCACATATCACCGTCAATGCTCTCTTGAACAACCTTGGTGAGTCTTGGACCAAGATATTAAGGCAGACACCCCAGCAGACTTAGTACACAAGAGTTCTCTATGGACTCCGACCAAGAAAGACTCTACTCCCGATAAGAGACAAAGAAAAACTCATCTAGCATTTGCAAGAGCACTTCTGGACAAAGATCCAAGTTTTTGGTCTTCAGTGTTGGGGTTGTCTAAGATGCAAGACAAGTTTCTCTGTGTCTCTGTTAAGAAGTAGAGTCTTTCTTGGTCGGCCTCCATGAAGACCTCTCATGTGCAATATATGCTGGAGTGTCTGCCATGAAAATCTTGGTCCAATAATTGCCAAGGTTGTTCAGGAGAGCATTGGTGGTGATCTGTGGATTGTTGTTGGCCTTTTGCCAAATTTTGCTTGCCAAACAAGGGGACACCGCTGGCTTCCGACTGCATCCTTCAATGTTTATTAGTGTGTTGATCGTCTTGTTCTTCCTAATTATGATTTGTATGGTGGATTCTTGCACTTGGAATTGTTTCGAAATAGCTCTGTAGCCTTTCCCCTCTTTGTGAGCATTCACAATATGCACACAAAAAAGTTATTTGATCTTCTTCGCCATGCTGTCAAAGAGTTAGAGTGTTGTCCTATAATATCCCTCACTGTACATTCTATAGGACACATTTGTAATGCATCCACATTGTATGCACACATCATGGAATAATTACATAACAATATAAAACCCTATCACACAATATAAAGAATGTTTGGAATGTCAAAAACATGTGTATTATCACAAAAAGTGGCCTCAATCCTGAGACTTGGTATGGGGTATGAATAATTTTGGACAGGCATAAAAACACAATTCTTGTTTAATTCTATTGTTATGCAAAAAATGTTGAGCCCAGATATATTGATTTGTACTTGCAAACTAATTGTCTTTAGTGTAAAGCAAAAGTTCCACCACTCCAGCTGGTATAGATATGAGAAAAACGCAAAAAACTCATATTTTCAAGGGGTATGAATAATTGTGGGCTTAACTGTATGTGCGATATGCATGGCGCTGGCCAGCATGGGAATTCATGCATTAGGCGTTCTCGACTCAAGAGGATTTGGTTCCTTAGGAGAAACTACTGCCAGTTTGCGTAGTAAAAAAGGATGGTAAGTTGCGACTACTTCAAAGGCAAGACCTAAAAGGAGCCAAGCTTATGAACGTAATAAAAACACAACTACTTCACTCGATAACACAACCCTTTCTCCATTGACCAATGAATCCCAATGAATAAGACCTCTGCGACTGCAGTATCATCATATTGATAATTTCCCAGCTACCTGAATATATGAAGTCTGGATGTTCCCTATTTGAGTCAAGTTGCAACACAGCCAAGTTATAAACGTATACGGTATTGTAATATTGCAAGCAACTACGTGATACCTCGAACTTCAAGCATGTCAAGTAAGATATATCACTTCATTATTGTTTATTAAGGGTCGTCGCTCGAGGCGTCATCCTGTTTTTGTTCTAAACGACCTAGGGGGGGGGGGGGGGGGGGGGGGGGGGGGGTACCGCGCCATTTTGTCCCGAAGCAATGGTTATGACGTCATATTTTTGTCGATTTTCAGAACTCTTGTATTGGATTTACGTGCAAAAAATATGCCCTTGGCATCATACTTTCCCAGGTGTGCAGTTCATTTTAAATTTCAGATGTTCTAAAATGGATGGTTTTCTAAACAATTCGAGAAAGAAAATCGAACTGCACACCTCAGAATTGCAAAAAAAGCATAAAAAAAGTCAACTTTTTTGTGTCTTTGAACAGAGTGGCGGCCGAGATTGTAGAATTTAACACAGTGCATTAACCCATGACCCATGATATAAATAAATTATTTGCGTCAAATTTTTTCAATTAGCACGGTTAGTGTAGTGGAAAGGAAGTCGCTTGAGGAGCGAGAGGTTGTGGGTTCGAGTCCCATTAGGAGCACTTTTTGTTTTATATTATGCTGGATTTGCTTAGCATCATCTGTATGCTTGCCCGCGCGGACACCACACTGCTGGCGTTTACCGTATCAGTTACGCCATTTATTTTCTCGAAAATGTCAAAAAGAATGACCGTTCTTTTAAAAATAAGAATTATAATCAAATTACAAACACATTTTGTGCGAGAGCAACACACACATTTGGCAAAAATGGCACAATAAAAATCCGTTCGTTATAAATAAATGGACATGGTTAAATAATAAAACTATCACAATTACAGTCGTAAATCTCTGTGGCGTGCGTAGGTTGGCCATGTCGTTGGCAATCGGAAATCACGGGTTCGAAAATTCCCATTATTTTTCTATTTTTTAAACTTGATGGTATATTAATGTAACATCATTGTTATGTCAATTTTTATCAATTATAAATGCCGCCCATGCGTTTATAGTTTTCTTTTTATTTATTTATCTATCATAAATGTATCCTTGATTTATTTAACTTTGTATAAACAATTAAAATGCGTAAACAATTATATTATTGCTCGATATAGAGTGATTTAACTTGAGTTCAGTTTGATAATATGATAGCAAAACTTGTTGTAAAACCATTTTACCAGTGTGTCCAACAATTTCACACTTTGGTAATACATTCAGAGATGTCACTTCAGTCAATAGTTAGGTCACCCAAGCCCTATATGAAAGCTATGAAGATTGTTAAACGGGATCAGTCGTCACAAACATGCACAAACACAATAGTCAAACGACCTTGCTATTGTCATACTATTGTCAACACTCCCTACACAGAGGTCTGCTGTGCAAATCTGTACGATTTTCGCCATGTAATGTCAATGACAGATTTCATTCCGTGGTATAAAGCTATGAGGTTTCCGTGGTCTTCGCTATCTCCAAGCAGATAGAGCAATACGTACACGGACTTTTTTGTAGACGAGTGTTCATTTCATGATTTGAGGTTTAGAATGAGTTAGGATTCCTGTAATTTTGAAGACCACGGATTTCCAAAACGTGAATTTTCCGGCATTGTACGACATAAATTTGGTCACCAAACGTGTTTAAAACTGTACATTTTACTGTTCTGCAGATGTTATTGACCCTCCTCTAACATTCTACATGATTTTTAACACGTTTCTTAGTTTTTGAGATGCCCAATAGACCATTTCCCGAAGCTATTTCTAGCAAATATTGCAGTCACTATGACTCCATTGTTTTCTTGCGTATGGCCATGTGTTATGAACTCACCACCCAAAAAGGGTGGTGGCGTTGCATTTTTGGTGACGAATCATCCATCTCTCTCTATAAACTCAACAACTAAATGTGGTAGAGCTATGGTTGAGGTGTCATGTGAAAGCCTATTTATCTAGCTACATTGTGTTAATAAATCAGGGATTTCTATAAATGTTTGGCTGAGATATGATTGATTATGTTGTGAAAGTCAGGGGTGGTGGCGGTGGCGGCGGCGGCGGTGGCGGCGGCGCTGTGTGCAATCTCTATGGGGAATATAGAAAATGTTCCCAATTCTACGTTCAATTTACTATAATTCCTCATTCCTGTATGGTACAAACATGATTTTGCTCTCATTTTATAGATTATTTTATATTCTATAAGATTCTGTTTCAACAAATGTGACAACTATTATGCAACAATTGTAATCATGAATCGATTGCGTTGTCCTTGGCTTTTTCCCTATTCGCTACACAGTGAACTTGCCCTAATTCATCGGTTTTACATACATGACTATAACAAAAGAAATATTTAACCGATGATAGCAAAATTATACATTTTTGGAAAGCTCTCAAATAGGGGAATTCAAAAATGCCGTTTAAATCAGGATAGGGTGCATACCAACAAAAAAAACTTGTAAACTCTAATAATTATGAAATGTAAACGTTTGTGCTCATTTACTTCTCGATATAGTATATTTCAACACGTTTACCATTAACAACTATTATGTTCTGATGGGTAATTGCATGAGGAACTTAAATATGCACAGTAAAATTATGATTGGGATAGGTATCAAATTATTATTGAGCTTAAATCTAAATATGAAAAAAATCGATATTTTTTGAACATTCTTAATCACAACATGTTACTATTAGGTCTTATCTAAATTCCAATAGCATATTTGGATTCCTTGTGAGATTACCGTTCAGAAAATATATACTTTATATGGGGTAGAACAAATAGTTATTGCGATATGCTAATTCGAATCTCAGATGGTGTAAAATGTAAAAATCTGGACATGCAACGGTAAGGGTGGCGAGTTCAAAACACACGGCCGTATAACAAAATATGACATGCAGCGTGACCTCCCTACTGGCTGACTTTTAGCTTGTTATAGCTAGGCTCAATATAAGCAAGTTTGCGACCGGGTTTGCGACCTCTATAATTTTAGGCTGGTAACACAATCCCACAGTGCATTTCGTTAAAACAGTGTACATTATTTTTCCACGATACGTATCACGTGATAACCACGATCGATTTCGCAAAATATTGCAAAATGGCGCGGTACCCCAGCCCCCCCCCCCCCTATAAACGACCTAGACTTCGCTGATGACATCGCGCTACTCGAAACCACAATTCCGCGAGCTCAAACGCAGCTTACAAAAAACTGCTGCAGCAGCTAAGACCGGGCCAAAGACCTTGGCCTCATCATTAGCATCATATCCAAAAACGGAGTACATGACTGTCAACTGCATGCAATCCTAGCCAAGCACTCCAAGTAGTACGAGGATACCATCAGCCATGTGACGGATTTCAGGTATCTTGGCTCTATGATAGCATCGGGTGCAAGGGATCTTAAAAGACGCAAAGCATAAAAGCATGGGGCTCATTCTGGAAGTTAGAACGCCTAAAGGAGCCCTCAAATAGCGATCACAACCAAAGTGGAATTAAGTCAACACCACCCGTGTGACGATCTTACTGTATGGCTGTGAATCCTGGGTGATATCTCAAGATATGGAATGCAAAATGTATGCCTTTGCTACCTCTTGCTACAGAATAATGCTTAACATCAAACGCATGGATCATGTCCCAAACACTACCATTTATGACATGACTGAGACAGAGCCTCGTTTCCACCGTGTAGGCCTACAGAGCCGCCAGCTGAGATTTCTTGGACATATTCTCCGTCTCCCTGATCATTCAGAGCCTGCCAACAATTGCAACCTACGTACCAACACATGGCCGAAGGAGACCTGGTCGTCCATCATATTTGACCTACCGTATATGTTTTTAATTGGTACCCCCCAAAAAAAAATCGTAAAATTTAATGTCCCTATTTTGTTTTGCCGTCAGCTCGTGAAATTCAGCTAAGTGGGGGTGGGGGGGGGGGGGGGGGGGGGGGAGTAGCGATGTGGTTGTCCCAAAACCGGCCCAAAATTCTGTACAAGTGGCAACGCAAATGTAGTACACAAAAAAGGTATATTGTCAAATTTTACGGGGGGCGCCCGCCCCCTCTGCCCCCCCCCCCTGTATCCGCCACTGGACTGTCAGTGGTGCACAAGATTATGATCGGCTAATTGATTTATGGACAAACCAGCGATAGCCAGTGAGATTTAGTGCCACCTTTTTTCTGTATAAAAATTGGTAAATGGCACAATTTCTTATCGTTACATTGTCTCAAGGCCAACAAATTTGGTATCAAAATGTGCCTAACAATTGGGTGCATCTTTCTAGCTGAAAATTTAAATCCATCAAATACATTTGGAAATATTCTAGTATATGCTAGGGGGAACTTACATCTTTGGTTGGGTGTATAAGGTAGTGAGTTCCAAAGAGTTGGTGCAGCTAGCAACTCATTGAAAATGCGCGATCTCCAAATGAAGAAGTAGTCCGTGGAACAACAAGTAAAAGTTTATCAGATGACCAGAGAGTACGTTTTGGATGATATGGAACAAGAAGATTAGCCTATGTTGGTGAAGTGCCATGCAAAGCTTTCCAAGTTAAAAGAAGAAATTAAAATGAATCCTTTCGCGAACAGGGAGCCAGGGGAGATCTTTCAATATTGGAGTGATATGATCAAATTTCCTTGTCTTTGTGTGAATGCGAGCAGCTGCATTTTGAGCAAATTGTAGTTTGTGAAGTAAGTGCCATCAGTGATGCCAAAAAGAAGAGAATTGCCATTGTCAATACGAAAAGTTATAAGAGCATGCATGGACGATAATAGCTGCGGTTTTTGAAATGTTAAATTTGTCCTTATACTATAGATGAGGTGACATTTAGGACGCCCTCTGTTGGTTTGAGACAAAACACACCGGGCAAGAATTCCTATAGTTTACAAAGGCCAGATCAGGTTTCTAACTAGATTGTGGTGTCACAGCAAATTGTTATCAAAACTGTCTTTAAACTTGCTTAGGAATGCTATAAGCTATCGCATTTCACAAAAAAAAGCTAAAACTAAATGAGTTTTACAATTCATTAGAAAGAAATTTCATGTTGTCTTCATTAACTTTACTGTATATTCTGCCTGGAGGGAAACAACAGAGGGTGTCCCATTTGTAAATACATGACATCATAGGTCACCTCATCTATTGACATTCCGTATATGATAATACACTGATTTGCATATCCGTCGAACTTGAACATCCATACATAGATTATTATCAAACACAATTCCTATGTTCCGAGTAGATTAAATAAGAACAGAAGAATTAAGTGTCAATTTGATATGATGATCACATATTTTACGTTGATTAAATCTGAAGGTCATAATTAAAATCTCTGTCTTATCATCAGTCAATTTCAGCTTGTTTACAGACATCCACGATTTAATTTCTAGAATACAAGCTTCTGCGCATTGACGGGCCGACATTTCATCATTACGATCATTTAAATTAAAAGGCACATAATTATAGTTGTGTATCGTCCGCGTAAGTATGAACATCTAATCCGTGTATGGGAGAGGAATAGATGGTGAATAGTATATAGGTCCAAGCACAGATCCTTGAGGAACGCCATATTTCAGTGGAACATGTGTAGAAATATAGTTCCATTTATGTTTACTGCTTGAGTTTTGTTTTTGAGGTAGGACTGAAACCATCTCAGGGCTTAATCCTTAACACCAATTGACTCAAGATGCCTGAACAGAATATCATGGTCAATGTTGGAAGATGTTATTATTGGTATTTTAACCCTAATAATAACACACTCTGGGACGCATTGTTTTACTAGCTCTGACATGTTGTAACTCTCAAAGTTATCACACTGCGCATGCTCACATCATGCGACCCATATTATAACAACATAATCATAATAGGTGATATCATGATTAGGCAATCATGCTACAGTCTATATATGGTGTCGAAGGCGGCAGAGAGGTCGAGAAGAATGAGAAAAATGCCACGTAAAATGTCATTGTGTACGTTAAGAAGAGTCGTTTCTGTACCATGATATTTTCTGTACATGCTGATTGATATTGTTCATATAAGTTCATATATGTAATATTTTTGAGACACACTACGAGGGGCATTCAATAAAACCCGTGACATGTGTCATTAAAATAAACTTATGATACTTAAACTGTAAGTCTTAACCCTTTCTCACGGAAAATTTCAAACATGTGGTGGGTCATTTTTATCATTTAATTCCAGTACTATAAACATCATGGTCTCTGACTCTCTGGGCACTGAAAATTGACAAACAAGAATCAGCATTTCAAAAGTGCCAATATTAACACCGATAACGCACGTATCTTAATGCATGCCATAAACTTGTCTTTCAAATTTCCATCCAATTTGTAACATTTAATTCCCTAACCAGTGCCCTGAGATCACGGTATTCACAGTGCTGAGATGTAATGATCAAAATGGCCTACGTGTTTGAAGTTTTCCGTGAGAAAAGAGTAAGACTTAGGCCTATCATAAGTTTATTTTACTGACACGTGTCGCGGTTCAGAGATTTTCAATAGTTGCAGGTATTTATTGAATGCCCCTCGTATAACACCAAGTGATATTACAGCAATAAAATATTTGATGGATTTTGTGAAATATCGTTGTCGGAGGAAAATAGGTGCTTTGATTCAGACTACAATTCAATTTAGGAAAGGTTCTATCGTTCTCTGGTCTGCCTGTCTGCCCTGCCTGCCCACCTGCCCACCGTGTGATTATACCGCCCTCTAATTTTGGTGTCATCATCAAGAAGGATATATAATCACCCTGTTGGCCAAGTTTTCCACGCAATGAAACGCCGCAAAGGTGACCCGCTAATTCGCTTGGAAGCGATGCAAAGGTGCACCTTTTTTTGCCTTTTCTTTGAGACGTCACTTCCGGTTGTTCATTGTTTTGACTTCGACAACTTCGATAAATAAAGCGTCGATCAGCAGGCAGCCCAGCGCATGTGTAGCTGCAGGGAAGATCCGACTCCGAGTGATAAAAAAGTTACGAAAATTACAAGGTTTTATTGGACTATAATCGTTATCTAACGAATCCACATACGAAGACTTTCTAATAGGATCCTGTTACCGTAAAAAAACGTGAGTAGAATTGTAAAAAATTAAGCCTAACAGTAACAAACTACATACAAAGTCAAATTTAATTTTAACTACAAAATAATGGTGGCCATCTACTAGACCCAATGGTGGCTATACTATCGTTCATGCTTCACTATACTATAGCCACAACACCCTCTATAGACACACGACGTCGCGAAAATCACATTTTCAATTCAAGATTTTCACATCAAATATAATTTAAATCAATCAAAATGCACTCACATGTTGTTCCTAGAACTCTTAGTAATACATTGAGTTAATTAATTTTGATCAAGCATCCTCATTTTGGGGAAAATATTGAGGTGAAAAATCGGCAGTGCTGACACTCAATGTGAATTTCGCGACGTGAACAGTCAATAGGGAGTTATGTGACCCTAGGTAGCCAGCTACCTAGGACAGGTCACTATTGGGACTAGCCATCTACTATCGACCGTTCATGCTCAGGTGGATGGTAATGTATGCTTTGTAATGATTCAGTGGAAGACTTAAGACATTTCTTATTTACATGTAGATCAATGAATGAGGCAAGGGTCGAGGAATATCTCAAACTCGAAAATAACCTATGCAACAATGGTTTTATTTTAGTGATGTTTGGCTGGAATTCATTATCAGTAATCTGGACTCACAACTGTCAACTCATAGCCATGCCCATAGCCTACTACTGCTACTCAACTGTAGTCTGTATACTTAACATACATGGTATAAATTAAATTATAATGCTTGGTTTTTTGGTTTTTTTGCATGTAAAGAGCAAATGTGAACAATAGCCTAATAGACATTAACACTCAGGGTTAATTGAATGAACTGAGTGAAATCAAACGGGAAACTCTCAACAGAGAGCTCTGAATCTGATGCCGGGCCAATCAATTGGTTCACTGCAACCTGCAAATTATCGACTTGAATCTTGATGATGTGTCTAACTCTAAGCAGAGATGGGGAATTCAAACTTGATGCTTGATGTGATAATTATAAAATGAGTCAACTCGACGTTCAGTCAAGTCGACCGATATAATGTACTCGACGGTTGACTGACTTGACGGTCGGACCAACTCGACTGTTCGCCAAGTCGACTCTCCTATTTACCAACTCAACGGTTGGTTAAATGCGGCTTGTGGCGTGATGAGCTAGGACTGATGGGATGGGTGAATGAGCATGGGGTGACAGCGGGGGGAATCCCGGGTAAACGTGGATGGGTGAATGCATTCAAGTCGTTTTTCAATTGGACTGATGTAGGGGCGTGCACGGGTGCTATGGAATTGAATGCTCGCGAGTCGCGACACGGTATAGGACCGGGGCATGCAAAAATTGGTGAATGAGCATGAGGATGAGGTGACAGCTGGGGAATCCTGCCCGGTAAAATAACCGTCCACCCCGCCGCTGTCCACATGCATCATGTGCATCGATGGTTGAATGCTTGCGACACAGGGCGTGCAGAAATGGGTGAATGACCATGGACACTTAATTTAATATTTATATAACTCATATTTTAATAAAGTCAAAATATATAAATAGGCCTGTGCATGACTGGGCACAATATAATTGATTGTATGTAAAATAGTCAGGCTTGTTCTCTCAGCTCAATGGGCTGCAAATTGGCCACTTAAGAATGAGATTGCTTGACCATCCAATTGTTTAATGGTTTAATTTATTTTATTTATTTATTTATTTATTCAGAAAACACTTTCAAAGCAGCGGCACCCACCTGGAGGTGGTGCATCCAAAGAATACAAAAACAAGAGTAAAATACACAAAGAATACAAGTAAATACACTGTACAATGATAAGACAAAAGAGAGAAAATAAGCAAAATAAGCATAAAATCATGAATATCATGAATATTATATCATACACAAAGATGGGTTAATCAACTAATATCATTTATTACTGCTATTATTATCATTCAACAAAACTGTCCTACACGACCATGCACGTTTTAAATAAGATTTACAAAATATATCAAACTGTTTATCAATCAATGCATCATATGAGTAATTACTCACTATGGGGGTGACATTTAAACAAGTACTACCTAAAATTAAACAAAGTTGTGTATCATCGTCACTAACACTAAAGAAATGCCATACATAGGAGAGATCTACTCGGCGAAGATTCAATTCTAAGTTGTGAAGCTCATTGTCCCGAATTGCACGTAGAGACTTGCATGAAAGCATAAAATGTTTGATATCTTCACAACCACTATTACAAAGTAAGCATATAGGCCTACCATCATTATTAACCTCCCACGAACTTAGTTTGCCATTTCGAGGAAGCGTGTTAGAACGAGCTTTGAACTTCAAGCTTGCCCCGTAGAAATCAAGCTTGTCCTTCAAATAACTTTCCAAATATGGGTGTGTTTTGAACTGAACATAAAATTTTAAAGAAGATTTATCACATACATTTTGATACCATCTATCATAATCCTGTTGAACACTTATTCTTTTAAACATGTGGACCCATCCGGGGTTATTAGGTTGTATGCTTGAAAAGTGAAAGTCCATACCGTGATCACATAAGATATGATTGATTGAGTCAAGCCATTTCCATCTTAATTTAGTACCATGATCATGAATAATAAACATTGCATTGAGTAATAATTTAGGCCATCTGTGAGGGCCCATATTATGAAGACGTGAATAATAATTAGCTTTAATCCTATTATGGGTAGATTCTATGGTATTCCCAGCCTAAATCGCCCAAGAGTGACATTGACGGTGTATTACGCAGGGCCTTTAGAATTGATCTTGCCATTTGAAATTGAAGAGATTTTAGTTTCTTGTAGTCACTAGCACTATAAGTAGTAATCGCGCATGCATAATTTATAGATGGCAGTGCCAGTGACCTCCACAACACATCCCCATAATACACCCTGTCAAAGTCCTCATGATTATTGATAATAGATTTAATATAGCCAATCAATTTATTATTATTACCTTTACAAATTACCTCATTGATGTGCGTATGATCTGACAGATTCCTCGTGATATGAATACCTTGTGCATCTAAAATAAGAACCCTTAAAGCTAAGGACAGGGAAAATTCTCAAAAGCGCAAAAGCACCAAAAAAAACACCTTTTGCCCAAAAATTGTCTAAATATTTAACAAATAATGTCCATCTACCTAAAAATCAACAAGTTACATAACTGTGGAAGTGTTTATTCTACACTTAGTTTAGTTTGAATGTAGTTTTGAATGAAAAATGATGGTTTTGACAACGAAAAAAGAACTACGTCAAACCTGGAAACATGGAATATAATCGCTTTTGGATTTATTACCTTTTGTTCCAAAAAGCCCTTTTTCCAAAATCAAGCAGCACTTTTAGTGCACTTTTAAAAAGCGCAAAATCCCTGTCCCTACCTTAAAGCTATGCAACTCAAACTTTGGAATACAACTTTTTTAAGGATGACCTTTCATGTAGAATAGAAAACTTCAAGTTGAAAATCGGAACATCTACTTTTAAGCTAGCTCCCTTACTGGTTGAGCACTTTACCATTTGGATGATCTCATATCTATTTTGGATGATATTATTATCATTATTATTTAATTAAACCAAGTTCCGACTCCATTTATAGCTCGCAATATATGACTAGTCTGTATTAGTTATAGTATGATAATGAATGAGAGCTATAGGTCAGCCCAGAATAGAGTGACGTCACATGCTGTTGACCACAAACCAAAGCAGTAAATAAAATTATAACAGCCTCTTACACACAGTGACTAACAGCGTGATACGATCATTTGGGTTTATCTACTGTAGTGTATGGTAAAGTGTAAAGTTAAAACTGATGGACCAAAACGTCCGGTTTGCTGTCAACTGCAAATGGTAAAAGAGTACCCAGAATACCGGGCCGACCAATTACTATTACGGTTGGCCTAAGCCTTTGGAATGAAAGCATGAATGACCCGCCCGTCATCGTTTCTTTTCATCAATATTTTGCATCTTTCTGAATAAAATTAGTCAAACTGTTGCTTCAGTAGAATATCATGATGTATGGCTTGGTTGTAGTATTGCTCAAACTATTAGAAACTTCAAAAAAACTGACATGAAATTTGATTGCACTAATTCCCACTATAGTCAGTGAGAAAAAAAGTCAAAAAACGATGTCGGGTCATGCTTTCATCTCGTATTTATGTAGCTTTACATATTCTTTGAAGTTTAAACATTAATTAAACGCTGATATTTGAAGAAGAAAAAATGGAATCATCTTAAGGGAAGTGTCGACCCTATGATTTTGATGATCAACTTTTGCTTCTAAGTTTGAGAATATTGAATAAAGGTATATCAAAGTATTCATTTTTAAAAAGGAAATTTGATAAGGAATCCGTCCGATGGTGATATCAATGTGATACCAAATAAACTAAATTTTGAGAAATGACCCAAAAAGCAATTTTTTACCCCACATTTTTCAGACAGCATAACTATAAAATAAAAAATGGTAATTTGTTCTAATATACGTTTTTGTAAACAAAACAATTTTGTCTAGGAGGCAATTTTTCTTTTTCCAAAATAAAGCTTGGTTTTGGAAATATTGCTAAAAAACATCGGAAAAGTGTAAAAGTCATGTTTTTTTGCATACATTTCGCTAGAAATGGATGCATATCTCGAGTTTAAAATCCATAATCGAAAAAATAAAAAATTGCCTCCTAGTGCTGAAAGTCCTCTACACAATTGGTAGTAAAAGCTTACCTGATAGTTTGATATATTTGTAGTTGTTATGTTGTCTGAAAATTCATAAAATTCCTTCAAATTTGAACTTCTAGAAAACATCGATTTAGTAAAAATATTGACATTTTCCACCATTTAAAGCTAAATGTTCACGGAATACACGGGCGTGTGACCTAAAAAGCGAGTATACTATTATGAACAATCATAATAAACTATCAGATTCAATTTATATTGTCACAATGTGAAGAAATTGGAAGAAAACTGAAATTTAAATGATCGTAAGATTGGCCTTTGTTTACATTTTTAGACATTGTTTTGCGCTCTTTTGTTTTTCGCGGATATTAAGCGGCGCGTCTAGTATTACCCGCGGGGAGTTTCAGCGCGTGACGCTATGATCGAACAGCTGTCGCAGCATTTGAAAAGCGCGGAACTCCACTTAAATTCCCGCCAAATAACCATGCGCCTTTTCCTGACTCAAACTTACCAAAACAACAATTAAAAATCACCCAATAGAATGGGAAATAATCGCTTACGATTAGTTACTTATGATGGTAATGATAGAATATAAAAGTATTAAAGAATAGAGAAATATGAAATTCAATTTTTGAAACAAGTGCCGGGTTGACACTGCCCTTAACCCTTACAGCCCCGGATCCCATGAAATCCCATTTCCCAGCCTGTCGGTTTCACCTGGCGCTGAGGTTTTTGGGTGAAATAATGGCCCCGGGCTATATAGGCTAATATAGCTGGGCGAATACACTCGCCCAGCACAGCTTCCCCCGTGGCGCAGTTGGTAGAGCGTTCGCCCGCCAACCGAGAGGTCGTGGGTTCAAACCCCGGGGCGTGGCACCTCTTGTTGTTTGTTGGAAAATCCACCGGGTGGGTTAGGGTTAAGAGTTAAAGTTTGACTCAGAAAAGTTGAAAAATATATAAGGAGGTAAAGGCAGCAGGTGTTCAGTTTCAGTATTGTTTCTGCAGAAGATTATCCTCTCAAGCACTCCTCGGATCGACTATCGTAATTGTTTACTTTTCAGTTAAAATATATGCCTTTAAATCTTATTTGATTTAATATAAAAAAATAGCTCCCGGTAGACAAAAGTAGCTCCTGGTTCTCAATAAATCCCTTGATCCGGGCGCTACTTTTGAAAAAAGTAGCTCCTGGTAAAATAACTTATCTTGAGTCTTGGATGGATGCATGAAAATATACAAATTTGTTTTTGTTAATGTTAAACTTAACTGTATCTGATTATTTTGTCCTTGTTTATACAGTAATAATGGGTAGGCGGCAGCGTCTTGTCTCCAAAGCAAGGGTAAGGGTGCCTGTTGCATCAATGGCAATGCTGAGAAAGAGAAAACAGAAAGGGACACTTTTGAAGACCAAACAGAAGATCTATGCTGTGAAATCATCCCAATCCAAGTCACGCCGGAGAAAGTCCATGTTTCGTCCTTTTGAAGAATGGAATACTGAAGAATTACATCGCGTGTTTGGAGATGATTTTGACCTCAGTCGAATCATGACAAAGAAGACATCTACCAAGAAAAAAATGTGTAGAACGTTTAAAAAGAAAAAAAGTGCAAACCAGGCTGCGTGGCAAAAAAGTCGAGAACAAATCCTGCAAACAATTGTATGTCAGGAAACACAGTCAGCTCACCATGAGAAGTGTGTGCATTGCAGCCATCCAGCTGTCTACCGCTGCAAGGACTGTGGACCACATGTTTCATTTTGCAGTGATCATGTGCAAGAGGTCCATAGGTTTTTACTCCACATGCCTGAAGTTTGGAAGGTATTTATATTTACAATTAATTTAGAACAAACCAGATACATGCCCCAGTGATTTGCAACCAAACAATGGTTTGATTGCAAATGACCATGATTTTATAAAAACTCATGTTGTTTGAATAATTTCGCTGACAGTGATGCAGTGACATTTTGTGTTTCCAAGATAACAAACAAAGAACTTTATGTTCCTTCAATATTACACACGCTTAAACCTGTCATAACCGGGAACCCTATTTCTTGTTGTGATAATTCAGAGAGCGTGTGTGGTCTAGTGGATATTGCAGGTCTCACAATGCAAAGGTTGCGAGTTCGGCTACGGCCAACATGTTTGTATCCTTGGGCAAGGTACTTAGTCTCATTTGCCTCGTGGTTCAGAAGTCAGGTAGAAATGGTGGTCTCGTGCATCGGAAGGGCAAAATCTGAGCGCATTAAAAGGTCACAGACTCCTTCGTAAAGAGTAGGGGATCATCCCGGTCTGTGTCTGTACAGCATATTCCTAGGTTCCAGGAACGTTTGTAAAAGTACGCTGAAGTTTGTGAAATGTGTCCGAATGGATACCCTACCGACATTACTGATACTGATGAAGACGTAATTAGTCATAGAATGCAAAATCTTTATGATGAAATTAGAGAAACATCTTATAGTTGGGTTGCTCTTGTTCTGGGCTCACAACAATTTTGATTCGCACGGCCTGTTAGAATATGCACTATGCATGACAGTAGATTTATCAGTTACATGGCTAAGAGATCTCCAAGAGACAATCAGACTTAACAGCAAAATTGGCTCTAGCATGTATTTTATTGAGTAAAGTATACAGACTTTGAGTTTAACATTTATTTATTAATCTTTTTTTTTCAATTTCTAAATTGTTTGGTCAGGATGGGTGCTATAAGCCAGACCCAGTTGAAAGAGTGTGTTGGAAGAGGAGCGATGGGCATACTGCTGGATGTACGACTTCCAACGAAAGAAACATCATAGTCATTGATGATAAAGGTAAGTGTGTATTACTGTAATTCATTATTAACCTTTAACCCATCATGGGTGTTTTTAGCAATACATCTAACAGGGGGCGTCACCGGAGAAATAAGAACAGAAACAATGGTGTGTATTATTGTATTTTGCAGGGTTATGGTTAAATCCTGAACAGCCGGGCATGATACCCACATTAAATGCATTAAAATCATAAAAAATGTTTCAATGTCAGGCCTTTATTGCATAAAATAACAATGTCAGCCAGACAACTCCCACCGGTTTCAACAACAGAAAAAATATACCCATAACCAGGGTTATAGTTACGGCTGGCGGGCCCATGGCCGCCTGACCAGGATTAGTAATTTGCGCCCGGCACTCACAGTCAATGAAAATCCTCCCGCTTGCATTAATTTACTATGATATTGTAGTAAATAAGCTTTAACTTCGAAGTGAAACTGAGTATTTATTTTGTATTCTCCCCCGTTTTGTTTGCCCCGTTCATACATGTACATCAATATTTAGTCAATAAATTAAGTAAGCTTGCATTGTACTACCCCCGGCCAGGAAATTGGCACTCAAATATATAGCTACATTGTTCTACTCTGTCCATAACCAATAACCACAAATTCAAGATCAAGACGAGAGTCAACACAAAGTGGGAGAAAAAAAACATCACCTGCTTTTAATCAACCAAAACATCAGACAGAGGCCAATTCTTTAAGATTTTAAAAGTGTTTTCTTTATAAGGTCATGTCCTACAGAAGATTTTCAACTAAAGTAAAACATGAAATATACAAATAAAAACACAAACACCAAAAACCAAATCGTATATTGCAGAAATAAAAACAACAATGATTGTCTAATGACCCATCCTGAAATCTGAGGGTGAAAAGTCAGTGGTAACAAAGAAAAACTATCAGTTTTAATGTAGTCTGAGCCATCTAATAAAAGCTAAACCAACTAAGTTTATAGGGGACATACTTAAATTCAAACATTCTATAATCAGATTTATAATTGAAAGAACTCATCAAAAATGCGTGTAGCGTGCACAACCATGACCTGAGTGGCGTGATAGTTTTGGGCACGATCATTATTATTATTAGAATTTTTGAATAATCACTATTTATCATGCAATATGCATGGTACATGTAATACCCAACCCATGTATGTTAAATTTGCTTGCAGGCCAAATACATTGCGTTGCTATATTTACCATACATTCAGGGGTTTTCATGGGTCGACCACTATTTGTCAACAGTCTAGATATAACAGTATTTAAGCATATCAACATGAACTTGTTTATGGTTATTTACAAACAGGAACAGAGTAACTAAACCTTGAGTATTGTAACTTTTTTCTATTGTGGTAAGAGTTGGCAATTTTGAAATTCATTATTAGATGGATGAATTTAAATTCTTTTTCTTTACATTATAGGAAGACAGCATACCATACCTGTACAGTTTTGCAAATGTGAGGAACAAGGATTGACCCTAATAAGGCACAGACTATGGCCTTCTACCATGACACGTCCCTTAGTGGCGTTCCAGTGGTCACTAATGGATTGGCTGGAGATGTTGTATCTGGAGTGCCACATCCCAGTTAGAAATCTAAGCCAGGCAGTGATGCAGATGAATATCACATCAAAACAACAGGTAAGTTTCACCTTTCTTTGTACAACATTTGTTTAATGAAAATGTAATAAAATTAAGACAATTTATGTATAATTTCCTACATTTTGTACTATAGTAGATTCATAAACTCTGGCGCATCGGTATCGATTTTGGACCTCGTCCATTGGGCGTTAGAGGAACCCATTTTGACCAATGATGAAACAGCGGTACTTTTATAGATGTTATTATCATGATTATTTGCGCTCCATAATCAAATGGTGTGGCTTTATGAATAGGGCTGATCATATAGCTTTACAATCACGACAACCAAAAACTTAATCCAGCAACTTCAAATGTGTTTACCACAATAAGAACAAATCGACCATCATCGACCGTATACAGGTTCGAAAGAAAAATATTATGTATGTCATTTTACCTATTCATAATTTAGTGGATACTTTTTACTGTTTTCCGTTTTTATTATGCCTTATACATTAAATACCAAGTGAAATGTTGTTGAATATGTTAATAATATTCTTTCCCTCTTCAATATTGTCTAGGTCAAAAATCTGCATGAACTACTGACAAATGCAACATTTGCAGAGTTTAGATTCGTCAAGCAACAGCTACGAGATATGACTATAAATACCACAATTTCTGAGTTTGATTACATTTATTTCTTAAATAATACTACACCGACAGTGCAAAAACATTGCAAAACTAGAGATGTGCAAAACTTGAAATATCACATACTATACATATGCTCTTCCGTTTACCGTTGATGCTTAAGCTGATATTTTATGAAGGTTATATTTCATACCGAGACTTCTATTAAAATGAAACCTGATTTCTATAAAGAAATAACATTTTGTGTAGATTCCAAATATGCAATCAGAACAAATGTAGCATAGTGCCTTATACATTAAATACCAAGTGAAATGTTGTTGAATATGTTAATAATATTCTTTCCCTCTTCAATATTGTCTAGGTCAAAAATCTGCATGAACTACTGACAAATGCAACATTTGCAGAGTTTAGATTCGTCAAGCAACAGCTGCGAGATATGAAATTTGCACTCCCTGACATTGCAAATGAAAATACATGCCCAGCATGCCCAAAGGTAATGAATGCAAATGTGGCATTATGTTTAATCATAGATAATCAAAAGCCGATATGTACATTGTAGCCGTTCGCCCCGTCATGAAATAACTTCTCAACATCCATAAATAAAACGTCACTCTCCTTTCCAGACGTGTTAAATCGGTAGGAATCAATTAAAAAGAATGAACCGATGTGACATTTCCCTTCAGATACGATAACCGACAATTAATTTATAATGTCAGCCGATATCTGGTCCGATCCGATACTTTTATTGAGTGCTTATAAAATAGGAAATCACTTAAAGATATTGTGGGGATCGACTGAAAAAGGTTATAATTAATGGAGAAAAACACGGATTACATAATGTATATTAGCAAATTAGTAAATAATGGAATAATGGAAAAATTGTATTCAAAGGAACTGAAAAATGCATATTTAACAGACACGTTTTGGCATAAAAAGCCATTGTTGTTGTTTTCATTGGCAAGCAATATGGGTGGGTGGCAAGGACAATTTTCTACCAATTCCGATATTTATCCAATATGTCTAAATATCGGGCCGATCCGATAACTGGTTGATCCCTAATTGTCAGTTGCGCTCATGGTTTCGAGTTATATATTATGTGACTATAAGTAAATTCTCACTCCTAATAACAGCTTTATAATAATATTACATGTCTATATTGCACCTGCATAATCAATAAATCCATCGATAATTCTTTTATTTTCTATGGTTTATTGAAATATTTATTGGGTCCTATCTCATCAGAACTTGCTCTGCGACTTTATGGCCCCTTTACGTTGGATGGTCACATGAATTTTTTACGTAAACAAATAAAATAAATTTGTTTTGTCACAAATTTATAACACATTTATAAAAAAACCTAAAAGCTTTTTATGGCATAACAACAAAAAAGCATTCCTAGAGAAGTGTCTTTCTAAGATGATTTTGGTGGTAATGCAAGTTTCCCATTTTTTCCCATAATGAGGCAGAATGCGGCAGGCAATAGCTAATTTGATTTAAGAGCACGAATGTGGGACAAGGCCAAAATAAGTCAAATTTAGAACGAGTCTAATTTTTGATCTTTGATACATCTTGTATCTAACCATACACTCAAATTCATAAGATAAAGAAGTCAACTACATAGGTATTTTAATTTTCATTTACTCCATTGATTTGTTAACAAAACCAAAACTTAAATTACCCATAACTTGACAATTTGTATTTGATATTTTGAGTCAAGCTGATTTTCAATCATCTGTAACGTTGGTTTGGAATCTGATATGACATTGACACAAAAATGTCCCTTTGCATATTGCATATCATGATATCAATAACTTAATGTTCATATTCCCTCATTGTGCCTCATTTACTCACCCACTTCTGTACAAGGATGATGATATATTTTATAATATGCAGGTTATATAAATGTATGTCAGCAAATCCCGTCATGCTGTGGTACATTTCAATATCTTTAACGAGATTCTGCCCCCCACCTCGAATTCATGTTTTTGCGACTTGTATAAATCACACCCTGTGTAAAATCATCCCTTGTCTCACTGCACTACCCTCCTAAATATACCCAATACCTAGGAAAACATTTCTTTTAGAGCGAATAACTCTGAACCAAAGCTTCAGTTTATTTTTCAACTCCAAAATCGGAATTTGCCCTTAGGCTTTATCGCCAACACAAAGACTTCATAAATAAATGAAACTAAAATTGATCTATAATGGGATTCTATCCACCAATTATTTCAACCTGATTTCTTAATAATCTACATGATTTATTTTTAAAAGGTTGGATATGCGGAATGATTACAATTACAGCTGTTTTTATGTGCATCTTGAATAATCTACATGATTTGATATATGCTACATAGATTTGGTTGTGACATATTTGATTTTGTGATTGAAGGAAAATATATTTGAAAGATAAAAAAAGTCTCAACATTTTTGGCCCTATACAAATTCTGTTGTATTTCTTTTGGTATAAGCCAATCTTAATAAGGCCTATATAGGTCTCATCTTGTCTTGAAGTTAAAAATCCTGTTTGCTTCAAGGTACGTACGCTTGATTTACAGGTCTACCAAATTGGAAAACAATAACAAATAAACCACAGGAAAATAAAGATCATGAAAAGAGATCAAATCAATTTGATCTTAATTCATTGAAACACACTATACTATAACTAAAAACAAATAAAAATAAGTTTCTTAAAGCAAGTTTCTTAAAGCCAGACGAATCTAAGGTGCACCTCAAATTGGCTGGATGAAATTTTATATAAAAGTACATAATGGTGGTCTCAATGGGCATTATTGTCATCTAGAGAGCAAATCAGTAAATTATTATAAGATTACTACGTCATGATAATAAAGAAATCAAGGTTATCCTTATAATAAATAGGCAAGTAAAAATGTGTATGAGGTGGATTCGCAACCACATTATTTTACGTTCAATTGAGTTGGCATGTGATGTCTAATTCATGACTGCTAATTAAGTAAACGGGCAAACGCGATACAATGATTAGCTGGAACAAATAAGAGGGCTAATTAAACATTGTAGTATAGAAGATACAATAAACAAACAAACTCCAGGATTAAAGAAAATATTGTTCATTTTAATAGATACATCCCATGTATACAACACATGTCAGGTGAATATATGGAACTAAAAATTAAATCTCATACACAAAAGTTCTGTTATATCATGAAGAAAAAAATCAGTATTGGTAGTACAGGGTGTATCAGTAAACTTAGGACTCTCTTTCAGCAGGGATTTATTTCAGATTTTCAGAATGTTATCATTATTCATTGGGCTTTGTTGGTCATGGTCCAGTGCTTCTGACAAGACTGTCATGAAACAGAGTCCTACTTTTTTGATAAACCCTGTATAGTATCATGATGTACAGTCATAAAAAAGTAACTGACCCGGTAATACATACGCTCTAACTCCAACACTATAGCTCCTACATAAAAATTCAAATATAAAGTTGTACAAGAATTTCTTCTCTTTAATTTAAGATATCGCATGTGAAGGTTGGTTAACAATTAAAAACGCTACACTTTTGGGTTTTTTTCTACACGCAGGATAGTGTGTGACAGGTGTATGGGTTGCATTGATCATTAAAGCATCCCCAACCCTCATCTTACTATTGCCCGGTGGATTGTTGACAACTGTTAATCAATGTTTCGAAGTCCTCTGATGTTAAATGAAATAGGTCGAAATCAATGACAGAATGGCCAATATAAATGAATCTACTACACTGAGCCAAAAAAGAAACTTATACAATTTTAACAGATCACCATAGGGGCAGTGCACATTTCTCTTGTGTCATTGAAGCAAACAATTGGTTATTGACTGCCATTTGAAGCGATACATTGCAGTAATATTGTAAATTTGGTACATTTTCATGCACAATGCACAGAATATTATTTGGTGATCTGTTAAAATTTTATAAGTTTCTTTTTTTATAAGTTTCTTTTTTGGCTCAGTGTATATCAAAAACATACAGAGCACTCTTTTAAAAGGTGTATGTTCTGATCACCTTTTTTCTGGCTATGATTTTTTTTCACATCATGATATTTTGATATCAAAAGGATCCCCATATTTTTCTGATTATGTCATTATGTAAAATCTTAGGGCCAACAAATCTTTTTATTTAGAAATTATAGGTTTAAATACATTGTGGTGAATTACTGCCAAAGGTGGTTAACCACCAGCAAGTTTATGTATCACTCAATGGGCAACATTATTGTGACCTTGTGCTTCTAGAATTATAACCATTGGAGTTATGCAACTCAAACTTTGGAAGGTATGCAACTCAAACTTTGGAAGGTGACAATTTGAAGGATGACCTTTCATGTAAAATAGAAAATATCAAGTTGAAAATTGGGCTAGCAATCAGAACATCTACCTTTAAACTGCTGTAATACATATTGGTCAAAGTATACTGTACATTTAGCACAAATGAAATGTCTTAGGATGACACTATCAATAATCATAATACATAACACCCTTATAATAAACAGTTATTACGATACGGCGCACTCAACACATGTAATACATATTGGTCAGATGAGTAAACAAAAAAGTGGACTCAAAATGACATAATTATTAACAATATTTCTAACCATACTATGAAAAAAGCAATTCTAATAGTAATTAATAGCTGATTTTAAGATGTGGTCTTTCATTTAAATTAGCGTAGAACATGTTTTCCACAAAAGATTTTGGCAACTATTCAATTCTTGTAAATGCTAATTTATTAAATGCTTGAAAATTCATAATGCAATTATTGTAAAATATAGTGATACAATATTAAAACGAGTTTGTTTACATTTTGTAACACCCTTAAGAAAAGAAATGGTATGAACATTTTTTCTCCAAAACATATTAGACTAATTATTAAATAAATCCATCATAATTGTAGTTTATGAGAGGTTGGATGTTATGTGCATCTACCAAATTAAGCAGAGGATGGAACTCTTTTCTTCAATTTATGTCTTCTCATCATAGCCTCTTCATACAAGTCTGTCTCCTGATCACATGCTTTTACTAGCATGGTAAAGATATGTATAGGTGATGCAATTGTCCACTACATTTGGATTTGTACAGTACATCATGGATTATTTGTTAAAATGCTTTCACTCATCACATTTTGTACACTACAAATGTTCATATTATTAAGAATGATTTCAATGTGAAAAAAAACCACACAGATTCATTGTGAACAATCTTTTTACTCTTCACTACCCCCTTTTCCTCTCTCGCTCTCTTCACTTATTAAAGCTCATTATTATATGTGTGTACATAACAGTGCAGTTTTATAGTTCTAAAAACTTTCACCATTACTTTGGCAACACACATACTGTAGTTGTTATTGTAAGTTTATACCAAACTAATTCTACACATTTTCTCTATCCAAATATGTTTTTAATTTTATACTGTGACTTATTTTCCCCAGAGATATAAAGTTTGAAATGGTTTAGAAACTTTTGGGACACCCTGTACAATAGATCAATGTTACAATTACTACAATAGGATATTAAACATTTTAAAACATTAACAACATTAACCTGTACAGAGCCACCTTCTATACCAACACTCTTGAAGCCTGCTACAAATTTATGACACAATCTGTGGAGCTAGGTTAAATGTCACAGACCCAGACTTTCAGACTTGTCAGGGTGTGCAGCTCTACCGACTGTAACCTGGTTATCTGATGGAGGCCGGTGATGGTGATGGTCAGGGCTGGAATGAATGTTTATTTCCCGGGAGCAAAAAAATGAAATCCCAAAAAGAAAGCTAGATTTCCCTCCAAATACCCAAATTCAACTCCAAATACCCAAATTTCACTCCAAATACCCAACTTTCACTACAAATATCCAATTTTAGTCCATGGAAAAAGCTAGGGGATTTCCACATTTTTCCAGGCCTGGTTCTGTTGTTCTGGTTAAGACAATAACTTAAGATTGTCTTTGACTTTTATGATGAATTTATCTGCTTTTGTCCATATATCGGCAGTAGCCTGATCTGCACTGGAACATCTTCATCAGCTCCATTTAGCTCAATGCCATACTTATCTATATCGACGTATGGCATCTAGCAGTGAGCACCATGACTTTCCAAATGCTTTGCCTGAAACACATAAATAGAACACTTAATTATCTATCAATTCAATGTCTACTATTAGAAAAGGTAGTGCCAGGGATAGTCACATTCAAGGGCTTTTAACCAATCACATGAGTTATGACAGGACTCTCTAGATGAGGTATATAATAGCTATTATGAGATACTTTGCTGTTTTTCATTTTCAAAACCTATCCTTGGGGGTCTTGTGCATATATAGTAATTTACATGTATTCAATAAATTACATGATTGATTGATTGATTAAACGATTGATTGCTTACATGATTTATTGATTTATTGATTGATCGGTTGATCGCTGAATTTTTTTTGAGACTGTATAAGTTGTGATCATAATGTTAAGACCAAACAAAGAAGAAAGTTTGTATCAGAAACATTTTGCAAAAAAAGTAAGTGCTGTGCGAGTTTTTTAATTTTTTAAATTTCTTTAGAACATAGGCTATGAGGTATGCAATATATTTTTTTGATGCTAATCCAAGCTTACAGAACTTTTTTTAACTTTTTTTTAAAAAATCCAAAAATAAATTCCAAAAGAAAAATGTCAAACTTTTTTTTAGGCCTCAGTGCATAGACCTATGCGCCATAGCTATTTCACATACCAATGCGGGCAGGCTTCTGAGACAAACCTACTTCTTTGTTTGGCCTAATTAACATTTTGATAGAAAAAACAAACAGTTATTTCAGTTGCATCCTCCTGAAATTAAAGACATGCAAGCAAAATCACTATAAATGAAGCCAAAATAAGGTAACTTTGTTCCGTAGAAAAAAATAATTTTGATAATAAATAAAGAAAATAAAAGATAATTAATAATCAATAATTAAAAGTACTTGTCCTTTTTTTTAAAACGTCCAACAGGAAACTAGAATCCATCGTGAAGGGCCTTAGCCTTAATGCCAATGTCATGTTTAGATGCTTTACTTATATGATACAAAGTCAATACATTTCCCAAAATTACAGCACAATTTTGAATAAGATGAAAGAACCTTTGAATTGATTTTAAGATTATAAACCAGCTAAATTGTTACAAGATGACATAAATGGAAATATTAGATGCATTGACTGATTTGTATGGTTGATTGCATAATAATCAATCCTAATCTCAAAATGGTTATCAACATTTCACAAATAAATGATCAACTGCTAATTAAATACCTTTATTGGGTGTTTTGCCTTTGCAGAACACATTGTATTCATTAACTCTGCGATGATTTTAATTCCGTTTTGGCTGAAGATGAAAAACAAACACCAATATTATAAACAAACATATGGTATAGATTATACATGTATGATAAATAACTTTTGCAAATGAAAACTGAAATCAAATTCCAACAAAACCACTCAAATCCTTATTCTTATCTAGTCTATCTTTTGAGTACTGAATTCCTATAGCTGGTAGTTCCTGCTTTTTCAATGCACACTCATGTTTGCTATATTATAACCACACACAAATAAACACAAATATTGGAGCAGCTCCATCTTCTCACTCTTGCAGGGTTGCACAAAGTTGTTTCTTCCCCAGGAGCAAGGTTTGAGCTTAAACATTATACTTACAGGTTTGATAAAAATCAGATTATTATAAGTTAGCTATAGTGTTGTTTAGATGTACCAGTACCATAGTAATACTTTTACATTTGAGAAGATTTATTGTTAGGGAGCATGAACAAAATTGTTTATGGCATTTTACGCTAAAATTGTCCAATTTTGTCTTTATTTAGTAAGAAAATGTGCGGGAAGCCCGAAAAAAATTGCCTTTTTATGCTAGAATTGTCTATTCTATCTATAAATATAATTTTCTTGGGGGGGGGGGAGGGGCACACAAATATATTTTGGGGAAATGCCCCCCCTCCTTGCCCCCTGTAGCGTCGCCACTGGGGAAAAGCAGTACAACAAATAAACGTGTTTTAAGTAAGTATACCTGCAACCACAGTTCATAACTCAAAGTTTCATTTTTTTCTCTTCATCTTTTTCACCCTTTTCCCCAATACGTTTTCTTTTTCCACTTGGCATTATTTCCCCAATTCCAGTGGCGTACCGACCGGGGGGGGGGGGGGGGGGGCAGGGGGCAACTTGCCCCCCCCCACCCCCCCCCCCCCCGGCTCCAATTACCGGGACGCTAAATTCCCAATACCGGGACGCTAAATTTGCATAATGAAAAAAAACGACCTAAAACACTGATGACTTTGCATTATTTGTTGACTGTTGTGCTTTTTGGGACTGCGAAATTTTGTGACAGTGTGAAATTTTGTGACCGTGCGAAAAATTTGTGACTGTGCGAAATTTTGTGAACGTGCAATTTTTTTTGACCCTAACCCCCCCCCCTCCCCCCCCCCCACTTACGTGAAATTCACGAGGTGACTGACTGGGAAAAAAATTGGGACAACCTTTTACGAAAATTTACTACCGGGACGACATACTTCTGCCCCCCCCCCCCCCTGGCTCACATGTCGCGGTACGCGCCTGCCCAATTCTGCTCATTATTTCCCGGGAGCGGTGCTCCCTGCTCCCGCACTTTGTGCAACCCTGCCTGGATTACAATCCCAGCCCTTCATAGTTGATTCTATAAGATGACTGTTTCTAAAAACATTGCAATACATATTAAATAGTTTGATTTTTATATAACATTTTGACACAAATCGCTTGTAAAGCAATTGCAACTTTCTGATTGTAAAATACCAAATGTTTTAATCATAGCACATGGTTGTACATTGATTCTATGGTATGATATAATCAATCATGTAATTGAAAATAAAATGCTGGGTCCGCAACTGAGTTTGTTAATTTTGGTTGCAACTCATTGGCCACAAATAGAAAATAATAATGAACATTATAATCATGAGAAATAATTTAGTACTTTTCAGCCTTTTAACATTAAACTTAGAGAATTAATTATAACTTTCTGTAAGGGATAATTAAATATGCTGACAATAGTTCCCTCAGGTGTATCCCAAAGGTAAGTTACAAGGCTTATTTATGGACAACATGTTACCTCAAATGTGTAGCTCATAAGGCTACAAAGGCTACATGATAGAAATTATATAATATTTCATGTATTTATCCAATATCAATTTAATCAATATATCTCAACTCACCTTAGGTTCTATAGTGTGTGATGGTCCAGGGCAATCAGGATTTGGCGTTATGCTCATTAATGTAATCTATTACAAAAGAAAGAAATTAGGGAACAATATATAAATAAAATAGAATAGTAGATGATTAGGCCCTTTACAATTTATTTGAGTTTCCTGTTAACCGCCCTTGTTCAATGGCAAAATATTTAATTATTTGATTTAAATTTTAAAAAACCCATCTTTTTGTGAAAACGCCCCCTCCCCCCCCCCCCACCCATATTTTCCGAAAACTCCCCCCTTTTCCCATTGTGTAAAGCATTTTTCGGGCCGTATTAGACTAAAATATGTCCTACCCCCGGGCACCCCCCCCCCCCACCCCCCTTGCCACAAAATGACTGAAATTTCATCATTTTTCTAGCAAAACGCAACCGAGAATTTTTTTGAAGCGCCACGAAATATTTAGGTATTGAGTTAAACCCGGGGTGGGCAACCTTTTTGAATGAATGGGCCAGATATAAGGAGTGAAAAATTTACTGGGCCGCACCTAACCAAATTTTGTAGCAATGGCCTGCTGTTGATTTCAAACCTTTGAATCCGAAGACTTTCAAGCACGCAATAGGTGTGTGTGTTTTATAATCTGATCTTCACAAAAATGTAATCTCAATGCAATACAGTACAGATGACAGTGCATTCTTCATATTGGGGGGAGGGGGCAATAATGAAAGTCAACCGACAAGATTGTTCTGAGTCAAGCAATGCGTGTGTAGCGAGCGAAAATTGTCGATTTTACACTTATTTTTGGCACGATTGAGGCAGGGGCGGACTGACCACTGTGGCGTTGTGGCGATCGCCACATGGGCCGCTTGGTTCTGGGCCTCTCAGGGCCGGTTACTCACAAAGTTTTCCGAAAACTCCCCCGCCCCCCCTCCCCCTTCCCATTGTGTAAAGCATTTTTTCGGGCCGTTTTGGACTAAAATTTGTCCTACCCCCCGCTCGCTACGCTGACATGGTCAAAAAGGGCCGCTTTAATAATTTGTCACGGCCGCTTTCAGGTCCCAGTCCGCCCCTGGATTGAGGTATATTTGGTATATTTGGCTCTTTAACAAGCCGTTGCTAAAGAATATTGCACTTTGGGGACACATATGCTCGCATAGTGCGCAATAAAAATTTCATCTGTGTACTTTTGACCATCATAATTCCATGATTCCTCTTGTCAAATGAACCGACAGTGCCAATATCAACCGACACAACATCAATATTGGGACAGGGGGTGATCGCCCCACCCCCGCCCCCCTCGGGTTATGCCACTGACATATGACAATTAATGGGGAAAATAGACCTACGCACGTTGAGGAACATCATTTGTGCCGATAAATGCTAATCAGCAAGCTCGTTTTTTGTGATGATGTAAAACTTGTGTTTTTCTTCTTTTTCTTGATACATCTCGCGGGCCGCAAAAAACCCACTGGCAAGCCGCCGGACCGCAGGTTGCTCACCCCTGAGTTAAACAATTGATATATGAAGGGTAGAATATGTCATTTTTTGTGTGGAAGCGCTACTTTTGGATTAACTGTAAATACTGGCAAATATGCCCACTTAACGGACATATTTGCCAGTGGACTGGCAAATTTGCCAGGACTGGACAATTCGGCCACCTGCTAGGACTGATTTTAGGGTGTTAAAATAATCTGACGGAATAAACCATATAACTTCATGAATTGACTGTACATACCATCAATAGTGAAATTCATGAAGAATTGGTTTATTCCATCAATTTGGATAGCTGTTTACCTTGTCCTAGCTGCTACCAGTCTACTACTATAATTATTAACTATATAATATACATGTAAACTAGGACCAGGACCCTACTTACTACTACTAGTACTAACTAACTAGCATCGGATGAACAACACCAACAACCAAGGCGTAGAATCAATCTTTTTAAAGTCTGCATTACAGTTTTGTTAACCGTTTAATTAATTCAAATTCTAGTTAAATGACTTTTTAAACACCTGCTGTCATGTTGATGTTGTCAAAAGCTAATTTGCTGCAATTGCTGGTTTATTCTGGCAGTTTTCTAGCCGGTTTCGCCTAGCATATTATAGCCATCGGATGAACAACACCAAAAACCACGGCGTAGAATCCACCTTTTTTAAGCTTATAAATATAATTGTGTTAACCGCAATTGTTTACTCCAATTGCTGGTATATATATTCAGGCAGTTTTCTAGCCAGTTTCGTAGCATAATATCATGATGATATCAGAATCAGATCCAACAACACCAAAAACCATGGCGTAGAATCCACCTTTTTAAAGCTTATTAAATTGTGTTAACGGTTAAACTAATTCAAATTCTAGGTCAATGCCTTTTAATAAACACCTGCTGTCATGTTGTCAAGCTAATTTGCTGCAATTGCTGGTTTATTCTGGCAGTTTTCTAGCCGGTTTCGTAGCATATTATATTATTTATAGCCATCGGATGAACAAGACCAAAAACCATGGCGTAGAATCCACCTTTTTAAGCTTATATAATTGTATTAACCGTTAAATTAATTCAAATTCTAGTTAAATGCCTTTTTTAATCACCTGCTGTCATGTTGTCAAGCTTATTTACTGTAAAGTGCTGGTATATTCTGGCAGATTTCTAGCCGGTTATTTCGTCAATATTTCAATTTCGGCCGAAAACAGCTGAGCAATTGCTTACTGACAGCTCGTAGATGGTGATAGCCTACATGCAGCCCGTGTACAACCAGAAGGTGTGGAGAGGTCACCTTTTCTCCGATATGCAGCGCCTTTCGCCATCCACCTTTTTACCGCTTTATAGCGCCCTGGAATATTGGCCAGTCTGGTGATATAATAGGAGGGGACACTTAGCTCATTTGCATATTTGCTCATTAATATGATTAACCCCGTGAACCCAGTCAAAGGTCGCAGATAACGCCCTCTGGAGAGTCGAAGGGACTTTTCTATTGTTCTCTAATGACAGCGTTGGGACAGCGCATGAAGTTTCTTGTACAGAGTTGGCGATGAGCGATTGAGAAGTATAACAAAAGCATACATAAACAGATCGTAACATGAATAATGCAATGCAACAGGTCACACAACGTTCAGTCGAGCGACCGTATAAACAGTATACAAGATGCCATTTATTGTGTTCGAAATGTCAACGTTTTTACCATTCTTTCCAAAATAAGGAGTATAATCATATTACAAACACATTTTGTGCGAGAGTAACATATAAATATGGTTTAAAATGTCCAAAATGGCACGATAAAAATCCGTTCGTTATAAATAAAAGAATCAATGGTTAAATGATAAAACTGACACAATTACACTCGTCGATCTCTGTGGCGTGCATACGTTGGCCATATCGATTGCAATCGGCAATCACGGGTTCGAATCTCCGTGTGTTCGTTGTTGTTTTCTATTTTTTTGTTTTTAAAACAAACAAATTAAACTTGATTGTGGATGTATGTAACATCATTTTTATGTCAATTTTTATAATTTATAAAGGCCGCCAATGCTTTTATAGTTTTTTTCTATTCTCTTTTTAATCTATTTTTCTATCTATCATTTATCTCTGGATTTATTTAACTTTATAATCTAAACACATTTAAATGCGTAAAACAATATATTATTGCTCGATGATAAGTGATTGAAGTTGAGTTCACTTTGATAATGATAGCAACACTTGTTGTAAAACCATTTTACCAGTGTGCCCAACCATTTCTCCTTTGCACACTTTGTTTAAAATACATTCAGAGATGTCATTTTTATAGCTTGTTATAGCTATTTAGGCTAATATACAACTGTAAGCTATTTGGATATACACAAAGCAAACACATTTCCAAAACAGGCCATAGCCAATCGTACAACATGAGAAAGGAGACCGTTTATACCAATGTTAAATCTACCATGATTACCATTTTTTTTAAATCTGTACAACCGATGAATTTCTAGAAAATCTTTGGTAGTGGGTACAACTTCCTGTAATTTGATATCTGTGTTTTTTATTTTATTATAAAGAATGGGTAATGGAGCATCTACCCTGAAAAAAATATTTATTTTGGTTCAGTGGTTTTCAAGATATGGTCTATTGAACATTGCTTTAACAAAACAGACGTGTCCACGGAGCATCATTTTTCTTAGACTTGTCCTTGGAGCAAAGGCATGATTGAAGACAAGTGAGAAATTAAAACTAATCCTTTTACAATGATTTATTATCTATTTAAGGAACACAGGTGTTATTTTGTTGTTGTTTATGATGGAATGATAAGAACACACAGAGATTGCTTTGTCAGGGGGTGGGGGCTTTCAAATTTGAAATCATAGCGTACAGTTGTGCTAAATGCCACTGTTCTGTCTTGAGTCAGGGCGGGCTTTTCAAATCTAAAATCAAAGGGTGCAGTTGTCAAAAATATCTATCTTGAATCAGAGCTTTAAACATTCTCATAGTATGGCAAATCAATTAATGCCACAACAACGAGCCTTTGCAGTCAAACTGGTAGCTATGTGGCATTGCAACGACATGGCCAAACAGGTTCTCTGGAGTGAGAATACCACCAAACCAGCTTTCCGCAAAATGAAAGAGCTCTTTGAAACGGAGGGAACTTTACAAAATGTCAATAAAGGGAGAAGCGGACGGCCTAGGAACGCCAGAACACCTGCAAACATAAGAGCTGTAAAACAAGAGCTTCAGAATAATCCAAGAGCAAGCAGTTGTGTTTAACCATGCCTAAGAAAAATGATGCTCCGTGGAAAAGTCTGTTTTGTTAAAGCAATGTTCAATAGACCATATCTTGACAACCACTGAACCAAAATATTTTTTTTCTTTCAGGGTAGATGCTCCATTACCCATTCTTCATAATAAAATAAATACCACAGATCTCAGGTTACAGAAAGTGGGAAAAATATGACTTTCATTTTGGGTAAACTTTTTATTGGGTCACCCTGTATATGTGGAAAGGCAATCAGACAACTATTGATAGACGCGATTAAGTCTTGTACCTTTGAAGGGTGATTACGGGCACGTATGAGTAAAGTGGATTCCCTCTATAATGAACCAAAATTTTAATTTCAGTGCCAAAGATCTTGAAAAAGGTTACAGGGGACATTCTCACTTCGACGATGCTCCTATGCGTAGGTCAACTGAAAGCCCGGTCCGATGGTAGACTCCGAATCTCCAGAATCTTAGGAGATATGTACACATTTTCTCATAATACTTTATGCTGCTACCGCTTCCAATCATTAGATGGTTATAGCATATGCACGGCGCGAAGTGCACGGTGTCTCATTTAGGCCCACAGGCCGGGCGGGCTAGAGAAGTGCTCAGAACCGGGACTATTAACAATACACTCAATTTAAAACAAATTAAACACCGGACTTCTACTGTCGCTCTGTTACGGTCGTATTATAGTCGGCCCCCGGATTCCACGTGGCACTCTGTTGCAAGTAAGTGTAGGCCCTATATTCGCCACAACATGTGGGCACTACCATCATAGTTTTATTGACTGTACATCATGCCTTTCGTCGGTATACAACTCGGACTTTTTACTGTCTGATAAGTCCACCCCCCTCCCTATGGCCCTGTTTAAAGCTGGCTACGCCACTGATTCGCGCATGTTGGATGTGCCGGCCCGCCGCGCGCCATTGGTCCGCATTGCGGCGCGTTATTGGTCACTCTCGATCATAGTTCGGCGTGGCCCCTCGCTACACGGCTCGATCCTCATGGCGGCATTATTATCACATCAAACCACTTCTGGATGTTATCATCAATCAATGCATTGTCGGCTGCTTTAGTCAAAATAAATATTATATACCAAGGGGATATACAACTGTCACTGGATATACCCACTTTGCTTATCTGTGATATGCCATTGAAAAACCGTCAGGCGCCTGAATCTTTTCCGTGAACTTTTCCTGATTGGGCTTTTCCACCCCAAACTGGCCGGAGCCCGGGGGGTTAGATCTACGGTTGATTAGCGCATTACAAGAAGTTGTGTCACTTGCCATGCAGCACATACTCATTAGGCATTTGTCCAACATTTTAGTGGACAAATCCAAAGCGATCGGACGCATGCGTAGAAAAAAATGTCGTCCCCTTGACTCTCCAGAGGGCCTTTTCGATATTCAGACGATGGCGGACATAGGTTCGTGTGACGAATATTCTAGGTGAAATTCGATGTGGGAACGCTCGGCCTGTAGGGAACGATGATATTTCTGACTTCAACAGCGCCAGGGCATCGTTCGGGGACCGTTTGATTATCACTCAGGTCGTGTCAGTATGAAATTAGGTAAAACACTCCGACATAACATTGAAATCAACGGAGATTCAAAGATTACGGCCGTTCGTGTCCACTATGGTCTGGTACTTTTCATTTTCGACGTCACAAATGACGTATATTCATTGATATGATTATTCATTGTATATTCATGTCCGTCTATGCTTTCGGCGATTCGAACAATAGAGTGTCAGGCGCCTGTCATCATTATGAAAATATATACCGCCCAACCCTAAATTTAAGAGTGATTGCTGTCGCGTGTATCTGGAGCCAAAAAACACACCAATCGATCTAGAATATCAGGTTTTAACAATCTTTACGAAAATGTATCGTCCTCCGAAGAAAGTAGACGAGTATGGTGATGGAGATGTAAGTATAATGCTGAAAGTAGGATTAGGGAATGTGTCCAGATGGCTCTATCCCGTAGGCTCTATTTCCGTACAATATGTTTTCACAAGACTGTCGAATTCTGCGTCTACACCGCTAGTACGTTTTCATAATTTTCATTACATTATAACAAAGGGAGATGATATTTGTGCATCGGCTTACCAGCTCAGTTAGAAATAGAAATTTGTGGTGGCACTGGCCACTGCGTCTCCTTTTTTATTAGTGAGATTTAGGCCCAACAATTCGTTAATTGGATTGGACTATTTTATTTTATTTGACCCACAACAACTTAATTAACAAGTGACAAATGTGTGTGGTCTAGTGGATAGATCGCAGGTCTCACGATGCAAAGGTTGTGAGTTCGAGCCCCACTACGGCCAACATGTTTGTATCCTTGGGCAAGGTACTTAGTCTCAATTGCCTCGTGGTTCAGAAGTCACTTAGAAATGGTGGTCTCGTGCATCGGAAGAGCAACATTCGAGCACGTTAAAAGGTCACAGATTCCTTCGTAAAGAGTAGGGGATCATCCCGGTCTGTGGCTGTACACACATTGTCCCAAGGAAACTGGGGCCTTGGCGTTGATATCCTGACTTATGGATTCTGCAGAGTATTGATGTAGATGTAGATGTGACAATACTACCATGACTAACTAGTAGTAGTACTAGCTAGCTACAAAAACAAGCATTGACTTCCTACGTCGTATTTGTTTCAAAACAAAAAATAAATTTACTGGTAGTTAAATTTAAGTAAAGTTATCCTTACTTAAAAAACAATACAAGTTATGGATTCTTTTGAATTTGATACTATCGATGTTATTCTACGCTCACGAATTCTGGAGATTTTAGACTTAGAGGTTTTTTAACGACTATAAATTGCTCAATGATTACCTTTCTATAATGCCGTTGTTTATGCTTGTTCCCTGCATCAATGGGCTCCACACAACTCATTTAAAGGGGATCCTGGGTACCGGGAATAAGGCATTTTATTTATTTTTATTCTTAAGGCCATGGTAATGAAAGTCTTGAAAGATTTGTGTCCGGGCATTTTTCAAATCACATGCGGCCGTTTTTCATTACTCATTATTCATTATCCTATCCAAGCACGATTTCCCGCAGGGAAGGGCGCCATCTATTGTCGAAAATGTGTTGAAAACACATTTTCGACAATAGATGGCTCAAATCCAAGATGGCGGCTTGATCGCGATCGCCAGCGTTGAACGAAGTGACTGAAAACATCGTTCTTTCGCTGACTGACGACTCACAAAGCAGGAAACGTTGGGATTGTTGTGTTTTTACGCGAATAATGAAAAAATTTCTTAAATAATGAGTTTTTCATGCGGGAGGTTTTTGGACCATGCGGGCGATGGACGCAAATCTAAGACTTTCATTACCATGGCCTAATCTTAGTCTTAGATAGGCCTCCTTGATTTCTACCGGTTTTTATCCCCCTGGTTTGTAAAACCAGAAGGGGATTTTGTCATCATGTCAATGTGCGTGCGTATGTGTGTATGTGTGTAGGGGGGGGGGGGGGGGGGGGGGGGTGTGTATGTGTGTGCCTTTTGGTTAGCCTTTTTTTCCAAATGCTGTATCTGTTGAAAGGATGGACGGATTGACTTCAAACCTTCAGTGATAGGTAGGCCATGGTCAAACACTGTAGCTGCTTGTTTGGGGGTCTAATTTGCAAAGGTCATCTGAGGTCAAAGGTCATATAGAGGTCAAATCGTAAAGGTTGCCCGAATGCTGTATCTGTTGAAAGGATGGACGGATTGACTTCAAACCTTCAGTGATAGGTAGGCCATGGTCAAACACTGTAGCTGCTTGTTTGGGGTCTAATTTGCAAAGGTCATCTGAGGTCAAAGGTCATTTAGAGGTCAAATCGTAAAAGTTCCCCGATTGACTTCAAACTTGGAGAAAAGAAACATGAACACCGGGTGAACATGTTTAAAATAAATTAGAGGTCATCCAAGGTCATCTGAGGTCAAAGGTCATCCAGAGGTCAAATCTTAAAAGTTGCCCGATTGACGTCAAACTTGGAGACAAGAAACATGAACACCAGGTGAACATGTCTAAAATAAATAAGAGGTCATCTGAGGTCAAAGGTCATCCAGAGGTCAAATCGTAAAAGTTGCCCGATCGACGTCAAACTTGGAGACAAGAAACATGAACACCGGGTGAACATGTCTAAAATAAATTAGAGGTCATCCAAGGTCATCTGAGGTCAAAGGTCATCCAGAGGTCAAATCGTAAAAGTTGCCTGATTGACGTCAAACTTGGAGACAAGAAACATGAACACCGGGTGAACATGTCTTAAATAAATTAGAGGTCATCTGAGGTCAAAGGTCATCCAGAGGTCAAATCGTAAAAGTTGCCCGATTGACGTCAAACTTGGAGACAAGAAACATGAACACCGGGTGAACATGTCTAAAATAAATTAGAGGTCATCTGAGGTCAAAGGTCATCCAGAGGTCAAATCGTAAAAGTTGCCCGATCGACGTCAAACTTGGAGACAAGAAACATGAACACTGGGGGAACATGTCTAAAATAAATAGAGGTCATCCGAGGTCAACGGTCATTAGAGGTCAACCAAGGTCAAAGGTCAACAAGGGGTTAATTTGTGCAATGAACACTGGGAACATGTAAAAAAATAATTAGAGGTCATCTGAGGTCAAAGGTCATCCAGAAGTCAAATCGTTAAAGTTGACCGATTGACCTCAAACTTGGAGAAAAGAAACATAAACACCGGGGGAACATGACCCATATATGACCGTTGACCTCATTTAGTTGATCTCCCAGCCAGGGGGATTCGCAAGTCGTGACTTGCAGTATTTTTATTATTTCTAGAAACGTTATCGTAATAATCTTGACATGTATACTTGGTACAGTAAGGCCGTTTCGACCGGGTTTTTTTTTTGAATTTATTTCTAGAAACGTTATTGTAATCATTTTGACATTTATATTTTAGTAGAGTCATTATCTTGGATTCCGTGACCATTTTCTTCCTACCCTAGTTTCTTAGTGAATTTGTCAACTAGAACCATTTTAAAAGAAAATGAGCTCCCATGCATTTTTCAAAAGTGACGGGAACGTTCTTTTATATTAATATAGCGCAAATTCCAAAATGGCCGCCATACAGGGACCCCAAAAATGTAAATGGCTTTAATTAAGCTAAAAAGCACACCAAATTGTTCGGCTGAGCACAAGGATTCTGAAAAAGTATAGTTTGCTCTACTTCCGATGTTTGGTTTAACGAGTAATCGCCTGGCGCCCGCTTATCTAGAGGCTTGATTGGGTGTTTAGACGGAGGGCCAGATAGGGATACAAGGTTTTGACTTTTGACTGAACATCGACGACTTGATGCAGCACAGCATCTGAGGCCAGACATTTTCTTTCACAGCTTCTCTTGGAGTCTTTCTATGCTCCTGTATTCAGGCGTTTGTTTTATTTATGAATTTAATTGACACCACATTTCTGATTATTTTTGTCCACAGACTTATAAGGATGACTATTATCCCAATGCCGGTGGTGGACATACAGGTAAGGCCATAGAAAAAGGAGTTTATTTTGGTTGTTTTTGTTTTTTTCCACACGGTTCAAAAATCCCCTGCTTTTTTTAAAAGTTATTTTATGAGATCTGTCATATTTTTTTTAGACGAGTGCGATGTCATTATCTAGGTTTTGACAAATTACAACACATGAACCTAAGACCTGACCTATGAGTATTATAAGCATTCCCATATTTGGACATGTAGTCACGTAGTACTTGTGCCTAGTTATGGGGTCTACCATTGAAGTTGATGGTGTCATAAATTTACTGTTGTGGGAATAGGTTGATCCAAATTCCAGTCAGCTTTTTCTTGGAAATTGAAATAGTTTCGCGTCCAGCTTCTATCCTTGTTGTGCCTTGTATCTAATAGCAATCTTTTATTGCATGTGGCACTACTGTTGTATAATACCATCTATTTGTGTTCTATTAATCACTATAGGTGATCCCAAGCAGGACCTGGCCTATGAGCAGCAGTATTCCCAATCAGCGAGCTCATATATCGTACCGGAGGAAATCAAAAGTTTCTTGCTCTTCTTTCAACGGAGTGTCAACGAGAACAACATTTACGACATTAGCCTCTGCTACGAAAACACGTATGTATTTGACTAGACTGGGTCCCTGCGTCCCTCTAAATGGCCGCCATATTTAAAAATGGCAGACCAAAAGAAGGGACTGAAAATTGTACGTCCAAAAAGTGTGCGGTTTTCTCGTGGAATTCTATGTGTATTTAGCATGAATATGCATACCAATGCCGAGCAGATTAATTGCTGTTAATTGGTTGTGAGATTAGTTGCCGGTCACAACACTGCATATTTTTAATGACATTCTATATTTGTACATTTGTCCTGCTATATAATTGAGGACCCTAGATCTAAAAGGGGGTTAAGTCACAATCTGGTGAAATTGTAGTTAATATCAATTTTCTGCTACAAGGAGGATCTCTGCACCCACTGTTCAAATGTTAAAGTTAAGTCATGCGGTAAAGCTGTGTAAGAGTCCATGGGAGATAAAAGTGGGTCAAGTCCACACATGGACACAATGAAACCCAGTTTTTGCCATTTTTCTCAATGTGACTTAACCCCCTTTTAGATCTAGGGTCCTCAATTGTTCTTTATATTTTACATTTGATATTCATGGTAGTTGCTTGACTTATATTATGATGTGTATTGATAGTTTTTATGATAATTATTCTTTTTTAATGTATTTTTATCTTTTGGATGGGCCTTTTGCTTGTAAAGCGCTCAGGGACCAATGTTTTGGGCGCTATATAAATACATTATTATTATTTATTATTATTATTATTATACGAAACTGTTTACATAAAAAAATTCTCCCCTTATACTGAAAACCCCATTAGGGTTTATTTTACCCCCTCCCCCTCTTACGTATGCTTTGTAAGTATTTTTTGAAAATGGCTAAAATTATGGACAAACCCTTGTAATCTATACAATACAATCTATACAATGCCTACTCATGTACGAATTTATCAGTTTTTGCTTTTCCTGTTTGTTTATGCACTTATACAGATTCAACAAACTAACAGAAAGGTTCTTCAAAACCTCCTCATGGCCGGAGTCAGAGAGTATAGTGCCAATTGTGGGAAATGGTAAGGACCAAAGAAGATTTTAAAGACACCACCACAATTCATTACGTTTTTGCAAAATGCCCTAATTCTGGTCTCCAATTCGTCTTGCTTTCCTTAGACATAATATGCACACAATCATAGCTTCATAGCGTGTTCATCGTTGGAGCTCTTAGGTTCTAGTTTACATTTACATCAATGAATAAACTAGTTATCAGTGTTCCTTTTTCTTATTTCTAAAACTTAAGAGCTCGACAAATGCATCGTGTGAAAAAAGCTTTAGTTGGCTGGCGTTCACGCAATGCAAATCTTCTTTGGGTAAGGACTGTAGTAGTGTATTTGTCACCCATAGGTGGGGGAGTCAAACCAACAATTTTCCAAACAAAATACAATTTTGAGTAACTTTCGCCCGTTCCTTTCAACATGAAATGTAACAAAGCAAATATTAAATGATAATTATATTGTCAATAATAATTATATTACGCTCCTGATTTTTTCAGTTGAGCACTCTCTGATTATCTTTTGATGTGTTTTTGATGTGTACTGACCACTTCGGGAATATTATGCCGCTCTGATTGCTGATCAAAAACACCATTGATTGTGTATTCGCATTATCATATGTGTACTAGATCTGCGATCAGAGAAGCATCTATTCGCCTGATGATTGGACAAAATGACCGTATGGGATTGTCCATGAAACTCAGAGTAGCGATAATATTCCGGAAGGTCTATACCTCTGAATTTTTATTACCATTCTTATATATATATAGCGCTTTCCACAATGCAAGCACAGTCCATAAGCGCTTTTGGCCAATTATTATCGCTGCAAGTTTAGATATCAGAATCCTTTGGTTGCTACACTTTCTTTTAGGCGGCTACCGGGCAACAGTGCATGGGCGATTAGCCCCCAGTTTTTACAAAATAGCCCCCTGAGAAAATGTTGGCAGATTTTGCTCAAACCCATAGCCCAAAAAGTATTTTAACCACTGGAGGCAATAGAGACTAAGAATCTTGCCCAGGGATTTAAACGAACTCACAACCTTTGTATCATGAATCCAGCGCCTTATCCACTCGACCACACATGCTCTCATGTTAGTGATCTCCTCTTTACACATTGTTGTTGTTTTTATTTCCAGACATGGTGTTTATGATCCTCTACAAGGAATTGTTCTACAGGCACATCTACGCAAGAGTTCAGGTACATATCAATACAGAACCTATTATGATGCATATAATTATAAGCCACTCATGTGGTGCCTAAATGTGATTCACATTATACTGTATAACACTCTTATTTCGCGGATACTTTATTTCGCAAATTTAAAATTGCTGCTATTTTAGCGTGCATTTAATTTTGCGAATCTGGACATTTTACTGTTACTTTCAATACAAAATTGTCAGTTTCGTGGGTATTTAATTTCATGAATCCACATCAGGGTTCTAGCCAGGACCATCTTCGAACCGGGTAAATTTACTGACGGCGAACGGAGAAAATGTAGCGAACGAAGTGCCAAGGATCATGGCATGGGATCCAGAGGCCTTCTTAATGTCTTTTTAGGGTTTTTTAATGCACTTTGAGGGTTCCTGCCACATAATTTCTTGTTTTATGATGCAGTTTAATTTAAAAAAAAATTAAATTTAGAGTGCCGGGCGGCCAGCCCAATTCCGGGCCCGGCGCCGGACGTGCTAGCCCAGTGGTGGGCGGGCCCGCCCGCCGCCGCCCGTCCTAGCTAGAACCCTGATCCACATCCCTCGCGAAATTGAGTGGTTTTACAGTATTTTAGGTGCCCATATGAGCTACCTAAATGTTGCACATGAATTTAAAAATATTTTGCAGAAAAATCTATGTGACCATGTGTTATTAACTCTTTTAAGTTTTTTAAGTAAGCTTATTTTTTTTTTCCCCTTTTTTTTCTTCCTTTTTTTCCCTTCAATTATTTTGATGAAAAATTTCGGGAATCCCGGGTCCCGCCCGAAAAATCAAAACGAGTCCCGGGATTACGAATTCCCGAAAATCCCAGCCCTATATGTTGCCCATAAGCTACCCATGTTGGTAATAAGTGATACATATAGTCAGCATTCGAAATAGCGGTAATCTGTGCACCTGAAATAACCAAAATTTCTTGGCCGATAACCATTTTTTTCTTGCTGATTATCCGACCGATAACCAAGATTTTGACACCAAACCAACTGAAACAATTTGCCCATACCCGTATTTTGCCCATGAGCTACCCATATTTTGCCCATGAACTACCCATCTTTTGCCCATGAATGATCCATTTTTTGCCCATAAGGTTTTGTGTGCCCATGAACTACCTATATTTTGCCCTGGCATGATCTACCCATGAGCTAGCTACCCATCTTTTGCATATGAGCTACCCATATTTTGCCCATGAACTACCCATTGCCCATGGGCTACCCATATTTTGCCCATGAGCTTTTTTTTGTGCTCATGAGCTACCTATATTTTGCCCTGGCATGAGCTACCCATATTTTGCCCATGAGCTACCTATCTTTTGCCCATGAGCTACCCATCATTTACCCATGAGATACCCATCTTTTGCCTATGAGCTACCCATCTTTTGCCCATACATGAGCTACCCATATTTAGCCCATGAGCTTTTTTTGTGCCCATGAGCTAGCTATATTTTGCCCTGGCATGAGCTACCTATCTTTTGCCCATGAGCTACCTATCTTTTGCCCATGAGCTACCCATATCTTGCCCATGAGCTACCCACATATTGCCCATGAGCTAACCATATTTTGCCCATGAGCTACCCATCTCCCTTACCCTTGAGCTACCCATATTTTGCCTATGAGCTACCTATATGTTGTCCATGAACTAGTTTTATAAGACCATCAAATGTTCACCACCTGGCTAGCTTTGACATTTACCCTAATTGACAATCTATTCTGTGTTATTTTCTTTCTTTAGTCTGGTCCATCTCAAGAGCAGAGATTTGAGGCTTACTACAATTACTGCAACCTCTTTAACTTTATTCTGAGTAAGTTATTAGTTCTATAGGGCAATAAATAAGTTTTGAATTTATTTCTGAGCCAAGTTTAAGGCTTGGTATGAAATTATTGATCACCAAAGGGATCTTCAGATCGATGTCTGAATTAAGTCTACATTCTTGTGGCATTCCTTAAGATTAGGGTCTATGGCATGAGGCTAAAGGATATCTATTTTTAGGCCTCAATTAGACAGTTTGAAGAACCATAGGTAATTAAGAAGAAACATATAAGCCTTCCTAATTTGGGCCCTCAGTCTTTATTGTTATTGGGTAGAAGAGTGAACTTTCCCTGCTATCTGTCCGATGAGTAGTTTCACAGAAGATTCCAATGCAACTTAGTCGATTAAATGATATATATATCCCAAAATTCACAAAATGTGCATGCTTGAATCAACAATGTTTCTTTGTGTTGGTTGAGTTATTAATCCAATTAATATTGATACTAATTGTATACATTATGTACTATCTGGTGTGAATGTTACAGATGCTGAAGGGCCAGTGAGGCTTGAGCTTCCAGACCAATGGTTGTGGGATATCATTGATGAATTCATTTATCAGGTAAGAACAGTTTTCTGTAATTTGCATATCTCATGAAACATAAACATATTACTTAGGCAAGGACCACCCCCCCGTCTGTTTTCCAGACTGACCCACTTTTTGCCGACCCTACTTGATATGTTTGTTTTTTGGTCGCCTTATACATAAACATATTGATACTTAAGCTTTTTGAATTTAAATTTGTTATTTTCTTGATAAGATGTTTGATTTCGTTGTGAAAGGAAAAATGAAACAAATTTTACTCAAGTTTGACAGTTTCATGTCATATGGTCTACACACTTCATCAGAATGACCTCTTATGATCTGTGCTGCTTTGGTTGAGGGCGCTGTTACAGTGACCAGTAAATGGGCCCCTCGTCTCTGTTCATGTCATCAGTGCCTTCTGTAGAATCTTAATGGCTTGCATATTTGTCGTGATTGTGGTCAGCTCTCCTTGCAGAGTATTTTAGCATTCAGCCAGTCAATATTATAATGAATTATGTTTTGTAAACAAATTAAGATACCATTTTTGTCTCGCCTGATGTAATCAGAAAGAGACTATGTTATCACTATTTCTGTCCGGCGTATGGCGTCCGCCGTCCGCCGTCCGCCGTCCGCCGTCCGCCGTCCGCCGTGTGCTAAGAAATACCTTTGTGACGCGATATCTGGAGATCCGTAAGGCCTATCGTGATGGGACTTGGTGGAGGGAAGGGGGGTGGTGCGTTCTGTTGCTGATTGATTTTTCAAGGTCATCGGGGGTCATACAAGGTCATCGGGGTCAAATATGCTTAAAACTTTTGAGACGCGTTGTGACGCGATATCTAGAGATCCGTAAGGCCTATCTTGATGGGACTTGATGTCAGGGAAGGGGGTGGGGTGTTCTTTTGCTGATTAGATTTTCAAGGTCATTGGAGGTCATTCAAGGTCATCGGGGTCAAATATGCGGTCAAATAAGATCCGTAAGGCCGATCTTGATGGGATTTGGTGGAGGGAAGGGGGTGGTGTGTTCTTTTTGCTGATTAAATTTTCAAGGTCATCAGAGGTCATTCAAGGTCATCGGGGGTCAAATATGGGGTCAAATAGATCAGTAAGGCCTATCTTGATGGGATTTGGTGGAGGGAAGAGGGATGGTGTGTTCTTTTTGTTGATTAAATTTTCAAGGTCACCAGAGGTCATCGGGGTCAAATATGGGGTCAAATAGATCAGTAAGGCCTATATTGATGAGATTTGGTGGAGGGAAGGGGAGTGGTGTGTTCTTTTTGCTGAATAAATTTTCAAGGTCATCAGAGGTCATTCAAGGTCACCGGGGGTCAAATAAGATCCATAAGGCCTGTCTTGATTGGATTTGGTGGAGGGAAGGGGGATGGTGTGTTCTTTTTGTTCTTAATTTTTCGGGGTCATCGGGGGTCAAATATGGGGTCAAATAGATCAGTAAGGCCTATCTTGATGGGATTTGGTGGACGGAAGTGGGATGGTGTGTTCTTTTTGTTGATTAATTTTTCGGGGTCATTGGGGGTCAAATATGGGGTCAAATAGATCAGTAAGGCCTATCTTGATGGGATTTGGTGGAGGAAAGGGGGGTGGTGTGTTCTTTTTGTTGATTAATTTTTCGGGGTCATTGGGGGTCAAATAGATCAGTAAGGCCTATCTTGATGGGATTTGGTGGAGGGAAGGGGGGTGGTGTGTTCTTTTTGTTGATTAATTTTTTGGGGTCATCGGGGGTCAAATATGGGGTCAAATAGACCAGTAAGGCCTATCTTGATGGGATTTGGTGGACGGAAGAGGGATGGTGTGTTCTTTTTGTTGATTAATTTTTCGGGGTCATCGGGGTCAAATATGGGGTCAAATAGATCAGTAAGGCCTATCTTGATGGGATTTGGTGGACGGAAGAAGGATGGGGTGTTCTTTTTGTTGATTATTTTTTCGGGGTCATCGGGGGTCAAATATGGGGTCAAATAGATCAGTAAGGCCTATCTTGATGGGATTTGGTGGACGGAAGAGGGATGGTGTGTTCTTTTTGTTGATTAATTTTTCGGGGTCATCGGTGGTCAAATATGGGGTCAAATAGATCAGTAAGGCCTATCTTGATGGGATTTGGTGGACGGAAGAGGGATGGTGTGTTCTTTTTGTTGATTAATTTTTCGGGGTCATCGGGGTCAAATATGGGGTCAAATAGATCAGTAAGGCCTATCTTGGTGGGATTTGGTGGACGGAAGAGGGATGGGGTGTTCTTTTTGTTGATTATTTTTTCGGGGTCATCGGGGGTCAAATATGGGGTCAAATAGATCAGTAAGGCCTATCTTGATGGGATTTGGTGGACGGAAGAGGGGTCGTGTGTTCTTTTTGTTGATTAATTTTTTGGGGTCATCGGGGGTCAAATATGGGGTCAAATAGATCAGTAAGGCCTATCTTGATGGGATTTGGTGGAGGGAAGGGGGGTGGTGTGTTCTTTTTGTTGATTAATTTTTCGGGGTCATCGGGGGTCACATATGGGGTCAAATAGATCAGTAAGGCCTATCTTGATGGGATTTGGTGGATGGAAGAGGGATGGGGTGTTCTTTTTGTTGATTATTTTTTCGGGGTCATCGGGGGTCAAATATGGGGTCAAATAGATCAGTAAGGCCTATCTTGATGGGATTTGGTGGACGGAAGAGGGGTGGTGTGTTCTTTTTGTTGATTAATTTTTCGGGGTCATCGGGGGTCAAATATGGGGTCAAATAGATCAGTAAGGCCTATCTTGATGGGATTTGGTGGATGGAAGAGGGATGGTGTGTTCTTTTTGTTGATTAATTTTTCGGGGTCATCGGGGTCAAATATGGGGTCAAATAGATCAGTAAGGCCTATCTTGATGGGATTTGGTGGAGGGAAGGGGGGGTGGTGTGTTCTTTTTGTTGATTACTTTTTCGGGGTCATCGGGGGTCAAATATGGGGTCAAATAGATCAGTAAGGCCTATCTTGATGGGATTTGGTGGACGGAAGAGGGATGGTGTGTTCTTTTTGTTGATTAATTTTTCGGGGTCATCAGGGGTCAAATAGATCAGTAAGGCCTATCTTGATGGGATTTGGTGGAGGGAAGGGGGGTGGTGTGTTCTTTTTGTTGATTAATTTTTCGGGGTCATCGGGGGTCAAATATGGGGTCAAATAGATCAGTAAGGCCTATCTTGATTGGATTTGGTGGAGGGAAGGGGGGTGGTGTATTCTTTTTGCTGATTAAATTTTCAAGGTCATCGGAGGTCATTCAAGGTCATCTGGGGTCAAATAAGATCCGTAAGGCCTATCTTGATGGGATTTGGTGGACGGAAGAGGGATGGTGTGTTCTTTTTGTTGATTAATTTGTCGAGGTCGTCAGAGGTCATCTGGGGTCAAATAAGATCTGTAAGGCCTATCTTGATGTGATTTGGTGGAGGGAAGGGGGTTGGTGTGTTCTTTTTGCTGATTAAATTTTCAAGGTCATCAGAGGTCATCTGGGGTCAAATAAGATCTGTAAGGCCTATCTTGATGTGATTTGGTGTAGGGAAGGGGGTTGGTGTGTTCTTTTTGTTGATTAAATTTTTCAAGGCATTACATCCCTTGCATTAACTACAATGCATACCTCTGTGACAGTGCTACATTGTATCATGTTTCATCATCATTTCTTTCAAGTCACTTTTGATGAACAGGCGAGACGCGCCGTTCGAGAACCGCCTTGTTTAATTTAAAAGGGGAATAAATAATTAACCAAATATTTCAAATCCAGAAAAGTGTTTTGAATAAAATATTGCAAACTATAAACTGGGAAAGGAATCTTAACACTTTCCACGCAGCTATAATGTTACCACATACAAAACAGATTTTTCAGAAACCTTTCCCAACTTTCCCAACTTTCCCAAGTCTTATCTCAAGAATTACTGAACCAATACTAGGTATGTTTGTAGTTATTTCATTGCATTTCTCATGGTGATTCCAAATATGATGATGAAATTAAATAATTGTGATATTTTTGAAACATTTTGTGAAATTTTGGAATGTTGTCTGCAGACGCCTGCCGTATGGAAAGTGTTAAGGGTACTCAGCTCTAATATAGAAGGAATGATTTTGACTATTTTCTGTTAACAGTTCCAAGAATTCAGCAAGTATCGCTGCCGGTTGTCAACAAAGTCAGAGGATGAATTGACTATACTGAGAGCCAACCCAAAGGTGAGTGCAGAGTTTGTCTCCACCCCATGAGAACTACCTGCTGATTGGTTGAAATTTGGAATGTGCTAGTCAAATATTGTGCCAATCAGAGACATTGTTAGAATAATTGCAATATTCAAAAAAGATTAGCATAAAATATTTATAAACATATTTGTAATTGGCTATCAAGATGATTATATCATGTAATTGACCAATGGGATGTCGCCATACTGAGAGCCAACCCGAAGGTGAGTGAAAAATGTGTCTCAATCAAGTTCCGGATGAAAATTCCCATCGGTCAATTACATGATATAATCATCTTGATAACCACTTGCAATTTTGCTTATAGGTATTTTATGCAAATATTTATGAAAATTGTAATTATTCTAACAATGTCTGTGATTGGTACAATATATGACACTTCCTACATTTCAACCAATTGCTAGGTAGTTCTCATGGGGTTAATAAAAAAAGAGTGGGCTTCCATATTCTCCATGTATTCATTGGGTATTTGCCATTTATTCAAAGTTCATCTTTCTTAATGATAATATCCCTAATCCCAGTCAGTAGATGTTGTATATGAACAAGCAAGATCCCGAATGGTTTAGCACAAAATTATAATATTCTTAGTTTTCTCTAGTTTTTCTTTTACGGTTTTATGGTAGAAATATGCTCAGGCCAACAACCAAAAATTGTTTGCTTGAGCATAGATGCTCTCGAAAAGGTAGGGTCGGGTGATCGGATTTTTTTCTCTTCTTTTCCAAATTAGGTACCTGAATACCAGAAATAAAGAAGAAAAAAATTTGAAAAGTGTTAAATCTTATTTTTTCATTTTCTAAGTCTATAACAGAACCTTATATGATCCATATGGGGTTACATGGGGGTCAATCAAGGTCATTATACGTGACTTGAAAACATTTTTGTTTGTTTTTGGAAACAAAATGTTAAAAAAAGGGTTTTTTGGGGGCAAAAAAGAAGAAGAGTCACACGGTTGGGACTGCAGATCACGGTCGGTCAGACGAGGGCAAGCAAATAACTTCTTTTTTTTGTTGGCCTTATTGATTGGTTTCCATAATTGTGTGTGTTTAATGCAAGTCAAGTCAATTTGATATTATATATGTTTTGTTGCCTAGATCTGGAATGTCCATAGTGTACTGAATGTACTTCACTCATTGGTAGAGAAATCCAGTATCAATAGACAGTTGGAAGTCTACGCATCTGGAGGTAGGTTTTAACACTTTGCACGCGGCTATTGGTTTTACCATATTCAAAACAGATTTTTCAGAAACCTTAAACATTTTTCAAAGTCTCTCAAGGATTACTGAACCAATACTAGGCATGTTTGTACTTATTTGAATGCATTTCTCATGGTGATTCCAAATATGGTAATGCAATTCAATACTTTGTTATTTGTTTTCTTTTCGCCACTACTAAGAGTGTATGAATCAATTTTAATGCGAGACACACATAGCTTCAACTGAAAAATACCGGCTTAGCCATCCCTTGAATTTAAATGTCACCGGTCAAAGTAATAGTCACATGTCCAATGATAATATATTTTCTTTTCAGGTGACCCTGACAGTGTTTCCGGTGATTTTGGTGAGCATCCGTTGTACAAGATGTTGGGCTATTTCAGTCTCATCGGTTTGCTGAGATTACACTCCTTACTGGGGGACTACTTCCAGGCTATCAAAGTGCTAGAGAACATAGAACTTAACAAGCAGGTAAGAGTGTGATATAATGTGGCATGAGATAGACATGTGACGTACATGTGCTGTGAATGTGAGATATATGTAAGCTACATGTTCTTTATGTGTCATACATGGGTTTGATAATATTGGTAATTGTTTTTCGTGGTCCTTTGACTCTTTAACATTTTCAAATCTGTCAATTTGAGTCCCTAAAAATTGGGCTGGATGATGAAAGAGTCCATAAATGCTTTGATAAGATCAGTGAATTGTGTGGGTGTTTCTGACGCATGATCAATTATGCCAAATGAGCCTTAATCCTAACCAGCGGTGCTATGTTTTTTGCATGGATCGGGGGTGGGGGGGACAAAGTATACATTATTTACCCAGCAAACTGCCGCAAACCCACTTTGATTCGACCCCGGACCATCCGCACACCACCGATGCATCCCTAACCACTGAGTTAAGCTCCCTAGGCTGCCCAGGGCACCAATTTCGTACCCACATATCAGCTCTGGCTCAGGAGAGTTAGGGTTTATACTATATTTAAAAAGTTATTGATTTGAACAGAGTTGTTGCAAATTATTTAGACAAAATATTTTCACTAATGTTTGATCTCAGAATTAAGGCCCAAACCCGTACTCCAGTCGTGTTTAAAATTCATGTTTAGTACTTCTACTTTTACTTAATACTTCCACCCCAACTTCTTGTAAGCATAACAAAGCCCCATCTTCCAAGTCGCCATGATCATCTGTCTCTATAAGGTTTATCGCAAATCGGTAACAAGCCATTGATTATCCTATTCTGTTGCATTGTGGGATTGAAAAGGGGCAAAATATGTCCCCTTTTCTATCCCACAATGCATCAGAAAAGGATAATCAATGGATTTTTCCGATTGGCGATAAGGCTTATTGCGCATCTGCTCTGGATTTGGGTTTACAATATAAACTGACTCATGTGGTTGTTATTTGCCTACAGACATTGTACTCTAGAGTGCCTACTTGTCAAGTGACCACCTATTACTACGTAGGCTTTGCATATCTGATGATGAGGCGTTACCAGGATGCTATCCGTAGCTTTGCTAATATACTCCTGTACATTCAGCGCACAAATCGTATGCTGCCACCCGGATCATACCAAGTGGAAGTGGTAAGTATGAATTGATGTGACGTTATCGGTTGATGATGATGGGTAAATTTATTGATTTGATAGATATGATTGGTTGATGATTGATCAAATTATTGATTGTGATCAATATGATTGGTTGCATTGTTCAACAGAGGCATACATACATACATAAACCCAGTAGACATGCAAAAATGTATGCAAATATTTCGACCAAAGATGTAGCTAGAATTTTCGTAACATTATGAAGAAATATTGTAATGTGATACAGAGTAAAAATACCAAATGATACAAAATATATAAATAAAGTGTTTACGACCCTTTTGTGGAATAGGAGGCGGCAAAACATGAGGCAAGAAGAAGGGAAAAGCCCACGTCTTTGGACATTCTAAATTTCTCTCACTATTCCCCCTCCCATTATCACCATCCCTAGTCATGCCGTTGCCTACGTCGGTCCTACCTATGAGTAAGATATTCATGAAATCACCAATATTAAATCTATTGAAAAGCTAACATAATTCACACTGTGTTATGTATCTTACTGATAGGTATCATCGCCTACAAGCCATATCCAATGACGGCAGTTTGATGAGAACCCCATGTGTGATCCCCTTTGCTCATTCAAATTATTTCAAATTTTAAATTGAATACATTTTGTGTCGGATAGAATCATTAAACTGCCTCTTAAAATATGAAATTAGGTGGCAGGAACCCTCAAAGTGCATTAAAAAAACACCTTAAAACATTGAGCAGGCCTCTGGACCCATACCGTGATCCACTGCACTTCGTTCGCTACACTTACTCAGTTCGCCGTCAGTAAACTTAGCCGGCACTCAAAAATTTTCTAGCTACATCCCTGCCTTTGCTGTTAGATTATTAGTTGAAATCCGCTGCATCTAATGCCCATGTGATACCCACATGCTAATCATAGTAATGTACCTGACCAAATGTTTGTTGCCTTGTCACAGATCAAGAAGATCAATGAGCAAATATTTTCTTTGCTTGGCATTGCACTGAGTCTTCACCCGATGCGTATTGATGAGAGTGTACACTTGCAGTTGAGAGAGAAGATGGGTGATAAACTTATCAAGATGCAACGAGGGTAAGTATCAGGCATGTGATACTTATGTGATACCCATGTGTTATACATGTTATACCATTTAATCAGTGGCGGCGCCACAGGAGGCATTTGCCAGCCAAAAATATTTGTGACAATTTTAGCATAAAATGGCAATAAGTTTACGCGCTTTGCGCGCATTTTAATACCAAATTAGGTAGACCAAATTTGACAATGTTAGCATAAAACAGCTAAATTGTACATGCTTTTTAAACCAAATTAGTTACATATTTTGTTTGCCCCCCCCCCCCCCCCCCCTCCTAATTTTTTTATGATGCTGGCGCAGCCACTGCATATAACTATTTGATTTTCAGAGGGGTTGTAAGAATATCTATATTGAAGAAGGCCATCCAAAGCATGCCAAATGAGTAGTGCAATATTACCTAATAATATGTTAATAATTCAATGAGTTCCTTATATGGCAAATAGAAAAGTGTCTCCTTTTGTATGTGGTATGGATCATCATGTGATACCAATGCAATAATAATAATATTATAACAATTTTCTATCTTTTTCCAGAGAGATTCAAGCCTTCGAGGATTGTTTCTCATATGCCTGTCCCCGATTCCTGTCGCCAGTACCTCCTAACTATGACACGCCAGCCGCTAATGCATCCAAGGAACCATTTAGTCTACAAGTCAGTGTTTTCAAGGAAGAAGTTCAACAACAGATTCTTATACCAACCATAAGGAGGTGAGCTATGTAATTCAGTCTTCATAATGATCTTATATTATACAGGGTGGTCCAAAAAAAACTATACCCAACTTTGGAGGCCATTTTCTCCTAGATGATAAAATATTTTAGTAATTTGGTTTGCATATTATTAAAGCATATATCGTTGAGCATTATTGGTGAAAATAGGGAAGATATTACATTAATATTTTTTGAGATATTGCTATTTTTAGCGAGTATGTGTAAAAATGGCTTTTCCACGGGAGCTGTCAATGCATCAACATGTTTGAATATGATATGACACAATAATGTAATGACGCGATAGTCCTTTGACAAATGTTTTTGCGAGAGCTTCTTTTCAATATATTCAAGAATATTGGAAGGGGAATTTTCTTAGCTTTCGAATAAGCTTTGTTTCATGACAATCGATGGTCGGTAAGCAGAGATATGATCAATTGTCTAAAGTAGTCATGAAATCACCTGGGCCACTTTGGTTTAATCAATGGTAAAACCACTGCGATGAATATGAATGGAGTCGAACCAGGAACATAGCAGTAGAGCGCTCATGTTAGACAACAATGGTTCATTTCAAGTGGTTAAAAGTATTACAAAGAAGGTTAGGTCTTTACAAATATAATTTATTCATGTTATGAATTTATTTATTCAAATGAAATAAAACTATTTGAAAAAAGAATTATATTGTTCTATTTAATGTTCCTTGCATGATACCCTAACCATTTAATTTATACAATATATAAGATTGTATGATATTGTGAAAGTGGCCCAACCCGATTTCTAGACGACTTAGTAGATTAGTCATAAATTTTAAACGCAAGTAGTTAAAAAGACCAAATAAAATGATTCTGGTAGCCAAAACGGAACTTAACACAGAGTGTAAAAGATTTTGACATTGCATGATTGTAACATTAAATTAAAAATAAAATTGCGATTGTATAACTTTTTTTGTTACAGTCTGTACATGTATCTCAGAGTGACTCAGATGTAATTGTATGCATTATTGAAGCCTAACAATATTATAGAAATCCATATTGAAGGAAATTAATGTATTATGAATGAAGTTATTTTAATAACTTATTTAATTTTGTCTATTTTTTAAAATTTCAAGCTTCTTGAAGTTGTACACTACGATGCCTATTTCTAAGCTGGCTGCTTTCCTGGATATGGTAAGTTTAATGGTTGCATCAAAGACAGGACTGTCTATTCTTCCAGAAAACCTAAATTATTTACCAGCGCTACCATCGTCTGACCAAATCCATCTCCAGCTTCAGTGCTACAGCTGCCAACCAACCGACCCATAAAAACATATTATTTTTATTTGAACATATAATAATTTAAAATTGTCTGTTCGAATGGGTCAGATAAACTAAAATGATACACAATCTTACAAAAATAATCAAATACTATTACTATACAAGTTTTCTTCACACATAGCCCAACTTTTCCTTGATTTCAAGGTCATTACCTTTCCTATCTTTTTTATGTGAACATGATGGGCGTTTTTGTATTATTTTATTTTATTTTGTGATTGTTTTTATTTTTACTATCTTGTGATGTTTTTTTTATTTTTACTATTTGTTCAAATTTGTACTTTAAAAACCCCCACAAAAACTTCAAATTCTTCCCCAAAAGAGTGAAATTATTCCCCAGCGTCTGCAGCAAATAATGGACGAATGGACACCCCTGGACTCAAGGAACAGTGGCATTATTAGCTATATTCTACTCAAATGTTGGGTTTGGTATGGGGAATTATTATGATCTCGAAGAATCCTGGGTTAGGTCGAAAATGACACGGAGTGCACAATTTCCTGTACCATAAAAGCGTTGTAAATTGTTACACCAAGCTACTGCATAGGTATTGACTCATCTAAGGTCTGTGCGCTACAAAGCAGGGCATTGTTCTGCACCCTAGCACTCGTTTGTACATAGCCTCACAAATCGTTAGTAATATTTATATTGGTTTTCCTTTTTTCTTTTGATTAGTCTGAGGAAGATTTCAAGACTCAATTGTTATGCTTCAAGGTAAGTAACATCATTTCTTTGTTTTACATAGGTTCTCCCTTCAATCTTCCATGAAACCAGAAAACATTGAGTTTTATTAACTAAGATTTCCATTTATTATAACCGCCGGGTGAGAATTTTCAGGCTTTTGCCTTTGTTCAGGCTATTTTGTTTCCCAAATTTCTCCACTTATTTTTCTTTCAGCCACGTTTTGGCCTTTATAGCCTAATTTCACATTCTGTTATGTTTTTCAGCCCCTTTTTGGGCTTTATAACCCAATTTCACACACCCTGTTAGGTTTTTAGAGTTTTTCATGCACATTTTTCTCATGCCTATGTATTGTGTCCTTGCGTTTTACAGCATAAAATGATGAATCTGGTCTGGAGTAAAGGATCCAGTGGTCTAGAAGGGCAGTTCACTTCGTCGTCAGAGGTCGACTTTTACATTGACCAGGTAGGTTTTATTTTAAAATTTCATCACAGAACATGTCCGGATTGTTTTTCTTTGATAACCAAGACATGCATGTAACAAAAACAACAAAATTGGGATATTATTGATCAATAATTAGAGGAAACGGCATTGCTATTGCAGTCAATTAGGCAACCTATATTGTAAAATGTAAACGCAATCCTGACTGTAACACTGTCAAGACAACATTACACTGGCAACCTAGCCTCAAGCTTTCTCTTTACATGACAATACAAAAGATATAAGTTCAACACTATTAACACTTATTTAAAATGATATAAAGTACTCAAAATATGAGTAAAGAGAGCAACAAGGTAGAACTGTGTGAAGCGAGCAACAAGGCTGGACTTAACATGAACATCAAGAAGACAAAAGTGATGATGTGCAACAAGCTGAAAGATTATGCTATAACAGTTCAAGGAAAAACCATAGAAAGAGTGGACAGTTATATATACCTGGGCAAGAAGATTTCTCTGGAAAATGAAACAGCAGGGGAAGTGAACAGAAGGATACAGCTAGCATGGGTGAAGTTTGGTAAGCTCAGCTTTATCTTTCGTGATGAAGAGCTACCATTGTCACTAAAGCGACCAATTTTCAACCAGTGTATCATCCCAGTGCTATCATATGGCTCAGAAACATGGACAACAACTAAGAGATTGGAGAAGAAGCTAAAAGTCACTGAGTGAGAAGGCAATGGAAAGTGAGGGACATCATACTGGAAAAAAAAAAAATGGAGATGGGCTGGCCATCTAGCCAGGAGGAAAGACAACAGATGGACTCATGAATTAACAGACTGGATCCCCAGAGCATTCACCAGAGGAAGAGGCAGGCCAAACAGACGGTGGATAGACGACATCATAGAGTATGGCAACGTTACTTGGAAAAGGACAGCTCAGGACAGAGTGAAATGGAAAATTGATGAAGAGGCCTTCCTTCTGCAGTGGAGTGAAATAGGCTAGATAGATAGATAGATAGACTCAAAATATACATAAGTCATGAATTTTTTTTTGTTGCTTTTCCAAGCTCACGGAGAACTTTTTTAACCTTTTTTTTTAAAAATCCCAAAAAAAGTCCCAAAAAAAATCCAAAAAAGAAGAAGTTTTTTAGCCCCCAGCGCATAGACCTACGCGCCGTAGCTCATTTCACATACCAATGCGGGCGGGCTTCTGAGACAGACCTTCTTTGTTTGGCCTAACCCCTTCTCCCCTCACACTGCCCAGCTAAGTGTACTTATATCACATTTTAATGTATTTTATAGGATATGATCCATATAGCGGACACCAAGGTAGCCCGTCGCTATGGCGATTTCTTTATCAGACAGATACACAAATTTGATGAGGTAAGTTTAAAGAAAAGTAGTTTGAACACCAGAAAACAACGATCCTAATGTATTGCTATCATAACTATTGCTATCGTAACTATTGTTAGGGACGGTTAAAATATTGTGATAGATGCATCTTTAAAATATAAATATGCTCTTTCAAAACTTGATTATGCCAATTCATTACTTTCCCAATGTATGTTTAAATGATATTAAACAGTTGCAGTGGCTACAAAACAAGGCTGAGCGCATCATTTGTAAAGTTAACCGGCTTCACTCACAAGCTCCACTGCTTTTCCCCTCCAATGGCTACTAGTTGATAAAAGAACCACTTCTCTGTGTCTAAAAAAAATAAAAAAATAATGAGAACATTTGACTGATTATTATTTTCATTTTTTAATTTTATTTTCCAGATGAACAGAGGTCTTCAGAGGCAACAACAACAGATTGCCGAAGAAATGTACAAAAAGTAACCATGGCAACGGCAAACGTAGTCTGCTCTCATTGGCATTATTGCTGAGCAAAATTTCGAAATATCTCACAACACTCATGAACCGTGGTGTAGTGGGCAGGGGTGACTTCAGAATTGTATTTATTTACTCATTTTCAGGAAATATCATGGTGCAAAAGATGTAATACTGCAAGAACATTTCCACTACTTTCATCCTCACAAGTTTTAAAATGTTAAACACTCGAAAACATAGTTAATACCCAACATTCATCAAGCTTCTTATTTATTTGAAAAACTTAATAATTACTTTTCTAACAAATCCACAGTTATTCAAATTGACCTCTGTGTGAAAATTATGTGCCAATAATTCTGAAGATGTCCAATTTCTCCCTTGAAATAATTCCAGCTGATAACGCTAGTATTGATGTGCATAAAGATCGTTTTACTGTGCGGCACACGTTAGTTGTTCTAAAACGAGTTGTAGCACTGGCCTCTCTAAAAATTTAATCTGGAAATGGTATGAGTAGGTGACCAAAAACACTCTTGTTCTACAGATTTCACAAACACAAACTCAGAATTTGCACTTTGGGAGTCCTGAAATTATTTTTGAAAATCAATCAAATTTGTGATTTTAAAATAAACATGGACGTTATTTACTCGATTAAAAAACAACAACTAAAAGCTAAATAAAACACGGGATGGATTGACCGACCTTGCTAGAAAGGTCTGCCCGCCTGTAGAACAGATATTTTTGCCATCTTTCCTGGTAATACTAAACACTTTAAGCTTTTTTGAAATCTTTCCTTTGTAGGGATCTTAATCTCTTAGAGACTTACCAACAAAAGCTACACAAACTTTTCATATTTTCCAATATGAAGTGGTTTACATACAAACTTCATGGGCATAGTAAAGGTTTTTCATACTCCCATGATCAAGCATCGTTTTCCAATGTCAATAATTGAAAGTTATTAAAACTTTCTCTTGACATTCCTCAAACATGAAGCGTTAAAAGAATGTAGTGAAAATAATAACTGTGATTGTTTACAGTAGTTTTAATTGCAATTTTCATTGTATAGTATACTTGGCCCATATTCTTGTACTAAACACGGTTTAAGCTTAAACAGGAGTTTATCTTTTAAACGACATGTTTAACAAAATCTGATTTAAAACTCTGCAAATTTGTCCCCAGAGTGGTCGTGCATTCAATGTATACAGGTATCCAATTTATTGTGGCCCAAATGAGTTACAATAGATATGGACCAAATTCCTCATGTGCACGTCAGCTTGCACCGGGCACGGTTGAGTAATCATTCAAGGCATACAGTTGGTGTATGAGTCTAGTTAAACCTGCATTAAACTACCCATTTTTAAAGACACTTTTCAGTGAGTTAGACACATGTTTAAGTTCAAGCAAATTGCGTTTAGTTAAGCGATGTATTTTAAGTCTAAGTTAAATACATGTTTAGCTTAACACTTTCCATGTGGCTGTTGGTTTTACCATATAAATACAGATTTTTCTGAAACCTTTCTCAACTTGCAAGGTCTATTTCAAGGATTACTGAACCAATATTAGTCATGTTTGTACTTATTTTAATGCATTTTTCATGGTGATTCCAAATATGGTAATAATTTTGATATATTTGAAACATTTTGTGAAATTTTAAAATGTCGTCTGCCACTTGGAAAGTGTTAAAATCGTGTTTAAATACGCACGAGAATACGGCCCATTGTGTATTGCTGGGTTGGTATGAAGACATTGTTATGAAAACAAGAGCTACAATAAATGCCAACAATAATAGAATGGAACTAAGTTGTGTCTGCAGGTGTGATTTAATATACAAGAATTGATGTATAAAATTCTATTGTAGTGAGAATAGGATGCCCAATCCTGCAAAGGCTATTATATCCATCGTGTACAGTACCTTATTGTGTCAACAATGCCTTCTGGAATCTTCACCTGTTAAACTCTGGGGGGTACTCACGTATATTGGCCATACGGGTATGTGCGGGGACAAAGACTCCTTTATCACGACCTGTCGCCGCTCATAAAGCATCTCATTTCACTGATAAATCGTTCCACAAGCTAAACAATCCAAACTCTAGCGCCGAACTGCCCCCTCCCCCCCCCCCCCCTCAAATACATCCAATTTTGGTAAATTTAGCCCAATTTGTCCTAATTTACTTTAAAAACATCCAATTGGGCGGAAAATGTTTTCAACTTGGGCCGTTCGCCAAGACCCCCAATTTAGGATGTGTCAGTTCGGAAAGCCCCGGTTTTGAGATTGCCCAGTCACCCCCCCCCCCCCCTGGGTTAAACTTTAGTCTTCGGCGGTTTGAGTCTGATTTTCACTGTACTTTAATAGTATCTTGTGACCCTTGCATAATCACAGTAGTCAGAATAACGCATTGAATTTCCCCCAATCAATCAATTCAAAATGTGGTGAAGAAAGAGAGATTAGCTCAGTGGCATGCGAAGGGTGGAGAGTAAGGGAGTGGGGTTGAGGGAAAGCTTATTGGGGTTCTAGCTGAATAGACATCTGTGCAAAGATAGCCTAGCAACTAACTGTATTTGGACAACTTGCATGCTACAAATGGAGAGGAAACACAAGGAATTCATCGCAGTCTATCCACACAGCTCAGGGAAAATCGAACGAAGGGACTAGAAACGGCCTCATTCTTATTGTACGAGGGGCATTCAATAAATACCTGCAACCATTGGAAAATCTCTGAACCGTGACATGTGTCAATAAAATAAACTTATAATCCTTAAACTGAAAGTCTTACCCCTTTTTCACGGAAAATTTCAAACATGTGGGTCATTTTTATCATGTAATTTCAGTACTATAAACATGGTCTCTGGGCACTGAAATTTGACAAGTTCAGCATTATAAATCAAGCGCCAATATTAACACTGTTAACGCATGTATCTTAATGCATACCATAAACTTGTCTTTCAAATTTCCTGCCATTGTAACATTTAATTCCCTAACCAGTGCCCTGAGATCACGGTATTCACAGTGCTGATGTGTAATGATAAAATTGACCTACGTGGTCGAAAATTTCTGTGAGAAAAGAGAAGACTTACACTTTAAAGGGGCACTAAGAGATGTGTTGGAGGATGCGCCCTCAATTATGATAAAAACTGGGATTAGTATATTTTATAATTGTATTACATGTATGAACTTACACCTATAAGGATTAAGAAAAATCAGCCCTCTATGTACAAGAAAACGTTGATTCAAAAAATGCTCGTCCCGCGGGACGAGCACTTTACGTCCGACAGTATCCCCCTGCAGTACGCGTGATACATAACGCGAACCATATTTGCATAGAGGGCGTTTTTCAATAAATAGCGATGATATCAGGGTGATATTGTTTTAATCAAGTTTTGCTGTGTTTTTGCTAGTAGAAACAACAGTAATGGCCATTTTTAATGTTCATCTTGAATTCTGAAGTAAATTTTTAAACATTTAAAATTTTCAACACCACTTAATGTGCCTTTAAGGGGGCTGTGCACCTTCAGGTACAGCCTCCCTAAAACTGCCGTAACTTCTTTATTATTTATTAAATCTATATAAAAGTATACATTTTTTTGCAGAAAAGGGTTCAATGAATCCAAACATGATCATGAAATTGACCATTTTGGGAGAAAATGATAAAAAACACGTTTTTTGACCCATTTTAGGTTCTGCAAAGATAACTCAAAATATATTTTGTTAAATTTTATCTAACTAGTTTTATTATATTCCTCATGCAATTCCCTAGGAATCGTTTTTTTTTTTTAAATTTTACTTTATTATTTTTTGAATTATCGACCAAAAAGTGCCAAAAAATATGATTTTTTACCAAAAAACGTGATTTTCACGATTTTGGAGGTTAAAAACCATGTTTTTTAGCACTTTTTGGTCTATAATTCAAAAAATAATAAAGTAAAAAAACCAAAAAAAACCCCGATTCCTAGGGAATTGCATGAGGAATATAATAAAACTAGTATGACACAATTTGGCAAAATATATTTTGAGTTATCTTTGCAGAACCTAAAATGGGTCAAAAAACATGTTTTTTATAATTTTCTCCAAAATGGTCAATTTCATGATCATAGTTGGATTCATTGAACCCTTTCCTGCAAAAAAATGTATACTTTTATTAAGATTAAATGAATAATGAAGAAGTTACGGCAGTTTTACGGAGGCTATGCGAAGGTGCACATCCCCCTTAAGTATCATAAGATTTTTTTGCTGGTACGTGTCACGGTTCAGAGATTTTCAATGGTTGCAGGTATTTATTGAAAGCCCCTCGTACTATTACATAATTATGTGTGTTGCGGGTGTACAAATGTCATCAGTTGAGCAAGCATACATAGTACATTCACTAATAAACCCTGGTACAAATCTTGGTACAATCAACATGCACGGCTCGCTGGTCTTGCTCGTTATGAATGGAGCCTTTGTAATTCCTGAAGAACTACTACACTCTAGAAATACAAATAGATATCAAAGAACATCATTGTCCGAATTATTTTGCTATTGAAATCAATAGGAAAAAAAGTCTACAGTTCAAACGTTCCCGGAAAATTATCAATTGGTTTGTTCTAGCTTTTTTATACTTTTAATACATCTTACATTTTCACATTTATCTCGCGTATAAAATTGTATTCAGTTTGATCTAGACCTAAGTTTAGTGGGAAATTATATTTTAATAATTTTTCGAAAGATTATAGGGCAACCACAACCGCAACACGCATAATATGTTATTGAATATGATATATATGGCCATGTGTTTTGAACTTGCCACCTTTCCCGTTGCATGTCCAGATATTTACATTTTACACCATCTATTTACATTTTACACCATCTAAGATTCGAATTAGCATATTGCAATAACTGCTTGTTCTACCCCATAAAAAGTATATATTTTATGAACAGTAATCTAACAAGGAATCCAAATATGCGATTTGCATAGGACCTAATGGTAACATATTGTGATTAAGAATGTTCAAAGAATATCGATTTTTTCTTCTTCATATTTTGATTAAAGCTCTATATTTTTTTTATTCCTATCCCAATCATTATTTTACTGTGCATATTAGTTCCTCATGCAATTTACCCATCAGAAAATAATGATTATCAAGGGTAACTTGTTGAAATATACTATATCGGGAAGTAAATGAGCACAAACGTTTTACATTTCATATTTATTAGAGTTTACACATATTTTTTGGCTATTCACCCTATCCTGATTTAAGCGGGTTTTTTGAATTCCCCTATTTCAGAGCTTTCCAAAAATGTATAATTTTGCTATCATCGGTTGAATAAGTTTGTTGTTATAGTCATGTACATGTATGTAAAACCGATGAATTAAGGCAAATTCACTGTGTAGTGAATAGGGAAAAAGCCAAGGACAATGCAATCGATTCGTGATTACAATTGTTACGTAATAGTTGACACGTTTGTTGAAACAATCTAAAACAAAAAAACAATCTATAAAATGAGAGCAAAATCATGTTTGTACCATACAGAGATGAGGAGTTATTGTAATTTGAACGTAGAATTGGGAACATTTTCTATACTCCCCATAGAGATTGTACACAACGCCACCGCCGCCACCCCTGACTTTCGAAATATAATCAATCATATCTCAGCCAAACAGTTATAGAAATACCTGATTTATTTACACAGTGTAGCTAGATAAATAAGCTTTCAAATGACGCCTAAATCATAACTCTATCTCATTTAGTTGTTATTAGAGAGAGATGGATGATTAGTTACCAAAAATGCAACGCCACCACCCTTTTTGGGTGGTCAGTTCAAAACACATGGCCATATAGTGATACAATATGCCGTTTCTAGTTCCTTTATTCGATTGTCCCTGATCCACCACATGATTACATTGGCTATATCAGTAATATCACGGATTAATTATTCAGGAGCTATTTCCAATGAAGATTCTGTGTTGAGACACATATTTTCTTCAATTTTATGGAATGAAATAAGCAGATGTTGCAGAAATCTCAAATTTATCACTGAGAAGGGATTCACAGGCGATTGAATCTCACAATCTGTGCATTGTTTAGATTTGGCCCATAACATAGCGCACTCTATAACAGTTGCGACACGCGATTAAGCAATCATAGTTGGGGCTGTTAGGGCATCACAGGTTTAGTTCACATTCGTCTAAAAGCACCAAATTTGACCCATATGTTGCTCATACCATATTCTTTTGATTTTTGATGGACTATGCCAAAATTGGAGCCTTCTGGGACGGCCAATTCCAATATGGCCGCCATACTGGGGAATCAAAAATTCAAATTGCTTCAATTTAGCTGAAAATTGTTTGTCTGAGCACCAGGACCACTTCCGATGTGTGGTTACTGAGATATTGAGCAAAACGTGAAAAAGGTCGTTGACCTTTGATTTTGGGCGTATATAGGCGTATGATAGGGATTGTGACCTTTCGACCCTGTATAAGGCTCAAAAACGACTCCAGAAGCAATTACCATTTCTTGAACCATTGTGATCTGACGATCAATTTGACAAAATCGGAGCATGTTCAAATTTGACCCCCAAAAGCAAAGGTCAACGACCTTTTCACGTTTTGCTCAATATCTCAGTAACCACACATCAGACAATCAATTTGGTATGCTTGTCAGCTTAATAATTGAAGCAATTTGAATTTTTGATCCCACAGTATGGCGGCCATATTGGAATTGGCCAATATGGTCGTCCCTCCCAGAAGGTTCCAATTTTGGCATCCATCAAAAATCAAAAGAGTATGGTATGAGCAACATATGGGTCCAATTTGGTGCTTTTAGAAGAATGTGAACCAAATATTAAATCCCTTAGGCTAGCCCACCACCCCCCCCCCCCCCCCTCAACCCCAACTATTTGGAAATGATAGCGCGCCACCTATACCAGTTGCGACAAACTATTAAGCTCAAGAGAATCGGGGTTTTGTCTTGGGAGTTTCTTATCCCTTTATCCCTGGGATTCAGCAGTTCACTTGTTCCACTGATAATATTAATCTTTTAATATTACAGTCTAAATGTAATATCTGTGATGTTACCTCTTGTTGATCAACAATGTTAAGTGCCCGGTTCCATTCCATGCATGGTGACTAGTTTGGTTTATAATGGACACCCCTGTGAATGCGCGCGCAAACCGGCAGACAAGCTTTTGTTTGGCAGTAATTCGCGCGCACACCGGCAGGCAAGCTTTTGTTTGGCAAGCAATTCGCGCGCACATCGGCACGTCACAGTGACATCGTATAAGGGGTAGGCAATAGGCCTCTGTTGTAGGTCTGAACAAACAACATGTCTCAGGTCAAATCAATAGTAGAAAGTCATCGGGTGCAGGAATTGAACCCCTAACCCTTGATATGTATTTGACCGCCCCAACTTCGCTAAGGAATAAAATGTTTGAACTTCGGCAGTGAATTGTGTTGCCTGGGGTTTCGCTTTATGTCCTTCTAGACAACCCAATCTATTTCAAAACAATATCACAGCTTGGTGTAGATACTTTCAAATGTTTCCAAGATATCACGATAAAGGTTAAAATGTTGATTTTAAAATGACTCTAAAAATAAGCTTGTCATTTTGTAAATTGAATGAAATTTGTACAAACTCTTTTGGCAGCCTTTGTTCATTTATTTGTTTGTTTTGCGGGGTACATTTATGTTGCGGTGTTTGTTTGTCTGTCTTTTACACACTGTCGGTCCACTACGCCAAAACACTTGGGTTATCATCATATAAATCAGAAATATTTGTTGAGTTTTTTTAGTAAAATTGGGGTCATTCAAAAATCAAAAAGGTTTCAAGTGTCAATGAATCCTAGACATGGTTTACATAACATACAGCAGTTCGATATATGAGTTGAGGTGTAAAATTCAATAACAATAATAACGCCAAGTTTGACCACTACATCAAGTCATATTCCGATTAATTAGATTTCACACAAATATTGTCTCCCAAAATATTGCCTTTTCCTTTCGGTCGACCAGAATATCAAATTATTATAGATTAAAAGAACACCGCAGTAAAGCAATTTGCAATAAAGGATTTATGTAAACAGTGATGTTATAACGAACTTAGGATGTAATATCCGTTGTGGGGTCAACATTCCGTTGAAATACGAATATTGATAACAGCTCGTGCGTGTGATATCGTGTGGGTGGATGGGGGAGGGGTGATATCGTGTGTTTTCCCCTGCAACCGTGGACCTCAACTAAGATACACCCCTAACAAATGTGGACACACACTAACCGTGGACCGTCCACGGTTTCTAACCATGTCCAAATGATTTCAAATAGCGTAAGACTTCATTTAAGACTAAGTCCATGTTTGGGTGCTGGGGGGTTAGGTCATCGATCTCCCGTAAAATTTCTAAAAGGTCCACCACGGTAAGTCGACAAATTTCAAATGGGGTGTGACAACGTTAAGATAGTAGTTTACACACCCAGTTTATAAGGTCCACGTTTGACAGAAAATACCAGTAGGGGTGTGTGCGTGTGATATCAGTTCACTAATTAGCCATTTACAATGCCTTTTGGACTAAAAGTCTAACTGAAAGTCAAGGAACATTTTCACATTGTTTGTTGCTTCTTATGGGCAACATGCAAACACATAGTAAAACAGAAATAATTAACAATTCGAACCGCACGGGGTGGACGAGGCGATTCACCCATATTCTGCATTCGCCATCTTTCTGTCCCCTTATAAGACTTGTAATATAATCTCCCGAGAATCTATTCTGTGGTCTCGAGGAGGTAGGCCTACTGGATTGGAGTTCCGAGAGAAAATGAGGATCGGGATAATTCTTCATCATCAATATTTTATGCTCGATGAGCTGAATGTTTTGTTTTTTATTACCACAATTGGGCCGCCGTTTTGCTTCATAGTAATAAATTAAAATCGTATGAGGTTTTGATTTGATCCAAATATAGACAATTAGCCATATCTTTGAACAATGTTACTACACAAAATATGTGATGTAATTGACTACACAGAACGTTTCTTTTTATTCTGTAAATAAGGTTATTAGGAGCACGCCGACATTCTCATTTCCGCGAAAGGAAAATCATAATTAATCTTTCCCTCGTGGTGGTCGAGTGACTTTGATTTAAAGAAAGCTTTTATTTTAAATTTAACGTTGAAAATGCTATTTTCGGCGCGCATCCTTTCAAGAGTACTCTGATAACAAATTCATCAATTACGTGGGCGCAATTGCTAAATTATGGATAATTATCTTCAGATATGGCAACTACCTATTTTATATTATATCTTTTTGAATCTAAATTAAGAACGCGTACGGTGGTTTAATCATGTCCCCGGAATTTGACATGTAACGAACAGTTATTTTTCTGTATGGAGTCAAGAAGCGAAATGACAAATCCAACACCGCCACTGGGAAACCCTCTCTAGCATTGGTGACAGTAAATTATTCACCACAACCAAACATGTGTTGAGAAAGGCAAAACCGCCACTGGGAAACCCTCTCTAGCGTTGGTGACAGTAAATAACTCACCACAACCAAACATGTGGTGAGAAAGGCAAAACCGCCACTGGGAAACCCTCTCTAGCGTTGGTGACAGTAAATAACTCACCACAACCAAACATGTGTTGAGAAAGGCAAAACCGCCACTGGGAAACCCTCTCTAGCGTTGGTGACAGTAAATAACTCACCACAACCAAACATGTGGTGAGAAAGGCAAAACCGCCACTGGGAAACCCTCTCTAGCGTTGGTGACAGTAAATAACTCACCACAACCAAACATGTGTTGAGAAAGGCAAAACCGCCACTGGGAAACCCTCTCTAGCGTTGGTGACAGTAAATAACTCACCAAAACCAAACATGTGGTGAGAAAGGCAACACCGTTTGCCGAAACGTTCATCTTTTTAAAGTATCAGTATATCAGTTCATAAGAACCTTCATTCATCATTTTTGCTACCGATCCAGTTGAATCTATTCAACAATGTATGTATGATATTGTTCAATGTTCCAAAAAACCCCGAGATGACATATAACTTTTAAGTAAGAAACAAATTACTGCTTTATATTTAGGGATACAAAAGTCAACATTTCGTACCTTTATTTGTGAAATAAACTTTTTTACATACATATATTAGAAGACATCTTTTACCACAGTGCAAAAAGAGATCTTTTCAGTCCATTTGGTAGGTTTTGCGTGATTTTGATCGTATGTGTTATGTCAACACTGCTCACTATTTTGATGATACATAAGAACGATACACCAGCTGTCCAAAATCGGGGGCTTATTTCTCGGATCTCCTATGATCACAAATAGCATGAACTGTAAAGTTGAACAATCCAGTCGCTTTAGAAGCGAGAAAATCGGTGTTTGTGACACCACTTTAACACGTGAAAGTAGTTGTGTGGAGTATACAGGGAAATCTACTTAATTTAGTAATCTTTTAGGGAGTGCTGGTACAGGGAAACCTACTTCATTTAGTGATCTTTTAAGGGAGTGCTGGTATCGGGAAACATACTCACTTCATTTAATGGTAATTGAAAGGAGTGCTGCTACAAGGAAACCTACTGCATTTAGTGATATTTGTAGGGAGTGGTGGTACAAGGAAACCTACTTCATTTAGTGATATTTGTAGGGAGTGCTGCTACAGGGATACCTACTTTATTTAGTGATATTTGTAGGGAGTGCTGCTACAGGGAAACCTACTTTATTTAGTGATATTTGTAGGGAGTGCTGCTACAGGGAAACCTACTTTATTTAGTGATATTTGTAGGGAGTGTTGCTACAGGGGAACCTACTTTATTTAGTGATATTTGTAGGGAGTGTTGCTACAGGGAAACCTACTTTATTAAGTGATATTTGTAGGGAGTGTTGGAACTGGGAAACCTACTTTATTTAGTGATATTTGTAGGGAGTGCTGCTACAGGGAAACCTACTTTATTTAGTGATATTTGTAGGGAGTGTTGCTACAGGGGAACCTACTTTATTTAGTGATATTTGTAGGGAGTGCTGCTACAGGGAAACCTACTTTATTTAGTGATATTTGTAGGGATTGCTGCTACAGGGAAACCTACTTTATTTAGTGATATTTAAAGGGAGTGCTGCTACAGGGAAACCTACTTTATTTAGTGATATTTGTAGGGAGTGCTGGTACAGGGAAACCTACTGTATTTAGTGATATTGGTAGGGAGTGCTGCTACAGGGAAACCTACTTTATTTAGTGATATTTGTAGGGAGTGTTGGAACTGGGAAACCTACTTTATTTAGTGATATTTGTAGGGAGTGTTGCTACAGGGAAACCTACTTTATTAAGTGATATTTGTAGGGAGTGTTGGAACTGGGAAACCTACTTTATTTAGTGATATTTGTAGGGAGTGCTGCTACAGGGAAACCTACTTTATTTAGTGATATTTGTAGGGAGTGTTGCTACAGGGGAACCTACTTTATTTAGTGATATTTGTAGGGAGTGCTGCTACAGGGAAACCTACTTTATTTAGTGATATTTGTAGGGATTGCTGCTACAGGGAAACCTACTTTATTTAGTGATATTTGTAGGGAGTGTTGCTACAGGGAAACCTACTTTATTAAGTGATATTTGTAGGGAGTGTTGGAACTGGGAAACCTACTTTATTTAGTGATATTTGTAGGGAGTGCTGCTACAGGGAAACCTACTTTATTTAGTGATATTTGTAGGGAGTGTTGCTACATGGGAACCTACTTTATTTAGTGATATTTGTAGGGAGTGCTGCTACAGGGAATCCTACTTTATTTAGTGATATTTGTAGGGATTGCTGCTACAGGGAAACCTACTTTATTTAGTGATATTTAAAGGGAGTGCTGCTACAGGGAAACCCACTTTATTTAGTGATATTTGTAGGGAGTGCTGGTAAACCTACTGTATTTAGTGATATTGGTAGGGAGTGCTGCTACAGGGAAACCTACTTTATTTAGTGATATTTGTAGGGAGTGCTGGTACAGGGAAACCTACTGTATTTAGTGATATTGGTAGGGAGTGCTGCTACAGGAAAACCTACTTTATTTAGTGATATTGGTAGGGAGTGCTGCTACAGGGAAACCTACTTTATTTAGTGATATTTGTAGGGAGTGCTGCTACAGGGATACCTACTTTATTTAGTGATATTTGTAGGGATTGCTGCTACAGGGAACCTACTTTATTTAGTGATATTTGTAGGGAGTGCTGCTATAGGAAACCTACTTTATTTAGTGATATTGGTAGGGAGTGCTGCTACAGGGAAACCTACTTTATTTAGTGCTATTTATAGGGAGTGCTGCTACAGGGAACATACTTCATTTAGTGATATTTATAGGAGTGCTGGAACTGGGAAACCTACTTCATTTAGTGATATTTGTAGGGAGTGCTGCTACGGGGAAACCTACTTGATTTAGTGATATTGGTAGGTAGTGCTGCTTCAGGGAACATACTTCATTTAGTGATCTTTTAAGGTAGTGCTGCTACAGGGAACATACTTCATTTAGTGATATTTAAAGGGGGTGCTGCTACAGGGAATCCTACTGTATTTAGGGATATTGGTAGGGAGTGCTGGTACAGGTAACATACTTCATTTAGTGATATTTATAGGGAGTGCTGGTACTGGGAAACCTACTTCATTTAGTGATCTTTTAAGGGAGTGTTGCTACAGGGAACATACTTCATTTAGTGATATTTGTAGGGAGTGCTGCTACAGGGAACATACTTCATTTAGTGATATTTGTAGGGAGTGCTGCTACAGGGAACATACTTCATTTAGTGATATTTGTAGGGATTGCTGCTACAGGGAACCTACTTTATTTAGTGATATTTATAGGGAGTGCTGGTACTGGGAAACCTACTTCATTTAGTGATCTTTTAAGGGAGTGCTGCTACAGGTAACATACTTCATTTAGTGATATTTGTAGGGAGTGCTGCTAAAGGGAACATACTTCATTTAGTGATCCCAGCCAACATCGATCGTTGGCCCACAGTGGCCCTCATCATTTTCACTACCACAGCCTACACATCCTATGGAAATTGAACTTACTGCACTATTTCAGTACCAAATAAATGTTTTACACGCCTTTATCAGACAATTATAATTGTGTAACTACATGGTGACTCAATACACATAGAAACAATGAAACCCAACCTTTTCGCACGCATCCCCCAAAATATTTCCCCCCAATTATTTTTTTTGATGCTGGTGCCGCCACTGGTAAGGTTAGATCCATTGTTTTGTAATTCTAAATACAAATGGCACAGAAATAATAACAGGACAATTTCCTAATTACATTGATACATAATTGACACAGTATAGTCTATTCAACATTTAATATTTTATTATTGCCATAATTTATTCAAATTCATTCAAAATGTCATGGGTTAAAGTTACCTATGTATGATTGTGCGTGGTGTAGTGTCTCCCAAACCATTGCGAAAAATCGTGCTCGATAACCGACAGTGCCAATCTCAACCGACACAACTTGAATATTGGAGGGGTGGGGTGATCGCCCCTTGCCCTTGCCCTCCCTGCCATGTGCATCAGGGAGATGAGAAGGAGCACAAACACAACAACCAATCATGTGAATAGGCATCTCAAAAAGGTTATTTATTTAACGTTTAAAAATATCACATTCTTTATTTACCTATCAGTTAATTAACTCTCTAGATTTTTTGATTATTTTACAAGTTTAAAAATATCACATTTGTTATTTACTTCTCAGTTAATTAACTCTCTAGATTTTTAAATTGACAATCACTAAAGGTGAAAGTCTGAGTGTTGAATACAGTTGTCAAAATTGCAAAAATCTTAAACTCATGTATGATTCATCATTTTTGAGGTTATAATTTTGCAAAAATCTTCAAATTGTATCCACATGTTTACATCAAACATTTTATAAACAAGGCCCTATCACTGTCAGTGAATGTTCTCATGATTTTTGGTGTAATTATAAATCCATTTTCGATATAAGTTGTGTTGTGTGCACTTAGCTACATAAATAGACTGTCTGTGTCTTTTTATTTTATTGTAGCGGGAATTGGGTGATCCAAATTCAAGTCAATAATTCTTGGAAATTGAAATATGTTGAGCTATATTTAACCAAGCTGTAGATTCTTTGGACACTTCTGATGAAAATATCTGACCTCGACTCAGACACTTTCATTTCATAGCTCTCATACAGAGAGTAATGATACACTTTTAGAGTGTAATGGTGTTTTGCATTGGTTAACAGTTTAACAGTCATTCTCATGACTCTTCAGCTCAATAAACCATGATGCGCATGAGATGTATGGTCATCAGGTCTAGAACTGCACCAGAGAGATGTAATGACATGGCTATATCTTCAGCAAGTTTTCTTTAACAATTATGCTTTTATTAACACCAAATGCTGGTACACAAAGCCGTAGACAAAAAGAAACACATTAATAAGCATGTTCGATGTTTTATGTCACTTGAAAGCTACCTTTATGAATTATAATCCCTTTACATTCAATAAAATCTTCAATCGTTAATACTGATATAATTTTATGTTGGCCTTTTTTTTATTGCAAACATAACTTAACTCAACTTTTGGTACATAACTTCTTGGCGAGTAGAACACTTATTCTTCAAATGAAACCTATTCTTAAGTTTTTCATCCAAATGCAAACTTTAACATATCATGATTGAGAATTTTTTTTGCAGAAACTGTTCATGCAAATTCTTTGCATCTCTGATGTCTACAGTCCACAGTCCACACACACATGTCATTTGAAGAATCAATCGTATGAGATGACATCAACAATACTTTACAATTGGCATGTATCACTCAGGGTTTTCCCAAGAGTGAAAATATCAGAAATAAATTATTGATAGCTAGAAAAATTCACATTACTTCTTTATATTTTTCCCCAAGAATAAAATTGAATAAAAATATATAAAGAAATATATGAGGTATAGACCTTCCGGATTATTATCGCTACTCTGAATTACATGGACAATACCATACGGTCATTTTGTCTAATAATCAGGCGAATGATTGGACAAAATGACCGTATGGATTGTCCATGAAACTCAGAGTAGCGATAATATTCCGGAAGGGCTATACCTCTGAATTTTTATAAGCTCTACCGTTTACGGTATTGAGCACTCTATTCAATGGTTAGTCTAACCAGAAATGGTTGTCAATAATAATTATAAATAAATATATGGAGAAAATGCATCTTTTTGCAATTTCATACTAATGTCATGTAATCTTGAAACCCATCGAAGCGTGTGGCATTATTATGCTGTCTGTATTGTATTGGCTTTTATTACATAGATGAGTCTTGTATGCAAGCAGCTTGTTTTCGTAAAAAGTGTCACAACCCGTCTAAGTGCTCGTCGGTGTCGATCAAGTATGTTATTTCGTGAAAGAAAATGTATACATAACAAAATGGCATTTGAAATCCAACTACGGGGCAAAGATCTTTTTACGCAATTTACATGGCAAATACGGACATTTATTTCAGTGTCGTGCGTGTGACCCAAAAACTGTCAGCGTATGGCACGCACTCTCAATTAAAGAATGCTGAAAATGACAATTTGGCTAAATGATGGAAAATCGAAGGACATCATCAGAATAATAACGAGGGAAATCACATTTGCTGGGACCCTTTATAAAAAAGATAGTGGAGATAAAATGGTGGGTTTAAAACATCAAAAATGCCGTTTGCGACGCGGCGCCATGGGATGCGTGTAATTTGCAATTTCCTGTTAATTTCCAAACACATTTCCCTTAAAAACTTTTTAAAACTTTGTTTAATGAAATGAACTATTTATTTCTTTATTACGTACGAGAAGAAAACGATAAAATCTATAAACGTTTATAAGTTCATTGTCACATTCAATCCAACGTGATGTGTAATTAACTGTCCACGCTAACAGATCATAACCAATGGCGTATCCAGGACTGTTTTGAAACACAAAGTGTGCACATTGAAATTCCAACTTAAGTTTAGTTAAACAACTTACCAATTAGATAATGACAATTTTTAATGGGGGAAAGGCTGGTGCCATCGATTCGTAGTTTAAAGTCAAACTACCTTTACAGATCTGTGACCGCACTACTGTGCAATATACCTGTTTTCATGTTTTAGTCTGTATTGTAACGCCTGAGCATTTCCTGCCCTCACCAGATTGTTACCTTTATATCTTTATACATTGTTTACAAGTGATTGATGTTGACGGACGAGTTGATTTGTGACAATTTATCTTTGACCGACAGCTATGTTACCCAGGGCTGCGGTAGGGCTGACATACTGCGCGTTAGGATTAATCTCACATCCTTCGATCTTTTATTCTTTTTGTCATAACAATTAGCGCTATTTGCGATCTAAATTGTCATGTTTGTTTCCTCTCTGTTGTTGTCCGACCTCTTCTTATGGTAAGCAATAGCTGCGAAGAAGTGGCTAGATCGGTAGCATGGATGAGCGACGCATTTTTGCGTGTCCCGTGTCGCCGGCGATGCAATTTTGCATGTCCAGCGACGGCTTTTTGCGTGCCGCGTCGACTGTCGTGTGTGGCGCCATTTTGGTCGACGTATATGGCGACGGATGCGGGCACTTTTATTTAGTTTACCGTCGTAACGTTCAGATGTGTTTGATTTAACGGGCAACATAGCCGACCGCTTTAGTGACTTTGACCATTCAGTTGATATAGCGGCTGTCTCTGTATTTTTAGGGATTCGTTATGTTTGATTTAATTAAACATTGATTGCTTGGTGTCGCCGTGCACAAGGACATTATCCCTTGGTTTGTATCTGCCTGTATGTCGTCGTCTGTATTTGTTTTGTTGTTTTCATCTCTTGATTTAGCCAACGTATACACACGCTACGCTACCCTAGCAATTTGTCACAGTATGGACAAGGGGCAGTCTACATAATTTCCATTGGGTCAAGGGGTAGTCCTTTGGAATAGGTTATATTTAGATTAATAGTAGGCCAGTGGTAACCTACTTTAAGAGCACTTTTCAGAGCCGCCAAACCTGTTCAGTGGACAAGAGACATTCCACCTGAACGGCTCTTTATAGAGCCAATCAATTAGTCTCACGTAGGAAAGGGGCACCTACTTAGAAATCAATGTAACTTATAAAAACTCTCTCCAGAGCCACCAACTACGCAAGTAAGGGAAAGGGGCACCTGCCATCTAATCATCGGGCAAGGGGCAGTCTATTTGGAGATGAAGCAGTCTGTATGTTTTGCTTATAATTATTTTGTCCTGAAGAAATCAGAGCTAATTACCCTGACGAAATCTTGACAGCTTTAAACCTGTCCGACGGCGAACCCGTTAAACTCTTAACCTATTTTATGGAGTTCATTTAGGAAAGTATTCATTGTCCAAATTTTAAATAAAAGGTTCAGAAAGGTAAATGACATCGTTTTTGTATTATTTACAATTATGGGTCAAGGTCAATATCAGAGTTTAGTATTCGAATCCAACGTCTCGGTCTAATTTGTCGTACAAGAGTACAGGAAGGAGTCCTGAGCCGTATAGTCTCGTAATAGTTCTCTTAAAATGGTATAAGATGACTATTTGATCGAAGAAGGACAGAATCTAATGGAAATCCTTGCCATGGAACTTTAGCGCTCAGATATATAGCATTATTATTATACATACCACATCCGTAGGTAAAAGTTTTTAAAAGTGCCGCGTTAAGACAAAATCGGCTTTAGAAAGAAGAAAAACTCACCTGTATTGAAGTCGCCATATTGATCGAAGCTATGACGAAACAGTTACGAGATTTCCACATCTCTGTTTCATGTATTGATATTTTCGATTTATGCATTGAATTCATGCGTGATTACGTGCAGCAACCTGTTGCTGATGAGGCGGTTTAGTAACGATGACGTCACAATATATGGGATATGGGCGTATGGCTATCCCATCAGCACTTTTGACACAGACAACTGGGCACGAATTTCAAATAATCACAGGTTGGGGATGTGCAGTTTAAATTCGTTTGATTGAATATTATAGTTCTGTGTTCAATTAAACTGATCAATATACATTAGATAATTATTGTCCTACCATATAATGCTTGGTTTCATGAATAGCACCGTTCTCCTTTAAATAAAAAAGTCAAAAACATTGATTAAAAATGATGATTGTTTTATTAACAAGTATTGCATAGCCAAAACCATAATCACAAAATAGATGTTGTTTGTGTTGCATAAAAAAACCCCGGGTGAGTAGCAATATTCGGGTTCCAATTTCAATTTCAATCGATTGTTATCCATTTAAAAACAGAAATCGATACATTTAATCATATGAATGTCAACCTCATATTGTTAACGTTAACCTAATGTTTAAATTGTTCCACACGGGTATTCCTTTTGAGAAATATGTGCATTTTTACCTTTGGTTCTCGTTGGCAAAGGTTGATTCCATGCTGTAGCAGAATTGTATCTCTGGGTTCCAATTTAATGAATAAGACGACTTTTGAAACAATTTTACGCCTGCTTTTCGTTCGTACATTTTTGCGGTCACGTGATTTATCATTGCATTTGGGGTTCATAAGATGTGCACACGGAGAGTCGGGTAGCGAGTCACGTGACTTTGCCCTGAGCATACATTTTTTAAATCCGAGTGCGGATTTAAACTGTTTTAAAACGCGTGTTTGATTATTATTTGAGAACACTATAGAGTTAACACGACTACAACGTTTTCTCTGAGACGAATATTCCTGAAAGACTATCGGGAAAGATATTCCTAGACTCACAAATCGATCTTGACTGTATTTTCCGTAAACAACATCACTGACAGAACTTTGAAATCACCATGGAAGTTTGCTCCCAATTTAAGGATTTTTTCAATATATTTTGTTTTAGATTTTCATCATAAAGCATTTCGTACTATTCTGTTCACTTGTGTACACTGTGTTGCGATCGTAGCCGGAAACATTGTAAACTCTATTTACGAACGAAAAAACACTCAGAAAGTATATCATCGTCACGAACCCGATATCATTCCATCCCCTGTCAATGATGTTGTTATTCCAAGTCTATTTGCGTGACAAATTTTAAAAATAGATGGTTAATAAAGCATCAAATGGTCAATTTTCACCGTTTTACGTAATAAATGATCATCTAAAGTGAATCCAATGACATTTTGTGCGGTCTCGAAGACTGGTCGTGTGAATGTCCTAACACTGGTCGTTTGCAATATTGTACTTATTTTAGTTATTCTAATTCTGTTCTCTATGTTTGGGGTTTTATCTTATTCTCGTGTCACTTTTATAGGCATTTTTAACCTCTGCCCATATGTTGTGTTTCTTGTTTTATGCAATTTTCCGAGTTGCAGTGAATCAATTAATTATTCCCATCAGAGCTCGTTGGAGAGAGTTACCAGTTTGATTTCTAATCACTCATTTCATTAAAGGGGTACTCAGAGATTTGCTGGAGGCTGCGCCCTCAACTTTGATGAAAACTGGGATTTGTACATTTTTACAAATATATTACATGTATGAACTTACACGTGCAAGGATTTAAACAAATCGGATCTCTTTGTACAACAAAACGTAACTTCAAATATTCTGTCCCCGGCTCTATAAGAATTTCACACTCTATAGATGGGGAGCATGGGATCGACCAGTCCCGGTCGCGATCTTCGTTACCGTAAACAACATTTGATCCTTGACGGAGTAAAGCGCATACGGTAGCACATGTACATTGTACAGCAATACATTTATACAGTAAGTGTGTACGGTTAATAAATTCGCGTCCCGGTCTGCTGGCACATGGAGCATGTAGAGTAATACACTACTAGAATGTTCCTGGAAGTCAGTAGAATTACAACTGAAGTAGTCTTACTGTAGTCATACTTGCAAACTTGGGTGTTTAAATTACCTTGATTCAGGGTACAAGGGGATGTGTTTCAATGTGTATCAAAACCACATGTGCTCCAAAGCTACAACTATATAGTCAAAATACAAATGTGATGGGTATATTAAAGGCTGTTTCTGTGATTTTGTGAGAGGCAACAGCAAAAAGGACTATCATTCATGTCCATCTTGAATCCTGAAGTATGTTATTTAAAAAAAAATCTTCAACACTATTGTGTACCCCTTTAAGCTTGTTAATGTCTGTTAGGCGATGGTTCACATGATTTGCTCTTTATATACAAAAAGCATAATGGACCGCTCTTTCCAGTATTCAAAAACCCGAACCCATAGGGCCTACTATCTTTCAGAGTAGTCGTCAGATGTAACATGAATTTTGTTATTTCATATGAAAGAAAAATATTTCCACGTTTGGAACCCGGATTTGGAATGGGAAGTAAAAGTATTCACCAGATCTATATTTTACTCGATACCTTACGGTAAGGATGTATTTGTGCCACCAGCAAAATGATAATTTACCCTAAAATACCAGTTATTTGTTTGTTTTGTTTGTTTGTTTGTTTGTTTGTATATTTGTTTGTTTGCTGTTATTTTGGGTTTTTTTTGGGGGGGGGGGGAAGGGGAGACACATAATTATGTTAACCTAAATACGTAATTTTCCATCATTTTTGAAGAACAAAATTGGTCAAATTTGCCAAAATGTCGTGATAAAGTCAATAAGAGTGAACAAAATCTGATAACGGCACTTAAAGGCACATTAAGTGGTGTTGAAAATGTTAAATGTTTAAAAATGTACTTCAGAATTCAAGATGAACATTAAAAATGGTCATTACTGTTGTTTCTACTAGCAAAAACACAGCAAAACTTGATTAAAACAATATCATCGCTATTTATTGAAAAACGCCCTCTATGCAAATATGGTTCGCGTTATGTATCACGCGTACTGCAGGGGGATACTGTCGGACGTAAAATGCTCGTCCCGCGGGACGAGCATTTTTTGAATCGACGTTTTCTTGTACATAGAGGGCTGATTTTTCTTAATCCTTATAGGTGTAAGTTCATACATGTAATACAATTATAAAAATATACTAATCCCAGTTTTTATCATAATTGAGGGCGCACCTCCAACACATCTCTTAGTGCCCCTTTAATGTATCTCCTCGGGCTAGGATATTACCTGACATGTCTGATGAAACGGCACAACCAATGTGTGTAATTTGCAATTTCCTTTTCATTTCAAACATTTTTCCTTTAAACGTTTTAATGAATTTTAACTGTTTTCGAGTAGAAAACGATAAAAGATAGAACATGTTTATATATGATCATTTCTGGTAAATAGTTAATTCATCATGTTCATATTCATTCCAGCATGTCGTAACCAATAGTTTCATATAACGTTTCTAAGCCCGTTTGTTTGTTCGATATGGACAATAATATTAATCATTAATGCAAGATATTGCAATATTCAGATCCTAGTTTATTGCAATTTTGTTTTCTTTTAATGAATCATAATTTCAAAAGGAAGATCACTTAATGGCAATGTAGGTCCAATCATTAAATATCAAATGTTGAGTTTTGTACAAATACACTAGATAAATACGAGAAATGGCTGGGTACAAGTTGTATTTAATTTCTCATTGTAACCAAACCTATTTCATGCCATCCTTTATAAATGTATCATTATTCTAAGTCTATGTGCGTGGTAATTCTACAAAATAGACGGTTAATACGAGCGTAGACGGTGAATCCAACTGTGTCTTTAAATCAATATGACGTGTTAGTGTTGGCACTGCCAAACGTCCCTGACGATTCTGCCAGTCGTTTAACATTTTAGTTTAAGGAGGCACTGAGAGATTGTCTACTAAATTGAAATTTGGGAAAAAATGAATTGTTTCAATAGATAAGGTACGTAGGAACCCTGAACGATAATAATTTATGGGGAAATGGTTTAGAATAATGGCGCTAGATAGATATTCGGTTGAAGCAATTTATGTGGCGAGTGATGATGATAATTTCAATGTGATCTACATCGAAATTACCATACCATAATATTGTACACGCACGATAGACGGCGAATTAAGGTAAACGGTTTCTGATGGTAGTTAGTATATTCCCAAGTATTACGTAGGTGCAAAAAACTTGATTTCCAGGAAAATTGAGGGCGCCCTCCTATACGTATCTCTCAATGCCCCTTTAATGGACGCTCTTTCCAATATCCAAATAGGCCTACCCCTAACATGCCTAATAATATACCCACTATTTTTCCAGATTAAGACTGAAACAAGAATTTCGTATCTCTCAATATTATTATTTCATTTGAAATAAAATTATTTCCACATCTGGAACCCGGTGTGAAAGGAGCCATGCCCCCCTGGAGCCATAGTCTGGCCTCCCTAGACATAGGCCTAGCCCTGCTCGTAGAGCCACTATCCAGGGAAATACTATACTAAGATAGAATATAGAAACACTGAGTCAGCCATCCTCCAGCCGAGTCAAACGGGTTCGGTTCTCGGGTTGGTCGGTTCTCGGATGGGGAGCAATTTTTCTAGGATTATAGATAGAGTAGTCCTAAAAGGTAGGACTAACATAGGCCTACATGGAATGAAGCGCGAAAGTAGTGTTGCGTGTAGAGATGAGTACCCTATACCAACCTATACTATACTATACTGTACAGGGCGGACTATGGCTCCAGGGGACTGTGTCTCCTACTACATCTGGAATGGGAAGTTTAAAATGTATACACAAGAGCCGTGGAGCAATACACGTCGGGGAATCTTGAGGCGTTTTCCAAAAATGACCTCGTATCATGCAATTCATTTATCTATACTAATATTTTTTCAATTGGCGAAAATGCCAGAAGATACTAATTGAATGATTGGTAAATTGTCCCAAACAATGGAAAAGGTTCAATGGAAAGGTAAACATTAATAATGGTCGCAAATCAACATTTATTAAGGACTTTGACGCGTTATACCGTATATAAATTTATATAGCGGAACATCATCAGAGGACTGTCCATCATCTAAGCTGGGGTGTGGGGGTGTGTGTGATCCCGAGGTTTACATAAACATTAATTAGTCAATAGTGGGTATATTGCATAAGCAAAACCATTTTATTCTACTTTAATCAGAAGAATTCACAAAACCCTTTTTGAAAATCGTCTCTTCGTTGTTGATGAAGCGTACCATCGTTGCCTTCGTAAAATAATAATAATATTTAAAAAAAATATTATTTTACTAAGGGAACGATTGTAATTGGCTTAAAAGCCAATGCTAATTACATCTTCTTGTATCTTTTTACAAATATCATATTACTATTTATGTCGAACTATATGATTTTTCACACATTTTGCTTATTATGCTTGGACACTAAGTATGAGTCAATTTGAAGGGTCAATTATACCCTATTTACTATTTTACTTAGTTCATCAGTTCAGTTCAGCTCAGTTTATTTATTACAAATGAGATACATACAATGACAATACAATTAATATAGGCCTACTATGGTATGTTGACCAAATCAGAGCAGAGCTCGAAAAAGTAATTGGCCACCCAAATAAAATCATTAGCTATAATGTAAAGAACTCGTGTGTATGTTGGCAACGGCATGAACAAAATTACAATACCAGATCAGTAACGATTATAATGTACATCTGGGAACCAAGTATAAGAGACAGTAATCAAAGACAGCAAGGCGATGTAGTACGGATTTATAGAAGTACCGGTATAATATAAGGAATGTAGTATATTAGTTAGAACATCATGTATAAAACGAAAGTAGATATTTTTTATATCTATTGTTATAACTTCTGACTGATTTACAGAGTCGAATATCGTTATTAATGTCATTCCACTCCAATGGTCCCTATCTTCTAATAGTATGTCTAGCAAGATCAGTTCTAAATTTCGGGGGTCTATACAAATGTGAGAACCTTGTTCAATACGAGTGGATGACATCTGATTTATTAAAGTAGTGATAAAATAAATCGGGTAACATAAAAATAGCTTTCTTTAGCCTATGAATGTCATGAATAGTGAGGGTTTTTAATTCTGCAAACAGAGGGGCAGAATGAGCTAAGTAATGTAAATTTGAACAAAGACGAATAATTTTCTTTTGTTTAACATGAATTGAATTAAGGTTACAGTTGTTAGAATCAGCCCATATAATGTTGCAATAATGAAGTTGAGGAAGGACGAGGCTTGTATAGAGAGAAATTAAGATGTGAGGTGACAATGTGTGTTTTAAGCGGAAAAGGATTCCTGAGTATTTGGAGACCATATTTGTAATATGAGTATTATGACGTTGCCAATTTAGTGATTCGTCAAAAATAACACCTAGAAATGTTGTGCTCGAAACTTTAACAATTGGGAATATTATTCATTGTTATGCCATTATAATTATGAATTCGTGTATCATACCTGTTTTTAAAATGCATAAATGTAGTTTTAGTGTAATCTTACTCAAATACTGTTGCCTGTGCCAAACGCTAAAATGCAAGTTAAAAATCATATTTCGAAAAAGGTTCTCGCAAAAGCTTCTCAAAGTTCAAGGTTGTGGGTCTCTTCCGCGGCCGCACATCAAAATTGAAAAATTGATCAACTTTAGAGCCAGAAAAACGGAGTCAGTATGAGTATTATATACGGTATATTACTAAACAATACATCTTTTAGTAACATACAATTTCATAAATCGATTCGAAGATGACATACTTTTACTAATGAAAGCGGATGCTTATTTATACCCTAAGGCAGTAAATCACAATACATTTTTCTAAAGCATATTAAAGTGACATACAGCATTTCCCAGAAAACCGTCACCTGACAGAGCTTTAGTTTCACTTTACACCGTGGATTTCAATAATGTATATTCATTCCATTCAGGAAACCTTAAGATTTCAACATGTTAGTGGAGAAAAAATAGTTGGTTAGTTAAAAAGTGTCCCAGATACTAGTGTATCGGTCAATACTGGAACATCAATTTGCCAGTATCGGTCGATACTGGTACGATTTTAATGTTGGATCGATATTGGAACATTTTTATGTTCCAGTGTCAGGCGATACTGGTACACGTAATACCAGTAAGATTTGTCTCAGTATTGAACGATACTGGTACATAAGTATGGTCCAGTATCGCCCGATACTAAACATTTTTATATGTGCCAGTATCGGCCGATACTGGAACACTGACTTTGTAATAGTACAGTCCAGAATCTGGGACCTAAATTACACTTTTCTCCTGAAGGATCCTCGTTTGTACGCAATATGAACCGTAGAAGAGGAGGGACTCTTGCAAGTTTGAGGTATTTCTTTGCAGAAATCCAGTGTCATTGCATCAAGATTTGTTCAACGGAAGTGTTTCCGAAACGGAGGGCTTCAGAATGATAATTTATCTATTATCGTTACATTTTAGGGGGAAAAGTTCTTACCGAACTGAAGAGACTGAATAGGTCCCTTCTGAAGAACCGGTGGAGAACGCTGAAAAGCCAGCATATCTTCAGGACAGCACATACTCTTTCTCACTTCCCTATTGTATTGCCCCAGCGACAGTGGCGTAACTAGACTTTTTCATTTGGGGGTGGGGGGGGGGGGGGGGGGGGGCAAGAAGGGGCAGTGACTTGAAATGGGGGGCTGCTAAGATTTTTTGCGTCAAGAGATGCGCGCGAAATGTTTTGACTTTACAGCTATTTTTGGACGATTGAGCTACATTTTGGCTCTAAACAAGCTTGTACCAAAGAATATTTCATTTTGGGAAGACATGCGCGCGTCGCGTAGCGCGCGAATTTTTTTCATATGTGTACTTTTGACCATCATAATTCCATGATTCCTTTCGTCAAATGAACCGACAGTGCCAATCTCAACCGACACGATGTCATTATTGGGGGGGATTTGGTGTGTACTTTGTTTGTAAATTTCATTTACAGCCGTACTTGATTTCATTTGGGTGGGGGGGGGGGGGCAAGGGTTCCAAGTGGGGGTGTGGGGGGGGGGGGGGGCTCCCGCCCCCTGCCCCCCCTTCGCTGGTTACGCCACTGCCCAGCGACTACTAAGTGGTTTCATGAGGCCCATTGATGTTCAATATTGGTGTGCATTAGGTGGATTTTAGATGGTCATAATGAACTTTCGTCTTTCAAATAATCCCCAAGAAATGAGTCGGATGGATTGACATATCACCAGAACCGTGTTTCCTTATTTTGCATCAGTACAATTACTGATTTGTTAGACACTAAGATGCAATAAAACTCTAAAGACTTGGCTTCAATTCCTGACTGAAATTATATGTTTTTACTACATCTACAATACAAATGTCCAATGAAAAAGCCAATACCTTTCTTATGTTGTGTATTCTCACGGTCGCGGTTGTTGAATTTGGCGTACTCACTCCCGATAACTGGAGTGAAACTCAGCATGGAGTGTGTCTGGGGTGCTGGGAAATATGTCTTTTATAAATTGTTTTTGACCCGATACATATAATTTTATTCGAGACACAGCTGGATAACATTATTATTGGTAATATTTTGAACAAAGAAGCTTTTTATAACGAGCAAGTTTGCGATAAAGTGTGATTTTGTTTACTTCACCCATCACCGCAAAGCAATCAGTAACTTGGAGCAGCCGTAATTGCCCGTAATTGCCCAATCAGGTTCCAGTATTCCATTCTGTGACATCATTGCGACCGTGAGAATTACATTTTCGGTCCTTCTTATAGTTATAATGCGTTGAAAGACATTGAGCATTTTAGCATTTTTTTCCTTAAAAGGAATTTCAATACCAGATTCATGATGGGGATGGGATATAGATACTTTAATAGAAGGACATTATTCCTACTTCAGTGGTAACATCTATTACTGATGTAGAAATTGGAAGCAACCCATCTGTTGAGATAATGGACAACCTCTTAGCCATACTTTTATGACGTGCCTTTGGGGAAATACTCGCAGCATGGCGGAGAGGGGGACCCAAACACACAGAATAATTATAACGGACAAGCTTTTGAATTTAACATACCGTATATGCATTAATATTATTCATAACTGAAAGTTCAACTCACTCATATATATACATGTAGTAAACTGCACCCAGCATCTTTTTTTAATTTTTTTATCATTTTATCAAGAGTCCAATCAATGTACAATTCATCATCAACATACGATATAATCATTAGTCAGTGTTATCAACAACAACCAAATCATTAAACTTTAAATAAAGATTTCCATTTATGCCATCTGTTATCAAAAGTATGTTGCTTACAATTAGCATTATACATAAACTTTTCTTTCAAATAAAAATTCTTAATATCAATTTTACCATAGCTAAAGGGCGGTTTCTCTTTATTAACCTTACTTTTATAAACACAACATTTTAGAACCAGAAGGATGTTATTAAACACATAGTCTTTGTACAAATAATTTCCAATCAAAACAAGCTCTTTACTCAGTGTAATATTTATATTCAATTTAATTTTAACCCAGTTTTGAAAATTCTTCCATACTTTATGGGTATAGCTGCAATCCCAAAATATATGGAAAAAACTCTCATCTGCAACACCACAAAAAATGCACAAGGGATCATTTGTGTTGCCAATTTTTACCATGAGAGTATTTGTCCCCAAAATTCTGTTAAGAAAACGAAATTGGAACCAACGGAGCTTCACTTCGGAAGTACATTTCCAGTTGTACGAACACACCTTATACCAATCCACTTCTGAAAAAAGTGCACCCAGCATCTTGACTAATCCTTTATAAAAGTAACATGAAGTGAACCAAGCTGAGTTTCTGTAAATCAGAAACTCACCTGTTGTATAAATGTTTACATGGCATACATTATTATGACGTCCTCTTAGCGTGGCGTGTCGACTTAAATTGGTCAATGTTGGTGTCCACGTATTCGGAATTGAATTTTGAAGACGGACAGTGTTGCCAGTTCAAGTAAATCATGGCCTAAATGATAGATATTGAAATACTGAGAAAACGGTAAATCAGCGTCACAACAATACCTACCCCGGGTTGCCATCAATGACACACTCATTGTAAACATACTGTGATGGGCCATTGCAATCCTGTGTGTATTTATACACAGCCTTCTTACTCTAGGTTGAATACTCGAGTGTCTTTGTATGTAGACACTGCAAGCAGTCCATCAGTTGAGATAGACAACCCTCTCATCCACACCTCACCATCTAAGTTATCAATGACACACCCAGTGTTGACATACTGTGATGTGCCATTCCTATCCCGTGTGTATTTGTACACAGCAGATTTTCTATCATTCACATGATGACAAGCAACATATAATTGCCTTGCATCATTCCTACAGGATACAGCATCAGATCCCCAACCATCAGGTGCTTTCATCCTGCACACATCGTGATCTATGCTACCCAATGCTTTGATAACAACCTCCTTCACTCCCATTACCACCAGGTAACCTGTAGTGATACAGATATCCCATGGAATAAGACTGAGTTCCACCTTCCTCTGATTAGTGAACCCTGGCAGGCTACAGACCACCATGGCCTGTTTCCGCCATAACCCTATCACGGCTGTATTGGCATTGGCCGCAATACAACGTGGCCACATCTCCCCATCATGAATCTGATATTTTTTTACATACTCTACTGACTCCTGACATGGGAACTGATGTACAAAACCACTACCCCAGGATACCACCAGTATGCTTTCAGGAATGGACTCACTCACTGCCACATGGATTGGATACATATCACCTCTCCACTCATCACACCTCAGTTTGTAGAGTAGTTGTGTTGACTCTCTAGTCACCTGGTGTACCTCCACACTTTTGTCTTTGCAGATAGTCAGACAGTCATTAGACACAAACCGTATTTGCCCGCAGCGTTTCATCTTTTGTTTCAGTTTCCATTCTAAACCTGTAAATGGAAACAATACATATATTGCTTATTAATTTGTTTTATTATTTATTTATTAATTTATTTACTTATTTGTTTATTTTTTCTTTATTTCTTTTTTCTAAATTGTCAATTACAAGATACCCAGACAATGTAAGAATATTATGCAGCAATGACCCCTTTTACATGAGCCGTTTATTCAACTACTATTTACCAGTATTTCAAAATGTTGTTGCAATACCTATAATTAAACGTCTTTTTATGGTGAATCTCATACTGAACTCGATGACAAATTATAAGCTATAATTTTGATTTTAGTCTATAATGTTTTGTATTCATTGAGGTGGTGTTTTGGTTTTTTTGTCTGATGATCGCACAAGCGTGAAACTCTCAGTAGCAACTACCGTTCCAAATGGTTTAACTTATATTTCGCTCTGCATCGCATTGAGCACTCTGCAAGAAGATTGCTTTTTTACCAGTAATTATACAATAACATCAATATTTACAAAAAAAAGGGCAATACGGTAATTATATTAATAATACCAAATATGTACCTTGTGACAATCGATAACACTGAGTTATAATTGAGGTTGTCTATTAATAATTTGCTTTTCTATTTTACTATGATTTAATCTCAGATTCTCAGATACATAATTGTTTTTTCTTCTGTTATTAAATACATTTTGGGTAATCTCTAAAGAGAAGATTTTTGATTGTAACTTTTTGTTTAAACATTACACATAAATATCAGTTATGCACTCAGCCGTCTGTATCAGTCATTCCAAGATCAAATCAAGTTTCAGCATGTGTGCATCCCCATGTCAATTTCAAGATACCCTTTTCACATGAGCAGTTAAGTTAACGACTATATTGCCGGTAGTTCACAATTTGTTAATAATTCAATCCAATTAAAACAGGTTGTGCCACTTTTTAAAGGAAAAAATATGCCTGTGGAAATGCTCATTTAAATCAGTATGAGCTTCAAGATGACCACAGCACCTTTCAAATGCCATTGATTGGTCTCAATTGTAATCGGCAAACGAAGACGAGCGTTGCTGGTACGGCTGTTTGATCGCGTGTAAATTGTCCGTTCTATAAGCGCACCTACAACAACAGAGGGCATCAGATGTAAAAAAACTGGAAAAAAACCTAATCTGAAACTAATATATATATCGGCAAAACCACCGGTGTCGCCGTGTTATCCAATGATTCTAGATAATAGGGACGTGCACCTACTGGATCTTAAAATTGTATCACTGATAGATGATCTCGTTTTCTATTGTGCTCTGTTCAAGGAGTGAACATTACAACCACAGATACAGACACAGAAAATAGTGTTCACTTACACTCCTGATAAATCACTGTTGATCCTTTTGCACCCATTTCTCTGGAATAAGATGATTTGTATCAGGTCTGATTGAGAGAAATGAAACAATATAATTTAGCAATTTGATGTGATCATCGTGAAGATTGTACACTTGAACAGAATATCTTTATTGTTTATCATGTATAGTGCATTAACAAAAATTCATTACTTCATGAATATAAATCGCGATAGCTGAGTATCAAGTGCGTTCCAATAGAATTAATCGTTAGATGAGAACGCGCTCGCCGAGCGCAAGTTACTAATAATTGCCCGAAAGTGCTGCGCCAAAGTGTTCGATTGTTTTGGTCATTGACCGACCAATCAAATTAACGCCTCACGACCCTAAACTGAATATTCAATGAGTTATGAGGAAACACGATCAAAGCTTATTTCTGATTGGATGAATGATAAAAATGTTAATGAGGTGATGACCCGACTTGGACTGTTTCAATAACTAAGAAGGGATGGGCAAAATAAATAGAAAACTAATTCATTATTAGAAAGATTATATCAGTACAAATCAATGATTTAGATAAATATGCATCTTTTTCAGTAATGAATGAGAATAATGACTGCTTAATAACTGTTTTCGTGAATTTGTTTTAAAATCCTCAGTTCTTGTTCTGGTCATTCGGAATTGTCCCTCGGGGGCTGCGCCCCTTTGGGACAATTCCTCAGACCAGAACAAAAACCTCTGATTTTAAAACAAATTCACGAAAATAGTTGTTACGCAGTCATTTAATATTCTCTATTCATTACTTCATGAATAATCGCGATAGCTGCGTACCAAGTGCGTTCCAATCAAATTAATCGTTAGATGAGAACGCGCACGCCGAGCGCGGGTTACTAATAATTGCCCGAAAGTACTGCGCCAAAGTGTTCCATTGTTTTGCTCACTGACCGACCAATCAAATTAACACCTCACGCCCCTAAACTGAATATTCAATGAGTTATGAGGAAACACGATTAAAGCTTATTTCTGATTGGTTGAATGATAAAAATGTTAATGAGGGGATGACCCGACTTGGACTGTTTCAATAACTAAGAAGGGGTGGACAAAATAAACAGAAAACTAATTAATTATTAGCAAGATTATATCGGTACAAATCAACGATTTGGATAAAATATGCATCTTTTTCAGTAATGAAAGAGAATAATGACTGCTTAACAACTGTTTTCATGAATTTGTTTTGAAATCCTCGGGTTTTGTTCTGGTCATTCGGAGTTGTCCCTCGGGGGATGCGCCCCTCGGGACAATTCCTCAGACCAGAACAAAAACCTCTGATTTTAAAACAAATTCACGAAAACAGTTGTTACGCAGTCATTATTCTCTAAACCATAACCTTAAAATAAGAAAATGATGCATGTACAGGGTGAGTTATTGGAAGTGTTTAGACCCAATTTGATCAAATCAATAAATATCAACGCAAGTGTAAATCAGATATGTAAGAGGTTATAATGTTTGAAATTTTATGTGAACAGTTTATGTAAATCCATGGTACGTAGACGTAGAACACACATTCAAAGAAATAACTCGTAACAATACCGTATGTTATGGTTCAATAGATATTTGCACTGAATGTGAATTTGGCAAAGTCCAGTGATGTTGACAAGTATAAAACCGTCATGACACAGTCCTATGTTTTATACGTGGATACACCCTACCTCCACGTTAAAGTCTAAAAACATTTATGAACGGATTCATACTTAATTGAATAGCAGACATAAAGGAGTACCTGACAAGAACATAAAACATATTTCTCTTCATTAAAGTTTTAAAACCCCAGCTAAATAACAGATTCATACTTAATTGAAACCAGCAGCAGACATGAGAGTCAATTACTGGCTCTCATAAACGAGTACCTGACATGAATAACATAGTTATGCTGCTTGGTTCAGTTTTCATGTGGATTTCAAACCTACTCATTAAAACAATATTTTGTAACCACACGTACCTATCCTGTGTGCAGACTAAAATGAGACATTTTATAATGAATATAACATAGCCATCATCACAGCCATCAATTTGGAAAAAAAATAAAAGAGGAGATTTAAATTTATATGAAATCCTCAATACTTTTCCCGTATACGTACCCTTATTGTCAGGAAAAAATCTTTGAACTTCACGTTTTTAGCTCAAGTAGCTCGAAATGTCAAAAAGGATCTGAAAAGGCATAATTTGGAAGATTTCTTTTAAATGAATTAGTTTACTGAAACAGAGGGGTTCGTAGAATTCCCCTTGTTCCCATTGCCTGAAGTACTGGAATTTATTGTTATGCTATAATTCAACAGTTTGAAAATGTCTATTATTTGAAGAAACCCTTTTTTGTCATATACCAAGCAATTGGCTTGTGTAGCTTATTGATGAAAACACATGAAAGTCAATTTCTGTTTAATTGATTCCGTTTCCCACCAGCCAACATTTTAAATTGTCAAACATAAGTTATTTCTGATTGAAAACAACCATCATCATTACTCAAAATAATGGTAAATACCACACAGCCATTTCTTTTTAATTTAAAAGTATCTAGTGATTTCGAATAACAACCACATTACTGCTATACTCTATGTTGGCTTCCTTCGGACAGTGACGCACCTTACAGCCGCAGCTTTTACACACGCGTATGTATCTTTCGTCTTCCAAAGCTCGTGTTTTTACGTCAGCGACTAGAATAGGCTGACGATAGAGTATTTGAGAAAAAAATGATATTTCATATGTATCTTTTTAACCTTCTTTTCCACAGGAATTTTAAATTTCTAATGATTTTAATGGTGAGGGGTGACATTTTCATTAAAATGGCTCATTTTAGGCTGGAATTCTGGGTGGATGGGGTGGGGTGCATGAAGATTTCTGAACCGAACCGAACCGAACCGAACCGAACCGAACCGAACTGAACCGAACCGAACCGAACCGAACCGAACCGAACCGAACCGAACCGAACCGAACCGAACCGAACCAGGTGACGGAGGTTTCCTGTAAGCACAACATTGTGTATTATATGATAGAAAACTTATTATCAAGCCCAAATTGCATAGTTATATACAGGGTATCCAAGAATGATTTATACCCAGTTGGAAAACATAATACAAATATTGAAAGAAACGTTGCGGTCCAAATTTAATGCTGGCAGTATCATGTCGAACATTTGATCTACTTCTTCCGATTCCGTCAATCTCAAAATATCTTTATCCGTTTCAAAATGGCAATCGGTGTAAACCCGTTTTTCAATTTCAATGTATTTTAGTTGATAAAACTGACATCAGCTGCCACTTAAGAAAGAATGGTATACATCGCTCAAGCTGAACAATTCTCTCACCTATTCCAATATTGCTTAAAAACATCACACACAGTTGATATGTATTAACTTTACAGTGGAAATTAAAAGAGCGTGCATCAAATTACTTGCATAACATACAGATGGAGCATTGTGTCAACATTGCGAACCTGGTCAATGATGAATTTCAATAGAGGTGATTTTGATCAAACTTGATATCTACCGGGTTTAGAAAAGAGGCTATAAATTTTGTCACAAACGTCAAATTGTAAAAACCATCACACACAGTTGATATTTATTAACTTTACAGTAGAAATTAAAAGAGCGTGCATCAAATTACTGTATACATATAATAACAATTGGAGCATTGTGTCAAACCTGGTCAATGATTTTATTAATTTCAACAGAGGTGATTTTAATCAAACTTGATATCTGGTGGTTGGTTCGGTCTTGTCATGACTGGCAGCTCGTGACCTTACAGATACTACGGCACAAATAACGATTTTCAGCAAAGGAGTAACAATCACGGAGCGGGTGTCCAGTAATCAACTTTATTTGGTCAATCCACCGGGAACGAGGTCTGCCTCTCTTGCGCTTCCCTTCAATCATGCCTTGCATGATCATCTTCTCTAGGTTATTTCCCTTGCGACGTGAGATATGGCCGAAGTAGCTCAGCATTTGCTATTTCTTCAATAATACTGGCATTGGTCCTTCTCATTGATATCCACCGTGTTTAAAAAAGAGGCTATAAATTCTGTCACAAACGTCCTATTTTTTAAATTCAAAATTCCTAAGAAAGCTAAATATATGTAGTTGTTATGACCATAACCACTTTGACCAATAGCATAGCAATGATATTCATAGCTAAATAAATGCACATTTCCATATATAAATCATTCTGGGACACCATGTAGAACAGATTTGCGCAAGTGCATTGTATGACTTCATCGACACCGGGACTTTCGATCGCCGCGAATTTTACAAATGTGCACGTTGTGCAGTAGCAGTTTTTATTCGTTTTTGTCATAAGTGTGATGTTTTGTTCTATATATATAGGCTTATTACTCAATTTGGGCTCGATAATTATTTTTCAAACATATTATACATTATAAGAGCCAAATTTGATTCATACCTATTATTTGAGGAGGTACATGAATCCGTTGTTGGTTTACTTTTACAAGGAATAATTAACATTGTGATGCAGTCATAGGTACACAATTTTAGTATAACGGTTGAACCATAATACTGATGTGGCCCTGAGTGATTTTAGTGTGTGCTCTTTGCAAGTGCATTTCTTCAAATTGGTAGTATCGATATATATATATATATATATATATGTATTGTTTACAAAGTATTTCAAATACACCAACTTATCTACATGAGAATAAATAAAATAATAAAAACATTCTTGAAAATACCTATAAATGTTTATAAAACTCACCCTGTAAGTTTATCTTTTTTTTAACCCAGCTTATGACATATGACCAAGTGAAAATAAGTACCATAATAAATTCAGGCTCTTAAATCAGAGATCAATAATAAATCTTATCGTATTGACACTTTTAGGGTATTTATCTAAGACACCCTGCATATACTACTCATTCATTCATTTGTCAATTTATTTGATCACACCCCCTCTCTCCATGTATTAATACTGGATATGTGGTTAATAAAACAATCAGAATCAGACGAATAGTGAGCTGGTTGTGTGCCCTGGCCCACCCATTTTTAGACATGCACATAATTATTTGCCACAAGAAGGAAATTAGCAACATTTTTTTCTCGGTCGCCGTACATAAATCACGATTTCACCATTTTCGGTCGCCATTCCTTGCACTAACCTGTATAGTTGTTAATTATGATGCAAACCCACTTGGAGGGTGGGTGCTTTGTCAAATTGACAAACTTGTCATAAGATTTGTTGATCATATCAAAGTGGAATTGGTGCAAATAAAACTTGCGCTCGATCTCATTCCGCCATTACACTGATAGCTGTCTTGGATATAATATCTACGTACAGTATGCTAATCTTTTATATGAAGGTCAAAGGTGTTTTTTTTAAGGTTTGCAAATTCACATTATCACGGATGGATACATATACACAATAAACAGCCAAATCCTAGGGAATCGTTGAACCTGTTGAACTTGCCTTATTTCAAGGTGAGCACAAATATGCAGGTCCCGTTTTCACTGATTTTTTTAAACCATACAAAAATGAATACATTTAATGAAATGCTCAGCAAGAACTCATTCTGTTCCAAGGGATCACTATGAAAGTATTTTTTAGGCTGAATGGGGTTCAAGTTGATCATGTTGAAGGGAGGTGGACATATTGAATCCAGTTCCAGACCATCACACACATTGCACATGTGACAGCAATTTATTGGGATTAGTACAATCAAAAAGTTAATTAGTTATTAGTTAGTTCTTTATCAATTATTTTCATATAACAAACATTTACAAACATCAACAATATCAAAACACATTTATCAGACACAATTAAAATACAGCAGTATGACAATATGGAGAGAAAGGCAGGAAGGCCTGTAAGTTGCCTTTCCCTTTGGGAAACAAAAAGATACATTACAACACCAAAAGAGACTAACAGACAAGACGAAGGATGAATATATGAGATATAAAATTTGAGATATTTTAGTTTTGGATTAAGTTTTTAAGGATAGTACACAATTTTTTTTTGTAATTTGATATGAGGTTGTGTTTTAATTGTTCACGGAAGTGCTTAATATTTGGATTTTCTTTTTGCTTTAGAGAGTTCCAGAAAATGGGGCCGCCCGTACGCACAGAATGATCAGAAAGGTTTTTCTGTTATTTGTTAAAGGTAGATGTTCCGATTTTCAACTTGAAGTTTTCTATTCTACATGAAAGGTTATCCTAAAAAAGTCGTGTTCCAAAGTTTGAGCTGCATAGCTCTAATGGTTCTTATTTTAGACGCACAAGATGCTGTGAACTGTACCCATTGAGTAGTACACAAACTATATCGGTGGTTACCACCATTCGCGGTAATTCGACGTTATTTCATCGATTTCTCCGTAATTATACCGATTTAGGCCGTCAAATTTCAGTATGATGATGAGAAAAATACGAGCTTTCATATGATATGAAAATCTCCGTATGGTTGAAATAATTCTGTGTTACGAAAATGTGATCGGGTCATCTACCTTTAAGTTGATCGTTTACCTGTCTTGTCTGGTAGTCGTGGATGTCAGAACGTTTAGTAAAATAGTTATTAAATGTATTAGGCAAATCATTTACAGAATATTTATATAATAAATACGCTAGTATATCGCTAGTAACTGAGGCGTAACCCAACATCTTGAGAGCACCAAACCAGGGTAAGCTACTAGGCTAGTAACATGCACATAATTTACGCTAAATCCGGACCCAAGAGTAAGTTGAAGCATAACAGTTGTTTAGGATGTAACTGATATGATGATCAATGGGAGATTTCTATCATGCAATTCCTTATCAATTTATGTATAATTTACTCAATGAAGACCAATTTATTATAAAATATTTTAAATCTATCCACAATCAAAATTGTAGAAATAATTTCGAACAATCAATCAACCAACCAATCAGTCAAACAAGAATTAATTAATTAATTAATTAAATCAAGTAAACAAACGAATACATAAATAAATAAATACATATGTCTGTTTACATAAATGGATGAATGAATAATTGAATATTATAAATAAGTCGATACTAAATTAAAAGTAAATAAAAAAGATGAATATAAAATAATAACACATTATACATACACATTCAATAAATCAATTGATTAATAATAAATAAATACTAAAGTATGTCAATACCTGGGCCATCATATTGAATGATTTCATTAAAGTCACCATCATGTTTTGAAAATAAAAGGAAAAATAAGGGAATCTCGGGAATCGTACCCGTGTTTTCAGTTTATTAAACACCAGGATCACAGTAGCACGCTACGGAGATTGGACGATAGAAGTGGCATCATGTTATTATTAAACCATAGAACTATTTAATTACAAAACACCGGCTTTTTATCATGAAAATTGTACCTTTCAAGAGCAAAATGTATATGTGTCTCTCGAATAAAAAAATGTTTATAATGTAATGATGGTCCTTATTTTCCAGAGAATTGTAAAACACTTTGACATTTTCGGACACGAAATTTCGTCACTTTATCTGTATCCTCAGACCAGCTCGATCGTGGCTCATTATTTAAATTAACCGTGTTATCATTTGACCCAGGGAGTGACGTAGTTAACTGACGACTAATTTTTTTATTTTACGGAAAACCAGTAACGTCATTGTCTCTCTGATATGGTAAACATTTGACAAATATTGTGTTAGTGGGACGATGTTAATTTATATGGATATTAATTTCGCTAGTAACTATTCTGATCTTACTTAACTCTCTAATTTTGCTCTCAAAATTATATCGCTAGTTATTTACTCTGCAGTTAGGGCATAAGTACTAGCGAGGTAGCTTACCTCTCTAGTAAGTTACGCCAATTGGGTGCACTCTACCGATTCCAAGTCTATTTGCGCGACAAATTTTAAAAATAGATGGTTAATAATGCATCAAATGGGCAATTTCACAGTTTCAAGTAGTAGATGATCATCTAAAGTGAATCCAATATTACGTTTTGTGTCGGCACTACTGCCGAACGTTCATGGCATTCCCGGCAGCCGTTTGTGTGACATCCCTCGAAGACTGATCGTGTGAATGTCCTAAAACTGGTCGTTTGCAACATTGTACTTATTGTAATTATGTTCTCTATGTTTGAGGTTTTATCTTATTCTTGTGTCACTTTTATTGGCATTTTTAACCTCTGCCCATTTGTGTTTCTTTTTTATTATGCAATTTTTTCCGAGTAGCAGTGAACCAATTGATTAGTCCATCAGAGCTCGTTGTATTTTTGTCATTCATTTTATTTATTGTATATATAGGCCTCTGGCCCTTCATACTACATGGTACAAAAATTATAAATACGCATGCATAATAAACAATCTTTACTTTGCTATGCTATGCTATCATCAAAGGATTCAATATACAAAACATAATCAATTAAATTCAATATCTTCTCTTTAATATTTTCATTGCAGTGAATACAAATTGAGCAAGGTCTCATGAGTTGGTTGAATTTCTCATGCGTTGGGTGACTGGTGTTCTTAGTTTAGATGTATCTATTACGTAAAGTGTTATATTGGTTACAAATAATAACAAAATGAAATTCATCTTCTACATTACCATCATTACTCACTAAACATTTCCGATCATTTGGATCTATTCCATGTCTTCTCCCGTTTCAATGCGAAGAGAATGACTGGAACATCTTAATTTTGAAAGATAACGGCGATGTGACGCATTTGTTATAACTGATTATATGTTATATCTCAGTGGCCCACGTTAGCGAACCTCTCTCGTCAAGATAAACAAGCATATCATAACTTTTTTTTGGTAATCGGTCATATCCCATACTTAACAGTTTTAACCAAAATTTAATACAGTTGATAATACAATATACATAAATGGGATATCTGCCACACTTGCCAATTGCTGCATCATTTGTAGAATTTTGAGAGATTTGTAGCAACTGTTTGCAGGCCTTGTATTGAACTTTTCCCAGACATTCATAACGCTTAAAACCCCAAATATCTGAGCGGTATCTTAAAATAGGTAAAATAGCAGCATCAAAGATTTAAAATAGGAATCATACGACATATGACCAACAGCATACATTGTTTTTCTCAGAATATCAAGTGCTTTGGAAGCTTGATCTGCAAGGTGTCTCGTTGATTTCCCCCATGCATTGCCAGTTGATAATGTTAGGCCCAGATATTTATATTCTGACACAATATCGAGAGGGTGATCATTATAAGTCCACTTTTCATAACGACTAATCCGGCCTCCTTTATTAACCTTCATCCCAAAATGTTTGCAGAAATCCTGGATTGATTTAATACGTTTATTGAGACCACCTATAGTATCAGCCATTACAACAATATCGTCAGCATAATAAAGAGCATTGATTTCTGTGGTATCTGGCATTAATTGACAACCCTTTGCACCATTAGTATCAAGATAATTTGATAGCTCACTGATAAAGAGAGCAAATTGGAGGGGGCTGAGAAGACAACCCTGCTTGAGTCCAATAGGGCATTCAAACATGTCTGAAATTAGATTGCCATCTCTTATACATGCTTTAACATTTTTGTTTATACTACCAAGCATATTCAGCATTTTCCCTGTGTTTCCCACAGTTTTCAGTTTATTGAGTAGTTTGTCTCTTTGGATGCTATCGAATGCTTGCTTAAAATCAATGAAAAGACAGTATAATTTCCCTCTTGTTCTTAGTAGATTCCTCTGAATAAATAGTACTATGAAATGTAGAGAGTTACCAGTTTGATTTATAATCACTCATTTCATTAACCTTGTTAATGTCTTTATGGAAACTTAAAAATGAAACTCAAAATGGAAACTTACTAATTTTTCCATACGGGTTTCAACAACATCCAGAGTACGTCATCATCAACATCTGATGACGTCATCAAGAAACAGACTAGAAACACTAGCTCTGGATCAAACACAATCCACTGAGGAAGACAACAGAAATGTTGTTGAATGGAAAAATTATTAAGTTTCCATTTTGGAATTTTTCTACGAAAAATTCATAATGTTTCTTTGAATTCCTGATGAAACTATTTCTTGTTAATGCCCGTTGGGCTATTGTTCACATGATTTGCTCTTTATATACAAAAAGCGTAATGGACGCTCTTTCCAGTATTCAAAAACCCGAACTCATATTAAACATGAATCTTGTTATTTCATTTGAAAAAGTATTTCCACATTTGGAACCCGGATCTGGAATGGGAAGTAAAATGTAAACACTAGATCCATATTTTACTCGATACCTTTCGATAAGGATGTATTTGCGCCACCAGCAAAATTATAATGAACCTGAAATTTACCAGTTGTTGTTGTTTGTTTTGTTTATTTGTTTGTTTGTTGTTGTAGTACACACAGAAAACACTATGTAAAAAATTATGTAAATATAGAACTCCATAATTATTATGTAAAAATTTACATAAAACATGTAATATATACCCAAGCTTGTGTAAATTCCTATGCTAAAGCTTAACACAACTGTTTACATAGTATTATGGAGTTCTATTTTTACACAGATTGTGTATTTTTTACATAAATTGTGTAATTTTTTACATAGTGTTTTCTGTGTGAAGTAGTTGTTGTTGGGGGGGGGGGGGGGGGGGGGAGGGGGGCATTACCCATATGTTTACCTAAACCCGTAATTTTCTATCATTTCTGAGCGATCTGGGCAATTATGTTAATCATTAATGCAAGCATTCGCAATATTCAGATCCTAGTTTTTTATTTTAAATAATGATTTATAATTTAAAAAGGAACATCATTTATTGAAGTCCAAAGCCCACTCATCAAATATCAAATGTTGAGTTTGTATACACCAGATAAATACGACAAATGGCTGGGTGGAAGTTGTATTTAATTTCTCATTGTCACCAAACCTATTTCATGTAATCCTTTGTAAATGTATTATTATTTCAAGTCTATGTGCGTGGCAATTCTAAAATATAGATGGTTAATAATTCTTCAAATTGCCAATTTAACCGTTTTCACGTTGTGAACGATCGTCTAAAGTGAATCCAACTGTGTCTTTATATCAATATGACGTGTTAGTGTTGGCACTGCCAAACGTCAACGAAGATTCTGCCAGTCGTTTAACATTTTAGTTTAAAGGGTATTGAGATTGCCGACAAAAATGAAAATTTGGAAAAAATTAATGTTAAACAGATAAGGTACGTAGGAACCCTGAACGATAATAATTTAGGGGAAAATGGCTTAGAAGAATGGCGCTAGATAGATATTCGGTTGAAGCAATTTATGTGGCGAATGATGTTGATAATTTCAATGTGATCTACATCGAAATTACAATATAATATTCTACAGTCATGATAGACGGCTCATTAAGGTAAACGCAGATGGTAGTTAGTATATGCCCAAGTATTACGTAGGTGCAAAAAACTTGATTTCCAGGAAAATTGAGGGCGCCTCAATGCCCCTTTAATGCACGCTCTTTCCAATATCCAAATAGGCCTACCCCTAACATGCCTAATAATATACCCACTATTTTTCCAGATTAAGACTGAAACAAGAATTTCGTATCTCTCAATATTATATCACTATTAACTATTTCCACATCTGGAAACCGGTGAGAAAGGAGCCATGCCCCCTTTAGTTTAATATGGACGCTCTTTCTAGTATCCAAATACTCCGAACATGCCTAATATACACATAATCTAAGTTTCCAGATTTAGACGGAAACAAGAATTTCGTACCTCTCAATATTATTTCATTGGAAATCAAACTATTTTCACAAAGGAGCCAAGGTCCCCTGGAGCCATATTCTGGCCTCCCTAGACTGGCCTCCCTAGACTTACACGGGATGAAGTATGGAATTAGTGTTGCGTGTATAGATGAGTGCCCTATACCAATCTATACTATACTGTACAGGGCGGACTATGGCTCCAGGGGGACTGTGTCTCCTACTACATCGTGTTCCAAAATTTGGGTCCAAAACCGGAGAGCTTATAATTACAAATGTAGTAAACATAACTGCTGCATATTTTAGGGATAGTAAATGTAGCTGACATTATTTGGTGACATTATTAGACTGATCGGATGTTAGGTTTTTGAAATACAAAGCTTTGAATGAAGCGTGGTCAGAACCCGGTTTTTCCTTCGATTTTGCCCATGAACCGTCCATGCGTTGCATTTGTGCACCGTATTGTAGGAAATTTATCTTCGTCATAAGGGGGTATTAAAAAGTGTAAATGTTTATGAAATGTTTTAGAAAAACCAATAAATAACCTTCTGATACACTACCATTCTTTGTAGCAGTTCAAAACCATTTATTTGGAATTGGAAACCATCCATTAGGTCATTCATCTCATCAAAGGAATTAGAGGCAGGGTATATTTTCAATAACAAGGTTACTGCAATGGGTATTTCTAATACTGAATATTGATTCAAAATACCTTTACGTCTGTTAACCCTTTTTTTTACCAAACACAACTTATTTCGGAGAATAAACACCATGCAGGGAAATCTTGCACACAACGCACAGATGTAACGCATGAGTGGTTTATTGTTAAATTGAAAAAAAAACCGGGTACAAATCACGCTCTACTGAAAGCTTTGTATTTGTCTCACAATTTCACCAACTCAAGTCAGATATAATGTACCTTTATATCCCTAAATACGAAGCAGCTACGTCTGTTACTGTTGAAGATATAAGCGCTGCAGTTTTTGAACCCAGTTTTTTCTGGGACACGCTGTACACCTGATCTAGAATGGGAAGTTTAAAATATATATACAAGAGCTGGAGCAATACACGTCGGGGAATCTTGAGGCGTTTTTCAAAAATGACCTCATTTATCATGCAATTCATTTTTCTATACTAATATTTTTTCAATTGGCGAAAATGCCAGAAGATACTAATTGAATGATTGGTAAATTGTCCCCAGCAATGGACAATGTTTAATTGAAAGGTATACATTAATAACGGTCCAAAATCAACATTTATTAAGAACTTTGACGCTAAGTTTGTAATTTGGAATCGTATCGCTCTGTAACTCAGAATATATTTATGATTTATGATCAGAAATGTAAATCTGGAAGAAAACCTGCTTTTAAAAAAACCATCAAGGATAGAGGGCGTCCCATGGAAAAGATCGCATAGTATGCCTTTAATTCAACCAGTCCTGCCAATCTGGTCAATTTCCAACAAAAGAGGGCGCTTTTACAATTGATTTTACAAAAGGACTGATCAAGTCATAATCATGATGAAACGTTAGTTGGTGAGTAATTTTCCATTTATTCACCTCAATCACTGATTTTGATGAACACACGATGTTACTCCTTATTTACCCAAACCTGGTGAACTCATACAACAATTTGACGATTTAAAACAGGTTTTTCCTTAGTCGACTGTGTCACAAAAAGTAGTAGATAAGTTCGTCTGAAATTTCTTTCAGAGATTTTCCACTATGAATAAGAGGTGTTCTTTTTCTATTCTTCATATTCCGCCTACATTTTGTTCCCCTCTTTTCCCTTTCCTTCCCGTTTTCCCTTTCCTTATAATTTTGGGACACGCTGTACGTATGATGACTATTGCAATATTACTAAAAGTCATCTAGTCCTATACTTAGTGTTATGGAGCGTAATCCTTATCGAATGAACCATCAGCAAATTTGTTATTTATTAAGTTATTCGCACAATACAACAATTATAATATATTGTATAAGAACATTTTTGTCTATACCGTATATACTCCGGTAAAAAACATAGTTGATTGAATGATGCTTACGAGTTGCACTGATATATTATTCAAACCATGACATTTTCACTCGACAACTTACCCAGACAAACACGAGCTTGTTTAACTGCATTTGACCCAATGGTGATTCTAAATGCTATGTTTAAGTTTGGGCCTCGATTTATTTACAAAATGATAAATAACTGTAGCATATCGTTTGAACGAAATTAATAAAAAATATATGAAATAACAAGATGCGGCGAATTTATTATTTTTCAACTGGCAGCAAAGCTGAATATTTATTGTCATAATTGATGAAGTAAATGTTATCCTTGGTGTTACTTTCAGACACTTTTCTTTCACCGAAAATTGATAAATTGATATAACTTTAATGCCGTACTCGGTTGGTTTCCGTGAGAAGAGCGCACCTTACGTAAGAATCTTGAGGGAAAAGTCATAAATAAGCTGGTTGAGCGTGTTTTTACTAGGCGACTTAACGGGTATTTAACGTTAAGTTGCCCAGTCGAAACAGCCAAATAACGCTAATTACCGTTAAGTTTTCTAGCGGCAAAAACCTGCACAAACCATGTTTGTTAACGGTAATGAACGCTAACTTGCCCAGTAGAAACAGCCACCCGATAAATCTTACCGCTAAGTTCTTGTGACCCGGAAGTATACACGTACACGTACGTACGCTGGATGCGAATTGTGGCTCTGCGTCTACGACGAATTTCATGTTCATTTATCGTGTTTATGTTGTTAAAATGTAGGGAAAAAGTATACTTTAGGTCCTAGATACTGGACTGTACTAGTATCGTCCGATACTGGAACATACACCTAATCGTTAAAATTATATTTTTATCATACATTTCGGTTGATATTACGCTATTTTATGGAATTTTGACCACTTTTGACCACTTTTGACCATTGATTTGGCGGCCATTTTGGTTTTAAAGTATGTTAACAAAGAAAAAATACTTGATATGAGTTTCTAGTGGTCTATCGCATACATCCCATTGTTAGAACTATACTCTGATCATACATGTTGGCTTATATATGCCAATATATGGAATTTTACCATTTTGGCGGCCATTTTGGATTAAGATGTGTTAACAAAGCAAAACTTTTGAATATGAGTGTCTAGTGGTCTAATAGTAATACATACATCCTACTACCATACAATTTGATTGCTAGATGTCATTTTATGAGATTTGACCAGTTTGGGCGGCCATTTTGGACGCCATCTTGGATATCTGGAGAGCATCGCGTTTTTTTCGCTGTTAACATCTAAAATGTTTAATGACCCTAAAAGACACCCAATAAGTTGGTTTAGTTTAGTCCTGTGCACGTGAACCCCCTGTACATACCCGACTATAATAAGCTATGAACAGATTAATTTACGCAGACAAATCATGCGACTTCATCAAAAGATTTCAATCAGCAACCATACATTTGGGAAATGTATTATTATATTTATTACAGACATAACTAATTGCATTATATTGTCTATGCGACTTTATTGACATCAAAAATATTCAATCGAAAACATTATTATGTTAGGAATAAAATTTGATAAATATATTCAATAAAAGAAACAATACAATCGTGGAGCCATTATTGGATATCATTTGGAACGGTGGTCGTTTTGAACGACTGATTTGCAGACAACTGAAAACAATATACTTGGTGTACTTGAACTGTATGCCTTGTTTACAATGAATTGCAAGAATCGATATCACTAGTATAGCATTCTGACAACTAAATAATACTGAAATGTTTTAAATCAAAGACGTTTTTCCCAACATTTTTATATACAATTATAGGTTGTATGACGTAGGTGTAGAGTGACCAGATTTAGGGTACCTATTTGAAATATGCTAGTTTAAAGTATAACAATGGACGGCATGCTTTACCTTCGGTCCACAAACGTAATTTATGCCAACTGAAATAAACTTAGTAAAAACTATTGATTATATTAGCCATGAGCGAGTAAGCGAGTGTTCATTAATCAAGTTTATTATCATACGTTTGAATTTATATCCAATAAAAAGTCCGCTACGATTACTTTGGTTTCTAAGGGCAGGGGATTGTGGGAAACGGGTGACTTTATATTGTCCCAAGTGGTTTTTAATGTTGTAACCTTTCAACTTTCAATTTGCAAACAAAACGATTTAGAACAAAGAGATGACATACAAAGTTTCGGTAATGCATTACTCCATTTGTTTTCCCCGCGAGATTTGGCGAAAGCCGCGAAATACCTTATTTTGGGGCACATTTTAACAATTAAATATTCTATCTTTGTTCTACAGATTTCAAGAAATCTATTTGTATACATATATAGATGTTAATAACAATGAGTGTATCACACAAGCGCAAGCATACAGATATGTATGCATATTATATTTGATACAACAAATCAATGGTTACCATGATTATAATTCTAAAGTAGTGCAATATACATTTGTCAAACATGGTGGCAGCATATAATCATGTAAAAAGTGATGGCGTAAGGCGACAAAAACCACCCTGTCGTACGGACCCATTTATTTAGAAATCAGCGACAAATATTTTCACATGCAAATGAATACCGACCCAAAATGTTTGTTTTGCTTTTTTCATTGCATGATCATGCCAATTAGTTGCATGATCATGCCAATTTATGACATGATCATGCCAATTTATTGCACGATCATGCCAATTCATTGCATCATCATGCCAATCTATTGCATGCAAGGGCGTCCCCAGACCCTTTTCATTGGGGGGGGGGGTGTAAAGGTCATCAATTGCCGACAGAGCCATTTGTGCCGACAACAAAAAAAAATTCGGCTCGCTTCGCTCGCCGGAATTCATACACGCATATTATAGTATGATTTTTCAGTTTTTGAACTTAAATGGTCATGGAAAACTGTCCTGAAGCTTTCTTGAAGCGCGCAAAAATTGGCATTTCTATATAACACTTAAATAGTCAAGTATGACATTTTTGACGATTTGATATTGCATAGTTAGACATATCAAGTCCTTATCCAAGTCATATAGTTTGAGGGCCATTATAATGTTAAAACCTGTAGAAAATATGCGCGCAGAGCGCGCAAAATTTTTCAGTTTTTAAACTTAAATGGTCATTGAAAACTGTTTGGAAGCCTTCTAATACTAATTTAAGCTTAAATAATGAAACAACATTGAAACTAATACGCGCAAAGCGCGCAAAATGTTGCAATTCTAACACTTAAAGGGTCCAGTATAACGTTTTTAACGTCACACATATAATATTTGGTTTGGTTCGAGACCATTATAATGTTGATACCTGTAGAAAGAATGCGCGCAAAGCGCAAAAAGATTTTCAGTTTTTAAGCTAAAATGGTCTTAAATAGTCAAGTATGACATTTTTGACGATTTGATATTGCATATAGTTACACATATCAAGTCATTATCCAAGTCATATAGTTTGAGGGCCATTATAATGTTAAAACCTGTAGAAAATATGCGCTCAGAGCGCGCAAAATGTTTCAGTTTTTGAACTTAAATGTTCATGGAAAACTGTCCTGAAGCTTTCTTGAAGCGCGCAAAAATTGGCATTCTAATACTTAAATAGTCAAGTATGACATTTTTGACGGTTTGATATTGCATAGTTAGACATATCAAGTCCTTATCCAAGTCATATAGTTTGAGGGCCATTATAATGTTAAAACCTGTAGAAAATATGCGCGCAGAGCGCGCAAAATTTTTCAGTTTTAACTTAAATGGTCATTGAAAACTGTTTGGAAGCCTTCTGATACTAATTTAAGCTTTAATAATGAAACAACATTGAAACTAATACGCGCGAAGCGCGCAAAATTTTGCAATTCTAACACTTAAAGGGTCCAGTATAACGTTTTTAACGTCACCCATATAATATAATATTTGGTTTGGTTCGAGACCATTATAATGTTGATACCTGTAGAAAGAATGCGCGCAAAGCGCAAAAAGATTTTCTGTTTTTAAGCTAAAATGGTCATGGAAAACTTTCCTGAAGCCAGTCTTGTTTTTGTTGAATAATGCTAACAAAACATGGTCAAATGTTCAGTATAGGCATGATAGGCCTACAGCCTGTATGTCCGACATCGACATAGACCTATACCATTACGTAAGATATCGATTGTGCCCCTGGTGCACACACAAATCCTGGTCTCACGCAAATAACGACAGTTGTGTGCTTATTGTCTTAATTATAATGATAATTTGCATTGTTCAAGTCGAAGTTAGGACAGAGTCTACTTAAACCTAAACGTTGGAGTTGGACTTACTTTTGCGATAGACTGATAGTGGGCTTGCAGAGTCTACAATCAGTACAATGAGAGCAATTGGCCTACATCAACTTAAATAATTATAGGCGAATTATTTAATATTTCGTAACCTATGTGCCAACATGATTGGCATTGCCATTGGCGACATTATTGACTTGGGTATTCATTGACAACGACAATGAAATAGGCCTAGTTAGTATAATTAAAGAGCAATACAGGTCCCACACATTGCCCGTTAGGCCTAGCCTAGGCCTATACTATTCCGACACAATTTTTTTGCGTGTATTGACAATGAGCAAAACAAAGACTTGGGCCTAGGCTGTTCATGTGCGCCGACACAAAATCTCATAAAAAGGGGCTCGTTCACAGTGCCTACAAATTCATATGCCTACATTACCTTTGTTCATTTTTGATTTGATTTGTGTTAACATAACATGCCGACACAACATTATCATTTGCGCATACGGTAGAGGGCTTTCTTTCTTTCTTTCTTCCCCTTTTCCTTTCTTTCTTTCCTCTTTCCTTTCTCTTTCTTTCTTTTTTCTTTCTTTCCTCTACCCTTTCCCTTTCTCTTTCTTTCTTTCTTCCCTTCTTTCTTTCCCTTTTCCTTTCTCTTCCCTTTTTTCTTTCTCCCTTTTCTTCCTCCTTCCTTTGATTTGCCCACAGCACCAAAATTTGCCGACAGATTTGATGAATGGGGGGGGGGGGGGTGTGACACCCCCCACACCCCCCCTCTGGGAACGCCTTTGATTGCATGATCATGCCAATCTATTGCATGATCATGCCAATTTGTTGCATGATAATGCAAATTCATTACATGATCATGCACATTCATTGCATGATCAGTTTTCCCGATAAATTGTATGAAACTGTTTTTGACATTCCTCACGTCCACATTGTGCATCTCGAAAATTGGCGGTGGATTTATGTCAAAATACATACAATTTTTCTAGCATTAAAAATAAAGAAATAAAGTACTAGCTTCCCAATGTTTGGACCCAACATTTTTTGGGACACGCTCTATAAAATCAAATGAGAGACTGTCAATTCAACAGTAGACACAGTTTCCCTGAATTTTAATTCATATAGAACTTAGATTTCAAATCATATCAAACATGTACTCTTTTCCTCAACCACTTAATATAAAATAATGAAATTTTTCGTTCTCCACGCAAATTGCAAACAACAATTCGTTTGATTTAATCGATAATGGTGCAATTTCTTACAACATTCGTTGTTCGGATGTAGAGCCTATTCAATTTTTAAGATTGAAAAATAATAGGGTTATATGAAACAAAAATTGAATGTCTACATGTATTGCATGCAAGGAATAACATACTTTGTCATTAAAGAAGAACTGCAGCATTCAATTAAGCTGAACCTCGCTATAATAAGGGAAGTGTCAACCCTAAATATATGAAATTTATCAAGCACTGTAACTTTTAAACTAATAATGTAATGTACATAAAAGTATACAATTTTTCAAATGAAATGAGTCGGAGAATCCATTTTTGGTATTAAATTTCGCCAAAAATAGTGATTTCTACATTTTTGCCCAAAAATCACTTTTTTGGCGCCAAAAATTTACGGACAACCTAATAAAATCAGTTTTTTATTAAACATTTCAAAATTTCACCAAAATCATCTTGAGTCAATTATCTAGGAAGCCCTTTTTTTTTGGCTTACATTTTTTTAGTTTTGAAAATATTGACCAAAAAGTGCCCCCCCCCCCCCCCCCCCAAAAAAAAATATCTCAAAAATCACATTTTTGGCACTTTTTGGTCAATATTTTCAAAACTAAACATTTTTAAGCCAAAAAAAAAAAGGGCTTCCTAGATAATTGACTCGAGATGATTTTGGTGAAATTTTGAAATTTGTAATAAAAAACTGATTTTGTTAGGTTGTCCGTAAGTTTTTGGCGCCAAAAAAGTGATTTTTGGGCAAAAATGTAGAAATCACTATTTTTGGCGAAATTTAATACCAAAAATGGATTCTCCGACTCATTTCATTTGAAAAATTGTATATTTTTATGTACATTACATTATTAGTTTAAAAGTTACAGTGCTTGATAAATTTCATATATTTAGGGTTGACACTTCCCTTAATGAACAAATACTATATTTCTCTTGATTAACACTTTCCACGCGGCAGGCATCTGCAGACGACATTCCGAAATTTCACAAAATGTTTCAAAAATGTCAAAATTATTGAATTTAACTACCATATTTGGTATCATCATGTGAAATGCATTACAATAAGTACAAACATGCCTAGTATTGGTTCAGTAATCCTTGAAATAGACTTTGAAAGTTGGGAAATGTTTCTGAAAAATCTGTTTTGTTGTATACCGTATTTGGGTAAAACTAATAGGCGCGTGGAAAGAACATTTCTACCTACCATCAGTGCAGTGCAAATTGACTTTGTGCTATTTTATCTTGTACAAAAGAAAAGAATTCTCGAAATTTGCACTAGCCTACTTGCAAACGTTCAATAACTTGAGCAATATCAACAACTGTGACGAGGACGGAAGCTTGACCCAAAAGTCCATGTAAGCGAACTATGCACAAATCACTGCACATTTTGTACGTTCACAGTTTTTACCCAACTTGAAACCCCTCCTTGTCTTTATTAAGCTTAAATACTGCCCATTGTTATCCCACAATATTCTTCGAAAAGTCAGATTCTCGTGACGTCAGAGGACAAAGTCGCGTGATCTATGGGAGCACCACACTGATCAATTGAAATAGAAATAATCTACATGGGGAAAAGGCTCTATTTCAAGACACCTTTTCTACCCTGGCATACGCGTCACCTATGACCATTCTCAGTAAAGTATAAATTTAATCTAAGCCTAATTTCATTGGGGGTTATCAAACTAGATTTTTCGCTACGGAACCATAAACAGCGCCCTCACATTTTACGTTTACTTGCATTACCTGCTCACCATTTAGGCATCTGGGTAATCTTTAGGTCGATAATTCAAACATTCGTATTCTATTATTCTAGGTGTCATTGGTAGGTCCCATTCGATTATTTTATTTCAATACAAAACTACCATCCCCCGGAGAATAAAATTACCCGAAAACCTCACTTTTTCAAGCTTAGTCTTCGTGTCTGGCCGTAACTGTTTTACAGGAACTATTACACACTTGATTTGATTGATTTGTTGTGGTGCGCTCCACTATCGAACTTTCACTGAAGTAAATAGCAGATACCTGCGTGAAGATACATCTGGCGCTGTCACAATGTTGCGAATAAAGCTAATGTGTGTCTGACGTTTTCGGAAATGGGTGTACGTTCGTGTAAAAAGTCAATCAAAACGAACAGATGGGTTGGACGTATGGCCGAACAGCTGACGAAAAAGCAACCTACACCCAACGTGAGAAACGTTCACACAGCGAATGCTTAACGTATACATGGCGTGTTGATCACTCTGTTGTCACCCGCTCAACATTTTGAACATGCTCAAACATTTTCATAAACCACAGCGTACGTCTGCGAACCCGCCCCCCCCTCTAGCGAACCGCTAACGAATACAACGTATGCCAAACCCGGGATGCCAAATATGTCACGAACGAATGACAAAATTTCCAACACGCCGGGCACACGTTAGCTCTATACGTAACAGTGTGACGGGCCTTACACCCAACGTGCAAAACGATCACACAGCGAATGCTTAACGTATACATAGCGTATTGATTACTACGTTGTCACCCGCTCAAAACTTTGAACATGTTCAAAACAAATCCTAGACCCCAGGGCACCTCTTTGCGAACCCCTGCGAACCGCTAACGAAAACTTATGCCAAACGTGTCATAAACGAATGACAACTTACACGAACGTACACCCAAATTTCCAAAAACGTCGGGTACACGTTAGTTCTATTCGCAAACAGCAGGGCCATTAAAAAGATCATTACTATTTTATGGGGGTGTATATGGGGTGTGTGGGTCTCAGGGGGTGGGGTGAGTGTTCAAAGTGTGCAGAATTTGCCCAGGGGGGCCAGTCAAACATAATGGTGTACACACGCGTGACCAAAATTTTTCTAGACACCCCCTAAACAAGTTTTACCCTGCAAGCAAAATTACCCCCTAAACAAGTTTTTAGCGCGCTTTCCTTGCAAATTTTGACCCCTAAACAAGTTCTTGCCAGAATATGACCCCTAAACAAGTTTTGTCTATTTGCGATTATGACGCTGTAGAGACGAGTGACACACATGCATTCTCAAATTGGCCCAAATGAGACGCTCAAAAGAAATCGCAAAAACGGGGATAACATTCTTCTGGGAACGGAGAACAAAACAAGTTACCCTAAACACGTTCGACAGGTATTTTAAGCAACCCTTTTTCTTGAAAATCAGCGTTTTTGATACCCTTAACGCGTCACTCGCGTGACGCGTCCAACACTGAAAAAACACCCCTTTTTACGCGTTTTTTTGGTCACGCCTGTGTACACTATTATGTTTGACTGGCCCCCCGGGAGAATTTGGAATAGCCTATGGGTATGAAATAAGGCAAATGTAAAATCCTGTTTTCTTCTAGCTGATGGCGCCAACCCTGTTACTATTCAACCCTACTCCTGTGCTTAAATTCTCATTTCTAACCTCATCAAGACTAAAATGTATTGCGTACAGTTTTGGCAAGTACAAACATATCAGCGTTAAATACGTGTTGAAAAGTAGCACAACACTCAGTGTGGCTACTTTTTGTGCAATATCTACGGCGGTAGAGTACACAGGTATAGCCGCTAAGCAGATGACAAGTGTGGAATAAACGCTGACAGCAATGAACTTGGATTCGTTGTAGTTGTCTGGCACTTTTCTGGCTTTGAAGGCGTAAACACAACATGTAGATATCAGCATGATGTTATATATGGCACATATAAAGAACCCGTTGCCAAGTTGACAGTATGGTGAAAGCATGGGTTGCCGGGGTATTGGTATGATGAGCTGCGGCGTGGATGCGCCGACGAAGGCGGAGATTGATGATATTACAATCTGTAAGAATAATAGAAAATATAACTTTGTTTTGTAAGTTGATTATAACATACAGATTCACTGACGTAAAGGAGTGGATTTCTTATACCGAAATTCAGTCATTCAAGTTTGGTAATTTGTGAAATATGTAATAAGTAAGGAGATCGATCAAAGTTATAATTAGTGGAAGCAAATTGTGGTCTCCAACGCCAACGGAGTAGCAACGAGCAGCATTTCTACGTACAAAATCTCAATTTACAATTCATATACGCGTGTTCTTTCATTTTTCTATTTTTCTAATACGTAATGAGACTGTATTATTTGTCGATGCACTAACTATCCCTGCAGTGCAATCGTCTGCTATCAACTACGCACAAAAACATTCGTGTCTTTTGAAGCGCGGTCTCAAAACTATATAGCGTTCATGTGGGGGTAAGATAATGAGTTCTATGTTACCGATTGTGAATCAAGCGAGGACATCAATGATATACTTCGACTTCCCCGTGTACAGCGAAATTAGTACGGCAAAGCGTTGTTGGCGAAACTATGGCAAAACTAACAACGATATTTTTACTACGGAAATTAATCGCGCAATGCCTCTATTTACAACCTAAAACATCACACGGTATGTTGAATTGTACGCGTTGCACTAAACTAACCCTAATTTGTCCGCAATCAAATACGCCACGGAAGAACAAGTTTATTGACGAAAACGTTAATGACGTGCAAAGTTACATAAAAAACTAGGTAGGCCTATACGTCATGTAAAAACCTTAGCGACGTCAACATTTCGGGGCAAATGGGTTGTCTTTTTTGACTTTCAGATTGAGTACTCGTTTAAGATGCTGTATTTTAATGACGATAGCAATATTTCGTTTTTTGAAAATCCTTTGGATTTCTCCTAATACTCTCCCTCCGGAGGTCAATACCTTATACTCTTCTATCGCCCGTTGTGGCACAAATTGAACATACGTGATAAAGAAAAAATAAAACCGACTGGAAAATGAAAACCCGGCAAGTTGCAAGAAGAAAGAGATACTTCAGTTGATCGATTTTAAATGACAGAAATTATGGCCTCTTTTGTGAATATTATGGTGGGTTACAAGTTTGACCAATATCACCTCTTTTGAAACCGTAAAATCATTGTCCATGTCCAGCACAAGGGTCAATTTAAATGATATTCATGACATTTGTGGTGTCCTCTTGTTAATTTCAATAAAAAAGTTAAAAGATAATCAATGTAATATTTTATGAAGCAATATTTGAATAGCGCGAGGGAATAGTTCCCCGCAGTAGCGTAGCGAGTGGGGGCGGGGGGGGGGGGGGGGGGGGGGGGGAGGGGACAAATTGACAAATTGGCAAAATGGGGACGAAAAAGGCGGAAAATCATGTTAAATCAGCCGTTTTTTGACCTGGTTTCTTTGAAATAGGGACCGTTATGGGGATCTTGCCCCCTCGGAGTGGCTGGGCTGGCTACGCGCCTGGTTCCCCGTAAGTGATTTATACTGTACTTTCTTGAGCGGCAGTTTTGAAGTTGGGTTGTGAGTTCTATCAATTGAAACACGCTGATGATGAAGTTGATTGAGTAAGTGGAAAACATTTCCCCCATTATATCGTTGGTATCAGTGTTGGACTGCAATGTTGCTCTATATGTTTAATACCTTTGAAACACAATATGAATAATTCTCTGTATTTGGAACGGCCTTGACGATAAACACAATGTGCTTTAAAAAAACATAAAATTACGGAATGTTTTCAAAAATACTACTATTATTTAAAAAATCTAATTATGTAACATTTTCCTAAGGCAGTGAGCTAATTTGTTGCATGATGTTGTGATACATTTATTAACTTATGTAGCGTCCCATTCTTGTAAATCTGCACTTTATCAAATTACACTGACCAAGCGGTGGAAGAAACAGGTTGAATCTACATTGTATTTTATTTAAAAGACATGTTCACATGTAAGTATTATAACCATGATTGTTGAAGAAAATAATGGGACCTAATTGGCTCTTCAATATACTAAAACCAAAGTAGAGCTCAAGGACTCTATCCCGAACTCCCAACATTAAAATGTACTTAAGATTGCACACCGAAAAATATGTTCCCTATACTTTTACATGTAAAATAGTATGAGTGGCCGTAGTATAAACAAATACGTGTAATGTAGTACGCGTAAGGTAACACGTAGTACGAGTAAGGTAACACGTAGTACACGTAAGGTAACACGTAGTACGCGTAAGGTAACACGTAGTACGTGTAAGGTAACATGTATTACGCGTAAGGAAACACGTAGTACGTGTAAGGTTACACGTGTAAGGTAAGACGTCTATGATGTATCTTAGACGCCTAAGATAACATTCTCGCTTTATTCCGTTAACAATTGTGACACTTTGGATTTAATATTTGCAAACAAGTATTAATCAATGAAACCCGGGGGAGTGGAGGGTGGGGGGAAAAGGATGGAAAAACAAGGACAAACCATATTGTTAGACGACTAATCTTACGCGTATTCGGCCAAACAACTTGTACCCGGCCAAACAACTTGAAGTGCAGAAATATTCTTATCAATGTTTCGGTACCCTGCCAACCAACTCGAAGTACAGACATTTCCTTAGTCAATGTTCCGGTACCCGGCCAAACAACTTGAAGTACAGGCATATCGAGGTTTGAGCGTCAGAAGGCCGTAACTCAATTTTTGGGCAAATTGATATTTTGATACAAAATAATCCATATAACCTAGATTTTCAGAACCTAAGAGAATAACTCATAAACACTTTTAATTTGACTAAAATTAGAGTTATAAGTTGGGTGCTACAGTGTATTGTAATGAGTCCCAAGCATTTGGCATTTGAAAGTTACTAATCTCAAAATAGCTTTTTTGAGTTAAGGTCTTCTGGCGCTCAACCCTCGATATTCTTAGTCAATGTTCCGGTACGTACCCGGCCAAACAACTTGAAGTACAGACATACTCTTAATCAATATTCCGGTACCCGCCAAACAACTTGTTAATGTGCCTGGTAATTTAAATTTATGTCCTTGCGAAAAAGTGACAAGTTTCTGTTGGAGCTAGGTTTACATCAAAGAAGATTTCTTGTGCAGTCTAGCATGCTTAGCACCACTACGATGCCAACAGGAATGTTGCCCAAAACAAACAGTGCAAAACATGTGTTTTAGTAATTAAGTAACAGCTGGATATCGTCTGACTTCCACCTTTATAATACGTATATGTCCGCAACTTGTGCAAAATAGTTTAAGAATGTAGGATATCCCATATTTATTGTTTAAGCTAGTGGCTATCCTTCTATTTACCTCCCCGACCACCAACCCCCTGAGTGTTTTGACATACACTTATTCATGAATATCATTTCAGCAGTGTCAAAATATGAACTTGTGGTCCTGGGACACAAGTTGCGGACGGGATCAGATATATGCTTTATAATACATGGTACAGATTATACAGATAGGCAGCTTGGCCACAGATATGAAAAGAAGTTGAATCTCAACTAAAATTTGTTATTACAAAAACAAAGGGTCTTTAAGAAAAACAAGAGAGGACTGAATTGAAGTTACATATTGTGCTACTTGCAGCATGATTTTCTTACAGACTGCAGACCCTCGTTTAACAACATAAGCCTTTCTTTGCAATGTGATGTCAATGGGAACCAGTGGACACTGGTGCCAGAAATCAGTAGTCATGAGATGAAAGTGAAACATGCTGATGATGCTCAAGAAAACTTCTTTGGTTTTACATAAATGTCTAAGCCCTCTCTCGCATATCGCGTTCACGCGGCCATTCATATTTGCATGCAAGATATATCCCCTTACGTCTGTCCTTTATTATTGATTAAAAACCATGGTAACAGCAAATACAGCAATAGCTTAGGGAAGACATCAAAACTCGACCGCCCGTTGACCGCCGGTTACGGTCGGTTCCGCCCGGTTCTTTCATGTCAAATGTTTTACTGGTATATGAATATTCACGCATGCAACACTGAACAACCGCCGGTTGACTTAATGCTGTAACCAGACCAATTTACACTATCAATCTGTTACTTTGCGGTCATAATAGCTCTCTCTATAATCGTTCTATAAAAAACCCCATTCATATACTTTCGGTATTGATTTTAAAAAGTTAATTGAGCTATAAACAGATTGAAAAAGCCAACCCCAGCGAAAATCAATAGCTGTATTGTACTGGTTTTCAACTGAGACTTTAGGAACACATTACTTCAAGACTTTATTGCTCACGCGTGTGACGAGGCAGTATCAACCGGTCGTGTTCACCAGAGTGTAACTATTTGACCTCATTACGTGTGTATATTATAACAGACGACCCGTTTTGTGAGAACCGGGCGGAACCGGCCGTAACCGGCGGTCAACGGGCGGTCGAGTTTTGACGTGATCCCTTACACATTGATTTCATTATCAAACATCAGTCTATCACCGTAGTTGAATAAATAACCCTCCGAGTGTACCTTTATATTTAATGGAATCAAATCAGCTCAGATCTAGATGGTTAAATGACGGTCTTAAAGGGCCGTGTTCCTCTCAAGTGTTTGTCCTGGACAAAAGTCACATGACTCCCTACGTACCTGATTGTCCGACTGTTTATGTATATACCCATGGTGCAATGGTTTGCCGCGGGATTTTAATCGACAAAACGTGATGGTGAAATGTATGGACGAACAAAATAGGTATCGAGAATCGTTTTGAAAAGTAGTGTTCAGCATTATAATTAAATCAGAATTACAATCTTCTTCAACATATAGAATCAACTTTTAGGCGAGACCCTATGTTTAAAAAACATAATAATACTCGATTTGTATGCACATCGCATGCTTATCAACTCTCGTGTATACAGTCTGTGCAATACTAAACTCGACAGTCTTGTGCATAGATTCGGCTGTAAGGGGGAACCCGGTGGGGGTATAGCTCTAAATAAGTGTCCCATTGCATTATACACGTACATTAGGCACAAATCAGCCTCATTTATCTGCCCTTAGTACCCGTTTTTGCGATGTCGGGAATGCTTGTGCAGTCAAAGACCATGCTTTAAATGTTAATAAAATCGTCAACAAGTGTTACGGCTTTCAATTATATTTTACTATATGATCATTTAAACACCGACACCCCTGACCGCCTCCGAGAAAGTGTAGCCTATTCATCTACGTGACAAATTTTCTGTACAATCGAAAATCAACATTTTGCAATATTCTGAGAAAAGAACGAGAAAATGTCTTTCATTCTATTTATAAGTTGCTACCCTCATGCTAAACTAATTCTAAAAGGACCCCGATTCATCACAAAAATCAGTTTTTGGTTTTGCCGGAACTAACTACCAATACACAAAACGAGGAGTGATTTAGTGTTGTACGCCCATAATGTATATTTAGACCAGGCTAAAAGTGAGATAGGTATCACTTGGAGGCGTTCTTTATCTCATGTGGTTTTTCTTGACCAGAATTTCATGAGGAATAAGAATATCTTTGGTAATCAGCCCAAATCCTGAACGCGCCCCCAGGAGACAGCAAAATCCAAAATGGCCGCCATACAGGGGCCCCAAAATTCAAATGGCTTCAATTAAGTTAAAAAACATACCAAATTGTTCGGCTGAGCACAAGGATTCCAGAAATGTATAGTTTGTCTCACTTCCGATGTTTGGTTAACGAATTGTCGGGCAAAACGTTAAAAGGTCGTTGACCTTTGCATATGGGGTCAAAATTTAAACGTGCTCCGATTTTGAAAAACAATATCTCAAATTGCTCGTATGATCACAAGGATTCCAAAAATGGTAGTTTTTACCATCTAGCGTGTCTGTGGTACCTTATAAAGGGGTCAAAAGGTCAGGTTACATATTGACCTCTGTTTGTGGCAATTATGAAAAATTCAGTTTTATCTTGATTAAGCTGCAACTTGTTGGGTAACATCCAAGAGGTAATATCAGATATGCAAGCAGACAGGTTATTGAGGACACGCTCACGATCACCAAGGATCTTAAGATCAAACTCGGCATAGAGCTGAATATCATCCGCATAGCAATGGAAACATATTTTGTAACGACGGATGATCTCACCAATAGGGATGGTGTACATGATGAAACCCTGAGGGCCACTTATGGAACTCTGTGGCAAAGAGTATGTAAGCGTGTGCTCACTAGACATAGCGTTTTTAATTGCAACTCTGACATTACGCTGATTAAAATAAGATTATAAATAGAGAGAACAGAGCCATCGATACCAAAATGTGATTTAAGTCTATGCAACAAAATGGAATGATCAACTGTATCAAAGGCCGTTGACATGTCAAGCAACACCAAGAAAACAACTTTACCATGATCCACGAACTGGTTGATATCGTTCTTCACATTCAGAAGGGCAGTTTCAGTACTATGAGACCGCTTGTATGAGGACTGGTTAACTTCGCCCATATTGTTGTTGTCAACATGTGTGGTCACCTGACACGAAGCAGCCTTTTCAATTACTTTGGACATGAATTTGGCCACAGGTCTAAAATTCTTTAAGATGTTGTTATCACGATTATATTTCTTAATCACTGGAGTGATAATAGACTGTTTTAATGTGTTTGGAAACACCCCAGACATCAATAAACTATTTACAACTCTAGCGAAATTGGCAAAAGGATTTGAAGATTGTCTTTCACAAGCCATGTGGGCAGAGTGTCTAAGTAACATGTTTTACTCGGAAACCTCATTATTATCTTACTGACCTCGGATTCAGTGAGAGATGAAAATGCGTTCATGTTATAAACATTATTTGTGCAACTACCTTCATCATCCTCAGAGATAGTAGAGCCAATAACACTAACATTGGCCCTGATCTCTTCAACTTTTTTCAAAAAAAAGGATAGAAATTCATTAGCAAGTGCTTGAGCAGAGCAGTCAAGAGCCGGTAAAACTTTTGGAGATTTGTTAAGCAGAACATTTATAGTGGCATACATATCTTTGGCATTTGATTCAGAATAGCCCAATGGAAACATCGGAGATCATCGGAGGCGTGCCTTCTCTACACCAGTGGCGTATCTGGGGTCTTTGTCAGGGGGGGGGGGGGGGGGGGGGGGGGGAAGGGTACTTTCTCCCGGTGATCACCAGTTCGTACAACATCTTGTCGATTAACGTACACGTCAAACACGGCTTGATTGCACACCATGGGTTTACGCTAGGGCACGCGAGTACTTGGGTGCGTAGTGAGTCATGTGATTTTTGTCCAAAGACTTGAAAGGAACACCCCCTTTAAGACTTTGGGCACATATTGCCTTAAATTTTGACAAATATAAGAATGAAAGCTAATATCTTTAACGATAAACTTGACCACGAATACATGTAGTTCCTTGATAATTAAATACACCTTTGCAAGGTCACAAGCTCACGTTTGATCAACAGTGATCAATACATTTCCAGTAATATCCGTTCCCTTTATTGCGTTTCAATATTTCCGGTTCACATTTGACGCGTGAGCGGGTTTTTTTATAGTATTATTTACAGGTTGTCTGTCTCTAAAGGCCTGCATATTGGGGCATATTATTTTTGACTGAACACTATGAATGATTCAGTTCGACACCATAGATTGCAACATTCTTCATGACTTGGGTATAATGATAAAGATTGTTAATTTGGTTTTATAATAATGCTTGGGTAAAAAAAGAAATATGTCGAAAACAAGTTCAATGGATTTGGTAGAAAATAAATATGCCGCTGTACAATCCAGTTATTAATCAAACCTTAAGGTACGGGAGGACGTCAATCTTTTTTGGCAATTTTTTGTTATAGCAAGCCGATGATCGATCTTTTGACGCGTATCGCCGATTAGTAAGCGCAATAACAGTCGCTTACGACCATAGACTAGTGGCGTATCTGGAGTCTTTGTCGGGGGGGGGGGGGGGGTTCCCCGGTGAACACCAGTTCGACCCTATTATTCCACCGAATGACGTCGCATCCTAAACTTGATGGGCGCGTAGCGCGCGAAATTTTAACAACATATTTATACGCATCTGGCCATTATTAAGGTATATTTTTCTTTTAAACGGGCTTCTATAATGATAAACCTGGACAAATGAGCGCGTAGCGCGTGAAAATTTGCCATTTTAATACTAAATTGCCCATCATCAAACCGGGCAATGGGCAGATTGTCATTTAGATGGGAATTAAATAAATCCCTTAGATTCTTCAAATAGGCGCAATTTACCCAAAGTCAAAGGGGGTGGGCGGTGATCCCCTACCCGGTCTTATGATTACCTTGATGAAAGTCACTGAAGTTACGTAATGCACGTTTATACAAAAAGTGTTCGGATGGTTACATTTCTTCTCTTCTCTAATTTTTTTTCGATTCTCACTTCTTCATTATCAACTATATGCTATTCTTTTCCTTCCCCTCTTTCTTTCCTACCCTTCGTTTTTCTCTTTCCTATTCCCTTTCCTTCCATTTCATCTTCCTCTTCTCACTTTCTTTTCCTTCTCTCTACCTCTTCCTCTTCTTCCTTTCTTCCTTTTTCCTTCCCCTTTTCCCTTTCCTTTCCCTTTTTCTCTTCCTCTCTTCTTCCCTTCTCTTCGATTTTTTTAGCCCGGTAGTTTGAGCTGGCCTTCCCGGTCAAAGCCGTCAGGGGGGGGGGGGGGGGGGACTCTGCCCCCTGACCCCCCCCCCCCCCCCTCCGGAGATACGCCTACAACTTACAAAAACATTCTTCGGAAAAGAATCTTTGTGTATGCGGTTGCATACCAAGAACGACTATTTATCGATCAATTTTGTCGAGTGTGCTTCGTCTCGATTGCAAAAGTTCGATCATTGGCTCGGGGATAAATTGGCTTGGGGTCAGCCAGCAGGGAGGTCACGCTGCATGTCATATTTTGTTATACGCAAGAAAACAATGGAGTATCAGTGACTGCAATATTTGCTAGAAATAGCTTCGGAAAATGGTCTATTTGGGCTTCTCAAAAACTGAGAAACGTGTTAAAAATCATGTAGAATTATAAAGGAGGTTCAATAACATCTGCAGAATGGTAAAATGTATAGTTTTAAATACGTTTGGTGACCAAATTTATGTCGTAAAATGTTGGACAATTTACGTTTTGAAAATCCGTGGTCTTCAAAATTACAGGAATCCTAACTCATTCTAAACCTCACCAAATCATGAAATGAACCCTCGTCTACAAAAAGTCCGTGTACGTATTGCTCTATCTGCTTGGAGATAGCGAAGACCACGGAAACCTCATAGCTTTATACCACGGAATGAAATCTGCCATAGACACTGCATGCGAATATCATCGTACAGATTTGCACAGCAGACCTCTGTGTAGGGAGTGTTGACAATAGCATGACAATAGCAAGGTCGTTTGACTATTGTGTTTGTGCATATTTGTGACGACTGACCCCGTTTAACAACCTTCATAGCTTTCATAATAGGGCTTGGGTGACCTAACTATTGACCTGGGGTTAAATTGGCTCAGGGTTAAATTGGCTCGGAGTTAAAAAGATTTGATATTTACCTGGCCTGAGACAATGATTGCTGTAATTCCCAGCTGTTGTTTGGGATTAACGAACCGTGGACGTTGCGCCGATTTCTTAGCACTGCTGAATATCCGCCATATCCTATTGACTTTCAGCAAAATCGGGGCAAAGGTCACGCAGACACAGAGAGAAGTGATGAAATCGTTCGTGATGCAGGTCGACGTAGTTGGACGAAAGCTCGTCAGCAATGCTGCAGCGCATGTCAACGTGAGTCCGATTATGTTGACGCAACTAAGTTCTATGCTACTGCTTTGACCACGTGGTGTTGCCGCCAACGCCACAATCCCAACCCGGTAGTGACTGTCAGAAGTATGCCAAGACCAGAAAACACTATTGATAACAGAATCACAGGGTGAGCTGCATCGAGGTACTTCGGGATGATCGGCAAACACTTTGTTCGGCCATCGTCCGGCCATTGCGTAGTTGGACAATCAAGACATTCACTACCATTACTAACAATGGCGAAATCTGGACATTTGTGGCAACCCCAGCAGCACTTCTTCACAGCGGTACGGCAATGTACCCAACGCCACACTCTTGTATACACAGCGATGTGATAACATCTCCATCTGGGGATCCCCATTGTACGCGATCAACGTCAAAATATAGACTAGACGTTGAGGTGTTCTCAGGATCCCAAAAACCAACGTCGACCATTGCATTGGATCCATCGTCTGCTTCCTGCCAGTTTCTTTATTACGTATTTACCCGATGGATCCCCATTTCCATCGAATGAAAACTGCGCGTTGGCTCTTGTAAAAGATACATTGAGTAAATGACGCTGAAGGTTTATACCCAGAGCTTCTTCGCAGATTTGACCTGATCGACAGGTGGCTTTTACGCTTGAATCTAATCCATAGGCTAAGGCCATCACACCGTTGATAATACGAGTCTCCAGGTGTGGTTTTGGTATAGGACATGATAACCAATCCGTGCAATTATTCGTGACTTGTATCTTGCTCAAAACGTCTCGGTACCATTGGCTAGCGAGTTCTTGCATATTCGGCAAACGTTGATAATATTTGTGAAAATCCAGACTAGATTGTGAAGATAGGCGGACGAATACCCCACCATGCAACATTGACAGCATATCCGGTTCAACATCATCAACATCTGGACCCCATCCGTCACTTCCGATGAAAGTAAATGATCTGTCAATGCTGTATTCTTTGATGGCTCGAAGTACTGCGTGAGCTGAATTCCATAGGGAAAACACTACGATGACCATCACCTTGTCCATGTCCAAGAGTCTGTCGGCAATGTCACGGATTTCTGATTCCGAAGGTTTATTGGACACGGGTAAATTGATAGCGATACATATGTCCAGTGTCTCGGCAAGCGTTTGGATTTGTCGTGCACCGTGGATACCGTACGAATCAATAGAGAAGAAAAGGGCCACGTATTTCCAGCCGAAGCGAAGTAAGATATCCACTATGGCATTCACTTGAAACTTGTCGGGAGGTACGGTGCGAAAGAAAAACGGAAACCTGTCGGCGTCACTCAGCTCGTCACTAGTGGCGTAGTACGACACAATAGGGACACCGTAGACACCACCGACTTTAGCTGCTAACAAACTGGTGGAGCTTCGACTGGTTCCAATGACGGCGGCCACCTTCCCGTTGAGATCTCTCCGATACGCCGGACACGCTTTCGTGTAGTCTATATTTCCAGCGCCACTCGCTAATGTCACCATGGTCCACAAGGAGATCTCCTCGTTACTGCAGTCATTCCGGATCTCGTAGCCAACGCTTATGTTGGCCAATATGTCCGTGCGGGAGTTGACCAAACTTATCGCGTATGTGAGACTCTCCACCATGCTTATTCTCTGAATCCTATGGTCCCCATCGCAAGGTGTGTCCCCCGTGGAGTAAATGGGAAATACACCGCCGATGATAATATCGCCTGGTTTGTAATGAATTTCACAAGCGCGGTTAGGAATTACATCTGCACTGCTTTGGCGCACTATTTTCAGCATTGCGAGGTAAATTATGCCATTTGTCACTGCCTTAATTGCATGTACGCGTGAATTCATGTTGTCTCGTCTAAACGTACTACAATACAACTATGATAAAAAACAAACCCTTGGTGAAACACGAGATTTGCAATGCGAAGTCTCGCGGGAATTTATATCTTCTCTCGTCTGATTCGAGCGCAACAATAAATATATTTTCTTCACTGATTGATCAGTCAAGATTTGCCTTGCGTGATGCAAACAATGGTGTATCTCTATTGACATCTTCATTTCGTAAATATCCGGGACTGTACTCGATGTAAAGAAAAAGAACGACAGATGATTCAATTAGAAGATCCAATTATAGCCCGGAATTAGAGTCATAATTATACATGTAGTTATCAGCCGACAATTGAGCACAACGCATGCTGCCTGAGTCATGTATTGTATGCAGCTTTTGTAATTGTGTTCAATTGTGTTAACTTGTGATCAAACCCGCCATGTGTTACCTTTTATTATTAAATAGTGGGTGTGGTTTGGCATGTCAGCAGGCAATTTGATTGGTTTTTGGCTGATTTTCAGCCGATACCAAGGAGTATATATAATAGGAGGGGACACTTAGCTCATTTGCATATTTGCTCATTAATATGATTAACCCGTGAACCCAGTCAAAGGTCGCAGATAACGCCATCTGGAGAGTCGAAGGGACTTTTCTATTGTTCTCTAACGACAGCGTTGGGACAGCGCATGCAGTTTCTTGTACAGAGTTGGCGATAAGCGATTGAGAAGTATAACAAAAGCATACATAAACAGATCGTAACATGAATAATGCAATGCAACAGGTCACACAACGTTCAGTTGAGCGACCGTATAAACAGTATACAAGATGCCATTTATTGTGTTCGAAATGTCAACGTTTTTACCATTCTTTCCACAATAAGGAGTATAATCACATTACAAACACATTTTGTGCGAGAGTAAATTAAACATATAAATATGGTTTAAAATGTCAAAAATGGCACGATAAAAATCCGTTCTTTATAAATAAAAGAATCAATGGTTAAATAATAAAACTGACACAATTACACTCGTCGATCTCTGTGGCGTGCATACGTTGGCCATATCGTTTGCAATTGGCAATCACGGGTTCGAATCTCCGTGTATTCGTTGTTGTTGTTTTTTATAAAGGCCGCCAATGCTTTTATAGTTTTTTTCTATTCTTTTTTTAATCTATTTTTCTATCTATCATTTATCTCTGGATTTATTTAACTTCATAATCTAAACAATTAAAATGCATAAACATTATATTATTGCTCGATAAATAGCCTAAGTGATTGAAGTTGAGTTCACTTTGATAATGATAGCAACACTTGTTGTAAAACCATTGTACCAGTGTGCCCAACCATTTCTCTTTTGCACACTTTGTTTATACATTCAGAGATGTCATTAGCTTGTTATAGCTAGGCTAATATACAACTGATGTAAGCTATTTGGATACACGTGAAGCAAACACATTTCCAAAACAGGCCATAGCCAATCGGACAACATGAGAAATGAGACCGTTACCAATGTTTAATCTATACCATGATTACCATTTAATTTATTTTTTTGTACAACCGATGAATTTCTAGAAAATCTTTGGTACAACTTCATTTCAGGAAAGTTAGTTCTTGTACCAAATTTAGCTAGCTAATAAACGAATTGGGAGACGCAATATTCATGTCGAAATATATGGAAAGGCAATCAGACAACTATTGATAGACGCGATCAAGTCTTGTATCTTTGAAGGGTGATTAGAGGTAATCCACGTATCGGCCATTGGAGAGCTAGAGTTGGTTCAGAATTTAAAAAGGGTTGGCTTGTTGAAGGTCGTATACATTGACTTGATCTGAACAACGAATAATATGGGAGCGAAAACCTTTTGTTACGGGCACGCATAAGTAAAGTGGATTCCCTCTATAATGAACCAAAATTTTAATTTCAGTGCCAAAGATCTTGAAAAAGGTTACAGGGGACATTCTCGCTTCGACGATGCTCCTATGCGTAAGTCAACTGAACTGAAAGCCCGGTCCGATGGTAGACTCCGGCGCCACTTGGCCAATGCGTGGAACAAAAAATCAGCAACAAGTGATGTTTTATCTTAGGAGATATGTACACATCTTTTCATAATACTTTATGCTGCTACGCTTCCAATCATTAGATGGTTATATATAGCATATGCACGACGCAAAGTGCACGGCGCAGGCCGGGCGGGCTAGAGAAGTGCTCAGAACCGGGACTATAATTATTAACAATACACTCAACTTTAAAAAAAATGAAACACCGGATTCTACTGTCGCTCTGTTACGGTCGTATAGTCGGCACCCGGATTCCACCGTCACTCTGTTGCAAGTGTATATTCGCCACAACATGTGGGCAACCGTATAGTTTTATTTACTGTACATCGTGCCTTTCATCGGTACAACTCGGACTTATTACTGTCTGATAAGTCCACCCCCTCCCTATGGCCCTGTTTAAAGCTGGCCACGCCACTGATTCGCGCATGTTGGATGTTCCGGCCCGCCGCGCCAGTGGTCCGCATTGCGGCGTTATTGGTCACTCTCGATCATAGTTCGGCGTGGCCCCTCGCTACACGGCTCCTCACGGCGGAGTTATTATCACACCACTTCTGGATGTTATCATCAATCAATGCATTGTCGGCTGCCGCTTAGTCAAAATTAAATATTATATACCAAGGGATATACAACTGTCACTGGATATACCCACTTAGCCTATCTGTGATATACCATTGAACCGTCAACGCCTGAATCTTTTCCGTGAACTTTTCCTGATTGGGCTTTTCCACCCCAAACTGGCCGGAGCCCGGGGGTTAGATCTTCGGTTGATTAGCGCATTACAAGAAGTTGTGTCACTTGCCATGCAGCACATACTCATTAGGCATTTGTCCAAAATGTTAGTGGACAAATCCAAAGCGATCGGACGCATGCGTAGAAAAAAATATTGTCCCCTTGACTCTCCAGAGGGCCTTTTCGATATTCAGACGATGGCGGACATAGGTTCGTGTGACGAATATTCTAGGTGAAATTCGATGTGGGAACGCTCGGACTGTAGGGAACGATGATATTTCTGACTTCAACAGCGCCAGGGCATCGTTCGGGGACCGTTTGATTATCACTCAGGTCGTGTCAGTATGAAATTAGGTAAAACACTCCGACATATAACATTGAAATCAACGGAGATTCAAAGATTACGGCCGTTCGTGTCCACTATGGTCTGGTACTTTTCATTTTCGACTTCACAAATGACGTATATTCATTGATATGATTATTCATTGTATATTCATGACCGTCTATGCTTTCGGCGATTCGAACAATACAGTGTCAGGCGCCTGCCGATACGTCCATACACTATGAGACAATGGTGTATAGTTTGGGTCGGGGGTTTAATTTATTCGAATAATAATACATTCAGTGCGTATGATCATCGCGTTAGCGTGCCCTACACAGTCGCCGGCGTATGCGTCGTCCGTATAACGCAGTGTTGCCATGTGCGTGTGTGCTAAAGAACGCGATTAACTCGAAGCAGGAAGTTGGTAAACAGCTCGCTGGATTCGCCGATTTTATAAAGGGGGACATTTTTTGTTGTTTGATTAATAATCTAACAAACTGCGTTATTTTATGATAAAAGATCAAAATAACCAATAAATTCAATAAGAATGAGAATAAAATATATTTTTTAGCTGTTTTGCTATATACGATGGTCTTATAACTTAAGGTATGCGGCGACCATACATGACTCCAAAATATGGTGCAGCCTATAAATTATAAGACCATCGTATATAGCAAAACAGCTAAGAACTATATTTTATTCTCTAAATAGCTCAAAATAATGAATTCTTCAAAAAATATATAAAATCAAAGTAAATACTGATGATCGATATCTTTTCACCATGTTCACGGATCACATTTACTTAACATCTATTATTATATTATAGTGGGTGTGGTTTTGGATGTCAACAGGCAATTTGATTGGTACGCACTATATATTATGAGACGATAAATATAATGGGGTGGGGCTGAATTCATACCGAAAGTGCGTATGGTCATCGCGTTCAGATGTTCACGCGGGGGGGGGGGGGGGGGGGGGGGGGGGGGGGGGTATTTGACCAGGGGAATGGGCTATGCAATCACCCCCCCCCCCCCTCATGTTATGCATATGTGTATGATAAATTGCTGCTTTAATGTATTGGGAGTTTATCTAAATTGTCCTTAAATTATTAACACCATGGTGTCCGAATCGAGTTTCAAAATACAACATTTTAAGCTTATGAGTGGGCAACCCACACCCCCCCCCCCACCTCAGACACTCCCCTGTGCGCTCAAGCACGCAATTGGCGCTAACGCGCCAGACAATCATAGCAAAAAAACTAGTTTACGCCACTGTAAATTTGTTGTTGTTTGATTAAAATGAATCAAACTAGACAATCTTTCTCCCGCTCTCTCGCCAACCATATAAAATCTCCCGCATCATACATTTATATTTATTACAATACAGTGTGTGTGCTGTGGGCGAAGGCACCACCAATTTGAGTCGAGTGGGGTTTGATAGTATTCGCGCAGTTTGGGGATCCCACGTCAGAGTCGAGTGGGGTTTGATAGCATTCGCGCAGTTTGGGGATCCCACGTCAGAGTCGAGTGGGGTTTGATAGCATTCGCGCAGTTTGGGGATCCCACGTCAGAGTCGAATGGGGTTTGATAGTATTCGCGCAGTTTGGGGATCCCACGTCAGAGTCGAATGGGGTTTGATAGTATTCGCGCAGTTTGGGGATCCCACGTCAGAGTCGAATGGGGTTTGATAGTATTCGCGCAGTTTGGGGATCCCACGTCAGAGTCAAATGGGGTTTGATAGTATTCGCGCAGTTTGGGGATCCCACGTCAGAGTCGAATGGGGTTTGATAGTATTCGCGCAGTTTGGGGATCCCACGTCAGAGTCGAATGGGGTTTGATAGTATTCGCGCAGTTTGGGGATCCCACGTCAGAGTCGAATGGGGTTTGATAGTATTCGCGCAGTTTGGGGATCCCACGTCAGAGTCGAATGGGGTTTGATAGTATTCGCGCAGTTTGGGGATCCCACGTCAGAGTCGAATGGGGTTTGATAGTATTCGCGCAGTTTGGGGATCCCACGTCAGAGTCGAATGGGGTTTGATAGTATTCGCGCAGTTTGGGGATCCCACGTCAGAGTCGAATGGGGTTTGATAGTATTCGCGCAGTTTGGGGATCCCACGTCAGAGTCGAATGGGGTTTGATAGCATTCGCGCAGTTTGGGGATCCCACGTCAGAGTCGAGTGGGGTTAGCATTCGCGCAGTTTGGGGAGCCCACGTCAGAGTCGAGTGGGGTTTGATAGCATTCGCGCAGTTTGGGGATCCCAGGTCACGAGCCTCCCCCACCCCCCCCCCCCCCCCCCGCTCTCAAAAATGTGTCAAGGCGGCAGGGCGCTTCGCACTATCTCTCCCTCCAAGCAAATCCCCAAAGTTATGATACCAACGCATATAGGCCTATCAAAACAAAATCCAGACCACGTAAAATACACGTTTAATGATACGAGTAGTAGGACTATGATTCGTTTTTAATTATTGTATTTAGAATTCTTGATGAAAATAATCATCAGATTTCGATGATGACGCAATTTGGTTCAACGGGTTGTAATGGTGACTTAGTTGAAAGGCACCCTCGTCGCCGTTCACGAAAAGTTATTGGTCAGCATTGGTGTTTTTTCATTGTTGTAACTTTTGGCCCTTTCACCATATGGCCTTCCATCCCAATTACACCTTTGTCTTTACTTTCCCTGACCTAGATGGCATCATTGCCAAATCCTGACTCTATCACATCATCATAGATCCTCCATTCGACAAGGCTGGCTCTGAGTGAAGAACAGTAACACGAATTGATACCATATTCATTAACCGCGGAAGAGTGCGTCCCTCTATCATGTCTATCCAAAACAGTCGACATGCAGATTTAAAAAAAAGTCACATCATCAAGTTTACAGACACGTCGGCTACTAAAATGAAATATATAATTTCAACTATCAGAATAGTATACTGTGACAAAACAAGTAATACACATAACATGGATTTCTTTCTACACGTTTTTACTGTAAAAAGGCAAACATGGGTACATAACGGAAACGTTTTATGATGATTGAAATTGTTCAACATATGATGAAGATTCTGTTTTAAATTAGAATTGCGTTGATTACTTTTACGGCCCAGTACAACGATATGAAAAGACTGAATGAATGAAGAAAAAATGAATTTAGCACACATTCGTACGGTACGAACTTAACACTTTCCACGCGGCTACTATTTTTACCATTATACAAAACAGATTTATCAGAAACCATTCCCAATTTTCAAAGTCTATCTCACGGATTACTGAACCAATACTAGGCATGTTTGTACTTATGTCAATGCATTTCTCATGGTGATTCCAAATATGGTAATGAAATTTAATAATGTTTACTTTTTTAAAACATTTTGTGAAATTTTGAGATGTCGTCTGCAGCTGCCTGCCGCGTGGAAAGCGTTAAAAGACACAAATATGATTCCACGAACCAATAAGTCAAAGGGACCCACAGTAACACATTTCACTTTCCTCTTTAAACATCATTAAAGGTAGGTGTTCCGATTTCTGGCCCGATTTTCAGCTTGATATTTTCTATTCTACATGAAGGGTCATCCTTAAAATAGTTCTCATTGGTTCTTAATTTAGAAGCCCAAGGTGACATGACATTTGCCCATTGAGTAGTACACAGACTAGCCGGGTGGTTAACCTTTGGTGGTAATTCACTGCATTTTGGCCTATAATGTCTAAATGGAACATCTTGCGCGCCTAAGATTTTACATAAATAATGCAAAAAATATGGCTTCTTTTGACATCAAAATATGAACATACACCTTTAAGTAATGTGACCGTAGTGCAAATTCCCTACATTATATTGCAACCATTGTTAATTGCAATGGCGTTGATACATTGGGATTTGACACATTCCCCCAGTTTATAATTATTCGTTAAGGCGGCGAAAAAACAATGTATATACAATCTTGTTCAAAACCTGTTGGGACACTATACACGTGCGCATGAAATATCTTCCAAAATGAGTAAAAAGATGTCAGTTGAAAGTATGATAGTCAAAACTAGTTTATGTAAAACTGCCCCAACCCCCCTCCTCCAACCAATGTTGGGGCTTATATACCAGAGCCCGTTGCTGGACGATGCTTTTATATGAACCAACATTGAGTTTAGGGGGAGGGACCACCGTTTCACAGGACATGCAGTAAGTGTCCCAACAATTTTGAACATGATTGTAGTTCTACGGGCCAGACCGACCCATTTTTAAATTAGTTTTTTAAAGACTGGGGATGTTCACGTGCACATAAACACCGACACATTCCTAGTCATAATCATTTTTTAAATTTTAGTTTGGCCAAAAAATCGCAACATTTATACAGATATAAATTTTATTTTTTACCTTTTTTATTATTTGGAAGGAAAACAAAAAACCCATTCAACCGACCCATCCTGATTCTTCCACCCGTAGAACAAGGTGTTTTTCGTCTTCTAATCGTTTTAATTTAACGTAAAATGCATTGTATACTATGATCGCTTATAGATTTTGGTACGTAGTTTCAAATGATCCGGATCCACATAAACCTGTCTACGCTTATCATGACTACAATGAACACCGATGCCTCACTCGATAAGAAGTATAGCATCCCGGCTATTTTGCAAGTAATACTTGATCACCATGCTTCGGAAAAAAGTCCCGATAATATGCATCTGCCGCTGCTTTTATCAGCATATAAATGCCTATGATTAAATCTGAGAAGGACATATTCGAGAACAAGAGCATTTGGATTTGGTTACTATTTTCTTGACCCCCTGAAACGATAGTGCAACAGGCACGTATATGTTTCTAATACAGCAACAATTCTTAATATCCAGTAGCACTTTTTTCGCAAAGGCGTCACAAAAGTTTAAAGCTCATGACATACTACACAATCGCGCGACGCGATTTGCCGCTTACGCTCCTTATAAAGAGTGCTATTTACCAAATAAGGAGCGTCAGCGGACTATCGCTCCGAGCGATTGGGTAGTATGTCATCAGTTTTAGGGTGTAATTATCAAGCCATACCTCAATGTATTACAATGAGGCTCGCTTCGTTATTCAGCTGAGAGGCCTCTTCCGGTGTTTTTTTCTTTAATTCAGGCTTTTTCTTACTCATAATTACTTAGTTCAATTTATTTCCAGTCATTTGAAGATTTTGTATCCAACATTCATGTGTTTTTAACCGGTTTCATTGCCATCTCTGAATCAGCTAGCCAACAATACTGTGTGTTAATGCATCCTGTAGTTTGGTTTAGCAATACCGGGTTCTATATACTAACATTGATGTAACATTATATGACGCAATGGTTGAATTAAAAAAAACCCACCAAATATGTGGCCTTTTGTACATTATATTTGGTTTTGAATATACAGCCGGCAATTTGCATGGCGCCTTTGCGAAAAAGGTGCCCTTTCTTTCTGACTCGCCCTTGATGTTGAAATAAACCGTTTAGCAAACGTTGTATCCTATAATTCGAAAGCGACAGATAAGCAATAAATCACAGTGGAAACATGTCAATGTGCTTAAGTGGTCACCACAGAGCCCCAGCCTCAATCACATTGACCACATTTGGGACGAACTTGAGCGACCACGCCCAGACGAACCACCCTTAAACAAGCACTACAGCTAAAGGTCATCTTTCTTCAGTTCATCTGGAATGGTATTGGGCAAGATATTTGTGCTGAGTTGTAGATAATATGCCAAGGAAAATATGCAGCCGGCTGTCCAAATTCAATGAAGTTTATTCAATGAAGGCTATTAATTGAAAATAATTTAATAGTTATAATAGGTCCATATAAATGCGTATGTGTTGTTGCGAGAGAAATTAGACAAATCAATGCACGCGCGCTGATGTTGATGTGTGAATAATGGCACAACCCCGCAAGGGGGGGGGGGGCTATTGTGAGTATATCAACATTTGGGCAAGTGCATTGATTTTTTTCTTCTTTTCTGATAAACAAATCATCCGCATGTATTGAGCAAATTCATACACGACACTAATACAAATCAAAATTCACAATTTGAGTATAATATTGATCTTTTTAATAACGCATAAAAACATACTCAAACATATTAACAAGTTTGCTAACACTACCCGCAGTGAAAATCGGCGAACCCGCTATGCCTGAACAACAAATTAAAACAAAGCGCACGATGCGCGCATTGAACGACGCACACGCGGAGTGCATTAGACAATTTCAACGCACTACGCATATTTTAGATTCTTGCTTTCTGATTGGTTCGACACTATAAGAGTGTATGAATAAGTTTTCAAGTTACCTCATCTGAGCAATGATTGTCTTTTTAAAGACTCTTCTTGTAAGAAAATTGGACGCATCCGGGTACTTCGGTTGAACAATATGCATTACACGGTCTTATTGTACCGTTATAAAAAGCCTGATAGAAACAGGCCCGTAACTAGGGGGGGGCGGACGCCCCCCCCCCCCCAAATCTGAAAAAAGTCCTTTTTTTTGTACCTATGTACCTTTTTTTTGTACCAATGTACCTTTTTTTTGTACCAATGTACCTTTTTTTGGTACCAATGTACCTTTTTTGTGAAAACGCCCCCCACCCACCCCAATTTCCCGAAAAACGCCCCATTTAGCGTTTTTTCGGGCCGTTTTGGACTAAAACATGTCCTAACCCCCCCCCCACCCCCCCTCCCCCCCCCCCACCCCCCCTCACCCCCCCACCCCCCCTCCCCCCCCCCCACCCCCCCCCCCCCCCCCCCGCTCTCAAAATTGTCTTATATGACTAAAAAAAAATTGGGGGCAACCTTTTACGATTTTTTGGGTACCAATGTACCTTTTCAAAAAAATACGCCCCCCCCCCTAAAAAAATCCTGCTTACGGGCCTGGATAGAAATAATAATCATTAATAAAATATCTATATAAGATTGTGTGTAATCCAACGAATTGAATATTGTAATTGTATCTTATTCCATGCAAAATAGTAAACATTTCTCTTCGGAATAAAGATAAATTGTCATTACTTATTTTCAAACATAAATATATATCATAAACAACTATAATCTATATACTCGTACTATACTCGCCAAAATAATAGAATCCAATCTAAGCCTACTACAACACCCCCTTTTTTTTATTATTGTCTCATTTTCTGAATCTTTTCACCTTACTTAATAATGCATAGTTATGTTACGTCCGAGTGGTTGTTCCTGCATGGTCACACGCATTTTTTAAAAATTTAGATCACAGTATCAGGTACCAAAAATAATGCGGACACAAATGTCTCGGTTAAAATATTTAAAAAAAAATCATCATTGCGTGAATTTGTTTTACTATGGTGAGGTGTCTGTTAAAGATTTCTCAAAAATTGAAATTCAATATTTTTACCTTGTTTAGATAGATGATATACATAAGAAACCCTCTCATGTAAGATTTCTTTAAAAAAAATCAGTAAAAATGAAAAATAAAGAAGTTTTCTCGGCATTTCCGAGGGTATATTAGTGCTTTTCCCTTTTTTTTTGTATTTTGGTTCAAAATCACCACCAATTGATTCAAGGAGGTCATGACTATGCATCACGCAACAAGCCATGGGTGACCATAAAGGTTATTTTGAATAAACATGAAACAAATAAGTAAGAAGCCAATGTTGTAGGACTCGGGACTCGGACTCGGACTCGAGTCCGACTCGAGTCCTTTTTTTCAAAGACTCGGACTCGGACTCGGTCCCAGTACCTAAAGACTCGGACTCGGACTCGGACTCGGACCCCAAGGACTCGAGGACTCGGCTTCGAGTCCTCAACGAGTCCGGCAAAATTGGGGGTTTTCAGGTGTTTTAGTTTCATTAATTTACCTGAATTTTGTTTTGCTGAGGGTCTGAATTTCGCAGTCCGCCGCTAGCAAAAAATAACTTACAACGATATATTGATAAATAAATGATCCAATGAACCAAGACAAATGGCCAACAAATAAATCGATTCATCCGTTATTGTGCATGCCGAGGTGTGATACTCACATCCTAACCGAGATACGCTACCCAGCCCTTCATAAGTTAGCATAGAGGGTGCTGTCTGTACCAGCAAGTAGCGCTCCCGTGGAACGCATATTCAGCAGAGGGGGGTTGGGGTTGATCATGCGGCCACATCGCGCCAAATTATCCCCCAAAATGGTGCAGATGATGATGTTCCTGAAGTGCAATGAGCATCTTCTTTAAATTCAACATATAACATCAGGCCAACTCAAAACTGCTTTTGATGATTGATGAGGTCAAAAGTCAGGTGTTGTCAAGCAATGAAATATTCAATTTTCTTCCCTGTTTCATTTTCATAGCCTTGTTTTACTGACATCTTCTTTCAATGTAAGTACTCCCAGTTCCAAAGATATCGTCGATTTAGTATTTCTTTAAAAACAGTGAAATACAAAGAATATTAAATTATATCCTGGCTTTTATCAAAATTATTAGCATTAGCAATAGCAATAATTTACTTCTTTAGCTTGATCTGATGTTGTTCGTCCATCGCAAAGCAAATATGACAATGACAACAAAGATTAGTTAGTTGAATTTGATCTATATATGTGTCAGAAGATGACTAACAAGACCAATACGGGCAAGGAAGCATCTCCCACATGTGTGGCACTTGTGATCAGTATCTGGCGTTGTGACACTTGCTCTCGTCTTGCGGACCTTACGTTTTCCTCTTACACTCTTTCTAATTTAAGTAATTTTGCATTCAAATAATTGCAAATAAGCAGTTTGTAAATAAAAAGAACAACCACAAAGACAACACAAGCCTAATAAGTTAGTTACTGAACTGACTGTGATAATACTTTAATTAGTAATTACAAGTAAACTGTATAGAACTGAAATTCTGATTAATAAAACGTTGATATAGTATCGGTGAACTGCGACTTGAATTTGATACATAAGGACTCGGACTCGGACTCGGACTCGGACTCGGATATTGAGGACTCGGACTCGGACTCGGACTCGGACATAGAAATTGGCAAAGACTCGGACTCGGACTCGAGTCTTTTCCTCAAGGACTCGGACTCGGACTCGGACTCGGATGATGAGGACTCGACTCCAACTCAGTCATCTGGGGCCTTTTAGATGAATTTGGGTAGATTCGATGTGATCACATCAAAACTCGAAACGCTATCAAATCCATGAATTACACATGAAATACTTAGGGGTTCAATAAGGTTTCGTAGTTGTTCATCTTGAATCGACAACGGTAAGACGGGTTTATTTTGCTGCCCGAGCAAAATAAACCCGTCTTACAGTTATCGATTCAAGATAAACAACGACGAAGACCTTGTTGAATCCCGTTCAACAACGACCAAACATATTTACATCATTCATATGTGAATAGCGTTTTGTATAATTGAAAACAAGTAAAAAAACTTCATTTAATAGGCTTAATTTGACATAAAAGAATAGCTGCTCTTTAAAACACAGACAAAATATTTACGTTTTATTATAATTGGCCCTTATTTGGACATCGTCCGTTCCCTGTAAATGGGCGAGGGAACTTCTGAATGGGCTGGGTTACAAAAGGTAAACATTAGAGAAGATTTTGTAAATAGCATTTTATTCACATACCACCTTTAACATTCAGAGAAAAATTAAATCAAGAATGCGTTTAATTTACATAACACATATTGATACATGTCTATAGAATATTTGTATCAAATCAAGACACACCCCTCTATTTCAATAGTGGTACGGTCCATGAGATGAAAGGGAACTCATTTTACCGCGCGATGATGCAAAATGACGATTATTCTCTTGTGCTCAGGTAGCGACCGTTCGGACTGAAATTGTGGCTTTAGGAGTGAGCCGTGACATATGGCCCTCGCCAAAAATATTTTTCTCAGGGATATAGCTACATTTCGGTATATAAAGTTGTTTGCTAACTTTAAGCATTGCATGGTGAAATGCATTTATACGCCGAAAAAATGAACAAATTTTGCGAGTATTTTTGTTTGTTTACAATTTTGCATCGATGCATAATGCATTAGTGGTTTCCAAATAAGGTTCGCCATCCTAGTAATTTGCATATGAAAAGTGGGTTTATCTCAAATCGACAACGCTTTGTTACTGTACTTAATAGGGTATGGGGAGTTGTTGAATACTATTTAACCTTGTGCACGCGCTACCATTTAACCTTGTGCACGCGCACAAACCCCTGCACAAGCCGAATTTGAATGCATTATTTATATACGTGATGTTTCAATGCGTAAAAGAATGCATCAACAATTTGAACACTCGAAAATGAAATCGGTCGATGTCAAAATGAAATAAAACTGCTAAAAATATATCGAAATAGAAATATATGTCTAGACGACGATCGTTCAATTTAGCGCCGGGAAGACACGTTATCCTTGGGTCTAGAATTACGAGTGTGACGGTCCTGTGTTGTTTATAATGATATTTCTTTCTGTGTTTCTGGTGAATATGGAAACTCGTGATCAATTTTAGGTTGTTGGTTTTGAAGAAAAAAAATGGTAACGAACCGAGAGGTGATAAGGTGTTAAACAACCAAAAATGTCCCTATTTTTTAACCCGCTTCACAGTGAGGAGGAGCCAGAGGATAAAATAAATAATCTACATCCTACATCAGTTCATAGAGCAAAAACCCAGAGAACTGACATCTTTTATTATTTCCTCCACTGCCCGTGTCAATACCTTCTCCTGCATTATAAAATTGTAGCCACACCTGATTGCCTTCCTCTAAAGTGAGCATGGTTGAGCTGCTAACTTGCGTATTGGCGGGCTCGGACCGAGCTGTTGCCACATTGATGCCATCTTTCATCAATTTAATATCGGGGTTATTCCCCGTAACATATGCGCTGTATGTGAAAAAATAGACGCCAGGTATCTGGCAGACAAATCGATTAGTATTCAGATCGAAATGACCGCCGACATTGACACGGGCTTCATCAAATGTTATGATATCATTCCCAGCTGCAGCTACTTGGTTCCCTGATTTATGAACACTAAAGGCAGATTGCCTTTGTTGTCCAGATTCTCCTGGTGGGCCTCTTTCACCATCTCTTCCGGTGGGCCCGATGGGGCCAACAGGACCGATGGAGGCAACAGGACCGATCGGGCCTACGGGACCGATGGGGCCTACGGGACCGATGGGGCCAACATGTCCGATGGGACCTACTTTTCCGGAAAGACCTCTTATTCCAGATTCACCTCGTTCACCAGATGGTCCTTCAGGTCCAGGTGGTCCTCTTTCTCCAAGTCCAACATCTCCCTTTCCTCCTTTACTACCGGGATCTCCTCTAAGACCTACTCCGTCCCTTCCGGCCAGACCATCTCTTGCGGGAATCCCATCACGTCCATGTAATCCGTTGTTCCCGGGAGATCCCGGCATACCCCCAGGCCCGGGGATCCCATTAGTTCCTTGCAATCCTTGACAACAATTGTTACACGTCTGATCTGGTTCCGATCCGGGTATAACCGTACAAAGTGTACATTCCGTCAGTAGGAATACCCCCAACAATGCCAAGTAAAGCAAATGGCGATGATCCATATCTGTATATCTGTAAATTAAAAAAATGAAGAAAAAAATGACAAAGATTAGCATAAAAGTCAGTTGATAGAGAATTTGAGCTAACCTCAAGGTTTTCTCTATAATTGTATTAAGAAGAATGCAACAAAAAAGTTGGTCTTTCCTAGCTATTCCTTGATTTTTTTCGCGTTTGTACATCTCCTTCGAAATTTCACAATGCCCGAATAAACCAATCTTGTTCGCAGACGTTTTGTAATGACTTCCTTAGGAATTTCTTCAGAGTTGCCTTTGACCATGTTGACGGCTCTCTGCTAGCGCCAAGACGAACAAATAAAAGCGTTCGAAAAAGTAATGTCTAAATTATCGAGGGTATAGCGCAACAAGGGTCCATCTGCAATAGCTGCCCAGATGGTATGTGTGGTAATCTATAGCAGATACCCATTGATATAACTAAAAGTAACATAGGGCAGCTATAGCAGATAGGATATTTTATTACTTGCATCTCAGTTATGAAAAGGCAATATCTACAATAGCTGCCACATGTTATACTTGTAATATTAAAGGTGTTTTAAGATATGCCATTGTGAAGGAAGATACAATCTAACCGATGGTAGCCACTGCAGAGTATTTTATTAATATTTCTGCAAACCAGTGGCGTAACCAGCGGGGGCAGGCCCCCCCCCCCACTTGGAACCCTTGCCCCCCCCCCCCGCTTGCCCCCCACCCCCAAGTGAAATCAAGTACGGCTGTAAATAAAACTTACAAAAAAAGTACACACCAAATCCCCCCAATAATGACGTCGTGTCGGTTGAGATTGGCACTATCGGTTCATTTGACGAAAGGAATCATGGAATTATGATGGTCAAAAGTACTTATATGAAAAATTTTCGCGCGCTATGCGTGCATATGTCTTCCCAAAAGAAAATATTCTTTGCTACAAGCTTGTTTAGAGCCAAAATGTAGCTCAATCGTGCAAAAATAGCTGTAAATTCGAAAATTTTCGCGCGCTACGCGCGCATCTCTTTACTAAAAAATTCGTGGATTGTCTTAGGAGCCCCCCACCCCCCATTTCAAGTCACTGCCCCTTCCTGCCCCCCCCCCAAATGAAAAAGTCTAGTTACGCCACTGCTGCAAACACAGTGGTAACCACAAATCGCTCACGGAGCAGGCGGTAAACCAAACAATATTAATTTTACACTAAAAGAGAAACACTCATGAAGAGCAATATAATCAATCAAAATAATATATAAACTACATGGACACTACACAAGGAATGCTGTGGGAGCAAAGCCATCGCTATACGCGCAAATGGATGAAAAATAAAATGCCCTTTCACGCGCAGTAGCATCCTCACGTGCTCGTTGACATGTTGACGCTGTTGCCAAACTAATTTAGAGCCTATGGCAGCACTTATGCTCAGGTATTTGGCGATGGCATACACACATATATCCAACATCTAAGACAAATTATAGTAAGATTCAACAGATACTCTCGACTGGGACTCTCGAATATACATTGTGGGCGGCACAGCATGTACACAATGATGTACCGCACTACGTGTCTTAAACCTCTATATAGGAGTAATAAAAAAACCTTTAAAAAGGAAGTGCTAGTACAAATGAAAGACTTTAATATTTTTTTAAGAAAGCATTTAGTAGAATAATGACATGTAATTGGGTAATCAGAGATTGGCACAAGAGCAGGCAGTGGACGTATTGGCCAATTTGGGCATGATATCAAGTAATGAATATGAAGACAAATTTGCAGTAGTTGTCCGTATATGTGACGAGGTCTACCGAAACCAGACACAATTGGGTAAGAAATCAAAATTGAGTTTGTAATTGATTATTGTAGTAGAGATCTTCCGCTTCAATGGTACTCTTTTTTTTTAATCGGACTTCCCAAAGCGGAGTTATATCATTTTCAATTTAGTCTTTATGAAAACTCCAAACTGAGATATCATCCTTTAAAGATGTACTTACAATGTACTTACAATGTACTTTTTTTCTTTTTTGATTTGATTTGATTTTTTAATCTGAAACTTTCACATTAATGTTATAAACACTCTGAAAATTAATTATTTACAAGAAATTCCCCCCCCCCCCAAAAAAAAATGTTATGCCATTTCACGCTAAAATTGTCAAATTTAGTTTAATACTAACTAATTTGGTATGAAAATGTCTTTTTTTTGCTAAAATCGTATATTTTCTAATTTGAACTAAATACTAAATTGATTATTTTATTTTATTTATTTATTTTTTTAAATTTTTTTTTGGGGGGGGGGGGGGGAGACAAACAAAAATGGGGGGGGGGGGGGGGGCCTTTCCCCCTGTAGTGCCGCCACTGTGCACAAGCAATCAGGCAATCGCAGTGTTTACTAAAGGGAAAAAGTGCCCTCAACCTCCAAAAGTAAGAACGAGAAACTAGTTATCATTTTTATTTGGCCTTATGAGATAGACCCAACCGCTTGGGGAATTTTATTTTGGATTGGGTGGGGCGGGTGAACTTGGAAACCCCACCCAATCCAAAATAAAGTTCCCCCAATTTATTTTTAATTCGGTAAAAAAGGTCTACATTTTGGAAACAAGGTCCACTTTGACAACCCCCCCCCCCCCCCCCCCCCCCCGGCCGCCCCTCTTCGAAAACAAAATCAAAACAAAATCTGGTGGCAAGTCTGTGTTATGATAGAAAATGAACATGCTAAACTCATTATCATGATTATTCAAGAGCAACACCATATTTAGAATCGATCTCCATATTTGGCTATCAATGTCCATATTATAAAGGCGTATCACGTGGTCAGAATCGGCAAATCGCGCAGTACAATAACATAGCCAGGGCACAGCGCTAGATTTGGAAATGGCGAACAGTTGTTTTTTTCTCGGACAATTTTGACCCACGGACATATTCGTCTACCTCCAGGCCATCTTACCGCGTTTTGGACAGAATTTTTACATTTTCGTGCAGAGAACTAAAGAACCTTTTAAGTATTGGATTTACAGAAATGTGTTATTTGTTCCGAGTGAGAAATTTGGCACCAAACACGATGAAAATATCCGATAAAGTTACCAGTTCTTGTTCGCACGGAAGTACGGTAAATTTACTAAATATATATCATCGTTTTAAATAATTGTTAGGATATTATAAAAATTCATGGGTATTCATTCATTCATTCATAAAAGGTTTATTAAAAACTGTTCTTGCAGCAAATACAAAGTAGCTGAATTACAACAATTTTACATATAAAAATACAATGATTAAAGGAAACAATATAATCTACTAAAATTAATTACATGAACCCAATCTTCACACTCACCGAATACCACTAAAAACAACCAACACTCAAAAACATCCACACACACACACATCCAACACCCCCTACCATTCAGACTCGGCTCATTCATTCATTCATGACTGGTTAATTAACATTGATATAGCAATGATACATACAATAAAATACATTATAATTATAATATAAAAGACCATTAGATTATAAAATATTGCACATAGAATTTAAAACATCAAAAATTGAAAATCCCGAGCCCGCACACATCAAACAGTCATGCATACTCCAACTTCAAAACTCACTTAACGGAACACAACCCTCACAAATAATCATTACATTTACACCCTCTTTTAACTCATAAACACACACCGCAAGCACCCCCACGCACCGCCCTCCCCACCTTCAAAACTCACTTAACGAAACACAACCCTCACAAAATTCAATACATTTACACCAACTTTTACTCAAAGACACACACCGCAACCCCCCCCCCCCCCCCCCCCCCCCCCCCACCCTTGCACAATAAGACACATAAGATGCATTTAATTAGTCACATGAGATTTGAAAGTGGAATTTCATTGGTCATTAAACAATTTGGTCATGTACAGCAATGGACTGTTCTGGAAGCGAACAGTCCTACATTTTGGCAGGGCAAGTTTGTCCGAGTTTCGTAACTCTCTACCATGTATGGTGCCTCTCCTGGGTGGCACCCAACTGTTGAAATGCTCGGAATCGATAAGAGAGTTGAAGAAATTCAGACAAAGCTGCTTACGTCTATCATGTAAAGCTTGAAGATGGCAAAGCTCAAGGGCTTCATGATAAGTTGTGTAGTGTTTGCCAACGCTGATCCTGCATGCCCTCTTCTGGATTCGTTCAAGAGCGAGATCTTCATGAACAGTAAGCCCAGGATGCCACACAGGGGTAGCGTATTCAGCCATTGGGCGAACGAATCCAGAATATATGGTTACAAGATCATCAGTTGGCAAGTTGAAATGTTTGAGAAGCTTCAGTAGATACAGTCTGGAGTTAGCTTTTTTGAGCATCTCACAGATATGGTTACTCCATTTTAGGTCTGAACTGACATGGACACCCAGTACTTTTGCTGTCGACACCTCTTGAAGTGGCACTTGATCAATTGTAGGAATTTGATCCTCATCTTGTTTCTTAAGAAAGGAAACTTTCATGTAAGCACATTTAGAAGGGTTCAACTTCATATTATTGTTCTTGGCCCAATCACTGAATTTATCAAGATGATCTTGTATGACCGGAGGTTTATCACGTGATCTCGTCTCAATCAAGGTAAGGTCATCGACATATTTCAATGTCGTAAGAGCATTATCGGTGGCCGCGTCATTGACCAAAGTGACAAATCCAAGTGGACCTATCCGTGTTCCTTGTGGAACACCACCTTTGAGTTTCAACCACTTGCTATTATGTCCCTTATACCTGACACATTGTTCACGTCCATCAAGACGTATATCCATCTACACTGTGAATTTGCGTCCGATATATTACAAAATAACAAGATTAGAATGAATTTAAAAGAGCTATCATTCAGCTAATTAATATGCACGAACGACCGAATTGCGTGACCTTCACAAAATCCATGCATATATATTTACTTTTACAGCTATTAAACGCGTTCTGTGTGTGCTTACGACTGACTGGCCCGGGCGCTAAACAACTCAACACATCTCTCGTCCAATCAAAGCCAACGACACGGATGGACTCGGAGGCGCTTGTAATTTATCCCTGATGCAAATACACAAGGGTATCCAAGCGTCACACTTCTCGTCCAATCAATATACCCGTATGAAAGTGTCATTTGGCTGGACCCGTTTGACAATGATACCGATTTGGTCACGGTTTTCTGAGCCAAGTGACTCGAAGCCATTATAAATAACGCGTACTTGCTCTATCGATTATCAAATCCGGGTATAAGTGCAAGCCCCCGTTGGGGCTAGCACAAAAAGACGCTATAGGAGTTCAAAAAATAAAGAAAATGTAAAACTGTCTCCTCCGTCGATTAATTCGAGATTTTATTGTAATTTTATGAGTCAAAAGCACCGTTCGGCTACTCGATTCACCATAGCATCCGGAAAAAGGTTCACCAAAAATAAACGGATAATGCGATTGACTTCATTTGTTCACACAAAGTTAGTGGCGAAGATATCATTCTTGCAATCTTTAAAATGTTTCAAACTTCAACTTGATTTGAAAAGAAGATGGCTTCTTTCCACTATTGAAGGTTTTTGACCCACCTTGTACATTGCATGAGTGATTTTCACGCTGGAGCACATTTAGCAATGAGATCCCAATGAAAATGAGATATGGTGCATTTTATTTTGATAACCGTAACCCTTCATCATGCTCATGGAGGTTTGCAGCAATAAAGCTAACATTAACAAGGAAAAAACACGGGACTAATACGAACAGTAAAGCGGTGTGTCCCGCCCGCGGGAATCGAACCCAGAGTCCAGGCGATCGTGCATAACGCTACGGGGGTCGCGCTCCCAAAATTAAATGTTCGGAGCCTATTTGTATCTTTGCGTGATTGCGCAATGAAACTTGGGAGTAGTGGTCCATCGAGCGATCCGTCCTTAGCAGGGTTAGGGTTAGGGTTACGTCTTGTTGATCAAACTTT